>OX485804.1:45178165-46428165 GCA_950295325.1 Polytrichum commune
TTATGATCTTTATAGATTTCTGGCAATTCAAAAATTAGCAATCAAATCACTTTATCAAACCTTCACAAACCTCCGGTTGTAACACTTTATGACATATTATTTACATAATTTTGCTCATGCAAAACTTGACCGTTATGCAAATCATATTAAGACGATGAATTTAATCTTCAACAACAACATAGTTATAATTTTTTGAATGAATCTTAATCATTCATTTAAATATGTGAAGTTTTTTTATGTAATTTAAAGTGATGATAAATTATAATGTAATAAATAAAAAATAAATCTATGAAATAAATACCTATATCATAATGGTAAGATGGTGAGACCAAGTGAAGGACAAAAGAAGATAATATTCAATCAATTGAATTTGGAGTGGAAAGAGATGAGAAATATGTGTTTTTAATATGAAGAATGTAAATAAAAATAAAAATAATAATAATAATAATAATGTGTAGAGATTTAATCAAATTAAAAAAATGTATGTAAAGATTGAAACTATGATTAGAATTAATGGACAATGTATGTTATATTATGCTAGAAATACAATATGTGGCCAACTAGAAATTACATAACATAGAATATCAACCAAAATTAGGATTTGGGTTATACTATATTTTACTTATAATATGGTATAAATACATAAAAATAAACAAACTAATATGATAATATAAGAAGTTACATATATTGTGTATATATTTGATTATGTAAGTGTTAGGATTGATTTTTTATAAATTTTTAATAAATAGTAACAAATATTAACATATAATGCAAAGTGATAACTATGAATATTTTAAATTAAATATATTGTATATTATAAATAATTAAAATTAAAATGACTATAATTGAGAGATATTTCAAGTTTTAGAGGAACTACAAATTATATAAATATTTTAAATTTATAATATTGTAAATGAAAACCAGTGCCAAAAAGAACTACTTCAATTGTATATTGGAAATCATAAATATTATAAATTGCAAATCGTGAATATTACATATTATAAATATCTTGAAATGTATAAATATTGCAAAGTATATAGATACTACAAATTGTGTATATTTTGAAAATTATAAATGTTGAGAATTGTATATTAAATTTTATAAAAAAAATGACTAGACTAAATTATACTATATTATGGTATATTAAGGTATATTATCCTATGGTATGCTTTAATATATATTATTCTACTACATAATACAACAACAACCAGAGCGGTAACAACATCAGCATGTGGAGTAATAACAACGAATTGAGCATAAACAAACAAGAACCGTAGGATGAACAACAAACACATCAAGTTTTCCAGTAATAATCATGTTCAAGATCAACTCCAACAAGAACAGTATGTATAACAACAGTTCACCTTCGTATCTAATAGAAACCCGCAAAGATGTTGACCCTATGAACATTGGTTTTTGAATGGCAATTGTTGCAAATAATGTCACCAGCTGAACCAATATGAAGTTCATGTACGTGACAAATATTACACACCTTTTGGAAAGATGGGATAGAAGGACTGATAATGGATAACAATCATGAAACTTGAAATCACAACAACAATTATAACAATTTTTAACATTGATACCCCTAGAATTTGCAATGACAATAAGAATAACAACAACAAACGTGAAAAATTATATAAAGTGAAATCATAATATCAAAATATAAAGACAACAAAATAATTACAACAAAAATAGAATAAAATCACAACATGATATTACTTGCCTCTCTAGCTAATAGTCGCTTGAGTGATTGTAATTTTTGGTGAAGCGCACTGAGACAAGTGCAGACACCTGATGAACCCATCTTTAATGTTGACACCTTCCTTTATTAAGACATAACATTATTCAAATCCATAAGAGTATTTTGTGGGATGGACAATATTTTGCAAAATATTCCCCGCATTCACTTTGAACAAGGCAAGATAACATAAGGCACTAGAAGAAAATTTGTCCATTACAACCATC
Source organism: Polytrichum commune (assembly GCA_950295325.1). NCBI lineage: Eukaryota > Viridiplantae > Streptophyta > Polytrichopsida > Polytrichales > Polytrichaceae > Polytrichum > Polytrichum commune. Next base: position 45,180,134 of record OX485804.1, read on the forward strand.
CCTTGCGACTTGGCCATTGGAAGTCATGACAAGACAATGCTGCGATTTTTGGATAATTGGTAACCAAAACCCTCCAGTCGCTAACCAAAATGATTTATTTATGCATATTTTTGTCACAACATTTGTTGCAATGGACAAATTTCCTTCTAGTGATTCGAACCTGTGCAACAATGCCTACATGATTTTTAGTCATGCATGATAAACCACTATGACACAAACACCCAATGACATGTAGGTTGAAGTAGCTCTAAGTAACGCCATGTATGCAATACGGGTATCGCTTTGATGAGGTGGCGTGTTGTCTTGATTGAGCCATTGAAGATCACTCATCGTTGTTTCATGCCCAACCTTATGTATACATGAACTTTTTAATAGATAAATTAGGGGGTCCCAATGTGGGATGGTTTTTTTTTTTTTTTTTTTTTTTTGAATGGGAAAGGCGGCACTAGAAGAGGAAAATAAACAATCTTTCATTGTGTTTCAGTTTATTGAACCATGTGAACCACATGCATTTATAGTAATCCCAATTGTTCTCTTTCGCGGGAATCAAGATGCTGGAGTAACATAGTTGGGATTCGATTATTGTTCACAATTTAAGATTGAATATGAGTACGCCTCTTAAGATGTCACGCGAGTCCATTTGATAAAAAAATAGAATATGTTTCAATGTTAAAAACATTGTTATGAAGTGGAAGTTCGGGGTGGAACTTGAAAATCATTTTAAAATAAATGGAAACCAACATAACAAAGCTCCATTGTCTAATAAGGCACATAAATGGATTATATTTGTCTACCTTCTCTCACCAAACTTTTACAAGATTGAGCTTGAGCCTTGAGAACAAGACTCAAGTTGTGTGGGGAAAGGGCATGGAACTTGCCAAAAGATAGTATATACATTTCGGAGGAACAAAGGTGCCAAAGTACATAATATCTACGAGTTTCATGTATAAAATCATGCATGTATCGCAAGCATGCACTGATCGTTATCTCATCAGTATACGAAGATATTGTAAACGTTCTCTCAACAAGAACAAAAGCATGGCCATATTCTAATATATCATGTCACATTTCTTTTATATTGAGTGTCAACCAAACATACATACATCTACCAATCGCAATTCACAACATACATAAGGCATGTCGGCCTTTTGTGGTCATTCGTCTTGATTGGACACCCATGTTCAAGGGATATATTGCAAGTTTTGTATGTAGTTTAGAATGGACTTTCAAAAATAAATAAATAACACCTATTACAATGAGATTAGAATATGTGCTAAAATAAATACAACGATTACAAGTGGTTTCAATTGTTAAAGCATTCGGGAGTGTCTACATGTTAGCTCAAGGAAAAAGAGAATATCTTCACTTGACCACTTGTGACCTTTGCATCTTAACTCGGATTCTAAAACTTGAAATGACAATCCTCATACTACGCAATTTGTTAAAATTGAGAAAAATCCCCGATCCGATCCAACAACCAAAATTGTTTGTGGAGTATGGTCACATATAGATCACTATTGGATCTTATTTTGAAACTTACGTGGTTTATCAGACATCAACTCCTTAAAGAGTGGCACACACATCAACATGGAGCTTTGGAATGTTGCAACACAAAGACGACATTTTATGGGAACACTAGGGTACATAACATTATTAAGTAGTGTGTTCGTTCATGTGGGCCTTGAGAATATAGTGCATATTTATATTCAATCCGAGGCTCCTTGTACTAGGTTGGGACATCCCATGGTTATATTCTCAGGGCCTGATTGAACAAACACACACTGCTTAATAATGATGTTATGTAGGATCTGACACAAATTAGCATCACAAAGATTTGCGTAATTGATAAACAGGTGCATTCACTTTTCTCTTTACAATACAGCTATGTCTGCCAGTAAAATAAAAATGAGTTGGATTGACTGTTCAAATGTACCCAACAGATTTTTTTTTCTGTTGAATGTTTTACAAATAAATATGTTCACAATGGACAAATCGTCCGGTAATCGTCGAAACTGTCACCCGAGATGGGTGAAAGTTGCAAAGCTCCTGCCTGTGGCGAAACTTCGGAGGAGCAAGCTTTCACGAGCCTCAAACACAGGAACTTGAAGAAGTAGTTGGTATGTTGCTTCAAGATTCCTCACATCTTCAAGACGCCCTCTTCTGAAGTGCTTCTGAATTCGCAACGCCAATGATTCGAGACATGAAACGTGCTATAAAATAAGCAAGACTTTATAGCCACACAGTCTCAAGTATGACGCCGGCAATTGGTGGAGATTGGTCTTTCGGAATCAGATCTCCAGCACTTAGGCTTCCCAGCCACGCAAGAGGGTGGCTCTGGCCACACGTTCCACGCCGAGGGTGAAGGCACCCATGCGAGGACTGCAATTGTGAGTCTTTGTAAGCTCCTTGATGTTAAAATATGCCCGGTCCATGTACTTCTTCAAGTTGAAGTTCACCTTCTCTTCCTCCCAGGGGAATCCTTGCGTGTTCTGTTACACCAAATACAATGTTAGATACAATTTAACCCTTATAGATCTGAAGGGTGAAGCATTTTCTGAAATGTGCATTGAAGTTTTAAAACTGCAAGGGATCCTTGTGACCTGTCACAGACAATTTGGGAGGTGCCGCCAAAAAGATCGCATCCATATGGTTGAACATACAAACAATACTTAAGGCGTGACTTAAGGTCCTCCCATGATGAATTTAAAAGTGAAAACTTTGAAAACTGATCATAATTACAAATCCCATTGTTTTGATGAGCAACTTGAAGGGTTTGAAACTAGAGATGCTGTAGGCCGGTGGAAGGTTGTGAGCATATCGTGAGCTTTCAAATGATGAAACTGTCGAAAAGTCTCTTGAGAGATGTGAGCAATTGGTGAGGTAAAGAGAGGTTAACCATTCCTGAAATTTTATAATGGGGCTTTTGGAGGTGATAGCAAATTTCAATAGCAATGTTTGGGAATACAAACTTGCTAGAAAGTATTTTCTTCTGAGCTGGATCAGATGACTTGGAGTTGAGAGTCGCAGTTTGGGATGCTTCGGCCATTCAGGGTTAACGTTAAAAGAGAAGTAGATCTCCAAGTGCAAAGTATGACATACCTGAACCCACTCAAAGTAGCTGACAGTCACTCCTCCACAGTTCGCATAAATGTCAGGCAAGATGACCACTCCTTTCTTTTCTAGGATCTGCACAATTGAAAAAGACTGAAATTCATTACTAATGTGTACAGGGCGGAAGAAATTCTCTACATACCATAAGGTGCTTCATGATTCATCTTCTTTGATGCCGAACTATAATTTCCACGTGGGACTTGAGAGGGTCTCAAGCCATGTAAGACTGCCATGTGGCCAAATTTCTACAGTAGTTATCGATTGAAAGCCGAAGCATGAAGCACTCAACAGTACTCACGCGATGGAATGCAAACCGTAGCTTGCTTACCTCATCTGCTTCAGGATCTGTTGGGTGGTTTGCTGCTTCAACAATGAACTTTGCCCTTACATCCCCGGCAGTCTGTCTGTAAAAAGGGAAAAACAATGTCCATATTAAGGGAGAAACAATATCCAGTTTTTCAGGATTGCAAAGCATAGGCTAACCCAGTTGACAACTCAATGGCTGATCTTATCCTGTCCAAAAAGAATCTCCGAATGCTAAACCTGAAGTACTAGACCCAAACATCTTTGATGCTTTGATACTCTGTATATGTGTAGACGTTTTAGAAAAAGTGTGTTGTGAATCAAGCGAACTGTTATAGGTGAAACTCCAAGTGAAACTCACCCATTAAGCACACCACCCAGAGCGGCCGGAATGAGAACATCGCAATCTTCTGCCAGCAGTGCCTCAGGCTCCAAAAATTCACTCCCCTCAAACCCCTTGACTCCTCCAGTTTTCCTCACATGATCCACCAGCATGGGAATATCCAAGCCGTTGTCATTCTTGATGGCCCCTGTCACGTCACTCACAGCCTTCACCTTACCACCCTTCTCATGAATGAGTCTGGCTGCCCATGACCCCACATTGCCGAAACCCTGCATATTTTCAACAACAAACATATAAGCAAGGAAGCTTTGCTTGCAGTTTTTGTGAAGGTGGACACTGGTACCAAAGGAGCCCACAAGCAATAACCTCACAGATTTAAATTGTTAATGTAAGAAAATCCTTAAAATGCTCAAGCATAGTTCATGCTTTCACTTAGGTATATGCTTATGAGTTGTGCATCGGTGGTCACCATTGATGACTTTCCCAGTGGCAACCAACAGTGACCCGTGAATTAGACTGAATTAGACTGTAAAAGGACACTACATGCAAGAATCATATCAGCAAGTTGTGGTTACAGGTATATTGAAGGTGAACACTGATACAAAGGGAGGCCACGAGCATTGACATGAGTTTCAAAAAGAAAACCGTGAAATAATCCTCAAAAGGCTGAAAGATTGTGCCTACTTTAATATAGGGATATGCTTATGAATCATGAATTACTCACTGTTGATGTCTTAACCAGTGACAACACAACCAACAGTGATCAGTGAGTTAGACTACACATGTAAGCTTTACCTGGATAACAAATGACTGGCCATTAATGTCGAGCCCATGGTCCTTGAGCATAGCCTGTGTAGCAAAGAGTACCCCACGCCCAGTAGCAGCTTCTCTCCCAAGAGAGCCTCCCAAATCCTGAAGTAGACAAACACTAACTTGCTCAATAAACTTACACAAGGCCTTCACCATCTCCAATGCACAGGAACAGGCTTCTACAAAATACCATGACCCCAAAAAAATTATAAAAGGGCAAGAAATCAAGATCCAAAGGGCGTGTAGCAGATAGCTTTACCACAGGTTTTCCAGTCACCACTGCTGGACAGTGACCATGAAACTTGGAATACTCGTCCAAAATCCATGCCATAGTCTGCACACCAACAGCGAGCAGACGACATGTCAGATTCATCAACTATAATCTGGTTTTTTGTTTCTTTTTGTCTATAATAAGGATTGATTTAGAGTTTATGAGTGTAGAGAGATATGAAGGAGATATGGAGTAATTACTTGTGCATTGGTGCCCATGTCTGGAGCTGGGACATCAAGGTTAGGGCCAATGACATCATGAATCTTTTGTGTGAACACTCGTGTCAAACGCTCCTGCTCACTCAGACTCAAGTCCCGGGGGCTGCATCCAATTCCTCCTTTTGCTCCTCCGTAAGGAATGTTTGCAACCGCTGTTTTCCATGTCATCAGCTGCGCTAAGGCGTTCACCTCATTCAGCTCCACCTGCAATCAAGTACATACAAACCCTTAAAAAGTGGAGACAAAGATAATAATTTTTAGTCACATTTGAGGACAGTTGTGAATGGAAAGCAATTCCCTCAATTTAAGTACATTTCGGAGCTCATTCAGCTTGTGAGGAGCTCAACAGTAGGTACATGGAATTTGCATCATAGTTCAACTGTTAGGTTAGTTTCTATAAACATTTTTGATCGTTTGAGGAGATTGGTTATGAGACTGATTTTGAATCTTCTGAAAGCACGAAGCTCTGTATCTAAATATGAACCTGTTAGTTTCTGACTCCCCAAATGCAAGTTGTAATGTCAGATCTCAGAGATATTGAGTTCTCGGAAAGTCCAACAACACTTTGATCTTTCTCCGCTTCCTAACCGTTCGGTTAGTATTCTAAAAAATCCTGGTGATCGTTTATATAGACCGGAATAAAACTGCTTTTGAATCTTCTGCTAGCATGAAGTCCTGTATCTAAATGTGAACATTATGAGTTTTGGTAAGGTATTCGACAACAGTACCAAAATGCAATCTACAATGTCAGACCTCTAAATGTTTGGGTTTGGCAAATCGAAAAAATTCGCTTCCTACTTGTAAGGCATTTCAGATAATCAGATGAGGTTGAAGTCGTGACAAGCCCAAACTTGGAAAAATGGTCTCTTACTGCATAATTTGGACCACAAAAGATGAAATGAGTCGAATTGCATATACTTACACAGTTGTTAAAATATTTACTCGTAATGACTCACCTCAGGATGGTACCGGATGCCACCCTTCATGGGACCGCGGGCGTTGTCGTGTTGCACTCGAAATCCAACAAACGAAGCCAAAGTTCCATCGTCTTTTGGTATTGTGCACTCAACCTGAAAAACCCGCCAAAGGCGTTCCACAAATCCACACATTCACTTCGATTCCCACCGCAAAAAGAACAAGCTGGCAATACAAAACAAAAAAAAGTGCGCCTTAACAGGCCATGGTTGATTCTCGATTATTCTCAAAATTGGATTCTCAATTTTTTACAAACAATGTAAGCTTAATTGATGTATGGGTCCATAGCATTTCGGGTAAGCTATATCAAGACAAGAAGCCGGACCTTTATTTCGCGAAAAGGGATGAGCAGGCTGCGTTCCACTTTGGAATCCAAGTTCAAGAGCTTCACCGCGCGCCTGAAGTACCGATTGGTGGCCTCCAAGGCATTCATGGGATTCTTCAAAGAACTCATGGCTACAATTGCGCTCAGCTCAATCAATTGTAGACCCCCAAAAAAACAAAATGATGATGATGTTGAACGCAAAATCCTGTCACCGAGGTCTCGAACTGAATGATCAGCCCAATCAGATCAAGAAGTGGATGCGTTCAATTTGACCGCAATGCAGTGCCTCCCAAAAGTAAAGAAAGCACACTCAAATCTTGGAATGTCTCAAGAATTCTGTAGAATCTGTTCACACCGCATTGGGTCCAACTTGGTCAGCTCTTTTAATTTGCACATACTAACATATCAGAACCTGCAACAACACTCCAAAAGCTAAAAAAAATACCACAAAGAGAGCCACCAACCTCGCCACTATGCCAACAATAATTACCAAGACACCACCAAACTTGAATTGGCAGCTCCAAGTTGAGAAACCAAACAAACTATGAGAGGAAGAGATGGAGCTATAAATGGTGTGAGCAAATTACACACAAGAGGTGGAGTTTTGGAGCACCTTCGGTTGCAAGTACTTGGAGGCGAAAAAAACTGAGCTGCCGAAAATCTTTCGGAGTGGAGTGGAGTTGAAGTGACGGATTGTTGCGGAGAAGTAGGCAACGGTGTGAGTAAGGATGCGGGGGATCGTAAGCAATCGGAGCCTTGCTTCTTATAAAGGAATATGGGAGGCGCTTTGTCGGGGACGGCGGTCAGTCACTGGGCGCGACAGACGCGTCGCGGAGGGCTGCGTCGTGGACAGATAGAATTGGGCCTTGGCCCCGTCAGCCTCGTCCTACGTGTCACACCTAGCCAATCATTCAACCGAGTAAAAGGGTCAAGCCCTCTAGAAGTCAACTTTGGACTCCACGTCAGACAAGAACCCGCCGATGACGTGTCACTCTGACTTACAGTAGAGGCGCCTATTCCTGATCAGGACCCCATCGGGAACCTTCTGTATAGGGTGCCATAATTTTGATCAGGCTGAGACTGGATTTTGATCAGGCTGGGTTTAAATTTCAATCGAGATGGGACTGAATTTCGAACATGTTGGAACCAATAATGTCATGACACATGCCCTTGGTTTGAGTGCTAATGTGAGGAGGAATGAACAGTTATGGCATACTCTCTAGACATTGATAATATGTTCAAGCCAACTTTTGGCTTCAAAAGTTCACAGTAATTTCAATTTAAGGAATAAGATTACCAAAAAAAAAAAAATTGCAGTCATCTTGATTTCTATCTTCCTACGTGGGAGAAATTTGCACCGCCTTATACTTCTCTAGATTGTGCGTAGTCTTGTAATCAGTTATGGGCGCATGTACTCTACTTTGCTATGCTCTTGGAAGCAAAAGTATGTGAATTATTTCACTACATTGGTAACATAAGGTCAAGGCATTCATAGTCGACCATGTTCATTTAACCGCTCAATAAGGTCATGTAATGCCGACATGAATGGGATCTATAATTATTTAGGTGAATGGAGTTAAAGATTATGTGGTGGCGGCTCGTGATTAATTACCCTCATAAGAGTTTTGACAATTGTCATAGCCAAGCGTTAACATTTAGATGAGCGGTTATGTGTTAACTTGTAGATCGACTATGTGTTACTTTATCTCTTCGAAATTTGTAGCAATTTTGATATTTATGGAAAAATAATGCCTTGTCCTTAGAATTTGTTTATATTTCCCAAAAAAGGAAATCCATGTTATTGTCCCTCCTAAACATATGCAAAATCTCTTATTTTATCTGTTATAGATGCTTCAATCTTAAACATGCCTAGTTCCGTTAGTTGTCCTAGTTGGACACCTATATTTGAGTGGATTGTGGTTTGTTGTGGTTTCAAGAAACGGATATCAAAAAATGTGTGTTCATAAGAGATTGGATTGCGTGTTTAAAATATGATTAAGGATGACTTTATACATGGCATGAGGTCAGCCTAAGCACCAGCCCGCATCTCAAGCATTAAGCCCTCGATCTAGGTCCAACTTTATAAAAATAAAAAAATAAAAAATTGAGCTCAACCTAGTTACATGTAGAGTGACGAGGTCCCACTTTAGGTCAGACTGTTCTTGAGGGGGAACTTTAATGAAAAGAATTAACCTTTCATGAATCGACGGTAGAGATGTTCATCATCAAACAGATAAGCCCAATATGGCCCATGTTGAATTCGAGCCAAGGAAAACCTTATCCAGATTTTTTGAAGTTAGCCCATAAATTTGTAACCAAAATTTTGCCAGCCAGGCGCCACATAGGATGACTGATGTTCGGGGCTAGCCCTCAATCCGGCCCTGAGTACAATATGATTGTTGTTGAGGGGGGAGGGTCAACATAAGCATGAGAATTTTCACTTTGTTAATGAACATGGTGATATTCATCTAAGTTCCAAAACGTACTAAAGTTAATGGGCATTGGGAGATCCCATACCATGTATAATTGGACATTGTGGCGAGCCCATTAGGGTGAGCCATGTGGACATTGGCTATGATGATGTAAGGTAGAGGGTGCTAAAACCAACACCCCATCCAAAACCAACACTTATAAACGCCTCCCAATCACCAACACTCCCACTACCTTGAAGCAATCCCCATGGTGTAGGAGTGTATGGGCCCATGGAGTGACGCTTTTACGTGCCATTAGTGGCGCCACCTCATAGCGACCTCCACTACTTTCACGTAGGGTACGTAATGGGCTGCACTCTATCTCAGGTTGGTTCAAGGTGGGTTTAGGGTGGCTTGTCAATGCCTATTCTAGCCACTCTATACACTACAAGAGGGGGGGGGGGAGGGGTTATTGCCATTCTTTTCACAAAGTCATAGAGGTAGGCCCACAAAGCACAGAGGGGGTTGGTACCCAGGATGCCAGGTGATGGTTTTGCAAGCGAAATAGGTGGGATCATGGAGGTGGCCATGTGGCTTTGTGCAGCGTTACTAGTTGGTCTTTGATTTGGCTTGGGTCTAGTACCCAACTATGTTGTGTTGGTTCTAGGCAATGAAGGTGGGGGTCCTCATCATATCCAAGGTCGTCATACACGGGACCTATATATTGGTTTAAGGAAGCTAGTGGTTTTGACTTTGAATATTCATCAAATATGTAATCGAGGCTAAAAAAATTCTTTCTTTCTTTATACCCATGCTTAGAACAAAGGCTAATATGAATATATATATCAACTATGTAGCCATATGTATGTGCAATAGCTTAAAGTGTATATACTTTAGTAGGGCACATTACCAGACGTAGTTGGATGTTGCAAGAATTTAATCCACTACGTCTTTGGAACTTCATGAGAAACATAACCCGATGTTAAAAAAAAACCGCGTAGAGAAACGCATAGACTTGAGCAATCTCCAATTACATGTGAGGAAAGTGCCTACGGCCTTAGTTACATGTCCCAAACCATCTCGAACCAATTGCATATTTCATATCCGATGAGAATTGGGCTAATAAGAAAAAGTAACCATTGAAGACACAATTAGATACTTTATGTGCATACTTAGATTGACCCACACTATATTTTGGCATTCCACACTATTTAGATATGCAACACTACATTGACAAAATACATTGTTTTTTTTCTATTTTTGGTGTGGTTGTCATATATATTAATAAATAAGAATATAAGTTTGTGCAATTTGGTTTCGACCCAACATTATTTTCATGGGTAAAGAATCAACCAAATCGCAACGCCAACCTAATTGCACATATCAATGTATAACAATTCAACGAGCAATCACCATGACATTCTTCAACGAGACCAACTTCTTTGCTTCCCAAAAAATCATGTTAGACGAATGTTAGAGTCAATAGAGGTCAATGTTGGACAATTGGTTGAATTTTTTTGGTTTTTTGTTTTTTTTTTGCTTGTTTTGGCACAAATTAAAAATTCAATTACAAAAAAGGAACCAAAATAAAACCACCTTGGAAGAACCAAAGTGACAATCGGTTGAGTTTTGAATCGGATGACACTTCTTTATGAATAAGTGAACAAATATTGTCATGGACGATTGAAATTTGGATGAAAATCCGATTGGTAAGCGACAGTAATTGCAACACAATAAATCTATAATCCCCAAGAATTTTTACAAGGAATGACAAACAATGTTGGGTTAACAATTAGTGTCGGTGTCACTATACCGTGGTTTACAATTAGTATTGAGCAAGACAATTAGAAATGGTGACACTAAATATCATATTCAGTGTAGTTTGCTAGTGTAATCCATTTCCCCTACTCCTCTTTTGTCAATCAAATCATCTGCAATAACAATACTTGAAAATTGTATGTCCATACCACAACACCATAGCTAGTTCGTGCAAAAACAATCATAAAAAATCATAAAAAAACCGGAAATTATGAGCCTAGTCAAACAAATAAGTGAAAAAATATATTAGAAAAAAATGAACATTGTTAGACCTTACTAGAAAAAACGAATTACTTTTTAAACTTCATACAACAAAAAAGCATATTTTAAGCTAACAAACCTCGTTAAATAAATAAACTATACATATACATATATATATATACTTTTTGAGATGCACGAACCAGCTATGGTGCTAAGATATCCATTTGCATTGTCTATTTTGCAAGTGGTTATCCACCCCCTCCCCTTTCCTCCCTCTATTATAACATCATATAGCACATGATGATGTACTTTGACTTACATGCGGACAAATGTATGACATAATAGACTCGTGCATGGATTAAAATTACGCAATGGATAATATTTCACGACACCATCTTCCTAGAAATTGTGATCCATGTAAAGTTGTTTCCCAAAGAAGGATTTATGCCGAATTTCATGGGTCTCGTATTTTAGGTCCCGTCTTAAGGCCTACTCTATACCGGCATCTAGAAGGGTGAAGGGCTATGCTTTTGGAGTACGTTATTTGAATGCAAGTTCCAATGTGTATTTTTTTCATTTGTGCCACAATGGTGATACATGTCATAGTGAGATTCCTATTTCACTGCACTTCTTGGATGTAAATTGATGTTCATCACAAGTAAGGAATTGTTAAGAAGTTTTGGTGTTTTGATCCACTTTTAATTCTAAACTTGGAAGCTATGACGAAGACATTATTATTTTTCAATAAAATGTTTGTTTTTTTAGTTTATGAATAGCTTTACTTTGGTGAAAATATTGCCCAATTGATTTATTGGTGATCTGGGGGCTTTGTAATCAACAAATAACTAACGTCGAGCAATCTAACGTGAATTTGAGCTTATTGGCTTTACCCTGCTCAAGAATCCTCTCGGTGCAGGGCGGGGTTTACTGCCTACCTTGCGGTGAGTGGGCTCTTGGCTTGCTACCTACTTAGCTACTTTTGTCTGTCAAGTAGAGAGAATATTTCACAACGGGAATCAAACTAATTGCCAACCACTCCATTCAGAAATGGGCACCTCTCCACTATCACATGGTAATCTAGGGTCATCTCGGACTTGCTTCATAATCAAAACCTAATGTAATGGCCTCCAACATTAACCCTTCATTGTCAAAGGGCATTCCAATGAACTTGAAATTTCCATGTAAATCCTTGATATCAAGGGCAATTCAATCCGCTTTCACCAACATCTTTTAAGGTCAACCACTTGTAGATCCATGAAACCAACTCTTTTCTAAATATTCATGAAGAAAAATCTCTTTTTATCAACCAAATTTGAGAAGATCCCACGATTGCAAAGTTGAAGTTCTCAAGTTGGGACAGTTGTGTAAATATTTATTTTGCATAATGGATGACATGGCTCTCAATAAAGGAGACATAAAACAATTGAATTCGTTTGGAATACAAGCATGTGAGAATTTAAATTCCAAATTAGGAGTTCATATGTTTACTCTAGAGATGGACCTTAAAGGTCATTGATCAGATGATGAGTGTCTCTCACAATGACCTTCAATACCAATTTCAAATTATGTCAAGTTCAGTGTGTTGCCCACACTACTAAAGATGGTTTATTTTGCACGTGAACTACACCCATGGACATAAAAATAAAAGTAAAGGTTTCTCCTATAAGTCAAACTGACCTTGTACAAACCTCATCAAAGCCTTCAGAACATCGTTCTCTTTCAAAACTGAATTGAAAATCAAATCATCTTTAGCTTACACCCATTTTATCCTTGAGAATCTTCATACGGAATGGTGAGCCCAAACAAAGCCATGAAGTGAGCTCCACAATGACTCTCTTTTTGAGCGAATCCATGTAGGGGCTTCTTATTAGGGTAATAGGTGGTATGGCCTTACTATAGAGATGGCCGAGGGTTGTACCCACACGGATCTAATTCCCATCACCAAGATAAATGTGTGTATCACATAGTAGTATGAGTTAATTACACACTTCCTTGAGCAATTTCTAATAGGTTGTTTTGGGTAGCTCGAAGAAATTTTCAAAGTGGCATCTTCTCGGGTTGGATGATTGGAGAGAGAGCGGAAGGGAATTATTGTATATGAGCCCACCTCATATTCATCCAACATAAAACCCTAGGAATAATATGCATCCCAAAGGTTACCCTTTTTAGTTGATTTGACACAATCTTTAGTTTCAAAGACCCTATATTAGTGTAGTCAAGGTGATTTGAAATGATACGGAAACAAACTTATAGGGGTCAAGTTTTTATGTTGGATGGATGCATGTTTGTTGATTTCTTAACTAGGTTACATAGGTAATCCCAATTGTGTTCACTATTGAGTGTAGAGTAATTATTAATATTTGAAGATGTACTCCAATCTCTTTTAAACATGTGTCTTTATGATGTTTTCTCTTTGATCCTCATTGAACCACATACCAATCAAATATAAGTGGTCTGATTAAGAAAACAAGCCACTTAAACTCATCTACCATGTCTCTTCCAATGGCAAGCCCACATGGGATCATACAACTTTAATGATTTTCATATAGGTTTAGGGTTTAGGGTTTTAGGCTATATAAGATCATTTCAAGTTTCATGGTTGGGGTTGATATGCAAGAGTACATTAGATCAAAGTGAAGATTCTCCTTTTCCTGAAGTGATCACATAGACCCCCTATTGTGTTAACCTAGAGTGATGTTTACATTTTGGAGCAAATTCTCCAATCTTATCATAATGTGTGTTTCTTTGACGTCCAATCTTAACTACAAGCCATTCCATCGAACCACTCAAATATAGGTGTCCAATTCACAAGAATGACCACATTAGGTCCACATTCCTTCGTACTCCTTTCTAGACTACAATGGATTACACAAGCACTCCAATATGTTACTTATTGAACCTAGAATTAAGTTCACATTTTAATCACATAGTCCACATTGTAAAGACATGTCATTAGGCGTCCGTTCTTAACTATAAACCTTGCTATATATAAACTCATATAAAGGTAACATACTTAGGTATGTGACCACACAAGCCCGGCAGACCACAAAGAGCACTCTATTTCATCTTTACTACATTGATTATCCCATCCTAGTGTGTGTTACTATTTGGAGTTACACAATGCTATAACGTCTTACTTAGGAATTCAAATTCTTCTAACGCAAGTCCAATAATTTGTTCGGACATTATATAACATAAACAACTTGGCTTGGTAAAACATTACATTCTCATTAAATAGTTATAGCATTGTGTAACTCTGAATAGGAACACGCACTAACTGAGATAATCAATGTAGTGTCGGAATGTAGTTTCCACGTGGGATATAAGGGAATCTTACCCAATGTGTGCACGACATGTGGCAAAATTTGAAAGAAGAAGAATTGTTTTGTGTTGGTAGAGAGAGCTAAAGAAGTTTGGATGAGTCACCCAGAGAGAATTAGGGTTAGTTTCCATGTAGGCCAATTGCCCACCAGAATCTAGTGCAAATGTAGATTTCACCTGGTGGCAATTACATTTCCACTAGAATGTGGTGGGCAAGTGGCCTACATGAAAACTAACCCTTAACTTAGCAAAGCCGGAGATGATTCCTCTCAAGAATCATACTCCGAAATTTGGAACTTGTTCGCTGCCAAATTGTATGCTGTCGTCATCGTGCTCTTGAATCCATTGAGGATGTCATTGAATGCTCACCTTAACGCCTAACTTGAATCTATCAGTTGTGATTGGTGTCCAAGGATCGAAGTGGTTCTCTTCTCCTGTGCATTGGATTAAATACTTACGGGAATGGCCTGCATCCGCTTCCGACATCTCCTTCAGCTCTTTCAGCTCTGATTGAATTGCACGATATTTTTTTTCTCCTCTTGATATGGTACTCTTGATATGTATCGGCAAGCTCGTTGGACCTTTCTATAAAATTCTGAAGCTTACAAAACCCTAAATCTTACAAAACCCTCTTGAATCTCCTCCTTGTAGAGAACAGGGTGTGAAGACGCGCACCTGATGCGAAGTTGCGCAACACGAGGTTTACTCTAATTTAGCAGAAGATAGAGAATTATCCACTATGAATTTGGTGTGGAGGTTTAGGATGAGCAGAGGTGAATTGTAGCATTCATAGTGCACCCGAGGGCCAGGGGTTTCACAGGCTGTGGTTCAGGATGTGGATTTTATTCTATTAGGAGCTGGAAACGTTGCGGAAGCTCGGGACGCAAGTAGTGAGACAAGATGGACAAAACACTGATGCGGGCGCGCATGAAGGAGGCGGCCAAGAAGAAAGAGAAGCGCATCACTTCGCCCTTAGTGAGGTATGCCAAACCCCCGCTTATCCTTTCTCAAATTTGCAAGCGATTTAGAAGAGCTTGATGATCCTTGATGAAGACACAAAATTTGTGTAGAACAATTTAAGTTACTGGACTCTATTGCAGACCAGGATAAGAACTATAAATCCAAAAGACACCGGATTGGAAATTTTGTTATATTGAGTTCTTTTTCTTTTTCTTTTTCCTGTGAGCATCATAGAGGTTTAGGTTGTATAAGCGCTTGAAACCTAAGTTCATGTTACTGAACCATTTGCAGTAGAATTATTCAACCGATATTCTGAGTTCGACCTCATCAATCTGCAGCTCACATCTTAATTGACGATTAGGGCTTCTGTGAAGGTGGATCTGTTTTCTGGAATTGTAGGCATTCCGTTCTGTTTTCTGGTTTTTGTTCATACACATCCTCCGAGACTGACACACATTCAACATAGAAACTGCACAGAAAGGAAACTGTACACATCCAGAATAGAAATTGCAAGCTCAAAAGACACAGTAATTGAAATTATATAAGTAATGTCATGCAAGCATCACAAGGTAGCTATACAGGTTTCGGGAACTATAAGCTCTTGAAGCCTAAGTTCATGTACTGTGTACTGGACTATTTGCAGTGGATTCATTCAGCCGATGTTTCTGAGTTGTACCTCATCAAACTGCAATTTTCATAACTCTCGACGCTTAGGGTTTTTGTGAAGATGGATCTGTTTTCTGGTACATATTCAACGTGTTGTACTCAATTACACACCACTCGGTGTCTGTCACCTTCATCTTGTTGGTAGACATGAATATATCTTCATATCAATCTCAGAGTTGAATGATATTGCTTTGGATCGACAAATACAGTGCTCAATGATGCAAGTTTATGGCAGGTACAATGACTTGGACCAAGCTGTGTGCAAAATCTGCAATGTGGTCGTCAAATCAGAAGTTCTTTGGAACCCCCATTTGGCATCTCGTGCTCATAAAGAGGTTATTTTCTTGAACTGCTTCAATACCTCTTATCCTCCTCCTTTAGTTCTTACACAAGATATTCAAGAGCCAATTTTTATACACTGTTCATTATCGTAGTTGAATAATGAGTGAATTTGTAGTGGCTGTAGTGGGGCTTTAGTGACGATCATCTCTATTCCTTTTTCAGATTGAAAAAGTGGGCCTAAATTGGACGCTTTTTACCTCTGCATCCACTTCTCCTAGTTTATTAAACACACGTTTAGTACGGGATGATTAGAACAAATTAGAACACCCAAATCGAGGCCATGACCACTTTCTTCATAATTTTTCAGAGCTCATATGAATATTTTATTCATCATCAAAGCAAATGATCATATAGGGCCCCTCAATTATGTTGACTCTTGAACCTAGAATAGTTAACAGATTTTGAGCACGTAGTCTAATCTCTTCGAAGCATATGATGTTGTTTTGGTGTCCGTTCTTAGGATCCACACCTAACCACATACCACTCAAATATAAGCCTCTAATTTAGATAAGTGCCCAGAATAGGCCTGCTTGCTTTAACCATTGGACAAACCTCAACTTGAAGACTTCAAAGGAAGATTATTAATGATGTACTAGGTCCTAATTCTTTGAAGTGGATGTATGTTTGTGGGGCAGGCAGCTGAGAAGTTCAAAGCCCGTGCAGCTAAAGTCACACAAGAAGCAGCAAGGCCTCAAATTCCTGCACCTGCAATCACTCCATCACCAGCTGAGCCTGCATCTGCGTTACCAGCAGACTTCTTTGACTCATCAAGTGCTCCTAACACAAATTTACCTTCCGATTTCTTTGACACATCAAGTGCTCCAAGTGCAAAACGAGCTCGAAGTAATGGTGGGTTTCCCAGATCCATCCTATTTTCATCTGCTTGAATTACTTGTCGGTGGTGTTGACCCTTTTGCCCTCTTGGGTCTCCTAGTTTTGAAGTCCTGAATTTAAGTCTACTTGACCTTAACCATGAAGTGGAGCTGACGACTCCTGCGATTAATCTATGTATTTGATCAAATCACAAGCTCTATTGATCTCCAACGTTAGCAGTTTTCTCTTACACTTAATTTCATACTTTATAATTAACCTCTCGATACTATCATAGAAGCTACAGTATATTCTTTCTTGTTGAGGACTTTATAATTGACTTTTTATGTATCTTAAGCCATTAGTTTTACATATTTGCATGTTTTGGGTGAAAGCAACATTAGGGGGTACAATACAGTGGTGTTCAATCCTCGAATTTTGAGTAAAATTTCAGCCCAACTTCATCTAGGGACAAAGACTAGTCCAAATTCTGAACAAAGTCCATCTGCATTTCTTAATTCCTGAGCATTTGAACTCTCTGCTATGGATATTAGGGAGATATAGGCTTTACTGTTCTAGTAATTTTGGTAATTTACAAGTATGTAGAGATTTTTGTCAGATAGTTCTGGAGTCCATAATGAGAGCTGGAGAGAGAGGAGAGAGAGAGTGAGAAAACTACAGCATATTCTTGGGTACATGGTTTGCATGGATACTTTGTAGGATTGTATGGCTTATTTCAGGATCTCATTGCAAACATTGTGGCCGTGTGGAGCAGATAGTGAGCAGTCAACAAAGGCCAGTACGCCAGCTCATGCAGCTTCGATGAAACCAAAAACGCAGAATGGAAGTATGGGACCTCCTAAAGCTGCTCCAAAAGCTCCACCCCCTGTTGAACCTGATAATAGTACCTCCAAGGTTCCTGAAGGTTTCTTTGACAATGTTGATGCTGATCACCGAGCTCGAGGCTTAGAACCTCCAAAGATTGATATTAAGTGGGTGCTTCCACTCTTCAGAAGTGATGGTTTCAGTTTTATTCACTAGACACTAATTGAAATTAATTTCCATTCTTAGCCTTTCATTTAAGGATCAATCATCTGTGACTTTTGAGCACCAAGTGGTCAATTGCATTGCTTTCAACAAGTGAGGTCACCCTACCAGATCTCACATTTTTTTGACAATGTTGAGTTTGTTGAGGTGGCCTTCACCAACTCAGATTCTCATTAATGTTGTAACTGTGTGTCTCAGGGAGGAGTACAAAGAGTTCCAAAAGAGTATCAAGGAGAATCTAATGGAAGCAGAAGTTCAGCAAGAAGAAGATGAGGTGTGTGATGGGAACCTTACCATTGGTTTAATGTCTTAGTTTCAGTCAGGTTGTATAATGGAAAATCATTTCTCTGCCTCCTGCAAGGGTCTGCTCAAAGGTACCACTAATTATTACAATCTTCATATGCAGGAAGAAGCAGCAGATGTACGAGAGGGTTTTGAGGAGATTGAGCAACGGTACTTATTGTTCCCTTATGTGCAGTAGTAATACAAAGAATGGGTTACCTATATGACACATCTGGACCTATATCATACCTTCAGCATGAGTATGTAGATTCAAAGAGTTTTTTACTTGCACATGAACGCTCACAAATATAATATTGGTATTGATATTGTAGAATCATCTCCATGTCCATGTGCAAGTGGATTCATTTACATGACTGTATATCTGGTGTCAAATTAGACGTTAAAGCCTAATGACATATGTTTCTGTCTCAACAATATGAGCTTTTGTGCCTGTACAATGTGTTGAGTTAGCACCATTTAGAATAAGGACTTGTTTAGGTTATGCCTTATCAGTTGAAAATTTCAGATTTTCAATTACCTGGTATCATCTATGCGAGTGGTACGAGTAATAGGGTAAAGAGACTGATGCCCATTAGAAGCCTCGGGAAGAAGAAAACGAGATTAAGTTGGAGCATAAATCTCATTTTTTGGTATGGATATGGCAGGGACATGTTCCTGTCTTACTTTTAGTGGTTCTTATTTGTTTGTCTTCACTTACAATGTGTATGCTTGTATTTCCAGAACTTTTACGGAGAGAGTTGAGATGCTGCGGAAGGTGAAGGAAGAGAGAGTGGCGAAGTCCAAAGCAGAAAACGCAGCAGCTTTTCCTGCTGTAATGGGAATTGAAACTGATGATGATTCGGATGACTCAGATGATGACGATGCCACCTACTTTGACTGGCGAGCAAAGGAAATTTGAGCATTTACAAAGAGATGGAAAATTTTCTTGGAAAATCTTGCTCATCTCTTTAAAGCATGTAGGTGTTTTTGAGCAGTGATGTACATCCAAAGTGCTGATAGCAAAGTAGCCTGCATTGATTGAGCCTGGGAACATAGTGATATGATTTGTGGAGGCTTATGTTAAAGGGTGGGTTTCCTTTGAGAAATGTAAGGAGCCAGTTACTGTTTATGCAAAATTGTTCAAGAGCTGAGACAGTGCCTATTGGGCAAGGTAGCATGAGGCACCGTAGTAATCAAGTTTAAATTCTGGCAAGATAAAGTTCCCATTGGATTCCTCCTTTTTCAGTGTTGAGGGAATGATAAGAAGTTGGAAATCCTCTCGAATGACACATGTACAGTGCTTTTTAGTGCTAATTAGGGGCACTTTACACTAGAGCTTCAGGGCTAAGGGACCAAGGAAGTTTGAATGAATGGAAAAATCTTATATTACTGTGAATTTTTGAAGCCAAGAGTTGATCTGAACATAATATCAATGTCCAGTGTTTGCCATAACTGCTCATTCCTTCTCATTTTAGCACTCAAAACCTAGACATGTGTCATGACATTATTGGTTGCGACTTGATGAAATTCAATCCCAGCATGTTCAAAATTCTAGAACCCTATAGATTGTCGATGGGATCTTGATCGGGAATAGGCGCCTCTACTATACACGGAGTTCTACATAACATGGATAATATTTCACGGTTTGTTGGATTTTGGGTCAAACCCATATTAAATCCCACTTATAGGCGGGTTTACATTAAGGTCCTGGTCCAAGAAACTTGGGGTCTAAAACACACCCTGATAGACCTTATTTTTGGATTGAAAATTGAACCAAGCTTGAGAATTGGTTTCTCAAACTAGGAGCATTATTTTTCTTGAGTAGGGAGTCGGGATCGTCAAGAACAACGGAAAACTGGTGCCACATCAACACTACACCATTTATGGTATTAAGACAAGGTAGACATGTATTGTTGAGTGTTTTATTAATAGGGGGGGTGGGATGCCAAAAAACAATGAGCACAAAAAGACACGTCAACATTACCATATCATGAAATATTTTATTCATGGCAACAAATTATAGAGAAAGGCTTAAAAAACCTCTTTGATAGTGTAATCCCATACACCCCCTACAAGATTACCTTGGATGTAGTTGCAATGCTACTAGCGGATTGGGAATCTATAGTAGAGGACGGTAGGGACAATTGCAAGCTATAGCACTGAGTGGTGTCTGCACCAAAGCCAGTGGCTTGCGAGGTCGATTGACAGTGTCGACACCGTAGATGCGCAAAGGGTCTGGCTGCACTTGTAGTAGCACCAGGAGTTCCTTTGACCACCCCCTCAACTAGATCTTCATGCAAATCGACAGTGTCGACACCGCAGATGCGCAAAGGGTCTGGCTGCACTTGTAGTAGCACCAGGAGTTCCTTTGACCACCCCCTCAACTAGATCTTCATGCAACCATTTCTCTTGAAGCTCCCTCGCATCAAATTTAAACCGAAAGCGGCATCATCATGGAGAACCCGATTAATCTCCTAATCCTCATTTCCATGTTGAAGTGCTATTTCTTGGGACTTAAAATACCTCATATTGGAGACCCTAACACAATATCAAAGATGACATTGGAGATGTCCTCCATCTATTGAAGCCGCCCTCCTAACATCCATACCCGCGGACCTCAACAGAATAACCCATGTTGGATTGGGGTAGAATTGCCCACTCTTGCACATGTGAAAGAGTGTCATGGCAAGAGTAGCACCCAAATACTTCTTCATTCAAAAACATGCCCATTGATGAGCCCTTTGCAAAATATTGCTATAAGAAAGACTCACACGATTGTTCAACTTGGCCCTCCCAAATTTGGCATACTCCATTTTCCCTTCGTTCATGTCATCAACAGAAACATTGTTGGTGCACAAATTCAAAATGCTCCTCCTTGTTATCTTTCATACAATACCCAACCATACCCAAGAAGGTATGCAAACTTTCATCCATCCACTTCTTGCAAGAATTTGGAAATGATTGTGCATCAACGTTCCACTGCACTCCACAAAGCAAAAGCCTACCATGCATTCCTCAATGAATTTCCTCAACTTCACAAGAAGAGCAATGTCAATGTCCATACCATCCATTGCTATTGTGATGGACGCTTCGAAATACTTTAGAGAAAAGTGGGTGTGTTTTTGAGCTTGAGAGCAAGCCAATGCTCTCATTCTGGGAGCCATTGCGAGAGCAACCACAATTTGAAGTATAATAAAATTTAGAACAAGGCAATGCCTACAACAAAGGCTACGCATGGTGTAGCTCATGGACACGATCACAGTTGCAGAAAAAAACCATGAAGGAAATGCGGTGACCTTCCAAAATGCATATAGAAAGTGTTGTTGCCACCATCCCCTATCTATTTGGTGGGCCACCATATGGCTTGTACCAGCATGGGCAGGTCCCACAACACTGGAAGCCACATATATTTCCTCATAAATTAACTTCCCCCACTTGCCAGCCAATTGTAATGTTGAATTACAATTACAAATACAAAAAACGGTGTAGTTCAATGTTTTTATACCCTGGACACATAACTTAGTTTGAGCTCCTTGGGCCCAAAAGTTTACTCTCAGCCAATAGGAAGCTTAGTTTTGGAGCTTCTTTGGTCTTGAACTTTAGTGTAAACCTACCAGTTGACTATGTAACAAGAACTAATAGTATGACGAAAATATATGAGTATCACTTATGGAGATGGTTCTTGATTTGGGATATAATTGTAGGTGAACTTGGACTATGAGTGAGAGGTTGATTTGGTAAAATGTATCCTGGCTTGTAAAATACATCCATTTAATTTGGTTGCAATAAACAAGAAGCCAGTTTCTCAAGTGTCTATCCATTGATGATGAAGTAGTGGCTTACCATTCACTGTCATGGGGGTTGAATAGTCCAACACATTTCCAAAAGGGCACAGAAAGGACTAGACACACATTGCTGAGTCTACAAATTTGCAATTATTGAAGGAGCTGTGAGTATTGATAACATTAGTCAGGAACGGAACATACAAAGGAACCTAACAAGAGCATCTGATACGCTCTGCTGGGATATTCAGAAATTCCATGCTGACCAAATACAATCCAGAAGTCGGTGCCCACAGTAAAATTGGCATTGCTTGCAATAATCATATATTTCTTAACAATATTAAATATCAGGTACCAACTCTAAATGGTGTTGCAGCCTCAACTTGCAACCAGAGCACATGAGGTCTTGATGTTATCATGAAGACACTACAGTGTGACAAGAGGGAGTCGTTGAATCAGAACAATAATAGTAATAAAAATAATTGTCCTACGTTTGAAACTCGTTGAAGACAATGAGCCCATAAGAAAAGTCATGAAAATGAAGTATGTATAAATAGTATCAAGCGACCCATGTCAACCAGACTGCTTGTCTCCACCAAATGCCGAAGAAAGAAAACCGACACCCTGCAAATGGCTCACATCGCCCCAAGAGCACAAAGTCCAGTCATTTTCATCTGAGATGTGGAAAACATTAATGGAGGCATTCGTAATCTTGCCTTGGGGTAGCACACCCTTTGCAATGATGTGAAGGCATCGTAACACTCCACCATGGGTCACTACCACAACTCTTTCACCTGCATCCACATTTCCCAATTATATCAAAATGATCTACAAGATCAACTGCTTGATAATAAAATCGCACAATGCAGAAGCATTCAATCTGAGGGCCAATTTACCATATGATCAAAGGCCGTGACCATGAACTTGTGAGGACCCCTGAAACTCATCTGAAGGCCATACCATGGAACAATTGAAATTGAAATTGAAATTGAAATTGAATTTTGTGTGGTCACAGGCCTTAACAATATATGGGACCAGGCTCTCAACTGAAAGCTATTTTACTACCGTCCTATTCATGTGGGTAGTGAGATTTGAAGTATCATGGCCTCCCGGTTGTGTGTTAGACCCAACTCTTTTGAGGTGGGCTTGAATGCAAAATCAGGTAGACCATGAAGCATTAACCAAAGCATACCATGTAGGACACCATATAGGTTTGTTCATCCATTCAAAATTCCTTGATTTCTTGGGGCCTCAATCTCAACTGTGAAGTGGGAGAGTCTCATGGGCATGGGCCCACAAGCTCTACTGTAAAGTGCCCATGAGACCCATTGGTTTTCCTCTCCTACTAGAATGACAATTTTGAATCCAACAAGATAGCTGTGAAATCATAATCAAGGACAAGAAAGTATCAAGAATAGCCATACAAATATCTATCTACACAATTTAGATCTTTGCTCTAAAATCTGGGAAGACACATACTTCACAGAATTTGAGTCGCTTCTGCTTTTGAGTCATGAGCCAAGCAAGCCACAAAAAAAAGAAACAAAAAAAAGGTTTAATTTGTACCAAAAGCAGCCTACAATTAATGTCACCAAGGTGAGCTTACAGGGCAACACCTTAATCTGGAAATTATCAGCAAAAGAGATGGTCACATATGTAGAGTGCAATGGGAATTAACCATGGTGTTGGGCTGCGATTTCTTCCATGGCAGTTTGAGCACGATTATACAGCTGCTCTGAACTCTCCCCCCCACCCTACATCACAACATGTAATTGGGGTACATAGACATCATTAGATGTAAACTACAGTAACCTGAACTTCATTCATCCTCCAAGTTGAGGTGTCATGAACACCACAAATGCCACCCACCATAAAATTATTGAGGCTTCAAATGCAAGAGCATGTACAGTAATTGAAGGAACAGTGAATCCTACAGGAATTGGAAGATTCTCATCGGATGAAGTAAAGGCCTTAAAAGCTTGTGGGACTGCAGTTCGCGCTTCGGTGCGCGTAAACCCCTGAAGATCTCCCAGGTTCCTTTCGCGGAGGTTTGCCTTCAGCACCACCTGTGTCAAGCCACCAGTCAGTTTTACACAGACAACACATAGTTTATCTATACCACATATCTCCAAACCCATGGCTTGTTCAACAACAACAAAAACCAAAACAAAGCAAGTGATGATAATTGTATGTTGTTACTCCACTGGCTGCCAAAGGAGGTAAATGAGGTTGGCCTATGGTGCACCCAAATTCTTAAGTTGATTCTACTGTATCCCCAGAAGTATGGGCTTCCATCCAGTTATGCCAACTCGTGAAGTCTTTGAGCCAAAAAACAAATTGAGTGGATTAGGTGAATAGCATTCAGGCTGATATTGAATTTCATAGTGGGAAGAACTTATACCTTAGGACATTGGCATCGATCAGCAATGGCTTGTGCTGTGTCCTTCGCTCGTTGAAGGTCAGATGAATATATTGCAGAAAACTGTAAATTCATGTTTGCCAACTTCTCAGCCACCTGGACAACAGTGCCATTACACCAAGTCAACACCATATAAGATAGGGTATGTTCGAAGCACCAAGCAACCAAAAACCTTCATGGAAACATTGTACATTTCATTGTAAAATATACACTTTATCTCCAAAACATGCAAGAAATTGTCATTGTTGAATCTCTTCCACACACAAATCAATGAAAACTTGAGAGCCTCAATCCTATGTAGGCAGGCAGTGAAGGCAGCCTCGATAAAATCAACCACTGAGAAAGTTAGACATCATGTGCTGCTAAACCCAGTGATTGGATGGTGATCAAAAATATAACAACTGCGCACCTCTGTAAAAACAGTTTCAAAAGCTTTGCAACAAACTTAACTGCCTGCGCTTGTTGCTTGCCCACATCATTGAGGTCCGAGTCTGCATGCCCCTGAACATGGAACAAACCGATCAGTCTTCCACATGATCATTAAATTCATCAGAGTCTTGCCCCTATTCTTCAAAATGAAAAGAGTAGCATGTCTGTTTAATATCACAGGAGGATTCAACATTGATTATTAACCTTCTTGGATTCAGTCAACAAATGTTTCTGAGACCTTAGAGTTATCCTCTAACTAAACGTGACTTTTTGTCAGGAGTTGGTTGTTTTTGCATAGAACACCTTCCATGTTTGGTAAGCTTATGGGGCATGCTTGGAGATAGTGTAGAGGTTTGAACGAAGGTCGTTTATATCAATTTATTGAGGGTCAACCTCATGTTTGGCATGCCTACAGGTGCTAAAATGAGTTTGGTCCTCACGGACCAAATTGAAATAGGTTGCTCTTCATTTAAATTCAAACACTACCTCTGAGCACGCACCATCACAAGAGCAAATAAATTACTGATACTGTATGCAAAACAACCATGTACTTGTTGACGTTTTACAAAAGTATAGAGAACGACCCCCCGACAAAAAGCCTCATTGAGTTTAAGGAAAACTCTTTGTATGTTTATCAAGGAGTAAGAAAGTACCTGAAGCCGACCCCCGGCATTCCATGTGGTCTCGCCATGGCGGACCACCAGAAGCTCTGCAACATTGCTGGGCACAGCCTTTTCCCCCATTTTCTTCTTCGTTGGACCTTTGCATCCAGATTCAGACAGAACACATAACTCCACTTGTGTGAATTTTATGGGTCCACAACTCCCACAATTACAGTGCAAGTTCAAGGTGGCCATAAGAAAGATCCAAATGAAACTTACAAAACAGAGTCATTCAAACTTAAGCAAGAATTCCTTGAAAGACTGACAACAACAAAGTTTTGGCGCCCTTGCAATAAGAAGAAGAAGAGGGCGCCCACATCGAAAGTTTTGGCGCCCTCAAATATACAAAAGTGCAAGCTTAGAAATCCCCTGATGAATTCTTCTCAGAACAGACCATCAGGTGATGTTCACTACAACATTAAACTACTGCAAATAAGGTGGGTCCTTAGTTTTCATAAAAGGCCATGTGAACATGACGAGGAGGTACATGTAACCGGCCCATACAAAAGGTGAAGTTCAACCCACTCCTTAAATATTCCTTAATCTCCATCGCTGAAGTTCCAGGTTGATCGAAGAACAACAACAACCCCAAAAAAATCAGCCTCAATCCAAGCAGGAAATTCCAACAGCCATACCTTGTTATGAGATCAGAC
The DNA here is from genome assembly GCA_950295325.1 of Polytrichum commune. Lineage (NCBI taxonomy): Eukaryota > Viridiplantae > Streptophyta > Polytrichopsida > Polytrichales > Polytrichaceae > Polytrichum > Polytrichum commune. The sequence continues at coordinate 45,206,293 of OX485804.1, forward strand.
CCATAACAAGGATCAAAAGGACATGCTCCGAAGCACAACCCGTGTTCTTTGACATAACTTGTAGCCAGGATCCCAGAAAGAAAATCACTGAAAAGGAAAGAATCAAGACTCTCAAAAAATCCATCTTCCTTCGACATCGACCACCAAGTTTAACCAATCGCAACACGGAAGGTTGCATTTCTTACCTTTCACAGGACGAATTAGGCAGCACCACATTTTTTTTATAAAAAGGAAAAATGCAAAAATGGCAGTGAGATGATTAGGAGAGAGCGACTTACCGAAGAGTTGCCGGAGCAAATGGAGCGATGGCGAGGAGCGAATGTGGATTCTTGGAGGTCGGAAAGAAAGTGAGATCGACTCCAAGTTTTCTACTCCTCGTGAGTAGAGTTTTGAGTTGGTAGATAGTAGCTTGGGTTAGCAATCTAGCCAACAACATAGATTTAAGGTAACTACACTAAATAACCCTATTAGTGTGAGTGGAAAATTTAATGTGGGCCACACTAATTTTCTAGTCATGGTGAAAATAATGTGGGTCCAAGACCTTGGGTCTTCCCTAGAGTCTTCTTGGAGACTTCCGACCAACACCTTGACATTTATAAAAGCAATATGAAATAAAATAAACAACCACATCATAGCCTAAAAAAAACAATTATTGCAGTCCACACCAATTTTTAACTAGAGATTTGGCATGGATTGGAAATTGATGTGGGTTTTGATAAATGTTGATTATGGCCCACACTGGTAGGTTTGTTTAGTGCATTACACTAAACATTGGATTTATTGTCGGTCACACTATTTCTCATTAATGACCCACATTATATGCCTTGCACTCAATGAGTGGATACTAGAGAAGGTGTTACTTGACACTTGGTGTTGCATGACAAGTCATAGAGGCCACTCTATTTGACATTTGAGCTCCAATTTTTATGCCACACTTAATATGGTCCAAGTGTGACATTCAAATTGATGTTCCATGTTAGTACCATGGTCATGAGAGAAGAGAAGAAACGCTAACCTTAGTGGGATCAGCGTGATTGAAATGCCCGTTCGACCCACCCTTGGTATTATGTCCATTGGACATAATATCAGTGGTGCAGGACTACTAAGCCCTCTTAGGGTGGGCACTATAGTAACCAGGGTGACCAAAGTGACCATGGGAACTGAGTGACTGGATGATCTTTGTAGTGGTGGGGTTAGTGTGGTTGTGGTGTTGTAGGGGTATATGATCATTTTTCTTCATGAGATGGCCGTTGAGTCATAAGACTTCTCAGTGGTTCATTGTAGCATCACATGTTTAGTGTTCCGGGTTCGATCCATGATGGCCTTGTACGAGCACTTTATTGTGATGTGAGTGACTTGGCATTTGTTGTGTGTGAGTTACTTGGCACGAAGTCGTATCTTATAGCCACCAGCCCCTACCGTAAGTTGTGACAATTCCTTAGCCAATGTTGGCATTTATTCTTTTGTAATCTTAATTATTTATTGGTTGGTGGCAGAGCCCAACATTGGGTGCCCATGCCCATGCCCATGCCCACCCATGCCCATGGGTTTTGGGTGGGCATGGGTGCGATATTATGTTCATGGGCGGGCATGGGTGGGCGTGGGTGCAATATTATTGTTCATGGGTGGGCATGGGCTATAGCAAAGCATATTGGATGAGCTCTCATTCAAATGCTTTCGACGGTTGCGTGGAGGACCGGACTGTGTTACATGTTGGATTACTCTACTAACCCCTTATGACTTTCTCTTCTCAAAGTAGTGAAGTTGAAAGCTCCAAAATACAAAAGCCACTGGGCAAGGTTGACTACATTGGCACAATTTTTGAATACATGGGTGCAATTTTTGAATACATGGGCGCAATTTGAATAGCATGGGTGGGCATGGGTGGGTATGAGTGGACACATGTCATGCTATGGGTGGGCATGGGTGGGCATAGGTCGCTGCTGATGGTCATGGTCTAGGTATGGGTACAAATTCGAAGGGAAATGTTGGGCTCTGGTTGGTGGATATTTGGGGTTGCTATGGTAGTTGTGTGTCTATTGGTAGTGGTTCGTTATTTCCTATCCTCCTTTTGTGTAGAATTATGGACATAGCATATTGTATGGCAATGACGTTGATTGCCTCAAATGTGTATTTGATGCTTAGCTTAGGGATTTTGAATGTTGTTTCAATACTTTCCATAAAAGGAATGTGTGTGGTTGCCCTAGCACTTGTTGTGATGACTATTAGTGGATCTACCTTCCAGCCTCTGTTGATAACATTGTCTATTAGTGGTTTATATTTTTCTATTGTTTTGGATATAGTTTCATATGGTATTCTATCGTTACGGTATGTAAATTCAATGAATTGTATTGTTAGGTTATCATTAGGTATTGTTGGTGGTGGAGATTGATATGGTAGTCCTTTCACACATAGAAGGTCTAGTTTGAATTTGACATTGCAGTGGCATCTTTGTTGGCTACACGTGCAAGGTAATAGCCATGAAGGGATAGTATTTTATGGGGGGTCATTATTGACTATGCCGACATTCATGAGAACATAGCATCTTGATTTATTTTTATGTCACTATAAGTTTTCTTAATTCCCATAGTGCTTAATTGTGTCTTTTGGTTCGGAAGGCATGTATGTGGTGCTGTTTGCACTTTAGAAGTACATGTAGCCATGTATCAGGGTATGGGGAGCTACATATGGGGCATGTGATTGATGGAAAGGCTTCCCTACCAAAGAATAGTTGTTTCATGTCATTCCCCATGTATTCACCGTGTCTCAATTTTAGAAGACATGCTTTTTGAGAGTCAATTATGTTTTTGTTTGTCCAAATTTTATTTAATAGCTCATTATCTATTTTCTCATTGGCTATCCATTTTATTTATGTTGAGATATAGTATAGGGATCAGTTCTAGATTTATATTCTTATCGTATTTTGTGAGATGTTTTTTCTAGAATCTTGATAGGTCCTTTGTCAGGTGTTGTTCCCATTGATGGTCATTCGTCTCTTTGGTAATAGTATACTGTTGAGTGGGCAAATTCATGTGGTTGTGAGGCATTGGAGTGTTCTTTGATGTACCTTCTTTAGCAAGTGTGTCAACTTCCTCGTTGCCTCTGATGTTTGCATGTGCTCTTAGTTTGTATTGTGTTGTGAGTTGAGTTCTTTGTATAAGGAAGTTAACTATTTCTTCTAGGATGGTTTTATCTGGGTGGTTGTTGTGTAGTGTGGGGTGTTTTATTTGGTTTTTGATCACATATAAACCATTAAGGCAATCTGTGAAGATATGTGTGAGTTCATTTGGGAAGTCTTTATTTATTATTGTGAGGGTGTGGTGAATGGCCATTAATTCCGCTCTAAATATGTTTTGTAGGCTTGGTAGCCGTATTGCAAGTTTAATATTTTTTTCGTGATTGTATATACCATATCCAACTTCATCCCGTAGCCAGATGTCTCCTATTTTTTTTGGAGGGTGAAAGGATCCATTTGTGTAAAAACAATATTGGGGGGAGGGGGGGGGGGGGGGGGGGGATTTAAGGGGTGTTTCATTCTCGTGGTTGGGAATCGGTGGGATTGTGTTATGTGGGTGTGTATTTCTTATTGGGTAGGTGAGGGCATTCCATGTTTTACTTTTGTTGACTTCTATATTTTGCGAGGTAGGAGGGACAATTTGTGTGATTGTGCGGGTTATGTTAAGGTTGTTGCATATATGTATTTTATTGTATCTAATTTTTTTGTAGTACCGATACTATTATTTTGGTGATGTATGAGAAGGATTCTTATAGTGAGTGGTTCTATACGTGGCTCGCTGAATTCGTGGTTTTGTTGGTTCCTCGTATTTAGTGATATTTGTTGGTATGTGAGTAATTACATGTGTGTCTGGGAAGGGGCCTAAACGTGGGGTGAAATTTTGATACCAATTTATATATGGGATGATGAGTATTGTGGTGATATGTGGGTTGTGTTTAGCTGTTGGTCTAGACCAGTGGATGGTTGTTTGGGCTTCAATTTCATTACGAGGGTGAACATAACCTATTCATTGTCACTTGTGTGAGAATGCGCTACCAAGAGACCCAAAGATTTTATCTCTAGGAAATGGCGAGAATAACTTTGTTGGATGAGTTGAGCATGTGACTAGAGAGGAGAAGTAGGAGTGTGTAATTTTAAAGAACGTTGTGATGTAGTCTAGTAGTGCTTTGGGTAAGGCATGGTGTGAGTTTTTGAGTGGGTCATTTTTTGGGATTTTGTGTTTATATCTTTGATATAGCCAGGTTATTTCAGTTTCAAATGATTGGGTGGGGGGTATTAAGCCATGTGGTTGGTGTAACATTGGATTGTATTGGTTCCACAACCATACAAGTATGTTGTATACATGGTGATAAGGTGTTTGCATGTTTCGTCATATATGTGGGCGGTGTCATTTTGTACTTGGATTTTGTTTGTATTAGTATCGATATCTTTTTCATGGTTGCATTCATGTGTTGAGATTTTTATGAGGGGGATGTTTAGGGGTGGAGATATGTGTCTTGGATCTTTGTTTTGGGTAAAAATATCATTTTGTTTTATGTTGTTTTCGTATATTGCATATTGTTTTTTGGTATAGTATGCGAGTATTATACTTGTGTTGTGTTGTATAACTTTTGGGAGATTATAAGGAAATAATTCTCATTGTGGAAGTTTTATGTTGTAAATTATGCCATTGGGTAGTATCCATTGGCATAGGTTTTTTTAATTAAATTAATTTAAACTTTAAACTTTAATTTTTAATTTTTAATTTTTAATTTTATTTTCTAATAATTTTGTATTTATCTTTGGTTGGTTTAATGTAGTGGTCTATTATTGAGTGTATAGGGTATCTTGTTGGGGTGTTTTTAATGTGTGCAGGTGTGGTCAAATGTATTAGATGTGGTGGGGCAAGTGGGCGTGTGTTGCGCACCTCTCCATAAGGAGTGCCCGAAACATCATGGGCACAAGGGGGACCCCGGAGTGACACCCGGGACTTGTGACACCATTGGTGAGAGGGCCCAAGTGATCCTAATGTGGGTGAGGGCCCCGGGCGTTGGGAACGCCTCCCACCCACATAGACTAAGAGGCACAAGGGTGATGCCATAAGCTATGCATAGCTTATGGCGTGGTGATTCTAGAATGCTCAAGAACACCTCAATCGGAGGTGTGAGCTAGGAGATATGACAATTTGAATGGGGCGCCGTCCTGGGACAACGTTCTCGGACAACAGTGGTATGGGAGTGGCTCCCGAGACTACTGAGGTTAGAAAGGGCATAACTTCCTTAATACTTGTTTGAATGGGCAAGTGAGGGGTCATTTGGCATCTACGTGAAGAGTAGATGATGATGAAGTGGTTGCCTCCTTGGCAGTCCCGGGAGAAAGGGCATAACTTCCTCAATACTTGGCCAAATGGGGCAATTGAGGAGTCCATCGGCATCTACGTGATGAAGATAGAGTGGTTGTTTGTTAGCATCAAACATCATACCAGGAAGTTATGGTGTTCTGAAGTTGTTGGGGGCTTCTAGGCCTAGCGGCTAAGGGAAAATGTCTACTTGGCCCCAACTCTTGGTAGAGAGACAAAAGATTTCTTGACGGTGGGGTAGGGGCCCTGCCAAAAGTCCTAGAGGCTCATATGGGTGAGGTGGTGTGGCCTCACCTACCCGAGGCCGAATGGCACGGCCTTCATGGGCATTGGCCTGATGTGAGGGCATAGTTGCCTAGTATGCTTCGGGTTGTTGTAGTGTTGCTCTGGCATTGCAATGATCAACATAAGATTAGACTTCTTTAGATGGAAGTCCACATCTTAAAATTGATTACCGATTAAGGGGTGAGTCCCGAAAGAGCAAAGTAGGAGGGTTGGTTCCATTCCTATGAACTATAAGGTCCGGGGTAGGAGAAGCTAACCATTAGCATAGCGAAATGTGAAGGGTTAGCACTCATGACTTTTGCTAGAAATGAAATTGGTTAAGATGGTTAAGGGGAGCTAGCAAGGGTTGTGACAACATGTGAGAATTTCTCTATTTAGTGGTTCTATGTTATGTTCCATTATAATGCATTTTTTATGTACGTGGTGGGTGATGGTCTTGGCATGTTTCTTGACAATTTTCAGTACAACCTGGGTGGCAAAATAGTTGCTCTGTTGTTTTTAATGCTTGTTTTATTAAGTGTTTTAAAGCTGTAGGTTTTTTCCATGGTCTTCACTTCTCATGTAGGATTGATTGTCACATGACAATTTTTCTAGTTGTCACCAAGTGATTTGCACAATAATTAACACGGGTTGTTGATGAAACATGTGCACCACAATATTTTAGAAATCTAATGTACACCTATAATCATCCTACTGAGCATTTCAACACATTTATATTCACTACAAGAAAATCGACAAAAAACGACTTTGTTTATGATTATTTTTTTAGTCGTTGAGGACAGAAATGACTATTATTTTTTGTGTTATTACGGACGAGTTGTAACGGACAGTCAGTCGTTTTGGACGTGACGTCGGAACGCGGATGATATAGTCATTGAGGCTAGTCGTAAACATGGATGAATGACGTGGCTGACTGTCTATGATGTATGCATTGCGTGGCGTTACGTGGCAACACGTGGCGTTACGTTGTATCCACGTCGACATCCTAGTTGGCACGGGTGCCATGTCACCGAACACGTGGTGTTACGTGGAATCCACGTCGACATCCTAGTTGGCACGGGTGCCATGTCATCGAACACGTGGCGTTACGTGGCGTTACGTGGACACCACGTCGACGTCCTAATTGGCACGGGTGCCATGTCACCGAACACGCGGCGTCCAGGTCAATTGGCCACGTCATCCAGCCACGTGGCATGAATGGTATATGTCGGTGTGCGGGTTCACATGTGGGCAAGTGATATATCGCCACGTGTCCATTATGTAGTCGTTTTGTAGTTTTTATGTAGTCGTTTTGAAGTTCTTATTTTGTTATTTTGTAGTTATTATGTGGTCATTATTTAATCGTTTTATAGTTCCTATTTAATCGTTTTATAGTTCTTCTTTAATCATTTTCTAGTTCTTATGTAGTCGTTTTCTAGTTCTTAGTTAGTACTTGTGTAGTCATTTTATGGTTGTTGAACAGTACATACCGCAGACGTGAAGTTGAATGGCGTGGCCTTCTGTGTTCTAAATGACTAAGAAGTCACTATTGAACAACTACATTCTAGTTATTAGAGCTCGGGTTAATGCCATCTTTGAACACATTCAACCATTGTTTACTCTTTTCTTAGTTGTGCATATCATTGCGTAAGCCGAGGTGAGAGGGGTAGCATTGTGAATGCATGCAACCACCATTCAAACATTGCCATGCAGCCTCAATATGAAAGCATGAATCATACATGAAACACAACACATCTTTGAATTTGATTGTGGGGTTCCCAACAAAATATGTAAGAGTGTTCATATGTGGGTTCTCAGTGTTTAGTGTAGGGAAGACCTTTATCTACTCCATGGTAAGTACGTCTAAGGAAATTCACGCTGCTCTCAAACTCCTCTCATTCCAAAGTGTGCTGCCTCCCACTACGTCTTTAATTACCCACTGGTCTCCATCCTCGTGTGGGTAGGCAAGCTTCACATCACCTATATGAGCAGTTGTCACATCAACTTTATAGCAAAATTGCGGAATCACCTTGATGTGGAACTTGTCCACACCCCCTACGCCACTGATTTTACCGGTTGCCACCTTGCGTCTCTTGTTTTTCGGACTCATGAGGTGCACACATTGCCCAACATTAAATTGTACCTACACACCATCCTCACAACAATCAAATGCACACCCAATGAACTGTAGTGATCATTACAACAATGTTTCAGCAATGGATGCCACTACTAGAACATGTATTGCCCAACATTGAACTGCACCCATACACCATCCACAACACAATCAATGGCATACCTCATACAATGTAAGTACCTCATACAATGCTGAATGACTGCTTAAGGACGGCTTAAGGACTACTGAATGACTGCCGAATGACTGCCGAATGACTGCTCAATGACTTCCAAAAAGTTCAGGGATGGATTGGACAAACCGGACGTGCAGACAATGTTGCATTGCCTGATGTGTTATCCCCTGTTTTCGCACCCCTTCCCCGCAATTCCATCCTGTTTGAACCACCAATGTCACCTATCTTACTTGGTGACACGATCTTGGGGTTTTTGCTCTCAGATTCCGGAGATTCTCCCTCCCCCACTGTCGCAACAAGGGGGGCATCCTCAGCCAACACAACAACTTCTCCGCCCTCTACATGCTCACTCTCCACAATTTGCTCCAGCCCTTTCCCTCCTCCCAAACTCTCACCTCCACCACTGATGCATTCCCCACTCCCACCTACCTTCTGTGCTTCTCCCCCAGTTGCGTTTTCCACATTCTCTCCCTTCCCCCCCCCTCTCCACATTCTTCCACCCCACTCCCACCCATTGCAATGTTGGGAGGGCGGGTGCCATGTTCTACAACCCCACCTACAAGAGCTCCAACTTCCTGCCTCCCCTCATCCGGAGTTATTGGCTGCCCAGTGGCCTCCGCTGCTGCAGCTCGCCTCTTCACACCTCTCTTTGTTGTCGTCCCTTTCTTTGGTGCATTCTCATTTGCTCGGCCCTTGCTTCCCACCTGGCTGTCCTCTTGAGACATGGTAACCCCTTTCAACTTGGCATCTTTGCTTCTAGTGAACCTAGTATATACCAAGGGCTCGTGCTCATCTTCGCTACGAGCGTCTGTGTCATCCACCACATCTATTGGCAACGTAATGGAGGTTCCTATGCCAGCCGGGCGGGATTGGGCTTGATTCTCGCACGTAGACTTAAGAGCGCTTCCATGAATGCCCTCGTTGTTGACTGCCGTGTTGGGGTCGCTCACAATGGTCTGACCCCGTAGTGTAGTAATTAGGCTCGTCACCATAGTAGCCAAGCTATTCAACGTCAGCGTGTTTGCTTTCAGAGTTTGCTCATTGCTCAACATCACCTCAGACATTTGATGCCTAAACTCGGCCTGGGTTAGCTCCATGGCAACAATGCATGCTGACATCCTTCTTGACAGGGCTTGCTGTGCACGCCACAAACAAAGACTTCCAACCTTAGAGTGGGATCCAGTTGGGGTCTGCTTTAGCATTCATTTCAATACAATTTCACCACTACACAATGACACGTGGACTACTGACTGCAGCTACACAATGACTCATTAAGCACTAGGTGCAACTACCCAATGACTTAAATACAACTGTCAATACATTGCAACAACAACACATACAGCAGGATCTACCATTACATAATGACACATAAAATACATGATACGACTAAACAATGACACATAAGACATTGAATTACGACTGCACAATGACTAGTATTGGCTACTGGAAACGACTACACAATGACACATATTGTGTAGGATACAACTACAGAATGAAACAAGTATCACTCCATACATACAACTGAACAACAACAAGTAAAATGCACATGCAAACATTTTTTGGATCTTACAGAGGTGCATGCCCCAGTCTGCTCTGATTCCTGCAGTTCCTCCGCTATTTCCGTAATCCCGGGACTCCTCTGTCTCTTCTTCCTCTGTGATCATGAACACACGCTCAATTGGTGGCCCACATTTCAAAGGCACCAAGCCCAGTCCAACATAATGGCGAAGGGACACTAGAAAGTCATTACTAATCATTGCATACACAACACTTACCAACTGCGCTTCTTTCCCAGCTTTGCCACCCCGCCCAACATTGGACTGGTTCTTCACTGACTTCCTTGCATTTGCCATTCTCATTGCCTTTTGCTCCGTTTCTGGTTTGGACCAGTACTCACAAAGACGTGCCCACTGATCGGGCTCAATGTAAACCGGACATTGTTTTTTTCCACTCAAAAACCATGCCTTCATTTTAGACCTCTCAGTCTTCATCTGCCTCTTTACTGCATTCTTGAATCCCCTCTCTGATAGTTTGTTCCCCACATATTCAAACTCATTGTCCAGAGCATTCCTTAGTTTCTCAATGCTGCAAGGGGATTGGTCCTTCCACTCCACACAACTCACGTCCAATATCCTAGGGATGAGGCTCCTAAGTGCTTCGTCAAATTCATTTTTACCTTCGCAACCTCCATCTATGCCTCCACCCGCCTTGACACTCACCTTCTGCGGTTTCTGTCCCACAGCTTTCCTTGCATCCACTGACTCCTCTATTTCCTTCTTATGCGCTCTCCTCGCTGCCCTTGCCTCACTCTCTGGCTTCAATGTGGGACCCTCGTTATTAGGGGCCGCGGGAGCTTGTTGTGGCTGCATCCAAGGTCCAGGAAATTGTTGAGACATCATCCATGGGTTGGGCTGACCCATCATCCACGGGGCCTGTTGCCCCATCATCCACTGTTGTTGTTGTGTGGATGGCGGCGCCATCCATGGTTGTTGCATCCAGGAGGAATTGGCCGGGGGTGCGGCTTCAATTTGAGGAGGAGCTGTTGTTTTTGGTTGGGAGACGTGCGCCTTCTACATTGAACCAACATTCTCATGAGCTACTTAATGACTGTTTAATGACTCAGAGACTAACCGGCAATAAAGCATGGAAATTACCTTTTTGGCTGGGCTCTTCAATATTTGCCTTGTGCGCCTCCTTGTTGCACTTGACCCTGGCAGATCCGAGGTGCCTCTTCGTAGTGAGTGAACATCTTCATCTTCTTCCTCATCTGCAAGTGGCTCACCAACCACACAATCAGGTGCGTACGCACAGTTGCGGTGGCAATGACGATCATGCAGGGTAGGGAAAAGTCACCGTCCAGAAATGTACCGAAATTGGAGCCACTAGAATCTGCCGTGCCTGTTCAATCAGAAATTGCAACGTGGTTTAGAGGGGTCGCTTCAAAGGGATCAGCTCTAGTGCTCAGCCAATAAAAGATGTTAGTTGAAGGCTACAAACCCTTGTATATTGTTCCACCTTTGTGAATGTTGCAATGTCCCGGCTCCATGAATGTTGGAGCTCATGGAAAATGTCAGTTGGTCAACAGTCCCTACGCAATATATGATGTAGGGATCATATAGGTGCGGTTGGTCCTAGGATTTAGGGAATGTCTGGGTTTTGAATGACTATGAAATACTACTTAATGACTAGTTTGCAACTAGTGGATGACTGTTGAATGACTGCTCACTGAGTGGTGAATGACTGCTGACTAATGCTGAACGACTAGTGAATGACTAGCAAATGACTAGCAAATGACTAGTTGGATATGCAGGCAATGACTAGTTAAAGACCCTAAAACCACATGCATAGTCTCAATCCAAAACTTAATATGAAAAATACACACTATGATAGTGCTAGTGTAACAACATTGAAAAGCTATAAATCCATGCCAAAAATTGTATCAATGTTGCAATATTGTGGACTTACAAAGCTGTATCTCCATTCCAAAAATTGTAGACCCCTTCTCCACTCACTTACCCATGTTCACATTTCATATCAACCATCGTCATGGTTGAGGACACTCACCTGGACTGTACTCGTCCTCAGTCTTTGTGTCTAGTGATTCCTCCGAAAGATGCACCATGTCTTGAAGATCTTCCCGAGCCTCCAAGGTTGCAGTTTTCCGCAGTACTCTGTGGCTGCGGCGCACTCGTACCCCCGGTGCCGCCTGCCTAGCGATCGAAGCTGACTTCACTGCGCCGAAGCTGTCACGCCTGCATTGAGCACAATGGATAGCATGCAACAATCTCTCAATAATTGAACGATACAAAATGAACAATACATAATGAACAATACAAAATGACATGTACATCATGACCGATACAAACCTTCATCACACCGCATTCTCAGCATATCAAAATCACCCCCTAAATCAGCTAAGCATCGCTTGCTTATGAGCAAATAATTGTGTCTTCACTAAGAAAAAAATTAAGACTAAGTTGAATGTGGGATATTTTTGTAGAATATCCACTTTTCCCTGTCAAAGCATGCCAGTTGCCACATGGGTCAGAAAAGAAATTTAGAGGACTGCAAATTTATGGGGCTTTAGGACAACAAATTTAGAGGACTGCAAATTTAAATGGCTTGCTCCCTAAGCATAAATACACACCAATCATGCTAGATATTCCATATAACATACAATCTAAGGTGCTTATAGGTTAATCAACAAATGAATTAACCACTTCGTTTCAATACGAACCTAAACAGAAAAAGACCAGCAAACACTTTGTACACTCAGGAAATGTCCATCTACAAGAACTGTAAAGCACTACATAGTAATCCCAGAATATACAGAATTGCAAATCTGGAGTATTCAAAAAGCACAAAGAGCTTGCCTTCAGTCTAAATGCCCATAAGAAGTGACTCTGTTCCAGTCGAGGGATATTTCAATGTTCGAGCCTCCAACTCAGCCATGCTAAATGACTTGACAGCTCTTGCTTCCCAGCTGCAATGAATAAGAAAGTAGTGAGGCTAATAATGGTTGTGCCCAACTAAGCTAGGTGATCGAGCAGTCTACCAATCCTCAACCAATTGTTTTTAATTATGAATATATTATAAAGTGTACCAACATAAGTTCTTTGGGAGCTGTAGAACAGATCCATACGTGCATTTACATGCTACTATGATAATGAGAATATCGCATGAGTCTGGCTTAGACTATTTCTCTGCATTTATCCAATTTTTTTAATTGGAGTAACAACAATCTATAAGATGTCCCATTCTTGTAACGACAGAGGGAAAAATAATGTACTTACGGATACTATTGAAGGGCAATTGTATCCGAGTTTCTGCACAGCACACCACCAACAAAAAGTCACAATTTGACCAAAATAATGCATTTAGAATCTACAGCCTAAACCATTTGTTGACCCTTGATCTACACTCCAATAGGAAGAAGGTGTAATACAGCTTCCACGTTCATGGCTCATTCTTTGTGTGCCCAAACCAATTCTGCATAGTATAATTTGAGGGTAATTTAGTTTCAAGAAGTTATACTCCAAGTAATGTAAAGGAAGTACAAAACTTGTATACAGGAGACAGGGTAGACAAAGGTAAGTTGGATTGCACATCGGTGGATAAATATGAGTACCCAGGGAAGAAATACATTTTGTTGCCTTGATTTGAATGAGCTATTTTCCCATTTCCTGTGCATCGTCACAATCACAACGACTGTTAAGTACAGAATCGTAGTAAAATGATGGGAAATCACTCTGCTGGTAGAACACTAACAAAAAACATTTGCTGACTCACACTACACCTGCATCACCTACTAGTGTGGGTTACCATTTGGAGTTACTCATTGCTATAACTTTTTAAAAGTTATATCATGTTCCTGGATGTGCAGAGTCCAGATTAACTATTTAAGTTATATGTGTAAAAACTTATATACTTGTTATGAAGTTATAACATTGTGTAAATCCAGATGATAACCCACACTAATAGGCGATACCAGTGTACTTGTGTATATTTAAATCACAACTACAGTGACACACTTCCAAAATTCCAAGAGTATGATCAAGAACATAATTGCAGAGTCTTGATTGTTGATTTACATAATTAAAAGATTTTTTGGCCCGCTTTTGCTGTGCTAATGAAGAGTAGAAGTGTAAATCTAAAAAGCAGGAACAGGAAAAGGAAAAGGACACGCACCAAGATCAACATCTCGAAATGGGCTACCACTTGCAAAGATGATATCATGTCCGGCGTACTGAAAAGCTTCTTTCGCTGTGCATTCAGCTGCAAGTCACTCCAAAGGTATCAAGATCAAATTCCATAATGCAACTCCTTGCACTAAATCAAACCAACAAACATACTTCAGATGCTATAATCCAGATATAATCAAATAAGGAGATGCCAAGGTATAGAAGGAACACCGTTTGTAGTAGGGTGGCAGCCCAAGACCAGCTAGGACATTGCCCCTAGAACCTGTATACATTCATAAAGTAACAGGTTCCTTAAATAGATTTTGTAAGTTTGAACTGGTAGATATCTGAAACTTACGCCAATAATGCCAGCAGAAGCCCACAGTGCAACCAAATAAGGACAAAGGGAAAAATAATGTATTTACGGATACTATTGAAGGGCAATTGTATCTGAGTTTCTGCACAGCACACCACCTTTGTAGACAATCAAAAGGACAACTTTCTAATGCAAATTGCTTCCGAAAATGAAGAGAGCACTCACAAGAAGTGTCTAACAAGTGGGACCTCTTTAGAACAGGCTCATTTTCAAAGAGGTTATTTAAGAAATTCAATGCATGCTTAATGTATTTATACATTAATCTAAATACCTACAGAAACAAGTGTATTCAATTTTACTATCTGCATACCAATTCACTCAGTACAATTCTGTTACTCAATTACATTAGATAATCTGAAATACAGACAATGGTACCTGCGAGATAAGCGGCTCCGCTTCAGTTCGTTTCACGAAATGAATGGAATTGCGTAATAAGGAAGTTGATTGATCACCCAAGAGCACCTCCCCAATATCATCCAGCACTCTCACTTGAATATATGGATCTTTTGGTGGTGAAGCATCCTGAATATAAATATTTATCAGAACAAATGAAGAATATATCCTATGATTAGTTCCACTCATTGTGAACTTACCGCCCACTTAAGGCCACTTTACACTATGGCCAAAGGCTGTGAGGGCCCTTGAAACTCATCCAAAGGCTGTATGATGGTAAAATGTTGGAACCTAAATTTCCTTCTCCACTCTGAGAGCATGAAATGTACAGTTCTGAATGCCAAATCAATTCAAGTCCGTAACATTCAGAAAAATGTAAAGCAATTCTAAGGGCTTACTTAAGAACCCAAATATGACCAAGGTGTAAGTGGAGTTTCAGTATTTGTATATCTTATAAGTGGAGTATTTTCCATTCAAATATGTAGATGTTTTGAAGATCCCTTGAAGATCCCTTGAAAGATTCTAAACAACACACAGCATAAAGATGTTGTGTGATGATCAAAGAACAAACACCATAAAGACCACACGATGTTTGAAAGAGATTGGAGTACTACGTCCTCAAATTCTATCATCTACTCCACACTCGATAGGGAACATCGCAATTGGGAGGACCTAGTTGTTCAGTTACGAAATCACCAAACATGCACTTCCATTAAACACAGGTGAGTACATCCTAGCAGAACCGACTTTCGAGACAATTTTTGCTGACACTTCATCCTAGATTTTGAAAAGCAACACAAGTTTTGTTGTGTAGATCTAATCTGTAGAAGTTGAAGAACATGAAAAACAAACTGAATAACACCCGCACACCTGTAGATCCCTTGAAGATCCAAAAAGCCCATTCTGGGCCTCAAGGTGTCTTACGGGGTTTAGAGCCTACTTGATATATTTAGCTAAATGTGCCAAAGTGACCCTATCTAAAATTATTTAATTCATCATTTGCATTAGTACAATGCAGCATGCATATATGTAAATTAAATTACAGAGAGATATGAACTCTTATTAGTGACCTAGACTCAAATACATATCACATGTGTTTAGCTAATCACCATTGTCACATATGGCTTTTATTTTCACTTCCTCATTTTATCAGGTTGTACTAAAATGTGGATTCAATATGCTAGACTAAATAAAATATCATCTCAATGCTTGGTTGGGGACTGGGGTTTGTACAAATTGTCACTCGGATAAACACAACCCCCTGGTCCTTGGTTAATGCAAAGCTGCTAAAGTATTAGATTCATCTTACTTCGCTTGGTTAAATCTGTATCAGATACTTGAACTTTGACCCAAGGTCTTTCAGTTGCCCAATTCAATATGGGTTTGATGGCAATCAAATTGCTCAAACATTGTCCAAGGATGCAGTTAAACATTCTATAAACTAAGCACAATCTTCTGGCAATTGTTAAACATTTTGATTGCCTCCAAACCCATTGCTCTTGATGAATGCTCCATCAACAAGCAGAATGATGAGTTTTTTTGAGGAAGATCATACAGATGTGTGCTTCTTAGTAGACAACAAGCAGTTCAGATGTCATCGATTTTTATTGGGTGCTCGATCTGAATACTTGAAGGCTAGAACAATAGGGAACAATATTGGGTGCTCGATAGGGAACATCACAATTGGGAGGACCTAGTTGTTCAGTTACAAAATCACCAAACATGCGCTTCCATTAAACACAGCTGAGTACATCCTAGCAGAACCGACTTTCGAGACAATTTTTGCTGACACTTCATCCTAGATTTTGAAAAGCAACACAAGTTTTGTTGTGTAGATATAATCTGTAAAAGTTGAAGAACATGAAAAACGAACTGAATAACACCCGCACACCTTATACATTGATCTCGCGCAGCAACACCGCTCAGAAACAATCATCACAAGATGGAGTGTCAACACTCACCGCATCATGAGTACTGGAGCCAGCCAGCGCCGAACTCTGCCGGCAGCGAGCTTGAAGGCTACAAAGTTAAGGAGAAAGATGAAGCCCAACACAGGCTGCCCTATCTCCTAGAAGGCTCCAAGGCATGCTAGTATAGATCCAGGTAATGCCAAAATGTATTGAATCTCGATCCCACATACCATTGCCGATCGTGTAAGTCCCTGTTTCTGCCGAACTTCAACAATTCAAATCTGCAGCCAGAATTAGGTAAAGACTTCAACTTACGAGCTTCATTCAAGCACACCATATCCATGTTTAACTCCACTAGTTGATTTAATCGAGAAGCTCAGTTGACATAGAAAGACAGGAATGGAGTCTAACAGGATACCATAGAAGTAACCGGAAAACCCACCTTGTGGCAGGAAGGGAGCGATTGACTGGCCCGTAACATGGAAACCCTACAAATTGAGATTCCAGCCATCTTGCAACTTCTCAAAGAGACACGAATGGCAAGAAACTAAGCCACAGGGAGGTGATTTGAGGAGCTCATCAGAAACCCCACAATCACACCCTACAACTGATAATTTACAACCCCTTTGCATCACAAACCCTTACAACCACACCCTTAGCTACACAATCTAGAAACCTTGAACCTCAGCATGGGAGATGGGTACCTTACCAGGAGCGGAGAGCACAATGAGAGAGGAGCGCAGATCGAAACGGAGAGAATGAAGGGGGGACTTCGTCAACAGTCTGTGACCCCTGCAGACCCACAGCGAAGTGGACTGCATCCACACCTTTCACATGAACGGCTCCGATGTCGCCACGTGGCGCGTAAAGAACCCTCCCAACCTGCATCCAACGCCCAAAACCCCAACGTGTGCTTCTCCCGAATTTTCGGAGCTGTGGGGCCGCGGAGCATCTGATGCAGGTTTGTGTTGAGCAGTGCCGGATTTGGTGGCGCCAATGTAGCTGACATCGGACATTTGGAGGCTATTCATCCCCATTAGTGATTTGGACACAACATTACAACACTTAACAGGTAAGAAACACTTACAGACTCACTGCAGCTTGTTGCATGGGCTTCATAATCTCCTTGATTTTCGCGACGTGTTTGTCGCGTTCCATCTCATAGGAGCACCTGTCGAGGTCCCCATCGTCATCTTCAATGGGACCGCTAACAAGAGGTTGGCCACGCTTCTCCTTGGTCTTCGGAGGTCTGAGAAGTTCGGTCACGGAGTCCATATCCTCAGCCTTATACTTCAAAGATTCGCACAAACTACCTCTATACTCTCTACAGATAAGACAACAATTTGAGTCTCTTGCCTTGAGCCCAGACGTGCAATACGCCATGGACTGCAATGTATTTAGGGGCGGGGACCTAACGGATACAATCCGACGCGCCAGGGCTTCACTATGTAGACTGTTCCAATTTGAATAATGACTAGTGAATGACTCGTGAATGACTAGTGAATGACTTTTGGATGACTACTTAATGACTAGTGAATGAAAATAGGCATACGAAACAAGAATGGATTTCATCACACTTACGTATAAGTGCGGTATATGAATCGGGTGGAATCGATTATGATATATTAAAGGGTCCACTAAAATTAGGCAAACAGGGTGAAAAATGTTGTTTATTTCAGGAACATGGTAAAAAGGGGTTGGAATTGGAATTTACTTAGGGCCTGATTGAAATTACTTTTACAAAACACGAACAGGTTTGGACACACTTACGTATAAGTGCGGTGGATGGGTGGGGTGGAATCGATTATGATGATCTATTTAAGGGTCCACTAAAATTAGGCAAACAAGGTGAAAATGTTGTCTATTTCAGGAACAGGGTAAAAAGGGGTTGGATTTGAAATTTACTTAGGGCCTGATTGAAATTACTTTTACAAAACACGAACGGGTTTGGACACACTTACGTATAAGTGCGGTGGATTGGTGGGGTGGAATCGTGTGAGAAATGTTGTCTATTTCAGGGTCGGAAAACAGGGTAAAAAGGGGTCGTAATTTGCATATACTTAGGGCCCGATTGAAAGTGGGTATAGGAAACAAGAGTGTGTTTGGACACACTTATGTATAAGTGCAGTGGATGGGTGGGGTGGAATCGCTTAGGGTCTATTGAGGGCATGGATAAAAATAGGTGAAGGGTGTGAAAAACATTATCTATTTCGGTCTATTTCAGGATTAGGGTAGAAAGGGGTCCGAATTTGGATTTACTTAGGGCCCGATTGAAATTACTTTTACAAAACAAGAATGGGGTTGGACACAATTACGTATAAGTGCAGTGGATGGGTGGGGTGGAATCGATTATGATGTATTTAGGGAATGGATAAAAATAGGCAAACAGGGTGAAAAGTGATGTCTATTTCAGGGTTGAGGGTAAAAAGTGGGTTGGAATTTGGATTTATTTAGGGCCCAATTGAAAGTAGGGATACGAAAAAAGAATGGGGTTAATGACACTTAGGTAGAAGTGAGGTGAACGGGTGGGGTGGATTTGATCTGGATGTATTTAGGGGTGGAATCAAATTAGGTAAATAGTGTGATCTATTTCAGGGTTGAGGGTAAAAAGGGGTCAGTTTACAGGGTAAAAAGGGGTCGTAATTTGCATTTACTCAGGGGCCGAATGAAAGTAGGTATAGGAAAGAAGAACGGGTTTGGACACACTTAGGTATAAGAGCATCCTCACTCGATCTAGGTAAAGCTCACTGCAAACCAAAACCTATCTTTTGACTGACCTAAAATTAGAAACTTAAATTACCATCATTAGAAGCACACCTAAATAAACGTGAGATATTTCTCAAGAAAAAAGAATTGTAAAAATTTGACGTAGGTGAAATCCCTCATTGAAAACACCACATTTTCAAATTTTAGAGGGAGTGTACCAAATCTTGCTTTAAAATGGAAAGATCCTCCCACACTCCCTCCAAATTTTTGACATTTAGAGGGAGTGTGGGAGGATCTGTCCATTTTTAAGCAAGATTTGGTGCACTCCCTCTAAATTTTGAGCAATTTTAAGCAAGATAGGTCTTGGTTTGCAGTGAGCTTTACCTAGATCGACTGAGGATGCTCTAAGTGCAGTGGATGGGTGGGGTTGGATGGATTATGATGTATGTAGGGACCGACAAAAAATAGTGAAAAAGGGTGATCTATTTAAGGGTTGGATGAATGCGGGAGGTAGGAAATAGTGAATTGGATGTTGGGGAGATTTAGGTATGAAGGAGAAAGGTTGCTATTGTGGCGGATTGGGTTTGGTTTCATTCGTGTAGGAGCAAACTTTGAATGGAATGGAACGGAACGTAACGTAACAGATTGGGGTGTGAATGGGTTACCCCGGTTAAGCTAGGGTTTCCATACGCAGAGCGTTCCAATTTGAAGAACGATTAAGTAACGACTAGTGAGTTACTCTTGAGCGACTGGGAAGTCAATGTTGATTGACTAGGGAATGACTACTGAATGACAAGCTTATGACCAATTTATGAAAACTGAAAGACTAGTGGTAATCGAACCCCTGATCAGACGCCACAACCCTATAAGCCCGTGAAATATGTTCATTCTGTTGCGTCAAACCTCTGGCCCAAGACATGTGCATAGCCATCTTTATTATTTGGAGGATAATTTCGCCAGGTTAGAGCTAGGAGTGGAACTTATCAGCATGGTCGCAATATATCGTCCTATGTGCTGAAAATATACCAACTATGTACCCAACAACATATTCGTCCCCACAAACGTCTACCACGTATTGAATGGAGGGACCAACCCTCGGCGCATTCTTAATAGTCCAATCAGCTACATGTTGCCATGCTCCAAGTTTCCTTTATTCAAATGGGGTCTACTCTATAATATTCCTTAGCATGATTGGCAAATATCATGCAGTATAGAACTTCAGCTTGTGATTTCTCAAACTCAACCGGGTCATATGTAACCAACTATCGGTCCCCCCCCCCAACAATTAGTGAAGAATGCTCACTATTGAGGAGTGTGGACTCACCTGATGTCCATTTTGTGCATAACCAGTAGAGATCCTAGTGCACAACTACTTGAGATCGTGGTGTTTCCAAGCCCACATGGTTACGTGTAGATGTCCTTGCACTTTTTTCTTTAATGGTTTGAGATATATTTCAGGAGATTTATGTAGTATGAGCATAGAACCTACAACTTAATTCAAGGGATGCAATCGTCTCACAGTAATTTGTGATTGGCAAACCACAAGAAGGGGGCATATACCCTCTGACCAACTAGTCAAGGTTGCTGACTAGTGAATGACTAATAAATGACACGGGGATGACTAGTGCATGATTGCCCACATGTTTAGATATGTCTGGTTACATGTGAACGACTAGTGTGTGAGTACTCTACGACCAGTTTATGACAGGTTGTCAACCAAGAAATGGGTGGATACAACCATGTTTAGGGGCCTAATATTAAAGTACCTAATATGTGCATAGTGGCAAGCCTGCAGGTTACATGGACCATCGAAGACTCCCTCTTAGTGACAGGAGACGGCAACAACTTCGAGACGACCATCTGTGGAGGAGGGAGCAAGAGAGGGCCAGATTGTATGGCTTGAGACGAATTCATTGCCCATGCTCCAAATGCAAGGGACGGGTTCAATGCTCTATTGCAAAAGTGAAGGACCATCTAATCCGAAATGGGAGGGAACCCAGCTTCAGAGTGTGGAGGGGGCCTGGAGAGAGGGACGGATCCGATGAGGAGTGGGAACATGAGCTTAGTAGACCCCCAGGAGCACATGACGGACACATTGACGAAGGGTTGGATATGCACGCGATGGTTGAGGACGCATTCACAAAAATTGATGAGGCACCAGCCCCCCCCCCACTACATTGGAAGATCAGTTGGAGGACATAGTAATAGGTGCCTTCACAGTCGTCGATGAGCAGGCCCATGATGACCACGAATTTTCTGACGATGAGCTAGAGGACGAGGTTTTGGGGGAAATTGGAGGTGGCATTGCAGAGGAAGACAATTATGGTGATCCGCACGAGTTGGAAACAACAATTGAGGAGTTGTACCATGGAGCCAAGTCTTCGGTGTTGGCCGCCACGATATTGATAATGACATTGTGTACGGTCCATGGTGTGAGCAACAAGTTTGCGGACCAGCTATTCACCCTCTTCCGCGAACACCTACTACCCAGTGAGAATATGCTACCCAAAAACCTCCATGCTGCAAAAGGCTTGATTCGGAAATTAGGATTGAATTACAATACAATTCATGCATGCCAAGCAGGTTGTGTAATATTTAGAGGGCAATATGAAGGTGCAACTCATTGTCCAAAGTGTAAGAAACCACGTTACAAAGACGAGGCCAATAAACGGAGGCCTTGGAAAGTACTTAGACACTTTCCCCTAATTCCAAGACTAAGGCGTATGTTCCGTACACCCACAATATCTGAACTCATGGTGTGGCATGCAAAGAACACAAGCAGTGATGGATTGGTAAGACATCCTTGTGATTCAAAGGCATGGAATCACGTACATGAAAATGTAGATTAT
The DNA here is from genome assembly GCA_950295325.1 of Polytrichum commune. Lineage (NCBI taxonomy): Eukaryota > Viridiplantae > Streptophyta > Polytrichopsida > Polytrichales > Polytrichaceae > Polytrichum > Polytrichum commune. Next base: position 45,228,132 of record OX485804.1, read on the forward strand.
AGTTTTGGCCAGGAAGACCGCAACATTCACTTAGGAATGGCGGCCGATGGAGTAAACCCTTTCAAGTTGCAACGTACGAGTTGGAGTACATGGCCGGTAATGTTGTTAAATTACAACATACCCCCATGGTTGACTACGAAGAAATTTTTCATAATGTTGGCGTTGCTAATCCCGGGAAAACAGTCTGTGACATCTCAATTCTTCGATGTGTACTTGGAACCATTGGTAGAGGAGTTCATCCAACTATGGAAGGGTGTGGATGCTTATGATGTGCTCAAAGAGGTGGGGTCAAGGGCCTTCAAACTTAGAGCAATTTTGTTGTGGACCATACACGATTTTCCTGGTTATGGGACAGTTGCAGGTGTTGCACATCAGGGCTATGCGGCATGTCCTGTGTGTGGGCCTCATTTTAAAGGTGAACATTCTATCGAACTTGGAAAGCAAACCTATACAGACACAAGGAGGTGGCTTGCCCATGACGATCCGTGGAGATCACCGGAAATGAAAGACCACTTCAATGGACGTATAGAAGTTCGCGGTAAGCCCAATGTGGTTAATGCAAATGAGCAAATGCAGCGAGCCACCGAGTATCAAACCTGGTTGGATGCAGGCAACAAAGAGGGTGCCGTTGGAGACCCCTCCAAAACACACGGCGTGAAAAGGAGGAGCATCTTACACAACCTGCCTTATTGGAAGGTATATGTTCCAGCTGCTTTGACTCAATTGTTGTATGCATCCTCACAGGGAACGACATGTCCAACTTAAAAAATACTAAAAAACGACTGAATGTGCTCATAGATGGCATAGACAAGTGCACGTGTCAGAAGCATTTAGTTGTTGAGTAGTAGCAGAATAGTCGTTTACCATACACATGGGCACATGTCCATTAACATAGTCGTTTGAAAGTCGTTTACAATACATATGTTCAACCAAGGAAAATGACTACGAGAAACTACACGTCTGGAAACGTGGCAACACAGACGAGAGTATATGCTCCCACGACCCATCCATTAGTACAGTCGGTGCGTTACAATACGTCCACAATGACACAAAATTAGTAGTCGTTGTAGACACAACGACGTAAACGCCAGTCGTAATCGTAGTCGTTATCGGACGAGTTTCCGCAGGGTCCTTTCACTAACTAGTATATGACTATATTGCCAGGATCTGCTCATACGATACACCCTGGATGTTATGCATTGTGAGGCAAACTTTTCGAAGAACATATTGAAGACCGTCACAGGACACAAGGACACAGTAAAGGTCCGCCGCGACCTGCAACGCAGAGGCATCAGGCCGCATTTGTGGCTCATTCCCCACCCAAGGAAAAATGGGAAAATGTTGAAACCGGCGGCCCCGTATGTGTTGACAAGCGAAGAGTTCGAAGTATTTAGCAGTGTTATCGAGAACCTGAAGACACCATCAGGACATGTTTCCAACATGGCTCAGTACGTACGGAAGAGGACGTTCGGGGGTTTAAAGTCGCATGACTACCATGTGCTTATGCAGCAAATCATGCCACTAGCACTACGAGGTCTTTTACAACCTGGTCCACGAATGGCGGTGATGAGGATTTCGAAAGTGTTCCGAAGGATATGTGGGAGTGTTTGGAACCCATTGGAGTTTGAAGCTCTTCAGGCGGACGTCGCACGGAGCATGGCACTTCTGGAGATTCATTTCCCTCCCTCATTTTTTGACATTATGACGCATTTATTGTATCACCTTGTCGATGAATTGGACATGTGTGGTCCCGTCTCCACAAGGTGGATGTATCCTATTGAAAGATACATGAAAACCCTAAAGCATTATGTTCGGAACATGGCAACACCGGAGGCATGCATGGCGGAGGGTTACGCGAGGGATGAATGCCTAGGTTTCATCACGGAATATCTACACAAGTTTGAAGTGGTTGACCGTCGAGTATGGGATGCGGATGAGGAGTACGGAGATGCAGAGGAGGTGCTAGAAGGGGCAGGAACAAAGTACTTGATGACACCAACATTGAGAGATGTAGCCCACCAATATGCTTTGACGAATTTATCCCTCATGGCACCTTTGCAAAGGTGAGTGTGACCGTGTTTTTTTTTATTGCACATTATTGTGTCAATGTGCCCTGTTATTTTGCAAAAATATGAACGCCTCTGTAAACCCCTACTGCCTGAGCGGGCGGATGAGTCCGTCATGAATAATGAATGACTAGTGAATGACTAATGAGCGACTAGTGAGCGACTCGTGAATGACTATTGAATGACTTATGAGCGACTAGTTAGCGAGTGGTGAAGGACTAGTGAATGACTTATGAGGGACTATTGAGCGACTGGTGTATGACTATTGAATGACTGGTTGGATGTACAGGCAATGGAAAGTGGAACAGGAGGCGAATCCCAACATATCGGCTTTTGGAAACTGGATTAAAGACGTAGTACGCAATCACCCTGTTGACCCGAACGATGAGGATGACATGGATAGGGTTCTGATGTGCAGCAGACCGTCACAGTTAGCCACACGATATACGAGGATGAAGGCATATGGAAACCACTTTCGGGTGGAGGACCAACAGTCCAGGACATTAAAAACCTACGATAGCGGAGTTGCCTCTGTGTTCCACATGCCCTGCGAGGGTTTGGAGGAGGTGACATTGAATTATGTGGGAGTACTAAAGGATATACTAAAATTGAACTATGGGCCAATTCGTACACCTGTCATACTTCTTAGGTGCGAGTGGATGAAGCAATTTGACAATCGGGGCAACCCAACGTATGTAAGAGATGAGGCTGGATTCATGGTCGTGAATTTCCGCCACAGGGTTCCTCAGATGTTGGATCCGTTCATATTTCCCAGCCAAGCGACTCAAGTATTTTGGTCAGACGAAGTGCGGAAACCGGGGTGGAAAGTAGTTTTGGCAAAGGAGGCACGCTCCCAAAGACATGAACAAAGCACACAAGATGTCTTCATGACCACCACCAAAGAAACGGATGGCATACAGTTGGCAAACCATGTGCCTCCCCCGCCCACCACAGCGTCATTGGTGGGAGCCATAGAACTATCAGATTCCGATAACTCATTAGCACTAGCTAAATTTTAGGTGTTTGTTTTTACTGAAGCCTAGCTGGGGTCACAAATGTCCTTAGTGGTTGTATTTAACAATATTGTGACTGAACTACAACTCCACTATGACTAAGACGTCCACGTCATCGAGTACGTGGCATGATAAATGAAAAAGATTGTTCTTGCCCAGTGCCCTCCATTGAACACATGATTTCAGACCTGCATCATATGTGCACATTGGCAATGTATATCTTCCATATATGTACTTGCAATCTGTTGGAGAGTCATGGTTAAGTATGGGTTAGTGAAGGGCAACACAGAAATGACTGCACAGTTGCTATGTGAGAGTTGTTTTGGCACGTCACACCGGCATGGATGAGTTGGACGATGAATAACTAACCTTTCACCAAAAGTTGCACATGTCATCCACGAGTCATTTCAGTAACTGAACAATGACTAAACGCTTGTACACGTCATCCCAATCTTGGCGGGCGTGTGAGTCAGTCATCGAGCTCGAAATTCGTAGTCATTCTTTTGACAGGTCACTATTATCGAGAATAATTTTCACTCAATTAATCCCTAATTTCCACGTCATTAGAGGGATGTAAGTGCCACATCACATATTTGTGTTATTTTTAAATAATAGTAAACACGTAGTCGTTAAATCACGACCAGATAATGACTAACAGTCAGCCACGTCAAGATATTCTATCCACGTCATACACGAATGGATGTAGTGGATGAAATTTGTTAGACATAAAATGAGTATGTTGTGCGGTCGTCAACAGAGTTCATCTTTAGTCATTTAAATGACTAAACAATGACTCACATGTTAGCCACGTCACACAAGGTGACTTCATCAGGCATCACAGTCGTTTAATGAGTTGTTTAGGACACTGAGTCATTGATACCCTGGTTGGAATGGACAAGGTTTGTTGTAGTGATTTCCTTATATTTCCTACTCATATCTGAAGAGGAATTTAACACATCTTAACATATAGTTATTAAACGTTACAGGAAAAAGTTGTGATTTTCATAATGTTGATCATAGGTGTGTTCAAAATTGGTCATAGGCTTTCATGTTCAAGTCATGTTCACTTTAGGTTAGAATCTATACAGAGGTTGATTATGGGCAAGGGTCACCATTAAGGAAGGGGGGCATGGGCAAGGTCCACAGTAGGATGGAGAAGGAAATAGAGGGGATGAGCGATGAAACCCTATTGAAGGGACTCATAGTTCAGTAAGGTTAGGATGTTACTATATGAACATATACCCTGCTTAGGTCGGTCTATGTGTAAATTGGTTGTTTTGTCTTTTGTTGAACACTACCCTCCAATACCATCATAAATGTCCATTAATACTCTCACATCAAAACCTATCATACTACCATCAATGCTCATCAATATGCTCATCTCACACTCTTTCGAAAGCTCTGCAAGATTCCTCATGAGTCCCTCACTTCTATAGATATAACCCACTTATCCATCTAAAAATCCTCACAATCATCTCACCAAAACCCTCACTTAAGCTTTGCCAACGCCACCACCATGAACTCCCCCCCAAAAAGAAAAAACGACCCATAATCCTCCACCAAAACTCGTAACCCGAAGACACCACTAATACTCTCTCACCTCATATCCGACTCAAATTACACAATGGTTCACCAATATGACAACCTCAAACCCCTTTCAAGAGAATCTCATAATCATCTCACCAAACCCTCACTTAAGCTTCGCTGCCACCACCACCACCACCACCACCACAATGCACACACACATCAATATATACAAATCTAATTATATATTTAAGGCATACAAATCCATGTCTTGCATACAAATCTTAAAAGACCATAAAAACAACAAGATCTTTGATCTAATAAATATGGATTTTTAAAAACCTCTTTCAAACTTGTTGTGTAAGGATCCTCCCACATTGTTTGCAACATTGGTTCACAAATCCCTCCACAATGTTTAAGCCTTGAGTCTTCAATCCAAGCCCCTAATATCAAGTGTATTTGGAGGGCTCATCATCAAAGCACAACACCCCATGAAACACTTTGCAAACCTTATAGATAGGATGTTCTAGAGAAAATTGGGGTTTGGTATTCCAAATTCGACACCGCCTTTGTCGTTGGAGATTTTTGGATACGGCTTTTGGATAATGGATAATCAAAACCCACTGATTTTCAACAAAAACAATTTATTTATGCATTTTTTTTTGGTCATGAGTTATAATGGCCGAGTCGCAACGGATAGTTGTTATGGGCAAGTTTCTCTTGTAACAATGTTTTGGGGGAGAAGTAACGTGTAGGATAAGACCTCCTTATGCATCAAGGACCGGTGGCCCAAAATAATGTGAGGGGTCAAAACTTATCGAGTGAATAAAAAAACACAATCATGGCCCTGGACATGTGTGGAGAGAGTCAAACCTCTTAACCACAAGGAAAGCCAAAACTCAAAACAAGGGAATATTCCCCATCCTAAGCCCAATTTGGAGTAAATGGGTATTTGGGTGGGTGTAGTTTTACTTCAATTAAAGATTGACTTTACAATTTAAAGCAAAGAAAATGGATAAAAAAGAAACGGAAATTTACCGGTATGGATGGCATAATACAAGTTTGTGGGTGGTCATTCATTACGGAACTTTACTCAACCGATCGTTTTTGTTATTCATATAATCTTCACTTGGGTGCGCTCTCTCCATCACTACTTATAGAAGAGAATTGCACATCCTTGAAAGGTGCTCCCTCATTCTAGCGACCATCCCTTCTTCAGTTGGCAGTCTCTTATGATTCATTATGTGTTGCCAAAATTTGTGACGTGTGAAAAAAGAATTACAACTCCATTACTAGCCACAACATTTGCTTACATCCTAAATTAGGCAAGTTGGTGAGAGGTTCATTATTTTATTGTAATGTGATTCTCGGCTATTTGGTTGAAGTGGTTGAGGTCCCGATTCATGGTGAGCTGGTAATCTATTTTGTCATGTGGGCTAATGGGTGGGTGAAGTAGCCCATATAACTTCAATTATCATGTTCTTAACCATCAAACCTTTGCCTTCCCACTATATATAATTGCATAATCAATATGGGTGATGTATACAAGTTTCATATGACATCAAAGATTTTGAACAATTGCATCAATATGTGAACTCAACACTCTAACATCTACGAGATTGGGAGATACAAAATGACGATCTTACGTGCAAGTCAGTGGTGAGGGGAATCACTTTGTGCAATACTTGGAACCATATGACAATTTACGTAGGACATGTAGTTGCATCATCACATGTGTTACTTGGAGGCTTTTCCCTCTGCACCTACTTCTTGTAGGATGTGAATCACACAATTAGTGCGAGATGACTAGCAAACCCAAATAGCACCCATAACCATTTGCCTCAAAATTCTCATACTTTGCGAGTTCTTGTGAACAATTATTCATTCTAAAAGTGAAGATACTCATACTTATTAAGCAGTCATATAGATTCCAACAATCATGTTGATATTCGAACCTAGAATGGTTAGCACATATTTTGAGCATGTAGTCCAATCTCTTAAAAACACATGTCTGTTTGGTGTCTGTTCTTAGATCCATACCTAACCACATACCAATCAAATATAGGTGTCCAGATTGTTGCTATGTTGGTTTCAGGCACGTCTACCATAATTCAGTTTCTAGGCAAACTGAACCAAGAAGAGACAGCTTTCACTTTCATCATGACCTAAGTTGTGTGTAACATCAGGTGCAACCTCAATAACAACTTACACACTCAGCTTTTGGTGATAAACAGAAATTTGTTGAATTCTATGTGTGCAGGATAAGCTTACAAGCTGGACAAAATATTCCAAATTGCTACCTACCGTTGCTGGTGCGTTTATTATCTTTCCTACGCAAAATTTCAGGCACATTAGCTAAATTGGGTCTATTTGTATTCTGTTTCCAGTAGAATATATCATCATCTACAGTTCGAACATTACCAACATCTTGTTGATCTTCATCTCCCGGCTCCCTGAACCCAGTCGCAATGACAGTCATCCGAAGCATCCCTTTGTAGTTGTCATCAATTACAGCTCCAAATATCACATTCGCATTCGGGTCGGTCATACTGTAGACAATTTCCGCTGCAACATTGACCTCATGGAGGGTTAGGTCACTTCCACCAGTCACATTGTACACAACGCCCATCGGTCGAGATACAGAACGGAGGAGGGGAGACATTATGGCAGACCGAGCAACCTCTTCAGCACGGTTCTTCCCAGACCCGGCACCTATTCCCAACATGGCACTCCCTGCATTTGACATGATGGCCTTCACATCTGCAAAGTCGACGTTGACGAGCCCTGGAATAGTTATGATGTCTGAAATTCCTTGCACTCCCTGTTGATTTTCACATTGTCACAAAAGAAAAAGTAAAGCTCAACTGTGAGATCTCACATACAAATAATCCAATTCTGGATCACACTAGACACCCCAAGGTCTCTGTAGAGCGTGTTCACAGAGAAAAACCACATGCTGTCTATCTTGGCTTGAATACATGACCTGATGCAGTAGGAAGAAAGAAAGAAAGATGACTCCGATGTTATCACTGCCGTGAATTATGGTGTTGCTTCATTTTCAAGTTGGTCTAAGTTTGTTTGGAATCCCAAAACGGGCACTGCAAGAATTAGAGGGCCCTTGAAGACTGCTGCCTCCTTCCGAAGGTGAACACCTTGAATGGGCATGGACAAGCCAACCGGCACCCATCTCCCCCAAGAGTAAGACCCTAGGTTCCCACATAGTTGAAAATATCTGGTTCACTTGAATAACCCCACCATGATTGCTTGCACCGGATAGCAAGAGCTAGGAAGCTCACCCATCCAAGTACTATTCTAGCCTTAGGCAGCTTAACCTCATAGTTCCAAAGGGAATCTAGATTATGGCCTTGGGTTGTGCAGTAGAACATTACACCAAACATCTGATTTAGTGTGGCCTGCACTATTCATCAACAACCCACACTGATCATTCTTGCAATTATTGAGTGGCAACTAGAGAGTGAGTCGTATGACCTTTGGTGCTACATGACAAGTCATAAAGATCACTATAATTAGCATACCACACTAAATCAGGTGTTTAGTGTACCAGTACAGGAGAATAATTTGCCACAACTGTGCCAGGGGCTATGCTTGAAATATAAAACTTGTAAGGGAGATGTTTCTACTTATGTTTAGTGCTTCTAGACTGCTTTTGTTGGGCATGGGGACAGCATGTTCTTTCACTGCCAATGTACTCAAACAGAAACAGTTTTGGCTTAGAGTACTTAGACTCACTGATAACACCACCATCAAGGTGGTTCAATGAAAATTCTCAACACTTATTTTATATTAAATGCTAAGCAGAACAGCATTTGAGGAAGTATGAACATTGTCACAATCACAGAAGATGATGCCATAACAAATTCATTGAAGGGATTGTTTTGTAACTAATTTGTACCTGGCGTAAAACATCATCTGCAAGATGAAAGGCTTCCAGCATAGAAGTATCAGGTGCCACTGTTTGAAGCAGGCGATCATTCGGGACGACAACCACTGTGTCAGCTGCATGGCGCATGGCTTCTATAGCTTTCCTGGCTTCACGAGCTCGGTGATGACCTTCAAATCTAAAAGGCTCTGTCACTATTCCAATTGTCAATGCCCCCATAGCTTTTGCTAACCGGGCAACAACTGGAGCTGGTGATCACACACACAGTAGATATAAGTCTTCTCCATTAATACAATAAACATTTAGATTTAGAAAAGAGGGGCTTCACTCTATAGAATATCATTGACATTTCTTTGTCAAATTAAGGCTACAGAAGAGGAGAAACCTACCTGCTCCAGAGCCAGTACCACCACCCATACCGGCAGCTATAAAAACCAAGTCTGCACCTTCCAGAGCCATTGAAAGCTCTGCTAGTGATTCAGTTGCCGATTCCTCACCAATTGCACTTCTCCCACCTGTAAATTTTCAGATCCTCACACAGTTCATTGAGGTTGTCGGAAACAACTAGTTCAAAGTTGTGCAAAGTTGTGCAAAGTTTTGAGCTCGTGGGAAACAACTAACTAGTGCAAAGTGGTGCCAATATATATGCTTCCAACATGCAGTCAGTATACTAACCTTGCCTGCATTCAGATCACTACAAATGTCTTGAGCTTGTGGGAAACAATTAACTAATGCAAAGTGATGCCAAAGTATATGCTTCAAACATAGAGTCATTATCGTAACCTTGCCTGTATTCTGATCACTGCACATGTCTAGAGCTTGTGGAATGTATATATATATGCATATTCTTCCAAAATGCAGTCTGTATCATTTCCTTGTACTGAGTGAACACTCAACATCAGACCTCAAGACATGATAATTTCTCAGAATCAGTGAAATCCCATTTAAAAACAAAACTGAACCTCTTTCTGAACCTGCAAGATGAAGAAAATATTTGTGACCAATGTGAAGAACAAAAGAAGAAAAAATGCCTGACCTGCACCCCTGCCAACTGTGGTGTCACGCCCAATCTGGATCTTATTGGGAGCAAGGCACCCAGCCAAGGCTTGTTTATCCGTATTGATAGCCCAGAATTCCACATTTAGAAGCTCGGATCGAACCATCTCATTGACCGCATTGCACCCTCCGCCCCCAACCCCAAACACCTTAATCAAGGCGCACCCTGAGAGGCTCGATTTCCTGGTTTTCCCTTCTACTGAATCCTGCGCATCCCTGTAGTAGTCATCATCCTTCATGTTGTTATTGTTGTTGGCGCCGAAGGAATTTGTTGCAATGGAGAGAGGGAATGGGTCCGCCTGACTATTATCATCATCATCATCTTCCTGCCTTGATGATGGTGATGATGACCCATGGAACCGTGATGAACCATTTTCGTGTCCACTGCTACCTCCTCTCTTAAAAGCTGGAATGCTGGAGCTCCGACCAATTCCCTCTCCACATGGCCATGTCCATGTCAAGCTCAAATGGCTCGAACTTGATGGTGATTTTCTAGGCAAACTTCGAAATTTTGTCCGTGGCAGATTGGCTGGAAAAAAAGTGGCTCCTAAATGGGCAGGGGCAACCGAAGGCCTACAAGTGATCATGGTCAAGGTTACAGATGACTGATCAATGACATGCAATTCCTCCGGGCTTGTGATGAAAATAACATAGTCAACTTCGAATGATTGAATGGCCACAAAAACTTCCCATTTCGTATGCCAAGCTGATGAAAGGGACTAATGCTTGTAGACAGTATATGCTTCACTTATCCTTCAACATTAGGTTTTTCCAATAGTATGCTTTCGAAGTCATGTAACATCTTCACGAACAATTGCAGCTACGAGTGACCATCTTCGGACTCGAATTCACCGCGGAGTGCATGGAAAAATGTGAAACCTAATCCCATCAGCTGAACATACAACAGGACCTTCTTGTTGATTCCACCAGCTAGAGAGTCGATTCGAGAAGCCACTTTCCCCCGCAAAATTCAATGCAGCTTGAAACCCTAAGTGAATTCAAAAGACAAACATCATCAAAAAACCAATCCAGTGCTATACTTGCTTCGCGTTGGCCATAGCCAGAATTCCACAGCAATCTGGACATCAAGAATCTCTAGTAGGTGGGTATCTCTCAAAACAATGAACCCTGGCAACAGTAAAACAAAGAAAAAAAATGCAGAGAGTAAAACAGAGTATGCAGAGAGGAAGACACACTGTTATTGCTTCCAGTTGTCCTTGAGACTTCAAAAGAATTATGGGATGTGATTTTTGGATAGTTGATCAGCATAGGAATGTAATGTTGGCTCCGAAACACGGAAAGATTGGATCGGTAGGCGCCACAACTGATGACTCGGTTCTCCGGGCTTGCCACAAGCACATACAGGGAGGGACCCGTTGTTCCTCCGGGTCGCCACCCCCTCAAAGGGAGAGCAAGGTGTGACCCGGCCTTTCTCAGGGTGACATGGCAAAGGAAGAGAACCAGGCGACCCGACAAAATCGAGGGTCTATCCATCCTTCCCCTTTGACGTTGGTGTCTCTTCCTCCTCCAGTTGGATGGGTAAAACTCAACAACCCAAGTTTCGGAATCTCTCAACGAGCAAACCTCGAAGCATGTCCGAATTTCGATAAATCTCCAGAGCAGTGTCCAATAAAACTAGGATGTTTTGTTCTTTGTAAACTTTGAAACTCCAAAAATTCCGATCAGTCTTTCAGAATGACTACCTGAGTTAATTGAATTGTCTGAATTCCGGAATTGAATTACAGTTTTTCGACACACAAGGGTTGAAACTGACCTAGGGGTATGGCATTGTCAAGTCGGTCAGTCCAGGCCATCTACAACTAAGTCTTCTATTTCTAATTCTTTTCTGTAACAAGTTAACTAAAATTAAGGATTCGAACAACATAGCATAACTTAATTTGCATGCTTTGATTGAAGATATGATGCACTACAAGTATAACATAGTATGAAGATTAAATCAGTATCACTCATAATCGAGATTCAACACCGTGTCCGTATTGAACATTGGAAACATGTCGATTGACTCGTATCCAATTGAAAAGGGAAGGTTTCATTCCTAATGCAACTATTTACGTGAGCATATTGGGTGCGTGTGGAAATGCACACTGTTTTGATGTGGGCATGGATTAAGTAGCCCAGTAAAGTGTTGCAGAAAATGAGAGCAGGCGATTTGAAGCCTGATGGGAACTCGTTTGTGGAGGATGTTAATAAGGTTTAAGGTTTCTCCTCCCCCAGTCAATCTGATGGAGGCCTCTTGTCGGTAGCAATCCTCTGATGAACATGAAATCCTCAGTACCATATGCACAAAGATAAGATACTTCTGGTCCAGGAATACTTGGTCCGCTTGCACAACATTAAGTTTCATCATCGGCAACCCGAGCAAGCGCCTGAAAACACACATAAAAAGCCTATTCTCATCATCAATCGTCTTCAAGCATATATCGAGCATGAAATTATTTCCACCATGTCAAATGTCTTGCCAATATACTCGGGATTTCTCAGGGGTTGTGTGGTTTTGAATTATCCCACAATTATTCTTGTATTGATCTTGAAATATCATTGTATGCATGGATACATCAGTGGTGGCCATAGCATTTCCAGTCAACACCCAACACATAAGCGGCATCCCATTGGTGTCGGTGGTGTTATTCCGACCTTGGGTGTTATGACTGAGGAGGGTGTGTGGATCTTCTGCACTAGGAGGTTGTTAAATGAATGAGGAAGAACCAAAAATTTGTATTGCTTATTGAAGGGCAGCCAAAAATTTCATTTGGACATCACATAAAGTATTTGGGCAACTTCCTTTGCAACATGGTTACAGGAGTGTGTAAGTGGCCTGTAAAATAGTCTTGATAAAATGTGGGCATGTCTGAAAGTGTTGGTAATAGGGGCATGCTCATGCTCATGATCTAGCTTCTCTCAAAAATTACTCTTTCTTTGGAAGCAGTAGACACATATACAACTTATTCTCAAAACTTGGAGTTTCTAGCCTAAGTTGTCGAGTGAGTGGACAAAACAATTATCAATCTAGACAGAAGAGCGAGTGAAAGTGAGGGTGGAGGATTTGGAGGAAGATGTGGTGGTGGAGGAGCTACTACAATAGGACGTTGCTTATTAATGGGTGGGGAACCACCCAAATTATCATTGCACTACTTAGTGGGAAGCATGTCACCACAAGTCATTAATACATTATCATGTACATTGGTAACAAATATTGTAACATACTTATTTGCAATAAACACATGTTCATTGGGAGCACTTTAACATGTACAAAAGAATCTCAAATTTCTTAGGGTTTGTAGCTTGAATTTCACCCTTCTGGACAAGTGAAAAAATATGTGAGTGCACATGAGGGGTCTTGTTGGGATAGTGATAAGTACATAATACACTTAGCATGTACTTGTTGTAAAGGGAAAAGATATAGATACACGGGAGGGCTTAAATCGCCTTCCTAGGAATATAACAATATGGGAGGGCTTTAAGATAATTTTATCCAAGACTAGGGAATGGATGACAAATGGATTGAAAAACTTGACATATTAGGATTCAATGGAAATTTTGAATGGAAAATTGTTGATAAGTGTTGGTGGGTGTTTAGTGTTGGAGGTGGATATGGACCAAGTACCTTGAGGGTAGGGGAGATCCTTCTAGACATTTGATGGTATCAAAAGGGTGTTGACAACAAATGGACTTATGATTTAAGTGATCACTTTATGGTTACTGGACTTAGACACTATCATTACATTGAATTATATGACATATAGCTTGGATACATGTCTAACTATGTACTTCATCCAAATGACAAAAAAAGTCTCTTTACAACTTCAGAAGTGGAAATTAGAATTCATACAAAATTATACGCATGAGAGGGTTTGTTTTTCCCTCTTGCACAATTACCATAAAATTTATCCTATGGCCTTGATTTCATAGACTTCGTTCTCATGTGTACACATCTTGGGCTTATGATTTCTCCCACACTAACTTGCACGTATATTTGTCTTTCCCACTACAAATGTATTGAATTAAGGGGGGAGGGGGGGGCAGTAGAGGAAGCATGTTTGTCAAATTTAATGCCTTGTAAGGACAAGAAGGAAAGAAAATACGTCCACTGAGCATCACAACTTTTAGGGTTGGAAAAATAGTGCAACTTATAAGTTTAATTTTCTGTAGTGTCTTCGAACTTCAACAACTGAAGTTCTCCTAAAAACTTTGTGTATAATGACATTTGACAGATTGTCCCTTGACAAATGACATTTGAGGATCAATCTCAAACCTTGACATGAACACATGCTACATTGTGCGTTTCAGAGTCTGCTCTGGAGAAATGGAGAAGATTTTTGGAATCTCAACTTCCATCTGGTCATTCTTTTCGTTTTCATATTTCTTACAGTTGACAGGGAAGATGCAATTTTACTCAATGGATACGCTTTAAGGACCACAGGTTGATATTGCAAGTCCTTTGCTCCTGCAGTTCACGTGATCCAGCCTTGCAGGATTGGAGCTCTGGAGATGATGCCTCTTTACTTCACAGTCTTATAAAGCTGAAGAACGCAATGCCAACTTTGGAGATAGAATTGCTCAATTGAATTGAAGTTTCTCATCATGTCTTCATCTTTTCCCGGAACTTGCGCCGTTCAAACACTAGTGTAAGATCTCCGTCTGCAACGAAGCTTGCATTTAGTGCTCTCATAGTCAGATGCCATGGCCTCCCATCAGCTACATACAGATCCATGACGCGTTTTGGTCGACGAATTCCAAAGAAGTCCACAACTACACCTGCCTGCACAACAGCTAACACAGATTAATAAGGAAAGTGAGAATGATGCTCAGCATCGTATAAACAATCCACACTATTAGATAGTAACCCTGGGTCTATAAAACAAGGATTCACTATCTCCAAAATCCAATTCACCAGAATTTAGTGTTGAGTTAGTGCTGATACATTTCCTTCAGGGTTTAATACATTTTCGGTACTAACTCAACATTTAGCTAAAGATTCATTCAGCACTGATTCAACTCATAAGTCAACCTAATAGGTCTTGCAACTGACAAAGCATAGAAACACAATATTAAAATTGCAGCCTAGTTTTGATGTGATTGAATGAATGTGACATCAGTGTTGATGATAATTGAATTTAGAGGTTTGTGATGATCACATGCCAACATTTGTATTTGCAGGTTGTGTAACTTCTGGAAAAAAGTATGTGGTTTCACATTATATCTCCATGGAGAGGAGGGGGGTTGGAGCTTTACAGTAGTGGTTGCTCGAAGAATGTCTCCAGGCATCACACTTCCATTGAGTACAGGCATGTTCAAGTTGACATTACTCTTCGGTGCACCTACAAAGAGCTGGGAGACACGGGCGGCTCGCTCTGCATTTCCACCTACAATAAGCTCTCCTACCAGAACTCCGTGCTTTCCATTGGCATCTTTCCATGGGCTTTCCATAAACACGATTCCCAAGGGTTTTGGTAAAGTCACCTGCATCGGTTGATGAGTAATAACGTGAGTGACATGACTTTCACTAAGCTAGATCCTTACTTAACATTCTTGAGCAAGTGTTGAGGTTGACCTCCAGGATCTACTTCTGGGAGGTTTCGATAATGCGTATATCCCATGTGAATCATTTTTGCACTTCTTCTCATGTGTAATCTTCAATTGGATGTGTGTTGGCTTCACATCCTAAGATGGGTAATGAGGTGGGGACAAAGAGGAGCTTGCCATAGACTAGACAGTTATTCCTAAGCACTACGCTTGCAGATCTTCAATAATGATTCCTTGAGCGAAAACAGAAAAAAGGATGCACCCTCACAAGGCTCAAGAATGTTATGTATGTGCAGATAAGAATATTAAAGAGCAGTGACCTGAATTATTGCCTGTTAACTTCCTTTGCAATTCATGCGATAGCAGCAACAAGAAACATTACATTTACCACTCGGCATCCTGAAGCTCTGCGTTGGGTTGAAATTATATCAGGTTTCCAAGAGGAATGTGATAAGGTGCAGCTAGCTTACAACAATCAGGCTGCTGGAAGGCCCAAAAATCTTTTGAAATGAGTAGACACGGTCGCTCAGGCGGCCGACTTGGCCCACCTTTATCTTCACTTTCACCTGGAAACACAAGCAGCACAAATGGTGTCATGAATGCAGATTGTTGTGCTGAAGTGAATGTCGTCGAAATCTACGGTGTCGAATGACATCCCCTCACGCAGTATGTTGATTCCGGACAAATCGATGTTGAACGAGTGTCAAAATTGCTAAGAATTAGTCTCATCCGGCAGCTGTTTTCAGGTATAAATAGGTTTCCATACAACTCACATCACCTCAAACCATTGAGATGCTTGAGAGCGACAAAGAGACCAGCCAAAAGAATCATAAAATTGGAAACTGTACTCAACTGCAAATCTACTTCTCCTGTCTAATTTCGAAGGCCATTTGACGAATTGGATCTTCCATCAACAATTGAGGCCGAGATTTGTCGCACAGCCGGATAGCTATCTCTCAGATTCCTCAGAGATTACACCATACATCTGATTATATATCTAATTTAGTTTGGCATAAAAATTGATGTGCCATGTTGATTCGATTGTTCTCCATGACTTATCTTGTAGCAACGAGTGTCCCATGCAGGTGAATTAAGATTTCAAACTTCGCTTATTGAATTCCACGTGGAAAACCTCCCAGGAACCAGAAATGTGACCAAGAAACACATCGCTGAAACAACCTGCTCGGGTGGCGAATCTTGCGTTGCAAATCTCCAAGACACACAAAAACTCACAACGCGGAATTTTCACCATCCATTTGCCTCACTTACACAACTTCCTCTCAGCATAATTCTCCACCACAACATCCTCAACTATCCACAACCTCTTTGAGAGAATCTCGCAACCCACTCACCTCCTCCACAGCAGCAGCTGCCGCCTCCTCACACTGTGCCCCACCGCTAGCCCGCGTCTGCGTCCTATACTTCCCGCGCGCACAAACCCTCTCCCCTCCACAACTACGATCACCGTAGCCCCAGACCTCGTAATTAACCTTCCTCGGAAACCGCTGTGTCGATCCCAGACTAGCTCGATGCGTTGGGAAATTTTGCACGGAGGAGCAGAAAACTTTTGAGGGTTGTGGAATTCGTGCTGTGAAGGGAGGTTGAGTTGAGACTGCCGCGCGGGGTTTGGAGATGGGGAGCGATGATGCGTGCGAGGCGGTCGCCATAGCCAGTTTGAAGAAGCAGATTCAGAAGAAGAAATCATCGGAGCTGGTATGTGATTCTTTGGCTCCTTTGCACATGGCCATGGATATGGAGGGTTGCATTAACTTACTAAGGTATGTGGGTGTTATTTGGTATGTTTTTCATGTTCTCCAACTTCTACCAATTAAATTTACACAAGAAAACTCATGTTTGCATTAGCAAATCTATGATGAAATATCCGTAAAAACCGGATTAAAAATCAGACGACCCTGATTTAGTTATGGTTATCGAAAGTGCATGTTTGCTGGTTTCTTAATTGGATACATATATAAGTCCTCCCAATGGTGTTCACTATTGCGTGTAGAGTAGTTAATAGTATTTGAAGACGTAGTCCAATCTCTTTTGAACATGTGTCTTTATGATGTTTGCTCTTTGATCCTCACCAAACCACATACCCATGAAATCTAGGGGTTTGATTAAGAAAAGCGAGTCACTTAAGACTCATCTACCTTAGAGACAAATGTGTGTGAATGTACCTCCTTTAGCAACCGCTAAGGTAAGGTAGTGATGGATCGTAAATGATGGCTTTTTTCAACTACATTGTCTATGATATTTAATGTCACATGCATTATGGTGTCACTTACCCTATTTTGAGGCGTATGCTAGGTAACACTAATGACCAACGACTTCACCATTAGTGTCACCTCAAGACATTTGGTGTTCAAGTGCAACTTAGTTAGTATATTGGCATGAGTATGTTTAATAATGTTTTGAGGTGTATGCATGTGTATGCATGTGTTACACAATGGTCTAAGACCAAGGCTTCTTTTGCATCCATCACAAGCCAAAAAAGTAAGTCTGAAATTAATTTTCCTTGTCAAAAGAAGAACAAAAATGAAAAAATGCCCATCACATGGAAAGGCAAGAAAAAAAATTAACCTGTCAAAAGAAAGGTCCCGTCAACCATTGCATGTCAACCATATCCCATAACTATGGGCAAACAATGTTGAATCCCGTAATATATAAGCAACACTTCGATTTCATAGTGACTTAGAAGATACGAGTCAACTTCCACACTTGTAAGTGACACCTAAGCAAACCCAATTTGAGTTGGTGTTGAGTTTTTAATGTGATTGTGATCATTGAAGAGTCTGAAAGTGTGAGTGAGCCAATTGAAAATTGCAACGAATCCCATAAACTAAGATCCACTCATGTTTCCATAAGCAATAACAAATCTCAATGATAGTACAACTTACGTTATATAAACATGGAGAAAATAATGTTATAGATCAATAACTTGTGAGGACAATTATAGTTTGGTGTAAGTTTGAGTATTTGAAAGCAATTGGCAAGGGAGCACCTAAAGAGGTTGGCTAAAAAAGTCAGTGACTTTTGCACTTGCACCCTACAATCGAATTAGATGTGGATTACCACTAAGTGCCATCAACATAAACCATAATGATGAGAGATAACGTGTATATAGAAATGTAATCTACATGATCCTTAAAGTAGCAACTATGAAACACATCCAAGTCACAATTATAGTTTGGTGTGAGATGGGTGTGTAAAGAGCAACTAGCAGGGGCGAAGCCTAGTGAGGTCAACTAAAAGGTCAATAAGCATTGCAACCTGCACCCTACAAATAAATTTGATGTGGACTACCATCATGCCGCTAAACCATTTTCAATCATCTAAAATGTCATCTTCTTTACAATTATGCTTCAAACTTGACCTTGGAGGAACTCTTATCAAAGAATGATTCAAGTGAACAATGAGAGGTGCACAAAGGTGGTGAACCATGAAGTGCCCTTTTATCATTTCTTACAAAAATTCAAGATTATTCGATTGTGCTAGCAGAATGTGATGATGTGTGCAAGAGAGCCGTGATGTGATGTAATGTGATGAGAATGTGATTTGGCATAGTATAGCGACTTATTGATTTGTTAATCCTCATTTATGAAAGTAAAGAGGTCATATTGAGACCTTAGAGCTTGATGATTCCTCTCAATGTTCACTCTTGAGAAGAACAAGTGCTTGATCTTGTTTTGTCTTAATTGTTTGTTTTCATCAAACTAGATTATCAAATCAGATTCAAGATGGCCTAGGGAAGTAATTAAAGGTTGGGCAATCCAAGGAGGGATCCTCATCAACTCTTCATAACATCTTTATTTGGTATACATCATCCTATGCATCAAGAATGAATTTTTGATCGGGAGGACACACTAGAAGACTGCAAGATGATGAAAGCGATATATGTGCAAGTAGTTGTGAATAGCTTGAACAAAAGGTTTCCTAATTTACATGTTTTTCAACCATCAAAATTTTACGGTCCAAAGCATTATCCAAGTGATGAAGAGGTTTGTATAACTTGTCAGAGCTATGGTTGGAGAGATTTATCATAAAATTTGGATTGACAACGGTTGAAAGCAATGCAAATAGAGCCAAGTTGCTCGAGTTTGTAGAAACTTTGAGGAGTGCATGTGAAAACAAATTATTGTATGAGGCATGGCAATTTTGCAGGCGCATCAATGAGTGGTATACCAATTGGCCATATCTCATGAAACTTTGGTAAAAAATACTTGTCATTCCCTCAAGTGTTGCAATTTGTGAAAGAGAATTTACAAAACAAAATGCTATCACGAGTCACTTGCGAACTTCATTGAACTTAGACACTTTGGATGCTTTGATGCGAGTATCATTATGTGGGATAGAGGTGGAGAATATAGATTGGAGGGCAATACTTGAGTTATGGTGCAACATGAGGAATCAGAGAGTTCATAGTTTGGACAAAATATTCTAAGAAATTCAAAATTCTCCACATTTATTTTTGAAGGAATATGATTTGATCTTTAATTTTGTGTGAAAGATTAAGATTTTCTCAACCCGTCATTTGAAAGGTAGTTTTTGATGTTGTCCATTGAATTGAAAAGAAAAAAAGAAAAAGAAAAAAAAGTAACTCATCCAATGAAATGAAGGTGGACCCGTCAAAAAGGAGCATGGATGGTCTACAAGTTGACCCAAGTTTACACAAATGACACTTGGCGTTTGTATGCTCAAAAAAATCTTCCTTTTTATTACTAGAATGTAAACACAAGACACTTGCTGTCAATATGCTCAATAATATCTTCCCCTTGCATACTAAAATGTGAAACTATCATCTCAAATATCCCAAGTGCTATGCTACATGCCATGATGTAATTTGTTCACTTGAAGTAGTTACGTATGTTGACGATAGTATTGTCTTGGCAATTAGTGGACATGATACTAAATGTTAACCCAACATTATTTGCATTTCCTTGAATTTTTTGAGGGGGTTTATAGATTTACAGTTTTGCAATTATTGTCACTTACCAAATGATTTTTCGTTCAAATTTCAATTACCCATGACAATTTTTCATCACAAGTTGCTGACAAGAGAAGGTAGGGTATTGACCAATGGATGAACTCATTCATCATCCATGACAATATTTGTTCACTTATTCATAAGAAGTGCCATCCGAAAAGTTATCATAGTGACATAAAATACCATATGACATAAAATATTATATTTAGTGTAGCTACTCCTATCTTATCAAATCCGGGCCCACCTATTAACCTCTTCCTTCTCCTAAAACTACATTAAATAAGATATATAGTGTTTGATTAATTTTAGTGTTGTTAACACCCTACCCTGCTCAACACTAATTTTGAATTCCTTGATTAGTGTTAGAAATAAACGTGTTGCAACCTTCCCTACTACCACTTCCCTTATTATATCATTTTTTTCCATATCCTTACTAACACTAAATTCAAATATGTAACTTCCACATATTACCATAGTTGATATTTAGTGTTTGAGTTTACATTTAATGTTACTTACTTTTATAGGGTTATTGATATTTAGTGTATGCGTTCGTATTTAATGTATCAAACACTAAATATCCTATTTAGTATAGTCTTCAATCCTTTGGTGACTGGCACTTGTAGATTTAAGCACTATAAGAAACCCATGTTTTTTGTGATGTTTTCAAAAAACGGCAATGTCACGGTAGACATCTACATTTAAACAAACAACGTCTAGAAGAACATCAGAACGAACGGGACATTGTAAAAAACATGGAGATGTTAGTTGGCAAACGTGGGCATGTTGCCGGGCAAACATGTGGATGTTAGCCACCAAACGTGGGGATGTGTGTCACCAAACACTGGGATGTTAGCAGGGAGATGCGTAAGTGTATGGGGAAACGTGAGCGTCCAGGGAGACATTACGCATGACATCAAGAAAGGGGTTCAAGTGCCACGTCGGCAAGGGGTTCCGGTTTTGACTATGGGCAAGACTTTGAAATTTACTGCCACCTCAGCTACAACGCTGCCCGGCAACAAGAAAATTAGGTGGTTGGGCAGGTTTTCAAAATACCAAAAAGGGGTTTTTTTTCGATTTTTTTTTCATTTTTAAAAATTCCATTTTTGGATTGCTTTCAATTTCAATACTTTCAGATTGTAAAATTTTCATATTTTCATGTTCTCATGTTTTAATTTTAAAAAATTATCCGGAATCTTATGGAATATTTCAACATTGGCAATTTCCATGAATTTTGTTGTATTTAATGAAGGGGGGTATTTCTGGCTGACTTGGAATCCGGATTACGTGTAAATGTCACCAATTTTTTTTTATTTCCAGGTCCTTTCCTGCGTGGCAAACGATATTCCATGTCAACAACGCTGGCAACTCGCACGATGTCAGGGTCAACGTCACATGCAACATTGGCCGTGGCAACGACTGCATACCAATTACATGTTCTAGTGAACGTTGTGCCCAATGTCCATCTGGACGTGTATGCCGACGATGAATATTTGTGCACATGCTGGAAGTCGCCAAACATGATGTCTTAAAAAACACCCAAACCAACATTCGCATGGGAGATGGTCGGGGTTTCCTGTAACGTTTAACATCTCATTGTAGGTGACATAGACGACATTCGTGATGTCCATGAAAGAACTTGTAGGATGTGGTTTTTGGTGTTCAATAGAGCGTCCGCAGTAACAATGTTACGTTTTCTGGCAACGCATGCCAATGTTGCCCATGGAGACATTGGGAGCGCTATTGGTGATGTGCCGGCCGGCGTGCATGTCTCTGCATAGAACGCCCTAATGTCATTCCTCTTGCTGAGTCTCCGGTGTTGTTGTGTTTGTTGCCGTTGTAACGTAGCTGCCGCCAGTGGCGGCAGGTCTTTTGAGCGGTTCCGTTTCTTGTATTGTTGGTTGTAGTCCTCAGAAGTCGTCGTCGTTCCCCACAGCAATGACGGTGGCGGCGGGCTGTGGAGGATGTACTGGCAGACGTCTACCCCTAACGTATGTGCGGAGCACAACCTTCCATCCGCGTTTTGTCGGATCATCAGATAGGAATACTTGTTGGCAATGCAAGGGAAATGCAAATGAATCGGAATGCACTTTACTGTCCATGTGGTTGAAGTTTGCCACAGTGAAGCCGTACATGTCGCGCTCAATGTTGGGGAACCGCATGTCACGTGTTGGCTTAACCCACTCACACAACAATACCGTGGTGCAGTGATTCCGGTAATCAAGCTCCAGTATCTCTTCAATGAAGCCGACATGCTCTGCGGTTCTCTCAATGGGCTTACACTACAACAGAACACGTCTTTTACAACTGGGTTTTTCAACTTCTACAAGTGAAAAAACCCAGACTGTATTGACGTGGAAAACGACCAGTCGCTTCAGACAAGAAGTATAGTGTGGTCATAGTCATGTCGGACAGGACGTTCCCAATGGACACGTTCCCAATGGCAGTGAAGTTTGGGGTGCTCCAGTGCTTTACTTCTTAAAGTCGTGTCCTACTTCACTACACCTCGTCAATATAAGTAAGATAAGACACACGTTCATATAACTAGGCCTAGTGGACTCATGGCACTGGCACCAGTCATGTATGGTGTTTGCACTTCACTACACAGAGTCATAACATATAAAATGCATATATATACATTCCAAATTATTAGTCAATGTTAACAACGTGGTTGAAACAAATAAGTTTCATCGTGACGATGATTAGTTGAATTAATTTTCACACATTACTGTTTCCCGTAATCGCGGACAACAAAGCGGGAAGTCAATAACGTTGCGTAGTAAGCGTCTCTAACTGCTAATAGTAAATAAATACAACAAATGCATTTTTTTTTACTACATGTCGTGATATCTACTTCACTGAGTGGAGTAATGTTTACATCAACCAGTGATTTCTGGCCTACGTTGTGAGGTCATGTGGTTGTCGTATGTCTTTGTTATGTATTACTAGTAGTGAAGTGTATATGACTTTGCCAAGTCATATGTTTTTAATGCAAATGATTGCGTTTACTGTATCAAGTGACATGGGGTTCACTTGACATAGTGATATGTTCTTGGCATACACATTATATTGCCACTGGTCATACTAGACAATAACTTTGCGTAGTAAGCGTCTGTGACTAGTAGGAGTGAATAAATATGGAAATGACATATATGTCTTACTTGACGAAGTGATATCTACTTTACTATGCAAAGTAATGTTGACAACAAACTTTGGTGTTTTCCCTACGTTGTGAGGTCATATGATCTTCATATATATTTAGGATTTATTACTAGTAGTTAACTTCATGTTCACTTTGCTAAGTGCCATGTTTATAATGCAAATGATTACGTTTACTGCAACTAGTAACATGAGGATGACTCAACAAGGTCATATGTTTATGGCATGCACCGTATATTTCTACTTATCATACAAAATACAATCACCTACGAAATGCAGTTACACAAACATGGTAATGATGTTAAAAAACCAAATCATATTTATACAATAGTATGTCATGAATGTTTCACAAATCACTACTAACAATGGTAAGCACTAAATTCCAAAGGGGTCAATATCTAAAAATCAAAATAGGTCTACAAATCCACTCCACACTCATGTATCCGCACACAACCTTACCCAGTCACTTGTCCAAAGAATGAAATGGTCATTTGTTTGGCCAATTGTAATCTCCCCTTCGTGGCAAGGGGAGGTTTATCACCCCGACGCTTATCCATCAATTTTTTGTCTCATTCTTTCTCCATTTTCTTCGAGCCCTTTTTTGATGGGCTAGACCTCAATTTCTCTACAATGTTTATTCAACCATTTTAGCCTTACATTGATTAATGCATTGTAAACTAATGTAGAGAATGACATTAATGTTAGTTCTACCGAACATGACCAAAAGTTTTAGAATTTCCTACAGCTGGTTCTTAGTATGTACCACTTCCTACATAAATATATATTTCTTGAAATCCATCTCTAATGTCTAAACACTTCATGGCTTTATGGCTATCACATTACTGCTTCTAGTAATATAGGACAACTATGTTACATGCCAATAACTATACGTAGTAAGCGTCAGTGACTACGGGTAGTAAAAAAATACAACAATGGCCATTATTGCATACTGGCTACAGTGATACTTCACCATGTGGAATTTTGTTTACATAAAAATATAACTTAGTATAAACACTCAGAATAATGCAACCCCCCTTCGTGAGAACGTAACATGTTTGCAACATTGCACCGGCCTCCAAAGTTAATTTCTCGTCTTCACTCAGACGTATACGCTTTGATTTAGGTCCCCTCTTTCACACACACACATTTTCATTCATACAAATATACACATACCTTTGTGAATGCATTTGGTGAAGGCATTAGGTTATACATTCCAAACCCTAACATTTGGATTATTTCTCATATCCATACTAACAATCTTATCATTACACTCACATATATATTCACACACACACACACACATTTTCATTCATACAAATATACACATACCTTTGTCAATGCATTTGGTGAAGGTATTAGGTTATACATTCCAAACCCTAACCTTTGGATTATTTCTCATATCCACACTAACAATCTTATCATTACACTTACATATATATTTACACACACATACACACATTTCTATTCACACAAATATATAAACATACCTTTGTCATTGAATTTGGTGAAGATATGGGGTTGCATACTCTAAGTTCCTCGCTTTTGATTTATCTCTTATATCCACACTAGCACTCTCATACTTATACACACATTCTCATTTATTTCCTCACACATTTATGGTAAACCCTAATATTGTAAATATTGGGTTCCACACTCTAAGTTCTTCACTTTTGGCTTGTCTCTCATATCCACACTTACACTTGTTGAGTAACAACATTATAAGAGAGAAAAAATGCACAATGGAGAAGCCAACGACAACATACATTACCAAGAAGAGAAAGGGATCACCACCGAAACGAAGAATGAGCACTAAAGACAAGAGGAACTCGTAGAGCCCTCGGCCACAGTTTTAGGCCCCCTTTCCACGGATATACAAGGAAGTCGCGCGGTTATAGGACCCTTTACCCACGGCAATGGATCCCCAGCGGCCTAATGAAGGAAACTTAGAACTTAGAGATAAAAGATCACTATGTAAGTATGAAAGGTCTTATATGAAGAATATATAGGAGTATATAGGGATATTAGAAAGTATATAGGACTAGGATTACATTCCATTAGTATGAGTATACGAGATTTTGTTCAAGGACAATTATGAAAGAAGAATATTTAAGCAATTATGAGGAGTATATAAGTATTAAGGAGTATATAGGAATATGGTACATTCTACTAGTATGATTATTGGAATTTAAATCAATCAATATGAAGATTTGATGGATTCTAAAAAAAAAATTGGAATGTAACCACGACAAAGATATAGTAGAATCTTAGAAAGACGAACATTAGAGTGGTAAAACGGTTATAACCGTTTATAATAGATATCATCTACCTATGTCGGAGATAGATAGTTATCTAGGAAAGTGGAGTTAACAACCATTTTAAATATAGATTTTGGGTAAGAAAGAAAAGACTATATAAAGGGAACAATTTTAGGAGACTACACCTCATTTTCAATACGACGAAGCTATCTTAAATTTGAGTGTCAAAAACACTTGAGTTCCTTTTGTATCTCTCCTCTCGGAGTACTTTTGCAATATACTATCTTTTCCACAAATATGTGTGATCTATCTCTCTCTCTCAATTGGACTTACAAGTTGTTAAGCAGTACTTGGAACTTAAGTGATTAAGCAACCGAGAGAAGATCGAGTAGACTTTTTTGAGCAAGAACTCAAAAGATTAGTGTATGAGGGTGAGAACAAAGCGCTCAAGGATATTCGGAGAATTAATGGAACTTTGAGAGATGTTGTTATGATGAAGCAAACGTCAATTCATACAACGTGAATGAAGGAAACAAGATTGTCTCTTAAAAGTGGAAGTTATCATTGAACTCCTCAAAAGGGAATTATCCAAATATAAAGTGATAGAGTGATTAAGATTGAGTTGATAAGACTTGCATGCATATTTCAATTAAATTGAGAGTAAGACTTTTTAAATATTACTAAGAAAGAAATACAATTAATTGAGAGAAACTTCTCAATATAAACTACCTATATATATTATGTGACTTATGGATGATAGTTGAACTTACTCATATTCAATTCTTTAAGTAAATTGTAAGGATAGTAACAAATATTTTATTGATACTAACAAAGATTGATTGATTAACTACTCACAACAATTGTTATTGAAACTTCTTACCTTTAAGATTCTTGTGAGTTGTTGGATGTCATTACAAGTGAAAGATTAACTATCAAAGAGAAGAGTTCTCTCTCTCGAGCAAAACTCAAGAGAGTTATAATTACTCTCGTCATCAAAAACACTTTAAAGTAAAAACGTGACATTGCAAAACAATCAATGGTGTTTTGGATATAAGGTTATAACCACTATATGTTACACATATCAAAGTTACAATACTATAAGTAGTAACACTTGAACTTAAAAAGGAAGATTCAAGAACACAATATCTTTCTTATTATTATAAGTTATGGAGTAATATTATAAAGTATGTGATTGACATTTATGAACTACGAACTTAACTCCTTGAAGACTTATATAACCTATTGAAAATTATATTGTTATCAACGATATTGTTATACCTCTTGAAACCTTCTCTAATCTAATTGTTCTTATTATCAATGATGCCTTACATTGAGAGTGAGAATATATGATAATAAGAATGTGTTCACTCCAATAATTATATTCATATCACAAGGAGAAGAGAGAGATTACTAATTCGAGACCGAGCATATTAATGAGACACGGTAGTTCTCAAGCGAATATAAATTTACATGATGTCTCATCGTGAGTCTTCTTGGCTAATTACAAAGGAACGACCCACGGCGTCCATCAACACTTCCATTCTCACACTCACAACTACATTTTCACTCCTACCCACATACACATTCTTACTCACATTCTTACACTAACACATACATTGTCACATATTCTCATTTACATTCTCACACTCTCATACTCACACACATACATTGTCATTCACACTCTCAAACACATTCTCATTCATACTTTCACATACTCCCTCACACTCACACACTCATACACACTAACGGGTCATTTTTTGTGAGTATTCTGTCTAAAACCCTGAAACACATGACAATTGGACTTAACATTCTCTCCATATGGACCACTTCACTACCCATAGTCATGCACGTTCTACTGGACGTTCCCAAACACGTTTACAAGAGCGTTCCCAACTGAATTGTTGTCCCACTTCACTACTATGACTCCGCAAAGTTAATTCAGACATCAAATGAGCCCATGTGGATTTCTATAATTCCTCCAATCACTGTTATAGTAGTAAAAGACATGTAGTGAAGTAGGTGTTGGAATAAAAGACGTGTTTTGTAGTAGTGTTACCGTTGTGAATCCCCCAACGAAGCTCCTACGTGAAGGTTTCCACCACACATGAGTCCCTAGTAACGAGTTCGCCTTCAAAACTTCGAACACGCAAGTGCATTCCAAAAGAGTATATTTGACGGTGTGATGTTGCGTACCACTCGGGTGGACATGCGTCGAAGACTTCGTCCAAATGCTCTCCTGCACGTTGGGCGTGTTGCACACGCTTCTTCAGCCAATCTGCAAAGGGAGGGATGTCGCTTAGTTCGGGGGGGGGGTATGTCACAGGTCTTCCTGGGCGATGACGTCTTGAATGTCGCTAAAATGCCTCCCGCTCTTCCCACCTTCGACCCTTTGCAACAATGTATTCCCTGCGTAGGGGTCCCCGTATTTAGTGTTAGAGATGTGCTCCTGGATCTCGTCACAAAAAATACTGACAACGTTACTGTGGATTCTGTACGTCGACCTTGTGTTTCAACATTGTATTTTCTGTTATCGCAGACGTCTGGAGTGACATATGCAGTGGCATGCACTACTTATTTAAACATGTTCAAGCATTGCACTAGATGTCGAAGTAAACGTCCACGATGATAGTAGTTTGGAGGTACTGGAGCTCACTCTCGCCAGGGTTCCAGGCACGGCGCATTGTCGATGACAAATGCATGGGCGTGGGAACGCACCTCGTCAGACATTATGCGCATTGTGTGTTCATTTCGCCGCAATACCTCGTCGTTCATGGTTGCATCTTCATTGGGATCCCATACACGGTGGGTTGTTGCCCTATGTCGTTTCATGTATTCTGTGCAGAAGCCAAGCATGTCTGATTGCCGATACCCTTCCGCTATGCTCCCCTCAGGGTGTGCGTAAGCCCTGACGTAGTCTTTAAGCGTCTTCATGTATCTCTCAATTGGATACATCCACATGCAGTGGACATGTCCGCAAATGAACAACCGCTCCACAAGATGCACTGGAAGGTGTGCCATAATATTCAAGAACGTGGGCGGAAACTCCTTCTCCATCACACATGTTGCCATTATCACGTCACGCATGAGACCCTCCTCGGCGTGTGCTCGGACCTCTTTTTCACAAATTCGCTGAAACACCCGGCACATTTTGATGATTGCCAGGCGTACTTCTTCGTCCAGGAGATTTCGTACGGCCACCGGGAGTATCTGCAAAAGCCAGTGGGAATGCAAAATAAGTCATGTGTTGTCGCCAGGGTGTGCCTGCCAGGGACACAACAATTGTGTATGGAATAGCTTTGGGACTGTGGGATCCACATCTTAGAACGTTACCCGCCGATCAGACATGTTTTACCAAATTTGGTAGCGTTATGGCCAAAATGCATGGTCACATGTGTACCATGCTACCGAGCAGATATAGAAATAGTGATAGATGTCATGAGGGATGTCTGTGAGGCATAAACCTTATGCTGCATCACGACATACCGTGATCAACACAAGGCCAACGGGCTCACATTCATGCCGGTATTTTAATACGGGCGTATTTTTTAATTTATTTATAATTTGATTTGGCCACATGAATTGTTTGGCACAGGGTGCAACCTTTTCACATCAGAGCTGCAGAGGGAAATTGTTGGTCAATCTAATAGGATGTTCTATAATAGACAATTGCATAGCTTGAGTTGTGATCCAACAACTTTGGCTTAATTCGCACCAGAAGTCGTGTTAGTCTTTCAGCTTTGTGTGCGCATTAATCCTCTGCACTGCAATTTGCAACTGGTCTAAATAGAAGTACCACATTCTGTATGCTTCTCTCATGCTTGGTAAATTCCTGATTCACATTGTGGTGTAGATGTGCTTTGCACAAGTCTAAAAGAATAAAAAGAGAAAGAAAATCTTAAAGACTGTGAATTTCAAACTTGCTTTTGCTCCTTCCACGTGCAATTACATTTACAGTCTCCATTCACAGAATAACAGGCTACTGACAATGCAATGCTCCACAAACCAGGTCCTTTCGGCAAGTTTATCAGTGTCCTCATTTGTGGACCGCCAGGGCCAGGCCGGGCCAAGCCTAGGCGCGGGTGACCTGGGGATCCCAGCCCTTTCCCTTCCCTTCCCTTCCTGGCCCAGCCCTGTCTTCAGCCCTGCCTGCCATTCCCTCCTTCCTGTGTCAATCGCTTGCCTATAGGCAAGTTCGCGCGATTCATTTCCATCTTCGCCATTCATGCGCTTTTGTCTCCTCCATGCTGCTGGATTGCCGCCCAGGCTCGTCAACCTCCAATTGTTGTTGCGAACAAGCCTCTGGCTTGAGCTGTGACTGCCTGGGAAGGGAAGGGAAGGGAAGGGAAGGAAAGGAAGGGGAGCAAACAAACGGTAGAAGTGCTGTATGACATCGCAAAATATAGGCGTAGAAGTCAAGTACAAGGCACCATGCCCGCAGGGGCAGTGAATCATCGGAGGATGAAGGTGTCTCAACCATGGCTTGACAGGTTGTTGTGCACCGTGCGAGTTTGAAGAGGGAGGGGATGTGACGATGGCCTCGTTTTTGATTGTCTGGCAATGGAGAATTGTTCGCAAGTGAGGTGCCGCGACAGGTGTAAGAGGTCGAGAGTCTGTCGGGCTCTTGTTTGTGCAACTGTTTTGGTCGTGGTGAGATACGGATGCGTGTCCATGTCGGTTCATCATTGGTTGGATATCTTAGGATGAGACGTTACAGCACGCATTTTTGTGGCTTGCGTTGAAGAGTGTATTCCCTTCAGCAGTGCTTACGAAGCTGCAACACATGGAGACCAGATCTTTAGTAGGGAACGACCGCATGGACACGAAATCGCACTCTGGTAGTGAAAGGAAGGGCCACAAACGGAAGCTCGCAGACACGTCGCTAGGGTTATCAGCTGTAGATGGGCCGAATAATCACCTTATAGCGGAGGTGCGAGGGCAGGTGGATGTTCTGAGGACGTGCCTATCTTGGAGAGACAGCGATCGCACGTCAGCACGGCGTGCTGCGCATGCTCTAGCGGAGCTCGCTAAACATGGTGAGAATCAGTCGAATACTCTGCAGTTTTTTTTGCATTTGTGCTTTATGTCGAAATCTTAGAGTGGTTTCGTTGAACAAATTAACCTATTCGTACATGTGTATGACTTCAATTGAGTTTGTAAGACCTTTCTCCCAGACTGACTATCAGCCAAATTGGCAAATGATTCAGAAGAACATGTGGATACTATCGTGAAGGAAGGAGCAGTGGAGGCACTTGTACCTCACCTATGCTCTCCTACTGTAGAGGAAGGAGAGGGTCCCATCGCTTGTAAACACGAAGTTGAGAAAGACGCAGCATTTGCATTAGGGCTTCTTGCAGTCAAGGTCAGTCAGGCAGACTCCAAGAACCATCGCAAGTTGAGCGTCGATTGCTACATTATGTTTCATCCGTTGGAGATTCTCATTTCCGTTTTCACCTAGGGAACACGCTTTGGGACCTGTCGCTGACTTGTTGCTAGCCCTGACATCTTTACAACTTCTATGGTACATGGATTTTTGAATCGTGAGTCATGGTAGTTTTTCGGATAGGGTTTGGTGAACTTTGAACTTTGGATATAACTTCGGCCTTTTGGGATTACAGCCAGAACATCAAAGGCTGATTGCAGACGCTGGAGCACTTCCTTCATTGGTTGCTTTATTAAGGCGACGAGGAGGCACTGTGAATGTTCGGGTTGTAAACGGTGTAGTTCGACGTGCTGCCGATGCTATTACAAACCTTGCACACGAAAATGCACACATCAAAACACGTGTGAGGTAAGGTGTTGGACGTGCCGAATGTCACATCCTTACAGCGATATTGGATAGAACACTGTTTGTTTGCTGGTAGACGCATCCTTTTTGAGGTCTTGATGCTTGTACGGTTTTGACAGGACGGAAGGAGGAATTCCTCCACTAGTGGAGCTGTTAGAGTCAACCGATAGCAAGGTTCAACGTGCAGCAGCTGGTGCATTGAGGACTTTAGCTTTCAAGAATGAAGCAAATAAGAATCAGGTAAGACCCTTAGATTTATGTTGGATAATGCAATCATCTGGCAAGCAGCTGGAGTGTGGATGGGTGACCTGTGGCAATGTTATGGACAATTATATTCTCCGATTGTTAGGATGGTCGATATTCTGCATTAAGTAAAGAGCACAGATGACTTCCTTAGGTCACAGAGATTTGGGAGCAGACCCGAGTTTTCGGATTTCAGAGACTTTGTAGTTTGTTCCAGATTAGGGAGAGACAACCTTGATGTGCCCTAAAAAGCAATGTGTTTTGTGGCGTGTGCAGATTGTGGAGGGCAATGCACTTCCTACTTTAATCTTTATGTTGCGGTCAGAGGATGTTGGTATCCACTACGAGGCGGTATATACAGAGACTGTCTGAACTTGGGTCCAATCTATGCTAGAGGGGCAATATTTGAACTAGCATTGACACTGATGACATATTTAGTTGTTATAATAGTTGTGTTTGGAGGTTATTTCGCAGAAATGTGTTAGAACTTGATAAGTTCAACTCATCTGCATGTCAACAGGTTGGTGTGATTGGGAACCTGGTCCACTCTTCAGTGAATATTAAGAAAGAGGTCCTTGCAGCTGGAGCTCTTCAACCTGTTATTGGCCTTTTGAGGTATTAAACGTGTTTAAGGTCTTGCTAGTGGATCATTTGTCCGTCCTCTTTGGTAAATTTGATGTTGGATTGGCGCCTTTTTAACCAACCCTACAACTTTGTTTCCAGTATTCTATTTTGTAATTGTCTTTCTTGAATGGTTTAAAATATAGTATATGGCTTGAATATGCAGATGACAGAAGGATTAGGCATTTTGTGAGTAGTCTCTTGGGCTTGTGGTTTACTTTATTTGTGTATTTTCTGTATGATTAGTTCAAGGTGTCAGGAAAGCCAAAGGGAGGCAGCCCTTTTGTTAGGTCAATTTGCAACAACGGACGCTGAATGCAAGGTACTATGCTATTGCGTTGGCACTCTTTAGGGTGAACTTCATATGGACCATTCTGGTAGTAACCAAGTGCAGATGAGCCACATTCATGCTGTTTGTATGCATTGCCTTACATGCACCATGTGATTGTCTGAAAGCCCTCATCTATATCTGTTGATGTAGATGACTTATTACATTGTACTTTTTACTGTATTTGGGTGTTTTTTGATCACAAGTTCTCTGGTTTCTGATGTGATGAATGGATACCTTCAATTTACCAGCATATTGATATTCCTTTGTGGTGCATGATTAGGTACATATTGTACAAAGGGGTGCGGTGCGGCCTCTAATAAGGATGCTGGAAGCTACGGATCCTCAGCTTCGAGAAATGGCAGCCTTTGCTTTGGGTCGCTTAGCTCAGGTTCTGATAGCTTCAGCTGACTTTGGTGGATGGCTGGGTGTTGTTTATGATATATGCAGTTCACATGGCTGCTGCAGTTTCATTTTTATGATTTTTGCTAGGTTTTTGCCTGTATGCAGTGATTACTTAATTTTTGCAGATTATGATGTGCTGTGGATTGTTTGGACTTCTTATATTAACACTTTTTATATAGTCTTCGCAGAACACACACAACCAAGCCGGAATTGTTCATGATGGTGGGCTGAGGCCTTTGCTTGAGCTTCTGGATTCAAAAAATGGATCGTTGCAACATAATGCTGCATTTGCTCTGTATGGCCTCGCGGACAATGAGGTGAGGTGGAAAGCTTGGTTGCATTTACAGTTTTTCTTTGCATCTAATGACATAAAGTTTAGAGATGCGGTTGTTTCATGTATTTCCCCTGAGGATGGAGTTAGCTGAAATTTTGATGTATGGTGTTGTCAGGACAATGTTTCGGATATTGTAAAAGAAGGTGGCGTACAAAGACTGTTCGATGGCGATCTCATCGTGCAGGTGTGGGAAACATTTGGTTTTGGGGATCTGCAAACCTTGTGGAATGCCTATTCAAGTATTTGTGCTGCTTTATTGAATTTGCGTTGAATCATGTTTATAGTAAGCACTTGGTCTTGCACCTTGGTAGAATTATCACAATGGGGTCATGTGTGCCAGTTTAAAAGGTGTGTCTGAATAGGGTATTTGGATAAGTTTTCCATGGGCTTAGTGCCTTGCCATGCCATGCAGTTTTGTTGGTATTTGCAGCAGCTTCAGAAAGTTCTCTGAATGACTTTTTGTATGACACAGGCATCTAAAGATTGCGTCCAAAAAACACTAAAGCGGCTGGAAGAGAAGATCCAGGGACGGGTATGATCCAGGGACTTGGCATGCCTTGTTGTAGCATATGATTGTGGTTGGATCAGTAGAGTTGGTTCAATACATGCTGGCCAAGTGACTTGTCCTGTTCTTTGTTGAACCAGGTTTTGAAACATCTTCTGTACCTGATGCGATCAGCAGACAAAATTGTGCAACGTAGGGTTGCCACTACTCTGGCGCACTTGTGTTCACCTGATGACCAGCGCACCATATTCATTGATAGTAGTGGTGAGGATCTTTTGATTGGAATGCTCTTTGACTTCAAGATAAATGCGGTGGTGAGATTGTTGACTGTATGAAAATGCTTGATGTGGATTAAGGGAGTGTTTTGGAATGTTGTGGACAGGGATGGAAGTGCTATTGGAGATGCTGAGTACTTTTGTAAGCCCAAAGTATCAGCGTGATGGTGCTCTTGCTTTGTGTACATTGGCCAAGAAAGCAAATGCACTGTCTCCTATTGATGCTGCACCACTTCCTCCTACGCCTCAGGTGAGTGTGGCTGTGGACTTCTTCATCTCCCACATGTGTGCATGGAAACTGTGGAGAGGATCAGCTTTTGTGGGTGAGATGATTAGGTGAAAATAGTATATAAGATGTTTCTTTGTCTATTCCTGCTCTCTAAGCTGCATACTTGCTAATAGGTTACTCAATCACGGCAATTTGATCTGTACCAGAATTTGGAGCTAGTTTCATAACGTCATTGCTACATGCTAAAATTTTGAAACCCCCTCACAGGGCAGTTAAGCAGGGATGCATGATGCAAGAGATGTAAGGATACAGAGTGATGCAACTCAGGCAGCCCTGTGATACTTGTTACTGTAGGCAGTCTTTTGTCAATATTGTTGTGTCTGTCTTTGAAGAAGTTGTGACTGCTACAACGAGGTTCATATTGCCTTAAAAATGAGATCTGATGATGGAATTTACCTGATCTCACAAACATGCCATGAAGGTGAGGGTAATGAATATGCTTCTTTTCTGAATTGACACATAAATGACCTTTTCTTTTTGAATGTGATGGCAGGTGTATCTTGGTGAACAGTATGTGAATAGCTGCACACTTTCGGATGTGACATTTCTTGTTGAAGGTTCTCACAAACACTTTGAACAGTCAGTACTTTCTTGTTGACACTGTTGTTCCAGTTTATTTCATGGAGGAACAGTGCAGGTCCTGATAGTTTAATATCAGGGAGAATAACTTGTTCATCATATTATGAGGTAGGACAACTACAAGGAGGTTGATAGATGTGGCTTCCAGTGAGATTTATGGAAGTGATTTGAAGTTGAGATGATGTCTTGCTACTCCCCTCTGGAGGATATTGTTTTGCAATGGAGTATGATCATGAAAATGCTGTTTTCAGGGAGGCGCTTCTATGCTCACCGGATAGCTTTGTTGGCTTCTTCTGATGCATTTCGTGCCATGTTTGATGGTGGCTACAGAGTAAGCTTTCAACTGAGTATAGTTTGTGCAGCATGCTTTGTAGTCGAGCATCTGGTGTCTACTGATATAAAAGTTAATCTGGGCAAGTTCATGAATTTTTAGAAATTGTCTGTGGAGTTTAATGAGGCATATATTGGTCGATGCAGGAAAAGGAAGCTAAAGACATTGAGATTCCCAACATAAGTTGGAAGGTGTTTGAGCTGATGATGAGGTAGATATTACACCTTTTTGTACTTGATTCAGACACAGGAGTAGAAATAGATTGTGTAAGCAACAGGGTGTGTGGTGCTTATTTATTCTGGAAAAATGTTATATTCTGGTGCACATTGGTAATCTTTTGAAAATCATGTTATACTTGATAGGCAGGGCTCGATTTTTGTTATTTGTTTATTTATTATTTTTTGTTTGTCTTCTGTTATTAGAGGCCCTATTCCCATTTCCTAACAATTCACCTCTGCTCAGGTGTATTTACACGGGCACTGTGACAGTGACAAGTGATGTAGCACAAGATCTGCTCAGGGCTGCCGACCAGTACCTTTTAGAAGGCTTGAAGCGGTTATGTGAGTACGCCATAGCACAGGTATAAGTCACGCAGGGCTGACTTGAACTCTTTTTAATTCTGTAGCTGTTAGGACGTTGAACATTAGAGGGAGAAGTGTTAAAGTGGTTATTGAATTGTATTTTAAAACTTGTGTCAGGTAGATGAGTTGAAGTATAATGAGATTGAAGGTTTGAGGTTCATTCTTTTCTTGATGTCCCCTGTTCATTTCATGTAGACTGACATGTTTCATATTTTTAAACTGCAGGATTTAACAGTGGAAAACGTTGCTAATGTATTTGACTTGGCGGAGGCATACCATGCTCTATCACTAAGGCATACCTGTGTGCTGTTTATATTGAAACAACACGAGCAGATGTGCAACATGCCAGGGTAAGGATATTGGCTGAAGCAATGGACATAGTCATGATTAAGCATGGGAATAATGTTTGTGGTTGCCTTTGTTAGGCTTTCAATTCTAGTGCTAGATGTGATCTTTACAAACCGGATTCTTTTGTGATTCTTTTGTATGAGGAACTTCTGCTTGGAAGGTGTTCTGCTGTTGTGAAGCGTTTGATGATTTTGCCTGGAATGATGCAGGTACCCAGCTCTTATTCAAAGAATAATTCCAGAAATACGTGACTACTTGAATCGAATTTTGCGCCCCCAACCAGCAGCAACACCTTAGCAAAGCAATGTTCTACATTGGCTCAATTTTGAGTTAATTGCTTGTTTCCGCTCTTGAGTGAGGTGCATATTGCCTTTAGAAATTAGAGTGGCAACAACATCATGATCCTTGATTTTATGCCCGGTCATTGTGTTACGAGAAATGCCTTTATTTAGAAATCAACCCTTTCCATGACTCAAAGAGCTGAGAAGGGTCCCAAAGCTAGTTGACAAGTTAAACTCAAATATGTACACCTTTGTACCATTTATGTCAGTGGTTGGATCTGATACACATTTGCTCCATTCTCAATCTACTGCCAGTGTGGCTCAGTGTTACTGTAGGGTTGTTTGTGTTCTTCGTAGGGGCCACTTCACCCGGGTTGAAGAGAAGCAGTTTGTATCATTGAGTTGGCAATCACCGACACATCTTGACATGAGCAACATTTATTATTTTTATAAAAAGAATATCCTCTCCTCAACGTAACCCTGAAGTGAATAGATTGATAGTCTAATGTTCCCCCCTTTATAGAGTGTTGAAATCGCTTTGATTTGGAGGGTGTGAATCAAAAGTACCCATGGTCGAAGCCAGGTTGACTTTAGGGTCATTGTATCATAGTTTCTCAAATTGTACATGTAGATGGATTGTAGACCATTTGCTTCTGCTAAGCAAATCAATTGTAATGTGATGAGAATTTTCTAATGTACCAGACTCTTAGCTTGATATGCATAGAATCATGTATTTAAGGTTACAAACTTACCACAACGCAATTGCATCTGACTATATCATCTGTCATCTAGCTAGGAAAGTCTTTGCAGGCTTTTGTCATGAAATTGGGTTCCTCATGCAGTACTCATAGTTTCAGTCCATGGATCAGGCCCAATCGCACATGAATTTTGGCGCAATACACATTTTTGTTTCTTTTGGATTTTAATTTATCAAAATTCAAAGTTAGTAAGTAACAGGGTTTTCGTGTACCCTCTGAAAATGAGCATTTTACTTTCAGGGTTCATCTGTATGGAGTAGTAGTAGCATGTACAAGGTCATCTGGTCATAAGTTAGGGATGCACTGAAGAGCATCTGGCTGCGATGAATTTTTTATGAAATTCAGCTGTGTCAACCTCGGTAGTAGGAAACAGGGCCTTCGTATACTCTGAAATTGAGCATTTGAGTAAAACTAAGCAGAGAGATTCATGTTCAATGTTTGGCAACATGAATTGTTTGGCACAGGGTGCAACCTTTTCACATCAGAGCTGCAGAGGGAAATTGTTGGTCAATCTAATAGGATGTTCTATAATAGACAACTGCATAGCTTGAGTTGTGATCCAACAACTTTGGGTTCATTCGCACCAGAAGTCGTGTTAGTCTTTCAGCTTTGTGTGCGCATTAATCCTCTGCACTGCAATTTGCAACTGGTCAAAATAGAAGTACCACATTCTGTATGCTTCTCTCATGCTTGGTAAATTCCCGAGTCACATTGTGGTGTAGATGTGCTTTGCACCAGTCTAAAAGAACAAAAAGAAAAAGAAAAACTTAAAAGACTGAAATTCAAACTTGCTTTTGCTCCTTCCATGTGCAATTACATTTACAGTCTGCATTCACTGAATAACAGACTACTGACAATGCAATGCTCCACAAACCAGGTCCTTTCGGCAAGTTTATGAGTGCCCTCATTTGGGGATGTACTGCTACAATTTTGTGATGGCCTGTCAATAAATATTGTGCTTTTAGCATGGCACAAGTTAGGCTCCCCTGACCTGCAAGAAAGTCAGGGTAAGAGGCTGAATTCTTCATCTACCCAGGGGGAGCACCTATGATCGGGGAGAACCAACGGCTAGTTCATTATCAGCCGATGGATTTCCCCTCATGGCCGGTCCAAATTTCCAACCATCGGATGGCAATCCGACTGTAATTTCAATCCTCCGGCAATTAGCCGATGGATCAGAAAATGTCCCGGAAATGTAGCCGATTCTTCTTGTGAGTTACTGGATTTCAGCCGGAAGCATCCAAAGCGCTATTTGTCTGGGGCATTTGATGATGCACTTGAGGAAGTACCCTAAACCTTAAACCTTTTGAATTATGCAACCTATCCATGACCAAATCCAATTGCTTCTATGAAGAATTGGGGGACCCTTGGCCTTCAAGCGGTGAAGGCATTGCTAGGTTCAATTCCTGCCAAGGATATTAACTCTTCAAATTTAAAGTTTTGAACATGCCTTTCTTTTCACTTATTCAAGATTTTGTACTAAGAAATGATTTCTAATAAATTTTCATACATTTTTAAAACAATTAGTGCCGATATGAATTCCATTTAATCGGATATTGGCCAATGAAATTATGAAAATATAGGCAATTGGCCGATTGATTTTACAAAAGACCGGCTCTTGCCGATGTAAATTGGAAAATATCCGACCCTTTGTAGCAACTACCGGCAATTAGCCACTAAGGCTTCAAAAACTTCCTGAACTCTGGGGAGCACGATCGATGGTCAAACTGCATACTACAGGAAATGATGGCTTTGAATGACGCGAAGCACGAGGAGTATATGGAAGGATTGGAATACTACCGAATGTCTGTGACTTGAGGGATAGCAAGACGATGAAGCTGATGACATTTCATTTGGAGGTGCAATCTAAGCTCCTGGAGGGGAACTTTTTGCGTTGCCCCCCTAATGTGTGTCTTTAGGTACTGCTTTGAACAGGTGGCACATCCTATAATCCACGTGCCACCCTGCCACCCACTTCACATAAAGTACTGACAAGTGGCAGTGTGGATTGGGCCATCACACTCTACTTGCCATGATGCCAAATGCCCTTCCCTTGCATTGGAGCAACTTTTGCTTGTAATAAGGTAGAGGCCAACGCCAACGACCGGCCGCCCTTGTGGGGCCCAACTATCTCTTTTGACCATGGAAGCGTTGGAAGTTGGAACCACCGTCATGTCCAAACCTCAAATCTAGCAAGTTTTACACTTCACCATCATAACATTGTTTATGTAATGCCGTGCCCAGAGAAGAAACGCTGACCTCTAATGGGATCAGCATGATTGAAATGCCCGTTCGACCCACCCTTGATATTATGTCCACTGGACATAATATCAGTGGTGCAGGACTACCTGCCGTGCCCACACTTATTGGCAGGCATAGCCATCCCACCAATATGGGTCGCTTTCCAGTGTCCGGGTGAAGATCTTAATATTTCCAAGTCCAACCAGTTACATGTTGACATCTTTCTGTCTTCTTTGTTGTTTTGAAGTATATTTCTTAAATTTCTTTATAATGATCGGGAATTTTTTGGAGTCTTAAACTTCAAGCAATTATTTCTCAGATTCAATTGATTCACTTGTAACTAGTAGTTGGTTCTCCTCATTCATTGTCACATTCTCATTGCTTTTAGCCATTAAATGGATGTAACATAGTGAAGCATTACATGTTCCCCAGCTAAACTGACTGAAAGAGTGGCCATAATGGTGGGAGTTGTCCATTAGCTATACCTAGTAGTAAGTGTGGGTAGGGATTAAATTTAGCCCTTGCGGGAAGGGACCCCTACCATATGAATCTTTGGTAAAAAAATGCAAGGGATAGATCCATCTGGCCATTTTTGAAGGCTTGCATGAAACATGTCACTTTGTTATGGAATAGTGCGATTAATTAATTAATTAATATTTTCATAATTGTCAGCTTGCAATATATATATATTCAAAAGTTTTTTTTCACTCTCTAAACATTATTATCAATTTTTCATATGTATAATAATGTTGTCAAACCTTTGATCATCATCTTGTCATGTGTTTCATACATGCTCATAATTACTTAACTTTTCTAAGTTCAATAGTCAACATAGAGAGGGGGGGACTCAAATAGTCATTTAAGAAAGAAGAAAATATCAACTTTGATAATGAATGGAATCGTTATATGAGCTGGAAATAATGAGGAAAATGTCTATATGCTCGATTTGGACTTGCTCCTCATCCTTTACTAGTCACTTGTTAATATCTTAGGAAAGTGGCTGATAAGAAAAAATAACTCTTTAAAATTCGTCTCCTTATGGTATTGGAAGCAAAAGCGAAACCACAAGTAAGATAGAGCATGCTAAAAATAACTACCAACTAACACCCTAAACTCTTGCACCCGGGTACGCAACTCCCGTATTATATGGCCTTGATTATAATCACTTACAATGCATTTTAGTCCAATCTCAAGTGATATAATTTGTTTCAATGTAGGAAACTCTTGTAGCTCTTCTAATAAAGAATCCAAAAATGTAATTATAGATAGGAAATGAATATTTCTTGAAGCATATAATTGCATTTAGAACCTAATTATATGAGTTTTCTTATACATGTACCATTGGTCAAACTACCCAACTTTTTGGATTTAGAAAATAAAAATAACTTTTTTTATTATAATTTTTTTGTCAATGACTTATAATTTTAATTGGAGGTAACTACTTGTGTGGATCTTTTAAAATTATGCATAGGCATAGATTAAAAAAAAAGTGTTTTAGTTCTTTATATACGTTGTGGAGTTTTTGATAAATAAGTAAATTTGCAAACCAACTTTTTCTACATCTCATTTTATTTAATTTGATCTTCACCCAACTTTTTGGTCCTTTTATTTTTGCATAATTTGATATAATTTTTACAATAGCTGTCTTCTAAGCCGTTTGTAATCTGATGCCCCCTGCGTATAACATGGGAGTT
This sequence comes from Polytrichum commune, assembly GCA_950295325.1. NCBI lineage: Eukaryota > Viridiplantae > Streptophyta > Polytrichopsida > Polytrichales > Polytrichaceae > Polytrichum > Polytrichum commune. Next base: position 45,269,232 of record OX485804.1, read on the forward strand.
GCATACCCGGGCTCTTGCACCGTATTTTCATATTAATTCTGAGAATATCCACGAACTTAACATCAAATTCATGTGTTAGTTTTGAAATTTAATATTTCAACAAAACTTTGAACCCTTATCTATTTTACATACTATAGTCAAATAAAGGATACTACTTTGGTGTTGTGTTTGAATTCCATTTCAATAGTTGCTTTCAAGAAAATCCTTACATTCTATCAATATAATAACAAGGTCTATACTGTGCAAACAACCAATTTGACCTTTGTGGGGAAAAAAAGTGAGATGTATAATAAATAGTTGTAGCATTGTGTAATACCAACAAATAGTAAGTGACACTAAATACAATATTTAGTGTACATCTCCCGGATCTACACATTGGTCCACTTGTAAGCCCACTAATGTGTAAATTTCTCTGCCTAACCATTAATGTTAATGACCATATAATTTTATTACTTTAACAATGGTTAAAAAGTAACTTAGTTTCTCTAAAGTGACTCAATTCACCGTCATGTAAAAATGTAGTGCCTCTTTATGTAGCATGCATGTTGTTAGATCGACTTGCATGCTCACCATTAGATGCACTTCCATGGTCCCAACAGTTCCCTCCATTCTTAAAAGGTGAGGAGATTGCACCATGACACGTGCCCAAATACACTCGTGTATTGCATGGAAAAGAGGGGACCTTTTGGAGTGGCTGGAATTGTCTAGTTGCAAGCAGGAAGTACCACGGCCCCTCCATGTAGAATCCCTCCCCTTGAATACATTAACTTATGGGCAACCCACACCTGCTGGTGGGAGGGCCAGTTGCAGGCCCCCACCAGCGGGGAGCCACTTTTATACAGAAATTCGGCAGCGGCAGCGACTGGGCGCAAGGTTTGCGCCGCTCGCCCGTTCGCAAGCGATTTACCCACTTTTCGGAAAAAAACATAATAACTGTGAAGTTGCAAACTTCAACTGGGTTAGGCATAAATGCGCCACCACCTTCCCTACTAGCCGCTCGCCTTCTCCTTTTATCATTGTTGATTTCATTTTCATATCCTTACTAACACTAAATTTGTGCATGTGATTTCCACATATTACCATAGTTGAAATTTAGTGTTTGAGTTCATAGTTAATTTTACTTACTTTCATAGGGTTAGTGATATTTAGTGTATGCGTTCGTATTTAGTGTATCTAACACTAAATATCATATTTAGTGTAGTTAACTAATAGTTGAATTAGTTGGTTAGTTGTCCAGGGTTTGAAGTATGATCGGGGAGAACCGGCAGTTAGTTACAGATGAACCGGTTGAGTTTGAGAAATAACCAGTTGAAGTTCAAGACTGCAGGAAAATTACCAATCATTTTAGAGGAATTTATAGAATATACCCCGATTTACCCCAGGAAAACTGGAGGATGTCAACGTGTAACCGATTGGACTTGCAAACAATAGGGTCTCAATCGATTATGCCCAAAAATCTCCCCGATCACTGGGTCCGAAGGATTTCACGTTTTCTCAAGTTTTACTAGTCAGAATGGGTAAAGAAATTTTCGCGAAAGTTCCTGGGACAAAAAAACTTACATACTTGCTGGTGGGAGGGCCGCGAGAGAGCGTAGACGCCCACACCTACTGGTGGCAGTGAACGGGCGAACTCCGTTCACTGCTGCACACCACCAGCATGTGTGGGCAAGGTATTAGCTAATGGGGCATTCCCACCTGACTTTAGTTAAGACCCAAAGTATTTCCTAAAAACCGGGTAAAGCTCCCTCGGTTATAGCGGAGGCATCCGACTATCCCAATGCACCTACAAGAACTTGCTCCGGAGATTTTCAAGTAGGTTTTAATTAAGTAGCTTTCACACATGTTCATGGTTTTATCTACCAAGCAATGAATGTTGGATAGTTTTTGTCCCATCCCCAAATGCCTTACTACTCACCTATCTTACCATCGGTTTTTGTTAATGGGGCTCCTCGTGCCCTCATAGCTAAGACTTAAAAGCAACCAATCACAAGAGCGGGAGGCGACACTTTTAGAGGTCCTACATTCTTACCTCATGTCTAGGTACCGATGGGAGGGTCGGTGGTCGAGGCTTAAAACCTCCACTTTTAAGCCATGCCACATCATTTGCCACCTAGGCTCGGCACTAAAAAGAGCCGTATGTGTGAACCCTAGATAACTAAAACTACTTCTAACTAATGTCAGGTGGGAATGCCCCATAAGCCTAAAAGTGGGTTCTTAAAAATGAGCGTCCACACCATCGACATTATCTAGTGCCGAGCCTAGTTGGCAAATGATGTGGCATGGCTTAAAAGTGGAGGTTTTAAGCTAAAACTACTGACCCTCCCATTGGTACCTAGACATGAGGCAAGAATGCAGGACCTCTAAAAGTGTTGCCTCCCGCTCTTGTGATTGGTTGCTTTTAGTCTTAGCTATGAGGGCACGAGGAGCTTCATTAACAAAACTGATGGTAAGTATTAAGGCATTTGGGGATGGGACAAAAACTATCCAACATTCATTAGTTGGTAGATGAAAACAATGAACATGTGTGAAAGCTACTTAACTAAAACCTACTTGGAAATCTCCGGAGCAAGTTCTTGTAGGTGCATTGGGATGGCCGGACGTGTCCGCTATAACCGAGGGAGCTTTACCCGGGTTTTAGGGAAGTCTTTGGTTATTTGCTAATGTCAAGTGGGGAGGGGGCATTAGCCATGGGAACACAAGATTACCTTTCTGATGAAAGGGGGAGTGAGTGAGTGAGTGAGTGAGTGTGCATAGTGAGTGAGGAGGGTGACGATGGCATCCTGGGACTCTACATAGCCGGGCGGCCAGACACGCGGCGGGCTGAGAGGAGGCCACGTAGCAGGATGTGTACAGGGCGTGCTGCCACTCCATCTCTCCGCAACCAGGAAACCACGGCTGCAGTCTTTGCGCCATCGGCGAGAGAAAAAGAGAGGTTCCCTCCATCTGTCCACCCAAACTTTTCTTGGTGTAACTCTACTCGTACTTAGCCGATGCTGCTCCCACTTTCCATCTTTCGGAAGGTTGCCGACCGATTCCTGCTCTACAGCTACTCACCATCGCTGGTTTGCACCTTTGCAATGGATGGTGGTTGGTCGCGACAAGGTTGCGCAGCTCGGATTCCTTCTTCGGGCCGCAGCTCCGGTGGCGGGGCGTAAATAATTATTGCGGTATCCAATCGTGCGAGGGAATTGTTATTACGAGGGTGGTGGTGGTGGTAATGAATCGTTTGGCGCAAACTAGCTATCTATGGTAGTGTTGGAGCGGTGATCGAGGTTTGAGAGGAATTAGGTCGGCCACCATGATCCGCCGGTTCAATTCCCTCATCAAGGGGCAGAAGCTAGGGGGGCCGGCTGAGTTTTCCGAGCACGTGTCGTTGCGGCCGACGCGGTCGGTAGATTCCGCCTCCATCGTCTTGCAGACGCAGCACAACACTGCCTTCGATCCTCTCCATCCTGCAGCTGCTCGCGACAATCTATCGATTCCACGTCTCGGGAGTGGGCAACTGTTCCGAAGCGGCGGTGGTGGCGGAGGAGGTGACTTAAATTCGAATGGGTCGTATAACAACCAAGTTGGAGATCATCGTGGGGATGATAATATTATGGGGGGTGACGAGGAGGACATACATGCCAGAAGCGCTCTTATCAGCCGCGTACCGGAGGAGAGATCGTTTAAGGATGGCTTTGAGTATGGAAGGTTGGATTTGGAGTCACCAAGCACTCCCACGCAAAGATTTGAATCCGTGGAGAAGCAGCAGGAGAAACCGGAATTTCACACTATCGATCTGAGGGGTAGCAGCGATGGTGAACCTCAAACATCGAATTGCAGCAGCGGAGAGGCAGCAGCCGCATCGGAGCTGAAGGCAAATAGCAGTAGCGATGCAGGTGGGGGCAGTTTCACCTTTCCTACAACCCATATAAATATCCCTCCTGAGCGCAGCCGGAGCCAGGATCTTACAGGAACTGGAATTTCTAGAGCGAGCAGCAATGCCATCTCGGCTGTCACGGTAGCTGCCGCCGGAGAGACCACCATCGACATTCCCGATGCGCAGGCAGGCAGTGCGGTGGACTTGGATGCTTTGCGCAAAAGTCTCGCGGCGGGAGGCCCGCAGCGCACCATCAGCACGTTCAGCACTGACAGCATGACTGACTGCTGCAGGTCAAATTTTGAATTTCAATCTCATGCTGGGTCGTTGAATGGTGACCCTGGGGATTTGGTAAATAAAGATAGATGTTGGGTCATGTGATTTGTCATACTTTGAAATGGTACGCGAGGACATTGCAAAGGTTGATAATGCAGATCGAGTTTTGGAATTCAATGTCAGCCTGGGTTGTTGCATGGTCTTGGGAAATTTGTGAAGAAAGGTGGGGGGTTCATGTGAGTTTTAATACTTTGGAAACGGTAGCCAAGGACATTGTATTGCAAAGGTTTATCCAGGTCAAATTTGGAACTCAATCTCGTGTTGGGTCGTTGGATGTTCTTGGAAATTTTGTGAAGAAAGGTGGTTGCTCATGTAATTTGTCACACTTTGAAATGGTAGCCATAAGAGACTACAGTTTCATAAACTTTAAATTTGAATTTTTTTTGGAAAACTACATGCAAAATCCTATTGCTAAATCTCCCTTGCAAAACTGTGAGTAATTCTTGACGGGGTTGCAGTGAGGGTAAATTGCAACTCATTTAGAGCGCCGTTTGAGCGTGTGTGTAGATGTCTTTGTGATGGGTTTGTCACGCCCTTTTGGTTGTGAGGGAGGACAACATGTTTAATAAGGATGAGAAACCGTTGCGAAAAGATTTCATTGGGAAAACCTTCAGAAACCTCGGGTAATTGGCGTTGTTGCAAAGGGGGTATTTGGAACATATTTAGAGCGTTGTATGAGCGTTTGTTTGTTCATCTGATACCTTGGTGATGGACTATAACGGACTGTTGGTTGGGAGGTGGACAACATGTTTGTTGTAAATGGAACTATTTTAAGAAATTCAAAAATTTCACTAATTAATTTGTTCACGTTCTGTTACTATGACCCAAAAGTGTAATAGTGTCAGCGAGGGTAGAACTAACGAGATCTGAAGTCCTATACTGCGGGAGACTGCCATGGTATCTACAAGCACAGATTCCACAAACTTTTCTTGGTATAAGGGGGTTCTGTCACGTGCAGTGGTTTTGGGGTTTGGTACTACTCCTACATGCTGCCTGACCGAGACTCGATATTATTGCGGTGCAGAATATGTCAGCAGAAATCATCAGAGGAACCGGTCATTGAGCTGGGGTGTGCTTGCCGGGGGGATCTAGCCAAGGCCCATAAGTCTTGCATTGAGATATGGTTCAGAAACAAGGGAACCAACAAGTGTGAAGTTTGCCAGTAAGTCTGTCTGCTTCCAAATTATGCATGCTGATTTCATTTGCAGCTTGCCGAGACACACATGTTAATTTCAGGAATCTCTTTTGAGAACGCACTCCCAGACAAAGATTATAGCGGCTCCGATGACAATCTGACACATTTAATTCAATGTGGTTGGACTGTCTCAACAGGCACGAGGCTACAAATATTCCAGCTCCATCCTCTCAGCCCATGGTAAGGTTTTGCTTGGGACACCTGTTGCTTTTGTTACTCTAGTAATGTAAGTGTCTTGGGGTCAATGAGCATCTTTAAAACTCGTAGCATCGGAATCTGAAAGCCAACTATTCTGGCAAAAGTACTCACATCGTGGTCAAGTTTGTCGTGGTTTACGAGAATACTTAGTATATAGTGGTATGAGTCAGAATTTGAATGCAGCATGCCAGGCTGCTTTCTATAGCTCTAAGAGAAAGCAACCCATAGTCTGTTATCAGTAAAGGATCCACAAGGTATGTCCTATTGGAATAGCATCATATCAACCAAGGTCTGTTATTCCCACCTCAATATTGAAGTAGAGTTAGACATGCACCACATTATTGACTCAGCAAAAGATTCAGATTCTACTTAGCATGAACACGTATGGTGTAACTTAGACCTGGAAACAAAGATGAACATCATCCATAATTCTGGCTCTCAGAAATATCATAGTTTAATGAAGAATACATTAGCGATGTTCGTTCTGGATCCACATATTATTGGGAGCATGAAGCTGTGTGACAGATTTAGGTCATGTGCATAATCTTTTCCTGAGCTATGATTCTTCCCTGACAATAAGTCTTGCGCGTTTTTGAACATGACAGCCACACTTCTGGGTTTGGCGACTTGGAGGACCGTATTCTGCGACGCAAGCACAAGGGCAGGCAGTGCCAGTTGGAGGACGCAGGGTAGGGATTTATAGTGCACAGATAGCGATCCGTCCTGTACTGCTTAATCTTATGAAGAGACATCCCTACATTCCCTTATTTTGGGTGCTTTTGCTTGCCTCTATGACGTACCTCTTCGTGATTGCGATCAACACATCTTCCATGGGATATGCTGCAATGCCCATTGGCTTTCTTTTCGGTAAGAGCTTTGGAATTTTTTTCCTCACTGAATGCATGCTATGCAATCTTGTGTGTCTTTATGTCGGGTGGTTAGGCTCGATTCCATCCTCTCTGGGCAGCGCTGGTGATCCTCGTCGCGGGACTCTTGTTTGATGTCTTCATCTCCATTTTTCTGGGAGCCTCTGCATTACCTGTTAATATAATCATTGGTACTTTCTTTACCTTCTCCCTTCCCACTCTTTCTCTCACTAGCTATGTGTGCACACAAGTAGTGTGAGAGTATATGAGGGAAGGGGTCGGTATAGAGAGGCCCCTCCCTGTTTAGATACATTCCTTCTATGTTTTTCTTAAATCCCTCCGTTCATATTTTCAGTTATTCTCTATCATCATTCAGCATTCTGTAACTTCCAAGATTTCAGGTATCTGATAGGAAATTGTGATAGCCCATCGATATCGTTGCTTATAGTTCTTTCCATCTTGTGTGAAACCTGTATATATGTCAGGGATTTTGGTGTGACATTGACAGGAATCAAATTTCAGTAGTAGTAGTAGTAGTAGTAATAGTCTGTTAATGTTTATGTGGGGAATTGCAGGCGTCTTGGTGGTACTTGGCTTGGGAACGGCTGCACGTCTGGTACTGGAATGTTGGCATGAACGTTCTATTCGGGAGAACATACGGAGAATGGAGCTCACACCGATCTTTGAAGAGGTTCAGGTTTCTAGTCAACCCGCCGCCCGTGAGGTATGACATTGAATTTAGCAGGAATGTTGGTGGTGACAATTGACTGAACAGTAGTGCAATAATGGAACTTGACCTATGACTATCCAACAGCTCCTGCCATTGTGCATTCCGTCCGTGATACAGATGTGTGTACATAGATAAATATAATATGCCTGCTTCCTGAGGAAGCAAGCTTAAATGAAGAGCTTTTGTTCTCCTTTCTGTGGAGGGTGAGGTATGTATATGTACAAGGGTTCTTCTTCACCTTGGGCTGCCTGTTTTCCCACTTTTGCAAAAAGACGACGCAATTGATTGTTTCAATTCTTTCTGGGATTCGAATCTCTGTCACACAAGGTTTCTCTCGTTCTTTTTAGTACTAACGAAATTTTTGCAACAGACTGTATCTGATTCGGTGAAGATTGTTTGTCCATATTTGTAGGTTCTAAGTTATGTTGGAATATACAAAAAACGTCTATTTTCTTGTTGTAAATGAATCATGAACTGAGAATTGTAGATCAGAGTATGGTTTTTAATAAAAGAAAATAAAAATTCTAGCTGTACAATTTGATCTAATGATTCTGTTATTGGTCTCTGTGATGTTTCAGAATCCCCAACCTCAAAATGTACAATTGATGAGATAGGCCAAAAGGCAGATTCTTCAACCGAATAATGCTTGTGAAGCCTGATTGGAAATGGAGGAATTTTTTTGATCGGAACAGCCAAGGATGCAAGCGGAGGACAACTAATGAATTGTTATTGTGGACAATTTGACATGATTTTTCATCCCTTGAAGAGCCAGTGCTGTAATTCCCAATTTTTCTCCAGAGTACCCTCCAGATGCCGGGAATGTTTTGTGAGCCAGAGTCAGATGTATTGAAATAAACCAGATTCTCTCATAATATCGACCAAGTTAAGAATAAGTAGGTTGCCCACACCTGGAGTTGTTTGGTGTGCTAGTTTGGATATTCAGCACAATACTAGGGTACGTAACATCATGAGTGATCATACCCTTTATAGACTAGATTGTGCTGCTCAGAAGCAGCAAACCACATGAATTGGCTGCTTGAATAGCTTAGCTTGGTAGTTGGTGTTGGCAGTTGCTGTGTGGAAAGTGTGATGAGCTTCATGATGCACGGCATATTACCTTACTGTACAATTCCCATCAAATTGATTGGAAACTTCTTGTACATTACTCCTATACAAAGGTCATCAAGATTCGAAGATTTTAATTACACTTATTTGTGACCCTTTTTTCAAGAACGGTCTCATATTCTTCCACATGAGAGTCTAGGATTGGTTTTGGATACACCTATAAACAAAATCACTTTGAAATTTCGTTATATATCCATATTGTGAAAAATTACATGTCAGGATGTGCTGAAATCCTATGTCGATGATTTAACGATTTGATGAAATCCTCAGTTCCTGATCTGATGTAACGGCCAAACTTGTCTGTGGAGTTGGAAGTGCTTGCAATAGGCTCACTGACCATTTATGTGAAGGCAGTTTACTGTACATCTTGATGTGCTGTACAACACTGGTTAGCTAGGCACCTGGAGGGTGGTTATGATGCTATACTCTGTCCACAATCTCTCGATGCGAATATAATCAGTCTCAGTCTCTGGAAGTTCCATCAGTTCCTGCCTACTCATAATTGGACAACCACATTTTGAACCCATTTGGCAGGCTGAATTTTTTTGTTTGTCATTGAACAGCTAATAGAAGTGTATTCATTTATCTGTAGCATCTGCAATGGCCAACGTTCTTAAAGCTTGGTTTGGAGATGCTAAAGCATTTATTAGAAGGATCATTTTGGAAAGGGTTTCACATTGTAAGCAATTATGAGAAATCTCATAAATCTCCTATGAGGTGGAAATAAAACGTAGGGGTTTTGGAAGGTGATCCCTGCTTTAGAAAAATGTGAAATATAGACAAATGGGGCACAAAAGTTACCAATGGATTCCTCTCAACACCCTCTTTCCAAGCACGTTGTTCACAAATCAGCACTCCATTTGAAGAATTAAAAGTGATTTGGACACTTATGTTCTACAGTCTAACCTCGTTAATACGACACTCGTTTATATGACACCCTTGATATTACGACACATTTTTGCAAGACCAAAAATTTTAGTTCAAAACTCCCTCTTTTATACGACTACGATACTCAATAATGCGACATTGAGAATCTCTGTTTTGTCACATTCAAGGAGTAGTTAATGCTAAAATTCCTTTCATCTATGTTATGCACATTTAAAATACATTCATTTTCACTTGAGAACTACTTGGGAACTTCACTTATCATTGGGAACTTAATGATAATTAGGGTTACTAGTGCAGAATGGACATGGTTAGGGTTAGAGTGGCATCCTGTCTAGTATGTTGCCTTGTACATGGGTGATATAGTATCACTAGTATCTTGATGCTAAACGTCATGCATCATTGTTGTCTAGTTTCTTATTAGTAACTCTTTATATTTTGGTGTTAATGAAATTATTAATCTTCAAAAGTTAGTAGGGAATTTAGATAAGATGACAATTGCTAACTTGGGTAGGCAACAACATAGATCTTTAGACTCTTATTTCAAGAGTTCTTGAGAATATATGTATTTGTTTGGAGTTACAAATTATTATTTCATACCATTGATATTGCTTCAATTCGTGATTACCACAAAACTACACGACTAATTGTCTCACCCAGCTTCTTGGGGTAATGTGTAATTCAACCAGGAGAGGATGTCCAGGGCCCTTGAAATGATTTCGACTTCATGATTGGAGCCACAAATGAAGGATACAAACTGCGCCAGAGAAGCCTGCACTAAGGCGTGCAGGTTTGATGAAATTGAACATGCCTTTCTACAGATTAATTCCCAGTTGACAACGACTAGACAACTAAATAATAGAAAATTCATGGACAATTATGCAACAACAAAAAATGCTTTGCAATGGTCGTTGTCTCAAGTCTGATCAGGGCAATCACTATGATTCTGCTGAAGTGTTTAGTATATGTTGGTACAGAAAGAAGTACCCGACCTCAAATTTCCACAGTGCTCGCGTCTCTTGCTGACATACATGGAGCAATATATTTACAGCACGGGAAATGTGGTCGTGAAAACATTAGATCACATGGACATATATACATGAAGTCAATATAAACATCTACTTATGTATAGTATTATTCGAAATGCCTGTTCCACTACATTAGGTTGATGAGTGGAAATATACAAACCAGCAACTTAGACGTAGATGGACTTTCTCGCAATCCTAGTCTCCTATGTACTCTATAAGATGTGCATTTTGCAGCAAGCCGAATATGGTAACTTGATTTTGTTAAACAACTGCTTGCACATGATGATTCACTCGAGCCAAAGAATCCATCATGTGGCATCATCATTGATCCGTTCATCGTAGCTCCATTGTTACGAGCCCTTGCCGAGGTCCAATGGATCGATGAAGTCAGACGGGATCGGACGGGAGCGGAGTTGCATATACATGAAATCTACATAATCAATAAATCTCTACCTATGTATTGTACCCGTACTGTACTACTATTCAAATTTCCGACACCAACACCAAACATCAACTTGGATGCAGATGGACTTTCTCGCAATCGTAGTCTCGATGTACTTTAGAATGTGAATATCGAAAGCCAATTTTGGCGGCTTGGATGTATTTTGAGCAACTGCTTGTACTGATCCCCTTGAGTCAAGCAATTGATCCAGTAGTACTGCTATCCGTTGATGCAGTATCGACATTGTTACGAGCCCTTTTCAAAGTCCAAGGGATCGATTGAGTCGGAGGATGGGATCGGACGGGACCAGGGTCCTAATGTACAATGTACAACCTTGCTAATATCATGCAGATTGCATCAAGTATGCGGATCACTAGGTGGGGGTTCGGTAACGAGAGCATGGACTTGGTTAAAGCGGCTCCACTATAGGCGAAGCAAGCGTACTCACAATGACCTGTCTAGGTGGGCATGGAAGCGGTGGGTTGGGTAAAGGCATGCGGATCACTGGGTGGAGCCACTGTATGAGACGGAGCAGGAGTGCTCACCATATGTCGACACCGCTCAGTTTAAAACTCGACATGCTATTCTATTCGTGGACTGACTGGATCTGATGTATGATGAGTTTGTGATCTAAAAGTGGACTCTTTTCTTGATGGTGGCGCGGAGAGGATTCTTCATGGTGACCACCATCCGAAACTTCTCGGTGAAGTCCACCGGCTTGCCAGCCGCCTCCGGCAGCCACTCATATGCATACAGAAGATTGGCAAGCAGGAGATGGAGATGCAGAAGTCCCATCCCAGCTCCAGGGCACGACCTGCGTCCCGCACCGAAGGGCATGAACGCGTACTTGTGCTCATGATCGACGGCAGCAAGCTTGGAGTTTGAGTCCGACTTAGATACTAAAAATCTATCAGGTCGGAACTCCATGGGGTCTTTCCAGATCTCCCGGTCTAGGGCCAGCGATCCAGCGTGAAAGATGACCATGGTGCCTTTGGGGATGTCATAGCCCCGGAGCTTGCAATCCTCAGCGGTGATTTTGGGTATGGCAAGCACAGTCATCATGTGTCGACGCATCGATTCCTTCACCACGGCTTGTAGGAACGGGAGATTTTCCAAGTCGCATTCCTGCACTGGCACCCGCTCAAGGTTAGGCCCCATGGCGCGGTTCAGTTCATCATAAGCCCTTTGTTGGATGTCCGGGTGGTGGATGAGCTCGGCGAGGACCCACTCCAGGATGTGGGAGGTGTTGTCTGTGCCTCCCACCATGAGCTCCACCACATTCCACACGATCTCCATGTCACCGAGCCGGTCCTCCCCCTTGAGGTTGATGAGTGCGTCCACGAACGTTCTGGATTCCGTGGCCGCCGTTTTAGACTCCTGCAACTGCTGCTTGCGGTGCTTCACGATGGGCAGGACCATCGAGGTGGTGCGTGCGGCGACAGAGCGGATGTTCTGGTAAGCTGCGCGCGCGGAGAAGTAGAAGAGGAATCGCGCCAGCTTCGATGAGTCGATCATGATCTGAAAGATGGAGCCGCAGTCCATGAGCTCCCGGAAACACTGGTCCAGCTCCACGACCCTCGCATTCTGGCGGCCCAGTTGCTTCGAATTCGGCGCTGCTTTTTCTTCCTCCATTTTGGCGAAGTCGTCACCGAACCCAATTCGCATGATGATGTCAACCGCGCTCACTCGCAGCTGGTCCAATGGGTGGACCACCCCGCCGTTCCCCTCTGCCTGCTCCTGAAATCTTGCGAGCATGCTCTGGATCTCGCTATCCCGGATTGGCTTGTAGCTCGCGATCTTGGCAGGGCTGAGCAGGTCATGGCTGACGATCTTTCGCAGTTTCTGCCAGTAGGGTCCGAACGGCGAGGTCATGGTGGTTCGGTACTCAGCGCTGATGTATTGCCACGAGAACAGCTTGGGGCGGGAGGAAAAGATGTTTCCCTGCGCCACCAGTGCCTCGTGGACCGTGTCCTCGCCTGCGACCACGATGAGGGGAAATCCAGAGCCCACCCAGACAGTGAAAATTGGACCCAACTTCTCAGCCAATTGGCGGAACGTGGTGTGGCATTCAGAGCCTCCGCTCATCAGCTGCGGCAGGTTGCCGATGATGGGCCACCGGGGAGGGCTCGGAGGGAACTTGGGTTTCTCTTGCTGATGAAGTACCGTTACTCTGGCGAGGATGACCCTCACGAGCATCATGAGCAGGAAGGTCGCGATGGAGATCAGGAAGAGGGCGTCACTTGTGCTCTTATACTGGCTCTCCGCAATGCCCACCGAGGTAAGCAGGGTGTCCAGTGGCGACAGAATTACCTTGTGATGATATTGCGACGACATGTTCCCTCCTGCAGCAACAACAAGCTGATCTAGAGCCTCCATGATCAATGTTCTCACCACCTGCAACAGCTGCTAGGTGTATACAGAAGTTTAGATTCAGTTGCTGTCTGTCTTGCAATAATCTGATCAGTAGGACACCTTGGACAGAGCAATCATGCACTGCTGATCAATTGATCTGAACATGTGTTGGTCACGAAGGTAGTCGGCTATAACCAACATGGCTGTTCACTGGTCACTAAACGGCGGCTCCAAATTGTGTAAACTCTTTAGAGTTTTCATGAAAGTAGCATGTGCAGGAAACGAAGCTGCAAGCTGCACATGAGTAGAGGAATTAATTAGGTTTACCAAGACTTTACAACCAGTATATGTCAGTTATAGTCCTGTACGTATGAATGTTTAACGAGAATGAGTTCTGTAAAGTTGAGGATCGAATTTCATTGTTCTCATTCAAAACGTCGTCAGAAAATGCCTTAGACTTTATGATCCTGTGCAGGCCTGGGAAGAGTAGGCATAGGTTAATATATTACAGATGGAACCACTTTCATACAAACTACTTCAAATGATGATCCTTTCGAACCTGATCATTAGCAATGCATGAATTTTATGCAGCCACCATGCTTCGCCGCTATGTTGAGTGCTAGAAAGTCGCTGCATGCACACGTCAAGTCAAGAGTAAGCTTGACACAACATCTGACAGACATCCAGGAGCAAATCTAACCAATAAGCATAATGCATGCGGCTCTTGAGGCTTTGAAACTGGAAACCGAAATGGCAACACTAGAATTGGACTGAAGCTGGCCGCAGCCTGCAGGATGATGAGCAAGCTGGCTTACTGGCAGGAAGTTGAGAATGCTGTTTTGCAAGGGGCTGGTCGCTGGTGATATGGCCTACAGCACATTCCCTCGCAGGCTTTCTGCTCAACACATGAAGGTAACTGGAATAGCCCATTTAGATTTATAGGGGACACGTTACTACTGGTGTGCATGCCTGGTGCATGTACTGACTTACTGCCTGCTATTCAATAGAACTTGACATCAGGGCTTTTGGGTCCTGGGAATTTGAGCGATTCCGGAGACCAAAGTTTGGAACGCACAAATTTTCTACTCTTTTTCCATGGAACGCACCTATAGGGAAATTCTCATTTCTGCGATTCGTTTTACCTTTTACAAAAGCGACAAAACAACAACAGAACTATCAGCTGTCTCAGGTGGGACTTAGTCGGTTAAGAGGTCATATAGCACACAAGTCCACATGATGCATTGGCAGTTGTGTCACGGTAACTGACCGGGAGACGAGACGCACCTTGATTATGAGCTTCTGCAGGCGCCACTTCTGGGTTACACTTAAGCTTTGAAGTAATTCATCGTCTCCTTCCACTATCTAGGATAGTGGTACATGGTACCATTGGTGAAAGTGGTACATTTATCAATTTCCTAAATATTGGGACAGGTGATGAAATCAGGGCCCCTTTGTTACTGGTACTGTAACACAGATTACATATGGGAAAATCTCAATGCACCAGTCTAGTGCTAAGCTGTAAGTAAATGGAGAGTGGGAATTATCACATACTGGAGCGTACCTCTCATTCATCCAACTTAAAAGTTTTGAATAGAATGCACTCCAGAGAATACCTTTTCCAGCTATTTGATGCCCGAATCAGCTCTGAAGAGCCCAAGGTGAAATTTGAATCCGCTAAGTTTTTACATTGGATGGATGAGAGGCATCCTCGTGTATGACGATCAAACATCTGACTTAGCTAATTTAGCGTGCTCCACGCTATTCAACATCGACCTACTCACACTCATTGTCGCACAAAGTACTGGGTGACAACAAGAGAGGGTGTCACATGCTCCATGACAAGTCAGAAAGACCACCCGATTAATTAAGATGGCCACCAATTTTAATGCCACAATCACATGTTTAGTGTACTTAATCACTGGGCGGACTGTCCACACCTGGAGCGACTTAGGGCCCTGAAGTTCATCACTTCTGTTAAGGTGTAGATGGTGTGCTGGTGAAAGTGTAGATCTAGGAAAAGCCTAGATGTTGGGGCAGATGCGTTGAACTTTGAGGCCTCTGCGAAGATAGTTACTATCTTCGAGCAAGTCTGCCACTCACCCTCCTACAATTTGATTCTACCTGGTTTTCATAATTCGTGGAGTTCTCATCGTGGCAGCTGTGGAACTTCTTTCACAGTAACCATCCTTGGTGGATGTTCATGATCAAAATCTTACCCAGCCCAACATCATTATGTGTATCCTGATTCCTAGGAACATCCTTTACAACTGAAATTGGCAGGGTGATGACGCAGTTATGTAGTGGTTTGCACACATACACAGGGGCCCTGAAATAGATTCCCTCTGTCTCAAAATCTAGGAAAATAATAAATGTGTCACTTTAGCAGTAGTGGCATCTACCTGCACCTTAGATATTAGGCAGATATTAAACTACAACCAGCTTACTACCAGTATCTATTATCCCTTTGTGCACCACAGACGTGTGCACATGCACAAGTGACATAAACAAGAAAGAGTCATGGAAATCACATTCTCCTAGATTCCAAGTATAGGAGAACTGGTATGTAGTGGTCAGTCCAAACGATTTTGCTGATGTGGCTATATCTGAGTGCATACGAGGGGGCACAATATCACCCGTAATTGATGACCCTTCCATGGTTTGATCACTACGTTCTTACATTCATCGGTGGTCTTTGTCCTAAGTTACTCCACACTTGTAAGAGTAGAGTATTATAATCAACACATTGATCAACATGTATGGGATCATGGGGAAATTGTGATAGTTGCCATCTTTGTAACATACTATGGAATAATGGCAACACACATTATGCATTGTGAAGTTGTATCTGACATTGGTGTTAAACAAGGATATTAACCCCCTTTCTCCCACACTATATGGCATGTAAGGAATCGTTATATATTGCATCTCCAGCAGTGTTCAAGATTGAAGCCCTCATATGAGTTTCATTTTGAAGGGCTCTAAAATTTGAGCCCTTCGGTTGAAGGGCTAGTTCAAATTCAAGACGTCAATTCAGTAATATAGAAATAAAATATAAAAAACTCATATTAAACTTATGCATGATTTATATGGTGCATGCTTCCAATACAATGTGAAGAATTAAGAATCGACCATCTAACTCCACCTCTTCTAGTGATAATGCCCTACGCTTGTTGGTTCTTGTGCCAATTTTCCAAGATTCAAAAATACTATCCCAATCCATGAATTCAACTCCTAACCCATTTAGACTAACCCTCATTAAAGCATCTAGTGTGTCAAGGTTGAGTCTAGTTCTCCTTTCACTCTTAACCCAATTTTGCTTTGAAAAATCACGCTCACAAACAGCAGTGCTAGTTGGGATCACAAGTATGGCTTGCCATAGCGACATCATAGTTGGCCAATTAATCATGAACTCCCGGTCATTGCCACAAAAAACCCAAGCTTCTTGCATACTTCGGCGTTCACAAACGGAACATAACATCTCCACGAATTCTAGCAATTCCGCATTGCATTGATTAACAAGGTCATCGCTCCAACGGAAATGTGTCACCAACCGGTTCAACCATTGTTCCGTTAATGTCCCTCTGTCCAATTCATCTACGGGATAGTGCTTCAGGCTAAAAAGCCGGGCCGCATTGAAAATGGACAAGTCAGGAAATCGATCATTGAGTGAATCGATGATCTTCTGCACATACTGCCTCCCCAACATGATGCATGCCTCCAATGAGCCTCCTACGTCACACTCGGGCATGGAATCATAATGCAAGATATGCATTTTTTCACACCCAAAACTATCAACATACAATATCTGCCCATTGGGTACCACCTCGCGGAGAAACTTTCCTAGGTGTTTGGTTGTCAGGCCAAAACTTACACCCAGATAGTGTCTACGAAACAAGCTGATTGTTACATCAATCGTAGAAGCTATGCTAGTGATATCTACAAGATCAAACTGAAACTTGCGATTGACCTTATTCAACTCTGATAATATATCAGCTAGCATGTGAATGAAAAATTGGAACTGAAGAGAAGTTAGATCCTTGTACCATGTGGGTTCTTCAACCTCCCAAATTTCTAAAATTGCAGGCATACAAAATACCAATCTCTCCATGACCAAGCCACGGGATAACCATCTCACCGAATGGATCTGTAAAGCTGCATGGGACTCTTCACGGAATGCAAGCAATAATTTCTCCAAAACTCCACGACGAATTATTGATTTACACTACAACACTGACTCAATGCTTACCAAAGAAAGGGTTGGATTCCAATCTTTTGCAAGACCTAAAAAGTTGAATTCCAAGTCAGATCGATGTTGAATGAATCATTTGCTAGGTGTTGAGGTTGTCACTGTAGCGACCTCCTCGTCACTGTAGCGCTACAGTGTTGACGGGTGTAAAAATTTTGAGGACGTCAAGTGAAGTTTTCATTTTGAGTTTGGGGTTGCATTTTGAAGGGCTGTTTTGAGAGAGGTATATTTTGAAGGGCCAAATCGCGTTTGAAGGGCATTGAAGACTTCAATCTTGAACACTGATCTCCAGTCCACAAATTTCACCCATGATGCCAGTGAAATTTATTATACATTTTATATGGTCAGCACATGATATTCTCCAAACATTGCACAGTTGATCACATGATCAAATTGCTTGATATATTGAAGATTTCTTTGAGTCTGATAATTGCATTGTTTTCTTGCCTCTTGAAGATGTGCACAGCAGAGGCAAAGTTTGTATGATAGAGGATGTTGTGCTCTAGGACTTGGCTGCTAGTGGTGGTGTTGCAAAAGCTAACCATTGCTAATAAATAATATGGGCTGTTCAGGTACGATACTACGACTACACACAACACCAGTGGTTGAGATGGGGCTTGGGCACCCCTTCAAGTTTGCAAGGTTGTTACATCCACCTTTAAGGTATGTGGGTGTTATTTGGTTTGTTTTTCATGTTCTCCAACTTCTACCGATTGGATTTACACAACAAAGCTTGAGTTGCATTAGCAAATCTATGATGAAACATCTGAAAAAATTGGATTGAAAATCAGACCTCCCTTGATTTAGTTATGGTTATTGGAAGTGCATGTTTGTTGATTTCTTAACTGGATACATAGGTCCTCCCAATTATGTTCACTATGGAGTGTAGAGTAGTTATTCATATTTGAAGAAATAGTCCACTCTCTTTTAAACATGTGTCTTTATGATGTTTGCTTATTGATCCTCACCGAATCACATACCAAACAAATATAAGGGTTCGATTAAGAACACGAGCCAGCTGAGACACATCTACCTTAAAGTAGAGGTAGATGTACGAAAGGGAGTCTAAAAGCCTAGGGTGGCAAAAACTGGGATGTACTGCAAGGTTCCTCAGATAATAAGACCATTTGAGAATTGATGATAGTTCTTTGATAATGCGTTATAGGTTAATATAAAAGACTTTAAAATAGAAGTTGGATTGAAAATACTATTATGCTTGTATATAAATATTCTACTATATTATATTATTATATTATAAGATCTTATTATAGTTATTAATAAGTTGTTAGAAACCCTTAGGTCTAGACTAGGCCCCCACTAATATAAAAACACCTTATTATACAACTCTAAACCATTATATTTTATATTGAACTTATCCTATTTACATTAATTTTGACACCATTGGATTCATCTTGACTTTCTCTTTATCAACATGTAGAAAATGCTAAGTTAATAATAATATTGATACCATTAGAAAGTGATATACAACATAATAATTATGTATCATAATCCTAGCTGTGTTATATTTGAGGAAAAGAAATGACAACATATGTGCCAATTTCAACCTGTTAATTTTCATGATCCCTTTTCCATTTGGAAATTTTCTCCTAAATTTATTAAATATATTTGTTGTAGGGGAAAATGAAATTATGAATTACATCCTATGGATGAAAAAAAAATGAACTTTCTAGATGAATAGTGGAAAACTGGTATTTAAATAATTCCAAACAATTTGGTCAATTTTGGACCAAACCGGTTGTTGACATAATCCTCTGAATCCCCTTAATATTGTGACTTCTTCTCACAACTTTGTGGTGCTTCATATGTGGTTTTTATTGATTTTTTTTCATACATTTATAATCATATAGTTGTGTGTAATATGTTTTTGTTTGTTATCACACAATGCTTGCATAGTTTTGCACTATCTAAAATTTTTGGAATTACCTAAATACGAGTTGAAAGTGGATATATATATAATAAAGATCATTTTTTTTTGTCATGATTGACATGTTTTGTGAATGTAGATGAATCATTTACCAAATTGAATGAAAATCCTAAGTATAAATACATGAGCCTATTGTCTAGTGAATCATAAGTACATATACTAACAATTAGTGTGATATGTGGGTGTTCCTTTATGCTGTGAATTAGTGCTACCAAAAGATCTTAGATCTAAGACTTGGAAGCAGTGTCCGGGGAGAACTGACAGCTAGTTATAGATCAACCGGTTGAGTTTCAGAAATAACCGGTTGAAGTTCAAGACTGTAGGAGAATGGCCAATTGTTTTTGAGGAATCTATGGATACCTCAAATGAATAAAGCAAATTTGGAAGATGTCAACATGTAACTGGTTGGATTTAGAATCACTATGGTCTTGACCGACTATGTCCAAAAACTTCCTGGGCACTATTACGAAGCATTGTTCATCTTGGCACCAGTGATCGGGGAGAACCGGCAGTTAGTTACAAATGAACCGGTTGAGTTTGAGAAATAACTGGTTGAAGTTCAAGACTGCAGGAGACTTACCGATCGTTTGAGAGGAATTTCTAGAATATACCCCAATTCAATAAAGGAAAACCGGAGGATGTCAACATGTAACCGGTTGGACTTGCAAACAATAGGATCTCAACCGATTATGCTCAAAAATCTCCCCGATCATTGCTTGGCACTTGACACAATTCACTTAAAAGTACCAGCACTTGACACCATTCATTGACAAGCATGTGGCACACACTAATCACAAGCAAGTACTTCCATGAAAGTAAGTACTTCATTGGAAAGTTGCGGACTGGACTGACTCGGCTTCCCTTATGCTGTCCTTGATACAAAATAAAATTATTCACACCCGATGGCCATGCCACAGGTGTGCTCATCATGCGTGATCAGCCATAGAAGGAGCAACAGTGAGCCAGCCTCAATTTCTACCTTTCACCCTCATCACTATGAGTAGGCCTGTGTTGTGTTCCAACATGACTCGGGAGATTATTCTTATTATTCTCAAACTAGAGAGAGAGAGAGAGCCGTAACATTATTAAATTGTGTGTGTTCGTTCATGTGGGCCCTGAGAATATAACCATGTCATTGTCACAAAACGATGATATGATAATATCAACATGAAATGAGCATGTTCACCATTCGGCTGATTCACAAGGCACATTTTGAGGTCGGACTGAGGGCCTATGTTCGGGGAAAACCGACGGCTAGTTCATTATCAACCAATGGATTTCTCCTCATGGCCGGTCCAAATTTCCAACCATCGGATGGCGATCCGACTGTAATTTCAATCCTCCGGCAATTAGCCGATGGACCAAAAAATGTCCCGGAAATGTAGCCAATTCTTCTTGTGAGTTACTGGATTTCAGCCGGAAGCATCCAGAGCGTTATTTGTCTAGGGCATCTGATGATGCACTTGAGGAAGTACCCTAAACCTTAAACTTTTTGAAGTATGCAACCTTTCCATGACCAAATCCAATTGCTTCTATGAAGAATTGGGGGACCCTTGGCCTTCAAGCGGTGAAGGCATTGCTAGGTTCAATTCCTGCCAAGGATATTAACTCTTCAAATTTAAAGTTTTGAACATGCCTTTCTTTTCACTTATTCAAGATTTTTTGTACTAAGAAATGATTTCTAATAACTTTTCATACATTTTTTAAACAATTAGTGCCGATATGAATTCCATTTAATCGGATATTGGCCAATGAAAATATGAAAATATAGGCAATTGGCCAATTGATTTTACAAAAGACCAGTTCTTGCCGATGTAAATTGGAAAAAATCCAACCCTTCGTAGCAACTACCGGCAATTAGCCACTAAGGCTTCAAAAACTTCCCGAACTCTGCTGAGGGCTACTGTCTCTTCTCTATTTAAGGGGGGTGGGGTCAAGGTTATCTTTTCCTGGCTAAGTGATTAAGGATGGGGTAGTGGGTAGGACCGTAGGAGATGAAGAAGTTAAGTTATTTTAGGAGGTAAATGAGACGTTATGTTTCATTGTCAATAAACATCCAATGCCATTTGGCATCAAGTTTTGGAGTAGAGAGAAAAGCGGCATTCTAAGTGCACACAGTGGAACCATACAATCACAAGAATTGTATGACATTTACAAAAGATAAAAATGACTTCAAGAAGGATATACTATCTATGAAGGGTGTATTTAAGGGGATATCAAGAAAGGTATGACTTTCGAGAAACTTTGCACGCTCATGATGTAAGGTATGTGAACCTAGTGTGCGCACTTCCAAGTTCTAGCTCCACACAAGCATATTTTGGTTATTGGATTGAATTGGGTTTTGTCTCATCCAGTTAGCAATGTAAATGACTAATATTCTCCACATTAATAGGATTGATCCGTGTATTAGTCTCTTGTACATAGTTGAGAAAATTTCAAATTATTGACTAAATGGTGTTGTGGGCAATACCTTAAACAATGTTACTTTTGACGCTCATGTCACTTCGTACGTGTTATGAAGAGTCCATCCCCATGGCTAGTCCTAGTGGGACCATTGGGGTTCCTTAGCTACCCGTAGCAGTAAGGGCATGTCCCAAACTCCAAATTGAGACTCTAGAGGCTTAGTGAGCGGTAATAGTAGCTTATGGAGAGTGGGGAGTTGGGGACATGTCCCTAGGACCGAGAGACAGGTGCCTCTCGACTTTAAACCCCGTTGGGCAAGGGGTCTAGGATGTCTGATAGCAAACATATTCTTAGGTTGATTCAGGGAGGTTAGATCAACTCATGCATTTCCTTGGTTGTGCAAAGCAAGTAAAATCCATTGAATTCTACTTGTCAACGACCACTATTACACTTTGGATTACCTTCAAACTTCAAACTAGGTGTAGGTTTGAGTTGTGACAAAAATCTATTTTTGATCATTTTCTTCATAATCGTTCTCTCATCCAAAAATAAAAAGGGTATTAAAACTCATCATATTTTTTCATATGTGAATGTGCATTATCATCCATTATTTTAAGAGTCTGTCCACGAGCTAATCCATTGTGTCTGATAATCAACTCAAGTAGGTGGATGACTCACCAATCCCATGGCTCGTCATCCATTCTCCTCTCACCAATCATCTAGTCCATAATTTTGTCTACAAATTACACTTAAATTTGTCCTACGCAACCACACAGGTGACTAGTTAGATTAGTCCAATAAGCAATCACAAAAAAAACTATACTATGAGGACACTTTTTATTTTCAAACGGTCTTGACCACAATAATTTTTAGCATCCACATTCAGACATAGTATGCACCATATTGATCCTAAAATTAACAAGAATATCCACTTACCAAAAAATGTTGTGCACCAAAGTGTACATTTCGGTGCTCAAAATTACATTACTAGGATTGTGGGTATTACCAAACACTTGTATTTGTCACAATGGTCCTTCGTGTCAAAGTAGCCATTTGCCAAATGGTTACTATTACACCAACGGACCATTGTGTCAATTGCAAGTGTGTGTTTGAACATCCTAGTTATGAAAGAAATTTCCACTCATGCACATATATGGTCACTTTGTAAGCTTCTTGTTCGTTTGGCCTGCAACATGGCAGATCCCCAAGATAGTAATGAGAACTAAAAGCCTAAGACAAACTTTCAAGCATGTCAGTTAGCTTGGAAAAATTTCAAAAATTTACACAGATCTAGTAAAGGCTAAAGAGTTTACGGTTTTGTTTCAAAAAATAAAAAATTCATATGCAACCTACATAAATTTGCAAAGTATTCTAAGAAATGAGCCTTTTAGGCAAGTTAAATAGCTTGAATATATTCTAAAACAAATCCATAGATTTGAAGCTCATAAAGAGCCTACATAATTATTTAAAAAAAAATCATATGCAACTTAAAGATTTTTCCAAAGTTCTTGTAAGAAATGAGCCTCTTGGGCAGGTTACATAGCTTGAAATAATCCAAAAATTCCATAGATATGAAAACCTATAAAAAGTCTACATAATTATTTTACAAAAAGTACAAATGCTACCTACAAGCATTTGAGTAACTCCTTTACCTAGTAACTACCTTACGTCAAGGTTGTCTATCCTGCCGTTATGACGGTGTCGTGCCGTCATGTCGTGTCGTGTCGTGACGGACCCCTCCGTCACGACACAATAGGGTCCACGTAGGGTCAACATAGGGGGAACGGACTAGGGTGGGTAAAATACTTACCTTCTTGCCAAGGTGGCGTCCTATGTGGCAGAAAACGCCGACGTGGTCGTGGATATGCCTAGCGCCAGGTAAATCATTTTGCCATTTTGTTTACCATTTTGTTAAAATCAAAGTAGTAAAAAACGACTAAGGAGGGTGTGGGGCGGACGGGGGACGAGGGTGGGGCGGACGGGGGTGGGGGGGGAACGGAGCGGACGGGGTCGGGAACGGGGGCGGACGGGGTCGGGAACGGGGGTGGACGGAGGGGGGGGGAATTTTTATTTTTAAAATGGGGCGGACGGGGAAGGGGGGGGGGGAAAAAAAAAAAAAAAAACTGGGGCGGACGGGGGAGCAGACGGAGGGGCGGACGGAGGGGCGGACGGGGGAGCGGACGGAGGGGCGGACGGAGGGGCGGACGGGGGAGCGGACGGGGGGGAACGGGGCGCGGACGGGGGGGAACGGGGCGTACGGGGTTGGGAACGGAGCGGACGGGGTCGGGAACGGGGGCGGACGGAGGGGGGGGGGTTTTTTTTTTAAATGGGGCGGACGGGGAAGGGAAAAAAAAAAAAAAAAAAAAAAAAAAAAAAAAAAAACTGGGGCGGACGGGGGGGAACGGGGCGTACGGGGTTGGGAACGGAGCGGACGGGGTCGGGAACAGGGGCGGACGGGCGCTAGTAATTTTTTCCCCACTTTACCTCTACTTTGCTGACATGTCATCACACGTGGACATCTTACATCCTACGTGTCCGAAATGGGGTAATGTAATTACACACAAAATTCGGTAAAATTCAAGTCCGTCAGGATAAAGACAGCATCCGGCATAATGTCGTGACGGATATGTGTCGTGACGGCACGACATTATGCCTGGATTAGCCTCCGTCACGACACAATAGACAACCCTGCCTTACGTACAAGTTGTGTGCTCATGTGATGTGAGTGGAGTTGATGGCTAATGGCTTGAACCTAGGATCCATGAGGTCCTAGGTTCAAGCCCTCTTGCCATCCACTTCTCCTAGGCTATACAGCAACCTGTGTAATTGGGAATGTCATGTTGGGCCTTACCTACTAGTAGATGTGACTACTGACTATGTATGCATATTTAAATATTAAACAATATACATTGAAATTCACCTTTCTAAAATCAAATAAAATAATAATGAAAATGGAGCACGTCCCGCGGCACAAGGTGTCAAAAGTACTTGCAGTATAATATACTTACCACATAAAAAGTGTGAAAATGGTTGTGGTCATTATGACATGAGCCAAATGATAGTTATTTGATTGGAGGTGTTAGATCTTTTTATTATGTTGATTGTAGTCAGATTAATCATTTTCAATAAAAATGAAGTCAAATTGATGTCACCTTGGCCTTACTATCCTAGTAGTGTTAGGGTGAGTTGTCAAGTCAATCAAATTTGTGGGGTTCTTTCTTGTTTTTATTTATATTTTTTCCTTGGACAAGCCGGTGGACATTATAGGGCTCATAACATTGCTAAGCCTCATGCAAGAGAATACTTACTACAACTTAGGGTCGGGAGTAAATTAACATGTTATGCTTCCGGAATAATGACAGTCTAGTCTGAGTGCCGTGGCAAGGTACTCATGGAACATGACATCTCTTTCATTTGTAAGAATACGAGAGCATGAGGCTTAGCAATGTTATGTTGCCCATTGTGAAAATATTCATTTACTTATTTATTCTATAAACATCAAAAGAAGTAATCCAACGCACATCCACATTTCAAAAGCAACAAAAGAAACTTGTGGACAACGGAAAGCATATCATAATTCATAAAACAACTGACTCGGTCGATGACCCTCACATTAGTTGTCATTGTGTTAGGCCAAAGAGGACATAAAAAAAATTCTCATAAAAGATTAATTCACTAACTAAGACTATAGTTAGGATTGTCACCCTATCACTCTTTCCATCATGGTTAAACCAAAATTTCTTAATAGGGAAACATTTGGCCAATCATATTGCTCCATATGTTGATGTGCCATAGGAGGGTTCAATAACATTTATATTGTAGGTGCTTTATAAAATCGCTTGGCTTGCCCTCCACTCTCCTCTAATCGAATAATGTTACGAATCAATTGGTTGCATCATCGTGAAAGATAATAGATCACAACTTTGTTAGCCTATTAGATAATGCACATTGGCTCCATGAAAAGAAGGGTTAGATGGCACAAAATGTGCGTACTATAGGTTTCCACCTAAAGGTTATTTGCACCTAAAATTGTCACATTTTGTATTTAAAGTTCAAAGTTCAAAGCAAAGGGAGGTAATGAGGTTGTCAATCACATTTTGTTATGCCATGGACATAAGGGTTTGAAAGTTGGATTGCACAAGAAAGTTGAAAGTTCATGTTGCCCTCATTTTTGAAACTTGAAAACATGGATGGAGTTGAGCCTTGAGATTCTTTTCATTGACGTAATTAAAATTTAGGAGTTTCTCTATTAATATATAGTCGAATCATCTATGAAAAGAAAATTGGGCAAAGTAAAGTGCCTTTGTTGAGGTTTTGTTCTTAAAAACACGAAGGCAATGCAATGTTGTGATTATTTTGACATCATCGGCATCATTGGTGAACATGTATCATTACAAAGTCCAAGTAGTGTCAAACTCAGTAAGAATCAAATATGTTAAGGACTAAAAACATGTCTAAAACCCTCCCCCTCCCTCCCCTTGTAGTAGTGAAGTAAATACACAAACCAACATAATTCCCAACAATATTGACTCACATGTGAATTACTCGAGTACAATAAATTTAAAGGTGTATATTTACTATATCAAAATTGAACTAAAGCATTCAAAAGGTCATGAAAGTTAAAAGCTCAAAACTTAAAGGTTGAGGAAACTTGAGTTATGATGGTGAAAATAAATTTAAAGGTGTATCTTTACTATATCAAAATTGAACTAAAGCATTCAAAAGGTCATGAAAGTTAAAAGCTCAAAACTTGGAAGGTTGAGGAAACTTGAGTTATGATGGTGAAAATATCTTCACTATATCAAAATTGAACTAAAGCATTCAAAAGGTCATGAAAGTTAAAAGCTCAAAACTTGAAGGGTTGAGGAAACTTGAGTTATGATGGTGAAAATAAATTCAAAGGTGTATCTTTACTATATCAAAATCGAACTAAAGCATTCAAAAGGTCATGAAAGTTAAAAGCTCAAAACTTGGAAGGTTGAGGAAATTTGAGTTATGATGGTGAAAAAGCTCGTTTAGGGTTAAGAGTTGAGGCTCAATCTGATAAGGAATGGAAGATGAGTTTAGTATTTGCCGTTTGATGTTCTCCGTAGCTGCCACGTACCTTGCATAAAAAGGGTGGGCATTAGAGTCTTGAACACAATATTCAATATTTTGAGAGAGTGGGATCCTCTCAAAATAATATTGGCCATTTGGACACCTAAAAGTCATGTTAGGTTGATAAATACTAGATTATACTTCAGACGTGTAGTTTCCATTAAAATGAGAGTATGTTAAGCTGGGAAATCGACTCATTCAGGTTGAGTCGACCTAAATGAGGACAATATTTTGTCAATTTAAGTTGAGTCGACCTAAATGAGGACATTATGTTGTCAATTTAGGTTGAGTCGACCTAAATGAGGACAATTATGTTAGTTGATTTAGGTTGAGTCAACCTAAATGAGGACAATATGTTAGTCAATTTAGGTTGAGTCGACCTAAATGAGTCGATTTCCCAGCTTAACATACTCTCATTTCAATGGAAACTACGGAGGAATTTACGGCGGAAAATCAAATGTTATTTTTTTTACTTGTACTCTACAACTTTCCAGTGGTTTTCATTTCATTTCATTCTTGGATTAATAGTTTGCTTTATGTACTCTCAATTCACAGGAAAACTCTCGTTTTAATGAACATTGTGTTCTTGGAAGTAAGCAACAGGCCAGGGCTATGAGAAGATGAGATTGCACACGCATGTGGAGGTGGAGGAACCCATGCAAGCCCAAGTTAGAGGAACAGATCCAGCGCATGAATAGCGTGGATACAGTAGCAACCACAAATTCGGCACCTCTTCAAGTTAGGGCCGGTTCACACTATGGCCAAACTTTGAGAGGAGAAGCATTTGGACCAATGAAAATGCAGAAACGTCCAAAGTCCGTCTTCTCAGCCTTCACACTAGAGGCCGAAGTCCAAAGGACGTCGCCTCCAAAAGAGCCTAGGTGGCAGCACTTTTAGGAAGTTATGGCGCCAAGAGTTCCGCCTCTCGAGCAAAGTTTGGGTCGAGCAAAATGCTCGACCCAAACTTCCGTCGAGAGGCCGAACTTTTTTTTCATTAAAATATCAATCACTGACAAGATCTCGACCATTAGATTGGAGGGGTTATTTTGAGCAAGGAATCAAAGTGGGATGCTCCTTTGGGTTTGGACTTTGGGCTCAACCTTTGGAGGCTTCACACTATGGCCGTCCAAGTCGAGAGGCCGTGCGAGTTCATGGCCAAAGGTTAGGACTTTGGGCTTAGCCTTTGGAGGCTACACACTATGCCCGGCCAAAGGCTCCACTTACTATATTTCATTGACTATTTTCAGCTCATTTCTTTGGACTCTCAACAAAGTTTGGCCACTCAATCCCACGGCCTCTCGACTTCGACGGCCATTAGTGATCGGGGAGATTTTTGGGCATAATCGGTTGAGATCCTAGTGTTTGCATGTCCAACCAGTTACATGTTGACATCCTTCGGTTTTCCTTTACTGATTTGGGGTATATTCTCTAGATTCCTCTCAAATGATCGGTAATTTTCCTGCAGTCTCGAACGTCAACCGGTTATTTCACAAACTCAACCGGTTCATCTGTAACTAACTGCCGGTTCTCCCCGATCATTGATGGCCATAGTGTGAACCGGCCCTTAGTTAGCTTCCACATAACTTCCAAGCGCGATCGAAAGCCCTCCTAGCTACCTCCAGATGTGTGAGGTGCGGCCGAGAAAAATGATGCGGATCCATGAGGTTGTCGTCGCAGCGCATACTACAACACGAGAAGGATTTCTTGGAAAGGTGAGCAGAGTGTCTGTTCTTCGACCCCGGAATCTGTTGGGCAAGAAGAGGATATCGTTTTCCTCCCCCCCAGAAAGCATCTCAGCCCTCACTAGAGCTACGCTTATATGTGTTTCACTGCAGAGCTTCCACAGTCAGCACGAGTCAGATTTGAGGGAATATGTGGCACTAGTCGCCAAACATGTGTGGCACTTCCCAAACTCCACACCCGGTTTTTGGCCACTGGATCGGACCTTTTAGAAATTGTCTCATGCATGTCCCGTTAGCAATTGCGAATCACAACGATTGTCATCTCAATTCTCAGCAGTGCGGTTGAGATGCACAAGGTATAAGAGGTCAAAGGGAAGATTCCTTCTTTTCCCAATAGTGTCTTCTCAACTGTATCAATTATTGGACTTATAATGGTGTCTACACTTTTAGCACACAGTCCAATTTCATGTTGACACGTGTCTTCTCGGTATCCGTTCTTAACTGGAAGCCTCACCATATACCACTTGGATATATTAGTGTTTGATTGAGAGGAGTGACTACATAAGGCCCACCTACCTTAATGCCCAGTGAGACAGTTAGTCCTCAATGATTGTCTCATTAAAAGATTGGTATCACTATATTCGTTAATTTGAGACTTTCTCTTGTCTCAAATTAATATATGGACCACAACAACATGGTCTAATGTTTGGGTCGTCCTACCTAAACCATCTTGATATGAGTTCTTAATTGGGTTCTTGATATGAACACCCGCTTCAAAGTATTTGCATCTTACAACATTCTCCAATATCTGTGTGATTTTATCCATGTTCTTATATTTGTAAATGTCTCAAAATGCCGAAAAAGTCCCAAATTAACGAATATAGTGATTGGTGCACCTACTTTGGGCACCTCAAGTAATGCGAGATATGTAAAGAGTTTGAAATAAAAATAAAAATCTACAAGACATTAGCATGTATGGATGAGGGACATAATCTTGAGTTGATATCCTTGCTTTGTTGAAGTGAATATCTTCTAAATTATTGAAGTAAAATTGTTAAATGACCTACAGTATTGGTTCTAACTTCTCTTTCGTATATGTACATTTTAGACATGGTTATGAACCTGTCCTAGAACCATTACATGTCATTCATTGGTCACATTAGGTTACGGTAAGCCACCTTGAAGGCTTGCAACACACAGATATATTGGGGATATATATATATATATCTCAGGGGCGGTTTACACTATGGACCATGAAGTCGTCCCATGTAAGAGGTCTATTTTGCGTGGGACGACTTCATGGGACGACTTCCATGGTCCGAGTTACTAAAATATTAGTTTTCATGGTTCATGGGCCCTTCACTAGGTGTAAACCGAATGTGGACCATGAAGAATGACCATGCGGCAAGAAGTGGATGTGCTGATTTTTTTAATATAAGCCCAAAAAGGGCAGTTTTGGGGGAAAATGAAGTTTGAGCATTTTGTTGACTTCAATTTGCCTTCACTTGCCTACACATGCCTTCACTTATCTTGTCAATTAGTTTTTTCTTCTTTTCACCTTAAAGTTTGATCATTCTCTTGTCATCTCTTGGGCTTCAATTGTCTTCACTTTTTGTTAAATGTGTCGAAGATGTGGCTTGCAAATCTTCTCACAACAATTTTTACAAAAAAAAAATGAGCGATGCAATTGTAAATGTTCAATGTAATTTACATGTGACATGTACCTTGTGTTTCACTACACTAAATAGGATATTTAGTGTTTGATTATATTTGATGTTGTTACCACCCAACCTTCCTCAACACTAAATTTCAATTCTTTGATAATTAATGTTAGAAGATTTCCCATTGCGCTTCTTTTGACCACCCTGATCTACAGTCACTAAACGACTATGTATTTTCTTATTTCTTTTTCAACTGTATGTTTTAAACATTTTGGAGCGTGTAATATACCGTTGGAAAGGTATTTTCAAGACCTTTCCAATGGTATATTACACGCCTCCAAATTCCAAACATTGCAGCTGGTAGACCAAAAAAACAAATCTGCACTTGAATTCTTGAGTTCTAGATGTCCCGCGTTGTTTGATGAAACACGTGTAAGCGGGTTTAAAGGGTAGGGCAAGGTAGTGCTGGTGTGTCTCATGGGCTATAATATAATTAAGGCACATAAAAGGTAGATTCATTAAAACATTCGTGAAATGGCATTTCTCTGACATGGGCCCTTGCCTTTTCCTACCAGACCACCTCTCTTGCCTCTCTCAACGAAAAACCCGTTGGACCATGTCAGTGCATTTATTAGGCCTTAAAAATTATATTTTGGGGACCTCAACCTCCGTGGTCCCTCTGCCATTTTTTCCTTAGTGTAAACCGAAGTTGTCCCGGGACAACTTCAAGAACCAATCAGCTGCCTTGCAGAGCCCTGGTCCAACTTCATGGTCCATAGTGTAAACCGCCCCTCAATCAAGGCACTCACAATCTTTTGAGGACATTAGCTTGAATTGAGATAAGTACACCCAAAATGATGAATGGCCTAGTATGGTCGCCATTAATTCTATGCTTATATTTGATCTTCAAGTGATTCTAGCTAGCCGATTTAGAACCACTGTCCATTATAGGTCACAAGCCTTTGAACCACAAGGTCGTCACAGTTTGAGTTTGTTTTTGACTTGCATGTATTGACCCTTTCTACATCAACTATGCCTCAATGACACTTTGGAGACAAGACACGGTTCCACGGGGAGGTCACTCCATTGTTAAGTTGAAAACCACGTGTGAATAAAGTTTGCTACCCTTATATTATATGCCATAGATAATTTTTAAAATTATGATATTTTTCTATATATACATATCCATTGATAATATCTTTTGTATATTTTTTTGAAATTTTTAGTCATCTCCATTTTCTAGTAATTGTTTTAGTTCAATTTTGCGTCACTCTAGTTGGAAACGGTATGTTTTCTAGAAGAAAAAAAATTATCAAATTTGGTTATCAATTTTTATTATGTAATAGATACCATGTATATGTACTCATAAATTTTTTTTGATAAAATTTTGACCCATTTTGTTGATGCAACTTAGAAAAAGTAGATTTTTTTTGTTCGCACGTGGTGTTCAACTTGATAATGGAGTGCACCCCCCGGGCACGGTTCCATAGAGTCCTAGGAGACTGACTTCTCTCAAAATGATTCTATTCTTCTATGAAATTCTCTGATTGGAAAACAAGTGGCACTTGGCCATCATGTCACGTCAAGAAGTGGCGCCCTTTGACATGTCATTTCTATATTGTAGGGTTGATTTTAGAGGAATTGCTAACCTTAACCCCTAAAAGTCCAAGCCTGGATCTCTCCAAAATTAGTCCAAAAAGTTCATCCCAATTCAACAAATTAATGCAAATTTCTATTTTTATATTTTACCTATGATGATGGTTGTGACTGTACAAATAGCATGTTAGTCAAGTTAGGGTTGCTCAAAACCAAACTCCACCATCCACACAATTCATAAGGTTGTAACGTAAATGTGTACACTGGAATGGACAGATCATGCCAATAAAAAAAATCCTTCCAAAACATTAAGGATTACTAGGTTGCCAGTTCGGTGAATTTCTATTGAATGTTGGGGTGGTCAATATATTCATTCTCTCCTTGTGTATGTACATGTATGTATGTATGTATGGAGCTACAAAGGGGGAGAGGTGACCTCCAAGTAGAGATGGGCCAATTTGGGTATGAAAAACAAGAAAACGGTAGAACCGTGAGGCTCTGTCCTTTGCTATGAAAGACTACAATAGTAACTGATTACTTTGCTCATGCCGATCCATGGCTATTCACTATACCAAACCTTTCTTGGATTTTGTGCACCTTCTTCTCAAATATGGGTCAAGGATTGAAGCTACTCATTTATCACCCGAACATTTTTAAATAAATAAGTAACTGCCGAAATAACTATAGTTAACTAGATTTCTTTCAATGCACTTTAGGGAGCACTTGTATATATATATATATAAACTATAGTTAGCATCCACATTACATAAAGTGGACCAAAAATAACAAGAACAAGTAACGTCCAAGTGTGAACACAAAGTGGTTAGGAAATTTGCTCTTGAAACGAAGAAGTTGATGCATAGTCTCTGTCCTACAGACAGAGCCAACAAGCGGTTCAAGTTCAAGAGTTTAGGTAAATTACCCATCATTTGAGAGGAGTTCATAGAATGAATGAATGTATCATATGTGAAATTGATGAATAGAAGAAGAAGAAGAAGAAGAAGAAGAAGGGAAGTGATAATGAAGAGGTGAGCGGTTGGACATGGGAAGCATGCACTTGGTCAGATGTGGCTTCACTCCAGAATCTGAGCGGACATTGGTGTGTTGGGGAGGAACAGCAAATCAGGGATCCCATTGTATGGCCACACCAAAGAAGACAAACCCCTTCACCCCAGCAAGCATCAACCTCACTTCAAAATAAGCTACTTACCTTAATTATCTCCGAATCCACATCTGCTGCTGGATGCGTCTCCCCTCTGGCTCTCTCTCTCTCTCTCCCTCTCCCTCCCTAGCTCCCTCCCAGAATCAAGTAAGAAAGTAGTACCACGTAAGACAGTAGTAAGAGGATGCATATGTATATATATATATATATATATCCTATTAATAGTGGAAAAGTGAGTGTCATGATTCCATCTGTGTCGTTGAGTGTTGCACTTTATTGCGTTATCAACATTCATCTGCAAACCCTATTCACAAGTACCAAACATAAATGCGCTACGCCGACATCATGATAACTCAAAGTGCTAAATACAAGTACTTTATTAGACTTGTTTTTGTATAAGTGTTGTTGAACTGCAACCAAAAATAGTAAATAAATAAATGAAATGTTTGAGCACGGTGCATTGCCAAGGGTTTCATTCGAGTCTTATGATTAACACCAAATGATTGAATTATGAAACAAAAATGTAGTGTAATATCTACACTTACAACAAGCTAATTATGTTTGTGACGAAACATATATCAGAAAAATTGAACAATTTAGTAATTCATAAGAAACTTGTGAAGTGGATTAAATCTAATGAATGGTCTCCATTCACCCATTCAAAGGGAAAACATATGATACAGGTGGATGGGTCTCTATTTCGGAGCAGGAAAAAGAGAAAACGGTTGAGGTGGATCGACAACTGACTTGTAGAGGACAAGTTTTTAGTATTACCCCCTGGGTGGGTGTTAGGAAACCAAGCTGTTGTTTCCCCGAGTGGTAGAGTGCCCAAACTTCCATGCAGTTCAAGCATTGAGTAATTAAGGAATTAGTGTATCATTTGGCTG
Source organism: Polytrichum commune (assembly GCA_950295325.1). Taxonomy (NCBI): domain Eukaryota; kingdom Viridiplantae; phylum Streptophyta; class Polytrichopsida; order Polytrichales; family Polytrichaceae; genus Polytrichum; species Polytrichum commune. The sequence goes on from OX485804.1 coordinate 45,302,930, forward strand.
TCATTGAAATCCTGGAATTTCTTGGACCGACATGATCCTCCCAATACGGCCTCCAGATGCATCCGCACTGTGGGCACTGGGCAGAAAGGTCGGCACTGGAAAAATTGCCTCAGGGATGAATTTTATTTATTGACTTCCTGCTTGCTGCTCATACTGAAGGGCCCGGCCCTTGAATTCTGGGAGTCTCAAGTGCTTTTTCATGACATCATCAGGTGGAGATTAGAATACCTTGTACATACAATCAAATCTTCAACAGTAGGGCACGAGCTTATGCGATTTCCTTCTGATTCTAACAGTTGCTGCTTTTCTGATCATATCGGGATTCCCCTAGAAGTTGTAGCAATTCAAGTTTTAGTCCCGAAAATTTGGAAAAATTCCAAGTGCTTGTGCACAATCACACGCTTCGTATCATAATATTGTGATCTCGAGATTATCAAAATTGGACTTGATACTTTCTCACATGCCCAAACTTTGGGCACTTTACCACTTTTCTTTTTTCCCTTGTTTTTGGGTTTGACTATATTGCTGAGTTTGCAAAATACAACCACAACATCCTTCCCTACCCTCAGAGAGAGGGAACTGTTGCATATGAGTGTACCTCTCATTCACCCAACATAACTACTTGACCCCTATAGGTTTATGGCCATATAATCTCAAATGACTTGGACTAGACTAATTTGGGGTTTTCAAAACTAACATGGTGTCAAATAATCTTTTCATTCAGAATTTTCATGTTGGATGAATGAGAGGTACACGCTCCTACTTGATAATGCCCTCTTTCCCCCAACCTTAGTGAAAAGCGGATGTCCGGGAGAAGAAGGATGAGAAAGAGACATCAAGCAAGAGGCAAAGGCTACTATTAGTTTGCCACTAGACACTTGCACACCACCTCAACATGTCTAGCTCAAGTCTAAGAAAAGAAAATAGTGGAAAGGTCTTACATTACCACAAGCCCCTTAGATGGTAGATTGTCCAAAGTTCCTTGTGACTACGAACTTGGAAGTTCACAAGTGATGTAACTTTCGTGTATAAACATAAGATAGGCGGGCCTTATGTGGTTACTCTTCTTGATTGGACACCTTCATTTGAGTAATAACATATGTCAATGGATTGTTGTTAGGAACAGTCTTACAAAAGACACATGTTAGCATTTAGCTTGGACTACAGTATGTGCTCATGAACGAGACACCATTCTAAATCAACAATTATCGCAATTGGGTTCAAGGCTCACATTATCACTTACATAATTGAATAGACAAATATCTTCACCTTGACACCTTCATGTTTGTGATATTCAGTTGCTAATCGGTTGACACAATCCCCCAAACCCCGATCCAACTGCCAAAATTGGCTGGGGAGTTGGAAATATATATATATATATATATACACCTTACATACTGTAGTAGGTGGCGTTGTATTATTAGCAGTTTGAGAAGAAGACAAATGCATCGGCCCCAGCGAGCATCATGGGCAACACAGAGTGTGAGTGGAAATTAGCCTACAACTTCTTCAATGCAGATGCGTATTCCAAGCCACCCACTGGTTGCTGAGGAGGTCACACACACACACACACACAGCACAGCACAGCACACAGCCTGACTTGTCCCTCGCCCACAACCGTTATAACAGTGGAACTCCCACTCCCACTCCCACTCCCCGAATCAAAACAAATCCGTGGGGAGGCTCCGCACTTTCCACGTGGGATTCCTCTTCACCACACCCCACACACACAGAGAGAGAGAGAGCGAGCGAGGGATCCCATACCTATGATCGGGGAGAACCGATGGCTAGTTCATTATCAGCCGATGGATTTCCCCTCATGGCCGGTCCGAATTTCCAACCATCGGATGGCAATCCGACTGTAATTTCAATCCTCCGGCAATTAGCCGATGGACCAGAAAATGTCCCGGAAATGTAGCCGATTCTTCTTGTGAGTTACTGGATTTCAGCCGGAAGCATCCAGAGCACTATTTGTCTAGGGCATCTGATGATGCACTTGAGGACGTACCCTAAACCTTAAACTTTTTGCATTATGCAACCTTTTCATGACCAAATCCAATTGCTTCTATGAAGAATTGGGGGACCCTTGGCCTTCAAGCGGTGAAGGCATTGCTAGGTTCAATTCCTGCCAAGGATATTAACTCTTCAAATTTAAAGTTTTGAACATGCCTTTCTTTTCACTTATTCAAGATTTTGTACTAAGAAATGATTTCTAATAACTTTTCATACATTTTTTAAACAATTAGTGCCAATATGAATTCCATTTAATCGGATATTGGCCAATGAAAATATGAAAATATAGGCAATTGGCCGATTGATTTTACAAAAGACCGGCTCTTGCCGATGTAAATTGGAAAAAATCCGACCCTTCGTAGCAACTACCGGCAATTAGCCACCAAGGCTTCAAAAACTTCCCGAACTCTGTCCCATACGACCATGCCTACCTCTCATCCCTCCAACATCAGATTCCATATTCATACATAATCACCCCCCACCTTTGGCGATTTCATCCAATTTTATGGTTTTTAGGATTAAAATTTTGAGTAATAAATTGCTAGAAATCCATTTTCTTCGATTCATTCATCTCAAATGACTTGGACTACACTAATTCAAGGTTTTCAAATCTAACTTGTTTTAGTGTCAAGTCTGTTCAGAATACTGAACTCTCCTTTGCACATTATTTCATGGTTTTCCTTGCTGATTGAATGAGATACCTTCGTGTGCAATACTTTCCTTTCCCATGCAACACGTATTGCCTGGGGGATGCATAAGAACACGTTTGTCCCAAGTTTGTTATGGATTCATTTCAATTGGGTCCCATTACATTAAGTCATGGTTCATGGTTCATAAGTCAATTTGGTTTAAAATAGAAAATGCTAGGGTATGCATTGTTTCTCTTGTTTTCATGCTCCCCCTAGTAGGTGTTGTGAAACTTCACCCTTCCATGTGCCTCTTATGACTCATGCTCAACTTTCATTTGCAGTAATTGTTGCGGTCCACAACTAAGACGATGTATAGAGTCTGACACCTGCCCGGTGCTGGAAGGTGAAAAGGAGAAGTGTTATAGGCTTCGAATGGAAGCCCCAGTAAACGGCGGCAGGGTGGGTTCACATTGCACACTAGGGCCCAAGACCAAAGAAACTACAAAACTAAGCAATCTATTGGTTGAGAGCAATGTTGTGGACCTTGAAGGGATTTACATTTGGGCCGGAAAGGTATAAAACAATGAAACCGCAGTAATGTGACATCACTTTCTTGTCAAGTCTTGAAGTCCTTACTCAAGAATTTACTTCTAAGTTTGAGAAACTAATCTTGAGTCCCAAAATAAGGTCCATCAAGGATGTAGTGAACCCAAACTTTCTTGAAGCGGGACCGTAGTGGGGTGCCCACCCTAATACATAATTCGGTGATAAAGAATACCAATTTACCATGCTTGAAACCCTAGGTCATAGTTCTAGTGAGATTGAAGTTTGAACCCAAAACTAGTAACCCAGACCCCAAAGTAGTTTAGTGAGATGGAGGTGGGAGGTGTGGGGATGAACTAGTGGAAAACCTAACATTGTTGCCATGCATCCTGAGTAGTATGCTAGAGGTATACATCGCATCGGAGGGGTCTGTACATAGTGGACATGGGGGAGGGTTTAATGCCAAGGGTGGGTCGAACGGGCATTCCAATCACGCTGATCACATGGTCAGCGTTTCTTCTTTGGACATGGGGGTTCCCACTATGCAGGGTACTAATTGATTTGATTTGTGTGTGGTGTCACAAGTTGTGGTGGCCATGTGATGGACACTATGTTTGTCATGCCTAGAATCACTCTTAGAATCTACCCCAACAACTGCTAGGTTGTACTTCTTGTTATGCCATCTAACACTACACCATTTATGGTATTTAGTGTCATGTAAACTATTTGCGAAGGCCTAATCTAGATGCCTAGAGGTCTCAAAGTCTCATGTCTGCAAATTGCCAATATGATGTTCTTTGTCAACATTAGTAACTTCTTAATTAAGAAATTATATACATTAGGACATTTCGCATAGCACATTGGGATATTTGAGATGATAATTTGTGTTCTAGTATGCAAGGGAAAGATGTTATTGAGCATACTAGTGGCAAGTGTCATGTGTTTACATTTTAGCATGCAAGAAGAAGATAATCTTGAGTATTCTAATGTCAAGTGTCATTTGGTAGACCATTGTGTAACATAAGCATACACTTCATAACACTATTAGACATATTAACGCCAAAACATTAGTAACCACACTTGAACACCAAGCGTCATGAGGTGACACTAATTATCACATGTTGATAATTAGTGTAACCTAGCATATGCCCCAAAATAGGGTATGTGATATTATTACGCCCCGGGTACACAACTCCCATATTATACGCAGGGGGCATCGTATTAAAAACGGCTTAGAGGACGGCTTTTGTAAAAATCATATCAAATTATATCAAATTAAAATGATCAAAAATTTGGGTGAAGACCAAATTAAATAAAATGAGATGAAAAAAAAGTTGGGTTGCATATTTATTAAGCCTCCCATTAAAATTATAATTCATTCACAATGTTAAAATTTTATTAAAAAGTCCAAAAAGTTGGGTAGTTTGACCTATGGTATATGTATTAAAAAAATCATATAATTAGGTTTTAATGAAATTATATGCTTCAAAATATATTCATTTCCTATATATAATTACATTTATGGATTCCTTGTTAGAAGGGCTACAAGGGTTTCCTACATTAAAACAAATTGTATCACTCAATATTGGACTAAAACACATTATATTTTATTATAATCAGGACCATATAATACAGGAGTTGCGTACCCGGGTATTACGCATGTGACACAAAATCCCATAAATGGTGTAGTTTTTTCTTACCACACTCGCAACATAGGAGTTACACTTTGATAGCTTCGTGGGTCACAAGTCCATGCACTTCTCTAAAAGATTTCTTGAGTTTCAAAAATGTGGCGCCCAATAGTGCCAAACTCGTAGACACTTGATACAAAAAGAAATAATAGAAAGATTAGAGTGTGTCAATGCAATAAAGAATCATTTTTAGAATTGATGAATCGGGAGACCTCCCAATCCATGGTAGTAACATAAAGACAAAAACAAATAGGAATAGAGAGAGATAAGGAAGTACTCAATCAATGTGTTTCGTGATTTTGCAAAGTTTAACAAGCAGTTGTCGTTCACAAACAACTCAAATCATTTATGATAACATGGAATTGGGGGTTGTCCATCTATGATATAATTCCCCAAATACAGAGGAACATCTGGTGCGTGTATAAGTTTCTCAATGTAGAGGTAACAATTGGTGGTGAAATTATCTATAACTATAGGACCGGGCCAAATGTAGGGGAAATAGTAGCACTCCGAGGCCTTGTTCCTAATGTGTATACTAGGTTCATCATCAATGAACAAGATTTTGTCCTCCCTGCAACCAAATAGATTTTTGTGGTGCCTGAAGAGTAAAGATACGTCTGTACTAATGAACCCAATCTTATTTGTGCACTACAGCTTGCCCCACACAAATGCCAGTTTATGAATGGCATCCTCTAGAAATAGGCATCAAAGTACATTGTGAAGGACAATATCTTCCATGCATGACCACACAATGACATTGAAAATTTGTAAGAGTAGTGACATAATTTCCCGTAACCCTGAACAAACTTTGAGATCCCATAGCTTATCCCTTCCAAGGATTTTGTGTCCCATTAAAACACATAATGGCCTTTGGTCTCACCCTCAGCAAAGAGCGATTACAAAGTAGACCAATGACGGGGATAATGATCAACTTGAAGGGCCTTGGTTGGGGTTGGTACTTAGGCCGCACGGGGGTGATGGAAACCTCAAAATCTTATGTAGAAGATGCATCTGGAGAGCTTCCAATCCCAGTATCAAGAAACACATGTGTTGGAAAAATTTGGAACAAACAAAAAATATGTTCATTCATATTTAGTCATGAAAGCTCAAAACATTATTGGTAATATACCCAAAAAAAACATTTAAAGGGACTTGACAGTATTTACAAATACAACCCACAGTCCATGTTTCCTTGATGTATATCAATACACTATAAGATGTCAAAGTCATTGATCAAATCTCATATCCCAGGAGAAATAAACAAAGAATCCGAAGAAGCGAAACTTTTGTAAACCCAAGCCCACCGTTGTGGCATTTTCAGGGGAATTTGAGGACATGGACATTTGGTAAAGATACGTCGAACTACATTCCAAAAGTAATTGGCCCATGTGGATACACCTAGAGTACCTAGAGTATCTACAAACTTGTTGAGTTGATTTCACAATGCCCCCCCGGAGCTGGAGCAATGATTTGGAGAAAATTTTACGACACCGTCTGGGGGGAAGGAGGATCACTTCTTTTCTTTCATTTTAGTTAATTTCTTCTCCGTGAAACTTGAATAAAAAAACATAGCACTTGGAGACACTGGAGAATGCATCGGAAGATCTCCCCCAATGTTAATACTTTGGCATGAACTCCTTTGCTCTATCCATAGCTTGAGGGTAGTGCCTCCCCAAATAAAAGTTCACTAGCAAACAAAGTTGGGATTTCCCAAATGGGGGTATACTTTTCAACAAGCTTTTTGACAACTATTTGTGAGTCCACAAGGCGTCTCAATGACTCTAGCAATGGACCTAGGAGGTATTTGCTCAGGGAGTGCACTATTCATTGAAACCAAGCATCACGTGCGTGCATGCCCCTTATTAAAATGCCCATGTATACATTTTATTTTTGCTAAAATCAAGCAATATACTTACAAATCTCATTGCTTCAAAATACATTTCCATACGTACACAAGGGTCCAAAAACAAATACAGAAATTGTATATAACATGTGTACAAATGTTTGGAAATGCAAAAATATGGCCCTATTATATGTATAATATCAAATCATGGATTTTTAGTTATAAAGTCGTTACTTAGTGGATGAAAAAACACATGATTCTTGGTCTAGGTCTGACTTGAACGCGTAAACACGTAAATGCGTACTTTACATATATATTTTTCTATAGCCTCATGTATATCTACTTCTTGCTTAATAGCAATATGTCTCTTGTACGTACATTTTGTACATGCTTGTTTTAAATAATACCCCTTTTGTTCACCCACGTGTATAAATACAGTACTTGAACAATGCACTCCCTGGGGGTATTTGTCTTTAATGTTTGGAATAGATTTAAAAGTGGGAGGATGGATTGCCTTGACTCCAATGATTAGGACGGTGCTTATCCGGAGAATCGTCTATGAGTAGAATATTATGTAACAAGGCATTGTTCAGCTTCTTAAAAACCTTACGTTTCAAATTTTTCATCAAAATTGGTCGACGTTATTTATCATGGTGCTTGGATACAATGCAGTGATCTTGATAAAATAATCCAACTTCTTCATCGAACTTGATGTATATGCATTCTTCTATTAAGGTGCCAATCATTTGACTAGCTTTCGGCTTCCAAGTAGAGGTCCAAAATAGAACGTTGACCTAATTGTGGCACCAATCTAGAAGCTTGCATGCACTTGGTTGCAATAAAACCTTGTTTTCCTATTAATTGGTTTGGAGCACACTAACCCATTCCAATCAAACAGTAGTAAATATCTTACCAATGGCATACTAATGGACTGGAGAAGCAAGTCAATCGATGTTGCGAGACAATAGGACAAAATTTCAAAAAATGGATATATGAACCTCTCCCATTCAATGTACTATTGTGAAGAGCCAAGCATTGAGCAACCTCCTGGTCCTCAAATATACAAATATAACTAAGATTTCATACATAAAGAAAAAATGAAACACACCTCTCGGGGACATGTGTGTGGTTGGCATCTCCTATAGAATTGTTGCCTCTACATCAATAGACTCAACAAAATTATGTTTCTTGTCCTTCATATTGCCACGTGTTGACCTTGTGCTCATACCCTTAGACTTTAAACTAACCCCGGAAAGGGTTAATTACTTGGGACTTAATTTTTAATGGGCAGGTGGTCGAGGGGGGCAAGGGGGGGGGGGGGGGTAATGCTCAAATTGAAGAGGTTCGTGCATTGGTGCAAGAACCTCAAAAAACTTGTCTTCCTCATGTTCGCGGCGGTAGATATCGTCTACCACATTAGGTGCATGAGGTGGAGTTGGAGGTGGAGGTGGAGGTGGAGGTGGAGGTGGGGGCATAGAAAATGCAAGGTTGGGAGCAAGTGTAGCTTCAACTTCATAGGCATGAACAAAAGTTAAGTGAGGTGGAGAATGGCCAGGGGTTTGTGATCCACCTTAGGGCATCAAAAGCTCCCCAATGCCTCATGAGTGCTTGAGCCCCCCCCCCCCCTCCTCTTTAACAATCTTTGTATCAACAAGGTTGCAAATTTCCATCTCATTATCAAATTCATCAAAATCATGGGTATGCACGTCTTCCACCTCCTCCATGGCAACATCCTTTAGTTTCTTTTGTGGATGTGGCATCTCATCTCCAACTACCTTCATTGCAAAGCATTTTTCTTTTTGTCATTAGCCCCTTGCATTGCATCAAACAATTCGCTTCAACTTTGAACACTATGGAAAGCTTATGATTCTTACTCCTACATCTCGGCAAAGTATATATTGATCTCTGGTTGTGACAACGTCAATAGTAAGAACTTGTTTGTGGAGGCCCAATAATGTCAATTTTGCACCACATTGAATGTTGATTAGAATTATATAATTCTAATTATATGTCAGGTTTGAGTGCTATCCCCACAAGGGCATCAAGAGATGAACACGGGTAGATCACTCCATTGTCAAGTTGAACACCACGTGCGGCCAAAAAAAATCTTCTTTTGGTAAGTTGCACCACCAAAATGGGTCAAACTTTTATCAAAAAAAATTCATGAGTAGATATACATAGTACCTATGACATAGTTAAAAGTGGTAACTAAATTTGATGATTTGTTTTTTTCATAAAACATACCATTTCTAACTAGAATGACACAGAATTGAACTAAAACAATTACTAAAAAAATTAAAGATGACTAAAAATTTCAAAAAAGTATACAAAAGATACTATCAATGATTATGTATATGTAGAAAAAATATCATAAATTTTAAAATTATATATGGCATGTAATATAGGGGTAGCAAACTTTGTCCGCACGTGGTGTCAACTTGACAATGAAGTGACCTCCCCGTGGAGATGAAACACTGAACTCAGCATCCATGGTCGACTAGCTCCCCAAAGGAGATTGCTTTAAGGTCTTCAAATCAACAAAATTCACCAATTTGCTAGCACCAAACATTCACTTCAAGTGCTTTGCGTTTTCAGCCTTTGCGAGAGCTTCCGGGAAAATCATCAAGACATACACCAAGACTTGGGTCTCCCAAGTAGGTACCACAATTGTCTCCAACTCATTATTAGGCAAAACAACCATGACATGACAATCCCAAAGGCTGAGGTCGCAAAGTCATTTGAGGCATCTTGCTACAATTTGTAGGGAGCTGAAGAAATAGTGTATCCCCAATGGTCTAGAATTCTACACAGCCTCATGTTCAAGAATATGTAGGAATTTGCATTGGATTGGGAGTGTAATAGTTTCACTAGTGGCAATAATAAAAATTTGTTGCAAATACTACATCTGGAAGAACAAAAACACTCCACTCTTTTACAACCCCCATAACATCACTCAACACCTTTGTTTTGATGACAATGTGTTTTTTCCTCATGCTATCATTTGGGTCTTTCCTAGAATGCAACCCTTGCACGTAAGATTCAACTGCTAAGCAAAAATCCAGAAGAGTTGGTTCTTGGGAAATTGTCATTGGGTTCTTCCTCTTTTCAGCCAAGTTTTTTACTACGTTAGTTTCCCTCACGAGAGTCCGCATCATGGTCATGAAGGAGGTGTCAAGTTTGTGCTTGTTGGACACGTCTACTCAGTCTTGGTAAGTACACACCTTGTATCATTTCCCCATGTTGGGATTCTCCCAAGCATGCCATGTCATGAACTCTTGCTTGATAACAAAATTTCCCTTTTTTTGGTCGCACATATCAGAAAGGGATATGAGACATTCCACACCATGTTGCACAACTTTGCAACACACTTTCTTCTCAAGAATCAAGGTCCAATCTCTTGAAGCATGTCATCTTGAAGGCCTTGAATGCAGCTCACGTGAGACTTTGTGAGAGGAGGTCATTTGGATGTTGTAGAGTATGAAACCACATGACCATCCATAATCATTCTATCCACCCATTGTTGAAACACTCGCCCAAGTCCTAAGTTTGGGGTCTTCGATTATGCTTGAAGACTGGGGGGTCTTGGTTTGTTGGTTGAAGACTAGGGTCTTGATTCCCTTCAAGCTCCCTCCACGTTCCCGAGACAATCGGGTGTTCCCATGGCCTTTAAGCTCCTTTCCACGGTCCTTTCAATGTTCCTTTCAAGGGAACTTCATCCCTCCCGCGACCACTAAAGTTCCTCCTCATCTTCTCCTTGGTGTTCATTGTGGTTTTCAACAACAATTTTTTTGATCCTCCTCGCAATCTTCTTGTGTTGGTCATGTGATGCTATCTTCCAAATTGCATTGTGTGGTGGCTACAAAGAACGCATACAAAAACTTCAAAGAGCTCCCACAAATCCTAAACAGGAACTCACAAAGCCAAAAAGAATGCGCAAACCCATCATGAGCCCTTCCCGCAACTAACCTAATAGATTACATTTAACTACCAAGAGACATCCATGAGATGTCTTCCAATGGTGCTCAACCATAATGTGGGGCTCTTATATATATAATTTTAATTCTCCACCCTATTGAACCCTATAGTATGTTAGTTTTAAAATTTCTCTAACATGATCAATTTGTAAACACCTTAATTCAATTTTTTACCATGGGGTTCATTGTATAACTTTTGACCTTTGTTACAAGTACAAGTTTTATACTTTGTAGCTCGCAACTTTAAAATGAATCCTATATTTGTTCTCATTTAGTTTTCTAAAGTACAAGATTGACCTCCCCGGAGCTTCTAGACCAGAATGGCGTCATAGAATTTGCAACTTAGAGGACAATTTAGGTAATGTATTAGCTACAAGTCATATTTACACTTGCTTACCATATGAGGTTTTTTCAAGCATTAGATAGGTCCTAATCACATTGGCGTGATGATTGTCAACATAATGGTTGGACATGATGACCAAATAATGTCCCTAAGATTGTGACTTGTTACAAAAATGCATTTTGATAATGGTCTTCTACTCTCTAAGGTTGAGGAATTTCTATGTGAAAATCCTTCTAGTGAGAACAAAGAAGAATTCTTTGGTGGGGTGAAGAAAGCTCCCTATTGCAGTTCCATTAGGAAAAAAATTGATATCAAATAAGGTCCCAAAATTAACCATATCCTCAATGCAAGATCCATTCATGTTGTTAGTGCTCTAGATTAATGTTGTTTAAAGAAATGTTGTGAGTCATTTCCATGGGCATCCACTCAACTTATTAGAGTAAATTATTGGTGCAAGTCCTTTGATGAAAGGAGGGAAGGAGTATCCAGGATTTTAGTAGGATTTAGAGTTTGGGATCTAGACATGGAATAATATTGGAAGGTAAACTCATTTGTCTTTGTGCTTGGTATCTCTCAAGCCACTTCCATGGCCTATAAGCAAATATACAAAAACGGCAAGCGTTCATTGAACCGTGGCAACAAAGGAATGCAGAAACCCAACTCTTCCAATGCTACATTATTGTGGACGTGGTTAGCTTGTGTAGTATAATTTTTTATCTTAAATTCGTAGTGAATATGCAATGGGTATTGTAGTTGTCAACATTGATTCACAAAATGTTGGAAGTCCTCCCAATGTTCATGAAGTTGGGGAAGGTCCATTGGGTTTCTTACTCCATCCCCACAAGGGGGGGGGGGGGGGGACTCATAGTAAATGTTTGGAGACACCTACAACAACCACTTATTTTCAAGAGGGGTATTATCTTTAAGAATTAGAATATTAGGAGTCCTTAAAGTAGAAAAGAATCTATTGAGCTTAAACTTTTAATACCTTATTGGTAATTAGAACTCTAGAATGCATTCAATATAAAATACCTTATTCTTCTTACAAAGTTTTAATAGCCTCGAATATTTAGCCAAGGGGGAGGTGCATTGTGAATTGGCATTTTAACAATGGAATTGCATTATTGTGGTATAACAAGAAAATGGTATAATCAAAATTAATTACACCAACAAGATTGTAATGGAGAATGCAAGTACAATGCAACCTTATAATTTAGTGTGTTAAGAAACACAATTGTCCAACATTTGCAAGATAGCAAGAGTTTGTACAACATTTACAAAAGAATTTCAAACATCAAATATTGTCTCAAATATGCCCCTTTTTATCAAAGTTTTAACATAATGGAGTTCAAAGTATTCTTTATGAAGAGAAACCCCTATGGAATGTAATTGAGCTCTTCATCTTCTTTGATGAAGCAAAATGTGGTTCCTTACACATGTTATATTACATAGTATTTTTTTCATAATTTGTTTTCAACATTAATTCATCCCTTATATTTTATATAGAATTCTTCAAATTTTCACCTCAAATGAATATTAAATACCCTACATTTGATCATATGTCGTTTCTAAAATACCGCTAGTGCCCCCTCCCAGGGCTCCATCTTTGAATTCAAATGTTTCAAATGAGTTGACCATTCAAAGACAATCATTATAGTGAACATTGAAACTTAGTAGCAAAGTAGTTGTCATGCTATCTTTATTATGTATCAGAATAATTATTTTGAGATGCTTACAACAAATTATGAAGAATTGCTTCTACAAAATCCATTGACCCTTCTATGAAACGCTGGTTGATTTAGAAGATATCAAAGTGGTGGAGTGATTTGAACATGATTTTGCCTCTTTGTCGTCCAAAACACAATATTCTATGTTGTCATTGCAAAACCTTGCATCCCAATTGTCATATGTGGTGTTTCTCTCCTCCTCATCAAATTCAAAGTCTTGTGAAACCTCATCCTCTGCTTCATTGTCTCCTTCGTTTGTTTCCACCTTTGTGTCCTTTGGACCAATTTGGATCAAACCAACCCAAATTCTTCCCAAATTACATGGGAGGGATCCTATCATAGTGAAAATTTGGGTCGATTGACCCAAACCATTGGTGGCTTAAGTGAATCACCTCTTTTTCACCCTTCAAGCAAATGGTATGGATTTGGGTCAATTGAACTAAACCACCACTAGTTTGGATTTCCTTTGTGCAACTAGTTCGACTTTTGTAGCGCAATATCAATTTTGTATATCGTGACTTAGGACATGTTGAATTGCTCATTCAAATTGGATTCTAGACAAATTGCGCATAGAGCTTTCAGAAGAAGAAAATCATCATTTTTTCCTTTGTATATATTGCCATGTGTGTGTGTGTGTGTGTATTCAATTGTTGCCCTCTTGAATGATTTGTGACATGCATTCTAATTTCTCTTTTTCAACAATATTTCACATGCTCCTATCTTGTCTAAATAATGCTTGAAATAGACTTAGCATAACATAGTTGTCCCCCTCACTCATCTACAAAAGGCATGAAGCATAGTCGTCTCCCCAGCGCATGGAGCACAATGTGGTTGCTCCCCCAATTTCTCCCACCCTTACCACTACAGTGAAGCAATAGTTCCTTGTTTTGGACCTCAATGGGGTCCTGGTCCAATGTGTGCATTGTTCTAGGGTCCCAATGGTCCCCTTCTCTAAGCTTGAGAACATGAACCATAATGGGTTTCCCACATAGATCAAGAGCAAGCTCATCTACCTATGGCCAAGACTCCACTATTTTCTTAAGAGTGCCCAGTCCAAATGGTGGGTGACCATCTAGAGATCCATGAAATCAGAGAACACCGAGGCCATTGTAGAGTTCATCTTCAAGGGGATTGAGCCCCCTTGCATAGTCCTAGGGCAGGAGACGTTGTTGACCCCGGAAATGAGAGTTGTTAAGAAGCCCAATAACCCCGCCCTCAACCAATAATTGAAGGCATTCAAACCTATATTATGGGACCATCGCCCCACCACAATGGGGTGTCTTTACGATTTGCACCCAACCTGTGTCAACAACCTCATGGTGGATGATAGCTCCTCCAAGAATATCTTGAACCCTTCCACCAACTTCATAGTATGTCCTACGTGGATAGTCAAGAAGGTCCAGGACTAATTTTTTATGGACCTTGTCAGATATTTTCATGTGCTCATCGGGAGTGGGCTTCCCGCCCCCCAACACGTAGGGAATAATGCGATAGGAGAAAGATACATGGAACAAAGGGATTACATGTAGAGAGAGTTGTACACTCACGCAAAATATAATAAATATATTTGAGAGATTTTTTTTTGGCCATGTGCAACTCTACTTTGAATGTTCATTGGTTTCACATATCCCTCCCTCTCCTCCTCTTCACTATGTTATGATTTTTCCTTGTCCACCAACTCTTCAAGGACTCAATCCATGCCATCAACGACTCCAACTTGCAAAGCCTCTTCTACAACTCGGCATATTACATAATGTCCACTATCAACTACTCCAAAGAGCCCCTAGATGTCAGCATCGTGGACAACCCTTGGCCCAAGCAAATCTTCCTCCCCCCACTATCCCCGTCAACACTCAAAGGGGTCACCCATGCACACAATTGTGCTTGGGATTCCCCCTCTTGGTTTGGCGGCAACATGATGCTCAACAGCACCTGGCTGTTCGACCAAAACTAGATGTGCCCGTCCCTATGCCTCCCCACAACACATTGCCCACTTGTGCCAACTCCGCCCCAACTATGACACATCTCAAGGTACGCTATAGCCTACGCCAAGTTGCATTTCCATTCCCCCATCCTATGTTCCTTTCGTTCTTCCTACTCGAACTCCCCCCCCCCCCCCCCCCCCCCCCTTGTTCCGTCAGTTTGTAGGTTGCATTTAATCTAATACCAACCCGTAACATAGTATTCGTGAAAATGTCACATTCGCATGTGACAAAAAATTTCAAGGTTGACTGAGTTTCTAGTCTTATGGAGTGCACTTGAACTTAGGAGAAATTTGCATTTTGGAACTAATTTTGTATGGGCACCTATGGTACAAATTCAAAGAGTAAGAAGAACCTTTTTATGTCACGAATGATTGTTATCAAGAGTGTTTGAAGTAACAATGGAGAACATGTGCATGCACCACAAGTGAATTCTTCAAACTCTACTACTATTAACATGTAAATTTGGAATTCTACGTCATTCAAATGTGCGTCATTACACATTTGGAATTTCCAACTTCATTTACAAATTCTCAAGCATTATCACATTTATTCAAGAGCCTTCTTTCCTCGTTATCACTTGCACATCTTACTAGCATTTTATACATACATCTAGATGTATTTTGCAAAAGTTGCCTCCAAAGACCAATTCAAGCTGGCCTTTCTTGGATTTAACATCATTTGTGACATTTTTATGTGCCATGTGGCGCTTTCACGAATAGGATATTTTGTTCCAAAGTCGTCTTATCCATTGAATCGGATTGTTTTTACGCCCTATGTAGAAGTGCGAGGCAATTTGAATCTTCTTTGCAAATGACATTCCTTTTGAATGCATACTCCTATAATTCAGGCTCTCGTCGGCCTCCTAAATGTATCATGGTGGACCCACATCCCAAACTTGGTTGCAACCACAGAGCAATGATTTTCTAATACATGAAGGCAATGCGAGCAAAAAAAGTGGCAGCAAAAGAAAGAAAAGAAAAGAAAGAGAATAAGGAACTAAATTTCTTATTTAAAAATAAATAAAAAAATAAAAAAATAAACAACAACAACAACAACAACAACAACAACAACAACAACAACTAGAAAAACCAACGTTAACAAAGACATTGTACATAAATAGGCTTAGTTTAGGTCACACTATCCAATAATGGTTCCCGGGTACGCAACTCCCGTATTATATGGTCCTGATTATAATCACTTATAATGCGTTTTAGTCCAATATTGAGTGATACAATTTGTTTCAATGCAGGAAACCCTTGTAGCCCTTCTAACAAGGAATCCAAAAATGTAATTATATATAGGAAATGAATATATTTTGAAGCATATAATTGCATTAAAAACCTAATTATATGATTTTTTTAATACATGTACCATAGGTCAAACTACCCAAATTTTTGGACTTTTTAATAAAATTTTAACATTGTGAATGAATTATAATTTTAATGGGAGGCAACTAATCGTGGCTTATAATTTTAATGGGAGGCTTAATAAATATGCAACCCAACTTTTTTTTCATCTCATTTTATTTAATTTGGTCTTCACCCAACTTTTTGATCATTTTAATTTGATGTAATTTGATATAATTTTTACAAAAGCCGTCATCTAAGCTGTTTTTAATACGATGCCCCTTGCGTATAATATGGGAGTTGTGTACCCGGGTAATGGTTATGTGGCACTCATTTGCTACTTATTTCCTTTGACAAGACCTTGTATTTTTTAATTTGTGTAATATGAATACCTCCTTTAACCTCCAAAATTGTCTCATGTTTGGCTTGTCTACTGAAGCCATAATAGTTTAGTTGTTAATTGAATTGTGCTTCATTTGTGCATGTATTGATGTAGATCACCACTCTTAAGTATTCCCATGTTTGAGTTTCACACATCATTCCCTAATATTTATGTGATTTTTTCTATGTTCTTATATATGTAAATGTCTCAAATTGCCAAAAAAAATCTCAAATTACCTAATATAGGGTTCTATACATTTGAACTTAGTAGTTGTCTAGTCAAGACTCACAAGCATACATCCAATGTCAACTAGTAACCACCATTTTTAGAGGCATCCCTGCCTTATTGTTAAGCTCCATGTTCCCCCACCCTTTCTAACTAAAAGAAATTCTGTGTTCCATGGGGACCTTGCCACGGCACTAAGACTTTAGTTGTCATTTTTTTAGAATCATAATATGTTTACCGTAACACAATAGCTGGTTCGTCCCCTGGCGAACGAATATTTATTTATTTTGAAAAAATAAGGTTCGCCTCTCAAAAAACTGAATTTCTCAATTTTCATTTTTAGCAAAAAAATCAGTAAAAATGACCTTAAATGGCTTAGAAACACCAAAAGATTGCAAAAATTAATTAATTTCATTTTCGTTTTTCTGTCTTCATAATTTCATAATTTTTACGTTTTTTATTTTTAGAATTATTTTTGAACGAACCAGCTATGGTACTACGGTATTCAAGTCCTTCATTGATTTATTGTCTCTGCCCCTAAAGGGGAGAGACCACGAAAACGATGCGTTTTCAAGAGTTACGTTGCTGAATAATGAAACTCTACAGTGCTAAACAATCAAACTATGGCGTAAAAGTAAAAAATAAAAAATAAACTGACTAGAATTGTAGTACTAGTAAAAACTCTGACTAGAACTATAGAACTAGAATTAGTAAAAACTCTTACTAGAACTGCAGAGCCGCCTCCTAAGAGCTTCAATGCAGATCTTGTCCTTCATCTTCTTCCTCATTCTTCTTCGAGCTCCTCATTCTTCCCTGAGAGCTCTATCTGGCTTTGTTTTCCTCTGCTTGCTGCTACCTTGTGTGTCATCGTTCTTTTGGAGGTATCATGACGAAACGAGCTGAGCGCCCCACTATATTGTTGGAAGAGATAGATAATGCTATTCGGGATATGGTTTTTGAGTGTTTTGTATTGTCTTGTTATAGGAGCACCATGTCACCATCGAAATCTCCAACTCACTAGTTTTTCCACTCAGATGTTACGGACACAGTTGGTACAACGACTATAACCGTAACTGTGAAGGGAAATTTGGTGAAAACGCACGTGGATAAACTAAAGAGGGTGAAGTTTTTTTGCGGATGGAGAATTTTAGTGTGAGAGGCTGGTCAGATTATGACAAGGGAGATTTGGACTGGACAATAGATATCTCTACTGCCACAAAGGTCTCTGAGATTCCGCCATTTGATCCTCCAATTAAATTTTTCTTCCATGTATCAGATACGATCCGTTCCTTTGCACGGCGAATGTTCCAACCGTTTGTCATTTCCACACTTGTTGTTACTGTCATTGGCGTGAGAGGAGAAATCGATCAAAAATTTGAGCTCCCAGTTGCTGACGGACATGATGCTGAAGACATTCAAGTTGTAAGTACTTTCAGTACCTTATTTTGATTATTATCATCTTGAAAATCACCTTCATCTTTTCTAATTTCAGTTTGCATATGTAGGTGAGCTTTTGACCAGCTTTTCAAAGTGATTTTCATTCACTTGCGGAACAATTCCGCAAAGGTGAACCTACCCATATCATCATAAAAAACGTAGCATGCTCCAACAAAGGAGATGTTCGGCTTCTTACAATTGGGTCATCTATTCTGGCACCAGTTCACTCTAACACATTGAATGAATCCGATGATAATCTTGGTGTGATCATAGCATCTTCTTCTGTTTGATATAGTTTACAAAAATTTGCCCTGATACATATGTCATAGTGTGTTTTAGTGTGTTATATTGGTTGTGTGTTATACTATGTTATACTATATAGCAAGTTCAAAATTGATTTGAACTTTAAATTTTACATATGTGTATTGACTTTGGCATTTTGCCCAAAAGCGACAACATCTACGATTGTGAAAACAACATCTACAATTGTGAAAACAACAACATATCATCATATTTATACCATCGTATTCAATATTTTATTTTGGCATTATTTAGTTACTCATTGCATTTTCATGTTCAATTGTTACTCGATGTATTTTCACGTTTCCTAATTATTCAATGCATTTTACATTGTCATTTTCATCATTGCATTTTCATTGTGCCTACTCATTTACTGCATTTTCACATCCATCCGTTTTTTATTCACTGCATTTTCATTTTTTCTATTACTCACTGCATTTTCACTTTTCTTGCTTACTATATTTTCATTTTTCCTATTTCGTCATTGCATTTTTGCATTCATTAACTGGCCACTATTTTTTTCACACTTCCTTATTACTAATTATATTTTCACAGTCATCAAACATTATTGAATCACCTTCGACACTTTTTAAGTACAATACCAACCTCTTGTCCTACAACAATATTAGGTGATTTTAACATCAACATGTTCAACCAAAATTCATCTGATGTCAAAGAACTCCAACATTTCATGAAATTTTATAACATGTATCTTCAATTTCAAGAAAGTACAACCATATATGATTTCCAAATTGATCATGTATGGACAAATGCTCCAACTCAACAATGCATCTCTAGAGTTCTTGAAGCATATTGGACAGACCATAAACCAATATATTTTGCATTTAAACGTCCAAATTATGTTCCACAATATTGTCATATTAATTAATTTTTTTCTCAAATACTAAGGCAAAGACCACGCGACTAGCCGCTTGTTTATTTAGTTATTTCTCCCCAGGATGAGGGAATATGAGGTTTTTGCAATGTTACACAATCTTTGGTGCTTAAAAACTCCACAGGAGCTACATGCTTTATCCTCATGATCCTATTATGCAAGATGAAATTGGTCATGACGCTTGTCATAAAAAATGCACAATATCTAAAGGTAATGAGGATGAAATGAGATAAACACAAATAAGTTAGATATCATTCCAAATAATACACTTTCCTACTAGCTTGATCAACAAAATGCCAGTGCTTGCTCATAACATTACTCCTAAGCAACACTTACTCATTTCCTTTTTTGATCCTAGTAGAACCTTTCTAAACACTATAGCATTAGCATTCATTCAACTTCGACTAATTATCATTGTTGCGTCCTCACTTATACCCGCAAGATTCTTTACTTGTGCACTTCCTGAATAGTCTCAATCTAACACCCGTCGGCCTATTGAAAACAATCTCTAACATACTCCAAAACATTTCATGGAATACTCCATGTCACAAGAAATAGGCAAGCCATGTTGAGTAATTTAGTAGGCTAATGAATATTTCTATTCGCAAACCTATAGCGTCTCATAACACATACAGGCATGAAATTCATCATAAACCTATCAAAAGCTATATAGTATGCGCCTTTTTCGACACCTAATTGTGTCATGTTAGAGAATTCTTGCAAGCCAAAGGCATTTAGTGATAACATCTACGTTCACATGTGTAATTAAGTTGTCTTCAAAAATAGGTTGCTTCTTTACCCATAAGAATCGCCTTAGATAAGAACCAAATCACAAACACTTATAACTTTGTGTCTTCATATGTATAGCAACCGCATTAACAAAAAAAATCACTACATTTTGTCTCTATGGTAATAAATATTCACTATAATGCGAAATGTTGATAAATTAGTGTGGGGGGGAACTAATTCCACATTGATACCTTTGTCCTAAATACTGCAAAAGAGGTTATGAACCTCAGGGCCAGGGTTGTGCAAATTGGTGATGAACGCAGTGGATGAGTGGTGGCAGGAATGGTGGAGATCTTACATCGGTCAAATCCGACGGTCGAGAATGCACAGGCAACGTGGCCTCACCAGAAGCCAGAAGCTGCTTTCATCGCCCATAGACTTCTTCTCGACCAGGTTAGGGAAATTAGTGTCAAACTAAAATAAGGCAGGCTACGGGATTAATTATGTCTAAACCAAGTAAACTAAACTTGTGCGTGTGGTGCTGTTTGTAATTGTTGATCAATCATGATTAAAGTGATTACGATTACCTGCATCAGCAGTACTGCATGGCCAGGAATTTCTTTCCCAACATTGGCCACCCACCCACCCTCGTTTAGGGTTAGCGTGGCTCTTAAGGATGATTAGGGCTAACCCAGGAACACTAATCAGCTGTTGGAATTATCACATGGCGCCCTATGTTCGGGGAAAACCGACGGCTAGTTCATTATCAGCCGATGGATTTCCCCTCATGGCCGGTCCAAATTTCCAACCATCGGATGGCGATCCGACTGTAATTTCAATCCTCCGGCAATTAGCCGATGGACCAGAAAATGTCCCGGAAATGTAGCCGATTCTTCTTGTGAGTTACCGGATTTCAGCCGGAAGCATCCAGAGCATTATTTGTCTGGGGCATCTGATGATGCACTTGAGGAAGTACCCTAAACCTTAAACTTTTTCAATTATGCAACCTTTCCATGACCAAATCCAATTGCTTCTATGAAGAATCGGGGGACCCTTGGCCTTCAAGCGGTGAAGGCATTGCTAGGTTCAATTCCTGCCAAGGATATTAACTCTTCAAATTTACAGTTTTGAACATGCCTTTCTTTTCACTTATTCAAGATTTTGTACTAAGAAATGATTTCTAATAACTTTTCATACATTTTTTAAACAATTAGTGCCGATATGAATTCCATTTAATTGGATATTGGCCATTGAAAATATGAAAATATAGGCAATTGGCCGATTGATCTTACAAAAGACCGGCTCTTGCCGATGTAAATTGGGAAAAATCCGACCCTTCGTAGCAACTACCGGCAATTAGCCACTAAGGCTTCAAAAACTTCCTGAACTCTGATGGCGCCTTGAATTATCTCATCTATTTGACTGCATGGACTCAGTAATTGACATCAGTCACATCATTGATTGTTGAAGGCAGATGATGCTTATGTGTATTGAAAGCCACCAACTTCATTTTGTCCGTAAGCAAGGAAAAATAGTATGAGAGCCAGGGCTCTAATTAAGCATCTTCTCTTCCTGAGAAGAGGTGACCCGATCCGAGTCTGACCTTCTCTTGTGAGCAAGACAAAGAGAGGAGTGCGTCCACCGAGACGAATGAGGTTCGTGTTCTTCAGCTTATGTTGCCCTTCCACCTGCCAGCCCTCATTCTTGGAGCCTGGCCAAGAGTCCTCATTCACATCGTAACGTGTGTGGCCTTATTCTGGTGCTTCCAACTCCATAGACAATTATTGCCATTGGATCATGTAGGGAAGCATTTCATTTGGTTAGCAATTGGGAACCATGCAAATTGGAATCGGAATTGCAATGCAAAAGTTATAAGAAGTCAAAGTGAAGATTCCTCTTCTTTTTTTAATGATATTCACATAGGCTCTTCCAAGTTCTAGTTGTGTTAACGATGGAACATAAAATGGTCAGTATATTTTGAGCACATGACGAAATCTCATGAAAGAAAAGAAAGAAAGAAAGAAAGAAAAACAAAAAAATAGAAAAATAAAACTCCAATGTTGCCACCAGCATGAACTATATGGTGCCGCTTCATTTTTTAGTTGGTTCAAGTCTATATGTAATTCCGAAATGGCTATTTATGAGAATTAGAAGGCCCTTAAATATTACTACCTCCTTCCAAAGGTGAACGTGTTAAGCAGGCACAAACAAGCCGGCCAGCACCTATCTCCCCCCGAAAGGCAGGCCCCTATGTTCCCACATGGGTAATTGACAATATTTGGCTCACTCAAATATCCCCACTACAATTGAGTGGACCATATATGATAGGGTGCATCAAAAATCAAGTGCTAAGAAGGTCACCCATCCGAGTACTATTCCAACCTTTGGTGGCTTAACCTTAAAGTTCCCAAGGATCTAGGTTAAGGCCTTGGGTTTAAGCCACCCTAATCTCATCATAACATGTGCCATTTTGGTGTCCATTCTTGCAAGCCTTGTCATACACCACCCAAACATAGGTGTCCGATTTACAAGAAGAGTGACCACATAAGGCCATCATTGAATACAATCAAATCAGTTAAACAAGAGCCCAAAATTGTGTCAGTCAACCAATTGCAGACGATGAGAATTCCTGTGGCCTTGTAATTGGGCTCAGGCAATGGTAAATTCAAGTACCTAGTCCACAATGAGCACCCCTGACACTGTAACTTACCCTGCAAATTGTGGCCACTGCATTTTCGGTCCTTGTGCAGGTCTCACATGGACCACTTCCAGATTTGACAACCCATCACACATGCAACACATACAAAGGTTCACTGGATTTCACAATGGACAAAGTCTTTGAGCATGGCCAAGGATTTGTGGCAGCATTGGAGGTTGAAAGTGAAAATATTAGAAACAACTTACTGTTGCGATTTCTTTCTTTTTTGGCTAATTTGATCCCATAGTCGGTATCAAAAACCCCAAATTCGTGAGATTAAGTGGGGATGAAACAACCCTAAACCTATGAAAGAGAGGTTTTTATATGACCTTCTTACAGGGTTGCCATGATTTTTGAAGTAATTGGTGGACAATGAGAAATACTGATAACATATGAAGGGTGAGTATGCCGTTGTACCTTTAAAAGCCTCAACAACCTCATGTCACGTCACCCTATATTGACTGCTTTCTATTGACCCACTAGTATTTTACCCACACCAATACCCTGATTAGTGCACTCAACAGTTTCATGACTTTGGAAAAACATGAGGACAGACCAACACCATATTGCTCTTATGTTGATGTCTTAGAAACAATATTGCAATCTACCAGCCTAAGCTAATTCCTGCATAATGTAATCTATAGGTTAATTCCCAGGTTAACCCCTAAATTGCTTGAAACTATGATATCAATAATAAGGTTGAAAATGGTAGAAACTTTAGTACATATAAGTGAGGAAATTATAATTCAAAAAAGTCTTTTGCAATACCTCTAAAGAGACTTCATAGAACATATACAGCCCTCTTTGGGTTGATTCCTTAAGAGTTAATAGAGTACATACCTATGCATCAAGTCCATACAATGCCCCCGTGAGAAAATCCAAAGTGTTTGCCTGTTAGACTCAATTTGACATCATTTGCAAGCTACCAATAAAAGCCTTCCACAGACATCAAGAAGTCCCAGAGATCTGAGAAGTTAGAGAACTCAAGACTCTAGGCCTTCCTAACACTTGAGGATGCCATTAGTGAAGAATCATCCCAACTGATAAAATAGCACTCCACATCCTCTGCAAGGACATACCCTACTTAATCAAGCCTTTTCATATCCTCCTAGCTGCAAGTCAGCAATTTAAATTGCATGTTCTCATGAAGTACAGCAACTACTTCTGATAAAAGTTCAGACGCAAATCAATATACATGTACTCCCATCAAGACCAATGAATCAAAATATGAACCAAATCCCGTACAACAGTTATCTTCGATCGCGATCTCGTTCTCTGTCCCTGCTCCGACTTCGTCTTCGAGTATCTCTTTCGCGGTCTCTGTCTCGATCTCTACCTCTACCTCTTTCTCTATCCTTCCGGCCATCTCTGTCTCCCCTCTCTCTCTCTCTGTCCCTGTCCCTGCTTCCATGATAGTCACGATCTCTATCTCTATCACGGTCCCGATATCTATCCCTGTGATCCCGCTCCGACTCTCTATCTCGACTTCTCTCAGGACTCCGCGATCTCCTCCGTGATTTTTCCTTGCTCCGGCTGCCAAACATGCCCAACATCATATGAGTTGTCTTTCAAGAAACGCAAAATTGCACAGGACAAGAAGAGTGCACAATTCCAACTACAGTAAGTCAAACGTCTCAGGAACTGTATCATCATGCCTCAGACAAAAGCAACCTTTGTCTCAACTGTCACCCAACCCAACCCAGGTGTTTAGCCAACCTCTAGCTTCATTGAGGAGCAGTACAACTGGAGCCTTTTAAAGGAGGCAGGTATTAACACAGGTAGGAAGGCAAAGATCAGCTATTTAGCAAACATTGTAACACACCTGCGCTCCTGCCTGGCCTCCACATCTCTTTCTCTATCATCAGGACGAGACCCATTCTGCACATGCAAGATAAGTGACAAAACATGTCAATACCAGTTATCTTTGTAATTTGCTGGAAGGTCAAGCAAGAGCCAGGAATTATTCAAAGAGAAATGAGAGAGATGTAAGACCTTCATTCACATTAATTGATGGTCGTCATACTTAACAGATATATGTGAAGTCCCACACATGGTCCAACAAACTTTTCTAAATTAAAACTATTTTGACTCCCAAGGTTAATGTCCCCTGGCTAGACATTTTTCACCTAAAATCTCTTCTCAAGGTTATCTTTAACCACTGTCACCTGTACCACTAGAATCCCTTTCCAGCATTACAAGGGTTCTCAGCGCAAGTAAATAGCAGAAATTACCTTCTCAAGATCCTTAGAGTTCTCCATGATGACCTCCTCATTCTTTGGTTTACCATCAGTCTCAAGAGGATTTTCTCCAGTGTCACGATCTCGACGCCGTGCCTCACGTTCATCTTCTTTCTTCTTACGAAGGTCTGTGGCAGTCTGCCTTATTCTATAGTAACCCTGTTCAAACCAAATAAACAAAAAGAACAGAATGTCAAGAGTGATCACTGAAGTTTTGCACTCAGACTCTGCACACAAAAACAATTATTGAAATATGTGACAGTCAATATATGGATACTGATCTACATGGCTCATTTTCAGTCATCCTCTTTCACAATCTATGAGGATCAGTATTAAACACCACATGAGCTTTCACCCATGATACATTGATTCTTATTAAACAGAAAAAGCAGGGTCCCAAAGAAGATATGCTAATTTAGGTGCTCAAATAGTACCAGATGTTGTTTTCCTTCCAGATGACTAGCAAGCCGCTTCTCAGTATCTGTAGATGCTTGCATTGCACCACACACTTCACATACTTGCATTCTCTTTTCTTTCTCAAGAATGCTACCAAATTCAGGCATGACTGCCCGCACCAGCTGATCCTTGTCTTTATTCAAAATTTCCACCTATTAAGAAGCACCATAACCATCAATGGTCATTGATCAACCCAAGGGGAGTTTGACCCTTGATATGCATGACAGATTGAAACTATGACACACTGAAGATATGCAAGTGCATTGAGAGTTTCCCTTAGCACATCAGCAGACAAATGCCAAATGAACAGCAATTTGCAAAAGAAATGAGCAATCCTAGTGACATATCTGCAACCCTTCATTGATACCTTACTCATGGTAGCCTGTGCTTGGTCCACCAATCCATCTTCTCCCTCCTTTTCAGCCTGTTTTAACAAGGACTGCACTTCCATTGCAATTGCTGATATACGATCACTATTAGCTCGTGCATGTTCAGTCAGAGGCATTTCCTTATCAAGCCGCTCATGGCACCTCTTTATCTTCCTGCCATCAAAAAAAGAGAGCAGTAAGTTTTTGTGCTAGATACAAAGAAGCTAGGCACAAATCATGAGTGTTTTTGACTACTAGCACCCACAGCCAGCAGCGGTGCCCACCTCCGCTCTTCATTAGAAATTGGTATAAAAGCTGAAGTCTACTTTTCTCCATGTCGTTCTGTCCTCCTCAGTCTGTATTTCTTAGATTGTCTTGCATGCAAGACTGTACTTTCAGACGACTGATCAACCACAGAGTTCCACAAATCTCTGCACGTCATACATATCCTTATCAGTCTCAAAAGTCCTGCACAATCAACCAACTCCGTGCTCAACATGCCTTAGAGCATCTGCAAAAACCGGTAGACTTTGTGGGTCGTATGGCTCCCATTTCTGCCAGGTGTGGGTACTGCCCAATTCTGTGGAGAGAAAGTGACATCACCAGTTCTTACATGAGGTTTTCAAGTTGACAGAAGAATTACTTGTTTTGCATTAAAAGGTTGGCATCTCCAGCATATTTTTTATGTCCACGATGCTTAAAAAGTCTTTTTCTGCTCTGTGAAGGACAGGTTATTTACTACCTGAAGTAAATTCACTTTTATGAATCTCAAGAATTGTTTTGTCAAATCCATTCCCACTGGCTTAAAGCCCCTGATAACAACTTCACAGGTGGCTTCATAGCTGGAAGGACACGGTAGGCTTACCTCTCCAAGTCAGCTATCAAGCGCTCCAGATAACCAAGGAACTCTGCCTCATATTGTGCAACTCTGTTGGATTTGAGGAAATCTGCTCGAAGAGCATCATCATGGAGCTTCTCGCAGACACCCAGGTCGCTCTTGGTATTTGGAAACAAGTCATGAGGACAGAAAGCCACTAAATGGTAGTGACAAACCTGCACCATGATAAGGAAGTTAATTATATAGAGCTTAGAAGAATATGTAAACAACAATTGAAGCCGACACTTCTCTTGCACCACAAGATGCACATGTGGGTGATCATGTAACTGCAATAAGTTATGCTAAAAGCAAAAAGTGCCAAGAGTAAATACCAAATTAGTCCCCGTTAAACCCTACATTAGCACATCACTCTTAAACTTCCAGAATGACGCCCACAACAAAATGAGAGCAATTATAACAAAAGGCAACCCTATCATATAGAAAAACCTGCAATTCTCGCTAGATACCTACCCACGTTCGTGAAACGAACACAGATTTAACAGTTCCGTCCAAAGCTGCTCATATAATACTGATTGTTGAGACTCTCCAACAATATCGTAAAGGTCCATTAAACCCTAAACAGATATCAAGTTAAATCTCTCCAATTGGACGACATTAACTTCAAACGCCTAGCGGTGTCTGTCAGATTTGCAATGTTATCTCTAAACAGTGCAGGTCCCCTAAAGGTTCGTGAACCCAGCCACTATCCTGTGCAAAGAATCATCTCTAGAGACAAATCCCATTCCCACTGGCACTCCTCCTACTAAACTCTCTGAGACCAACTAGGCTATTACAGGCATCAGACTGGAGAACTTCTATGATGAAAAGAGAATTCATATCTTCTAAAGTCTTCCAGTCAAGAGATGTAAACAGAGGAAAACACTCATTATTTATACAGGAAGTTGAAACAGAATAAGTAGGAATGTTTCGTCCATAATATATAGGTCACAGGAATGAAGCAGAACGTATTTAAAGCTGCAGAAACAACACACCAAGGTGCCCTAAATAGGCTACACACATACAACATGATAACCTTACAAAGACTAAATACCTCGGGATCATCAAACCGCAGCCTTTTTTTCTTCTGTTGATCAAATGGAAGATCCCGATCCTTGCCCATAAGCTCATCCAGCAAAGCTTTAGGGTCCATTTTGGCCCTGATGTTTTTCACCTCCTGCTCCTTTTCAATGGCTCCTCAAACGTTGTACATGGTAAGTAGACCATAGAGCATGATAACCATGTCAAAGGTACTAATAAACCTTAGGCCTGATAACGAATTTCCTAATCCACCTCTAACGGCAACTGATCACACCCGGTCCACAAAGAATGCACCAATTCAGTAAACCCTATTAATGATGCCTCGCAGCCTGCGGGCTCACACCATCGTTTGAAGTTTGGACAGCATAAGGCGGCGGTCAATAGGCAGGTCAAAATGATTCCGTCGGGCTCAAGATGTTGCACAGGGTCGCAAAACCTAACTTAAGATAAGGGCGAGGCTGACAGGCATGAAGAGCTTAGCGACGTGGCCAAAGGGCAAGAAGGCCTTAAAAGCAAGCACAGTAACTGCAACACCTTCTCAATGTACTCGAGGTGAGTTTAGAATTGCGATGTGGAGGAAGGAGAATGGAACGGCCACAGCAGCCAAGGAAACAGAGAAGGAAGAGAGAGAGAGACACACACGAGAAGCTTCCCGAACCAAGGTTCGGACGTTCAGACTCCCCATACTCCCTCCGATACCATAGCCAGTTTCCACTAGGGTTTCGTTAAGATTTCACTCTGCATTGCGTGCCCAATCTTCTTCCTCCTAGGACTACCTTAGGTATATTCATAATAACCTACGTGTCATTTTACTCCTTGGTTTCAATCTATAAGCTACCTATGGCCTATACCTACGTATCTTTCAAGTGTTTATCCCTAACCACAAGCTTTGCCATCATTACCTTAGTTCAACCTATAAATACATGGTTAGCCCTTCCAAGCTATGATCGGGGAGAACCGACGGCTAGTTCATTATCAGCCAATGGATTTCCCCTCATGGCTGGTCCAAATTTCCAACCATCGGATGGCAATCCGACTGTAATTTCAATCCTCCGGCAATTAGTCGATGGACTAGAAAATGTCCCGGAAATGTAGCCGATTCTTCTTGTGAGTTACTGGATTTCAGCCGGAAGAAGTATTCAAATTTCAAATATTGGTCGATACCCGTGTCTACAACTAACTTAGAAAGTATGATGCGTGTTGCTATGGAAGGCCCAGACAATGATTTTGATGACATTCTAACAAGTGCTCTAGATCTTTGGAAGGATGCTGCTAAGTTTCTCTATTTGTATAGCAATCCAGAGCGCTATTTGTCTGGAGCATCTGATGATGCACTTGAGGAAGTACCCTAAACCTTAAACTTTTTGAATTATGCAACCTTTCCATGACCAAATCCAATTGCTTCTATGAAGAATTGGAGGACCCTTGGCCTTCAAGCGGTGAAGGCATTGCTAGGTTCAATTCCTACCAAGGATATTAACTCTTCAAATTGAAAGTTTTGAACATGCCTTTCTTTTCACTTATTCAAGATTTTGTACTAAGAAATTATTTCTAATAACTTTTCGTACATTTTTTAAACAATTAGTGCCAATATGAATTCCATTTAATCGGATATTGGGCAATGAAAATATGAAAATATAGGCAATTGGCCGATTGATTTTACAAAAGACCGGCTCTTGCCGATGTAAATTGGAAAAAAACCGATCCTTCGTAGCAACTACCGGCAACTAGCCACTAAGGCTTCAAAAACTTCCCGAACTCTGCTTCCAAGACCATCTCTATGAGTTGATACAATGCCCTCTATTAGTTATCTCTTAATCATTTATAACATAGTGGTACGTATCCAAGTCCGAAGCATATAATATCCAAAATAAATATTATACTCACTTCAAGAATTTAGAAGATGTACTTGGGCTTGACTCCAAAATTGGAAAAGCTCGACTCTTATGTTATTTGTATAAATTTGTTACTAGGCTCACGTAAATTTTATATATTATCAAATCTCTACACACGCTAAAATCAAAGGACTACCCATAATTATAGGTGCAACCATCTTACCACTAAAATATAGGTGTTTGATTATGTAAAGTGACCACATGATACCTTTAAAGTAGGTTAATTGTGGGGCTCAATATGCACAACTAGCTTGGCATATGTCCGATCGGCATGTTACACACATGCACATGAAATAATTATAGGTGCAACCATCTTACCACTAAAATATAGGTGTTTGATTATGTAAAGTGACCACATGATACCTTTAAAGTAGGTTAATTGTGGGGCTCAATATGCACAACTAGCTTGGCATATGTCCGATCGGCATGTTACATATATGCACATGAATCACGGATAAGAATTGTAGGTTGTTATATTAACTATTCTAGGCCCCTTTAATATAGAGGTTAAGAGTTTGAGGAAATAGCCTTCTTGTTGGCAAAGCGTAGCCTTTTAGTCATGCTTGTTTACTCAAATCCGCTTTACATTTGAGGAGCTAAAAATTTCATTTAGGTTTATGATGCTTAGATGGCACCTTTTGTGGATTTTATGAGAACAATTACAACAAGCTCTCAATCAAAATCGTGAACTAACTCATGGAGGTCGCTTAGGAATGTCAAGAATTCAAGCTCTCATTTTGTGAAGCCCCAAACCAACGGGTTTTCAAGCATTCTTTGGTGTCACTAACTACCTTTTGTTTAGTACTAGTCTGACCCGTGTTGTCATGGCATGTTGCACCCATGGTCCTCCCACATTAATGGAATGGGCCAAGCATAGTTAACCATGGTTGGCTTAAAGAGAAGGCAAGCTTCGAGGCACTAATGATGGGTCAAGCCATGCACATGGGCAAGACATGAATGCATAGTCGCTCTAGATGCAACATTTGGGACGAATGATTTAATTATTTTTTAATCAATTCCTTTATCCCATGGCACACTCCTTCCCTCGTCATTTGTTCGCTATTGAATTGTCGTCCATATTGAAACACTAGATGGAAAATACCGTTGACGAAACACCATGCACGTGGCCTAACCTCCACATTAAATGACCAAGGTTCCTCATGTATATCTTGATGGTTCTTGATGAATGGTAGAACATAACACCAATGGCATATTGCATCACGTCCATATCCAAACAGAGGAATTGACGCCATGGTTTTAAAGGTTGATTGATATATTCTTGAGCGTCCAAAGTGATTGGCATCCCAATGCGTTGTGAACTATGTTGTGGGCAAGATCAACACAATCAAATGCCATGCTTGCCCTTGTCCTTCCATGCCTTGACCATTACTCCCACTTCCACTTTGTCCGCTCTTATTCTCCCAAAGACATATGTAAAACACTATATTAAACCATTTGGTTGTCTAAAATAAAACACTCAACACATAGCATTGACATTGGCCTTTGTTATTACATATTTATTTTACCCAATATGTGCATATTCTTGTGCCTTTAGCATGTAAAACGGTCATGATATAGCAAGCCTGCATCAAAATCAAAGATGGGGAGTTTTAATCCATCATGCTCAAGCACATGGGAGACGTCATATATGACATGGAAGAGTTGCGGGGTCCAAATGCAAAGCCTTGGGCTAGGGCTCGACTTATAACCTTATCTCTATCGTGCCTTATGCAAAACCTTGTGGGATCACGTTGAGGATTATCAGTGGTTGTTCAAAGCCCACATGTGGATTGTTGGATACCGGAGCATCCCTTACGCAAGTGTGGACACCGATGCTGCAACCGAGAATTACCGAGGTACTCTAAAGGTGGCACTCAAATGCGGGAAGAAAACAATGGTGGGCATGCGAGTGGATTGGATGATTCACGAGCTCACTAGAGTGGTCCTAACACACCACTGGTGCCAAAACTCGAGAAACAACATGGTTTCATCATGCACAAGAAACACCGATACCTTGTGGTGGGTGCATTGTTGGTTGCTATGAATATCCCCTCCCTTTCAAATGTCATTTTGCTTGTGATTTGTAGATGCCCTATATTTGGGGGGTGTGTGAAGAAATCACACATGACATACACCGTGCACAAACCAACGACAAAGTGGTCGAGCTGCAATTGTTTATACGCACAACATGAATATATTTGCAAGCATCATCTCAAAGTTCTCCAACTACTCAACCTATTGCTTGCAGAAGTTACTATTGCGAGGGTGTGTGGCAGCCTGCAAAAAACCTCTATAGGTGGGTCACAAAATTAGTTGACTCTAATGGCTGAAAGATAAGAGACCTCTAGCTCCACCATAGAGTACTAATCACAACGTATTTGTGAGACACATAATAATACATTGTCAATGGAGCAAGTTGAGGACCAAATATGCATGTTGTATGTTTTACTTGTAGAAGCAGTGTTTGGCGATGTCAACATGGTGGGCCACCTCCCTGCTAATTTGTATTGGGTTATAATTAGGTGTTGAGGTAGGAATTGCTCACCTTAGCCAACAAGTCCCAAGTTTTGCTCCAAATATAGGTAAAGGTGGAATGAACTTATAGAGGACGAAGGATTTCTTGGATCATGGATATATACGTCACTAATCATGTCAAGGCAATGTTACACAAAGGGGTTGTGTTTTGAAATTTTGGTATGCAATCTAATTAGCGCTCCCCCACAATCCTAGCATAACACTGGAACCATCAATCTGACCATTTTGGATGTAAATAAAGTTATCCATAAAGTCCCTCAAAGAGTCAAAAAGGGAGCAAACCATGGGTTTCATCATGTTTTGAAATATTTTTCTATTTCCAACATCCATCTAACATCTTGGGATGGATATTATTTGCGATTCATGGATGCAAATTTAAAAGTTCGTTCATGATGGGTTCAAAGTTTGAGACTTGCTTTCTCATCTAAAAATGATGCATTGAAATCTTGTATTGTGTTTTCTCACACAAGGTTCACCATTCAAGCTTCGGCACAAGTTTATGCATATTTCTATAATCATCCAACAATTTTCTTCAGAGGCATAATCCGACACTTGACTTCAAATTATCAAAGTTTTGAAGTGTCATTTCAATACTCAATACTCAAAATTCGGCACTTGACAACTCATTCTCAAAGTGCAACCATGATTAATACACATTTCAAAGTGGAGACTCATATTTTAGTAGAGTTGGAAATACACAAGAGGGCATTTAATTGGAATTACGGCACTCACACTCAAGAATTTATGGGCCTTTTGATACATATTCAATTCTCTTCAACTCCATATTTGGCTCCAAAGAATTTGTTGACAAAGTCAAGGTATTAGTGGCAAGGAGGTGGGGTAGGGCCTTGCAAGCACCTATATGCAATGGCCTCGAGACCCGGCTAAACTAGGATACACTTTGTGTAACACTACTGTCAATGTTCTAATGTTCACCATGTCAATGTTTTAATACGAATCCATTACAATAGTGTTGTGTTTGAAACTAAGAGGGAATGTTATACACATGTGAAATTGCAATGACCTCATTCATGAACTCTCAAATTGCCTCAACAATTGGCCACCTAATAATGTCCACAATACAATCATGTATGTATGGCATGATCTTAAATAATGCCTCCCTCATGTGATGTAACACTACACACAACAATTGATAAAGTTATGCCCCAATGGTCTTTGCCATTATCAAGTATATGTTTGGGAATGTGCATGGAGCGGCATTTTGTGCCCTTGAAGTTCTCCTCACCGGCCACAAAATCATCTAACCAATCTATTGGTATAGAACATTTCTCAACAAACCTATCTTTATGGTGCCAACTGTAGTGTCTCATGGTTACCTCCCAATGTAGATCTCTATGATCAAATGGTTTGCTTTGGCATATTTGGACCTTACTCTCTTGGGCCTAGAGGTCAGTGGAATGCAAGTCCCTAAAGACAAGTGCATGATTTATAGTGTGTTTGGGATCTTTGTTCTCCTAGGACGTGATATGATGCGTGCTCATGATTACATAAAGGAACGGACTATAAATCATTGAAACAATGACTCAAACATTATTTGTTTGGCGCCATTCCAAACAAAAGATTCATGTATTTCTTTCCCAAACAAAATTGATGCACTTCATTTGGAGATCATGCAACCTAAAAAACATATAACAAATCTACCAAATTTGTCGGGCCTATGCGGCATCCATGCAATAGCCTTGCTACGAGGAACAAAAACAATGGGTTCTTAAACTTATAAAGGTATGTGGCTCCATTGTGGGCACATCCAACTCCATGGTCAATTTGAATGTTGGATTTAATGCGTAACTATCTCATTTGGAGCGTTTGTGAATCATGTGAATTGTCATTTCAAGTTTCATAATTGAATTTGAGATGCAAAAAGTTATATTAATAGGAGTGGAGAATTCTCCTTCCCTCTTGTGGTCACATATACTTTTTTATTTATGTTCAAATAATGAAATTTAGAATGATTAGACACTTACATGTAATTTCATTTTCACATTTGTCCTTGTGAATGATGGTGTCCATTCTTAAATACAAGCCTTGCCATATACCTTTCAAACTTAGGTGTCCAACTAAGAAGAGTGACCATATTTGCCCACATACCTTAAGGGACAAAAATTGGTCTCCTTGAACAACACTTTATCCTTGTGAACGTATGTGACTTGTTCAAGTCACCGGCACCGTCCGATTGTCGAGGATCGACGGCTAGGGTGGGCAGCTAGGGTTAGGGTTGGAGTCTTGCTACAACAATTCCTCTCGCACAAGGTGAAGCTCTTTCCCAAGCGTTCCTTCGGCCTACGCACCCCCTTGCGTTTCGCATCACCAACCCGTCGGTCACCATGGTATGCTCTCCATCGATGTAATTGATCACGTTCTCCATGATTCTTCGTGACGTTGTCGTTGGATGCAGGGCAAAGTTGAACGCCTTTGCCTACGCTACCGCTCGTCTATGTGGATCACTTGTTGTGTATAGGGTTTTGTAAGCATTAGGATATCTCAGAAAACCGGACAGTCGTTGCTTCAGCCTGGGCAGTCTTAGGCTATTCCTTCCCTTCCTTCACTACAGGTCAGAATGCCCTGCTTTAGCGTTGTTCAGTCGATTAATAAATTTTACTGAGTTGAAAAGCGTTTGTGAATTGACGAATGTTTGTACTATGTCTATAGCCGTCCCAAAAGACTTTCAGGATTAAGAAGAAATTGGCGAAGAAGCTGAGGCAAAATCGGCCTATTCCTCACTGGATCCGGATGAGGACAGACAATACCATCAGGTAAACCCTTGAGAACATGTATCCCTTCTTCTTAACGTCTGTCTGTGGAAATGTTTTGCTGGATGATGATAGCTCTGCATCTTGTCATCGGAAGATAATTTAGATGTATGTCAAGATCAATTTATTCTTCATCTTTCACTGTATGTGTAATCCTGTCATCTGCTGCTCGATCATCATTGATGAATTGGCATTGAAAACTATTTTAGGTACAACGCCAAGCGCAGGCACTGGCGCAGAACCAAGCTTGGTCTGTAGTCTTGTGAAGACTGGGAATCAAGATGTAGTCTTTGATAGAGGATGCAGTTCAGCTTATTCACAGTAGGCATGAATTGCTGAACTATATTTTTTGGCAGTATAATTGGTGTGCTTCTTGTTCCCGAGCTGAGTATGACCTAAATCAAATTGGGGAAGGCTTCTCAAAATTCTGTGAGCAATCTCACTACTTTGGTTTGGTTTGTCTCTGTTCGTGTTGCAGTTGTGTTCTTGGTTGATTTTCGCGACCATGCTTGTGTTCCAGCTGCATCATTATCCATATAACCTTTGAAGGGTTGCCCGTAGTTCTTCAAACATCATCTCTGATGATTTTTGATATGAAGTCTCCTGACCTATCGCATATTCGTATTCTCGGCATGGGCTATAGAAAACATTAAGGTTAATGCCGTCTTTCCGTGCGCTCATTGAGGTGCTTGGCTTGGTCCTCAAGTCCTTCTAGTTCAATACGTCCTGCTTGTGGGCCAAAGCATGTGCCATGCCAATTTATTCCCGGATACTTTGAGGCTGTTATTAGGGTTCTGCAGTCCCTTTTACCACTTTCCGACTTCATAG
Organism: Polytrichum commune; assembly: GCA_950295325.1. Taxonomy (NCBI): domain Eukaryota; kingdom Viridiplantae; phylum Streptophyta; class Polytrichopsida; order Polytrichales; family Polytrichaceae; genus Polytrichum; species Polytrichum commune. The sequence continues at coordinate 45,338,695 of OX485804.1, forward strand.
TAGATGTGAAGTGCATTACGTGAAATCCGTGACTTCCATCTTTTGTACTTCAAAGCCTTTTCCCAAAATCCTATTCCCGTGCATGCGGATTGATTTTAACATCTGTTTGATCTGATGGCGGAGAGAAAGCACTGTTGTGGGCTTTGTCAATCTGATTTTAGTTTCTTTCCTACATTGCTCCTGATACTGTATCAGTGTGGTATAAATTGTGTAAATTATTGGGGGTTACCTTGAGCTGACAGCATCATGACGCCCAGGTCTGCCCAAATTTCTTGAAGTAAAACTTCAGAAATTCTGAAGTTTTAAACTAATAGAATTCTTCAACTCAACTTCAGAGAATATTGAAGGTACTAAAGTGCTGAAGATCAGCTCTACGGTCTTCATTATTAATTTGGTAGTCTTTATCTTTGGATTCACTTCAAATTCTAGCCAACCCTAATCTATTGACTATGAGACCTGTTCCCATTCCAAATATGTTTATTTGGGCGCAGCGCATACACAAACGTTAGATTAATTCATGTTTTCCAGTTCTTCACATCTGAAAACGTGTAGGATGTGTATGAAAGTATCTGTTAAACACGAACTATCAAAATGCTCATGAAACTCGCTCCAATATGTAAAAATATCCGCGCAATGATCTTTGCTCTAGTTATTGGTATAACGCATCTAGCATTGCCTGGTTGCATAAGAACTAGCAGTTTAGCAGAAAATCAATGGAGGGATAGCCATACATCTTGCCTTTGGCTCAAGAGCCAATCTTTAATGACTACATGTATTGTATGTTCCCTCTACATAAATAGCATTAGTATGTACAGTTTGGGGTGTTCCTACCCAAACAAAATCATACGTCTGCATAGGCTGAAGAAAAGAGAATAAGGTGCGGAACACTTCATTCTCTCGGAGTGTCACAAAATGTATTTAAATCAGAGAGGATGCAATCAACAACAATGGAAATGACACTCAGCATCTGTGCACGTCCGACTTTGCAAGTTGGGGGGAAATGAATGCAGTCCACTTGCAGAGAAACTCATGATAAGGTGGGCAAATTGAATTCATGTAGCACAATCATGTTTGAATCATTTATTGTGCTGAATTGAATTCATGTATAACAATCATGACTGAATTTGTGTAGCAACAAAACTGTTCCACTGCACTACAACCCCGAAATATGAGAGCTCGAATTACCAATGCTGTTTGAATAATAAAAAATGTTTCTGACAAAAATCAATCCAACTATATTTAACATCTCTTCAGATTTTCTGAAAGTGGCGAGTCAAAATATAAGGTAGAGGGTGCTTATACCAACACTTTAAGCTATTGCACATACGTATGGCTATGTGGTTGATATATAAAATATATATTCATAGTAGCCTTTGGGCTAAACATAGGTATCAAGAAAGAAAAAATATTTACCGTCTCAATTGAATATTTGATGAATATTCAAAGTCAAAACTATTAGCTTCCTTATACCAATTCATAGGCCCCGTGTATGGCAACCTCGCATATGATGAGGACCTCCACCTTCATTGCCTAGAACCAACACAACATAGTTGGGTACTAAACCCAAACTACATCAAAGCCCAAGTAGTAATGGTATGCAAAGCCACACGGCTTCCTTCATGATCCCTCCCGGTTCGCTTGCAAAACCATCACCTTGCATCCCGGGAACCGACCCCCTTGCATCCCGGGAAATGACCCTTTTGTGCTTTGTGGGCCTACATCCTTGGCGTTGTGAATAGAATGACTAGAATAGGCATTGACAAGCCACCCTAATCCCACCTTGAACCAACCCGAGATAGAGGGGAGCCCGTTACATACCCTACATGAAGGTCATGGAGGCCGCTATGAGGTGGCACCACTAATGGCACCTAAAACCGTCACTCCGTGGGCCTAGACACTTGTACACCGCCAGGTACGGTTCAAGGTTGTAGAGTGTTGGCAATTGGGAGGTGTTTATAGATGTTGGTTTTGGATGGGGTGTTGGTTTTAGCACCCTCTACCTTACATTTGCTACTCTGTCCTCACCCTACAGCTTCCTCCTCTCTTGGCACATGTGATTCTGTAAAAAGGTCCACTATCCACACCAAAAGATCTATGCAGACATGGCTTGTCTGTGGTATAGCACATGCAAAATACAAGCTAACTTACCATTTGAGAGTCTATCCATACTAATATACAAAATATATATTAGGTGTACACGCACATTCAAAAGCATATCCGCTCGAGTATGTGTATATGAGAATTAGAAGTAGTGTAATGGCAGTCTCACTTGCGGTGTGGCCTCACATAATTTCGAGTCAAAGCCAAGATACCTTGTGAGCAAGCATAGGCTGCTGCAAATGCAAGAAGGGCAAAGGCAACAAAAGCAGCTCTCCACACCACAGTTGATAGGGTTATGGCAACTCCAGCTGCTATGAGGCCCATTGCTACTGCAATCTGTCCACAAAATCACCAATATTCAGATTCTCCGACAAGGTCTCAAGAGAACAACCCTTCCTGACGGTAAAGTAGCTTAAAAAGTCCCAAACAGCAGACATTAGAGTTATCCTTTAATTCAACTGGAGATTTGGTTGGGAGTTGGTTGTTTTGCACACAATACTTTCCATGTTCAGCTTGGTGCATATTTGGAGTTGGTGTGGAGGTTTAAATGGAGAACATTCAATGTCACGTCATTGAGGGCCAAACTCATTTGGTCATGCCTTTGATGTAAAATTGTCCATCTTCCATCTACAGGTGGTGTACCCTGCTAGCCATGATAAGGTGGGCAAATTGCATGCAATTTGTCTAGGGCAATATTGAAACTGAAACAAAATGCTTGCAGAACTAACCTTTTGGTACTTTTGAAAGCTGTTCAGTGTTGACAAGCATGACTTGCAGTGGACAATGTGTCTGAAATAGCGGTTCGTTGGATCTCTTGCAAACATGGCCCCAAACGAGCCCTTCATAGGATATGAAATTGCTGCGGCAGCAACTGGACCAGCAGGTGCAGCCTCTAGCATTGCTGGACTCTTTGGTAGGGAGATGGATTGGTGTCCAAAGTAGTATGGCATTCCATGACCCGTGAGATCATTCCACTTCCGGAATTCAGTGACCCATGTATCTGACGATTTGAGGTTGAGATACAGATTCTTGAGGGGAACGTTCTTTCGCACCAGAACCTCATTCTGAGAAGCCAAGAACCCCATGTCCTGCTCAAACACTGTGTTGCTCGTTCTGTGGATGATCCAGGGAGGGATCCATTTCAACCTGTTTCCAAAATTCGTGCCGCCAAAGCGTACAAGTAGCATAGACTTGCCTTGACCGGCTGGTCTACATAGAAAGACAGCACTGAAGTAATCCTTGGTTCCATCTTCTTTCTCAATTACCTTGTCATTGCGTAAGCAGCAGGGTGCTTCAAAGCGTGTTGTATTTGTAAGCTTAGGGCTGCTAATTTCTCCCCAATTGCCTGCAAATCCCCGTGACGTGCGCTCTGTGACCTCAAATACCTGCAAGTTTCAAAAGCTGAGCTGTGTTTCTGAATCTGGTTGACCTGGTTGAGAAGACTGCAATTCTTGAACTTGAAAGATTTTAGCCAAAGCCAGAGATAGTAAAACATTGCGTAGCCCACATGTTGGCCTTGACTTTTGAAATAACAGCAGTGCATGAGGCCACAGAAATTTCAAGACCACATGGGTTGGATTTAGGCCAAGGCAACTGTCCACCATCGACCTTCAAAAACTAGAGGTTATCTGCAATGAAAGACTGAAATTTCTGGACTTCAAGAGTGTCTCTAAAGTCACATATACTAATGAATTGCATAGCGTACATGTTGACCTTAATTTTGGACAGTACAGTACTGCATGAGGTGTAGGAATTTGAGGACCATGGGGCTTAGATTTAGTGTCAATGCAACTGTCCACTGTCAGCCTCCAACAACTACTTGCAATTCAAAGACATCTAAATGATGCCAGACCGATACAAGCGCATGGAAAATCTTCTGCTCTACTGCAGAACATGACCAAACCCTCCCTCACAGAGAATAGTAGGTACGCACCAGAGCTTGGGCATTCTCGCGTTTGGCGGACAAATCGGTTCGGTCATGAGAGATTGGAATGTGAGCAGGGTCCATGAGATTCTCTAGAAGAATGGAGTAGTCATAGGGCAGCTCATGAATGGTAGAGACATCTTGAAACCCTTCCCTGGTGTAATGTTCATACCAGGGCAGCTTTTTAGGGTCTGCTGTTTTGGGATCACCAAGCCACACCCAAATGACTCCCTGTGATTCCTTCACTGCATATGTTCGCGCACAAGCTTGCTTTGGTATCTTGGCTCCTGCTGGCAGCTGCAATGTGCAGATATCATCAACTTAGTGCAACAATACAATCTTCACAGCCAATCGGAAGCACAGAGTGTGAGACAAATTCGTATTGCACAATAGCCAACATAGAGGTGTCAGATACAAGTTCAGCATTGAAAAAAATTCATTCCCTTTGAGTTTGAGGTTGAGATTCAGAGCGACATTGAGGTTGAAAGATATGGCACCTGTGGAATTTTAGTGCATGCACCACTGCCTTCAAATTGCCAGCCATGGTAGAGACATTCCAGCCTTCCATCCGTCACCTGCCCTTCTGATAGTTTAGCTGACCTATATCACAGATACACAGTTTTACTGAGCAATATTGTAAATTTCCACAACGACATTACTGTGAATAAATTCTCCGATAATGTACTGCTGAAGCAATTGAATTTGCTTCATGACAATCGAAGTACAGAGCGTCCTCGAGAGGTAGGGTTCGGGAGCGAGCTAACCTGTGAGGACACCGATCTTCAAAGCAGTTGAGATCGCCATTACCATCATAGAACAATACAAGCGACCTGTCAAATACAGTAAGGCCTAGGGGGGCAGATTTAGGCATCTCATCGGTGAGGTACATAGGGTACCATTCCAATTCCCAATTGTAATCCACTTGCTTCCTATTCCCTTCGCTCGTCGTCTCTTCAACAAAAACTCCAGGGCTTTCCACACCTACTCGCCTCGCAGAGCGAGATTTCGACCCGAACAGACGATATTGTTCTGCCGAAGTGCCAAAGGCAGCTTCAGATTTGGAGGCTGTTCCACATCCTTGGTCGCCTATGATCGACCGGCAGCTGGAGAGAGGGATGCGGGGGTTCCTCCTTAGGGAGGGGAAACAGGGTGTGCAAATGGCGGTGGGGAGAACAGGGGCAGCTCGAGAAAAGCTGAATCGCGAAGAGTTCACATCCGAGAGTGGCTGTAGCATGACGGATGTGGTGGACGCCATGGCTATGTCACATGCAGCCTGCTAATTGAACCCAGAGATTTATTATAAGAGCCCTTTTCAATGCATCTAGCGCATGTAGCCAGAAAGGCTCCGTGAAATTCTATCCACAGCAACACAAACTATATCACCGTGTCAGACCTGACAAATAAATCGCGGAGATGTGTTTCCCAGTTCACATGACCCAATCGCTGAAGAATTCTAGAAGCTAAGATGTACAATTTATGTACTTTGTACCTTAACTTCTCCTGTAGTGAGCGTTGTTCACTGCCACAGTCCAGCCTTCGAAGTGAGGAGAACGACGTCTGCGATCACATTGAGAACACGAGGGTAGCTTCGGAACCGGATGACTGTTTTGCACACGAAACCAGGTGGCCTACCATGTGGTCCGCGGACTCTAGCATGGAATCCTGGCCTTCGAGGAGTGGACGGAGCAGATCATTGTTTCCTCTGGGAGGCTGCATCGAGGCCCTACGCTTCTGGGCGGAGAGGATCGACCGGCCAAAAGCAGGTTGAGTTGTCGTCTACGTAGTCTCCAAGGCACTAAACTTCACCTAAGTTAGGTTTCCATTTCTCCGCATGCCAGACAGAAAGGGAAGAACAGGAGAGAACACTATCTATGCCGGTACACACTTACTTGCAAATCCATCATGAGCTCAAGACGACACCACTTGACATTGCACAACATCACAGTTGGCTCTTGGACACAGAGCACACAGCTTGAGTTTCCAGGGAAGGAATTGTAGATAATTTCTACCGGTATCAGTGTTGGGAGTACGCAAGGAGGACAATTCCCAGTTCGCTTCTTTAATGCAACCTACTGACATTCTATTCTCTCAAAGTGACTCATTAATATCTGAACCGGGATTTTTTGGCTTTCACCGTACTTATAATTTTGTTCTGGAGCTTGAGCACGTTTTCGAAAAGATGATTGTACAGCACCAAAATAGCGGTAACGGACCGCGCTACAAATATGGAGAGTGCGTCACGGTTATGTTGATCACGGTTGCCGTTTTTGCGTTTCTGCTCGACCGGTATCATGTTGCAGAAGAACTGCAGCGCGTACCAAGCTGCCGATCCGAAAATACCATAAATTTTAAGCCCACTTACCCGGGATGGGCGCCCAAACCCCAAGACCCAAAGGTGCGATGTCATATAGGGTCTGTATGTATGTCAATCAATTACATGGCTTCGGAGGGCTAAATTCGTAATGCGAATGCGTTGTCAGCGCATCATTCAATCAATAGTGACATTGCGATGACATCGAGCAAATTTTTGCACAGATATGTCTTACAATGACGACGACAGCGAGCGTGGAAACCTTGGTACCCTGGATCCTTTTCCACCGAACACTTGGAGTGGCTGCTTTCTTCCTCTTCGTGGAGGGCGAAGCTGCAAAACCCCACAGCCGGGCGACCTTACAGAGCATTGACGTAATTGGCTCCCCTTTCCAATCGGGGATTATTATTGTGTCACATGTAGATTCAGTTTGACGTGCAATTTGAATAAAAACGTCCAAATGTGACAAAGAATATGCGGAGTTCCTCGACATTACTCTTAGCCTACTCGTATCGTATTCTGGCCGTTTGCGGTGTCTCTGATATTAAGCGAGTGTCTTCTGATTATTGAGAAAGATGACTGCCGCCCAAATCATTTCATGTGGTGTAGGATCTTACAGACAAATTTCTTCATCCAAGGATTTTGAGGATTCCAAACGACTCGTCTGCGTGTGTGTATGTGCAGGGCGTGACGGTAATTGCAAGGTCGAAGACCCTGGCAGAGAAGCAGAAAAAGAGGTCCCGCACAGCCCCTTCCCGATTTTGAGATGGTTGTATATAATACCAAGTTTTCTTGAGAAGCGACTTCATAAATCTATTAAGAAGTTCACCGTCATTGATTGGTGGTGGACTGTGGCAGCCTGTTGATGAATGAGCCATGGATAGTTGAACACTTGCACCGGCCGTGCAGCCACAAACACTTCGTTCAAAAAGCTCTCGATATGGAAGGTGCCATATACCTTGCCAAGGTACTACAAACCAGAAACATCTCCAATTCAGTTGGTGGGAGAAAATTAGTATTTTCTCCTAATTTTCTCCTCTGCATGTGGGGTCCATCTTTAAAAGCGTGAAGCATCATATGTAATACATAGATTGTGTGAACACCACCAGCAATCACTACATTGTGTCAAATGTTGAAGAAAAGCATGTTGGGGATAGAGGGCAGGCATGCAGTGGATTTTGGCGTTGGATGATGACGAGCTTGTACACCCAGCTGGAGGATCATCATATTCCCTTACGTCTTTATTGAAAGACATCCACCCAAACACGGATGCAGTTCTCTTCTTGAATCATGTAATCCATTTTCGATTAGAACTCTGCGCAATGTATGTTTCTCATTTGCTGTACATGAAGATGCAGTCAAGGGACATCCCGGTCCTTATCTTACTGTTAAGTGCTATTCAGAGCAAAGAATATCATCAGAATACTTTATGTCTGCGCAGGAAGCAGTAGCTGAGCGAGATAATGTACATGACCCCTTCACAGACGTTGGTTTCTCAAACCCTTCAGACTCAGCTTTCTACAATCCGTACAGAGAATCTCTTATGACGGTTTTTTGGCAATCTCTTTGCTTGCATCAGTGCATCTTATCCAGCTATAGATTGCTTGAGAACCTCAAAAATCTGCAACATTCTCTCCTGAGGCCAAGTGGTGCATACATGATTTGCAGGTGTCCTTATTCAAGAAGTCACTCAAGCTCAGTCCAGAGGAAACTGTTTCTCGCTATAGAGCTTCGATATTCCATCGAAACCCGTCTTACTTCCTCAGCTATGGCATTGGAAAATCAGCAGCTCGTGTTCAGTCAGGCCTACGGCCCTTTGGCCTGTACCGATGGAGCAACAGCAACAAAACATTAAAGTGAACACTCAACCTTCCCACATACAAATTTTACTTTGCACAGATACTCTCTGAAATATAAGATGCAAAAACCCACGAAGTCCTTTACCCCAAGCCTTCTAAATATGACATCTTGCAGAAAGGCCCATTAATGTTGACCTTTTACAAATGGCACATATGGATTCGTTGAAATAATATTTGACTTCTGATCTGGAAGATCCAGCATTCTCAACAGCATTGTAATCAACTATTGGAATCCGACCTTTAAAATTCATCCTCGAACTTTTCTGATTAACGTAGCATCATTTGCCTACAATGCAACTCTTTTGCTCTTGGATAGTTTTTTTTGTTTTGCTTGGAGACATCACTCTCTCCCTCCAACTTCATGCACTACAATCACACATACCTTGTAATTGATATGTCCTTGTTTTGCACACCGTGGTTTTCTCACCATACTCTTGATCTGTTGGGCAGTTGAAGAGGTTGGGGGTCATGCTTGACCAGGCAGGAGGTACTAAATGAGGCTGTGATATTGCACTTCCCATACACGAAAATCTCGGATTTGAGTGTGGGCGGGGAGCAATGTGGATGCCATTATAAACCCAAAGATGCGGAGGTGTGCTTTATGAACGCATTTGATCATCATGTACGTTTTTCAAGGAGAATTCTGCTTGGCAACCATTACCAAGTTCCTCATGCTAGTCCATTAGCTGCCCATACACTGGAAGAAAGTGTGGCAATTATCTCAAAGTCAAACAAATTGTATGTAGTTGTACGTCTCAGCATGGACATTAAAAGTAGCTGTCCTGGGTCTTGCCTCCCTACTCACAGAGATATGAATGAGTAGCCTGCACACCACGAGTACTTACTGGGACAGGACCGATGTGTATAATTCTGCGCATTGTGTTGCTTTCCCCAAGAACAAAGACGTAACAAACAAACACGCATGGACACTGTTGTAACTAGAACAATGCACTAAAAGGTTGTTCACTGCAGAGTATGGTGGGCATGGCAGGCTTACACCATGGCGAAATCTCTGTCTCCCTCTCCCCTTCTCAGCTGGTGAGTTCCCCTTTGCCTGTCTTGTGGCCTTTATTCTATGCATTGAAATTGTCATTTGAAGAGTATGACTAGTGCCTAAACAGTGTACTGGAATTGTATGTAGTCCTGCGTGAAGTAAGCATTCGGCATGATAGTTGTTGATAAAGTTGGACTAACAGGTTTCGGAATCATGTGGTATGGAGCAACCCCAAGGTTGTCATCATTCTTCTCCGTCTCAAAGTTTTCACACGTATACATGCACCACAGGTGACTCTAAATGACACTGAATTTACCTGAATGACTCTGTTTTTAAATTCCAAACTCTCTGCCGTCTGAACCAGTCGCCTCATCTATCTTTCAAATCTTGCAGACAATGAGAGGAATCCTGAGATCACAATGGCCCTTGTGTTTTTTGTGTGTGTCTGATGCGATGATTTAGAATAGTCAAACTTCAGTACGTAGTAAATTGTTTTTCATACTTGCACAATGACAATTTGAGGAGCACTCCTGAAAGCGACAAGTTGTTCGGTGATTGCTGTGCAGGTAATCATACAAGGCCTGCGAGAGATAGGTGTGTTTCAAGATGTTGTTGAGAAGGGTCAACAGGTTATTGAAGAGTCCGCACTGCAGATTGGCAATCAGAATAAATCCTACCCTCCTACACCCATGGGTGACTTTTCACTTGACGAAATCCAAGAGATTGAAAAGATCTACGATTCACTTTCTTCAGGTCGACAGGTTCCCCTTGGGAAAGATGAATGATTATATCATAGTGTCTTGTCACCAGGAAACAATTTCCTGTCTCCACTTACTGCACATTTGATTTTCTGAGTAAATAGTGCAACATTGAACGACAGTTCTGAACCTCGGGTGAATATATATGATAAGCGGGATTAGGGGTAGAGTGTGGATGCAGGGAGTAGATTGTACCATGTGCGTTGATCAACCGCGATGGCAAAATGTAATCTGCTGCTCATTACCACTTCTGGGCATCTCGACCTTGTGTTATTAAAACACACTGATGAAAAATTCATTGAGAATCGCGAATCGTTGACATGCAGATTTGGGAATTGGAGGCATTATGACATGAAAGGATAACATACTTATCCTCTAGTACAAGGTCCTTTCATGATACAACAGGAAAGGCAATCTTTCGCAACTCTATAAGCATCCTCATTAGAGTTGAGCTACACATGGCATTTTCTGATCATGTGGTGCTTAGTGGCAGGCACCCTCTTTCTCTTGTCTCTCCGATCCACCACCTTGGTAACAGGTGTGACAAGGAGCAAGACATTTACAGTTTTACATTAATCGTCTTCTTCCTGGAATAACCTATCCTAGTCGTTGCAACACCACGAAGCCAGCTTGTGAGCAAAGTTTGTTTGCAGCCCAGTAGTTAGATTCTTTTTTTTGACACAACACGAAACCATGTCGCGAATGGTAAGGCCGATATATTCAAGGGCATCAGAACAAGATTTCTTTGGCTACTTTGGTGTCGGTGAGCAGTGCTCGTGTAACATTGTCGGGGAAGGAGGGTATGCTGTTGAGAAAATGGCCCTGGTTTGGAATCTCGTGGTACTGAATCCATGGCAGTGCGCTTGCGATGGATCGTTGCAGAAGGGCAGGTACAAGGTAATCGTCAGTACCCTGCCAGATGTGCACTGGCGTGTCAAAAGGATTCGTTAGCTCCATTGGGGTGAATGACCAGCTGGAGAACATAATGATCAAATCACGGAACATCGACTCTGTTGGACTTCGCTGTGCCGATTCCTCTAAATGCTGCACACATTCATCATTCCAGAATGTAGTGTAGAGACGTTAGTAGGAAATATTCACATTCCAGGGCTCGGAGATGAAGACAACCATGTTCAACTTCAAGGAAGATGTACATATCCTGCTGAGATTCTGAAGGTATTTCATTTCACCTCTTTCGATTCCTCATGGCCCCCGTACCAGTATCCCCTAAATAATTTAAAAAAAGCGTAATACATAGTCAAGCAAGCTCCAAGATTATGACTGAGTTTCAAGGAGAAAACAGAGGCATGCAAGAAGCGAGGAGACAATCGAGGAAACTAGAAGACATAAAACTACTAGTTTAACACAAAATATTATATTGACAGCAATTAGGGTAGGATGCACACACACACACATACCTCAGGAGTAGTTCTTGCCAACACAGCCCCCGACTTTTTCAGAATCTCCTGATCCTCCAAACAGAAAGCCTTGATTCCTGATTGGGGAGCGACACTGGAGGTTGGGAACCATGTCTGAGTCATGTACCAGTACGTGAGAGCCGGGAAGTAATGTGCCACACGCAACGACATCTGGTCTCCGATCATCTGCTTCTCCCACGCCAACTTCACCTCGGATGCTGGCAGGTTTGGCCACCAGTAGTTTACGACGGGCGCCGACATAGCGATACCGGCAAGCCGCTCGGGCTTGTATTTCAGCAAACCCCAGCCAGTGTAGCCTCCGATCGAGAATGTCGTTACGTAAAATTTCGGGCCGAGGGACAGCCCATCAGCCAAGTCTTCCACATCGTCGACGTCGGATTCAATTGATCGCTTTGGGTTATGGTCACTCTGCCCGTATCCTGCACGATCGAAGGACACAATGTGCAGTCCGTGCTCTTCGATCAATTCCTGCAAGGCCATATATTCAATGCTTCATTGCTTGAATCCATGGCCATCTTGGAACAAAATTGAATATCATCGAACCTCACCCCTAGATGCTCAACCCCAATTCAGCGGTTGAAAATGTCATGAATTTGTGGTGCTTTGATAGAAATTTCACGAGCTATGAGTGGGATGTAACCATTTGGATAAATTCTCACCGAAGGTAAAACACATCTCAAAAAACGAACCGTCCAACCCTGATAATCGAGTCTTAGAACATGATTCAAACGTGATTCCAATGGCTGAAGGAAATCCCGTAAACACATACGTCACTCTGTTAGGGCGGAATTTTGTAAATGCCTCTAGATCCTATTGTGTGCGTCCACAAGATTGATTAAATATATTTTATGGGCATCATGATCACCCATTCTTGAAGCAACCGTTGAAGTGCATTATAAACTCTAAAAGATCTCATTAAATCCAAATTATGTATAATTCTTTTGTATTGTGTAGATATGTTGAAACATTTTCCCATACGTAACTGAAATTTCAGATCTTTTGGACAATGTCAGGTCCGCACCCATCAAGAGCCCCAAGTGAAAAAACACGGTTGACTTTAGACTCGTTAGTATTGAGGGGTTGATACCCTGATAACCCGGGAACAGACATGAAAGGAAGATAGAACTCAACCTCGTGGCTACCTAGATTCAGAAGAGTTTCAAAGCCGATACTCACAAAGTTTTGAGGATTGCAGTACATACCTTGGAAATTGGTAACGCAAGGTGGCGGGATGCGCCGTAGCCATGGATGTAGATGATGAAGTGCTTGGCATTCTCTCGATCCACACCCACTGCTTTGTAGGCTAGGAAGCGGCCGTCACGCATTTGCACCCGTGGGGCAGTCACTTGTAGGCCATTAGGAGCGTTAAGAAGCTTCGGTGACGGTGGACGGACGACGGCGTTGAGGAGTACACTAGCAAGTATGACCACGATCGCCAAACCTGTCATATAATCCCATCACAACCCTTGTCAACTGGAACTAGGTCAGTGATGCAAGGACACCCGAACTGCGTCCCCACTATCTCAATTGATCATTCTCGCCCACACGACTCAAGTCCAAACTGACGCAATCGTGAAATCCTCTTGACGAAGGTTGCTCTCGAGTGCACCCAATGGCATTCCGTTTCTGAAGCATTCAAATGTTGAGGTGACTAACCTACTTGACGGCCACCTTCCGTTCTCAAGCATCTAAGTATTGCGCTAGTGAGCGAATCTCATTGGAAGGTATTTTTCTTACACGTTACGGAGAACTATCTACAAGTCTATTCACATGGTTAAATGAACCAGCGACTAACAGGAGATTGTTTTTTCTCTCAGAACTAAGAAATTCCCCTCTCGTCACATTGGAATCACAGAGTTGTTCAACCTGATGGACCCTACGTTCTAGAAATTTAGGTGCCTCACCTCCGAGTGCCAACGAAAGCTGCCTGCTGCCTAGATTGGAGCTAGACTCGTTGCGAGTGTGTGATCTCGCACCAGCGGCTGAGATTCTGGATTTCTTCACCTCCGCAGCCATAATTTCCTTCTGATGGTCTCTGTCCTACTAGTCTCTCAAGTCTCCACTCCAGTAACAGAAACAGGGGTCAGGTGACTGCTTCAATTTCCTCTCTCAAAATCCTGCTTTAAAATCCTCTCTCAAAATCCTGCTTCAAAACGCAAGCCAAGTTTCTGATGCCAGGAATCTACACTATGTCTATGTTTGTCTGCAAGTGTCGACGGGGAAGAAGCCGGGAGACAAGTCACCAGTGACTACTCTAATAAATATGATAGATAGTGTCACGGACTCTAATTGTCATGCTCAATGCTAATTGTAAACCGCGGTGTAGTGTCCCCAACACTAATAAATGTTAACCCAACAAATTTGTCACTCCTCGTAAAAATTTTTGGGCATTACAGATTATTTATCACTTACTTTGTTTCATTAATTGGCATTTGGATGAATTGAAAGTAAGTTGGGATGATAGTATTTTTGAACTTATTCAAAGAAAGTGTCACTATGAAAGTTACTGCGGTGGCGTTGGATGCCATGTGATACTAAATATCATATTCAGTGTAGTACGCCATTACAGTACCATGGCTAAGAATTTAGTTAACCATACTAGGGTCTAGCTGCACATCCCGAGTTTAGGCTTTGGTTACAGCAAGTAACCACTCAAATTAGTTATATTGTGTCTGCACTGCCTGCCCAGTTATTATGAGAGCTAACACACACATGAGGTACAATAAATATGATATTTAGTGTCATTTACTATTCGGATTTACACAGTGCTATATATTTTTTAACAATTGATGTATTTTTTTAATAAGTAAATTTGTTGATGTTTTATAATGTCCAAATTACCAATTTAGTATGAGCACGACAACTCGAATTGGTGACACTAAGCATCACACTTAGTGTAGTTTCCACGTAGAATATAAGTGGTGAATGTGAGCATGACATGTGGTAAATTTTGAGGGGAAAATAATTATTTTGTGTTGGAATAGAGAGCCCTCTACGGTGGTTGATTTCATTGACTCACATTATTAGCTAATTCTCCTAAGTAGGTGGTGTGACCATGATTTTACTTAGCTAGGATTTTGGTAGCTAATTCTCTTAAGTAGGTGGTGTGGCCATGATTTGAGTTAGCTAGTTTTTTTGGTTAGCTAATCCTCACAAACTCGTAAGCTAGCTAAATTTCTTAACTATGTGGTGCTGTTGGACCTTAGTACGCATGTGGTAAGTTACCACCTAGCTAGATTAGGCGTTAAAAGTGTGGTAAGTTTTTTCTATGAAGCTAGAATTTAAGTATATTTGGATTTATGAATGAATCTTGGACAATCCAAACTACCAATACGATGTTCACCTGATTGCAAAACGACACAAATGTGGTTGTTGTGGTTGGTTTGTTGTTGATTGATATATATATATATATATATATATATATGTTTGTCCCCACAAGTGCACATCCCTTATTATTTTTGGACAAGTGGTTTGTCCAAATATACTTAAATGTCAGTTATGAGGAAACTGAACCCATGCATGGTAAGTTAATCTATGAGCTTAATTAACCATGGACCGTGTGTGAATGCAATTATAGATAACTACCATGTTAGCAAAAGATACCCACGGGCGTGAACCATCCCTATATATTGTATTTAGTGTCATATGGGTATTTTATGTCGTCATGGTGATTTTTGTAATGACACATCTTATGAGTAAGTTCACAAAGAATGTCATCCCAATTTACTTTCAGTTCGTCCAAATGCCAATCATTGGGAACAAAGTTTGGTATATTATGCACCTAACTGTTTGTATAATGGAAATGTTGTTAAGGATGGAAAATGACTTAGTAAGTGACAATACGTGCAACATTGTAAAATGTATAATGCCCAAAAGTGTTTACAAAGAGTGACAAATACTGCTAGAATGGCAGCATGGACTGCAGTGTTGGTGGCAGTACATACAGGAGCGGTTTACAAGTAGTAGTGAGCAAGAGAAATAGAAATGGTGACACGGAATACAATGTAGAGCGTAGCAATTGCATGTGAGAAACAACAATTCGAGTATGTAAGTCAGAGTTCAGGAAGTTTTTGAAGCCTTAGTGGCTAATTGCCGGTAGTTGCTACGAAGGGTCGGATTTTTTCCAATTTACATCGGCACAAGCCGGTCTTTTGTAAAATCAATCGGCCAATTGCCTATATTTTCATATTTTCATTGGCCAATATCTGATTAAATGGAATTCATATCGGCACTAATTGTTTAAAAAATGTATGAAAAGTTATTAGAAATCATTTCTTAGTACACAATCTTGAATAAGTGAAAAGAAAGGCATGTTCAAAACCTTAAATTTGAAGAGTTAATATCCTTGGCAGGAATTGAACCTAGTAATGCCTTCACCGCTTGAAGGCCAAGGGTCCCCCAATTCTTCATAGAAGCAATTGGATTTGGTCATGGAAAGGTTGCATAATTGAAAAAGTTTAAGGTTTAGGGTACTTCCTCAAGTGCATCATCAGATGCCCCAGACAAATAGCGTTCTGGATGCTTCCGGCTGAAATCCGGTAACTCACAAGAAGAATCGGCTACATTTTCGGAACATTTTTTGGTCCATCGGCTAATTGTGGGAGGATTGAAATTACAGTCGGATTGCCATCCGATGGTTGGAAATTTGGACCGGCCATGAGGGGAAATCCATTGGCTGATAATGAACTAGCCGTCGGTTTTCCTCGAACATAGATGTAAGTTAGTGGGAGGTGAAGTGCGAGGGAGTGAAGAATCCTGGTGGTGGGGGTGAAAGGGTGAGGCCAAGGAAGGGGGGCAGAAATTGCAACCTGAGTCAGCAAGACCAATTTCAACAATCTTGGCACGTAATATAAAGACTGACGTTGCCACACACATTGGTCGCCCCCCACAAAAGCAAGTGATGTTGAGGCAGCTGTGGAAAGGTGTGAAGGCTGGAAGTAGAAGAAGATATTATATATCATCCCTGCTGAAAGTGGTCCATCCACCGTGCTCCTACCTACATACATAACTAACTTATGCCCCCTCCCCACTCGACATTAGCAAATAACCAAAGACTTCCCTAAAACCCGGGTAAAGCTCCTTCGGTTATAGCGGACACGTCCGGCTATCCCAATGCACCTACAAGAACTTGCTCCGGAGATTTCCAAGTAGGTTTTAGTGTAGTAGCTTTCACACATGTTCATTGTTCTATCTACCAACCAATGAATGTTGGATAGTTTTTGTCCCATCCCCAAATGCCTTAATACTTACCATCGGTTTTTGTTAATGGAGCTCCTCGTGCCCTCATAGCTAAGACTAAAAGCAACCAATCACTAGAGCGGGAGGCAACCATTTTAGAGGACCTACATTCTTGCCTCATGTCTAGGTACCGATGGGAGGGTCGGTAGATTTAGCTTAAAACCTCCACTTTTAAGCCATGCCACATCATTTGCCAACTAGGCTCGGCACTAGATAATGTCGATGGTGTGAACGCTCATTTTTAAGAACCCACTTTTAGGCTTAGCTAATGTCAAGTGGGGAGGGGGCATTATATATATATATAGTGAGGAGGCAGAGGTGGTGATGAATTGAGGCCCCCCTGTGATCCACATCCTACCTGCCACCCCTACCTACATCGTGGCATACTTAACCAGCGGCCATCTTATGATCATTTTCTACCTAGTAGCTAGGAAGGAAGTATAAACCCTTATGGCCCGTTTACACTATGCACCATGAAATCGGAGCATGGAAGATGATGGCCTTTGTCAATGGTCCGACTTCCATGCTCCGACTTTTTCAAAACTTGGTCCTCAAAGCCGCCTTGGGCCCCTCACTAGCTAGCGACATGTAAACCGAATGTGGACCAAGGAGAATGACCATGCACCAAAAAAGTGAAGGTGTTGATTTTTTAATACATGCCCCAAAAGGGCAGTTTTGAAAAACAATTCAAGTTTGACCATTCTCGTGTCGTCTTCTCTTGAGCTTCACTTGTCTTCCCTTCTTTTTAAAATGTGTCGAACATGTGGCTTGCAAATCTTCTCACAACAATGTTTACAAAAAAAATGAGCAATTTAATTTGTACATGTTCAATATAATTTACATGTGACACGTACCTTGTGTTGTCACTACACTAAATAGGATATTTAGTGCTTGATTATTTTTAATGTTGTTACCATCCTGCCTTGCTCACCACTGATTTTCAATTCTTTGATAATTAGTGTTAGAAGATTTGCTAGAAGATATGCGGGAATTCTCCTTTTATCATTGTTATTTATATTTATATCCTTACTAACATTAAATTCAAACATGTGACTTCCACATATTACCATAGTTGATAGTTAGTGTTTGATTTTACATTTAATGTTACTTACTTTCATAGGGTTGTTGATATTTGGTGTATGCATTCGTATTTAGTGTGGAAAAAAACTATGCGAAAAAGAAGCACGACCGTTTTCCCATTGCGGTTCTTTCGACCACCCTACTCTACACCCACTGAACAACTATACATTTGTATTTTTCGTTTTTCAACAGTAATTATTTTCAAATTTTCGGGGTGTGTAGTATACTGTTGGAAAAGGTATTTTGAAGACCTTTCCAACGGTAGATTACAAGCCCCCAGATTCCAAACATTAATTGCAGTTGGTAGACCCAAAAAACAAATTTGCACTTGAATTCTTGAGTTCTAGATGTCCCACGTTGTTGGGTGAAACACGTGGGAGCCGGTTTAAGGGGTAGGGCAAGGTATATCTCATGGGCTATGATATAATTAAGGCACATAAAGGGTAGATTCTTTAAAATTTTATTAAAATGACATTTCTTTGACATAGGCCCTTGCCTTTTCCTACCATACCACCTCTATCTCTTGCCTCTCTCACCGCAAAACCCGTTGGACCATGTCAGTGCATTTATTAGGCGTGAAGAATTATATTTTAGGGAGCTCGACCTCCATGGTCCCTCTGCCATTGTTTCCTTAAAACCGAAGTTGTCCTGGGACAACTTGAGCAACCAGTGAGATGCCTTGGTCCAATGTCATGGTGCATAGTGTAAACGGGCCCAAAGGGAAGAAGTGAATGGGGTTAGGGTTAGGGTTTAGGGTTTAGGGTTTAGAGTTTAAACAGAAGGTGTGGTGGGAGCTTCTGCCCAGTGTTTATCCACAGATAGCTAGGCTGCAACATTCAAGGAAGGTGAGCCACTAACTTATTAGGACACATTAAGCAGCAAGCAGCTCACATGCAAGTCTAAGTTAGTCAAAGTCTAAGTCTTCTCTGCTCTGCTCCATGTTCCGTTTGCAAGTCAAGCCTAACTCCACTCCTCCTCCTTGTCCGGGCAGTTTTTGGGCATACTCAAGGGCGGTTTACACTATGGACCATGAAGTTGGACCAGGGCTCTGCAAGGTAGCTGATTGGCTCTTGAAGTTGTCCCGGGACAACTTCGGTTTACACTAAGGAAAAAATGACACAGGGACCATGGAGGTTGAGGTCCCCAAAATATAATTTTTAAGGCCTAATAAATGCACTGACATGGTCCAACGGGTTTTGCGTTGAGAGAGGCAAGAGAGGTGGTCTGGTAGGAAAAGGCTAAGGCCCATGTCAGAGAAATGCCATTCCAAGAATGTTTTAATGAATCTACCTTTTATGTGTCTTAATTATATTATAGTCCATGAGACATACCAACACTACCTTGCCCTACCCCTTAAACCGGCTTACACGTGTTTCATCAAACAACGCGGGACATCTAGAACTCAAGAATTCAAGTGCAGATTTGTTTTTTTGGTCTACCAGCTGCAATGTTTGGAATTTGGGGGCGTGTAATATACCCTTGGAAAGGTCTTGAAAATACCTTTCCAACGGTATATTACACGCCCCAAAATGTTTAAAAAAACACAGTTGCAAAAGAAAAATACGTAGTCATTTAGTGACTGTAGATCAGGGTGGTCAAAAGAAGCGCAATGGGCAATCTTCTAACATTAATTATCAAAGAATTGAAATTTAGTGTTGAGCAAGGTTGGGTGGTAACAACATTAGATATAATCAAACACTAAATATCCTATTTAGTGTAGTGGCAACACAAGGTACATGTCACATGTAAATTACATGTCACATGTACAAATTGAATCACTCATTTTTTTTGTAAAAATTGTTGTGAGAAGATTTGCAAGCCACATCTTCGACACATTTAACAAGAAGTGGAAGACAGTTGAAGCCCAAGAGATGACAAGAGAATGATCAAACTTTAAGGCGAAAAGAAGAAAAAACTAAGTGACAAGATAAGTGAAGGCATGTGTAGGCAAGTGAAGGCAAATTGAAGTCAACAAAATGGTCAAACTTCATTTTTTTCTCAAAACTGCCCTTTTTGGGCTTATATTAAAAAAATCAGCACATCCACTTCTTGCCGCATGGTCATTCCTCTTGGTCCACATTCGGTTTACACCTAGTGAGGGGCCCAACGGCTTTGTAAATCAATTTTTTAAGAACTCGGACCATGAAATGTAGACCATGAACTCGTACCACATAATAAGGCATCTTCCGTGGGACGAGTTCATGGTCTATGGTGTAAACCGCCCCTTATTAGTCGCTCAACATCCTACTCATTCCTTAAACCCTAAACCCTAAACCCTAAACCCGCGTACACGTTCACACCTTCCGCTTTTGCTTTCATGCATTTGAGGAGGTATATTCTATACATTCCTCTAACATGCCAACTTCTTTCAACCACTTATTTCTCAAACTCAACCAACCACCCCTTCTCCCCACACAGCGGTCCAGGGAGTTCTATACAACAATCACTGCATTCCCTACCTTTTATAAAAGAGGTTCGGATTATTTTCTTCTTCTTTTTACCCAGAAGCTACCGAAAGCCAGTTTCCCCCCCCCCCCCCCCCCCGGTTAAATTCTTACATTGACCTTTATCATTCTGTAATTTTTTTTTAGTTTCTAAGTTTTATTTCGGTATGTTTTCAAAGTTATGTATAGTAAGTTGGGTTTTCACTATTTTATTTTTATTTTATAAAAGAAAATTGGTGTTATACTTTTAAGGGGGTGTATTTGTGTTGAAAGAAGTCCCAAGTATCCCTGGAAGGAGTTGAACCTTAAACCATTCAAATTAAGTCGTTTTCAACTCACATGTGCATGTGCACACTCAAATCACTCATAATCAGGCCCTTTTCAATTCCAATGTGCCTTTCCACTCCAATTAAGCCCTCTCCAACTCAAATGTACTTTTGCACCCTCTTTAACTCTATTGTTCCTTTACACCCTCAACCACTCATATCATACCTTTCTCGAATCAAATGTGCTTTCACACCCTCAAACCATTCAAATTAAGCCTTTCTCAACTCAAATTTGGTTTTTCAACCTCAAATCACTCAAAATGAGGCCCTCCCCATCTCAAATTTGCCTTTCCAACCTCGAACCACATAAACCATGCCTTTGACAACTCAAATGTGCTTTAGCACCCTCAAATCACTCAAATGAAATCCTTTTCAACTTAAATATGCTTTCGCAATCTTAAAACCACTCAATTCACATGTGCTTTCACACCCTCAAATCACTCAAATCAATTATTTTCCAACTCAAATACCCTTAACACCCTCATGTGTGCACAATTGTATTCAACAACCTCAAATCAAGTCCTCTTCATCTCGATTGACCTTCATACTCTCAAATGTGCATCACTTGCACTCAACATTCTCAAATCATGTCCTCTTGAACTCAAATGATCTTAATACTCTCAAATGTGTACAATACCTCCAGTGCTCCAATCTCCAAACCTACGAGCCTCCAAGCACCAACCGATGCCCCAAACGTGCACCAATGCACCCCTAAAGCTCCTCCGAGCACTAAAACCTCTCAAGATCCACTCCTTAACCAACAAGCAATCAAATCTCTAACTCTAGATTTTGCATGAGTGGGCCCATAACCTATTGAAGCACAATAAAACTAGAGATCAAATTACACAAACAAATACACATACACAAAAGCATATGATCAATGTTTGGAGTGAGATGGTCACCCTCACCCTCCTTCATTGCATTTTTCCCTCCTTGGTTCATAAAATGAATATGAGATACTCCCACTTTCCCACATATCATATGGGTTTATTCAAACCTTATTCAATCTTAATCATCTAACAAACACTATCCTATGACTACAAGTAACTTAATGCTCTACCTTCAACAACTTTTTCTAAGATGGGATAACTTTGGTACCTAGATATGTGTATGATTTATTTTTGGATGGGATGGGAATTGGGTTGTTGGTATAAGTGGTGTGTTGGGCTTTAAGGAGTGTTGTAAATATGGTCAGTTCGATTTTGGATTTGCTAGGACATCCAATGATAGCGCATTTGGAGATTCCCAAGTCCATTGAGGTCCAAGTTGCAAATTGTTGTAGTTTGTTTAGTTGAGGTTGGATGTGTTGTAAGTTGTTAGTAATTATAGCTAGGTCATCAACATAGGTGGTGGTTGTGATTTCGCAGTTTGAGGTGTTAAACTTCTAGCTGCAAGAGACATGGGAGAGTCATTATAACAAAGGTCATGAAAAATGATAAATAGGCATGGGCTAAGAGTGTCTCCTTGTTTAGTTCCCATATTGATAACAGGGGGCCTACATAATTCCTAGGAGGCCGCCGATGTCGATCAATCCAAATGCGTTTTTGAAGTCTATATAGGAGATGTACATGTCTTTATGAGTAAATTTGGCAGCTTCTAGGGCTACAATTATAGCTTGGAGTTGACAAAAATTGTTGCGCAGAGGGCAAAAACCTTCTTTGTTGTTATGTAGTATTTTGTACTTTTCACCATGGGAAGTGAGGAGAGAGGTAAACGTGCTAGTGAAGAGTTTATAAATTATGTTAGTAAGGGCAATGGGTCTGTACTTAGTAATATTTATGGGTCATCCTTTTTGTGGAGAAAATCGGTTGTACTATGTTTCCAAAGATCCAAAATGAAATCCAGAATGTTGTATGTGACAATGTAGAAACAATAAGTAGAGCATGTCATGGAATATTGTGGGAAGGGATTTGAATATGTCATTAGAAATGTGGTCGGGTCCCAAAGCTTTACTTCTGCACATGTGTCGTAGAGGGATATGTGGAAAGTTGTTGCAATAGCCTAAGGGGACAAGCAATAAATTTCTAGTGGATGTGTGGGCATGTACATATG
Organism: Polytrichum commune; assembly: GCA_950295325.1. Classification (NCBI taxonomy): domain Eukaryota; kingdom Viridiplantae; phylum Streptophyta; class Polytrichopsida; order Polytrichales; family Polytrichaceae; genus Polytrichum; species Polytrichum commune. Next base: position 45,361,220 of record OX485804.1, read on the forward strand.
AAATATTATATATGGGTTTGGAGGTGCATTTTTGATTGGAATGATTTGTAGATAAGCCGATAGGGTGTAAGGAATTTTTGTGATATTGCCTTGGAAATGGATGGAAGTGTGGATCACTGTCATGAGGCCGCCTCTAGAAGGGGTATATGGAAATATGGACAGCAAGAGCACATTGTAGGGCCATTGGTGTAATTGAAAATAATTTTGTATCGCAGAAACTTAACATCAATATATCTTCTTGATGATTGTTTGGGTAGCTTGGTTTCTTATAAAAAGATGAAGATGGGGTTGAGTATGTAAAACTATTTGCGATGAAGATGAGGTTTGGAAAACTGGTACTTCAGTGTTCTGCGTTCCAAGTGATGTTGAGTGGGGAGGAAGGTGTGGTGGTTTCCGGTATGATAGGTGTGGAGGAGACGAATTAGGGAGGGTGCAGGAGAAGGTAGATTTCACATGTTATTGGTAGTCATCTTTCAAGTGATGCAGCAACTCTATACAACACAGTTTTTCTATATATTTGAGAAATATTGAAAGCGGAGATGCATTTAGTACTCTGGACTAGGCAACCCTATGGACGTCCCTGACGCCCCGCAAAACCCATACAGAATCTGAACAGGTTCTTATGTATCCAAAGCTAGAAATTTCATGCAGAGTGTAGGATCTCTGAACAGTTTCACCAATCCATGGGGTAGAGCAGGATTCTTTCACATTGATATGGCACCCACAGTTCCTTCCATTCCAAGGATCTAATCAATTTTCCCATACAACTGATATAAAATTGCACGACTCAGCTAAGAAAATGCAGCTGAGCTTATTCAAAAGCTCTCTAGAGGGTCCTCTTGTATTGACTCAAGTTACAAGACTTCCTCCAATACTTGATTGGGAAAGGCACCTACTCTTCTTCCTATAGAATAAACTACGGACACACTTCATCAAATTTTCTCATTGAAGCACTCAAGCTGCTGGAGATGGAGATGGAGATGGAGATGCATCTAGGAAAACCCAGCCAACTGACATATGACCAACTGGTTGGGTTAAGACTGAAAGTGAACTTTTTGTTCTACTACTCGATCCCTCTGATGTCATTCACCACTCCAAAGGTTGAGCTAACAGGAACATTGGGATAGCTGGCATACGTGTTAAAGAGTACCTAAATTTCATATACTGGACCAGCTAAAGTCATCGTCTGAATTTTCATAAAAGTCACGGCTGCACACAAAGATCCCACCACCAGAACCTTCACGGAAGCCGCACAATGCAATTTTTGATTTACGCCAAAACTGTGTGCCAGCCTACTCGCAACAAGAACACAGCCTAGAACCATTACATTCTGTCAAATTGAGTACTTGCTCAACTTGAATGCAGACATTCTTGCTGGAGCAGTGACCTGGTTTCCAGTTCGAGAGTCAGTCTTCTCCAGGTTGAGATCTGGTGGGTCCTCCTATTCACGATTTGTTGGAACATATTCTGGGAAGGCCAAGGTAAATTCAGCACATCAAGATTGATTCTTTGTGCTACATTTTCTTCTGGCAGACTAGATCATTGCACAAGAATATGTCTGAAAGGTGAAGTCTAGATTTGCAGTAGGGAGTGTAAAATTAGAGCTTACACTTGCCTTCAGTTCAATTTCTTCTCAAGTGGATAAGTCATCTCAATAGCGTTCTACCAGCATTTCCTCTGCACCTTCTATGCCTGCGTAATATTCCACCTCAGCCTGCACAAACACAAAAGTTGGTATTGACAATCTGGATGCCTTCTCCTATTTTAGGTAGACAAGCCTACTATGTTAACTTCCAGGAGGTTTGGCATCTTCTAATGCACAATAAATCTTTAAAAAGATTAATTGATTAGATAAACATTGTACAAGTTTAATGCCATAAATTTGAAATCAAGGTGATAAAATGTGAATATGTGACGAAAATTTAGACAATGCATAGGTATGCATTAAGCAGCTAGTGTTGAGGATTGAATTTCTGGAAAATCCTATTTAATGAGCCCTCGTATTCATCACTAGAATACTCTTCATTAGGAGTGTCTGTTATAAGAGGATATCGAACCATGTCCCAGGTGTTTGAAGGAGGCCAGTGTTTGAATAAGCCATGTCTGCCTCATTGAATGAGGTACCAATAGTGTGGGAATAATCTAGTTCAATATGATGAACTTCCATAAGTGTTGAACTGTGGTGACATAACATCAACGAAATAAAGAGGCTACATGTAACAAGCCAGGGCTCGCACACTCACCTTACGAACAGCGAGCACAGCTTTTACCAATGGTTCCCCAAGACCCTTCCGTAAAACTGAGTCTGCCTCAAGTGCTGCGACTGCCTCAGCCAACGATCTCGGCAACGCCTTCACACTGCCAGCCTCCAACTCTGACGGGTTCACCTCTGCAATGCACACCCCCATAAAGAAATTTGTGATTCACTTAGCTGCGTGTACCACACATCACCAGAGGTAATTTCACCAGATGTCTTTGGAGTGGCCCTTCTCCAAAAAGAGGGCAAGTCGCATGTCAAATCAAATTATATGAGATCACACGTAAATTGCATGTGGCCAATTATGAATTAGGGGGACTGCAGTGTAACCTTCCTATACAAATTCATTAGGACAATTATTTGAACTTCTCTACTTTGCCTAGAAGTAGTTCCAGAACAAGTAAGAAACCGAATAAGGGTTAACTTTGCAAGTGAAAAGAATGCTTAACGTTTGTCTGATTCTTACCAACTGGGTTTGGCAATTGACGGTGTTGTCGCAACCCATCCATTCCTGCAGTGATGATGGCAGCCAACCCAAGATGGGGATTGGCACATCCATCAAAGCTCTTCAACTCAAAATTGCTGACGATGTCTGCATCGCACCCAGGTGGACTGGCTGTCCGCAACGGTGCCTCACGGTTATCTCGTCCCCAGCATTGGAATGCCCCACTCCATGTGCCTGGTTGTATGCGTGCGTAACTGCACATGATTTAAAACACGAGTAAGACATAGTAATTGCATAGGAAATCATCCCAATTCAGCACAATAACTACCCTACACAAATACACAGGTAAATTGGTATCCTGTGATCTTGATAACATCCTCAGTTTGAAAAGATGGGAGTGCAAGATATGCAGATTGTGCTGACACGGTAGAGCTATCCCTGAACTCAATGTTACTTTTTATTGGGGGTTGGTCCTCTGCATTTCCATTGGCTGTTCCGTTGCATACAATATCCATAATTTCTTTCGATATGGCCTTTCTGTGTGGTGAACCATTGGAGAAAGTGTTCGAATTTGAATAACGAGCACCCTATTTAGGTTTATTGAGGCCCAACTCATTTTAGCACTTCTTGGCATGCCCCTCAACAAACCAATGTAAAATTCTCTTCATTCAAACCTCCACACTAACCCCAAGCATGCACCAAGAACCTACCGAATATGGAAGGTGTCAGTATGCAAAACAACCAACTCCCAACAAAAAGTCACCACACATACACACACTGTAAATCAGACATTTTGGAATGTTCAACGCATGTGCAAGTGCTAAAAGTTTTTGTGACATCGAACATTTGGGGTGAAGTGTTCCATTAGAAAGTCACACAAGGATGAGAAACCAATAAAGCAGTCACCAATCACAAGCCAGGATTTGTGACAAGGAAGGTTACTTAATCTTTTGTTTTGAGAGTCGTCAAATGTTTTGAAACGTTAGACAACCATGTAAAACTCCGCAATCGGACTCCGTAACACTATCAAATCGTCCGACATGCATGAAAAGGTGGCTCCCCAACTTGCAGGAGGGTCCTTGGCACTCTGAAACGTCGGATGTTCACCATGTGCAAGTGGACCATTAAAGGATAAAAGTTGGCAAGTACCTGTTGGGAATAGGACAAGTCAATGCAAATATTGCAGGAAGATGATGCAAGACTCCAGCCATGAATTCTTGCCCCTGCTTCGACATGCCATGCTTTGAGCCTGAGCCTTTGCCCATAAGGACATTCTGGTCACTTTGCCATATGCTTAAATGTACATGAGACCCCACTCCCGCTCCATGAGGGAAATACCTGCAAGGGACAGTATACATTAATGAGCAGAGGATAAGTCACACTAACTATGTCTAACCACAAACTACCCTGCAAAACTGACATTTAAGAAAAAGATGCCGTATCCCGAAAGAAAGGAAATTTCCTTCTTCTACACAGCATAGGAACAAGATATTACTTGGGTAGAAACGTTGCACGAAGTTGGTTCTTGTCGCATATAGCAGTCACTGCCTCACGAAGGAGGAGAAGATTATCTGCAGCCAATACACACGGGAAATGGCCCACCGCCAACTCAAACTGACCACCACCAGACTCACAGTGCATCTGCCATAAAAAATCAAAAAGCTTAGTAATCTGTACAGGCAACCTACCTAAACACTAAATCATAAAGCCTAATCGCACCCACTTGGCTAAATCCTGCAAAAATTTCCAGACTGTGTGCAAATGAGTAATCTTTGAGTAGACAAGTGATTAGCACAGAAAAGCGTAGATTTAACATTCACAACAAAAATTCCAATGTTCACTGCTATTAGATCAACTTGATCTGATTGAATAGACCATGATTTTCATTTCAATACAGTAACACGTTATCAGAACTGGGGTCATCAGTCCCATTACACTGCATACACTGTCACTTGCTGCATCCACAATGACCCATTTACCTGTTCAATCTGAATGTCCATAGCTGATAAGGTGCTTGTGATCTCAGAAAGAACGGCCGAAGCAGAGTTGAAGCCTGAAGAAGAGCAATATGGAGTAGAATCAACGCCCTGCCACTTTTTCTCTCTGCAAAACAACACAAACATCACTTCCAACTAGAGCTATTTCAAGACATTAAGTCCATACTCTCAACATTCGACCAGGCAAGTTGACATAGAATGGTTTCCTCCAGGCAATCCAGCCGGTCCACATGCTATCAGAAGTTGACTGGGTTGCTACAATGGTGATGTGACTGGTAATTTATTTCTAACATAGAAATTATTCTCAGGTCCCCCCCCCCCCACCTCCTCTTTGAGACGAGACAGGTTATAAAGCAAACTTGTAATATTTAAAGCTGAGTACACTAAGGTAGATGGGTCTTAAATGGTTACCTTTCTGACTAGCCCAGTTCCCCCAGGATATGACACACATGATTAGTTCAAGATGGCTAGTGACCAAATCGAGACCCACTTTCTCATAATTTTCAGAGCTCGTGTGATTATCTCATTCATAATCAAAGAAAGGATTCTCATGCTCATAATATGGTCATATAGGTCCCCCCCCCCCCTCCCCCATTATGTTGATGATTGAGCTTATAATGATTATCATATTCTGAGCATGCAGTCCATTCTCTCTTCACCACACGATGCCCTTTTAGTATCCATACTTGGAGCTACCCCAACCCACACACCACTCAAATATGGATGTCCTAATAAGAAGAGTAACCGAATAAGGACTGTCTACCTTAGAGAACTCTATGAACATAGGGATCAGAACTGAAAGCCTCGCAAAAGGTGAGATGGATCCATACTATGGCACTTACCCTTCAGCTCGTTTAAGGAGATAGAACTCACTTTCGAAACCCGCTCGAACCATCTGCATGAAAGCATGTAAGCCATCAATACTGCCCAAAGTTACATCTTCTGGACTGGTAAGGACCATCTGTGATTCTGTAAAAAGTACTCGATTTAATAGAAAGGGACTCGACAATGAATATTCAGCTCACCAGACCAAATTCCTTCTCGAGAGCTTGAGCGACGAGGCGGAGTGTGTTCCGTGGGCAGTACAGCCATGGAGTTCCAGGCTTGCTGTGCATGTCCACCAATGCAATCTCATGCTCCGGGAACCTGTGGTAAAATCATCAGGACTCTGCTTCTGTTTGGAAACACCAATATGCAGGCAGCTTAAAGTTGTAACTCCATTAGAGATGGGATATCCTTCCCTATTTCAGGAAGGTAGTACGAGGTAGTCTCAAGTCTTTCTTCCAAATGGACCATCAAGTTCATAATAGCCTCTATCTTCTAGCCCCATAAGCCTTTTGGCTTCCTGACTTTACCATCAATTCCATTTCATTAGAGTTATCTGTGTGAAGTCTCTAGGTCAAACTCTTGGTGAGTTGGCTAAATGGTGAGTTTAAGAGCTGATGCATGAAATCACCCAAGTTTTCTTAGGGCTGAAGAGGGGGTCGGGCTATAAGAAACTAGCATCTAGCATGTCATACTATGATTGGTGGGCCAGCTGGCCTTGCGTAGTCCAATCCAGGATCTAAGTAGCAGGTCCGATGGGTAAGACCAGTTTTTAATCACAATTACTCTCAATCTTTTGAATTGAATAAGCATCTCCAAGGTTTTTCACCCAACTTTCAAATCAGGCTCCAACACAAGACGCTCTAACAAGTTCTTAATGTATAATTCCATCAAGGAGGCACCAAACTCCTAGTTTCCTCCCTTCTAAAACTTTTCCCAACTTCAACTTTCTCCAAATTTTCTCTGCAACTAGACCTGGTTGATAAAGTGGGAAATGAGACCCTGTTTACAACACCGCATACTCTGACGACAGTAACAGCAATAAAATGAGCTCAAATTGGTTCTCAGAAACATTACCAAGGAAGCCTACGCCTTGTAGAAATGTCAGGCATCAGTCGAATTTCGCCTACAGCAGAGAGACCACAGTTGGGAGCAGGGGAATCACTAAACGATGTCATTGCCATACATGCTTGTGTGATGCCAAGTCCATGATCCATCACCACACCTTCATACCTTTTGAGTGGAACCACCTGTTTGGGAACATAATAATATTTTTACAAATATCAGAGCAAAATCCATCAAATACGGCAAAAAGGAATAAACGGTTTTCACAAACAGTAGCGGTAATGGAAAAACAGGAGGTTCGGAAACATCCTCTATATAAGTCATTTGTAAATGTCAAGGGCACTTTACACTGGAGCTTGAGGGCCCGTGTCCACTGGAATCTAGAATCTCTCATTGGTGATGAATGCCGACACTGTCCCACTTCACTCTACACTTAATAGTAAGAGCGTAAGGGACCAGAAGGAGTTTGAATTTGTGAAAAACCTACATGGAGTGAGTCCTACGTGGCATGCAATGGGTAACATTTAATGGTCTATCAGATTTTGAGTCAAGTGGATCTACTGCAAAACTGGGAGATGATGAGAACCCAAAATCTCATCACAACCATTGATTTAATATAGCTTATTGTGTAGAAGGCCTTATCGTGTATGAATAGGATGGTAATGAAATAGCACTCAGTTCAGAGCCTGGTTGCGTAAGTCTTTACACTACACTTGAACACCTGTCACCACAATGAAAATTCCATGCTCATTGTCCATAGTACAGCCTTCGGATGAGTTCCAAGGGCCCTCACAGTTTCATGGTCATAGTGTACAGTGGGCCTAAGAAACCACAAAGAGTTTTCTTTTTCTTCACAAACAAAGCATGAAAGACACTCACTCTGCAACGCCGTTGTCCGGAGCTGTCGGCAAATAGCAACCGCACATGCTTCACATGCGAGGGATCAATGACACTCTTCTCTTCCACGACTACGGCTTCAAGCACTTTCAAATCCTCTACATCCGTTTTCGGGGCTCTTGGGCTTGCAGTTTTTGGTAGATTACCATCTTTGATGGACTTCCCAGCAAGTGTGTTGACAGAAGGGGGTAACCGAGGGGCAAAAGACGGCGTCCGTTCCATGGATGCAAAACTAGCAACAGAACCATGGCCAGCTGCAGCATTCAATTTGCTCAAACTATCAGTTGAGGCTGAGAATCCCCCTCTCCCCTCCAGCTTGTAGAATTCCAGAGCATTGCGCCCCAAGATACCGTCAACAGCTGCAAGAGCCTCCATGATTGGCATGTCTCCATTGTCATATGCCTCAATCAAAACACGCGACAAAATTTCTCGTGACCACTTTGCACCTGCACATCAAAACTTGATGCTCAGGACACCAACTTTATATAGAATGTCAAAATTACTAGAAGTTTTAATATCATTTTTGAGCTACCTGACAACCAGAACTAGATATGAAAATTTCGCAGATAAAGAAAGACATTGCAGATGTCATATCATACTTTTTGGGTTCATGTAATGTCTTGAACAAGAATTTCATGCAACTTAGATAGCAAGACCATCGCATAAACAACATGTTGAGAGGTATGAATTACTTATTTTATTTTAATACATGAAAGCGTACCAAGATAAAATGTCTCGGGGAAAGCATAGCCATCTGTGCTGAACATGATCTGGATTGAAGACAATCAAAAGCTAGTTGTCAAGGACACATCTTGGAGCCAAATCCTCCAAGAGAGGTTGTGTTTGTGATCTAAGTCAACAGAACTAAATTCAGCTTCTAGACAGGGAGCAAAAGAAATGGAAAAGTACACATAGAAATGGAAACATCCTGAAATTTTTACAAAAGGTCATGATTTACAGCACAGAAATGTACCTTATTTAAAGGGGCCAAGTCCATAAGGTCACTGACTGCACACCGCATTCCACGGACGCTCAATTTGGGAACAACAAGACCAAAGTCCAGATGAACCTATTCCACCAAAGAAACTTTAGGATGAGAAATTTCCATCAATAATTATCAATAAGTGTAACATTTACTTGCAAATAAGTAAAACTGCAAATATATGCACACATGTCTGTGACCCATACTGATGAACCTTGTCAACTTTAAAGACAAGGGATATGACACATTTAATTCCCAAAATATACTTCCTAAGATAAATGTCTCACCTGGGGGTAGACGCTGGCAAGATATGAAGCTTCCCGCATGAAAGGATAAGACCCATGCAAGAGCACAACACGGCACTGCGTGTAATTTGGGTGTTCAAGCACAGCACGCAAGTGCAATGGATTTGCCAGCTCCAGCTGCAAGTCCTTGTCTCCAAACCTAAATAACAGTAGAAGGTGGTTAGAGTACTTTATTGATTCAAAACCTCAAAACATGCCAAAGTCTATTTTAAAGCCAGCCCTATGTATTTTCCACTATTGATGCCTTCATCTTGAAGCTAGACTGGTATAAGAGCAACTCGTATGGTCACTGGAAAATGATTCTTTCAATAATCGGCTTTCTAGGTTATGGGGAGGGAAGACTGCACACTAATTCCACCCATAGTGCCTCTATGGTTTCCAAATCTTTACTGCCCACTGAGTGTCATCCCTCTAAACCCCTATTTCCCACCCTCAAATAGGATGGGAAATAGGGTCAAAGAGTCAAAGGGCTTCTGGGGGTCATCTCTTTCAATACACATTCGGCAAAGAAGATTTATAAAATATATGGACTCCATGTGTGAGATGAGCATGTGTCATTGGCCTAAGTTACTTTAAAAGCCCATCATTAGGAGAATCATTTCACAGTGACCATAGGAGTTTCTCTAACAGAGCACGAAATGGGGAATCAATAGAAAACCAATTGCTTTTAAATTAGAAGCTGTGTCACATACCCTGTATGAATCTGCATTGGGACATCTCGGTTCGTGGCAACCTCAAGAGCACGAACAAAAATAAAATCAATGAGAGCCTTGTTTGAAACCCGTACAGGACTTCCACCACCTGTAAACCAACCCCAGGAAGCAAGTCACTTAGGAATGTCTGTGGATCCTTGCGCCAGTGACACCAATGTAATAAACTTGAGCATATTGAAGTTAAAAGTTTTTATCTTCAACAAATGTAGAGAAAAGGGTTGTAACCAGTATTGGACCGGTATGTAAATGAATGCATGGTACCCATACACACTCTCAAAAAAAGTATCAAAAATACCTACACGACTGATATCACAATTGTTATACTAGTAAGATATTGATACTTGGTAGGTATCACAAGATGAGAGAATCTTTGTATATACCCAGGTCAGTGTTTTGATCAATACCATCCTCATACCAATTGATACTACAGCAGTTTCACCTAAGTGTGAAGGTTTTCTGATTAGTGTATAGACCAGAATGGTATCAAAAATAAGGTGATACCAGTCCCAACACTGATTGTAATCCTCTACTTACGCAAGTTGTCAAACAAGCCATTCTCAGATTCTTGAGCTGATACAAGGGGGTTGATTCGTAGTCCACTGCGATAAGCTGCAATACTCTTGAATGCAACTACCTTTGAAGCAAGTGTGAGAACAGCATCTGAGTCAAGGTGTACACAGCAGATGAAACAACTCCTACAACAGGTATGGAATCACAATTTGCATCAAGTAAATTATTGTAACCCTTAAATCGACTGCAAATATACACACACATTGCCTTAATACTCCAGTTAGTCACATAGATTAATCCTACTGCCTGGAATCAAGTTGACAAGCCAGTTTGTGGTTTGTATTAAAACTAGTAAACTACAGTTCGTAGTTTATTGGCAGCCTACAAAATTAGTACCAAGCCATTTTTTGTAGAACTAAAGGGCAAGTAACCTGTGAATCAGCAAATCCAACTGCTAGAGTGTGCGTACTGGAATTTTATATAAGAGCCAATTTGGGTGAATTAGGTAGTTAACTGTTCAGAAGACCAAATCTAGAAAACATAGCTACTTATTCCACTTTGAATTCACAAACTGGGTGGTAATTTCTTTTTTCTGTAGTTACACGGATAATGACAACAGTTGCCATGCTTCAGAAATGCCAAATAGATCACAACAAGGATATGATTCCAATGTTGAGACAAAGCGGTGATCGAAACTCTCCAATGTCCACCTCACGTTAGCCTGGATACCCTGTTGTCACCCAAAGTGACCTGTGAGCTTACATGAACAGCGGCAATAGCATAGTCAATACACTGTAAGCTGTGCACTTTCACTCAAACCCTACACTCTGAAACACAAGGACACGAATACACCACTCACACATGAGGGCTTGCCAACTCAATGTGGTTATTCTTGCTTGTCTCTTCTTGTTTTTGGCTAATGGTGGCCATATCAACCTGGTCACCCCATATTCGAAGGTGACCAACTCAAAATGGGTGACCATCAGCCAAAAACAATCAAGAAGAAATGAACATCGAGTACGTCTAGGGTTGCCATTTCAAGGTAGCAAGCCTTCCTCCTGTGTAAGTGATGTATAAACAAAACCTGAAAGAGTTGCCACCAGATTCCAAAGCTCCATCTATCTGTCTAGATATCTACAACAAGAAATTGTATTGCTCAGGCCAAGATATGTCACTGACATATCCATTCTTGATTGGATACAAGGACGCACATATCACCTGTATTCAATGACCCTACCATGGCCTGACCACTACATCCCATAATGGATACACGTCGTCCTGCCATCAATGGACTGTAGTAGGCACCCAAGACCTACCTCGCCCTTACCGCGGCAAGGTAGGTTAAGACCTTAAGGTGCATGGTGCTAAAACCAACACCCTAAAATCTTGCACACCCCAAGTACATATTGATTCTGAAAATGTCCACCAGCTTAACATCAAGCTCAGGTGTTCATGGTTTTGGGACATCTACCAATAAAACTTTGAACCCTTGTAAAGCTTGCTTACAGAATTCAATTAAGACATACTTTGGTGCATTGGAGCTCCTCACATCCATTACCTAGTTCAGAATAACAGTGAGTGAGCAAGTAACACTTGCCTGATTCAAGATAGCTTCAGCCACGGTCTCAATTCGTAGCACCCGGTGCACACCAGGTATGTACTTTCGGTGCCAGCCCAGGCTGACCATCTTGTCCATTGTCAAGCCATCATCCAAGAGCACAAACTCAATGTTGGCCGCATCGAAGCACTTCTCACTGATTGCTGCCAATCCCGCTGTTTGCCGGTACTGTTCAATGGCTGCCAGGGAAGGCTCACATCCGTAAAGAGCAGCCAGGTCTTTCAAGCTCCTCTGTGCACAGAAATTCATTGAGCCCAACAGAAAAAATAACATAAGTCATTCATCAGAATACCTATCTATCCCCAATCAACCATGTCATGCCCCTTAGACAATTAGGAAGCATTCTGGACACTTGGTCACCCTGAATCTTCACACCAGCTTACCCACCTCATGTAAACAAGGCACCATTGGCAAGGTGATGATGACGTGGCACACGAAAGTGTCACAAAAATTCCAATTTTGACAAACTCTAATTGGGGCATAAAATAGCGGGTAGGTAGCCAGTAAATCATTTATCAGAAGACATCTGCCCTAGTGATCAAGTCACACCACGGTCACCTGAATCTACAGAGTACATAGGGCACACCTTGCAGGAGAGAAAAGTACTGCAGATTGCTTCGCTAGGGCCAGCAATTGGCTATTAGTAATCACTGAATCTGCAGCTTACCATGTCAACAAAGCCTCATGGGCAAGGTGATGATATGGCAAGATAGTGTCACTAAAGATACAATGTAAAATTAAGTAATTAAACTTGGGCGTAAAAGAGCAGAAAGCGCAATTGGGAGCATTCTGGACACTTGGTCACCTTGAGTCTTCATCATATACAGGAAGTGCATTCTTGCAGGAGAACAAATGAGTGCAAAATGCTTCGCTAGGACCAGCGATTTGCCGTTAAAGAACATTACATCTGTACCTTATCACCTCATGTGAAGAAGGCCACATGACGTGCAAGGTGATAATGATGTGGCACAAAAATGTCACTAGAATCACGATGATAGTAAGTTCAGAAAATCTTAATTGGGCATAAAATCGCAGACAGCGCATTTGGTAGCCAATGCATCATTCATCAAAAGACATTCCCCCTACCAATCAGATCACACCTACGATAAACACTCTAGACGCTTGGTCACCCTGAATCTTCATCGTACGTCGGCAATAACCACTTGCAGGGAGAAAAAGAGGAGAACAATACTGCGCTAGGGCCAGCGATTTGACCGTCAGTAATCACTAGACCTGCACTTTATGTCAACAAGGCCACATGGACAAGGTGATGATGATGTGGCGGCACGAAAGTGGTACTATAATTGCAAAATAATGAAATTGAGAAGCTTTTATTGGGCATAAAGTAGAAGACAGCGAATTAGGGAGCCAGTACATCATTCACCAAAAAAGGCATGTATGCCACATCGATCGGATCAAACTTACGATGAGCACCCTTCACCCTGAATCTTCATCGTACACCGAAAATACCTTCTCGCAAGGAGGAAGAGTTACAGATTGCGCAATCGCGTTTTAGTCTAGTGTCATTGGGAGGATTGCGTAGTTTACCGTTAGTGATCACTAGATCTGCACCTTACCACCTCATATGAATAAGGTCACATTGAAGGAAGGGCAAAGTAAGGTGATGATGATGTGGCACGAAAGTGTCACTGGAATTGCAATGTTAATTTGGCGAAACTCTAATTGGGCAAAAAGTAGCAGACAGCGCATTTGGTAGCCACAGAATGAATGAAACAGAATTGGGGGTGATGGGGTATTTTTGCGGAATCTAGGAGTGAACAAAAAACCTGGTTACAGAACCATGGTTCGGCGAGACCATAAGTAAGTATGTTAGAAAAGCTACCTGGAAGGATAGGCTATGGGGCACGGATGAAAGCGCTTCGTGGCCGCGTGCTTCCGAGAAGCACTGCAGGAACGGCATATTGGAATCCAAGGCCACGACATTGTGTGCATGTGCGTCGATGAGAGGCACTTGAGCGCAAGCTGCTCTAATGCGTTCATGGTCCAACTCTCTCTCCGTCGCCATTTCTGTCTGTCTGTTTGTGTTTCCAACACCAACCGCAACAACAATCAACCAACGACAACAAGCTCCTTCCGCTTCAATCTGAATGACTTAACCCGACCTCACCCTCCAAAACACGATCCCTCGGGATCGGCCACCAAACTCACTAATCCCCAAATGGACTTACTCGATCACTTCACCCCGCTGATTCTAACCCTCAAACCCAGATTTTGACCACCTTGAATAACCTCCCACCCGGACAGCTCCTCTCCTCCCACGCACCTACAGGTTGCCTCCAAAACCAAGATCCTGTGGCGAAAACCTGGCAACTCCAACCACACCAAAACTCGACGCTATCTAACTTAGTCGCCCTCCACTTGTTTCTCAGATTCAGACCCGTCGAGGGAACCGACCGTAAATAACCTCGCACAATTCTAAGGTTCTGCCGGCCGGGAAAGGGGGACTGGAGAGTGACAAAGCGTCAGATTCCTTCGACCCTCACTCTAGCCTGCACTCCAAATCCTGCCCCCACCAAAAAACTCCACACGACACTGTATCTGTCTCGGAGACAGGGGGTTCGATCGTGCAACCCCCACTCACTTTCTTCTCTCTTTCTCTCTCTCTCTCTCTCTCTCTCTAACGAGAGTACCGATGAGTGACGGGCTATGAAGATAAGATTGTAGCCCCAGCGATAAACGAAAAAGCACAACAATCTCTCCGATTCGAGTCACCACCTCTAGCTACCACGAGCCAAAGCCAGGATGCACTCCAGTGCTGCTGCGACACCAAAACAAGAGGGGGCTAAAGTTGATCGCTTCGGACCTATATCTAGGACGCTTATGGATTTGGCATTTTCTACTCTACTGGAATCTATAGGCTGGGTACATACTAGAGATGGTGCGCTTCGGCAACCATCGCTGTGCTCGCGAGTCGCTCCCCCCCCTCCTCCGACGCCTGGACTGGCCTGGCCCCACCTCGTGATGCACTAGCTAGGGGCGATCGTAGCCGTCCGATTTTCGGAATGGGGCCATCTTGGCCTTCCAATGCGCGCGGGCCGGGCAACCAGTGCACAGTTCGGGGAGCCCGTTCTACTGTATTGCTCCAACGGCCGCGATCGTACCTCGTGTCGCCATCGGACGGACAGGTTGGCGAGCGAGCGGGGGTCGGGACCTCGAGTGTGGGAGGCTCAGGACTTGGATGCCCGAGCCCGGACGCGTGGCGGCCCGCGAGTGGTGAAGGCCCCGTTCGACGGAGAAGCCGGGGCCGAATGCGGCTAATCGAGGACGTTCGTCGGAGATGGTTATCGTCGTCCGGTTGCTTCGTTGGCTGGAGGCAGGAATAGCACTTGGGGGTCCTATCCGCGCTCTTATTTTTGGCCGCCTTCGGCCCTTCACGCCCTTCAAGGTTGCATGGCCTCCTTGATACGTATTATGCAATACTTATACTTGCTTTTTTCTTTTTCTTTTTCTTTTTCTTTTGGGGGGGGGGCTGCAATTTGCAATTAGGGTGAAATCACATCAAGAAGTGGAAATGAACTGGTGATGACGATGGTGATGACGATGGTGATGACGATGTCATTTTAGTATCACCGTGATTAAGTTGGTAGTGTAATTTTAGGAGTTTCATTTATCATTTGACATAAATTTACTCATCGTAAGGGTGTTGAATCTCTAGTGTTGGTATTCTAGGAATTTCAAGAGAATCGTATTTCTCTTATGTTCAGCCACCCTAGCATAAATATTCATGTTCACTTTGCAAGAATGAAATAATTGTCGGGCCTAGCATCCACAAGAGATATTCACAAACATAATTGGTAATCAATTGTCACATCATGGTTGTCAATCGTGGCCTCATGTGGGTCGGTAGACTATATGGTCAAGTTTTTGTCGACAACATTTGCTCATTATAAACAATCATCCCATGAATGAAGGCTCCATGTTTGAAGCTCATCTACTAGCTAGTAGCATGGTTAATATTACGGAGTAATACAAATCACAAAGTGGAGGGTTGAAAATTTGCTTTTATTTTGTGGCTATTTCATGCGCTTCAAAGTAGACACTATAGAGAAGTGCAAATGTCATGATGTTGCATCGGTACCACCTTCTCCAAGTGTATTTCTAAGGCTTCCGTAGCTAAAGCTCCATCCTTTCAATTTTCAAACACCATATTATGTGGTGGAAAGTCTCTCAAGAACTTGCTATCGATGGAGAAGAAGTTGTGCCACAAATACTTGGAGATATAAATAATCTTGTTGATGCTTCTCAATAGGAATGCATGCTCACTAGCTTACAGTGATGTTCATGGCCTGGTTTTATGAGAATTGCAATTTAGGCTTGCATTTCCAATGAGAAGCAGTAACAGAATTAAGATTTCGTATTAGTACCTCCATCTCCAAATAGGAACTTTTTTTTAGGTTTCGTATTTAAAGCTTCAACTTTCCTCTATGTAAAACCCCATTACAAGATGAGAAGGCGGTGGAAAGTAAGTCTATCAAAAAGTGATATTATTATTCCTCGTATTAGGACCTTTAGTAGTTCCTATAAAATAGATTGTGGTCCCTCAATATTATCCACATTCATTTTTATACGTTGATCTCAAGGGTCCATCAATTGCAAAATCGGACTTTTATTTCCCAAGGTACGACCTTTGGATGATTTTCAAAGACCCTTAGATTTTCATGGTCACCAGTCTTGGTTTGTGTATACCGCGGCTCCCATACTTGCTAACCTCACAACAACACAATGTCCAAGAAACTAATTCAAGGACACAAGAATCTATGAGAATCGGAGTTTGTCAATCAATGTTGTGGACCACCAATGTAATGATCCTACAACACAACATCCGAAAGATTCTATAACTTAGGCTTTCCATAGACTTCCGCATAGGTTCACAAAAAAGACTTTGTATGGTGGATTGGCTTGGACATGCATACAAAAGCAATAAAATACACATGAAAAATTGGGTGAGCCAAGCATGGGTTCTTGTGGTGGGGGTTAATCATGGAAATGCTTGTGGTTCTTCTAACTTAGGGCACGTTTCCATAGGACTGGAAAAGGGACGTCGATGCCATCATCAAGAATCTATGGCATGAATTTCTTACATGCATGAATAGCAAGTGTGGAGAGATGGTTCACCCCTTCCACCTTGTAACTAAGGGCCGGTTCACACTATGGCCAAGTCGAGAGGAGAAGCCTCACTTTTCCGGCCCAAACTATGTCGAGAGGAGAAGCCTTTGGGCTAAAAAAATATATTAAAATAATCCACTTGAAGCCTTTGGGCGGTCATAGTGTGAAGCCCCAAAGGAGAAGTCCAAAGGCCAAACCCCATACCATTTGCAAAACTTTGAAGTCACTACTTACTACATGAATGGAGGAATTCACTGAAATTTTCCTCTCACTCTTTAACCATGGATTCTAGAAGGGAACACATCCTTGTTCTCCTTTCGGTCTTTATGGTTATGAAGTATGTTATTGTGGGCATTTTGGCGTTGCAAAAACTTGCAATTTTTCAACAAAATGTCCAAATGATGATGATGGCGGTGTTTATTACACAAGGGCGGAGGGTGGATTTTGGAAGGTCTTGTTGGCGTTTTGAGAGATATGGAGGGTTTTTGGAGCAAACACTTATGAGATCATTTTCGGAGAGAGAATTCAAGCGTCGAATGAGGGTGAATAAATTTACATTCAAATACTTATGTACTCTTTTGGGGCCTGTTTTGAAGAAAAAAGATACACATTTTAGAAAGAGTATTAGTGTTGAATGTAGAGTTGCGGTAACTTTGTCTCGATTAGCAACGGGGAATACATTAAGGAACACTATATTCGCTAATTGGAGACTTTTGAAAGTCTCAAAATAAAATATGCCCATAGTTTGGGATGCCAATATTGTGGGCATACGGAATATTGGGAACATCAAGAACATGACGATTTAAAAATTCGCACATAAAGCATATTCTTATTACTAAAAATAGAGAATTTCAATTAAAATGAAAACATGAGTTCCATGTGAAAAATAACAATCGACTCTAAAAAATAAATGGTTTATGTCATTATAGAGTTTGGGGTGCGCATCCCATAAGTAAGGCTCTTATGAATTTGGATGGCACATCCCAAACGTATACCACAATGGAATGTGACAAGTCCACTAAGTCTATTAAAAACCAAGTCTACTAAGCGTCCATGTTTTTCGCCATTAACTCCCACCTATGTTATGTTTACACATCTCCATCTTCCGCTTCATATCCATTCTTGGCGTCATTTTCTGCCGCTTCAATACGTGCCAAGTTGTCTTTGGCAAAATCTATATGTTTTTGGGGGATGGTCATTGTTTCTGTTTTAGAACCTTTACGCGGCTTCCAAGCACAAAGTATAGTGTCTGTGTTTATCCAAACCGGTGTGTACGCTGAGTCCATTGTCCACTTAAAATTGTTTTTGGTGTCCCAACCTAAATAAGTGCGTAGCACGTTTTGGTCTTTAGTGCTTGGACGGCAATATTCCACCTCAATTTGATGAAAATTGGGGCTAGTTCGAACAAAATTGGGTGAAGACAATGCTTTCACCAACCAAATTGGCTTGGGATGTTCCTCATCCCCTGCTCGTACAAGGACCAAATAACCTTCATGGCAATCAACACCTACACGAAACGACGGTGCCGGTCGATTGCAGGCAGGGCCGACGTAATGCTCGTCCATTGCGAACTCTTCACGAACGTCTCCATTGCTAAAAAACATGGTGTCGGACTCGACAACCGTTAAACGGCTTTGTGGCCAAAATCCTTGTGTTAAAGTTGTACGGGTGTCGCCACCAAGTGTCATTAGGGCCGAGCGAATGCGATCCCAATACGCAATCAAAGGTTCATGAGTATCTCTAACATGTCTAGTGATGTCCTCCTCACACAACTCTTTCCAATATTCAATGAATCCGGATATGCCTTTGATGATTTCCGGCCCATTCCTCATGGGGTCGGGTTTGCAAGGCTTTGGATCCCCATCCGGAAGCAAATATTTGCCATTATTGTCTTGACGCCATACGAGTATACCATCATCCGGGCCCCAATTAGGAGATGTGCACAAAAGCTTGAATTGCATGGCCGGGAGATCATCGTCCCTTATATAGAATCGGAATTGTTGTGTTTTGGTATGCCCCACCAAACGGTCCCCTCCCTTCAACATGTATGGCTTGATGAAGGCCTTGAAATCTGGTACTTCCTCAATCAAATGTGGAATTACTGGCATATGGTCCAAATCCATATACGATTTCATAAGAAGAGGTATGGTTGGAAAATCTTCTTCATACAACTTCATGCTCCACCGTCCGAACGATGCATCAATGTCGTCGTGTGTATGTCCCACCATCAAGAAAGACACAAACACCTCCTTGAAGATTCCTTTCGCCACGAGCAATGACCAAAAACAAAATACGTATCGACATTTGTTGTCCTTCGCACAATTATCAAGTTGAACGTGGAGAGTTGGAGGCAATGGTTTTGCACAAATGGGTTCTCCGGGTGGTTCTGACAATGACGACATACAAACCTCCTTCCCCGCAAGCACTGCCTCATAAAGGGATGTGGTTCCACAACCATCAAAAAGTGCACGGGAAGAATGTACCGGTGGCTTCTCAAGATCGCACAAGAGTTTTGCAAATGAACCCACCGTGTGGTTAGCATCCCCAGGGTAAAAATCCAAACCATAATGGGCATACTTTACGTCCCCATGGCCGTGGGCAATTATACCTGGAAAAAACAAACGATGCGTGACCAAAATAATCAAATAACCACTAAACGGATGTATGGAGTTGGACATTTGCCAAACACACCCAAGAAAATTGGATATACTTTAAACACGTAGTTGTGATTTCATACAAACATGTGACAACTACGGGCAACTTGAAGAGACCATCCGTGGCCTTTATTTTGCGTGCATAACAAGGGCATGCGGTTTTGGCATGGTCCATTTTATCATGGATGACTGTTAGAACCTCTGTGGGCCTCATTATGGATAGAGCACGATTCTTATAGTAATCTTGACGGTGTGCCTCTTGATTGTTGACATGCTCAATATATTTTTTCTGGTGTCTGGAATGAGATTCAGTGCCTATGGGATGGGCGTCTCGAAGACCTTTGTATTTTTCACACGTCGTACATCTAGCGAACTTGTCCCCAGGTCTTTTCAGAATGTATTTCGCAAACTGTTGGTTTTTAATCACA
Organism: Polytrichum commune; assembly: GCA_950295325.1. Taxonomy (NCBI): domain Eukaryota; kingdom Viridiplantae; phylum Streptophyta; class Polytrichopsida; order Polytrichales; family Polytrichaceae; genus Polytrichum; species Polytrichum commune. The sequence continues at coordinate 45,381,043 of OX485804.1, forward strand.
CTCAACTTGGACAAAGAAATGGGCCCACATCCCGCTATGCGACCCACTTCATTGATGTCCGTTAAGATGTTCTTCCATTTTGTGCCCGTGGGCAATACCATTTGAACAACCTTCTCCCCTGACGACAATGTCCTCGTCTTGTGGGGCATTGCATCGGCCAATGGCACTATGATGGTGGATAGTGTCGCGGACGCTTGCAGTGTAGCCTCCCTAGGTTTCTTTGTGCCCGAGTTGCCATGAAATCGAGAGCGGCGACCCAACGATGAATACTTTCGAAACCTATAAAAGTCAGCCTTGGAGACGGCGTGGATGGTATACCACGCTGTACAACACACATCAATATTCTCAAGTGTCACCACCTTATGCCCATATGTATCAAGGTGCAAATTTCTGTGGACCTCGAGTTTCTTAGCCGACCTCATACGAAAATCCGCAAGCCACATCTCTTGACGCAGAGACCTAATTTTCTCCCGCGGGAAAAATTGGCAACATTTCCTCGCGCAACAATCCTTGCCGGACACTAGACGGATAGATTCGTCCCCCAAAAGCCGATCCCGTCGACGCTTCTTATCTCCGTGAGGCACACGGTTTGAATCATATCTACGGAGGCCTTTGCGAGTACATGTTTTGGCCAACAAAGCTAATTGTGTTTGCTTATGCCGCCGCTCATAATCCCACAAACTCACTTCCTCATGTAGAACTTGACGAAGCGGCCATCGACGCAAGGAAAATCTCCATGTTACCGGGACCTTTACCGGAAGCAAAGAGTTCAAGATGCATACGCCAACATCATCGAGACCTAGGGCGTTGGCATCGACACAATCACGGGGATTGGAGTTTCTACATATGCCATCTGCCACCGGGACACCAACCTCGTTGAGTAGAACGACATCAAGGCCAACCCATTGCTCCCTCCCGAAACCGGCACACAACGAAATGTCATCGTGGTCATCTCCGGAATACAGAGATTGTTCGTGGACTTCCAAAGATTCATGGGAGGATGTATCCACAAACACCCCCCTCACGTTTGGCACACCATTACTATCTACCGACGGGGAAGACAGTTCACATTCAGCATCGGATGACGATGCATACGTCGACAACTCCAATGAACTATCACCCACATGCAACGCCATACCGCCTAGACCAACCACCAGGAAATGATCAACCCAACCACCACCGCAATGCATACAAGAGAGGATAGAATATATGTGGAGATAAATGGTCCAAAATTGACAAACAAATTTTGGTGCACCATTGGAGAACCTCACGCACAAAGACGAACGCGCGTCCCAAAAAAACGTTTTAAGCATACGTCTCGGAGCCTCACTAATGTAAACAATACATGGACAAAGAGGAGAACAATCGTTAGTCGTCCAGGAGGGCCCTGCTGTTCGGACCAGCGCCTATCCCCATACAACCGACGACGAAATCACAAATCCAAGAACGCCACATGCATTTACGAACGCGCGTTCGTGACCTCAGTAACTTCTCCATGTGCATCCGGCGGCCTTCGAGATCCCTCATCTGAGAGCACCCTCGGGAATGTCGGTTTTGTAGGTCAAAGTACCATGTTGACTTAGGAACCTGCGCGATATACTATCACAAGAGAACACTTCTCCATACGCACAAAAGTAGTAAATCTGCAGATGATGCCTGAATCAACTCCAACAATATTTTGAACACTGAGCACCTTCATATTGTGAATTTGATTATGTTCACTTTTGCGTACCTACCCATTTACGAACGGACGTTCGTAAATGGGTGCGACCCCGTGTTCACATCCTTCACGGACGAGCGATGAGCATATTTTTCTTGCTATTCTGTGTTCGTATATTTCTGCCATACTGATGTGTATGAATGAAGATGTGTTGCTGGATGCGTAGACAATAATGACATGTATTTACGAATGCACGTTCGTAAATTCCCGACCATTAGGTACCAATAGATACGGGTCAAATAAGTATGTATGATCCTCGAAGGCATATTTACGAACGCACGTTCGTAAATGACTGTCATGGATTAAGTGCATGTGACCAACCATATGAGTAGCTCAATCCAGAACATGCTCTCATGTGGGATTTACGAACGCACGTTCGTAAATTACCGACCATCAGGTACCAATAGATAAGGGTCAAATATGTATGTATGATCCTCGAAGGCATATTTACGAACGCACGTTCGTAAATAATTGCCATGGATTATGTGCATGTGACTATCCATGAGTAGCTCAATCCAAAACATGCTCTCAGGTGGGATTTACGAACGCACGTTCGTGAATTACCGACCATCAGGTACCAATAGATAAGGGTCAAATATGTCTGCATGGTCCTCGAAGCCATATTTACGAACGTACGTTCGTAAATAACTGACATGGATTACGTGCATGTGACTATCCATATGAATAGCTCAATCCAGAACATGCTCTCATGTGGAATTTACAAACGCACGTTCGTAAATCCTTGCCATGTACAGGTCCGAATCGTTTGTCTAAACCTGAAGCTCCTCATCTTTACGAACGTGCGTTCGTAAAGTTCCGGTATTTACGGTGGTATATGCGGTAGGTACAGCCTGTACTGTACTTGGGTGATGTAGGGTTGGCGCACACGAAATGGCTTGAGCGCGTTCGGTGAGGTCTGTAGAGCGCACACTTGCATGTGCCGCTGAAAAGAGCTTTATTGTGGGGGGAAGAGCTTTAAGTACTTCACCCCGCTGGTTCAAAATCCCTTGGATGCTCTTTAAAAAGCGGATTCCCGCCGCCTTCTTTGACCTAACAATCTCCCATTCCATCCATGCGGAATTATATAAATAGCACTGTCATGTATGGAACATGCCTTGCATGCATGCCAACATATTGAAAATATATAAATCAGTTGCACACCTTAGTTGTGACCAAGGTCTCATCGAAATATATGTATATACATATACACATAATGTCTAAATATGGAGATGGTTAACATTGAATATTTAATGATTTGCGACTAAGGTATGAAGTCCAAGTTAATTGACAATTGATGCCTAATAAAGTTATGAATGTCGAAGTCATAGATATATATATATATATATATATATATCTATACATATATACACATATACACACACATATACACAATGAGGTCAGAGTGGCTAAGAACATGTTGCGGACGCCCCTAAAATTATAGGTATCATATGTTTCACATCAAAAAATGACCGTAATATGGTCACCAAGTGCATGAATACAACTAAAAAATCGGGTTAATCCATAATGGCTTGCTGTAAGCCCGAAATCGTACTCACATTAATCCTTAAATCGCAAAAACATGGCTAACCCGTCGATTTCACGCTTGATGGAATTAATCAAAGGATGAGAAAGGTGAGGCGTTGAATATCTTGGTAAATTAGGCTAAGAGGTAATTAGGAGCTAGAAGTGAAATTAACCTTAGAGGGAAAGGGGATGTGAAGGCATGAGTGTTTAATAAAGAGCCTAGTAAAAACGTACTTAGGAATACCAAGAAAAACCAATAGAATAAAGGAGGAGTCATAATGATGACTGTCATTTATTAAACGATAGTTACATGAATAGCTCAGGAGGATGGATAAGAGCCGGTTGGTTGGATACTAATTTCCTGCCTAGAAATCACTAGCCAAGTCATGTGTAACACATGAAACGATCACACGAACTTGATGGGAGTTGAACCCGGACCGTTTAAAGTGTCGTACAAATTCCCTCCCTCAACCAACAAAGGGAACATGATTTGGTGACCACAACCATAACGACCCACAACTTATACCACAACGCGAGCGTGATTACTTGGTAACAACTATGGTGGGTTACTTTTATCGTATCTAATTATCTATCTATCTATGAATGTTATTTATCTATGAGGCTAGGGGGAGAAGAAGTCAATGAAAGAAAAGGGAAAGTGGGTTTGGAAGGAGGAGAGGCCAAAAGAAAAGGTCTTTGACCCGTTTTTCTCTCGGGCGGCCCGAAAGATGCCGGGCAAACCGGGAAAAAAGGTAGAGGTTGGAGGGGTCTCCGGAGGTAGAGGCAAGGAGCCTCATAATGCATGTTTAGAGAGGTAGAGGAAGGGAGGAAGGAGGAGAGGGCGAAACCCTGCTCCGTTGGGAAATGAATGCATACACGGAGGTAGAGGGAGAGAGAGTGGGGGCGAAGGGAGCGAAGCGCCGCTCCTGTGGTGAGTGCTTGTCCGTGTGTTGTTGTTTGGTTCGTTTCTCCGTGGCCAGAGAGCTCGAGGAGCAGAGTCGAAGTGTGGAGAAATCGGTTCCAGTGAAGTGGATGCAGATTGAAGGAGCGACCAGGTAGTTAATGCGGCGTGATGAGGGTGATGTGTGGACTTGATTGGAAATCCAGCCAGAAAGAGATAGTTCAAGATCTGGACGAAAAGCTCTCGTGGGGTCTAGCCCCTGGAAGAGCACCTGAGAATAACTGCGAGTTCTTTTGCACTCGTTATCACGGGGTGTGACTCCGGCAACCCAGGGGGCTGATTAGGGGTCGTGCAAACAAACTCGTGATGAGGCGGGAAGGGGTGATTTATCGTGAGGCTGAGCCTTAGGGTCGATCAGAGAATAACGAAATGGTATGCGACCCAGACTCAAAGCTTCAGAGGTCTCCAACGAGGGTAGAGCAGTCAAGGGATATAGTTGCCAACAGTGGGGGGATCGGAGTTATGCACCTTGAACATGCACCATCAGGGTGATCGACAGAAGCTCACCAGCACCTGGACAACACATAGCAGAGATATAGGACCGAGGAGCCTTCAAACTGCCCAACCCAGCATTTCATCGCTGAAGCCCGCAACAACTCGAAGGATCGGACGTGGGATGGTCCGGTCGAGGGGAGCTGGAGAGCGGGCGAGTGGTGCAGCACTAGGGTCATGAAGGGGAACTGTGGACACCCAGAGCACCCTTTACTGCTTTTACGGGAGTTTTCGGCATTGGTGTACAATTATTTCAGGGAACTCATGTTCCTCTTACCTCATGCTTGTTGAATTCTGCTATCGGGATTAGGCTGTAATTTGATGGCTGGTTGCTGAGATGAGATGTGGTACCGTGTCATGACTCTATGAGCTCAGTCTCCGCATTCCATTCCCCGCTGATCTTAATGAATTGTGGACGACTGAATGTTGTGGGAAGCAAAGTGGAGTTCTCTCTCCTTTGGAAGGTTTCAGGGAGTGGGGGAATGGTCCAAGCGACAGAAGATAAGAGAGCCCCCATTTGTACAACCACGCTGGGATTATTTGGGCGTTGATACCCAATCGGAATATATCGGGGCTCTAATGCTCCACAAGCGGCAGCAGTGAGGCAGGTAGCAGACTGCCTGTGGTGCGAAGAAAAACTCAGAATCCGGCGAAGTCTCGCACTGTGCAGACGCTCCCCTGTCGGTCCTCTAGGAGGCTGTATCTGCGAGGCATGGAGGTCTCGGCCGCAAGGGGTGGAGGTCTCGGCCCCAGTTGTGTTTAGGGTGTGCGGCACGGACAGTAGGCATTGTGGAATTCCTCGGAGTGAGGTGAGGGCAATAGGAGAAGTCAGTGCATGCGAGGGGTCTTCTCTTGGGTCCGAACGGTGCGAGAGTAAGATTGGGTTACATGACATTAAGCTCAGATGAGGCAGTGGCCGGCAACCCACAATGCGTGGAAATTGCCACAGGCAGGGAAGGTAGCATTGCCTTGTTAATGCATATGAGTAGAGTAATTGGGTTTTAGAGTGGCAGCCCGGTAGCTAGATGTGTGCTTGTGACGTTGTAGGCGACTTGGTGCTTGTGAACACTTGAAATTAATAAAAAAAAAGAAAAAGGTGTTATATACACCACTTCTCTCAATCTTTTCTTTGCTTGCACTTGTGATTGCGTAATGGAATGTAGCTCATGATCCCTCACCCGGACTAGGACGCAATCGAAGGGTGAGGGGGATTGATGCTCACACTTGCACTAGGGTAGATTGAGGACATTATGAACTAATTATACCTAATAATATATGTAAGTTAGGTCTTCTTTCAAATGGTATCTAGGTGTGAAAATAAGGAATTAAAATGGCATGAGTAGGAAGGATTAATCAATTTGTAATGCTGCATAGTATAATAGCGTAATGATCATTGAGACTTGAAACCATACTAGCTACCGTAACGTTGAATCATAGTTACAATTATTATGTGTTTGACGTCCTATTGGAAATTGAATTTTCGTCCACTTGTTGTAAGGGTACGGATACACATTGGTTAAATGTTTATTAGATCATTGGTGATATTTATAGTTGAATGCATTGTTCGATTGTTAGTTTAAGTTGACACATGATTAAATGAGTTGAGGTCCTATTGGAAATAGACTTTTAGGGTTTGGGGAAATGCACTATTAATTTGGAATGTTGCATACAATAGTATGTACTTACAATTAATATATGTTTTGCATCCTATGAGAAGGATGTGCATCATCATAGCTTAAAGTGTTGATATAAATTGAAGTCTTAAGACATGCATGTTATTATAATAAGATCGTGGATTGTGTGATGAAATTTCACTCAAAACTATTAAGGTGAAAGAGGGAATATTTGAAATTTCACTTATCACCTAAACCAAAATTTTATCTCAAATCTATTAATTTGGAATGTCAAAATGACAATTGGCATCATTATCAATTATTATAGTTGTTATGAACGGAATTAAGCATTCTCCATCCAACCAACATTGGTAGACCAATTTGACCTGCCCTCAGACAACAACATGGCCACATATAAGAAAGGTTGGTAAGATAAAAAGATGCAGGGATGTAGGGTTTAGGGTTTGCGGTTAGGGTTTAGGGTTAGGGTTTGGGGGTAGGGTTTAGGGGTTTAGGGTTTGTGAAAGTTGTGTATGTGGTATTTGGGTTTAGGTTTTAGATTGTTACTAGGATACATTACACACACAAACAATATTGACTCTTCAAAAACCCTTGTAATTGCAGTAACTTCATTCATCGCAAGCTCGTAGTTGATGCTAGCAAAATAGTTGACCACTCCAGAAATGCATTAGTTCAAGCTAACACCTAATATTGGAACTTGAATTGACATCCTATCGTATAGCAACTCTCCGCAATCTCATATTATTATGAATTCCTTTTTGCATGTAATGTTTATTTGAGGAACCATCGAATTAATTGAAAGATATCTAGCTATTACATAAACTATATTTTAAAACACCATATACATATCTTTGGGGGTGGATTCTACATTGACAACCTAGGAAATGACATGCATTGTTTATTACGAATTAACTGAGCATATTTTTCTAAAATATGTTTACAAGGAATCCAAATGTAGAGGTACTAAGGAAATAAAACGAGTAAAATTCATGTATTTGAACTAAGCTTTTCAAGTTAATGCCCTAAACGCGTCCATTACATATAAATATGTCAAAGCATGAGTATAACATGAAGGGTTCCAATATACAACCATCTCTCATCTCCCATCGCATCCCATCCCATCCCATCCCTTCCCATCACCTCCCATACCATCCCATCCCATCTCCCTCCCAGCCCTAGCCAGTGGAGTTGTGCCACGTGGCAGGTGCTGGGAAACCCTACCGGCGCAGCTACCTCCCCGCGTCCCTTCCTCTTCTCCTCATTTGTCATTTCGAGGAGAGGAGGAGCGGAGCGCTTGGAGAGCGAAGCTCTTGCTTTTTTTAGTCTTGAAGTTTTAAATTAGTTTTGTTGCAAGTTTTGAGAGATTTCAGATTGAGAGCTTGTGTGAAAGCTTTTGAGTTTGTGAAAGCTTTCAGTGTGAGAGTTTGTGAGTTTCAAAAGCTTGAGAGTTTGAGTAGGAAAGCTTCAGAGTTTCGGATTGAGAGTTTGAAAGTGATCTTTAGAAGCTTGAGAGTTTAAGGAAGCTTTAGAGTTGAAGCTTGAGAGTTTAGGGAAGCTTCAGAAGTGAAGCTTGAGAGTTTAGGGAAGCTTGAGAGTTAAGGGTTTGCTTAAGAGTTCAGAAGCTTGAGAGCTACAAGCTTGTGAGTTTTGTGTACATGGGAGTATACTAGGGTTTGTATATAAGCTGTGAAGGCTTGAGGTCTGCATTAGAGAGTTATATGAGTGTGCATTTGAAAGGCAATTGAGTGTGCACTTGTGAGGATTTATGGGATTTTTAGAAAGAGAAGAAGCAGGGTTTGAAGTGTGCAGCATTTCAATGTAATTTGTTATCCTTTCCAACTCCTCTCACATTCTGAAAATGTTGCTTCTTGAATTCAATTTGTTTTGTTACATGCAATGTGAATTATCACTTTCTTCTTCATGTTTCATTCTGCATCTCATTCTGCATCTCAATTGCTTTATGATTCAAGATTTGCAGGCACGACTGCAAGCAGAGTAGCTAATAAGTGAGTTATATACGTATACATATATATACACGTATTCATATATATACGTATACATATATGTACGGACAGGGGATCCCAAAACCATCACATTTACGAACGCTCGTTCGTAAATGGACATACACTGTATACCGAACCTCCATTTACGAACGTGCGTTCGTAAATACGCACTCCACGTTCTTTGAAATGATCTATATTTACGAACGCACGTTCGTAAATATACTCAAAATATCGCTTAGATGGAACCTTAACTTTAATATGAACCTCTACGAATATCTAAAGAACAAATATAAATTTGCGAACACCAATAAAACAACTCACATGTACTTACGAAAGATAAATCAACCAAATGTCCGAAAAGATAGACCAAATGGACATACTTACGAACGCACGTTCGTAAACAAAACCAAATCTATAAAACCTATATCTTTTACGAACGATCGTTCGTAAAAATAACCAAATATATTGCAAATACATTCATGACGAGTAGTCTCTTTGATCTTCATATCTTTTACGAACGCTCGTTCGTAAACTCAATACTAAAAATTTATATTATCTTGCAACCCCTCATTTACGAACGAACGTTCGTAAATATAATTACATCAATTGCAAAGACGCATTAACACTGCGTAGTATGTGGGATATGCATGTCATTTACGAACGTTCGTTCGTAAAGTCACTAATTGTTTATATTCTGTTGCAGATGGCAAGATCAAGCAGAAGCGCCATTGAGATGTTCGCGGTGAAGGTCGATGGCCTCCCAGAGTCCGTGTTAGACGATAACGGCAACGACAACTATGTCCCCAAGGAAGACTTCATGGGGGAGTGGACGGCACTGCCAGAGAAGATCGGGGACGGCCTTTTCTGCATGCGCTTCACCTACGAGCTGGAGACCAGAGTGGACCAGCCTGAACAGTGGGTTCAAATGAAGACGTGGGAGATAGAGTCCATAGAGGCCCAGGGGGAGTATGTAATTCTGGACATGAAGAACAAGAAGGATCATATCAACCTCTTGTTGCATTTCCAGAAACATACCTTCTCCTACCAATACGCCACCAATAACGTAGTGGAAGATGCCAAGCACTTCGACCTGGACGGCCTCTTCTCCAAATATGCGTTGAGCCCATATTGGACGACAAAGAAATTGACCGCCCTTGCATTGAACATCTCCAAATACAACAGTGTGGTCACTGAGGCAAACAAGAAGAAGAAGAGCCCCAGGAAACCATCCACATTAGGGGCAGGAGGATCTAGAAGTGCACCCAGGCCTGTGCCTTCCGCGAGCAGGGCGACGGAGGGCCCCAGTAGACACTCCACGCCATCGAAGAGGACAAGGGACGAGATGGAGAAATCGGGAGTAACAGAGACCGCGGAGGTGACCTCTTCTGTCGTAATGCCTACCCCCTTGAAAAAGGGTGAGAACCCTGACGCTGTGAAGGCCACGAGGATCCTTCGAGACTTCAACAACTACTCGAAGGATTGTTGGCCCATGGGACACCACTTCACATTCAACGTGGACTGCTTCAAGTGCAAGATGTCCCCCAACAAATGGGTGGTTCGCTCTCGCGAGAGCGGTGGTGTGAAGTGGCAGATCAATAATCTAATGAACAATGTCAAGTGGGACAGGCAGACCGTCTGTGTCATGCCGAAGGGGCTGACATCCCGTCCGACGGAGAAGGACTGGCCACGGATCCAGAATGGAGAGTTCTGGATCATAGACGGACAACACAGCTTGGAGGCGTCCCAGATAATCCTCAAGGACGACAACTTCCAGCATGAGCTGAAGGAGGACTTGCGCTACTGGAAGGCGTTCTTGGTGTGGTCGGACGATTGGGACAAGCTGCGGAAGATATCCACCTTCCTCAACTCCGGCAACAAGATCAAGGCCTTCGAGGCATCGTGGGCAGCCAACATAGTGGCTGCAAGGGACGTCTGGGTCGCCCACGGGTGCCCCCCTAAAGAAAGGGAGAACGCGAAGACGCCGTCTCCACAATGGAAGGTGAGTTTACGAACGAACGTTCGTAAATATCTTTGACATTCAAATTTTCAAGTTCTTTGACATTCAAATTTACGAACGTGCGTTCGTATTTTGTGCGTTACTGATGCCTTTCTTGCTGCAGGCATTCTGCGACGCAATGGTGGACAAGTTCTCCTCCATCGACATGAAGTCTACAACAACCAAATTTGTCCTGGAGCTCAAGGGTGAGCTCCGCCTCATCTGTTGCAACAGGGACACTTGGGAGTTGTGGACACAATTTTTTGATGCGCACAGCTCGGGCGATTTGGTCAACCCCAACACCGAGGAGAAATACAGCGCTGAGAAGACTGGGGAGGCCCCTCCAGTACTGAGGGAGTTCTTCAGGTCCCTTCAAGGGTTAACAGAGTCCGAGTTGCAGAGGTGCGCGGTGCATCTTCTTGGGAACACAGTGGGAAGAACCATCCCATACCCGAAGATATTTTTGAAGAGGCCAAGACACAAGCCCGGCACGTATTCCATCAAGGAATGGTGCGAACACCGCAAGCTGAAGACTGCTGCAATGAGGGAGTTGAACGGCCTAATACCGGAGTACGCACTCATCTTAGCCGACAGAGACGTTAATTGGGCCAGTTGGAAGATGTTCAAGGTCAACTACAACATCTCCGGAGCCTCAATGCGTTGTCTTGTCAAGGAGCACGCCTCCATTTTGAAGCAGAAGGGGAACAAGAGGACAAAGAAAACCGAGACGGATCCCCAGGAGGTGGAGCAATACAGAAGCTTTTTGGCGCGGAAGAGGTTGGCCACATTCGGAGTGGCCAGATTTTGTTTGGTGACAACCGGAGTGGAGAGGATCACATTTTCCAAGTGGGACCGGACCATGAACAGGGCCGAGGTGAGGGAGGATCGACGGGGGTGCCCATTTGCCCTGATCGATTTCAGGGGGATCCCCGGTGCGTCGAGGCAGGGGGGGAAGGACATGCCTTTTTACAACCCCTTCATGGCCAAGTTCAAGGAGCATAAGTCGCCGGACATGAGGGAGCCTCACGTTTGGCTGTGGATAGTGGAGCAGGAGAAGCTGTCTGTCGTCACCGACCTGTACGAGAAGACGATCAAATTCGAGTACAACATCTTCCACAGCACTTACGTGCCCGCCAAGACGGAAGGGATCGTGGCCATTAACGAGGCCAGGGGAAACAAACAGGTGGGGGCGGTCAGCCTCGTCTTCTTGACGTACAACGCGCTTCGGAATGGGCGAGCCCCTGTTAGGGCGAATACTACGTTCAAGAAGATCTACAACATCCCCCATCCCCCTTCCAAGGATCTGCTGCAGGAGACCTTGTACACTGTCTTCCCGGCGATGGAACTCAGGTTGGAGTTCTACGTCTCCGTTTTGCAGAGCGTGGCAATAAGCGGAGAGACCGTGTACAACGTTTGTGGAGGCAACAAGTTCATGTACGCTGCGATGGTAAGCTCTCCAACTAATATTTACGAACGCTCGTTCGTAAAGTTCACCTCAACTTGTCTTGGGTTTTGATGACATTGTTTCTCGTCGTTGATGTTTACGAACGCACGTTCGTATATTCTAACGTATTTGCTTGGATCTCAGATGCTGGGGCTGGTCGTCAATAGCTTCATTGAAGCCATTGACGAGGAGGACTTCCACGTGCACAGGGCGAAGGCCTCCACGATGGACCTGGAGGACATGTCCCTCCCGAGGACGGACATCAACATGCCCGTCGACGAGGGCATGCCCGCCATGGAGACGGACGACGACGAGCCCGCGCCCTCCTACAACGTCGAGGCGATCCTCCGATCCTTGGACGTCACGCCTCTGCGAATTTTGGGGCCGTCGGGAAACCCATCCGACGTGCAGGGGACTCCGGGTGGATACACGGGGTCGTCCGCGGGGACAACCCAAGATGTCCTCCCCGCGCGAACGTCTGGGGCGGATGCATTCGGCACTCCCGAGGGATGCTCGACATCGGTGTTGCCCAGGCCAGTCGTGGTTCCCAAGATGGAGAACCTCGACCTTCTGGACCAACGCTCCCGCCCGTCGTTGGACCATTTCCGCAACACTAGGCGGAAGATGAAGAAGACCCCCTACGTAGAGCTGCCTCCGGGGGCAATCATCGAGGTCTCCGACGAGGACGAGGGAGATATGGAGATAATGGTCGAGCTGGGGGTCGACTTCGACAAGAACAAGCGGGTCAAGGAGGAGGCCCTCTCCGTCGCTGAGCTTAACGCCAAGCTTGAGCAGAAGATGAAGGAGGACATGGCGAAGGCTGCTGAGGAGAATGCGAAGAAGATGAGAGCAATTCAGGAGGAGCTAAGGCAATCCAACGAGAAAACGGACGCCATCCTCGCCATGCTCAACAAGATGCAGAGCTTCTCGGCACCCCCCCCAGCCGGCTTACCCCTTCCTTGGAGGATACCCATCGCAATACCCCCCGCCAGGCCAGTACCCCCCGCAGGGCCATTTCCCAGGAGGACCATCACACCACTTCGCGCCCCACCCTACGCCTGTTGGGACTCCTCCGCCCCCAGAAGTTCCCTCGGCCACCTCCCACGATGCTGTCGCGGCGGCCATCCAGGAGGACGAAGATTTACGAACGCGCGTTCGTGAATCTTCAGGTCCTGCAACCCTCACCCCTCCCTCTTCAAAGGTAGGACTGCACTCAGACACCGACACAACATCTTTCACCGTCGTCCCCAGGGTAGTAGACAGACAGGGCGATGACTCTGCACGACACACTAACATGGTCATTGTGGAGGACACGCAGGGGAGCCCCAATGACGCAACAGGAGAGCAGGGGATGGACGTGGAAGAGACACCTGCCGCGTGGATGGAGGATGTCCGGATGGACGCGCTCGACCTGGGCGCCGAGGATGACAACGTGCTGCGCATCCAGCAGACACATGCCTCTCAGTCGGAGCGTGAGGCCGACTCCATGGAAATGGAGGCGGCTGCGGCTGTGGAGGTTACGAACGCGCGTTCGTTAATCGTTGAGGAGGGACTTGCTGCTCGGTCCAGCGCCGCTTCCCCTCCCCCCGATGACGAGGTAAATCTCCTCTGAGAATACCATTTTTTGCGAACGCGCGTTCGTAACCTCACTAACATCGCGGTGTTTTTCTCTTCATCGACACCCCCTGGCCCACGCGAACCCTCTTCAGCGACCCCCCTTATGGGCAACCAGTTTTGTAGGACACGGCATCATTTTGCCTTAGGAAAATGTAATAAACTTTCATGTGAGAAATGTAAATACTCAACGGATTAATATATGGGCCCATGTTATCTGCATCGCATTGCTTCAAATTTTGTGCCCTCGACTCCTTCTCGTATATTGTGGATGTTGATGCGATTATGTTCATTCTTGTGTATCCACCTCATTCACGAACGCTCGTTCGTGAAAGGGTGCAACCCCGTGTCCACCTCCTTCACGAACGACCGCTCGTAAATGCACCGCCCCCGCAGCCTTCATTCACGAACGGTCGTTCGCAAGTGTGCCCTTGTGCACATTTTCCTTGCACTCTCCTCACTTCCTCGTCTTTTCCCATAATGCATCGTCTTCATTTTCTACGCAAAAATTTCATTTTTGGATCATAGCATTAAACTAGTCGCGTTGTTCATCACAGGACCCCCCGGAGATAGGTCGCAACCCCTCGACCAGTGGACCTCACATTTGGAACAAACCTTTCATAGTTTTTGACCTCAATGGGGTCTTGTGTCACACCCAACACATCCCCAGGGTCCCCACGCGTCCCTTCAGTCACCCCGACGAAAGGGACTATGACGGCGAGCTCGACACCCTCATAAACCGCAAGGTTGTCCGCGCCCGTCCCGGCTTGCGGGACTTCCTTCGCGAGGTGGTCGAGTTCGCACACGTCGTTGTGTGGAGCTCCATGGTCATGGAGAACACGAAGCCCATCGTGGATTTCTTGTTCCGTGATCTCCCGAGCCCTTGCCTCGTCCTCGGCCAAGAGGACTGCGACGAGCTGCTCGACAAGAAAGGCTGACCGGTGCCCAAGTTTGGCGGTCGAGGCGGAGGACAACAGTTCCTCAAGGTCCTCCGCTCTAGACTCTGGCGAGGCGTCCCCCGGCTGCAGGGGACACCCCACGGGTGGTGGCCGACTCCTGAGAACACCCTCCTCATCGACGACAGCCCCACCAAGAGCGTCTTGAACCCCCCGGGCAACGTCATCTTCCCGGACACATGGACCGGCGATAGGCAAGACACATTTTTGGTCGATAGGCTAGCCCCCTACCTTAGAAGGCTCGTGCTCCACGCCGATAGCATCCCATTTTTTGTTAGGTCCAACCCCTTCGGCAATGCGGCACTAAGCCCCCGCGATAATGTATATAAGAGCATCATGAGGCTCACCAAATTCAATAAATTGATTTGAAATTCCTCCATGTCTTTGCTTCTTATCATGTGGTTCACATATCTAATGCTTGCTCTGTTTTTGGATGTCTGTTTTTGTTTTGTTGTTGTTGTTGTTGTTGTTGTTGTTGTTGTTGTTGTTGGCCTCCTTAGTCTGCCCCCATATGTGACGCCCCGGTACTCGACGGCCCTTCCCGTCCCATCTCGCCCCCTGGCTCCCCTTCCCGTGACGTCACGGACTTCCAAATGCCATCCCTCTACCAGTTCTCGGCGGTGGACGCGGCCTCAGCAGTGGATTACTCCCGCGACGTTGGCATCGACGACGGCGTCGTCAACAGCCCGCCCCCCGCACTTGTCGCCCGCGCCTACGCCCCGTCGCCCTCCCCCTTCTCCAAGGAGAAACGGATGCTCGTTCGTTTGGGGCACCTCTCGCCCTCTAAGGACGACGCCGTCGCTCGTCGTGGGCCGAGCCGGCGTCTCCGCATGGACTTTGCCCCCGCCGACTCCGTTCCTCCCCCCGCAACGTCCTCCGCGATCGTGGGCCCTCCAGGCCTCGACTCCCCCCCGCCATCCAACAATGCAATAGTTCCATCGGCTCCGGATGCTCCCGTCGACGCCCCCCTCGTTCCCACCGTTCTCCGCATGGACGTCCCCAAAGCCAAGGTGCCCTCCTCACCCCTAAACCCCTTTCCCGCTTTTGCTTTCCTTGTCTTCCGTGTGCGTGTCGTTCTCTTTACGAGCGCCCATCCCAAACCGCCCTCATTATTTTCCCCACTCCATTCCTATTCTTATCTTCCTATGACGTTGTTTTGCAGGTGGCTACCCGCTCGCTTGGTGCCCAGCCCTCCTCCACGTCCTCCTTGGATAGGCACGCCCTCAAGGGCGCATCTTCCGAGTCCGATCGTTGTCTGGCCCTCCGGAGAAGCGCAAGACATTCCCTTTCGCAAACGCCCTCGCATTCTACTTATAATACCACCTCGTACAATTCGGGAGCGCGTCCTGAAACATGCAAGAACGACACATATTCCTGTCCAGGCAACACACAAGGATACAGTCGTGGGCCTGAGATTTTTAGAGCCATGGAGGCCGCCAAAAAAAAGGACTTAGCCGCAAAAAAAAAATAGTGGGTCGGACTAGTGTGACTAGAAGCGTACTAGTGGGACGGACTCCCTAAATGGGCTTAGGTGTAGAACTTATTTAAGTGCTTACTTTCTATGCTATTGCAAGTTACTCAAGACATTGATGGTATTTCCATTATAATTGTATTTCAATCCCAATTAATTCATTCAACTTCCATTCATTCTTCGCATCTTCCCTTCCATTCATAACGAGTTGTCATTTCATACGCAACTATTTTCATGTATGCCTCACATTTTTGTTTACTTCCATGCCTTTATGTATAATAATAGTAGCATACCATTATACATATGAGATTTTTAGTCATCATTACTGGTCCAATTTTGAAATGTGCATCCTTATATAGTATCATAATCAACAAAAAGTCTCCAATTACCGAATATAGTGTTAAGGATGATTGGAGATGTATACGGCATAGGGGTGAGTACAACTTCAGAAATTGTAAGTGAATGTTGTGAGGCTATTAGAATTAAGCTACGACCATTGGTTTTTCCAAAACCAACACTTGCGAGGATGAAAGAGATAGCTTATGGATTTGAAGCATTACATGACATTTCTTTTATATTAGGGGCAATAGATGGTAGTCATATACCCATTCTAGCACCATCCCATGATCCAGTAGCATATTACAATAGAAAAAGGTTTTATTCATGTTTGCTTTAAGGAGTTGTAGATGCGGATTGTAAATTTTGGGACTATGATTTTGGATGGGCCGGGAGGATACATGATTGGACATTGTTTCAGAAATCTGAAATTGGGAAGAAAACTATGAGAGGTTTGTTTTTACCATTTAAGTTTATCGGAGACGCAGCCTATCCAATGCGGCCTTGGTTTTATTCACGTTTTAAAGATGAAAAAGACGGTTTACCTAGAAGGAAAGCCCATTGGAATTTTATCCAATCAAGCACCCGTATGGCCGTGGAAAGGGCATTCGGTATTCTCAAAGGAAGATGGCGGATTTTACTGAAGAGAATTGATATGTCACTCCGGAATGTACCGGATATTGTTACCGCAGCCCTTTGTCTACAAAATTTGTGTATAATTCAGAAGGATGAATTCAATATGGAATGGGCGGTAGATGCAGAGAAGGATTTGCAAGAAAAAGCTAATAGGTCTTTAGGGGATTTACAAAATATTAACATGTTTAAGGCCCTTGAAGCATCTCTGAGGAAAATGAAAGAATTGCAGAAGATAAATCCCCAAGCCAATGAGACACCATTCATTGAAATAAAGGAAGAGAAAGAAGTAGAAGGTGGAAATGATGAAGGTGAACAAACAAAGGTGGAATGGCAGAAAAAGATGAAGCAAATGTTGGCTGAAGCAACACGTGTGCATTTACTATTAGCAAAGAGTTTTTACAAGGCTCATTTAGCCCAAAAATCAACTCTTCGATTTGAGGACTGCAACTATGATACTACTAGTTCTGAATCAGAGTAGTAATTTGAACTAGAGTTTGTTAATGAGGCGGTCAAATTGATAATCTACCCTCTCTAGTAGTTCATTTGTTTTTTCAAAAAATTTCATCAATCCAATGCTGGTTTCAACCATTTTCTCAAAAATTTCAATTGATCTTTCTTGAAAATTAGTCTTTGTCTTTGATATTGATGGAGGGGTGGATATTGGGGCACTGTCTACTTCTGGAGAAGAATTGGTTGGAAAATCTGCACTATTATTTGTTGTAGCTGATATATGCTTGAAAACTTGGCCGGCTTGATGGTACCATTGATCTAGAGCGTCGAAAAATTTACTCTCTTGCCGATTGTTGCCTGAAATACCATTTGCAAGTTTGTCTTCCTTGTAAGAAGAAAAAATTTGATTAAACTTCTTACGACATGTTTGGGCTGTTCGGTTGAACTTGGAGAGCATAACCACCATCATTGCATGAAGCCGCACCCATGTATCAATTCCTGCACTCAAAACAGTGAAAAAAAAAACAATCAAAATTTGTATAAGAAAAAAACAATTTCAAGAACTGTGGGCAGAAGATGAATGGATTGGGAGGTATGAATAGGAAGGTGGTGGCCATGTGATCACGAAGTGGGTTGGTGGGAAGAAGGCATCCTCCGTAAGGGGAAGGTACGAGGCTCAAATCCCAATGGCGACATTTGCCCGAATCCATATGGGGGGAAAGGGGGGCCTGGGGCCGGGACACGGGCGCGCGGCGAAGGCGAAGGCGAAGGCAAATGCCTTTAGGCCTCCAAATAGGCCTCACAAATCCTCAAAATTCCTCAAAATCTGAAATTTTCTTTGCAAAAAAACCTAGTTAGGTTTAGGGTTACTCACCTTGTTTTTTGCCGTTCCTTTCAAACTCGGGCTCCATCTCCCCCTTCAAAGCAATGAGTTGATACACCTCTGAATCTAGCCAATTTCGATTTCATTCTTCTCCTTCAACATTCACTTCAACTTGTGTAGGTTTCTTCTTTGGGGCAGTTTTCTTCCTTGGGGCAGCTCTTTTCTTTGAACTCCCTATTATCTTACAATCTTTCTCTTCTTCAACATTTCTCTCGTCAACTCTCTCAACCCTCTCAACTTCCACTTCTTTCTCTCTTTCCTCTCTAGTAGGTGCTGAATATGGCCGAAATGCACCAAAAGAGTTCACACTCAAAACATTCTCTAACCCCATCCACCTCTCTTGGCTAAAGAACTCTCTGTTTTGAGATAATTGCTCCATGAAAAAAAAATTGCGAAAAAAATTTGAATCAAACCAGCAAAAACAAGCGCAAAAAAAATTGAACCAAAAACAAGCGCACAAGAGAAAGAGGGCGAGAAGAGAGAGACGACCCACTTTATCCCTTGAAAAAATCTGCCTTTTCCATCTAACGGTCCAGATCTTGTCAGATTTTGAATATTTTAATGAAAAAAAGTTCGGCCTCTCGACGGAAGTTTGGGTCGAGCATTTTGCTCGACCCAAACTTTGCTCGAGAGGCCGAATTCTTGGCGCCAAAAATTCCTAAAAGTGCTGCCACCTAGGCGCTTTTGGAGGCGACGTCCTTTGGACTTCAGCCTCTAGTGTGAAAGCCGAGAGGACGGCCTTTGGGCATTCCTGCATTTTGATTGGTTGAAACGCTTCTCCTCTCGAAGTTTGGCCATAGTGTGAACCGGCCCTTAATGCGGGCTTTACAAAGCATGAAGGTGAAGGTTTGACTATGAGAGCCCTTGAAGTACATCATCTACTTGGAGAAGATGGTAAGTAGATGGTACCAAAAGGGACTACATTCGAGTTGATCGGTGACACCACCTATAACACATTCATGATAAGATTTCTCGATGAAAATTTGAGCTATATGTTGTCAAGGTAGCTTAATAATACCGAAAGTTCGACCTTTTATTTGATGGGTTCCAAGTCAATGACCTTTCATACATTCCTTTACTTTTTTATAAGATCTTCTATGTATAGACCATTTTTCACCTTGTTATCTCATTTTCATATCACTTTACACAACACTATTTCATGCCAACCTATTCCACCACACTTCCACTCGCCTTCCAAGGCCAAATTCCGCAAGTGTTGTTGTGCAAGGATTGCTTTATCATGTACCAATTTGGGTATTGAGATACATACTTAGAATTTGATACCCCACATGTTAGAATATTAGAAACGTTGAAGAAACGTCAAAGGATGAACTAGTTATACCACATAATTTGCAATATACATGTCCATAAATGGGTTTCATGAAGGTTGGTATAAAAGGTTTGATATCAAGCGGATTGAGTAATGTTGGTCGCTAATCAAGTTGTTAATTTTGAAAAAATCGTGAAAATGATAGAGAAGTTAATATTTTAAGGTTACAGATCATACTAAACAAAATCAGAATACTATAAGCCCGCCCAATAGTTGGTGGGTACTGTTTTGATTATCAACATGAATCATTATAATATTGGGTGTTGCATTTGATTCCAAATCATCGATTCATTATATGTCATCATCCACAAAACATCATTTCAATAAAATGGAAGTAACAATGTGATATCAAAGATAATTTTGGTGACTTCTGAGATTACAATCATATGTTAGCGTAAACATCTCCAAATCTAAGGGTGGATTTCCATCAACCTTTATATGACACAAGGTCTCAATATATGGCCACATACATAATATATATATATGGGCTTCACCAAGTTCATAATCATAATTTACATATTTATGTGTTTGATACCTTATTATATACATCTTATTATGTCAAGGAGAAAATAAAAATATGCTAATACTATAAATTGATTATCCAAATATAATGTAGGCATTCGCATCTAGAGAACCTAATGATGTGTATTTGAACTTAAATCGTCAATAACATTAAAGTGTTTAACTTATTCAAATAATGCACCAAATAATGCACTTGAAGAATAAGTTGATTATAAAATAAGGTCACTATTGATACGATTAGTAAAAAATATGAAAGTATGTGGCTCAAATACGCTATTTTTTACTTAAGTGCTTAGGGATTAAAGGTATGCATCAAAACACAACCCCTTAACACCCCTCAATACACCTTACTTTGGACCCAACTTGGAGATTGGTGTTCCAAACTAGGAGAATATTTTCTCAACTGGGGGCCCTTAAGATTTGATGAGAAAGAAAAAGGTGACACAATAATTTTGAACTTCATTTTCTCATTCCTTAGACCCTGACCCTAGTGTAAACTCCTTAGGTCCAATTTTAAAATTCTAGACCAATAAGGTCGCTTGATTTAGAGACTCTTTGGTCTTGGACCTGTGTAAAACCCACCCTAAAAAGCTATCAATAACAATGCACGGATGATATCATTATAAGCAGGAGTCGGATATTTAAATTTCTGAGACCCTGAACACCCGGTGATACCCGGCGATACCCGGTGCCGAAAACTGTTCACATAGTTTGGCATTGCGAGTTCTGAACTTGGGTGAGCGAGACCAGCAGTGACGCTGACGCCAGAAGACGCAGCCGCAAGCTACCGTCTGCGCTTGACGATCGTCCGAACAGCCCCTTGCGTTTTCAGCTTCTTTTTCGCTACACGAACTCTATCGCAGGGGGCAATGCAACGGAGGTTGCCGCTCAGATTTCTTGCATCCTTACGGCCATAACTGCAGAAACGAAAACCCCCTCTCATTAGGCGAGAGAGAAAACACAAAATCGAAAATCAAAGCAGAAGCTGCTGTCAATCTCAAATTTCGAGCAATGGTACGTGTGTGTCTCTTTCTGTTCTTTGTATTGGTTGATAAGAAGCTCGGAAATGTAGCGTATGGGAGGTGGGAGGTGCGTGAACATGATTACTCGATAAGTTTTGATCTTATTTTCAGTCACATTTTCTCACCTGCAGGCAATTTGTACAGTCTATTCTTTCCTCTGGAGGTGATACTTGTAAATTAGGGTTGTTGAATGTAAAACTGGTTGATGAAGCGGTTGGTTTCGTGGCGTCACAATCACCTCCCGCCATGTTAACAAAAAAATTTACACTTATTAACTGTTGATGATCCGACCTTCTTGTCTTGGGGTTTACATTCGAGTTTGCGGCTTTGATCAAGGGTGAAGCGTCTCTCATTCACGCCAACCTGCAATTGTTGAATTTAAGAATGGTTGGTGAATGTTTGGTTTCGTGGCCTCATCACTCCTGCCATGTAAACAAAGATTTGTGCGCGTTTGCTCATTCATTGTTGATGATCCGGCCTTGTCCTTCAGCCAGGCTCCGTAAACCTGCCTCGGGTTTATATTCGAGTTTTGCGGCTTTGATCAAGGGTGAAGCGTATCTCATTTAGTTTGACGTCAGCTCTCTTTCTCTCTCTCCCTCTCTTGTTGATGATCCGTCGAACTGTATAACCGCAGGGGGACTCAGAGCTTGATGCCATCAGGCAGCGTCGCATGCAGGAGCTCATGGCTCAGCGTGGAGGAGGTGCTGCTGTAAGTGATTTCTTTGTCTTGTAGCAATTGCTTCTTGAACTCTTGCGCCTCTTTCTGTCAGGCGGATGAAATAGACATCTGTATTTCTTGAGGTCTGGATAGCCCGTGTCTAGCAATTACAGCTTGGCTGACTCTGTGTGCGTTGCAATTTGCAGCAAGGTGCTCCTCAGAGCTTAGAGCAGCAACAAGCACAGGAGGAACAGAAGCGGTGAGTGCCCATTACGCAATATTCGTGAGGGATCTTAACTTAGGTTTTGTAACTGGTTCAATTGCTTCTTTCGCATTTATCAAGGCTGCAGTTTAGAAGTTCTGTGTTGAACGTGCTCTATATGATGGTGGTGGTTGGACAGGGAGGCTGACGAACGCAGACAGATGATGCTGGCTAGGGTTTTGTCATCAGAAGCACGAGAACGGCGTAAGAATTTCCATGTATCGACCGAAAGGGAGGAGTGCCAGTTTTCTTTCATTGTTTTCTTTCCTTCAAATGTTTTTTTTTAAAACCTTTATGACTAGTAATCCAATTTAGGAGCCTTTCTAATTGTTGCTACTTTTATGACCATGTCATAACAATTGTGGTCAGTAGGGAAAGGTCCTTGGAAACAAATTTGTAATTGATGAGTTGGTTTTGATCAACAGTGGCTCGAATCGCTCTTGTGAAACCTGACAAGGCGAAGGGTGTCGAGGATGTCATCCTGCGAAGTGCACAGTACGGTCAGATCACTGAAAAGGTGTGTAGCACATATTATTTTACACCTTTTGTACACATGATGAGCTCTTGACTTGCTGTCATTCAGCCAGTGGAAGGATTTTTTTATTACCTCTCTGATACCATATTATTTCAACTGACGTGGTTTTGGTTCACCTATTCCATTGTACAGGTATCAGAAGAAAGACTTATCCAACTATTGGAGCAGATCAATGAGCAAACGCAGAAGAAAACAAAAGTCGTGGTACAAATTGCTTCATAACAAGTAGCCGCTTAAATCAATTCTGCATATGACTTGGGTGCCTTTCAAGGTTGCAGTTTTTGAAGTTGTTTGTTTAGATTGATTCCATACACTAGTTCCACATTGCCATTAAAAAGCCCCTACATGGTTGATTGCAGATCCAAAGGCGGAGGAGTGTGCTTGATGATGACCAATGATGTTGCAGACAGTCACAAAAAGTTATATGAACACAGGTCAAGGATTTCAGATATGAATCCTTTGAATTAAGTAGAAGCATTAAGTGTTGTTTGTATAATGTGGTTACTTCTAGTAGTCGAAGCAGAGCCAGGAGAAGCCTCAGTGGTGGCAACCACGACACTGGTTTTTAGCCTCACTTTGGTGAACTCGGAAGATTTTTAAGAGTGAAGTTTCTAGCTTGGGTGACCAGGGATACTCTTTGATACAGCAAAGGGTTGCACTGCATGAAGGCTAGTTCGCTCGGCTTTCTGTTTTAAAGATGCGAGGAAGAAAGAATGTCATGTGATAGATCTGTGTTGAGAAATTTTGAGACAACTCTAAAATAGTGTTGTAAACTAATGTTCTGTGCTTGCATACACTTCTTGTTGAGTCTTTGAGTGTTACTGCAGTAATCATAACTATCTTTGTTTAGATGATACACATGTAGCAATTTTCTATGTGAGATGGGTTATGGAAGAAATAGTCGATGTTGAAGTTCTGTACATGAACTATACCAAGTAAGTATTCATGTGATTTGATATCGCAAATGCGAAGACCACTTTATTGTATGAACAAATTTTGGTTCAATACTGAAAGGTATGTGGGCCTTATGTGGGCCTTATGTGGTCACTCTATTTTAATTGGACAACTATTTTTGACTGATATGCGGCAAGACCTTATACACTAATATGTGCAATTAGGTTGCCCCACACTGATAGATTGACATTTCACATTGTGTTGAATATTTACTACCACAGTAATAAAACACAATAATTTATTTATACTGTGGTTGCTATATGGATGAAAAAATAAAGACATGATTTTTTATGATCTGGTTTGGACCCAAGGTAATTTGCATTAATAAAGATGCAACATATTTGTGAGGTAAACTAATCACACACATTAGTGCTGATAATGAAGGACATCAAAAAAGATGCAGGTTATGGTGAGATCTATGTGCTCTAATCAAGTAAGCTATTTTAGGTTTACTTGTGAACAAAATTGGGAGTGTCTATAATCGTCTTAAGAGAGAATCTTCACTTTGTAACACCTATATTTTTTGAATATCAATTCCAATTTTTGGGAACGTGAGATGACAATTGGCTGATATGTGATTGTTAAGGGGGTTAAGAGAATTTTTGATTCAATCAAATGACAAAAATTAAACATGGAGTTGGAAATGCCGACAATAGAGCCACTTACCATAGATAAGTGCAACGAATGTTTATAGCTTTGAGAATTTTAATTGTATTGAAGCATGACACTGCACTTAGTTCACAATTCCAGTTACTTTGAATTATCAAGGGAATGTTCACAAAGAACATGAAAATGATCATATATATTATAGGAAACATTTGCTATATACAGAATCTGTCTACAAACTCCTCTCTGTGGTTAATTTGATATTGTTGAACAAGACTGTTAGCAGAAACCCATGTATTAGAAAAACCTGTCGCAACTTGCAATGAAGAATTTCCTGTCCTTCAAGTTTCTTTTTGCAAGTTCTAATCAAAATGTACAAAGAGTACATTGGTGGTGAGTGATGGACAGAGGTGCAGGGCCGTAGCTCAAGCATAAGCTTAGCTTTTCATACCCCACCATGACGAAGATTTTGATTGAACTTCTTCACTTTCTTTGAGATTTTGCTCTTCCGTTTCCACCACTTCTTGCTGTAATTCCTGTGCCTTTTCAGCTTTTTGGATAGCTTCTTCTTCACGACCCTTGACAACACCTTTATGCTCTTCAATCTCCACACCCACTGTTTTCAGCTGATCTTCAAGACCAGCTACACGGTCATGCGAGTTTTGAAGCTCAGTTTCTAGCTCGGTTATTTTAGCTTCCAACTCCTTCACCCTGCGTTTACCACCACACATACACAAATTTGAATACATCACATTTTTCTCCATCAACGATTTTTCCACACCTATTCACCGTAATTCTGTATCAGTGACCATCAATTCAACTGAAGCTTGATGAATAGATATGAATAAAGAAAAAAACGATGATCATATTATGCAAATTTCCACATGGAGAAACGAATCCTATAGAACTATGATTAACAAAACTCTGGAGGAATTCATACCTGCTTTCGCTGGATTCGGCGGAAGCCACAGCTTGATCTCTTTCCTTGCGCAAACTTGACAGTTTCTCTCCCAAGTCTGCTAACCTTTGACCGGATGACTTCAGTCCTTCATTCATTTCTCCCAATTTTGTTTTCTTTTCCTCAAGTTCCTCAGTAGCGTTGTCCTCTTGATTTGCTTTCGATGCCACAGACTTCAGCTTCGACTCTAATTCTAAATTCTTTTCTTCTGTATCTTCCAATTTCTCCGACTTCGCTGCAACTGAACTTTCAAGTTCTGCTGCCTTTCCTTGGGCCTCTTCAGCTTCCTGAGCATTCGCATTGGCTTCAGACTCCTTCTCCTCAACCTTCGAAAAAGCACCAAGCATTTTTGATTTCAACCCACCAAGAGAGGACATGAGACCTCCCTTCTCATTTTGAAGTTCGTTAGCATTAGTCTCCATAATACTTCGTTTCTCTGCTTCGGACTTTGCTTCACTGTCGGCTTTCTTCACATCCTCTTCCAACTTGTTCTTTGTTACCATACTACTCTCCTCGGTGGTAGAAATCATTTTCTCCAAGGCCGCTACTCGCTCGGCCAAAACTCGTGCATGACCTGCATCCTCTGTTGTCTTCTTCCTCAATTCTTCGGTCTCTTTCTCAACTGCTGCTAACTTCTCTTGTTCATTCCTGAGAGCTGCCGCCAACCGGTTTGCTCGAGTGACTGCAGTCCGAAGCTCTTCCTGGTATTCGGCTACAGTAGCCTCACTTTGCTGATGACTGTCACGTAGCTCAGCGAGATTACCTTCTGCCCCCGCAGCTTTGTCTGCCAAGCTTTTAGCACGTGAATCAAGCTGTGACGCTTTCTTCTCTGCCGGAATTGCGCGTGACTCAAAATGCTCGGCCTGCAGCACATTGGGTGAGTGACACATTGATACAATCGTCCACTCATTTGAAGGGTTCCACGAATTGCAGATGCATCACTGGTGAATATGCTCAACATGATGCATGTAAATGTAATTCAACATAATCGTGTTGAGTTTATCATACAAAGGAAAACATCATGCTGATTGTATCCCACTGGATATGCATCAACTGGTGAATAAACTCGTGATCATGTTCAATCATTTGATGTAAAGCAGTCAACATGGTCATGTAAAATAGTTCAAACATGTAGCACTTGGGATGCTCCATAAATGTCAGCCAACTACTCAAACACCTCAAAGAAAGTTCATCTACCCGACAGACGAAGGCCAGAGGAAGTTTAGAATTCCTAAACTTTTAATCTAGCAATAAAATCGACAAATCCGAAGCTACGTCAAGGAAACAATTCCATTGATGATGGGAAGTATAATTCCTCCAAAAGCATGCTTACATGCTAGGAGACATCACCTCTGCAACGTCCTATTATTTTCCGCAACTTCGCAATCTTGTAGGTTTAGAAGGCAACACCTTCGAGAAGTTTGAAAATTCAGAGGAACGTTCACATTCAGAAAGTGTGTAAACAAGCATGAAAGTATTGATATGCATGATGAAGTACGGTAAGACTTACTTTACTAGAAAGCTCCTTAAGTGAGGAGTTCGTCTCCGCAAGCTCTTGGTCCCTACTAGCAAGATCTGCTTTCAATTCATCTAACTTCGCCTCCCGACCGTCAATCTCGCCGCCCAAAGATTCCTTACTTTGCTCAGCATTCTTGAGCTTTGTCTTCAAGTCCTTAATCTCAGACTGCGCGTTGGCGTAATGTTCCTCAGAATCTTTCAATTTGAGCTCCAGCTCAGCAGCTTTAGCACCAGCATCCTGTACATTTTTGCTCAAATCTGCGTTCTTCTGCTCAAGCTCGTGAATCACATTTTTAGCATCTCGTGCTACTTTGTTTGACTTTTCAGTCTCCTGGTTTGCCAATTGGAAAGCTTCCTCACAGTCTTTCAAGCTCATCTTCAGCTTTGAATTTTCATTTTTCAAGAACGATATTTCCTGCACCAGACAGAGCGATCATTTTGAAGCAGCCGTCGGAATATTCATGAAATACTATATGAAGACACCGATTCAAATACTATATGAAACAAATCTACTCTCCTTCGAAATGAAAACTGTCTCTTGTAGAACTAAAAATCTCGTCCTCATTGTAACACACGTCATGGACAGTGATGAAGTATACCTCTTCACTTCTCTTGCCGACTTCTGAGGGCACCACGACCTGTTGAGTGACAACGGCACTGTCTCCACGTCCCCCGCCAATTTTTTCCTGAATTTCCTTGGCTTCACTTTCCAGTCTTTTCCTCACCATCTGGACGGTATCCGCTTCCTGACTCGACATTTTGGAAGAAACTAATCTCCTTGAAATTAAAGTAGTTCACTAAATCCGTTCTAGAAAGAAATCGTTTCTGCTGCCAAACGTCAACATCCAAATTAGACATATGCAGACATAATCGTAGGGACAAATCCATTTCAACCTCATTCTCGACTTAGTTCGACTAATCGTGAATTAAAATTTAGAATAAGCACTCCAAGAAGATACACCTCCTTTTCACTAAATGGGGACCAGTTATGCTGCGCTTAACTCTGCTATACTCGTAATATAGCAGAATTAATCCATCACAGCTGCGGCATACCAAAGCAACAATTTCCAGAAAAAGAGAAAAACACGCACAAACATCAGACTGAACAGCTTGCGACTCCAAACACTTCTGAATAGGGCCGCGGTATTGCCTTCTTTACAGGAATCATCGGCCCATTACGAACGTTGCAATATATCGCTTCTTCCCTTAACCTCTCTACTCACGTTAAGTCACTCAAACTCTCAAGAAAATATCTACACTACGGACCACTTCACATCCAATTCGAGGCCATCGGTCGACGTGCACTCCAAGCCATGTTCTCCGACCTTGGGAGAACTTATGTCCAATGCCAAAGCTCCTTAGAAACATGCATTCGTCTCTGATAGAGATGACTGTAGACTCATCAGCATATGAAGATACAGTAGACATTTAAAAAAAAGATGAAGCTATAATTTTTGCTTGCAGGAGATTCGGATCGTATCCAGCATATCAACAGGGAGGAGTTGTTAGGAGCTTCTCAAATGAGCTTCACCTGTAGTTCCAAACAGCAACCTCCCTAGCTCCACCAATGGCAGGTAATTGGGAATGCAAAACCTTCAGAAGGTTTGAGGTATACCTGGCTGGTTGTTACCACAAATTGATTGTGAGAGCAGTACTACTGCAGTTGTGAGTAATGTAGTTGAAGTGATGATAAGTGAGGTGAGCGAGGAGAAGGGGAGATTTTAAACCGGCTGTGCGGGCGGCAATGGCGAGGGAGAAGGGGAAAGGCTGGCTGCTGCTGCGAGCGCCAACGCAACTCCCTCCGTGGCACGCGCCATGCACAAACACCGTGTTTCCTTTCACTAGCTAGTTTCACTTGCCTTTTACATGTGGCATAAGCTATGTGTGCACCTATTAATATTATGATGGACTAGGTAACCCCCCTCAAGAGGTTCGAGCGGGGCGGTATATGATAGTCTTGTATTTTAGTATACAAGGGGAAGATTTTATGGAGTATACTAATGTTAAGTATTGTGATGTGTTTACATTTATGTATGGAAAAGGAAGATATTATGAAGCATACATACTAATGGGAAGTGTCATTTGTAGTCATTGTAGTCAGCTTGTAGATTTTTGTGTAACATAAGCATACCTCTCATAACACTATTGAACATACTCGTGCCAACTTATCTAGAAGCACACTTGAACACCAGGTGTCATGAGGTGACACTAATGGTGAAGTTGTTGATCATTAGTGTAACCCAAGATAAAGTGTAGGGTTAAAAAAAAGGGTAAGTGACACTATTTTGCGTGTGACACTAAATACCATAAATGGTGTCCTACACTCAATATCATATTTGGTGTCACCAATTCTAATTGTCTTACTCAATACTAATCACGAACCTTGCTGTAGTGTCACCAACATTAAATGGTAACCCAACATTATTTGTCATTCCTTGTGATTTTTTGGGGGGATTAAGATTTACAGTGTTGCAGTTATTGTCACTTACCAAGTTATTTTTCATCCAAATTTGAATCATCCATGACAGTATTTCATTACAGAGGATGCCAATTACACCAAGCACAACAAAATTTGCCAACCAAGATCTCAAATGAGGCATCTATATCCAGGTATCTCTCTCATGCTTTGGTCATTCAAAGTACTTTTAAACATCGAAATCAAAGACTGAAGGCAAGGCAACAAGAGCCTTTTACAAGTATGATGCGAGGATGGGAGGAATGCTTATTTCATTCGAAGGTTATATGAAATGGATTTGCAAGCAATTCCAAAATTAAACTAGGAGTATCTTTTGAAACATCACTTGTCTGCTCTCACATACCAAAATATCATTTCGGTGTTAATTGAGAGGGAGAGGAAGAATCTAATTACAATTGAGTCCGTCTAAACCCCTCCCTAAACATCGGTTGAAAATCCTATTGCAATATCTATACAAAGTGATAACAACACTTGCAATTGCCCTACAATAAGCAACTCATAATTGACTTTTGCAATAAGGGTTTGACATTTTTAGTATTTGTTTAAACATGTACATTGGTGCTACCATGTCGAACTCATCCCCATATCCAAGAAGAGCATTAACTAACGGCTAAACTTTCACACTTCCTTGCCAAGGCTGGTTCAAGTAACCTCCTTCTCGTGTATTACACAAACCTTGAAATTAAACCATAACAACACTAGAAACATGTCATCAATATATATACCCTCCAACCATTTGCTCACCACACCCGCTTGTCCTTCAAAGCCTTGAGATGTAAATGAAAGAGTTACTATCTTCACCATGGGATTGGAGAAACACGTTGTTGGCAAGGCACACCAAGAAGTCAATTGTTGCAAGGTTGGAAGCTTAGTTGCAATATTGTGCAAGATCGTGTGGTAAAGCCAAGCTTTCTTTGTTGAAGACGTGAGGGAACTACACTAAATATGGTATTTAGTGTTTGATACACTAAATACAAAAGTAACGCATACACTAAACATCACTAACCCTACGAAAGTAAGTAACATTAAATGTAAACTCTAACACTAAATATCAACTATGGTAATATGTGGAAGTTACATGCACGAATTTAGTGTTAGTAAGGTTATGAAAAAAAGTTAACAATGATAAAAGGAGAAGGGAGGTGGCGGTAGGGAAGGTGGCGGCGCATTTATGTCTAACACTAGTTATCAAAGAACTGAAAATTAGTGTTGGGCACGATAGGGTGGTAACAACACTAAATATAATCAAACACTAAATATCACTTTTAGTGTAGTTCTTCATGGGCTCAGTTCCTCAGTCATATCCGAGTGAGGTGCCTCCAACCCAAACGATTCTCGTCCTTTTTTAATACCCCAAGTGCCTTCAACAACATCTATGATTTTGATAAATACCTTGTTTTGTAAACATTTGAGTAAGTTGTGTTGGTATTTATGGATAATATTTTGATATACTCTAAAACGGTAGAGGAACACAAAGAGCATCTTAGACAAATGTTTAATATTTTTAGGTCCAATACACTATGTGCCAAGTGAAGCAATATGAATTTTTATCATTGAGTGTAGAGTACACTAGGCATATAGTTTCAAACGGAAACATATTTGGTTGACCCTCGAAAAGTCAAAGTAATTGTAAGTGGACGATACCTAGAGATAAGATTGAAGTTCGAAGCTTCTTAGATCATACTAGCTATTAATGACGGACTCTGAAAGGAATTTCTCAAGAAACAACTCCTTGAAATCAATTCACCTTCTAATAGTACCATCACGGGGAGGTGACTATCGGAATTTTAGAAACCACGTGAGATAAAAAATAGGGTCAATTTAATTCGTTGAGGGTAAAATTTATACATTCATTAGATCTACCATAGCTTTGGAAATATGTCCCCTACATGTTTATATGTAAAATAAGGGGGTGAATAATTCCTCCATTTTAGTAATCAGTAGAAAAAGAATAGGATTATAGATATTGGATCCCCCCAAATGTGTGTAGTAGAATCAATAGAATAATTATAGGTTAGACTACTTGGATGAAAAATTGTGTAATTCTGTCCAAATTTGAATGAAACGCGTTAGTTTGGAGGGAAACGTTGTGGATTTTTTTGGGGGAAGGAATGTTGTGACTTCTCAACAGCCCTTGGATTTGCTTAGGGTTTGGACAAACATAGTGGTGTGAAGGCAGTGAAGCGTTTGGGTAGGAGGTCTTGCATTGGTGAAGCGTGGCACAAAGGCGGTAAGTAAGACACATTTTTTGGAGCTTTCTTTCTTTGCTCCATATTATTCACAACATTCACACATGGTGTTTCACAAGCGCCAAAGATTTGGCTTGCTATGCTCTCGTGAGGTATGTCCGCCTCATGCCAACAATTTGTTTTAGTTCTTTGTCATCATTGGTGTTAAACCTCTCCAAATTTTTTGTCTTATCATGACATAAGAGAGAATATTGATATGTACCTTGACATGTATTGGAGGGTGCATAATTATATCCTAACCCTTCACATTGTAAATATTTGGTACAAGGTTGAATGTGTTTGTGAACACAATTAAAGTAAATGTTTTCAATTTGTGCATTTAGTTTTTTCAATTGAATGCAATCTTTTGTTTTGGAGTAAATAATTATGCAAAATTTTCATGTCTTATGACAATTGATTATATTTCTTGTTTTATTCTATCCGTGTTTACAACTTGTCTATGTTAGCTTGTACATTTTGTCATCTCCATGTTCATCGGTAATCTTTTAACTAAACTCCAAGTGTTATTGATTGTGTTTTGAATGGTACTTTGAATGCTTTAGCATTGGTATAACTAATTGAAACCGATTAAATGACAAGATGGATGGTATGGAACGTTTGTTGCTCACATAGTCGATTTTGCAATGCTATAGTATTTTGTTCATTATTTGGTACCTGTACAATTTATAAAAAATATATAATGCTAAAAATTGGTATCTCCAAAAAAATTACAAATAAACATAGGGTGCTTAAAAATATGTCAAAACAACTTTATATCTACAAATAGGGAGGGAAAAAATACCGAGAGGTGCATAAATACCCCCCCATTAAATACCCCATTATTGCACGTGGTTACAAAATGTAAGAGGGTGTGATCCCCCCGTGAGTACCATACATCTAATAGTACCGTATAAATCTCAAAGACACATGCCATTTTTGACATAATGCACATCACCACATCAGACCAAAAAAAGAATGAAAAAAAGAATGAATTGACTACTACCATTAGGTACACTTGCATTTTTTGAAAATACAAAGGTATGTCAACAAATTCATTGACAATCTATAATAATTATTCTAATCCATAGGATCATGTCTCAAGAACCTTGCAGGCTCTTATGCCCTTCAACTGGGATCATGGATACAGAGGTCCACATTTCGATCTATCCTCAAGACAACAAGGAACAAATGATGCAAGTGTTTGCAAGGGACATATTTTCTCTGGCACCAATGTTGGTAGAATACATGTCATGGTAATTGGAGCAAGTGCAGTTGGGATATAGATTGATGGTCAATGCATGCGCGATATCTAGAGTGGCAATATCATGATTCTACACAATATAAACATTATTGTACGAAGGCAAAGTCAACTGCATCATCTTCACACTATGTAGCGCCGAGAAACAATTGAGATTCATCTTTAGGAAATGTTTCTCAATTTGTTAAAAACATCTAATTTTGTTACCATCCTATATGGTTGAATGCTTTCTAGATGGATCACTAAGAATATCTCAATAATAGGAGAGAGAGAACGGAAAAAATCACTCCAATTTGAAGTTTGCAATGTCATTGAGATTTCAATTTTGGGTTGTAGTTTTATGATAGACGTTGTTGCTTGAGATTGGGGAGCAAGAGAGTAGAGCATGTTTAGAGGACAATTTGACTAACGACACTATTCAGTCTAATATGTATTCATGCAAGTAGCCTTATTTGGAGTTTTCAATTCTGAATGATCAAAATGCATAGTGAAGGAACTATACAATGTGTACGTGTATCAAGTGAGAGAGATGTGTTTGTGAGAGTAAATGCCTGACACTTAGGAAGAATGAACCAAATAACTACGTTGTGAGACAAAAAGGTTGAGAAACATATATATAGATTGATGAAGTTAGAAGGAAGAAAACAAGGTGCAGATAATCGTGAGAGAGGAGGAGAGAAGGAAAAATGTGAGATAAAGATTTCGATAGAGAAAGATAAGAATATTGGCAGATAAGGGGCCAATAGATTGATAGAAATTCATAGTAGGTAGAGAATTGGAGATAGACTTAGGCCCCTCCCAGACGGGGGGCAGGCAGTTTATGCAGCGAGGCTAGGCTAAGGAGGGTAGAGTCTGCAGCCACGTAGGACACTGCCGCAGGTGGCCAGCAGACGACCGGCGAGGAGGGTACTTGCAAGTGTCAAGGGGGCTCGGGGAAAGTTCGAGGAAGCTGCGGGAGCAGCAGACGTCGAGAGGGAGCGGGGGGCTGTCAGACGACGAGGGCGACGAGGAAGAGGGCGGGAGGGGCTAGCAGTGGGCCTTCGCCCTTCGAATTCGGAGTTCCAGGGTTGATCCCCTGGAAGTCTTCCTTTGGAGCGGTTGTTGCCACGTCGGATTGCCGTCCTGCAGCCTGCCGGTGGTCTGGTTGGCAGACCGGCTCCTCAGCCAATCACGACGCAGCCTGGGCCCTGCCTGCCCCCCGTCTGGCATGGGCCTTAATCTAAGGACAATGCTAGAGAGCTTGGTGATACACATGTATGTAGTGGAAATAAAAGTAGAAACAAGGAGCTCATGGGCTATAATTGTCTACAACATAGCCATAATAAGAGACCATTGCCCGTGACAATGTCACGCCAAGAGTATTGCAGTGGTTATGTCCAAAATTTGCCAAGAAACTATGAAAGGTGAGATGAGAAAGAGACAACAAACCAAAATTAGGACAAAATTTCCGAAAAGTTGTTATGAGAGAAGGTGGAGTCGAACACATTATGAGTGACCCATCCTTATGAAGGGATGTAATTAAAAGATGAGAAGGTTAAGGAGGCTAGGATTATTGGTAGTCTAGGTCTAACAAGCTATGGTCTTAATGCCAAAAGGCATATTCACCAATACAATTGGATATTATATTTATTTTCAATGATGCGATGAATATTAGGCTTGTTGAGCTTTACGCTAATAAAAATCGTAGCTTACTTGTATCTTTGTTCCCCTTTGATGTTTGGAGGGACTGCAACCTATGATGCTATATATATATATGTGCATGATAATTTATGAATGAAATAAGTTTGCATCAAGAACATAGAAAAAATCAAACAAGTTATTTAAAATTTTAGCAAGCAATTTGGTTTATGATTGATGGCATCAAATGACCATCCTAACTGAAGAAGGAGACACCAACCCCAATAGGATGAACATCTCTTGAAAGACCATGATCACGTGACAAAGAATATTTCCAATCACAAACTATTGCTCAAATTAAAGAGCTTCACAACAACCTTATATAGGAGCATGTATGTCACTAAAGTTTTAGGAGACTTTATATAAGACAAATTCACATATGACCAAAAAAAAATGCAAACAATCCTTAAGAATGAAGATAATAAGTAACGAACCTTGTCAAATGATTCGTCAAGGAGAAAAAACCTTAGACTGTTATAGAATTCCTTGAACCAGTGTAACATTAATTCTTTTAGACTTTAGACCATTCTTCCTTGAGACTTGGTACCAAAAGTTTTGTTGGTTTGATCCCTAGCAATACCAAACTACAATTGTTTTCTCAAAGCTTTAACATATACATTGAAAAAACAAAGGTATGTCTTTGGTCCAAAATTCCAAACACGGTTGTAATGATAATATAATTACCATTATAAATATTTTGAAAGGAGTTGAATGATACCTTCATGCCAATAAGGGGAAAATAATAAATAAAAATAAATAAAAATAAAAAAAATAAAAATAAAAAAACGGAAAATGATGTCGTTGCAAGTCTTGTAGTGAAAATAAATGATGAGGTTATTTGGTGGCATATTAAAATACGATTTGCAGTCAAATATTAAACATATAATATAATTGTGAATATCCAAAAAAGAGCATAGAAAAAAGAATGGAAAATATCGCTTATAAAATAAAATAAAATAAAATAAAATCTTTACACCAAATTGTGTAACTTGTGGACCGCATCATCCATAATGAAGCCACTTGGTCTATAAGTCGGCATGTGAAAAATCACCCTCCTTTTCAATGACAAGCCATGGAACTAACTCATTATTTTTTGGTGATGTGAGGTTATAAACCACACAACTGGATAACGATTCCACCACTTACACAAGACAACAATCAATGTGGAGATGTGGAATTTGGTGTTGTTGATGCCTAATTAAGGTGACCTGCACCCTTGTGTCTTTATTGAACATGAATTACAATTGCCAATTCATTGAAGGTGATGAATGAGCGGTCCACATCATTATCCTTAGGTTGCCAATAAATACAACTCCCTCACTTTTCAATTTCGAATAGAATGCAATGGCCAAGATTCACTAGTGTTGAAAACATTGCCTAAATAAATTTTTATATTATATATGCAAAAAATGATTTAAAAATCTTCTACACTTTGAATGACTATAAAAGTTGGGCCTAAATTTTATGTTTAAACAATTTCCTAGATCCTACAAAGTATATCATGAGCCTGAACAATCATTGAGAGACAATTCTAGACACTTGTAGCAAGGCTTGGATTTAATTGCCACAAAACTAAGTAGACTTGAACACTATCTATGTGTATGACATGTCCAAAAGATTGAAGAGAAATCAATGTAGAAAGAATAAATTATGGTGTGTAGAAACCTCGTGGAGTGATATGCAAGAACACAAAATTGAAGGTTGGGAGAGAAATGAAAATTTGTGAAAGGCTACACGCATTGCACACAAGAGAGTATAAGATCCGAAGGGAACATTAAGAGAAGATTCTTCTACAAAATGATGGGTAATTTTCCTGAAGTCTTGAAACTCAACCGGTTCATTTGTAATTTAGCAACCGGATCTCCCCGTTCATTGATCCCAAGCCTCGGCTATGGACACCAAAGTGACGAGACTTCGCAGCTCATCCCTCGTACCGCTATGCGAGTGATGAGGGGGAGAACAACCGGACAAAGCATCGCCAACCGAACAGCAGACCAGCAGAACGCAAGCTTTGCAGCTGAGTCCTCTTATGAATCGATGCATTTTTAGTTCTTGTGGATCGAGCATTCATCTCTCTGTCTCTCCGTCGTATGCTTTCAATCTTGGTTGACTTAGTGGTGACCACTCCGAAGAAGGTTTGCAATAATCCAAATTAATCTCTCCTGCAATTTGTCCATACGTGGGAGCTCCCAACATTGGATGATTGCACTCAATTCCTCCTGAAGCTAGCTCACACTCTACACGTTGCACATTTCGCAAGAATGTCGAACAATTCTTCCTTTCTGCTAAGCTTAAATAAGGGCTTGGCATCGTTGGTGACGTCATTTTGTTGGACAGGCCTCATTAATTTCGGATTATCAGGCCATGGACGATCTCGCCATCGCCACTGCGGCTAAGGTTAATGCGGAGGAACGAAATTCGACCGCAGTTACGCGGACCGCTCTCGTGCGTGGAGTTCCCAGCTCTTTCTGCGATGCGCTGGCCATGGAGATGCCTTCGTCCCCCGTCGATTTGGAGCGTGCGCGAGCACAACATGCTGCTTACGTCAAAGTTCTGCAAGGTAACTCACTCGCTCACATCCTCCATCAAAATCCTCACATAACCTCAATTCAGGTCATCCTTGCACAAAGAGTTCTGCCATCGCTTGATGAGTTTGAGAGTCAGGATTGCACCTCTCTCCTTCAGAATTAGTTCTACTGGTCGCCACCCTGCAAGCCCCATGTATGCTAGGCAGTTAATTAATGTTGTCCTTCGATTTGTTTGAATGAATGTGAAATTAGTGTTAATGATATGTGACTTGGAGGTTTGTGACATATTTTTATCTGTTGCTCCATGTAATCCTACAGAAACTGAAATTCTCCAGTAGTTGGTTTCCACTCACATACCTTCAGGTAAGGTGATGGTTGGTGAAGAGTTTAGTCTTCGCTTCATGAGTTTGAGATTTAGGATTTGTTCTCACCTTCAGAATTGTGTCTTCTGGTCAGTATCCTGCAAGCTTATGTAATAGCTTTCCTTCAAGCCATATGTATGGTGGGCATTGATACAATGTTGATGTAGTCTGACGTGATTTAATCAATCTGAAATCAGCATTGATGATATGTGAATTTGGAGGGTTTGTGATGAGACGTAATTCCCTGTTGTTGCTCCATGTATTCCTACAGAAACCAAAAATCACCTCAAGTCAGGTGATGCTTGGTAAAGAGTTCAGCAATCGTGTGGAAAGTTTGAGAATCAGGATTTGTGCTCAACTTGGAGAATTGTGTCTTCTGATTGGTATCCTGGAAGGCTATGTAAAGCTTTCTTGCAAGTCCTCTGTGTGGTAGGCATTGAGTCAATGCTGATGTAGTTTGATGTGATTGATTCAATGTGGAAGCAGTGTTGATGAAATATGAATTTAGAGGTTTGTGATGTGGTGTTAATCCCTGTTGCTCCATGTATGCCTACAGAAACTGAAATTTCTCTATTAGTGGGTTTCCACTCACATGCCTTCAGGTAAGGTGATGGTTGGTGAAGAGTTCAGCCATTCCTTCAGGAGTTAGTAGTAGGATTTGTTCTCACCTTCAGAATGAGGTCTTCTGGTTGCCATCCTGCAAGCAGAATCATCTCAAAATGCACATGACCAGCATGTCGAGTTGAGTCAATGTTTCTACATTGGTACCTTGCAGAGTTTAATATCTTTTCAATGCAAACTCAACACTTTGACATCGATTCAACTCATAATTAAAATTACAACTTGTGTAAACGAAAAAAACCTTTGTTGTAGTGGAAAGTGGGCCTGAACCATAAGCACAACTAATTGAGTAGTTCTGTGTAAACACCCCTTCAATCCCTAAAGCATGTCAAAGATTAGGTCACAGTTGAGTTCCTCATCATATGATTTCTGGTATGAATGGAGGTGTAATGTGGTGGTTGGCAGGACTCGTGGACAAAATGATTGAGTTGCCAGCTGATGACAAATTCCCTGACTGCCCTTTCATTGAGGACACTGCTGTGGTGATTGGCAACAGGGCTTTCATCACACATCCTGTGAGTGCTCACTTTCACATTTTGTTGCCGTATCTTTCTTTAACCAGAATCTTGTTTTCCAAAGAATCTTGGCCATGACGTATGCTTCTGCACCTTCATAAAAATTAAGTACTCACTCCCTGCTGATGTTTTGTAGGGAGCGAGTTCTCGGCAAGGGGAGGAAGTCGCTGTTCGGGAGGCATTGAAGAAGTTAGGAATCCACGTTTCAGAGGTGGAGTCACCTGGCTCAATAGACGGCGGTGATGTGTTGTATGCTTCAGGAATGCTTTTTGTCGGCAAGAGCACGTACTCCTCTGGAACAACTCAAACTACCTGATATCATCACTTGTTTTGTGAAACTATGTCAAACCATGCCAAAGAATCTTGCAATCTTATTACAAATTTAGCATACTTGTCCTTATCGCTGAATGTAGGCTCTTGTTGAAACCTATTGATTGAAGAGCTCTTCAGTTGTAAACAAAAAAAAACCTTAATTACTTGCATGCAGAAAGGGTGATGAATATACCAACTCATTATGAGCTCTCAATTGTTTAATCTGCAGACGAACAAATGAAGCAGGTATTAATGCCCTTGCCAAAGCATTTCCCGACATACAAGTACACACCATCCCTGTCTTAGACACCTTGCATCTCAAGTCAGGTGTGCATCACAAACCTCTAGATCCATATTGTAACACTGGTATTACATCCATTCAATCACATCAAAAGACAGCATTGAATCGATTGCCTATCAATTTACAGGGTTACAATTTTTGTTCTTTAGTTTCTATATTGTATATCTGGTTGCAGGATCTAAAAGGTTGAAATGTGATCTGAATAAGTGTTGAATAAATCCTTGTTGAAGTGTCAACTTAGCACCGAAAATATACTAAACCCTGAAGAGTACGTGACAACACTGACTCAACATTAAATGCTGGCCACTTGCATTATGAGACTTGGATCCCACTGATATTCCCTATCGTCCATTCCAAACTCCATCATATCTGTATGAACTTGTTGCTATATTGTAATGTCCACCTTTTCATTATTGGAAACTGTGTCTTTGGCAAGGTTTGTGTGTCTTCATTTTTTTCTATTGGTCCTTTTGTGGCGAAGTCAGATCTGGCATTCCTCATTAATGTTATTATCACACAAAGGTCTACACTACATATCTGATGTAGTGTAGGCCGCACTGTTTATCATTGACGCAGGAAGTGAACATTAGACTAAGTATAGTGATCCAAATTATTTCTCTAGTACCACCTTTCCTTACCAATGTTTATTATGGTGGGCCACATAATTTATCTTGAATGTAGATTAATGCGGAACAGTACTATCAACATATAAAAATTACTTGTCAGTATGAGAAGAGGCAATTTGTAACAAGACAACACATTGATTCTAAAGAGTTTGAATACTAATGTGGCCCATGATAGTATGTGACACAGTTCTTTCAATGCCACACTAAATCAGATATTTAGTGTAGTTGCTTCTTGTGTAATTTATCCAATAAACTTTTCTAGTCCTCTGTAGATGCTCATTTGATTAACTGCTGAGTTTTTCTGTCACAGTTCTGACGCAGATTGCACCACAAACTCTGGCTGTCGAAGATAATGAAGTTGCAGCAGCCATGCTCGTTGAAGTGCAACGAAAAGGTGGCGACCTCTTCAAGGCAGTCCAGATAGCGGGAGCAGGAGCAGCCAATACAATTCTCGTGGGTGACACGCTTGTATGTTCCGCAACTCTTGGGAGCAATCTGGAAGCACAGTATAGCCAGTACGCAAAGAAAGTCGTTTCTGTAGATATCTCAGAGTTCCACAAAGTTGATGGGGGTCTT
Organism: Polytrichum commune; assembly: GCA_950295325.1. Taxonomy (NCBI): domain Eukaryota; kingdom Viridiplantae; phylum Streptophyta; class Polytrichopsida; order Polytrichales; family Polytrichaceae; genus Polytrichum; species Polytrichum commune. Next base: position 45,421,008 of record OX485804.1, read on the forward strand.
ACTTGCCTCTCGATAATCATCGAACATTGAGGTGCTTCTTGGTTCATCTATTCTGATGTTGTACTATCTACTGTACAATTTGGAAAGGGTGAACAGCGAGGGCGCATGGGTGTTGATGCCATTGCCTATTTTAAAGTTCCAAAATAGTTGGCCATCAACGGCAGCATGTTGAGCAGATGGTGTAGGGATGGCCCTAGGATATTGATTCATATGCATAGGTGCAGTGGGCCAGGACGGCACACGCCCAAACTAGTGCATTTTATATTTTGGAAACGGTGAATGGAGAGGGCGGATGGAAGTTGATGCAATTGTTGTTCCAAAGTTTCAAAATGGCCAGTTGTTAATGTTGAGTAGTTGGTGCGGGAATGGCATGTACAACGGGGTAGGACAACATAAGCCCAAACCTAGTGATTTCCATGTAAGATTTGAGTGTGTATGAACCACTTTAAGAGTGTTGTGTAGCAAAGTTTAAGTAATGTTATAGTTTTTTTGATGAAAGTGGAAGCTGGAAGCACTTTGTCTTATGGGTGCTAGTGTTGTGTTTTGGATCTCCTCCACGTTCGTATTGAATGTTCCCGGTACTTGCCATTGAGCTCATGTTGTGGAGCCCATGTTGTGTTGTTCAAGAAGGGATGGGGACATTATGTTGTCCATTATTTTGAATTAGACACCAATATTTGAATGGTATAAGTTAAGGTAAGCGGGCCTTAAAGCAACACCCCGAGACACTTTGTGGAGTTTGGGGGATCTACCGAGTGAGAAAAAAATAGGAAAAAATAAGGGAGTTTTGCAAATGTACATTGAATCTACACAAAAAGACAAAAGAAAATATTGGAGTTTATATGCAACAAAGGTGATGGTCAAAATTGACCTTTTACAATCACAAGGTGGGGTCCACTAATGTTGGATTGTTAGGCCACAAGTGAGAATGATAAAAAAGTTAACCTTATAAAGTTAACCTTATAGCGCATGAGAGTCTTGTGCTAAATGGGTATACATCAAACACTATTTCTCACCCCATACAACTTATTATACGACCCATATTCTTCTACTCGTCACCAATCTATTGAGCCATATAAAATCCCAATCAATACGTCATAAACTCCTCGAATCTAATAAAACCACACAAACCATAGACAAATGCTACATGCAACCCCAACATTTCTATACCCCACCTCTTTTCACAAATCCAAGAATGCAACCCAAATAAAGATATTTTCACAAATTGCCCCACAATACAAATCCTACCCCCCTTGGCACAAATTCATGACAATACATGCCTCCTCCAAACAACCGTCTCCAAGGAAAGACTATCGTGGCTATGGGAGAGATACACAGCTTACAACACCACACAATCCACAATCCTTTCCCCACCCCCACAATACTTTGCGTCATAACTCTTGCTACTAGTTAATAAATACATAAAACCATTCCCACGCTGCAACCCAACTAATTATCCCACCTTCCACACCCTCCCCCCAACAATACTAGCCAACATAATCAACAATTTCCACCTAACACACTCCTACTTCTCTAGCCCACTCACATGCCCTACATCATTCACACAATTCCACCCCCCACAAGAACGAGATAAAATCTTTGGTTCACTCGGCCTAACCTTCTACACCAAATGGCAAGGAGATGGTTTAGCCCATATAGCATATCCAACAACCATCCCAAAAGCCATAAAATGGGCCCAGCTAGCAACCCAAACTAACCCCAACTCAAATACTATACTCATCGTCACACATGATGACTGGACCCATAACATCACTAACCCCCTCCATTAATCCCAATTATCACAATACCTCCTCTAACAATGAAATACACAACGACACCCACCCTCCTCAACTACTACCACAACAAAGAACCACTTCTTACCTCCATACTCCTCATATCTTACACTCCACACCAAGCCCACATAACCACATTCTTACACTCACTACTCAATGCATTGATCACCACAAGCAACACATACACCACCATACCTGCCCCCTACACACCTATATATATATATATATCACCAACATCCCCAAAATGTGGCACACCACCCCTTCACCACTGCCCCACCCCCAACACATACCACCCCACTACCTCCAAAATCCATCAACATCCTCCCACTAAGATATACGCCCACACAATCATATCATTCGGATGGCTCATTCACACCACCTGATGGTCAAGGAGAAGGAAACATAGCAGGCTCGAGCATATTCAATGCATCATAATTTATTAATATCGCCGCCAAACTCCTTGGCTACCTGAATATCCTAAGGGCCGAATCATACGCCTAGCTACTACTAGCAATAGAACATACCCAAAAAACTCATCATGGACACCTTCATCTTCACTGATAGCTTTAACAATATATACCTCTTACTAAATCACAGAAGACACCACTCTTCCCAATATAGCCACCTAGACACCATCAAGGCCTCCACTCATAACATCATCATTAAAAATATTAGAGCACGCTCAAATATAGTTGGAAATGTTGAAGCTGACAAGCTAGCTAAACAAGGAGCACTTGAACCAAGTATCATAACAACCCCTTTTCATCATATTGGCCACCAAATTCCCCAACCTCTATACAACATAACGGCTTACTATGTAACCTCAAAAGCTACATTGAAACAGATTACAAAAGCGCTCTCATATCAAATGCAACAAACACAATACCAAACATTAAAAAATGGCTAACCAATGAAAACATTCACCCAAAATGGTCTAACCTTCTTTGGGGTGCACCTTGGATCCTAGATGCCCAACTCACACAAACCCTTAAATTCCGGTATGGTGGATACCTAAAAAACGACCGTAGGAAACACATTCTCAAACAAAATATCCCACCATTTTGTAATATATGCCCACTCAAACAGAAGAAAAATTGCGTACACCTCCTCTCATGTTGCACAAATAAACATATAAACATCCTCCACACTAGTTGACATAACAAAGCAGTCCGCGCAATAGCCAACACACTACTAGCCCACCCTACCACAAGATGCTTCACACTCATAAACGCGGGAAATTTCAATGAACAAACATTAGGAAACACCGTACCATCATGACTCCTCCCTTGCTCTTGCTACCTCCCATGTTGTCAGTGCCTTGCATGATTCCGCCCCGATATATTGTACATCATTGGAGCAACACCTATAGGCAAAACCCCATTCTCACCAAACCCAAACCTAAAAGTCCAATTCTTTGAATTCACATACTGCAACGATAAATTCCCATTGGAAGCCACAACAAAAAAACTTGACAAATATGCCGTACTCCTCCCACTACTCAGCCAACAAAGGATGACAAGTCCTCCCACTTGTAATTATAATAGCTAGAATCCATGGCACTATTCATACTACAACCACCAAAAGCCTCACAAACCTTCAAGCCCTTACCAAAAAAATCACAAACTCATGGACACCCTCTCACAAATCTCCATCAAATAGTAAACACACATTATTCTCAACAACAAAAATCTTAAAAAAACAGTCCCCAAACTCACTAGACTAATCCCCCCACCCACCTACATGCACACCCTATATATATCTACTAACAATAATTAACCCTATATATATATACCTAATAATTATCCCATTGTTCACCAAGCCCCCATCCTCCCCATGTTCATGGAAACATGACTAGGAGAGGGTGAACGGATGTAGCACTCTGGTGTAAGAAGCACCGCTGTTCCTTACTATTATTATTACCAAAGGGGTATTCTTTCACCTAGTTTTATACATATCAATAAGGAACTATGAATTGTTTTGGGGAGGTAAGTATGCTTTTTGGACACCACAAACTAAATAACATGAGTTTATAAAAAGGGATTTTTTTATGGCATCGATGTAAATAATATATGTAAGGGAAGTTACTTTTTACTAGAATTTGTTGTTGTTTATAAATATAATGGCTATTGAGGATTTTAAAGTAGAGGTAGATGTACAAATCATAATCTTGAAGTTTAGAGAAAATTTTGATAGTATTTGTGCTTATTGTATGACTTAAATGATCATTTGTTGGTAAATCGAGATGTTATCATTTCCTCCTTCATTTTCTTAGCTTCAATTATGCATGTGGTCAAATTATCATGAGCTACATCATACGGATGAAATAAAAATCTTTAAAACCTTTCTCAAATCTGCAAGCAAAAGTGGATTGGAGATGAGGTATTTAATCTAGAAGATGTTGGTTTCTAACTCTAGAAACATGAGGGTAGTATTATCATGTCAAGTGTTGGTATTTATCTTAAACATCCCTTCATCCAATTGAGACACCCACCCCACCACCTAGTACTTCACGATAACTTGGCACAATCCAAATGTACATACTGCAAAACATAGGAACAAATGGGAGACGTATGCCACAATGGGGAAGAATGCCAATGGGTTATACTACAAACACATATGTATCATATATTCTATGGGCTCAACATTCAACATGATCAGAGGAGAGGGGGGGGGGGATGGGTCTATATGACCATTGAATGAGCACGAGAATCTTCTCTTTGATAATAATAATAAAAAAAAGATTCATATGAGCTCCAAAGACTATGAGGAAAGTGTCTTTGTACTGATCGCATGTTTCATATCCTTGGAGAAGTGGGCTAGTTGGAAAAAAGTAATCATTCAAGACCCATCTACCTTTAGGTAAATTTGCCTTGGATGAATACTTTTCTTTTTGCATCCACTTCTTGTACGATTGAAACACACAACTATTGCAAGATGATTAGCAAACCCAAATTGTGCCCGTAACCATTTGCCTCATAATTTTTTAAGCTAATAAAAGTATATCGTTCCCTATTAAAGTGAAGACTCTCGTGCTCGTTAAGTGGTTATAGATGTTCTCCCAATCATGTTGATTATTGAACCTAGAATAGTTAACATATTTTGAGCACGCAATCCAATCTCTTCTGAACACATGTCTTTTTGGTGTCCATCCTTAGATCCACACTTGCCCACATTCCACTCAATATAGGCGTCCAATTTATTGTTGTGTTCAATTAGGCACATCTACCTTAGTACCATGCTTTAGGGTCGCTTTAATTTACACATAGGCCAAGAGGTGTGACCATGAAAATATGCGGGGCCTTTGAAAATCATCCAAAGGCTACACGTGACCATGGAAATAAATATCTAGACTTGCGATTGATGGACCCTCAAGCTTAGTGTAAAGTGAAACAAGACTTTGTTGAGGGACCAAAACAAATGTTTGGGTTTGCACCCCTACCATGACAATTATTTTTTCCCTATGAACCAATGGCAATTTAATCGATTGTCACAACCCTTTAGTTTTGCATTAGACCCCACCTATTTTTGATGGGCCTAATGTAATATTGTTCTCCCTCTTTAGTATGACACGATTGGGAAACACTAAAAAAGTCGTATTATCAAGGTGTCGTCTTCTCATTAATATGAAAAATGGCGTAAAGATGTCGTATTATTGAGGGAATACGAAAACATAAGTAAAATGAGCTTAAAAATATACTCAACGAGTTTAAGCAATATAGATGGTATGACATAATAATTTATAATTCCAAACAAATACAAATATTTTCAAGAACTCTTGAAATAGGGGTCCAAAGATCTCTGGTGTTGCCTACCCAAGTTAGTACTTGTCATCTTATCTAGAATTCCCCACTAACTTTTGAAAACTAATCATTTCATTAACACCAAAATATAAAGAGTTCTCTAATAAGAAACCAGACAACAATGATCTATGGCATTTAGCATCAAGATATTAATGATACTATATCACCCGTGTACAAGGCAGCATACTAGGCAGGAGGCCACTCTAACCCTGCCTATGTCCATTCTACACTAGTAACCATAATTATCATTAAGTTCCCAATGATAAGTGAAGTTTCCAAGTAGTTCCCAAGTGAAAACGGATGTATTTTAGATGTACATAACATAGATGAAAGGAATTTTAGCATTCACTACCTCTTTAATATGACAAAACAGAGATTCTAAATGTCACATTATTCGAGTGTCATAATCGTATAAAAGAGGGAGTTTTGAACTAAAAAGTTTGGTCTTGCAAAAATGTGTCGTATTATTGAGGGTGTCGTATAAACGAGTGTCGTATTAACAAGGTTAGATCGTACATGGCAGACCTTGAAACCTTATCCACTTGTTGTCATGTAAAACGCCATGTAGATTGTTCATCCATTTGAGTTTCTTTGGTCAGCCAAGCCTTGAAAATGTAGTGTCAAATGAATGTGGACCATCTCCAGTCTCTCGACCAACCACATAAGTTATCACGGGTATGGGCCCTCACCAAAAGTGGCCTTATGCACTTTACAACTTTGTTCTTTGCATCACTACGAGCTCCTCCTCGCGATCAGTCAAAATCATAGTGTTTCCAAGTCCAACTGGTTACATGTTGTGATCTTTTGGTTTCTCTTTATTCATTTGAGGCATATTCATTCCATAATTTCCTCTAAAAAAATTGGTAATTTTCATGAAGTCATGAACTTGAACCAGTTATTTCCCAAACTCAACTAGTTCATTTGTAACTAACGGTTGGTTCTCCCCATTCATTGATGCACCCTCTTTGGGTGCATACATTTTTCAAAGGCTATATCCTTGACCCCAAGATGATGGAGGCTTGATAAGGTTCTACTCCTTCTAGAGATACTTGGGATTTCTTTCAACACAAATTCACCCCCTTAAAAGCATAACACCAATTGTTTTTATATAAAATTGAAAAAAACAAAAAAATACTGACTTACTATACATAACTTCGGAAACATTCTGAAGTAAAATTTAGAAAAAAATAGGAAAATTACCAATTTTTTAAATGTAGAGGTAAATGTAGGAATTTAACCGAGAAAAAAAACTGGCTATCGTTAGCTTCCGAGTAAAAAGAAACAAAATCCGAAGCTCTTTATAAAATGTAGGAAATGTACCAATTTTTGTAGAGAACTCTCCGGACTGTGGTCTGCGGTGACTGGCAAAACCCCTGCATCAATCGCAGCAGTGTCACGTGCTCCTGCTTGCAGACCCACAACAATTTTCTCTTAACTTAAGAATCTCTCACTCAAAAACCTCACTATCTCTTTTATTTTCATTCCGGACTGAAAGGTGGTTCAAATTGCAGGAGGTGAGCCCATCCCTCCACAAATTACCTTGAGAAAGTTGAAATTTGCAATGAAGAATGCAATCTCAAGGATTTCTTTATTTGTATGCGATGTCAAATTTCTCGTGCACTCAACAACAACTGTGCCACGACATGATTGGCAGAGTGCACCTGCTTGCCTGTCCTTGAAAAATGTGAGCTCTGAAATATTTTGGGGAGACTGGAGACACGTGGGTGCATTGTAGGGTTTGGTTTTGGGTTGCTGTCAGAAATGCAAATCCATGTGCCTTTTGTGGTGGGTTTGCTTTTGATTTTGATGGGTAGATGAGGAATTGGCGAGAGAGAGAGAGAGAGAGAGAGAGAGAGAGAAGTTCACTTGAATTTGCAGTGGTACAATTTGTTGCGGCTGCATCAAGAGGTTTGGTCAGCAAAAGGTTTCTGACGAATTCTTGGACAAACGTTTTCTTTCTTAGGCTTTAGAAGAAGAAGTCCGCGAAATTTTTAATACGCATATTATGTATGTCTGTACTGTTTTTGTTTATTTTTGTTATTGTTTATTTTCTCCTTCCCCTCGAGTGGATTTGTGGCACCTAAATAGCAAATAAGATGTGTAATGTTGTGTTTACCGGGAATTTCAGTGACATTTATACTAACAAAGACATATAAGCAGTTTCTGCTACCAAGGAGCCTACGCCGTAGCTTAATCTTTTCGATGACAAAAATGCTTTCTGGAATTAATTGTTGCTTCAGGTGCCATGTTTGTTATCCTCATCTTTCGTTCGTATACTCCGAGGAAGCATAATCCCAGTGAGGGCAGTCTAAATGGTCTGTGCCTTTCACATGATGCTTTTTCTGGCCAGCATTGTTGCTCAGGATGGACAGATATGTTGTTGAAAGGCTCTTAAATGTATGGAGTTATGTATTTGTTAAGGTTTTCTGATTCTGTACAATATCATCAACATAATTCTGAAAGGTTAGGGTGGGTTAAACCCACGGCCGGATATTTTCAACCAACCATTTGGGTATGAACCTAGGAGCTTGCCCTAGGGGGAGATTGGGTCCGCGCCCATTCAAGCTGTTTACCTCTGAAAGGAGGCGATAATCCTCGAGGAGGTCCCTCTAATTCTCGTGATGTCCATTGCGGGATTTCATATAGAATTTGACAAACTCGAAGACGAAGCAACATTGATAATTCGTGCTGGTGGCAACAGCGGAGTCATTTCTTCGTCTTCTTCTTCTTTTTGACATGTTGATGGGCCTGTTTTTCTGTGCAGCTCGCAAATATTGTAGCAAGGGTGTGATAATAAGTGCCACCACATGGCGTGTCCATTTGCAAAATTGAGTGCTCTAGGCCAAAAGTGCCCAATGTCCAAGTCAGCCGACAAACCTGACGAGACAGGGAATAAAAACCATCACATGGAAGAGGAGGCCGCTGGCGAGCCATGTGAAGGTGGAGAAGAAAAGGCAATTGGAGGTGCTAAATGTCCATTTGGGTTCGACAAACTCCAAGTTAAGGAAGCAGTGGAGGTTCAAGGGGCGAATAATTCACAACCGGAAGGAACAAAGGGAGAGAGTGGTGTACCACCCGGAAAATGTCCATTTGGCCATGACAACAAAACCGTTAGTAATGAAGAAGGTAGGGGAAAGGAGAGTGATGAGCAAGCAGGGACAACACCCGGGAAGTGTCCTTTGGGCTATGATTCAGTCACTTTCAAAATTGGGCCTCTGAGTTGTGTGTTGTGTCGGGCACTTCTTTTTGACAGCAGCCGGTGCGTGCCATGCCGTCACATATATTGCAGGTTTGTGTCTACACCTTTGTTTTTCATTTTTGTTGGGAAGGATTAAGGTAAGCAGGCCTTAAATGGACACTATTATCTCTGCACCCACTTCTCGTAGGACTTGAAACATGCAACTAGTGCAAGATGATTGACAAATCCAAATCGTGGCTGCAGCCACCTTCCTCATAATTTTCAGAGCTCATATGAATATCGTAATCATTATCAAAGTGAAGATTCTTGAGCTCATTAAATGGCCATATAAGCCCCCCCCAATTATGGTGATGATAGAGCCTAGAATGGTAAACAAAATTTGAGCATGTAGTTTAATCTCTTTTGAACACATGATGCCTTAATCTTAACAAATTTTGAGCATGTAGTCACTTCAATCTCTTTTAAAGACATGATGCCTTTTTGGTGTCTTCTTAAACTCACACCTAACCACGCACCACTCAATTAAATGTGTTTGACTGAGATATATAAGCGACTTAGACCCCATTCTGTTAATTGTGGAGGTGAAGTCTTTGGGGATGTCAAATGACTTGCCACCATGTGGCTATTGCCACATGTGTGGTTTGATTTTTTATTTTATTCTAGTTTCTGATTTGCTTCCATTTGATTGGTTTTTATTGAGTATGTAATTTGTATTGATATATATTTCTGAATTATGTTCTCCCCACATATTCTCAAAGTGGTCATCTTAGTCTGTGTCTGCCATACTGTCTGTAATTATGTCAGAAAGTTTCATGGCATCTTTTCAGTTTTTCACATTAAAGAATGCTTGGAATGGGCAAAGAGGATCTGTAAGCAATGTACTATTGTTTGAGTGGTGCCTTCTTTTGTGACAATGCTTGCAGTAGACATTAATTATTTTTAATCCTGTGTGCGTTTGCCAGGGGTTGTATTGCACGCTTCCAAGATTGTCCCCTGTGTGGTCTCGACATTGAAAGCATTGTCTCAGATCCAGAATTGCAAGCTCTTGTGGATACTTTCATTGAAGGACATGCAAGATCGAAGAGGTCTTCCATTCATGCGTTGATGACCGAAGATGGAAAAGAAGAAAATAACGAATCACCAGTCAACAAAATCAAGTATGAAGACATGTCTGTGGAACGGGGCAGTTTCTTAGTCCAGCAAGCAATGCGGGTGAGAAAATTATGTTCTTTTACGTGACTACTACTACATCCATCTATTCACCTTCCAGCAAATTTGGAATGTTTTTGTATCTTTGTATAACTTGGACTATGATGTAACCTTGAGTGATCATGTAACAGTTCAAATTATTTGGGTCACCTTTTATGAGCTTACCCAAAAACGTCCTTTTTTAAGAGGATACTCTTTTGTACTAAGGTCTACATGCCTAATTCGGACGCCTATATTTGAATGGTATGTGGTTTGGTGTAGCTCCAAGAACAGATACCATTGAAAAGAGATTGGACTGTGTGCTCAAAATATGACAACCATTCTAGGTTCAGTAGTCAACATAATTGGGGGGGACGTATGTGACCATTGAATGAGCACAAGAATTCTCACTGTGATGATGAGTAAAATATTCATATGAGCTCTGAAAATTATGAGGAAAGTGGTTATGGGCTCAATCTAGATTTGCTAACCATCTCATCCTAATCATGTGCTTCATATCCTAGGAGAAGTGGGCTAGTCGGAAAAATCAACCATTCAAGAGCCATCTACCTCACTTAAAAAGGTTTTTCCATCCTTTAAAGAAGTTGTGTTTGTGTGTCCACTGAAGAAATATGTGTCTTTTGGAGGTTCTCTTCTAATATATGAGCTTGGACAGGCATTTCAAGCAAATAATTTTGAGAGTGCAAAGGCGAGGCTAGAGCTGTGCGTGGAGGACAGCCGAGAGGAATTATCATGGTCGGGTGATACATCGAATAATTGCTCTCAGTTAGGAGCATTACTGGGCATGCTTGGTGACTGCTGGTGAGTACATTTTTGAGTCTCCAACTATAAGGGTGGGCTTACATCAGGGTCCGGGTCCAAGAAACTTGGGGTCCAAAACACCCCTTAATGGAATAGGATCGCTTAATTTTGTGATTTCTTTGGTCTTGGACCGTAGTGTAAACCCACCCTAAGTTCTCCTTGTCAAGTCAGCTACTCTCTTCCAGGTTGCTAAACTGTTGGGCAATATTAATTTTTCGCAGCCGGGGATTAAACGACAATAATGGAGCTATTGCAAACTACGAGGAAAGTGTTGAGTTTTTAACGAAGCTACCCGAGAAGGACCTTGAGGTACTTCAAAAGTGGGCTCACATCATAATTTCTGTTCTCTTTGCTAGCCCCGCCTTTTCTTTTCATGATAATTAGTTGGTAGCAGAATTGCAGCGACTCTTGGGCTATTATTTATGAGATCCTGATGTTGCGCCGAAACAATATGAAGCTGATAAATTACCTCTGTTTGGAACATTTGAAGGAAGCTCAAATCATAACTCCTGTAATTTCTATGCATGGTATTTAAACCCTTAGCGTCTAAGAGGCCAATCTGGGCCTCTCCATGCACAACAACGCGTATTTGACCTACTTACTCCCAGTGTTAGTCAATTTTTTTAAAAGTGACCACATCAAAAATTAACTGATTCTTCTACTGCATTTTTCAAATTGGTATAATACCTTAATGTTATCGAAGATTTGGGTTAACATACACAACCTGGAGGCCCTTGGATGCAACAAATACATATGTAGTATTTTCTCCTCCACATAAGATAATAAACTAAATAAAGTTTGAAACCCTAAGCTATAAAATTCATGTTTTTAAGACTTGGTGAGGCTTGTAGAAAGGGTTTTCTTGGTCCTTTTAGTGTTAATACGTGGAGACCTTGGGTGCAGGTGGTTCATGCATTATCAGTATCACTGAACAAACTCGGTGACCTCAAGTACTATGCCCAGGACTTGGAAGCGGCACGAGCTTTCTATGCGCGTGCTCTTAATGTGCGACTTGAAGCCACTAGTGATTTCACAACTCTTTCTTCCCAGGCAAGCCCCTTTCTTTTTCCATTGCATTTTCCATTACCCCTTTAAGGACGGGCTGTGTTTAAATGGGATGCGCAACGATTTGTTAGTACCCCCCAACAAGTGTTAAAATATTATTCTAATGTCTAGGGTGGAAACAACAACCTTAAAAAGAGAGGAATTGAAATTAAAGTCATGTGACAGTGTTGATTATATATATATAGCATGTATTTAGGCCATTTATGCCATCTCAAACCTCCATAGAATTCATTCTACATATATGAATGCTGCGATTGGAACAACGCATATAATAAATGGGCTAATTTAGATGGGGTAACTTTTGGCACTTTTAGCTAAACATATCAAGAAGTAACCTTAACCCCTCTTAAACTGAGGGTGAAACCTCTTTTATGTGGGTCACAAATAGTTGTAAGCAGATTCTACTGGGTTCCAATATGACAATACGGTTACTGTGTTTAGTTTGTGATTACATAGACAGCAGCTGGAGCATGTTCACCTGTCTATTTTTACATTAATAATAGTTGACTAAATCTGCAAGGATGGATCCCGCTTCTACAACCAGAATGCGCTTTCAAGTAGTGGATTTGGATTTTGTTATGTCTACTTTCGATTTAATCTAGATATTCTATAACATATTTCGTAGGTATCATTTTGTATAGGTACTGGATGTTGCAGTTTCATTGGCAAAAGTTGCCGATGTAGACTATGCTTTGGGAAAGGAGCAAGCTGCTAGTGAAGGGTTCCAAGAAGCTCTGAAAAAACTAGAAAACCTGTCGATCCCAGCAGGTGATGAGGCTCGAATGCTTGAAAAGAAGGTAAGTTTGTCCTCCAGAGATGGAGTTGATCTTTTTGCAGCTGTGCTTAAATTGCATCTATGTTGACTATTGAGCCTAGAATGGGTAACAAACTTTGAGTATGTAGTCCAATCTCTTTTGAACACATGTCTTTTTGGTGTCCGTTTTAAGATGACAACACGAACTAGGCCAGCTTTTACCTTAATCCCAGCTGATGTGCTTGAATACCCTTGCTGAGGTCTACTAAAATTGTTGAATTTGTATGCAGCGTTTGTCGGTTATGACGTTCCTACTTGGCCAGGTTGCTGCCTCAAAGTAAAGCAATTGCCCTTCCATCTTCCTATACGGTAGCTGTAGGAAAATGAGTGAGGCCATATAAATTGTACTTCTTTTGCATCCAATGGTGAACAGGATATGAGCCGTATTGAGCTGTGCTGATTTGAGATGAACCGATAGAGAAGATGAGCCTTTGTCTGGCAATTTTCTTGGAGATGTACAATCCTGAAGAGACCTAATTCATGTAAATTGCACCCACTATCTTATGGGTTTAGGTGTATCTGTTCAAGTTTGGCATGTGTTTTGATGTTTCCATCTTTCGCCATCCCATCTTCAAACTTGTTTGCCTCACTTTTGGTGTAGCTTCACTTTCTCCTTATTTAATCCTCTCAGAACTACAGTGTGTACACCTATTAGGGTCCAGCCGCACCCACCTACTTAAGAGAATGGATAAACTCATCCATCCTCCATGACAATATTAGTTCACTCATTCATAAGAAGTGTCATCCAAAAAGTTACCGTAGTGACATAAAATACCATATGAAACTAAATATCATATATAGTGTAGTGTACGGGGCCATGGGAGCGGGCACACTAGAAAGAAAGAAAGAAAAAAAGGAGTGGAGGGGGAACATCCTAGGCCCACTCTTACACAATCTACAACTAGCTATGACAGACCCTATATCTAGGGGTGCCAACCCTACAGGTGATTCCACTCCTCCCTCTATCTAGGCTACATGATCAATAATGTGGTGAGTTGTATGCTCTTCCCTACCTAGATGCCCTACTATGTGCTTTGGTATGGCCCACTAAACCCATCCTATCCCGATGCCCACCCTTTATCACAACCACTCTTCCATTGGCCCATGTGAAGCCTTCCAGGCATGCCCAAAGCCCAAATTTGGAGATGTCACCATGTTCTTGCCCTTGGAAAAATACTAGATTAATTTCTAAAAACACCATTTTTGGGCACAACGTTAACAATTACAATACAAACCCCTTGCACCTTACCTTGTTCAATTTGACAATGACCCCAACTTTGTGGCCCTCCTCAAAATTGTTGAAAAGGCCAACATGGCCTCCCAGTCCTTTAGGGGCTAAACCTTTATTTTAACCAGGTGGCGCAGGCATGACATTCATTGACTATCATATAGGTTAGCCACCTCATATGTAAGCTAATTCTCATTCCTGGGATGTTCGGGCATAACATAACTAATTTGAGTGCTTGCTTACGCTAATTGAAGCCTTAACTAGAAGTGTGGCTAAACTCTTATGGTGGGATGAAAGTAAACGTGGGGGAGAAATACTATCGCCCAATGGTATTTTATATATTTGGTTGAAAATTAAGGTGACTTCTAAATTTTTAAATTTTTAAATTTTAACCATAAAATGATAGAATGTTGATTATTTTGGTATATTATTGATGTTATAGTTTTCAAACCACAGTAATTCAAGTTTGTACAAAAAAGATTGATTCCATATTCTTAATTTTGAGCATAGGATATCGTGGGCTCAAAATTGGCGTGTGTCAAGAAAAGTTGTATCAATCAACATTATCGTGGTATGTCAAAATTTTGGTGTGGCACAGTACTAGGTGGAAAAGGTGTCGCTATAAAAGCATATAAATGAACTCCTCTAACATTTCTATGCAAGAAGAAATTCTAAGGGTATGTATCCGTTTTATGATTTGCTCAAAACAAGGTTGTGAGTGACCTGCATAGAGCCCACCTGTGAAAGGGGGCATGCAGGCGAACATGCTCTTCATTCATGCTTGCTCCTCAAGGAGTTGAGATTTTTTATAAATATATGAGTGACTCTCCTTTGGTGTAGATACGCAACTTGTCGGAACACTTGAGTTACGGACTAGATATTGTACATGTGGAACCATGTTGTAGGCTAAAGCAAGGCGTCCTTGTGGTACTACCAAGTTAGGGGACCGACCAGATAGTAACATGAGGATGCCTTGCAACAACCCGTAGTAGGACGCCACATGTACAACATCAGACATAACAATGATCATGTTGCCAAGAGAACATGCTACGATCTATAATTGGTGTGCTCGTGTCTAATGAAGATTCGAGGTGGTCAACGCTATAAGTAGATATTGGAAAACTAACTTCTACTTATTTGATTCACAAGTGTTCAACACATGAGCTTTGCAAACAAGAATATTGAAAACAACACCGGTGTACTTACTTCATGTGTTAATTACAAGCCCGGTTTGCTTGGGAATGAAGTGGTTCCCGAGCTTGAAATTTAAAAGTGTGTCCTATTAGCTATGATAGAACCACACACATTTCCCTACTTGTCCTAACTTATTAGTGTTGGTAAATAGATAGGTAAAGTGGGTGACTAATAATGTCTAGCCATGGTAGAACATATTTGCCCTACAAACCAAGCTAAAGCTAATTTTATCCACTCATATGGTGTGTCCCAACTATGTATGTGTTCCAAGGAAAATGTAATGGCATGCAAGAAGTGATAAAACAACCAAGGGAAAGTAGAAGACATGCAACTTTCAATTAACACATTTGATGATGGTTTGTTTAAAAGGTCCACATGTTGTCGCAATACCCGGGTAGGGCACTCATACATGTAGTTAATAACCCATTTGCGACGGAAGGGTATTTATCATGGGGCTATTTATCTAAGAAATTGGAATTCTTTACACCCTATCAGTACAGATAAATCTAAATTTTGTCATTTTAGATGACCTTATTTGTATTTATAAAGTCGCAAGTGAACTAGTTTCTAGTACCCTATGTTCCTTATAATTTTTATATTTGACCCCATGAATGACGAATCATAGGACTCTTGAAAGTTTGTAGTGAAAATTCAATAAACCATGTCTAGACTGAAGACATCAAACAATGTACCAAAACATAAAAAACTTGAAGCATTATTAGGACCTCCTATTGTTCCAAAACATACATCAAACAATTTTCAAATCAAACAAACTTGAAGCAAGCAACCCTAGGCAAAAATCAAAGATACAACGCACGAAGCAAAGAACACCAAAACCCTCGTCATCCAAATTTTTCATTCGGGAATTTGGATTGAAAATGGATAGTTTTTCATCCATTGACCACCATAAAATGCATTGTATACCTTTGCCTCAATATTTTTTTTTCTACCTACTATTCCCAACCCTATTTTAGATTGAAAGAATTAGATAAATTGATGCATTATATGGTACCCTTATTTTTTTTATACACACAACTTTGTAATTAAAGAGGTGCTTCATTATATCGAAGAATTGTATAAATTTTATCACAAATGAATAAAAAAATACCCTACATTCTTTCTCACACGGTTTAATAAATTTTCGCGAGTGCCCTACCCGGGTCGCAATATTCCCCATTTTGATCCAACTTTCCTTTGCATCTTCTGCACCCTTCCTATCCGATAGGATTCCACATCCTTTGTCATTGCCCCATTGATTGCAATTGCAAATCTACCCCTTGCTTTCTTTCCTATAGCCTTTGTAGCATGTGTCTTCAATGTGCTCCACCTTTACACAAAGCATACTCTACAATCTAAGCACAATCCCAATTGACATGTAGAACTAGAAGAAGCATCACTTAGATAGTCAATAGAATTTTTGAAATATACCAAATTTTCATGGGGAAAATAAGAGTATAGATCACAGAGCTACACATGTGATTGGTGCTACACATTTAGGAGTATAGATCCAAGAGCTGGACATCCTCCTCACATAGCAAGTTCCTAGACCTTAAATTCATACACTTTACAAGCAATCGTCAAAGCATTTCAAAGGAAAAAGAGAGATGGTACTCATAGCCTAACCACGCCACCACAACTCCACACCACCATGCCACACTCAAAACTTGCACACCCCTCCAAGCTCACACACCCTTGTTAGCCCCACAACACATGAGAGAGAGAGAGAGAGAGAGAGAGAGAGATGAGCCATCCATTAGGGTTTTGGGGAGATCTTTCCTCCTTCCCAAAGGGATTCCTTCATTAGATGAAATGAAATATTGAATGTTATGAATGAAATTAGCCTCATTATTTGGGATGATGGGATAGAGATTATTCTCTTTAGGCAAATAACATAAGCTCTCCCTAAGGTCTATACAAACAATCTGCCCTTTGTTGGCATTCCTCAAAACAAATATCTCAACAAAACTTTTGATTTTTCTCTTGGAATATTTGTTCACACATATTTTATATATATATTTGTATGTATGTATGTATGTATGTATGTATGTATGTATGTATATCTTTAAATCACCTAATAACTAGTAGGCTAAGTTTCTTTAACCTAGGTATTAAGTATAGAGGCCATTCTTTGTTAATAAATGCCATCCTATGTTGTCTTCCACCTCCTTTTTGAAAATATTGGATGTGTGCCCCTCCAAGATTAATTTTCTATCTACACCAGAAATCTAGTTGAAATTAGCGTGGGCCACAATAATAAATTTCCTAGAAAACTGATGTGGGTGATTATTAGTTTTTGTGCTACTTTTGATGTAAGGTGGCTATTCGAGGAGGAGTCTTATAGCCTCTTCCCGAAATGTTGCCCTCTGGGGGCGGCCACGTCACCTCAATTTTTGTTTTAATTTATGTAAGATGTTGGTTGGGAGTCTCCATAAAGACTTAGGGGAGGACTTGGGGTCTTGGATTCAAAGTAATTTCACTTTGAGTAGAAAATTAGTGGGGCCCACACTAAGTTCCACACACACTAATTGGACTATTCGAGAAGGAGGCTTATAGTGCTTTCCAAAAATGCCGCCCTCTAAGGCAATCACGTCACTTGTTAGGGTTAGGGTTTCCTTAGTGCACTTGGGAAGCATGTTGTTAGAGGGCCCCTTCTTTACCTTGGCGACAGTAAGATTGGGGGGGGGGGCTAGCTCAAACAACAAGACATCCCAAATACTAAGTAATGTTGGTATGATATCGTCTTGTTTTTAGTTCCATTGAGATATATTTTATGAGAATTTCCACAATTTTTGATACCAATAGTAGGATATGGGTGTTTGACCTTTTTTTCTTTTTCTTTTTTTTTCCAATACCATTCAATTCTATATGCATACCATGCAAGAACCTTCATACGTAAGTTAAATCGCTCTAATATCAATATGGTTTAGAACGATATTGACCCAAATAATTATTTAGGTATTACAAAGATTCTATCATCTTGACATGCACTAAACATCAATATTTGACTAGTATAACAATTTCGATACCCATGGGTAGGTTCTTTTATACTTTTATAACAAAAGTAGTATGTTGTTGATTAGGTATTGATTCTACGGATGTTTTTGACTGACTCATTTCATCATACAATTTGTAAGTATTTTGGGTGTGAATCGTCAAGTGTTCAAAATCGAAGGGTGTTGTAAGTAAGTATTACACTACATGAGATATTTAGTGTCACCAATTCTAAGTGTCTTGCTCAATACTAATTTGTAGTCTCCTTTGGCTGATTTGAGGAAAGAATTTGTTGGAATCCCCGAGATTCTGGAAAGCCTGGGCCGACTATTTCTCGGTTTGAGGTTTGATTGATCGGAGTGGATGAGGGTTTGGAGGTATTGATTGATCTGTAAATTAGTAACTGAATGTAGACTTGTAACATAAATTTCTAGGTTAGGTTGTGAGATTCGGGGAGTGCTAATTGTTGGGTCCCCCATAAGCATCGGAGTCGTAGGAGGTTAACCTTAACTTAGAAATTTCGAAGATTCAACTGCCTCGACTGACGGCGGGTAGTAATCTTCCTACTCGGACTTGCTCTTTGAAGTTTTTCTTTTGTTTTTCAATAGAATTTATATATTGAAGTTATTTGGGACATTTCAAGTTGACGGTGCCAATTAGGGTGGGTGATAGGTTATTCATCAACGACTCAAATCTGGTGTCACTCAATTGGGGTCACCAAATTACGGTGGAGTAACTTAAGTCGAGGTCGGTTCAAGGTTGTGTGCATGAAAAAGCGAGGTGAAAGTAAGTGGAAGTCAAGTCCGTGAGTCATGATTGATTCGGGGAATGGAAGAAATATGATTTAATTATTATGTTGGAATGATCACTTTGATTGGGAAGCGCCCGGTAAGTTAGGGCTGCGCCTTTTCTTGCTTGGGAAGGAACGGAACTTGGAAGGAAGACAAGTTTTCGAGGTTTTTGTCCCGAGGCTCGGCCGTTCTTCTTTCTTTCTGCTTTCTTTCTGTCGTTCGTTCTTTCTTTTGGCGCCATCGCATAAGCTAAGTGTTCCGGTGCAGCCCTGAGTCCTATCAGAAGCGGTGTTGGCTATTAAGTTAAGAATCGTGTTCGCATGAAAAACATTTTGGAGCAGATGTGGGGTTATGTGAATCGGTTAAGGCGAACGAAGTATGGAGAATTTAAGCGTGTATGCGAATTAGGGTTTCAGTTGATGACGGTGATGATGCTTCTGGTGAGCGAGCCAGGATTAACAATTTGAGTAATTGTGAACTTTTGTGATCTTTGGTGGAATTCCTTTTATATGCCGCCCGTGTTTTATCTTGAATTTCGGGTATTGGTTCTTCTGTGAGAAGAAAAATCTCGGTTGGTTTCAGCGCGAGGATTTATTGCAATTTATGTGTAACAAAGTTGGTTGGTGTTGGAATGATTGGAATGATGGAATGATGCGGATGATGCGGATGACACAACTGCAGGCTTAAATTTGATTTTTTATGTGTTCCAAGAGCCTGGACTGAACCACAAGAAGCTAGGGCTTGCTGGATTCCTCTCCACTAGGTACTTTTCTTCCATCTCTGGAGCAATGTTGGGTAATGAATAAACTAGGGTCAATTTTACAAAGAAAAAATTGCCGTTTGATTCTTTCTGAGTGACTGCCAATGTTGATGATGATTTTTGAGGTCATCAGAGTATGTTAGTCGATTACAAATTTGGTGTTCATTCTCGCAGTCCAGCCATCGTGCTTCTGGGTTTCTAGCTCCTAGTTGGGTCCAATGCCTGGCGAACCATTTTGACTAATTTTGTCCTCCATTCACTTCTACCGGCACAACGAAGTTTTGAATTATGCGACCCAAAAGTAGGCACCTGTAATTATCTTAATGGCCAGTAGGACTTGCATACAGCTCTTAATACAAAAAAATTGCCACATTTCTGTGGTGATTTGTACTCTGGAAGAAACCATTATAGTCCTCTCTCATGGCTTTCTATCCTTGGCAACAGTTTTTTCCCTATGGATGATTCAAACATTTTTCTAACTGATTATTTAGGTGGGTGGGCACAGCAATTCCAAACTAAGCTAGTTGTAAAAGCTCGAAAAGTTGTAGGTTGGGGTTGGGTTTTTTAACGGCACATCAGCTCTCTATTTAAAAGTGCAGAAATGTAAGGAAGGTTGTTTTTTTGGATTCCTGAGGTTTTTAGGGAAATAAATTCCAGTCTGTTGATGATTGCAAACTGAAGTCTGGACTATTGTCCTTCCTGACGCTGGATGGTTTCATTAGCAATTTTAATAATTTCACTTTGAGTAAGCTAGATGATAAATTTTCGTATCAGGTTGGTCTTCAATCAGTTCTTGTGTTGATTTTTGCTGGAGTAAGTGTGGTCTTTTCATCCTCAACATTTTCTTCCTGGTGCCCATTTTAACATCCAGATTGGACAACTAATCTTGTGGACTCAACCAACTCCAAAAATGCTCATTGATCGAGTTTGGTTTAGGAGAGAATAAAAAGGATACCACATTAGACAGCGTTTGTAGCGATAGTAAATACATATAGCAGTAATAGTGGTAGTAGTGGTAGTTTTCTTTTCTTATATTTCCAAGTGTGGCATAAAACTTGATTCCAAACTTTGCCATGAAACTTCAAAATGCTCCAGTGTTGAGCCCATCTTTCATCATTATTTTTCTTTTGAGATGGGTGAGTTCTATTTCCAACTGAAAGGAAAACTGCAAAACTTGGAGGAGCAACTTTGAGCTCCATCTTTCCAGATCATTAAGGTAGACAACCCTTATTCAGTTGCTTTTCTTATTAGGGGCACCTATTTTTGAGTGGTATGTGGTTTCGTGTGGCTCCAAAAACAGATACCAAAAAGGCATCATGTGTTTAAAAGGGATTGGACTGTGTAAAAAATCTGATAACCATTCTAGGCTCAACATACAATATAATTGGGGGGGACCTATATGACCACTTAATGAGCACAAGAATCTTACACTTTGTTATGAGCTTTGAAAATTATGAGGCAAATGGCTACGGCCTCAATTTGGATTTGCTACCCATCTCATATTAATTGCTTGTTTTGTATCCAAAGAGAAGTCGGCTAGTCAGAAAAATGCAACCAATCTACCTTATTTTACCTTCTACATACCATAAATTTTTCTTGTCAGTCTTTGAACAGACAGAAATTTAAAGCACATTGTGTAAAAAGCTTATGAAACAACAACTTTTTGTCCTTGTCTTGCTTGTTTGCAGAATAAATCTCATTTCACCAGCCAAGGCTTAAGGAAATGCATTTCCGGAATTTTGAGGAGTTTTGGCCATTCTATGTGAACCAACACACGAAAGTGACGACGCGAAGATGGCACTTCTGTGCGACAGGAAGCGCCACCTTGTTCTTTTTGGCTGCAATTGTAATAAAATGGTGGCTCTTATTCTTTGCTCCAATCTTTGGATACGGGCTTGCGTGGTACAGTCATTTCTTTATTGAAGGGAACACACCAGCCACGTTTGGACATCCCGTGTGGTCCTTCATTTGCGACTACAAGATGTTTGCCCTCATGTTAACGGGCCGGATGGACCGTGAAATTAAACGGCTCGGGAAAAGGCCAATGCTACAGGTTTCTTAACCCCCACTTGGTCTTGGTCTTCTCATTGCAAAGAAGAAAAAAAGGGAAAATAGGGAAGAAAAAAAAAAAAAAAAAAAAAAAAAAAGGCCTCAAGAGACTGTACATACATAGGCGTGACAAAAGCGCTCTACTGTCATCGGGTTCATAGCATAAAAAAAAATTCTTACCTGAAAGAATTGGAATGTGTTTTGAATTGGTGTACTTGTGCTATGTAGATCGTGTACACTTATAGGTCTGAAGATTGTTGTGCTATGGTTCCATTCACAATTGCAATAAAGAAGTCGGCATCCTTGCCGCTTATATTTGCTCTAACACCTAGCTTCTTAACATTTTGTTTTTCAATGTGTGTGTGTGTATATATGTATGTATGTATGTATGTGTATAATCTGCGATGTATTTGAGGTTGCAATTAACTGGTGACAAAACTTCAGTTTGGGTTGTTTATAAACCTGTGAGGAGCTGGGTTTTGGTTCAGGAAGATGAGTTTGTACTTGGAAGGAGATACTTTGATTCCAAGCAGGAAAAGAAGAATGTGAAGCTTGTGCTTCGTCATCAATCACGATGGCCATGCTAGCAGATGCTATCACTCTAAATATCTTTGTACCAGACATTATTCATTTAGGGATACATTGATTGTGAGTTGAATTTTTCTTCTTTCGCTCTTCCGTCTCGATTATTATGACATTTGTGTTGGATGTGGATGTTATTAGAGAGTAATCCTTCAAGTCCTTTGGACTCTTCGTCAGGAGCTCATCCTCAATGATTCTTAAATTGGTTTTTTGCATACAATGTCAATAATTTCTTTCCAATTGTGGTGCATGCCTGAAGGTAGTGTTTGAATTTAATTGGATAGCAACCTATTTTGGTTCATTGAGGGCTAAACTTATTTTAACACCTCTCTTGGCATGTCAAAATGATTTTGACCCTTGACAAACCAATATAGAATGTATATTCCAAGCATCACAATGTATATATGATGCTTGGCAGCTTATCTTGTGGTCCTATTAGAAAGCTAATAGCCCGAATATTTTGGTTTCTAAATTGATACTAATGACCTTCTTGTCACAACAAAAAAGCTTACGTTGGATCATTTGACTCTCTAATTTGATGATGGGTTTTGTTGATATAATATAATCTTAAAACCTGGTTATTGGGATTCTGGATGTTGGATTATGTTCTGCCTATGGTGTTACTTAGCTAATTGGATGAAAAGGATCATAGGCAAGGTTGTGCTGTAGCAATAATGAAATATTTTGATAAGATTTGCCTTGCTTAAATCAATGATACGAGTCGTCAACAGGTGTTGGGGCTTCTGCATGTGCAATTGTTTCAGTTTCATTCTCCATTATCCAGTTGAGGGAGTTTGTTTTGGTACCAGGATTTTCGCTCACTCAGTTGGTGTATTCAGATTATCTGAATGAACAGCCTCCAACAACCTGAAGCACAGAAAGAGGTACCTACTCTGACATTCTTGTCATGTATTAAAGCATCTTAATGTCATATATATTTGTGTGTGTGTGTTTGTGTCTTCACAATTTGCCACTAATAGTGAATTTTAGGTTTGCAACATTGGTCTCATACCCATTACATTAGGGTAGTCATGCCTTAGATGGATACCTTTTTCTCTGCACCCACTTATCGTAAGATATGAAACATGCAATTAGTGTGAGATGATTAGCAAATCTAAATCGTGCCCGTAGACATTTGCCTCATAATTTTAAGAGCATGTATGAAAATCTCATTCACTTTGAAAGTGAAGATTCTCGTGCTGACAAAGTGGTCATATAGGTCCCCTCAATCATGTTGACTAATGAGCCTAGAATGGTTAGCACTTCTGAGCACCTAGTCCAATGTCATTTAAATACATGTCGTTTTGGTGCCAGTTCTTAGATCCACATCTAACCACATACCACTCAAATAAAGGTGTCCAAGCTGTTTTTGTGTTTGATTTAGGCAAGTCTGCATTATAGCTCATCATTTTGAAGCTTACAACACTAAATATGATATTTAGTGTCTTATGGTATTTCATGTCACAATGGTAACTTTTTGGATGACACTTCTTATGAATAAGTGAACAAATATTGTCATAGATGATGGATGCGTTTATCCATTGGCCAAACCCTACCTTCTTTTGGCAGCAACCAGTGATGAAATATTGCCTTGGATGATTGAAATTTGGATGAAAATCACTTGGTAAGTGACAGTTATCACAACACAGTAATTCTATAATCCCCTAAAAAAATTACAAGGAATGACAAATAATGTTGGGTTAACATTTAGTGTTGGTGACACCGTATCATAGTTTACAATTAGTATTGAGCAAGACAATTAGAATTGGTGACACTAAATATCATATTTAGTGTAGTTCAAGTGGCATGTCATTTACAGTGAAATGTGTGGTGAAAAGCCCTGAGGTCATGATTTTTCCCCAGGTGATGAACCATGTCAAAGACAGGCCTAATTAGGTTACTTATCTCAATCAGACACCTACATTTGAGTGGAGTGTGGTTGTGTGTGGATCTAAGTACAGATGTTGAAAAGACCTCATGTGTTTTGAAGAGATTTACACGCTCAAATTTCATTAACTGTTCTAGGTTCAAAAGCCACCAAAATTGAAGATAGAGAATTTATACTTTGGCAATGGACAAGATATTCATGAGCTTTGAAAATTGGGAAGAAAATGGCTGCAGATTTGGATTTGGTAATTATCTCATACTAGAATGTGTGTCTAATATCTTAGGAAAAGAAGTGGGCTAATTGGGAAAATTAACCATCTGAGACCAGTCTACCTTAGTCGTTGGACTTCCTCTGCTGTACTTTGCATACATGCCTATCTTGCCACTTAGCCTTGCCCAGTTTATGGTTGGATTTTTTTTGCTTAAAGTGAGCAGTGGATCCTACTGAGTTTCATCCCTCTTTGTAAACAAATGTCTGCATGTAATTCATAACAGGATACTGGAGTTTCAGATTTCTGATTTTGTGTGTTTGTGGTGTGCAGCATATTATGCACATTTCTTTTGCAGTTAGTAATGTAATTTATGGCTGTTAATGGAGGAGGAGCTTCTTAAGGAGTGTAAAGGCACTTTTGAGTTTGAGTTTCGCCATTTCCAGTTGCCGAATCCATTAAACTGCAAGTGAGGACCCAACATGTCAAGATTCAGTAAGACATGAATTCCCATTCTACTTACGTCTCATATGAAGGGTTGCATGCCCAGGGTGCAATTATATGGAGTAATGAAGATGGGTCTTAAATGGTACTTTTTCTGACCAGCCCACTTCTCCAAGGATATGAAACATGCCATGGTTAGGAAATCCAAATTGAGGCCATAGCCACTTTCCTCATAATTTTTGGAGCTCAGATGAATATCTCAATTCATTATCAAAGTGAAGATTCTCGTGCTCATTTACTGTTCATATAGGTCCCTTAATTATATGTTGACTATCGAACCTAGAATGATTATCATTGTGCACAACATTGTCCACTCTCTTTAAAACACATGTCTTTTTTGATATTCATTCTCGGAGCCACACATAACCACATACCACTCAAATATAGGTTTACAATTAAGATGCGTAACCAAATTAGGCACTTCTACCTTACATGAAAATTTGTATGAACCCCAAAGTTTTGAATCAAGATTCTACTACTTGGTCTTACAATATTGAATTCATACTCAACACAACATGCTACAAAAAGTGGATACACTACAGAAAGTGAATACACATGTGACAATATTATTGACATATAAGAATATAGGTATGTGCTTGAAAAATATGAGAACCATATTGCAAACACCCTTCCTGAAATTGGTTACAAATGTACAATTATCCTAGATTTGCTTTCCTAAAAGAGTAGACTGGCTAGATTCTAGAAGATGATGGCCTCTTTGCGGAGTGTCCGGGATAGGACTCTTACTTTAAACTCAATGTTTAGCTACACCAATTACCCCGATTAGTGTGTTTTAATATTCAGAGTTACGAAGTGCAATAACGACTTATGAGTTCAATTTTTACTAATAATAGTTCAATAGGTTTTTTGGACATCATAGAACATAAATAACTTTGCTTCGTAAAATAATGCATTCTCAATAAATAGTTATAGCACCACACAACACTGAACAGTAACATGCATGATCATAATTGGGATTACAGTCTAACCTCATTAATACCACACCCTCGATATTACGACACATTTTTGCGAGACCAAACTTTTTAGGTCAAAACTCCCTCTTTTATACAACTACGACTCTTGATAATGCGACATTTAGAATCTCCATTTTGTCATATTAAAGAGGTAGTTAATGCTAAAATTCCTTTCATTTTTGTTATGTACATCTAAAATACATCCATTTTCACTTGGGAACTACTTGGGAATTTTACCTATCATTGGGAACTTAATGATAATTAGGATTACTAGTGTAAAATGAACATGGTTAGGGTTAGAGTGGCCTCCTGCCTAGTATGTTTCCTTGTACACAAGTGATATAGTATCTCCAGTATCTTGATGCTAAACGTCATGCATCATTGTTGTCTAGTTTCTTATTAAAGAACTCTTTTGGTGTTAATGAAATTATTAGTTTTCAAAAGTTAGTAGGGAATTTAGATAAGATGACAGTTGTTGACTTGGGTAGGCAACACCATAGATCTTTGGACTCCTATTTCAAGAGTTCTTGAGAATATTTGTATTTGTTTGGAGTTATGAGTTTTTATTTCATACCATCTATATGGCTTAAACTTGTTGTATATATTTTTAAGCTCATATTACTTATGTTTTCGTAATCCCTCAATAATACAACAACTTTAAACCATTTGTCATATTAATGAGAAGAGGACACCTCGATAATACAACTTTTTTTTTGTGTTTCCCAAACATGTCATACTATAGAGGAACAACAGTATCAGTGTACTTGAGTTAAGGATACGAGACTTCCTATTTTGACCAACTCACTTGTGATGTTTCAGGTCCGTATTATTCCATAATCAAGATTTGTGGATCAAGAGCCTTGTGTGTGTTTGTCAACTTCTTGTTGACATTTAGAGAACGACATCATTTTGTGTGATGTGAAAAGGGCCCACTTGCTTGTACTTGGTCCCTGGATTCCAGTCAAGAAATTAAATTTTAGATTATTGCTCATGTCAGAATGTGTGGACATTTTGAATGGCCAAGGTCGCACTCTTAAGTGCCAGATAAATCGGCAGTATCCATCAAATAACGAGAATTGAGCCAGAGATTAAGAACCAGTGACCACTATTGCAGCATGAAGTTGAAGTTTGAGGAGTTCATTGCCTTTTTCTTCAGTGCCATTGGAAATTGATTTGAATCTGAGCATAACATAGTTGATTTGCATAAACATATTGATACAAGTTTGAGATTATCACATTTTACAATGTATATTCTTGGTAGCATATTCTTAACATCAAGCTTTCCTGGAAGGTTTCACAATCAGGGATTTATTTTTTAATTTCTAAAAGCTTGACGTTTATATGGTTCATCAAATCCACTCATGTCGCATCCAAAAATGGACATATAGATATCCACACATTCCAATTTCCACATTTAATAACAAGGCAATCTAAACTCTCATATGTTCACCTGCCATGTTCAACATATATAGAAGTGCTCAATGAAAAATGTCACATGTCAGGCACTGTGCCAACAAAAATATATACTCCATAGCTTTATCAACATCAGCAAAGTCCACATTCTGTCACCAGAAATTGCTGGCACATGTAAGTCTACCCAAGCAGATCTCTGCAATTCTTCTTTGGCAATGGATCAATCAGTGTAAACCTACCAGTCCACCCTATTTCTGGGTCCAACTCATACATACATTGACTCACTTTTGAATGCTATCACAACAATGATGGTGCATCATAATTTGAATTATGTAAAAGTTCTTTGATAGGAAATCAAGGTGGGTTTACATAGGGGTTTATATAGGGCGCAAGATCACAGAAACTCCAAAATCAAGCAATCTTATTGGTCAAGAACAAAAATTTGGACACAAGAGCTTAACAATAGGGTCCAAATCTGAGGTGTGAGAAAACAAAATGGCGCTAAAGTGGCATCACTTTCCTGCCAAATCTCAGCAGTCCCAACTCAAGAAAGTAACTCCTTGTTTGACAAACCAATCTTTAAGCTGGGTCCACTGTAGAGTCCAAAAGTAAGGTCCATAAAGGAGCATTTCTAACCCCAAGTTTCTTGGACCCAGACCCTGATGTATACACACCCTTAGAAATGCTTTACCCCTCAAGCCTTTAAGGATTAACTTAACATTGACTCAGTAGAAATCCAGATCCTCACAAGATAAAATTTAATTTACTTTGGAAACTTCTGGCAGGAGTAACTATTCTATGTAGTGCACCACATTTCCCTCAGCACTTAACCCCTGTTCCCACGATTGACCACAATTCCAAGTAAAAAAGTTTTTCTCTCATGTTTATGAGACTCTACAGACCTCCTACAAAATTAACTCAAGTTGATCCTACTTTTGTGAGATGTGCAGTTGAATACCGAACTGCGTCATGCAACATGTTTTAGAGGTTTGCCAGAAACATTTACAAATAACAGTGACATGACAAATTACTTAAAACGTAATTGGCAATGTGAATGAAGGGAAGCCACCAAGGCTTGGTAGCTTATCACCATACAAAGATGATGATATGAATAAGAAAATGGCTAAGATGTGGAAGAGAACTTGAAACCCAACTTGGCAACGCTGTTATAAGCATGGTAATAGCCATCATTTTCTTCACAGTAAATAGGTAGGTAATGGGATCCATCCTCAACCACCCCACTACAGAAGAAGATAGAGTAGGGACAATAAAATGTAAGCAGGGACAAGTGGTCACAGCCCAAAACCAAACACCGCCCGGATCTTGTGAAAAATTAGATCTCGCCATCCCCTCTCTGTGTTCTCTACAACTGTCGCATTCCCAAACCTGAACAGAATCACAGTTGACACACACAGGATGTCAGCTATTATGCAATGTAAGCCTAAAGATAGGTTCAGTTTCTAAAGTAGAAGAAATTACTCTTCCAAGATGCAGCCCTTTTCACTGACTCTTTTTTGGTCAGTATTCTTAGGTCCTCAATTATAAGACAAAAGTTCAGGCTTTACCCAAACACTCTGAAATGATGAACCTCTTGTGAAATTACATCCAACTTACAAATACGTTGTACTTACTATTATCATATCCATGGAGGACAGAATCTCCATTTTGATAAAACATCCTATACAACCTACACATTTCGACCTGTAGTAGTCGGTGCCAATTATCACTCACATTGCATCTGTTGAAATCAGTTGAAATCCTTTCATGGTCTTTCTTTGGATTTGTACTTTTGGTCATTACAAATCCAGAGAAAGAGCATTACCCCACACAAAGTAGTTCTACTTTAAACTGTGCAGTTAAGAAATCTTGCGATCAATTTATTCAAGAAAAGAGGGAGATCAGGTGAAAATGACACCTCCCACTCCTAGATGAAGACCTTTTACTTCTCAGAATAGGTCAATCTCAAAAAAACCCTTATTCAGGTAAAAGCTTGAACTGGAATGAGTAGAATGGATTTGAGCTATAGATTATACACGCAAGTAAAGGGGAGCCCTGGACGTCACTTCAATTCAATCATAAACATGTAATGTCAGAGTTGTGCTTCCTTACCTGTCCTCTTCTGGGACATCAGTTTGGGTCAGCTTCACCACAGTAGTTCCAGTAGAAGGTTCATCTAGTGTCAAGCACACCTACAGGAGACAAACTCTAATGTCAGCAAAGCATCTTCCAAAATCCACATAATTCCTCATGGATGAAACATGCAATATGAAATATGCAACAACAAGAACTTGGAATATGTTATAGGATCTCACATTGGAATATTGACCGTCAGCCCAATTTGAAAATCTCCATTTCTGCATGATCAGCTTATTCTCCTGCAGTTGCAAGTTTATACCCGTGACTGCCCCATCAAAGATTGAAAATGAGCCCCCCACTTCCTTGCTGATCTTTGCTGCACTTTGTGTAAAACCCTTCCATCTGTTCTCATCTAGCAAAATTTCATAGAGATCCCTTGGTCGACAATAAAACTTCTCAGAAATTGTGATGGTCTTGAACCCCTCCTTCACCTTAGGCTTTGGGGCAGGTGCTTGAATTTTTATGCTCTCTGTACCTGCAGAAGGTTTTGTTCCAGTCTTCTCAGGGGCAGCCTTTGCAGCAGTAGCTCTTTTCTCAAGTTCATCCTTTGCGGGTCCTCCAACTGCCATTTCCTTTACAAATTGAGCTATTTTACTCTGGACCATAGGCCTTCCTTTTGCACGAAAAGCTTCGCGCATTCGTTGCGCTGCAGGTGAATCCTCCTTCACTGAAACTTTCAACTCTGGTTCTTCATCTGCATTCTCATCTGCCACATAAGGAAGCTCTACAGTTCCTGTCACCAATGCCAAAGGCGTTCCACTACCATCTCTTGCTTCTCCTTTCCAGGACAGCTGTATAGCAATTTCATACCCTGGTATGATTTTTCCCTTTCTGGAAGTGCAATTTTTTGTCAAAACATGGTGAACTGTAGAAAATCATACACATGAGCCAAAGATTCACATGCAATCAATATGTTAAACAATACAAATAACAACTTCAATCTATTTTTCCATGAATCAACAGTTATGATGTCCGATTGTTCCAGATCGTGCTCAATCTGATTATGTGAACAATTAGAGTGCTCAAGTGAACACACCCAAGCAGAGCTGCAAGGACTCTACACAACCTTGACCTCCTCCAACCTGAACCAGCCGTTTTATATATTTATATCAACAAAATATTGGCTGCACCTACGAATTTGAAGTTGTACTACACAGTGAGATAAATTTAGCAAGCTCTGTAACGAAAATGTGGTTGTCAAATAAATGTTAAGACTTTCAGATACCTAATATTGACATACGCTTCGCCTGTGACACTGTCAAGGGTTGTCGTTTGGATCCAGAGGTTGCCCTCCCCTTCAAGAACAGGGATATTTTCTAGTAGCTCCCCAAGCCGTTTCTTCGACCAAGGAAGACAGTCTTTCTCAGCCCAATGCCAGTTGTGAACATTGGCTCCATCAGGCCGCTCTTCAACAATCCACCGCTTGTCTCCTTCCCCAAGTTTTGCCATCCTTGGATGCAGTTGGATGACACAACGAACCAAAAATTGAAGGGGTCCCTGTCTCACAAAAACTACAGTGTAAATCCCACAAGATCGGTGTGGAGGCCTGAAGACCTGAAAACAAAACAACGAGGTGCATCGAAAATCACATACGCAAAATGCTTTCAAAGAAGCTTCAAGAAATAGCTTACCTTGACCTAAAATTTTGCTAAAAGGCACATAAACTATGTCATTAAAAACATAAGACACACATGTCCAGAGTCTTAAACCTACTAAGATAGAGCACGCTAAAACCGACACCCTAAAATCTTGCACTATAAGTACATATTGATTTTGAGGATCTCCGTCACCTTAACATCATCAGGCACCCGTGTTGATGGTTTTGGGTCATCCACAACTAAAACTTTGAACCCTTATAGTTTTTGCATACAGAATTCAAATAAGGCAATGTAAGATGCGTTGGAATCCCCTCACAATTGCTAACTTGAAGAAACATCTCAAAGTTCAAGAATATTATTAAAGTAGATACACTCAGCGCTTATTAAAGTGACGGTTTTAGCACCATCTACCTTATTTCCAAATTGCCATCCCACCACGTAGGCCAATAATCATTACTATAATTCCTCTCGAACTAGAGATGTATCAATACCCAGTATAGCCAACTTATCAAACTCACGGTATGAAGACCGACAGTATAACAAAAATTCTATAATAATATTTTTTAATTAATAAAAATCCATCAAGTGACATCTTGATTAAATTCAACATAGATTTACAAGGATTATTTTGTGCCGGATCATCAGCACAATGCTACAAGCTTCTTCCTATCACAGAATGACTTTAATTTGCAACCAGAGCACCCGCAGTCCAAGGAGGAGGAATTTCAAACCTAATTTGAGTACCTAAACCAATAAGCCTCGTGGAGATACAGAACTGGACTGATTTATTTGTTTTCAGACATGTGAACACGATGAAACTGTCTTGAATGTTCGAAGAAAGAGAAAAGACCAAGACCTTGGTGACAACCGAACCCCAATGCTGCCTCCGAAATGAACCGTAAAAGTGAAAGAAATCTGCTATACTGAACAAAATCAAGAACCGCAAAAATATGAAAATTGAGACCACCTCAAGGCAGAAGATCTGCAAGTGCGCAGGGAATGGGATTGATCGCAGCTCTTCGACAAGAGCGATTGAAATAGAGCGATGGGACAGGCTTTCTGTTTGAGTTCCGAGGATGATGGCCAATGCAGGCTTCGAAGACGAGTCTGGAAGTGGAAGTTTCTAGACGCCCGCCGGATGGTCCGGTCACTCCGCCAAAGATTACCGGGAGGTGACCGGAATTTTGAAAGGTTAATGTGTGCGTACAAATTAGGCTAATTTTTAAAACCGAATATATGGGGTAGACGTGTCTAAATCCCACATACCATATTCATCCATTTTGATTGTTATATGGTTAGGTGTGGGCCTAAGAACGGACACCCAAAAAGACATGTGTTTAAAAGAGATTGGACTACGTGCTCAAAATATGTGCACCAGTCTAAGTTCAAATAGCCGTCATAATTGGGGGGGGGGGCATGTATGATCATTTGATCAGCACAAGCATCTTCTTTTTAATATCCAATAAGATGTACATATGAATTTCAAACATCATGAGGCAAATGACTGCGACATAATTTGGATTTGCTAATTACCTAGTACTAATTGTGTGTTTCATGTCCTATGAGAAGTAGGTGCAGAGAGAAAAGTATCTGAACAACACATATGTTGCCTTAGATGTAGACTTCACCTAATGTAGAAGTAAAATTCAAAAAACACTTTGCCGACCAATTACAATCCACTTGCAGCCTCAACTGAGTCAAAAGTCGTTGATTTAAAATGTTTAGATTTCATGTATTTTAAGATTCAATTGCAATAAAGATGTCACATAAGAAGTATGAGCTGACGCTATGATCAAGGTCAAGAGTCCCTCGTTAATGCAACCCCCATCAATTGGCATCATCCTCACTTTTGATCTAACCGAAGGTAGTAAAACAATCTTAGAATCTTATGTTCATGGGAGAAACTCAAGATTTTCTTAAGGTGTGTGCAAACATCTTTAGCTCTTGGCTAACGTGATCACTCTAATTTGGAGTGTTTTTGGACATGTACCAAAATATGAATTGTCCCCAAATCATCCCTATTTTCAAGTGGTCAGTGTGTGAGATCATGTTACTTTTTCCCTCCTTTAAAACAGGAACATTAGAAATGGAGACCTAAAATAAACAAATTGATTAAAAAAATTCTCGTGATCATATGTTCAGATAGATAGATAGATAGATAGAAACTCCGGTCCCTTTTAGGGGCCGGCGTGAATAGAGTGTCCGTTCGTAATGCCAACAACCCGATGCCCGTGATCATATGTTCACTTAATACCACATGCAAGTGAACTTGAACCAACATATGGGTAACTGCTCTTGGCAAGCAAGGATATCATATTGGCCCATTAGCTCACATTGATTGATGTCTATTTATTGGCTCCCGAGCGAGCATGATAGTCTCCATAACACTTGGATGATTGAGATGTAAAAGATAGTTGTGTGCATACATAATAAGATTTATAGACATTACAAGAAAAACACCTTCTTCAACATGATTTCTCCTAATTTACACTAATTTGTGCAATTACAACTTTACACTTGAGCCACTTGGCCTAAAGTACGCTCTTTTTGTCATGACATTAATTTTTTGCTAAGGCCTTTTGCCATGGGATAGGGTACTATTCTAGTGCCAACTTAATGATACAAGTTTCCATTGGGGATTTAACCAAAACACTTCACCTTTATATTTTTTACCCTGACATGCAAAGGTAACCCATCAATGAAACATTGTTTTGTTGAAAGCCAAACATGTGCCATGGTCCACCATTCAAGTCTTCAACTATTAGAGTGGCGCAATCGAAGCGTGGTGAGCCTAAAACCCACATGTCCAAGGATCAAAACCCCACCCCAATAATATAGAGATACAAGCTTCACTTTGTTTACTACATTTTGTTTCAAAGACTATGTTTAATCTTGAGTCCATTTTCAATAAATGCTAATGTAGTAGGGTCTCTTTTGGGTTACATGAGAGCCCTGTTATATACCACTCAAATATGGTTGCCCAACAAAGATGAGCATGGGACCGCACAAGGTTCATGAACCTAAGGTGGGTGCACTTTAATGTTAACAATGATTTCTCATGGTTTCTAGATTATAGACATGTCGAAATCCTTGCATGGAATGTACTCATCTGAAAGAAAACCATTTCAAGTCGTCTATGAGTTTTACTTTGGAGATTAAAAAGACTTTCTCATCAACTCTCAAAATAATGGGTCTTCTCTAAGCCATTTGATCAATAAGTATTTCATTTTTGTCACGACATGAGTTTCTTCTTCTTCTTCTTCTTCTTCTTAATAGTCTTTTTTCTTTTCCTCTTTTTACTAATTTGATTTGGCATTGGTGAAGGGTGCTAAGATATGTGGGCTTCATATAGTCACTCTTCACAATCAAGCTATATTAAGTGGTATTGACAAGGCTTGTGGTTAATGACATACATTGGCAAAAGGACACGAGTCATGATGAAATTAGAGCACATTATCTACATATAGTAATATAGTTGGGAGGGCCTATCTTGTCACTTGAAGTATAAGAATGTGTTTATTTTGACATCATGTACGTAATTGTTGCATATCAACTCCAATCTTGAAATTGGAAATGTTAATCCTCGTGATTTCCAATTGTCACTTGGATACTAAGCCCAAATTGTCCACAAAATGGGAAGTGCCCACCTAGGTAACATACCTTAGTGTTAATGCATCAAAATGAGAGAAGGAACATTATAAACCAGGGTAAGTGGCTGAATAATGCATTGAAAACTTGTTTTTGAGTTGTGTGTGGTTGGATGTGAATTCAAGAAAAGGCCATCATAGAGGCGACCATATTTGATTGTGAAGACCATATTTGATTAGAAGTTTTCACAAGGCTTAGACTAATATGCTGAAAGAGTGGTGTTAGGCTAAAAACAAACTAGCTTCTAGCTTGTTGTACTAGGACGGGTTGGCCAAGTTAGCCTTTCATAGATATAACCAAGATTGACGGTGATAGAGCCCACGGACAATCCTTCTTTTAGATCCTAAAATTCGATCAAAGTTATGGATGTTTTTTTTACTTGATTAGTTGAACTAGGTGTGCCAACTACACTAAATATGATATTTAGTGTCATATGGCATTTTATGTCACTTCAGTAACTTTTTTAGTTACACTATCTATGAATAAGTTTACAAATAAGATCATCCCAACTCATTGTCATTTCATCCAAATGCCAATTTTGGAAACAAAGTTTGGTATGATTGCATCGTAACCAATATGTGATGAAAGATTGTCATGGATGATTTAAAATTTGGATGAAAGACCACTTAGTAAGGTACAATACTTGCAACACTGGAAATCTATAATGCCCAAAAATTTTTACAAAGGAATGACAAATATTGTTAGGTTAATGTTTAGTGTTGGTGACACTACACTGCGATTTCCAATTAGTATTGAGCAACACTAAATATTATATTTAGTGTAGATGTTCTTTCTTTCAAAGAGAAGGTTCAAGGAATCTCACCCAACTTTCAAAATTAGGGGCTTCCACCATGCTTAACTTGACCCACTCTTTGATAGTGGGTCACTAATCAAGCAAGTGGAGAGTGGGCGGCAATGCACCTACTTTTCCAACAAGTCAATGCTTTTATCTTAAAAAAGTGTTGCATGTATTTTATTCTATGTAGAAATGACAAAAGATAGCATATGAACATAAATAGAAATCATGTCATAAAGTAGAATAAAGAGTCACGAAGTGTCCATATATTGCCTTGAATTCACTTGTAGCCACTCAAAGTCTCCCACGTGTGGTAAGAGTGTGTGAAATACAAGATCACTTAATGAGTGCGGCTATTATCGGTAATTGGCTCTTAGTTCAAGGTCAAGGGAAATATTATGACAACCCTCACTACACCGTTTACGGTATTTAGTGCCATGTACACTATTTGTGAAGGGTCTAAACTAGATGTGCCTACATGTCTCAAAATGTCACGTCCACTAATTGTCAATATGACATTATTCATCAACATAATTATATTGTTTACGTGAAAATATGTTCACATTTTGACATTTAGTGTCGCACATTCGGATACTTGAGATGATAGTTTTTAGTGTTATTTTGCAAGGGGGAAATATCATTGAGCATACTAATGCCAAGTGCCATTTGTGTACACTTTAGTCAACTCGTAGCCGATTGTGTTGCATAGGCATACATCTCATAGCAATATTAAACATATATACTCATGCCAATATCAGTAAGCACACACTTGATTGCCAAGTGTCATGAGGTGACACTAATGACGATGTGTGTTGAAATAGGGTAAGTGACACTTATTACCCATGTAGCACTAAATACCATAAACAATGTAGAGAAGGAGAGATACCCGAGCTTTTTAAACATATTCAACTGCCAATACTAGTCCAAGTGAAAGCTCTAAAGGAATAGCCTCCAACACACAAACTCCACTTGTATCCATCTTTGAAGGACTTTATGGATATCTAGAATATCATTGGAAATAGTAACCTATTAAGACCGTCTACCTAATTGGGGAAGGAAGGAAACTAATAAGAAGAAAGAAAGAGAAAATGACCTGCAAGATCGGTGACCTCCCTCCAGACCGGCCAATCCGGTCGTCTAGAAACTTCTCCTCCGACACTATATGGTCCGATCCGACACTCGAACCTCGCTTGAATGCGATTGACTCACGCGATCCCTCGAATCCAATTCGCCAATTCGCCAATTAGCCGATTCTCCAAGCCAGGTCAGTTCCTATGATCATAATTCATCTCACTCTTCCTCGTTTTAGATTTCTTGCATTTTCTTTCGTATTGCAACAGAGACAGCTTGTGCACAATCTCTCTGCGGACAATTGCTGTTTTAATCGATGTCGATACATGCATAGAGGATGGAAGCTCTCTCGAATGTTCTATGAATTCTCTCGAGGTGTATGGATGGTTCTAAAATCATGATTTTGTGCCCTTGACACCGGGTTATGCTTCTTACAGCATGTCAGAGCCCTAAATGCTCACTTTCGTGCAATTAGAACTTCATCCTCTGTGTTCCGTGTTTGAGTATTGCACAGGAAGAAGCTTGGGAGACTGCATTTTCGGTTGGATTACTACTAGTTAGAGAAACAAGGAGTATTGCAAAGGCTAGTAGTACCAAGCTTTTAGAGAAGAGATGGCAAAGTTTGGCGAAGGAGACAAACGGTGGATCGTAGAAGACCGAGCTGATGGAGCCAATGTGCATAATTGGCACTGGGCGGAAATAGACTGCCTACCTTGGTCTCAGAAACGTCTGAGGGAACTTTTAGAAAATATCTCAATTTTTGAAGGCGAGGGTGACCTCTGGATGCAAACTACAACCATCGAAAGCATCACCGGCGAAGCATATGTCAACATTAGGTAAAACCTTACTGCAAGGCAAAACCTCTAGTTTACAAACCTAACATCAGATTCTTAAGCCTCATTTAATTTAGTTTAGAAGAAATAGGATTTTTTTAAATAAACTAAACTTCTGGCTCTCGTTTTTTGGTTATTTGGTTATTTTTTCTCGTTGTTCATCACCTTCTATTGATTAGATTTACGTCCTGAAATTTGCGTTGCTGCATTAGCAAATCTATGATGATACATCAACAAAAGTACAGATTAAAAGCGGACCTCCCCTGATTTGTTTATGGTTATTGGAAGTGCATGTGTGTTGATTCCTGAGTTGAAAACATAGGCGCCCCCAATTAAGATGACTATTGAGTGTAAAGTAGTTAATGTAATCTGTAGACATAGTCCAATCTCTTTAGAACACATGTCTTCAAGGTGACTGTTCTTAGATCCACACCTATCCACACCTATCCACACACACTTCAAACATAGGTGTCTGATTAAAAAAAGGTGACTGAATATCACCTGCATACCTTACTTCAGTTTTTTGTCGTCTCCCTCCTGTTATCTTTTCGAGGTTTTGGTTCAAATTCTCTAGAAGGATTACCTTGAAGGTGGATTTACACACAACCATTGCGGTGGTTGAATTGTGGTTTACTTCTTTTACACACAACTACTCTTGAAGTTGAAGAGTGGATTTGACCGCAATGATTGTCCCTCCTATTGGTGCAACCCATGGACTAGGGACGACAATTTATGGATTTAATGGAAAGTTCCTCTAAGAGTAATTGCATCCTACAAATCCTCTTTCCCATTGCCCTTGAAGTTCTCTCCTGGTGTCACATAGTAACTACAAACAAATAGAGTAAACTACAACCAATATCGCAATCACTCCCAACTACACCTTGTATTGTAGTTGGGCAAGTAAGAGTAGTTGTGGTTGTGGTCAATGGACCTTTTCCCTCCTTATCCCTCAAAATTAGAACCAAACAAAGTAGACTACAACCATCAACCACCGAAATGGTGGTTGTGTGTAAACGCACCTTGTGTCTTCCTGTTACGTCTGGAGATCAGTAGCAAGAACTCATCAAGACAAGGATTCACTTGTTAGGAACTGATGATGATTGCCCCTGGTCAAATGGCTTGATGTTATTTGATTTTTATATTTCATTCTAGTTTTTGATTGCTTTGTAGTGAGTCTGTAACTCTAAAAGCTTAAAATTAACTATCTCTCTTGATTCTTGTTTTATGATTTACTGGTCGCCTTCATCTGTAAGTGTTGTTTGAGCATCAGTAGGTACAAGGATATAAGATTCTTAAAGTCTCACTTAGAAGCAGTTAGGGATCAATTTCTGCTGATACTTATGTGCCTTGCAATCGTGAAAATGGTGGAACTTGATTACGTAGAGTTCTTGTGGCCTCAGGTCATGTTGATAACCTTGAGGTCAATGAAGTCTCACTCGGAGCTGAGAGTACTTGAAGCCTACTGGGTCTGAGCATGAAGTCCATGAGTATGTTGAAGTTCCTATAGCTGCTGACCATCATATGCTGACAAAACATCATGTACAAAATTCAGGAAAGGAAAAATCATACCAGGGTATGAGATTGCCATACGGCTGTCATGGAAAGGAGAAGAAAGAGATAGTAGTACTGGAAACCCTTTGGCGTCCGTCACAGGGAGTTTAGAGCTTCCTTATGTCGCAGACGAGAATGCAGATGAAGAACCAGAGCTAAAAATTTCTGTGAAGGATGCGTTGTCACCTGCAGGGCAACGAATGCGTGAAGCGTTTCTTGCAAAAGGCAAATGTATCATCCAGACAAAAGTATCTGAATATGTTAAGGAAATCGCGCTTGGAGGACCTGCTAAGAATAAACTTGAAGGGAAGGCTACTGTTAAAAAGATTGTTGGAACAGGACCAGCCTCTGTGGTGGTTGAGGAGACCTGTTCCAATGCTCCTCAACCGAAACCACCT
Organism: Polytrichum commune; assembly: GCA_950295325.1. Classification (NCBI taxonomy): domain Eukaryota; kingdom Viridiplantae; phylum Streptophyta; class Polytrichopsida; order Polytrichales; family Polytrichaceae; genus Polytrichum; species Polytrichum commune. The sequence continues at coordinate 45,460,302 of OX485804.1, forward strand.
GCTGCATTCAAACCCAAGGTGAAGGAGGGGTTTAAGACCATTACATTATCTGAAAAGTTTTATTGTCGGGCTAGTGACCTCTATGAAATTCTGCTGGATGAGAACAGATGGAAAGGGTTCACGCAAAGTGAAGCAAAGATCAGCAAGGAAGTGGGAGGTTCATTCTCATTTTTTGATGGGGCAGTTACGGGTGTCAATGTGCAATTGCAAGAGAACAGGCTGATCATGCAGAAGTGGAGATTCACAAGTTGGGTGGATGGTCATTATTCCAATGTAAGATCCTATAACAATGAGGACTTCGTATATTTTGTTGAGAAATTGGCAAGGTCTTTTTTTATGATGGAAATTCCCTGGGGTAGGTGATTCTAAAGTAAGGTCGATGGGCCTTATTTGGTTACTTTTTGTGGTTTGCTGCCTTATACTGCTCGGGCTTGTGAGGTTGAAATTCAATTGTGTCGGCAAATATATCTAAAAAAAGCCAGGATCAGCCCCAGAAAGTTTTGGAGCTAATCTCAAATTGCTTTGAATTATCAAAGCCCCTTGACAGTGAACCATGAGAAGGCCACATAGGTCCACCCAATTATGTTGACTATTGAGCCTAGAACGTTTAATGAGTTTTGAGCATGTAGTCCAATCTCTTTTGAGCACGTATCTCTGGTGTCCATTCTTAGCTCTGCACCTAATCACCAACCACTCAAATTTAAGTGTTTGATAAGTAACCGAATTAGATCCGCTTACCTTATAACAAATAAATGAAAGAGAGTGAGGTATGAAAAGGTGCGTGATGCATTTGTGTTGACGACATGAGGTGATGTGTGTGTTGTTCATAGGTTTTCTTGACACTTGAGGAGCCCTCAACTGGAGTGACAGTGGTAAAGCTGACTCAAACTGAAGTCCCGGAGGAGGACAGGTACGTGTTTGTAAACCCATGTTGATGTCAATTGACAAAAACTTAGTGATGATCAGGATGCATTGACTTAATTTCCTTGCAATTTCAACATATTGCATTTGCTAGGAAACAAAGACACGTTTGGTAGCCCTGTGAACTTTCTGAGCATTTTTTGTCCCAGCAGTTCATGATATTCTAAAGACCTCATACTTGTGTGTTATTGTCCAGGTATGGGAATGCCACTGTTGTAGAGAATACAGAGAAGGGATGGCGAGATTTGATTTTTCACAAGATTAGGACTGGTTTCGGATTCGGGCTTTGACCAGATGTTATATTATTCCTTTGCCCGACTTTTAATGGGGGAAGGTTTCAAAAGTTTAGCTGTCAGTGACATAGTAAGATATGCAGCTTTTATATGCTGGATGTTAATTGTAATATTATAATTTCTCAGAAGCACATCTCAAGCTTGCAGCATAAACATTGACTGTAGTGCTGAGGATGATGTCCTTTGTATCATCTGGAGTCTTTCTCTTTGTTTTGGATTTCTTGCAGCACGGTACAGTATAGATGCAGGCCCTTCCCGAACCTTGGAAAAGGAGGCACTTTTTTGTAGTGTGCTATCATATTTTCCTATTTCCTCCAGCAAAATTGAGTTCTTCCAGGTTTTTGTTTTTAGTAAACCCATACTCTTGTCACTTTTCTCTCCCTTCATTTCTCAACTGTGTAGAGCAATGCACATAAATGATGTATAGCATAAGCATGCATTGTTTTGTCTGATAGTTAACTGGAACTATTTTGACACCTCTTATCACTTTTTTCTCACCCATCAAACTCCTTGTATTTTTTAGGCTCCTTGCTCGTCTTGTTGATCTTATGCCAACTACCAGGGAGGAAGGATGTCTTGTGAGCTCATTCGTATAGCACGATGCCCAGGATGATCTTGTCTCTTCCCACCAACTTGCAAAGCAGTTATTTATGACTGCCTCCTGCATGAAGAGTACGAATTGACAGTCATGCATAACTGTAAGTACACCTCACTTATCCTACCTGGTAACAATTTGGGCTGCAATCACATCCTTTTGATCCATAAATGTTGAACACTTCAAAGCAGAGAGTAGCTTAAATGATTGCATTTTGTGATTCAAGAATGCAGGTTGTGAAAAGTGTACAGCTGACATCTTTTTCTTGTCATTTTCTTGAAAAGTTCTCGTCATTGCTGCAATGAACTGGAAATATATTTTCTGCAAATCTTTACTGAAGCAAACATTGTAATGAACTGGGCTGTACACAAAGAGTGACTTTGCAAGGAAGTACAATCTCTTGTCTGTTGCAATACATGAATCTGGTGACTGCTTTGTTTTGTTTGCATAGTATCATACCAGAGCTCCCAAAATACCTTGATCTATCGTCATTCTTAAGTTCACCATTGAAAAATTGTATGTGCATTACTTGTCCATTCCTGGCAAGGCAACATCTTCAATATTTAGATCAGCCCGATGCTTCTGGTCGATGACGTTAAGAAAGATAGGATCCACTTTTATCTCACTCTGCACATACACCTGGAGCGACAAGGGAACACACCACATCCTTTAGGAAAAATTCGCTAAAACTTGATGGACAAAATACTTTTCTATGCAGCAACTTCACAATGGAATTGTAGAAAAGTTGGCCATTCTAGGGTAGACTTGCCTAATTCGGTTACTCATCTTAATTAGAGACCTATATCAAGTGGTGTGTGGTTAGGTGTGGCTCCAAGAATGGATACCAAAAAGATCTGTTAAAAAGAGATTGGACTGCACGCTCAAAAATGTGATAGCTATTCTAGGCTTAACAGTCCACATAATTGGGGGGGATCAATATGTCCGCTTGATGAGTGCGAGGATCTTCACTTTGGTAATGAATAAGATACTCGTCTGAGCTCCAAAATCATAAGGAAAGCAGCTACAGCCTTGATTTAGATTTGCTAACCATTTCGTACTAATCACAATAATTCCCTGTACTCTTTGTGGCTTTTGTGTTCGATACATGGTAACATAAAAATTCAGAACATGATGGTACTAACACAGGCAATTCATGTAGGTGTCCAAACACAGAAGACACAATGAAACATGTAAGGTAGATGGGTCTTAAATGGTTACTCTTTCCAAATAGCCCACTTCTAGAGTGTCCATGTGAGAATCACTTACCTTACAGCACAAGCCACAGTATTGATACTTTTTAGGAATTGCAAGAGACAAGTCCAAGTTGTCAAATTGTCTTTGTTGTTATCTCTACAAATTACGTAACGGAGCATTTCATATAAAATTTCAAATACTCTACCTTTTTAGTAAGATGGATTGCAGCACCAAAATGATGTAACATCAAATAATCAATCAATCAATAAATTAAACAATCAATAGGTCAAACAATCAGAATCAACATAAATACCTCAAAGTGATGCCTGTATTTCCAAACAGCAATATCACCATTTATAGTAGCCATTGCATGAAGGACCATTTCTCGACTCGCAGCGTCTACAAACAGACCCTTCAGATGGTTGGTTGCTTCAAGCCCATCTAACTTTGCAGGGATTGCCAAAATCTGTTCACTCCTAGCGTTCTGGCTGCCAGGGTAAATCTGTCCCATGACCCAATCAAACATATTTGACATTAACTCAGTTGCGTAAATCTCCTATAAGAGTAAGCTATGTGCACCTTACCTGGTCACTCTTTTAAATTGGAGACCTAAATTTGAGTGGTATGAACTGACAATGCTTGTTGTTATGAACTGACACCAAATTCACACGTGTTACAATGAGATTGGCATATGCTCAGAATACTAATGTATGATATGTAAATGTAACTGGAAGTGCTCACAATAGGGCCATATACCTGACCTTACTATAATGCACACTGAAAATGAAGCTGAGGAAGGAAAGGATTAGGAATAGGAGAGAGAGCGAGCGAGAGGGAGACCTTAGCTTGCCCTAGGAGACTTCCACGGTAATAGATGTTCATGATGGTGGTGGTGAATGTGATGGGGGCGATGTTGTTGTTCACAATCTTCACATACAGCGTTAGGTCGATGTCAATCACCGCCAGAAGCAACGACTCCGTGCTGGTTCGAAGGTTGAATCCACTCAGGGTTATGTTCTTGACATCCAGAATGGGGTCTTGGGGTCTTACTGAATACAAAGCTGCTCCTACACTCCCAATCCCAGCCACTGCGGCCATGGCTATCAACACCGCATTCCATCGATGGGGTTTGGGTTCAGCCCCTTCCTCACCATTTTCTTCTTCCTCCTCTATTATCACCTTCTTCACCACCCTCCTCTCTGGCATCTTCACTCAAAACTTCTTATAATGTCCACTCCCAGATATCATTAACCAATAGAGTGAAACAACGGGCCTCAATCCTTCAAACTTTCAATTTCCACCCTCAACTGCTTAAGTTACAAGAGCTCCGCTACATGTCCATGCCATCCTCGTTACATAGGTTATGTTTTGCAGAGTGAAATCCAAGGCACAGGCTGAAATTGATTGATGCATGAATCCACAAGATATAAGTGATTAGTCCCATCCTAAGTGGTCAAGTAAGAGGGCATGCGAAGGAGGTGAAAAGTAGAGGCAATTGGTGGTCGCAGGTGGCAATAGCTCCAACAGGCATGCAGATTGCTGCATGGCTGCCTCATGCAAAAAGCAGGCGTCAAGTCTCCTGCCACAGTTCTCATTTTATTATTTATTTATTGTATTATCATTTAAAGATAATAATCTTAAAAAAGAATGCGATTTACTTTTATTTGCTGAAGTATGTGATATTTGGGAAGCCATTCAAACCTGGAATAGGTAAATCGTGATGACTTGAAATTTGAGTCACAGCTGATGTTAGGTTTGTTCATGATTTAGATCATAACTTTTACGATTTATCCTTGTAAATCATCTGATGGAGATAAAAATGTCTGGTGGAGTTTATATGTAGTACCTATTTATTTTCATCAATTTGTATTTGAACTAGAAGGTGGTCTTATGAGTACGAGCTTGGACTACTTGAAGATACAGATGACGATGCTCAGCTTCTGTTTGTGAATCTTTGAAGTTCTCAATTGTCATGGAAAAGATTTGGCTACTGTTTCCGTGGACTTGAAATGAACACCTGCAGTTTCCAAGAACAGATTGAACATTTCATGAACAGTTCTATGTCAACCTTCAAGATGTGACCAATCTATCGCCAAACGGAAGGACACAGCCATGGCTCCTCCTTGAGGGAAGAAAACCACAATAATGTTGTAAGAGGAAAAACCTGTTTAATATCATTAAAACAGAAATGTAAAACTTGTGGGAGAGGTTGGTTTATGGTCATTTGTCAGAACTCAAATTTTGGTCCATGTGATGTACTAAAAACTGGAGAGAGGAGCGATTGAACCAGCAAGCCCCATAAACCATGTTCCCATTAAATTGTCCAGGAACCTCGTGACTGCAAATAACCAGCTATATGGAATATTTTTGCAACATGTTCTACTGTACTTCACATACAAGCACCCTCCTTCAGCATGATTCCAATCCATGCTTCCATTCTCGTAGGGGTACTAACGGTTCCAAAAGTACACTCCTAGACCTCAAATATTGTATCAGATTGCTAATGCTCCAATGAAAATGATGATGGTTTCCTCTGCCCTGGGGACACAGCTGATTCATCAAGTGAACCTTGCCACTTGTAATTAAAATAAGTTGGTTCGACCTCCACTTCCGTGTGTTTGGATGAGCATCGAGCCTGCACAGCTAAACTTTTGGTCACGGATGGGCAGGGATCATTGTTTCCAAAAGTTGGTGAGGTGACTGCAACGCTGCATTGGCGCTTCCCAAGGCATGCCTGAAACTCGGAACACACAAGTAGGTTAGCATGCTAATAATGTATGATTTTATTTTCCAACAGACTTGGAAGGTAGATGTCCTCCATGTAGAGTTATCCATTAACCCAATGGAACTTTATGTTGGGAGTTCGTCCTCTATGAATTCCATTGGTTGTTTCACATACAATTTCAATCAATTCTTTCCACTTGTGATGGTGCATGATCGGAGGTGGTGTTTGAATTTGAATAAAGAGCAACCTATTTTGGTTCATTGAGGGCCACACTTATTTTAGCACCTCTTGGCATGCCCAAATGAGTTTGACCCTCAATGAACTGATGTAGATTGTTCTTCCTTCAAATCTCCACAGTACATCCGAGCATGCACTGAAAAACCGAAGATGGAAGGTGTTGTATGAAAAAACAACAACTCCCGACCAAAAAGTCATGTTGAGTTAGAAGATTGAAAGACACATTCCTATTAAATAGAAGAAAACAAAATTTCTGGACCAAAAGTTACTATAGGTATATCCCTATCAAGTGCACTCAGAAGATGTCCATGTCACTGACCTTCTTCACAATTTCCAAACTACCCTTTGCATGACAGCTCCCTTGATGAAAGTGGCCACATGAGCCAGTTGGATTTCCAAAGCTTGCGAAAGTAATGCGATCAATGTTCTGGCCACCAGGACATTCAAGCACTACTTCTGAAGACAGAAGTGTGCCTACGTTTTTGGAGAGGTTGCTAACCCAAGATTGAACTTGTGGAGGTTGTGACTCGGAGATGTGACCGCAGACCGTTTCAACAGATCTTGTCACAACAGATACCTTCGATAGGTCACCACCAATCTCCTCGAGCAGAACCAACGAGTTCATGGTGGGTTTTAGCCAGGCCCGGGGAATATGGTACCTGCACTTAGCCACAATGGTATTTTGAGATCTTAACAACAAAGAATCTGATGGAAACTGGAGAGTCCTGTGATGAACAACCTTCATCATGGTACCTAGAATACATGTATTTATATAGAATAAAATTCCAACGACATATCATAGTTACACTTCAAATCAACCGTAGTTTTGGTCAGGAGTTGGTTCTTTTACATACAAAACTGTCCATGTTCGGTAAGTTCTTGGTGCATGCGGGAGTCGGTGTGAGGTCTCAACACAGAACATTCTATATCGGCTCGATGGGGGCCACACTCAAATTGAGTTTGACCCCAATGAACCGATACAGATTGTTCAGCGTTCAAATCTTCACACCAAAACTCCATATTTTCAATTTCATAAGATTTTTGGATACCGATCCATTTCTGGGAATATGTTTATACATCAGTGAAGCGATTAAGAAGTCCCTCACAAGGGTAACTGCAGCGTTTCTCAAATAATGTGCATGCTCTCTATTTAGAAGTTACAGCGGCAATGCAAGTTTCTAATTGTCATAAGTATTTGTTATCGATTGCAAGACTTCTAAATTTATGATGAAATTGATTGGGAGTGAAAAAAAAGATGACAACTTGCCAGCGTTGTGAAGGCTCGCCACAGCCTGTTCGGCATTTGTCTGAATTGTAGGCACCCCGGTAATCACATGTTGAGCAGCCTGATTGAGGAGCCAGCATGGAAGGCCAAAAACGGCCTAAATGGTGGCCATTCACCCAAGCATTTCCCTTCCCCATGCTTCCCAGGTCCAAAGCTACTGGTGCTGTGCCTGCTGGTGTATTAAATGTAGTCTGCAAAACCCACATACTTTCAACATGTTCCGAGAGAGAGAGAGAGAGAGAGAGAGCTCCTTATGTTGCCATCGGCATGAATTACGTTATTTCTTCATCTTCAAGTTTGGTCTGAATCTACATATAATCCCAAAACGGGCATCACGAGGATTAGGTGGTCGTTGAAGACTACTGCCTCCTTTCAAAGGCAAATACCTTGAACAGGGGAAAACAAGCCAGCTTACACCTATCTCCACCAAGAGCACGCCCCTAGGTTCCCTCACGGTTGGTTGAAATTATCTGGTCCACCCGAATGCCCCACTATGATAGGCCCACCATATACATTCAGCCTGTTGTTCCTTTGAGAATAAGTTGAAAGAGAGAGGCGAGAGAGAAAGTTGACTCCAATGTTGCCACTAGGGTGGTGAACTATGGTGTTGCTTCATCTTCAAGTTGGTCTGACTCTATATGTTATCTCAAAACGAGCATCACAAGAACTAGAGGGCCCTCGGAGACTACCTACTCCCTCCTTTCAAAGGTGAACACCCAAACGGGGGCGGACTAGCCAACCTTCACCTATCTCCCCCAATGGCAAGCCCCTAAATTCCCTTATGGTTGTTTGAAAATGTTCGGTTCACCCGAATATCTCCACTATGATTGGGTGGGACATAGTGGTTGGGTGCACCAGAAATCAAACTGCAAGGAAGGTCACCCATCCTAGCATTATTCCAGCCTTAGGTGGCTTGACCTCCGAGTTCCCATAGATCCAGGTTAAGGCCTTGGGTTTAAGCCACCTTAACATATTAAAAATTACATAAGTTGACAGTCAGATAGTCATCAAAGGATGGAATTTTTCTCATTACCTTGTACCACATGAGAGGGGATGAATTTGGAACTGAAGATGGTGCCGACCAAGTAACATTTGCAGGAGTGCTGTCATCATAGAGGCTTAAACTTTCTCCTAGTAGGCCAACCTGAAGCATCGCAACAAAACGTCAGGAGCCACTTTGGCTAGACTTGGACTTTCGACATGAATTCAAGCTTGCAAAAGGTCACATATGCAACACTGGTCGATAAATTTACCTGGTATGTCCAGTTCGCCTTTGACAGATCTTGGTTCCCAGATGCTAGACCTGTTATATTTACAGACCCCTGAATACCCGCGCCCCACGTCTCCAAAAATGCACCATAATTCTGCATTTTTATACATGTGTATGCTTAAATATGAACACAACTTCTGGCATCCATGTTTTCAAACCTCAAGTACAGTAGAATCCTACATGACAGAACATGACTTCATAAATATGTTCTACAGGACGTCTTCAAAGTGCATCCTGTCACTAGGTCATGGAGACTGCAGGTAGAAATACTTATCACTGAAATAAAGGTTATGTTCTAGACCTGTAATCCCATTGTCATGCATAACAGATCAATGCGATTGCTGCCTGCCTTCAGTACAATCGGCTGCGTCACTTGAATATTCCAACCCATGGCACTGCCTGCAAAGAGTGGCTCAACCTTGAAGTTGAATTCGTAACAATGAACAAAAATAGACACAGATGACTCTGATGTTGCCATCGACGTGAATTAAGATGTTGCTTTATTTTCGAGTTGGTCTAACTCTTTATGTAATCCGAAACATGTATTGCAAGAATTAGAGGGGCCTTGAAGACTACTCCCTCTTTTAAAACACTTTTGTGATTAAAGCCGACAAGCCCCTTTGAAACTCTTTTGAGGATTTGTCTATGATACGTTGCCACTTTTGATGAATATAGAGGGTATACCTGCAAGTTGCCCATTTATGAAGATATGCACAGCATCGCGCATAGTCCCCAGAACCAGATTTACTTGTGAGTCATCCTCTGCTTGTGCTTCGGCAGCTTCTTGTGAGACGGAAATACTTCAAATCACAGAGTAGGGTAATATGAATTTACATATCTTGCCATATGTGTGTACAATGAAGAACTCAACCAATCTTCTCATAAACCATATTTGGAAACTGAAGGACTTATCTGAGCAAGCAACTCCGAACCTTATTCTCATCAGAACCTTATCGGAAATGGTTCCAAGGAATGAAAAGGAAATGTCCAAGTTCAGGTGTATGCGCTTCCTATGATTTACTCCTTTCAAGATTCCTAGTGAGTCCAAGAGAAACAAAACTGGTAGGCTGAAAGTACAATGCGTTTATACACAAATACCTGGTTGAGTACCAAAGGTAATCAGTAGTATCCTTTGTGAGATTGAGTTGTTCGAGCAGAGAGTTTGAGAAGATATTTCCTGATCCCCATGTACCAACTGGCTCCACTAGCGACTGCCAACTTAGCCCTGTCCCTGTATTGCCATCGGAGACATGGCCATGCACAATTGCACCGGAAGGCAAAAGAATATCTTGCTTCGCTTTTGGAGATTTTCTCTTCATCTTTGGTACAGTTGTTTGAGCTCCTATCTGTGTGAAATTGTTATAAGTTAGTATCAATGAACATTACATACAGAAAGAAATTGGTTTGCACCTTTGCCTACGACAGAAAAGCTCAAAGACTATTGGTGACCCTATTCTCATAATCATGAATCGGACTACCCACAAGCTTATAAGCCCCAACGAGCTTTAGCACCTGATGGAATCCATTCAAATGAAAGCTCATGGACTAATTATTAGCGCACATATGCACTTGGTCCTGTATGTCTCCAGAAAACATATAGGATAGAAGGACCAATCGGAGAATCAGCTCATTCAGATATAGTCATGCAACGGAGGGTTGGAATAAATAGCATGTGGAAGAGAAGGAACCTGGGCTGTGTTGAAGACTACATTCTTGCAATCAGGTAAAATGCTGACTGACCACGCTGGTAGTACATACGATTGGTTCTGGAATTGAACTGTAGCGCTTGCACTACCATCAATGTTAGCCAGAAAAGCTGCACAGTAACCATTTCCTGAATATACATGTCCCTGCCCAACCCTCTTATGTGAGTTTTACTCCAATCAGATTGCGGCCTCTCTATTTCTCCAATTCTAGGCACGAAGGAATTATTATAGCGTATCTTCCACTATTATCAACTCCATTGATTGACAACATAAAAGTACAAAAACTAACTTTACATGAAAAACACATAATATAAAAATGTTCAAAACCTCTTGATTGGAGCCGAGCCAAGTGTATTGGCCAATTCCGTCCACAGCAATAAGAGCAGGTTCACACAGTTTAATAGCCGCATGAAGGTCTTTCATGTGTCCCCATTTTGGTTGCCGTATCAGCCCTGCAAACAAATATCAGTTAGCTTGATTACAAACTCTATATAGACCTACCTGCAACTTTGACAGAAAGGGAAAAATGTTTATAAAAGTTACACAATTTTTTTGATGAAATCCACCTACCATATTCATCAAGAGGTGCATCATAGTCATAAGTTGTTGTCATAAAAGGGCCTCCACCTGTTCGTGCAAAGTTCGTGCCGCCAAAGTACTAATGATTCACAACAAAGTGAAATTAGATTTGGATAAAGTATGCAACAGAGTTGTTGGTCAACAACAGGTTGAGCTCACAATGAGATAAGATGCAAAGTTCCGGCATTTAGGTGCATGCTTAGTATCAACACACAATATCAGTAATGGTATCAAAGATCCTACCCAAGTGGCATCAAAATTGAAATACTAGTCAGATATTGATGCATGAGAGAATCTTTGCATACCCAAGTCATTATATGGGTAAGTGCCATATTGATACTAGGATGATTTTACGTAGGTATGAAGGTTTTTGGATGGTATATAGATCCGAATGGTATCAAAAACAAAATTATCCTCAAATACCCGTACCCTACTTGTATTATAAAAATAAAAAATCCTCATCATATATGCCAGAGTGGTATCAAAAGAAGGTGATACCAGTCCAATACTGGACTGGACTTCACAAAATTTTCATGATATAAATACCATATAGTAGTTCTGAAAACTTCCTCCCCGTTGGAAAAATCGTGCTACAGCAAATGCGTTGTCCTCCACTGGTCTATGTGGCACAGCTTGGCCCCAGTTTTGAAACCTACATGCCCAGTATTTCAAGTAAAGAATAACAAACTAGATGGAGTGCAACCAAAAAAATCAAACAACATCTCATCAAAGATGACCAGCTTGGAAGGGAGTATAGTACCAGCCGTTCCAATCTTCCGTCCAAAAGATGGGTTTTGTTTTAGCATTTGGTGTCCATTGATCACAATAGTAACCATTACAGGTGTTAATCTGCACAAAAGTAGATGCTACGTTAGATACTGATACCCCTCTGAAACCTTCCATCCACATTCAATCCCCTAACCTTCTCATCTGTCTCATGGTATTATTTACAAAGTCTTCCCTCTCAATACTCAGGATCTTAAGGACCACTAGCTAATTATCAAATGGCATGGCCTTCATGTAAAGAGATGTCAGTAGAAGTGTTGGTATTAAGAGGGATATATATGCACTAGGTACTAATCACCAGACTAGATTATCTTCTGATCCAGACTAAATCCATAACCGTGGAGTTCTAGAATTTATTTTATTTAGCAGCGATGTAGAGTTTCTCAAGGTACCCAGCAACAAATGATTATGGTCCAAGCCTGGAGACAGGTTGGGTACCTGTATCCAGGGTTGGGCCTCGTCAAGGGGTGGCCCGGACCCATTCAAGCAGAGGCAGCTTCCTAATATATGCTGAGGATGTATGATGAGTTTTCTAAGAGGCTGGGACAATCTCATGACTAAAGTAGAAGCGCCCAATTCCAACACCTATTCCTTTGCCCCAAAGTGGACAGCTACGAACTTCAAAACAAAAACGAATACAAAGGATGTGATGTTGGGGATACAAAAATTTGCTTATAGGCTGAGAGCGAAAAAATGTCAACGCTCAACACTATCAACTTTGGGGGGGCCTATGTATCCACTTTAGCTTGCAAAGAAACCTCGATTGTCATTAATCATATGTAAATCTCAAATCTTAAGACTTCCTGAACTCAATTGTATTAACCTCACAGGGTTTTTCAGATGCATTGAGGGTCTCAAGGGCCCAAAGTGTCTGGTATAGGCACTTGTATCTTAGCTTTTCATTTGAAGAATACATAAATTCAACATGCACATTATTGAAGGCAAGGTAGAAACTAGTTTGGTGAGGTTCTTACAATGTTGCCAGGAGCATCACCCTGTTGGCACATTACCCATGGTACGCCTGTATTTAGGCCGATGGCCATGTTGGCTGCCCACTCCACATACCGCTTACCGGCGTCCCCAAATTCCCACTCGATGTTTCCATATTCGTTCTCAATCTGCAGTAACGTAGAATAAGGCCACTCAGTGAGTAGAAGTTGAAAATTATTTGTGGGCTAAAGTCTATATGTGATATGATCTGACACCTTGGTTAATTAGATTGAAGACGTTTTAGGAAATCAAATTTGCTGGTCCTCGCACCTGGGCTAGGATGACAGGGCCCCCTTGCCAACTCATGAGCCCGTTGTCCTTCATTAAGCTGACAATTTTGGTCACAAAAGTCTGCATTGCATCCTGCGCTCGGAGTACCAACAAGTGGAATTAATAATAGAAAACAGGCTGCATCTTCGGTCCACATGTGCTGTGAGAAGAATGTGATTGGGAAAGGTAAAAATGGTCCAAAAAATGATTGATATTGTGAAGCTGTCCATAAATATTGATACTTATTGTTGCGCCTATCATGTATGGCAAGAGATTTAGGTTACCTTTGTCCAGTTTCATGGAACTCACCTTGAAGGGTTGATTGTCGGTGCGGAATACGATCCCTGGAATTTCTTTCAACCAGTACGGAAATCCTCTGCAATCATGCTTTGCAAACATCATTGACTACCATGTAACAGGATTCCAACTAGGTTATTGATGAGGGTGCTTGTGAGCATTGATTAGCCTTAACCAAGAGAAAAAAATAAGCAAGAGCTGACCGATCTCATTGATGTAAGCACATGAGTAGTTAAAGAAGACAAGTTTGATTCTTCAACGTACAACAATGTGTAGTATGGACAACCAGACCAAAAATACAATGGACGTACCCAAAATTCCATTCTGCACAAACATATGGACCAATGCGGAGATGGAGGTACAGACCGGCTTCCTGCACGAGTTGTGCATACTTGACCAGATCATATCGACCTGCAAAATTATACTACATACCCAAACAAATATTACCACAGGTTAGCCAAGACTATCAGAAAGTTCCTATCCTAAACGCACAATACCTTCACTGATGAAAATCATAAATGATCAAAATAGAAAAAAAGAAACTGCAGCACATAATATCAGTACTTGCTTCCTCAAGAAGATATCCTTATAGATAGTAGCATTTTCTACTATTTAAAATCGATCTACTTCAGAGAGAATAATGTTATATGGGAAGTTCCTACCTGTCCTTGTTGAGGCTCATGGCCATTCCAGAAAACATAAGTTTGTATCACGTCTGCACCGCCCGCTTTTGCATTTGCCAACAGGCTTGGCCACATCTGCCCTCGCAAAGGCAAACATTGTTCGTAAACCTCAGTTACAACACACATTAGAATGGCAAAGTGATCCAACAGGCAGACATCAAGACGTATGTTTGATGAGGTCATTTGTCAAAATGGTGAGGATGATAAGTTTAATGTGTTTCTAAGTCCTCCTTCCAAAACCAAGATTTATAGCCCACTTACAGAGTCTGCACCTTCTTCTTCCAAACATGGACTATACCAATCCATTACAAATCTGTCACTAAAAAGGGGCAGTAAAACTCAAACCAACCAAATAGAAGAATGCCAGCTAATTGGACACTTATAGTTTCTAAATGAAAACTCCCGAAATCAGGCGCGCCCCATAAGCGAAAACATAGGTAAATCAATAAGAATTTCACACGTCCATACCAGTACAGGGAAATTTCCGGTATAGACTCTGAACATTCCAATATGATCGACAGACAGTGTAAGTGAGCCTACAGTTGACTCAAAATCATTTTCAAAGATCCATCACTATTTGTGAACTTGATGAAACTCATTGACAAGAGCAGCCATTTCCATAGAACCGGACTCTTCGTGATGGTGAAAGGATAAATATCAACAACAATCTTCACAAGGGAGAATGCGACATTGGTGTACATCCAATTTTGAAGTAATACCTAGAGTTTAAAGGGGAGACTCCACTATGAAGTTATAAGCGCAGACACTTCACATCTACACAAGTCTAGCCATAATTCCCATTTGCCAGCCGTTTGGAAGACAGACAGACCGACGAATGACCATGTCCAGCAACATTTGATTCACTCCAGCCACTTGTCTCCAAGTTGACTATGATCATCAGAATACAGAGCTCTGTATATCTGCAAAATTGGTTGAACATCGTAACAATACGGACCGATTGAGAAAAGAGCTCTGGACTCCTTACAAAACATTCCGAACATATGCTCTTTATGTGATACATTGAAGAAAGGAACTACAATTTGAAAACTCAAGAGAACTGATAATGAAGTGATGAAATTTTGAGAGGATACGTACCTCAGCGGTGGCTCGAGGATAGTGGATGCCTGCGGAAATGAGCATTCGGCGCTGGCCATCAATTACAAGTGCTCGCTGATCATATGTCACATTGACAGGCTTCCCTGCACTTGCTGTCGACAAATACACTCCGAGGTGCAGTATCATCATCAGCAGTAAAGGGAATGGCAAGAACAATATCCCACGAATCATGGCCATCTCTTCTTCTCTTCGATCCGATGTCGGATGAATTAAGGAGCGCTCTATGTATGTAAAGAAAGACTCAGAAAGGGGAGAAAAGAAAATTGGCCCGAGTCAAGGGAATTGAGCCTCAGAGTGCTGCAATTGGGAAGAGAGATGTCCCTCATATATGTCCATCCCACAATGCCCACCCCTACCCCCGTCTCCCATGCAAGTCAAAAAATCCTCCGCAATTGGCACCGACCCATCTAGCAATATCCCCAAGCCCAGATAGCTACAGCAGAGTGACTTCTCAATTGAAGCCCGATTTTAAAGCGATTGCCAAGTTTCTCAAGATTAAAACCAAGTAAGCCCCGGGACTCTGTCAACCCACTTTTGGCGCCCAAACATGTGAATTCGTTACACGGATCCAATAACTTCCTCTTGTTTCCCACACACGCCAAGATCCACAAAAGAGAGAATGAGAGAAAGAGAGAAAGAGAATTGTCAATTGAAGCCCAATTTTGAAGCGATCGCCAATTTTCTCAAGATTAAAGCCCTGCAAGCCCCAGAACTCTGTGAAGCCACTTTTGGCACCCAAAAATGAGAATTCGCTACAAAGGGATGATAACTTCCTCTCGCTTTCCACACACGCCAAAACCCACAAAAGAAGAAAAGAGATAAAGATTATTATTGATTAAAGCCCAATGTTAAATCGAACGCCAAATTTCTGGTGCCACTGAAAAAATTTAGAGCCCAGGAATCCACAGAACCATGTGAACCCAATTTTCGCGCCTAAAAATGACAATTCTGTACATGTGTCCTATAACTTCCTCTCAATGTCCACAAATGGCAGATACATACACAGAAGAAAGAAGGAAAGAAAGAAAGAGAACAACGGAGAAGAGTGTTGAGTGCGGATGTTGTGGTGATTTCTTCTTTCAATCGACAAAAGTAGAAGAGGAGACTGTTACTGCCACACTGTCTGTCCTTGGTAGCCCTGAGTCCTGATGCCTGTTTGTGAAGCTACGTACTAAGGTTAACGTGCGGCAAAAAGGTTGTGGGGTACCGCCCTTGCTCTTGCTTCTTCCGCACACTCATCATGCAGGTGACATGATGATGCTGCTCTTCACTTCTCATACATTTCTTTCATGCTGTGCTCCTGCGTTGTTTCGGAAATTCGGTGCCAAAAGTTTGATTACGAACAAATTTCTGCTTCATAAGCCCGCTTGAGTCGAAATTACAGCAAAACCTTTGTTAACGAACAAATGGGTGCTATATAAACCCAGGTTGAGTGAGTCGAGTCGGAATTGAAGCAAAACTTTAGTAACGAACAAATTACTGCTTCATAAGCCAGATTGAGTCCGAATTGAAGAAAAACTTTAATAACGAACACATTCCTGCTTCATAAACCAGCTTGAGTCGAATTTGAAACAAAACTTTTGATAACGAACAAATTACTGCGTCACGATCCAGCTTGAGTCAGAGGTCAAGCAAAAACATTATAACGAACAAATCCATTGCTGCCATACAAGCCAGGTTGAGACGGGTCAAAATTGAAGCAAATTTTGTTAACGAACAAATGACTGCTTCGTAAGCCAGATTGAGTCCGAATTGAAGCAAAACTTGGATAACAAACAAATTTCTGCTTTATAAAACCTGCTTGAGTTGGAATTGAAGCAAAATTCTGATAACGAGCTAATTAACTTAGTACTGCTTCAGATTGGGTTGGAATTGAAGCAGAACTTCGTTAACGAACAATAACCTGCTCCATACTAAGCCAAATTGAGTCGAAACTGAAGCAAAACCTTTGTTATCGAAGAATTTTAAATCCTACTAATAAGTTAAGTTGAGTGACTCGAAACCGAATCAAGCCAAACTTTTGGTACCGTCTAAATAATTTCCTACTCAAAATTCAGTAGAGATTAATAGTTGGGTTTACCCAACGCCTCCTGTATAGGCGCAGTAAAATTGCGTCAGCATGTTTGATGATGATAAGATTCTCTTGCCACTCCAACGAGTCACTCCAATCCATCGTTGAGCAAGATCTCCCTCCCCCGCCGTAGCTTCCGCCTCCCTTTGTTTGAAGAATGCCCAGGACGGATGGATGGATGGACGGATGGATGGAGCAAATGAGTGGATGACCCCCCTCCTCTCATCCTTTCTCTCTGTTGGTTGTGATCCAAATTAAGGTAGACGTGCCTAATTCGGTTACTATCTTAATCATACACCTATATTTGAGTGGTATGGTGTGGCTCCAAGAACGCATACAGTCTACCCTCTATAAATGTTAACCCTCAGGAGTGGATCAAAGTTAACATTTATAAAGGTGTTAACAGTTAACAATTATAAAATTACTTTTTTGAGCAATATACAAATCTTAACATTTATAAATATAAGCAATTGTGAAGAGTCCTTGTGAGAGAATACCATTCATAAAATTGCAAACCCAATCAAAACTTTATTCAATATCAAGTTTACAAATCACGGGTGAAGTATGAATCAATGGTTCTTTGGTGAGATTCATCTGCATGCACAACTTGCAAATATTTCTCAATCTGCACCAACAAACCCACATACTTGGACACATCACATGAACGTGATTCCATGTACCTTCTAATGGTACCAAAACTAGATTGCAAGTCACTATAAGATGGAATGGGTTTATCATCCATATTATGGTTGTATTTCATTCGTTAACATGTATAGAGTCTAATTTACAAAGAAGGGAGTACCATTTTGTTAACAGTTAACACGTTTAACATTTATAGTGTGCAATATGTGGGGAGTAGAAGAAAGTTAACATTTAGAGAGGGTTAACACTTACAGGTGTAACATTTATAGAGGGTGGACTGTACCGAAAAGACATGTGTTAAGAGAGAGTGGACAATGCTAATCATTCTAGGTTCAATAAGTAACATAATTAAGGGGACCTATATGACCACTTAATGAGCACAAGAATCTTCACTTCGCTAATGAATAAGACATTCATATGAGCTTCGCAAAATCATGAGGAAAGTGTGACTATGGCCTCCATTTGGATTTGCTAACCATCTCATACTAATCACATGTTTTGTGTCCTAGGAGAAGTGGGCTAGTTGGAAAAAGTAACCATTTAAAGACCCATCTATCCTATAGTTAACCCTAATGATTAGCTCGGGAATAGCAGAAACCATTGTCGTCAACTTTACATATCAAGATTGTTACGCATCAAGACTATTAGCTTGTTGTAAGTACATAGTCTCAATGGAGACTAGTATTGGGAATGAGTTGGTATTATTGTGGACAGTTTCAATTCCAATGACTACTTTTGGGTCTTGGGTCTTGGATTGTATTCAAAATTGTCTCATTTGGTTAGCAATTGCGAATCACAAAGATTGCACATCAAGTTTCAAATTTGGTATTGAAATGCATTGTTTGTATTGGTTGTGTTGGCTGTAATCTAGCCTACAACTGGTCTCGATGAGCTGGGGAATAGCAAAAATCCTTGTATTCAAATTTACATACCAATACAATTAGTGTGTTGTAGTCCCAGTTGATACTTATATGATGAGTGTGTCAATCCTATTGTGGACACTCCTAACTTCAATTATATTTTGGTTGTTGGATCGTATTGGAAATTGTCTCATCTAGTAAGCAATTGTGAATCACAAAGATTTTCATTTCAAGTTGTAGAATTGGTGCTGAAATGTATCGGTTGTACTAGTTGTGTTGGTAGTGATCCAACCTACAATTGATCCTAACCATCTTGGGAATAGCAAAAAGCATTGCCATCAACTGTACATACCAAGACTATTATACATCAAGACTATAGCTTGTTGTGTAAGTACTCTCAGCTAGGACTAGTATTACAAGTGTGTCGGTCTTATTATGGACACTTCTAACTCCAACGATATTTTGGTTGTTTGATTGTATCAGAATTTGTCTCATCTTGTCAGCAACTGCGAATCACAAAGATTATCATTTCAAGTTGTAGAATCGGTGTTGAAATGTATCGGTTGTATTGATTGTGTTGGTTGTGATCCAACCTACAGTTTATCCTGACCATCTCGGGAATAGCAAAAAAACACATTGTCGTCAATTTTACATATCAAGACTATTATGTGCACCACAAGACTATTAGCTCATTGTAAGTAGTCTTGGTTGCAACTAAGTTACTAGTATGGGGAGTGGGTTTGGTCTTACTGTGGACACTTCCAATTCCAATAACAATGTTTGTTGTTGGATCATATTGGAAATTGTCTCATCTACTCAACAGTAAAGGTAACTCACAAAGAATATCATTCCAAGTGGAACTAACTTGTATAATGTATTTGAGGTCAAAGTGAAGATACACCTTTTCTTCAAAGGATCATGCAAGTCCACTTTTTTTCACATAGTGTTACAAGACTAGAAAGTAAAATTTTAGTACAAACTTCTTGATATTGATGTAACCATATAGTTGGTGTCCACAGATATATTGGTGAGCACCTTGTAAGCAATTTTTACTTTCCAATTGACATGAATCAAGAGTACATCTATTTTGATTGAAGGAATTTAGGTATGTTGAGGACATGTAGGTTGATTATGTATCAAAATATGAGAGTTAAAGATAGATATGAACGCCGACTCCTTGAGGATTCCTTGTGAAAGCAATCTTCAAAGAAGAGCTCTTCATCCCCATGCTAGTAGAGAGAGTAAAGAGTGAATATTTATGGTTGATATTGAGATCATTTTTAGTATGAACGTTAAGATGTTTGTAGTTACTTAAGTTTTTGCTATGGTGTCAAACAAATAAACAAACAAACAAATAAAAGAACTAAATCTCAAGGAAGATTGCTTTAGTGTCTATGTACAAGGGTTGATGTCACATTGGTTTAAGGAATTGTAGTGTTCATTCTTTGGTTTTGTTAGTTCAAGTAGGATTTAAATGAGAACAAGACCTCAAGTGAACTAGAAAATTATAAATCAGAAGGTCTAAATAGGCTATTGACTTGTGATATCAAGAAGTAGTAAGTGTAAAGACCATAGGAAGTACATGTGAAATCTACAATTGAAATCTACACGTGCTCATTGAGAGGTATAGATTAACAATTCTAAGGTTGAGGCAAACACATGCTTCTCCTCATTCTTTTTTGGTGAGCTCCGTGTGGAGCAATATAAGTACTTTGATGTAATTGTATGGTTGGTGTGAGTCTCAGTCTTGTTGATGAGCAATTAGACTCCAATCTTTTGCACTCTAGGAATGAATCCTAATTGTAAGACTATTGTCTAAGTTCTAATTGATTGAGGATTATCTAGGGTGATGGTATTGAATTACTTGTGTTTGAACTCTGTTTGGATCCGCAATTGGGTCATAATTGGATTGATTTTGTGTCAGGCCTGTGTATATATATGTGCAATAGCATGTCTCTAACGAAACTTTTTGGTCAGTGATTTCTTGAAATTGGGATCTAAAGTTTGTTTGTGTCTTATAGAATCTCTAAAGTGATTGACCAATGTCAATCAATTATTTGAGGATGGAGTAAGTGAAGTTGCCCCAAGGTGTTTGTATTGAGTTGTTAATTAATCCTCTTGATCCATTCCATGGAATGGTTTATGACTGAGGTTAAAATTCATAATGTATAAGGAGTGATTCCATGTCTGAGTGATATATTTTGTGATATGAAATTCCTATTTGAATTGTCACTTATGCTTTAATTTCGTTGGTTGTGTTTTGATTGTAAACCCAACTATGTTGAAGCTATAATCTAGGATAACTTGACCATGTCAACAACTCATCCTTGAGAGGGATTAGCGTATGAGTGTTGATTGATAAGTGGACAAATAGAAGAAGGGATCATTCCTAGGTATTGATCCACCTATCATACTTTCCTAAGGCGAAGACAATTAGTCTCGTGGGAAGAACAATGTGAGCAATAGATCAAAGCATCTTACAAGCATATTGCCTTGCGAATTGAGGTAAGAATGTGCCCATCCACCTCAACTTATAATGGTGGAGCAATTGATTAAGAAGATGCATCATCAATTGTACTCAACGATGCAAAAGACCCACGGGTAGATCACTCTAAGGCATTTTTGTGCACCACGTGCGGCAAGGGGTTTTTTGTTTTGGGTTTATTTACCTTCAAGGGCTGAATTAAAGCCTCCCTATAATTACTTAAATTTCAAAAATGGCCCATTTGTTTGCACCCTTCCATTACTTATATTGTTCAAGTCACTACAATCTTTTGTACTCTATATTCCTTTTAAGTAATTAAAGCTAATCTACTTCCTAACGCAATTGACGAGTGTTGAGGGAAAGCATGGAAACAAAGAAGGGTGCAAACAGTAATATCATTGCAAACAAAGTTATGAAGAAAACACATAGGAGACCATAGCAAAGTAATACCATTACAAACATTGTTATGATGAAAACACATAGGAGATGCCAGCACAAATACCATAGCGGTCATTGCAATGCAAGTGACCAAAAACGCAGAGCATAATAAAGCGGGTTTAGATTTTACAATTTAGGGTGGAGTCCACAATGTTACAGCGCGTACAAAATAACCCCAAGTACACCACAAATAGGGTAAGGGTGGAAACAAAGGAAAAGCGTCCGTGTGTTCACAAACACAACATGTGGTTTACAAAATGCTGACCCATTTACATACCATACTAAACATACCTTCTAGGATCCTTATCTTCAGCTCCTATATTAATTTTACAAAAAAATAATGGCCCACGTTTTATGTCCATCTAACTTACTTATAATGGGATTGTCTACATTTAATGGCCCCTTCATTATTTGGAATTCCTTAATTTTTTTATATTTCAAATGATTTTAATCCTCTCTATATTATGCCGCACGTTGTTTTTAAAATGCACTAAATGATCTACCCGTGAAAAGACCATGGACTCCCATAACTAGGAACCCGTTGTTTTCTATGTTCCTAACACTTGGCAGGTTGGAAGCTAAAAGGGTGGCTAGGCAAGACTATTGCATATGAAAGATAAAGTAGTTGGTTGTGAGTGGAGCTTTGGTCCTTGGATGTTGAACCATCAGTAAGTAACAAATTTTCACTCAAATGTGACACGTTACTCAATTTTAGGTCGACAACAAATTGGTGTTGTTCTAGTTCTTATGATACATATAATTAGATATTGGACTTGGACAATACTAGCGAACCAAGAAATTGACATATATTCTTAAAAGAAGCTTAGGTGTTAAAATTAAAGGGTTGTATAAATGAACCAAGACTATGGCCCCCTTTGATTTGTGGTTTCATCTATTGTCTTATGCAATGGATATTTACCTTTGTGATCATTGATGAGGTAAAGACAATGTTCTGATAGTATAATTAAATTAAGAATTCATGAAGGAAGATTGAAACCCATGTGTGAGTAACTGCACTGCCCAATTAAATTGCATTAAGAAGGCTAATCAATTCAAGATTATTAACTACACTAAAGTGTCATTGGCTTTGGTAAAGAGAAAAAAAATGAGATACTTATTGCAAGACTATTGTCGATGGATGTGCGTATTCTTGCACACCGCACAAGGTCCAATTAAAATGAACTCACTATTAGACTATGGCATGGGTAAATAGATAGTGTGAGATTGAGTACCTACACAAATGCATATACTATGATTGGAATATGTCTAAACCCTTATGCTTGAGTGTATGAATTGTCAACCCAAAATCCTAAATAACGTGAAATGATCCTAACATTGTTCACCCTAAACTTATATGAAACACCTAGACAATATAAAAGATCACCTTTTAAGTCTTTTTTGAGTGTTTCCCTGAATTTTTTTTAGATCCAAAATTTGAACTACAAGATAACTATAACAATATAAGGTTTTTCTCTTCTTAATTCACATTTGATAAGGTTCATTACTCGCTTTCAATCGCTCCATAAAATTTCTATTCTACATGGTTGAAACTTGCTAAGATACAAACATTACAAGATTACTTTTGCTCTTAAGGTTCGCTTGTGCAACATCCGGTTGTTAATGGGTATGTCCTATTTGACAACTTCTAAAATTGTAATGACGTGCTTCTAAGGATGTTGTGAAGCACTTTTGCTTTGGCAATAATATCAACAATAGTTTTTTTATTGGAAATAGACTTCCAAAGGACTTTCATTCATTTAGGGATAGTAATTTCCTCAATGAAAATGATCTTAATCAATCCAAACACAAATCAAATTGCCTCTTCATTCTATAATCTTTAATTAATTCCAATTGAAGTTTCACCTATCTCCACACAACAAACAACCATGCTCAATCTTTGCAAAGTCGTTAAAAGAAACATGTACATAGGCTATAGCCATTTAAGTATAATGAAATCATCATCAAAGCTTAAGCCTAATACAAAGTATCATAGAGTTAGATTTGCACTCATGTCAAGGTATGCCCTGGAGGGTGAACTCTTCATTGGAAACCTAAATGACGTGAGTGGGTTGCTATGAAATTAAACCCCCTATATACAAATAATTTATCAAGAAAAATGAATGTGTATGTATTAATGATAGGCTAGAAAATGGACTCATGTATTTGATGTAATAAATGTCTACACTACATATACAAAACATAAATCTTGAATCAAGCAAGCATTTATTGCATATAATTTCCATTTTCGCTTTAAAATGAGAAAGTCATTGAACATTTTTTCATTCATAACACGTAACTCAACAATTGCATCAAACAACACAAAGACAAGAGCACATTAACTTAGTCACAATCAAGAGATCAAAACTTAAGGGAGCCCGTGAGCACTCCAAGAGCCTCTAGTTTCTAAAAACCTAGGACCCAAATGCAAACCCCAACAAGAATGGATAAGGTAGTCACTGAGGAATATTACCATATGATAATAATGAATGAAAACATGAATTGGATGAAACTAACGCAACTATTGTCAATTTTTCCTCTAAACCCTAGGACCCTCTTTTGTACATCTACATTTGCTTCAAAATTCTTGATAGCCCTTTTTAAATACACACACTCAAGAAAAATAATAGCTCTCTTATGTTCACTATGTATGCTTATGCCTCAAATAATGCTTCTTACACTCACATCAGTTCATACGTGATATGAAGAGTCCACCCCTTGAGAGTTTGACTTTCCATCTATGCTTGTTGGCTCTACTAAGTTGTTACAACCACGGGTAGATCACTTAGTGCATTTTAAAAACGATGTGCGGCATAATATAGAGAGGATTAAAATCATTTGAAATAAAAATTATAAAGGAATTCCAAATAATGAAGGGGCCATTAAATGTAGACAATCCCATTATAAGTAAGTTAGATGGACATAAAACGTGGGCCATTATTTTTTTGTAAAATTAATATAGGGGCTGAAGATAAGGATTCTAGAAGGTATGTTTAGTATGGTATGTAAATGGGTTTAGGACTCACGGGGATGGATGATAATTGGGATTTCCATCTGTCCAAAATTACTTAAAAGGAATTTAGAGTACAAAAAATTGTAGTGACTTGGACAATATAAGTAATGGAAGGGTGCAAACAAATGGGCCATTTTTGAAATTTAAGTAATTATAGGGAGGCTTTAATTAAGCCCTTGAAGGTAAATAACCCCAAAACAAAAAACCCCCAGCCGCACGTGGTGCACAAAAATGCCTTAGAGTGATCTACCCGTGGCTACAACTGACCCTTGGACATGTTAAGTTCCAATTGTTACGGTTTTGACTCAAGAAGTATGCACACAACTATTGCCTCTTGAGATGCCCATCCCAACCTATAGACCTTAAATGTATCAAGTAGGTCATAGCTTCCACTTCTCTAATTCCACCATGCCACTTTCATAGGAAAGACGATAGCCTATTTCAACTCTATTTATATCAAGGTTTAGATTGCAAACTTCTCTAGTTTGCTCAAGCAAGTCATCTTGCATTTGGAGTACTACAATCACTAGACTCTTACACTTACTTCACCTACTTCATCCCCGCTTTGCTTTCTCCGTTTGCTAGACTCGTAAGCAAGAATAAGCACAAAATTACTTAATACATACTCCTTCATATTGCAATATCATAGCATCTCCACCCTGCCGGGTTAAAGGGACTTGGCAAGCCCTTTAACGCGGCCTTGGAGAAAAACCTGCCCCACCCCTCCCCAACACCGAGGCCTTGATTGCCAGGGCTCTTCAAACTTCCGGCTCCACTCACTATCCTCGCGGGTGAGCGTTGCTCTTGCTGCGCCCACATTCCGGGGCCTCATCCACTTGCGATTCAGTGAATCGTCATTACAGGGAATATTCCTGATAATTTTTCGGCTTGAAGAGCCAGTATGCAAGTAACGGTGGGGGAGTGCCACCCTAAAAAAATTTAGTGCATGCTTGGAGCCCTTCAAAGCGCATTTCGAGAGCCTGCCTTTCTGCCCAAGGGTGGAGATGCTCTCACTCATTTAGATTGTACTGCACATAATACACATTGAGTTCAATCATGCTCATCAAACTCTCAGTTACATTTTGGTGAGGTCATATACATTCCCTTGTCACATGCAACAATGTTACACTCCTAAACTTCTATCTATCTATGCCTAATTCCTCTCAGCTCTCTTGCTTAGAGCATGTTCCTATATATGCAGCTATAACTTCAACAAATTTAACTTGAAGTGGCTATTGTCTTCTTATCCCTCAAAGAGCGTAGGTAGTTACAACCTCCTGAAGCTACCTTTTCTTGGACTATAGCCCTATTGGTTTTCTTCAAAAAAAATTTATCTACTATTTGGTTTAAATTTATCATCTAGTATTAAGTATTTTCGCTATCTGCTAAAAGGCTATGGCCCAAATAATTATATTACAATGTTCATGAGTGAAGGTTTTATATGCTATACTTCATGATGATATATTTCTATGTGTCAATAAATCTAAGGAGTATTTATGTAATTGCTTAACCCAAAAAAATCCCATGAAGTATATCATACATTTATATTTATCTTTCCATGCACTTGAATAGATGGGAACATGGGGAACTAGTTACCAAACTATTGTCGAAACAAAGGGTTTCTATTAAGAAGGAAATATTTTCAGGGTGGCAGGGATGATGGGCTTCAAAAAACACAGCATGTCACTGGAAGAAAACTTGTCCATTGTAACCATTTGTTGCATCTTGGCCATTACGATTAATGAAAAGAAAACACCTAAATAAATCATGTAAATTGCAATTGGAGGGTTTTGATTATCCGTTGTCCAGAACCCACGAGTAGATCACTTAGTGCATTTAAAAAACGATGTGCGGCATAATATAGAGAGGATTAAAATCATTTGAAATAAAAATTATAAAGGAATTCCAAATAATGAAGGGGCCATTAAATGTAGATAATCCCATTATAAGTAAGTTAGATGAACATAAAACGTGGGCCATTATTATTTTGTAAAATTAATATAGGGGCTGAAGATAAGGATCTTAGAAGGTATGTTTAGTATGGTATGTAAATGGGTTTAGGACTCATGGGGATGGATGATAATTGGGATTTCCGTCTGTCCAAAATTACTTAAAAGGAATATAGAGTACAAAAAAATGTAGTAACTTGGACAATATAAGTAATGGAAGGGTGCAAACAAATGGGCCATTTTTGAAATTTAAGTAATTATAGGGAGGCTTTAATTAAGCCCTTGAAGGTAAATAGCCCCAAAACCAAAAAAAAACCCCAACCGCATGTGGTGCACAAAAATGCCTTAGAGTGATCTTCCCGTGCCAGAACCGCAACCAAAAACCTCCGGTTGATAACCAAAATGATTTAATTATGCATTTTCTTGCCATGAGTCACAATTACCAAGTCGCAATGGATGTTGTAATGGACAAGTTTTCTTCTAGTGTGTCCCACTTGGACGATGTAATGCATCTAATGCAAACTTGCCTAGTAAATCCAACATAGCAATTATCTCAATACATGTATTGAATGTTATGTGGTTAGGTGTGGATCTAAAAACATACACAAGAAAAGAAATTGGTGTTTAAAAGGAATTGGACTATGTGTTCAAATTATATATGTTGACCATTTTAGGCTCAATAATTAACATGATTGGGTGGACCTATATGACCACTTAATGATCACAAGAGCCTTCACTTTGATAATGAGTAAGATATTCAAATTTGGGAGCCGATATCTTTCACATATGATGCCCAATTTGGGTGGGGTTTTACCCCTTAGGACAAGGTGACGGTTATGTGAGACTTGACTAGATGGATTTGGAGAAAAATTAATGCACATGTCAACTGCTTACTTCCAATCAAAGAGTGAATGTCCCAAAATATCCTCATGTGACCCTTAAACTTGAAGGGTGTTAGACTTCATCGAAATCTCATTTTTTAAAAACCTAATTTTTTGGGAGCAGCTCACTTGTCAACCATAATATATATTATGGCAAAGTTTCTAGCTATCAAAAATTTGTGGCATGACCGAAATGGTTAAGAAACAAAAAAAAAATCAAAGTTTTATCTAGCTACCCCCCATGATTAAGGCATGTTCACATGTCAATTTGACCCAACAAACGTGGTCCAATTGACTTCAAATTTTCACAACAAGAATATATGATAGTCTAATCACATCCGTACTGTTGGATTTTAGGAAAAGTGAGTCTTTTTGGCTATATAACTGCAATTTGAAGCATTGGTGTTGCCCCTGACCGAAAATTGAATATGAAGGGCTTGAGCATTTAGGGGTCAAGGCCATGGAAGTAGACCGATTCTAATTGTGGCTTGAAAACTCTCAACTTTTTCAAGCTATATATAAGTTCTCTTAGGATTCTTGTTCATGATTTGATGATTGACCCTCTACCCTTAAGCATCTAAGCGACCCATTTTTGGTCTCCACAAGAACATGTATTTGAGCTACACACTCTTATTTATAACCAATAGTGTCAAAAGTGACCCTACCTAAAATCAACCCATTCCTTTCAAGTATGTTTAGTGCCTTCATGCCATTGAAGATATGGGTTAAAATACAAGCATGGGTGCCTTTGGATGCAATCACATGCTTAATATTTGGATTATTAATGTCACATGTGAGTATAAAGCCCTCGGTGCTTTATGTAAGACTTTCTCAAGAGTTTACATTGTGACTTGACATTGGAATTGGCTTCAAAGACCATGAACAAGTCGAACAATACACATATGAGATGAATAGTAACAATAAATCTATGTGGGCCAAGGTTTTTAACATGAATGAATGAAAGGTACACTTATATGCAATAATCCCCTCCCATACTATTACTTAGCAATATTGTGCCTTCGTTATATGGGCCTTGGAAATATAAACCATGAGATGTTGGGAGCTCAGTTTGAATCTAAATCAACCCATTGTTATATTCCCAAGGCCCAGTAGGAAATGATTTCATTTTTTTATTTTAAAATGCACAACATGGAGCAATGTTATGGCCGCCTATCTTAGGCACCTCCATTGGTTGGCTTGTTTCAAGGGGGTTGCCTGCCCAAACATTCCTCACAAGTACTAGCCCAGAGTTCGGGAAGTTTTTGAAGCCTTAGTTGCCGGTAGTTGTTAAGAAGGGTCGGATTTTTTCCAATTTACATCGGCAAGAGCCGGTCTTTTGTAAAATCAATCGGCCAATTGCCTATATTTTCATATTTTCGTTGGCCAATATCCGATTAAATGGAATTCATATCGGCACTAATTGTTAAAAAAATGTATGAAAAGTTATTAGAAATCATTTCTTAGTACAAAATCTTGAATAAGTGAAAAGAAAGGCATGTTCAAAACTTTAAATTTGAAGAGTTAATATCCTTGGCAGGAATTGAACCTAGCAATGCCTTCACCGCTTGAAGGCCAAGGGTCCCCCAATTCTTCATAGAAGCAATTGGATTTGGTCATGGAAAGGTTGCATAATTCAAAAAGTTTAAGGTTTAGGGTACTTCCTCAAGTGCATCATCAGATGCCCCAGACAAATAGCGCTTTGGATGCTTCCGACTGAAATCCAGTAACTCACAAGAAGAATCGGCTACATTTCCGGGACATTTTCTGGTCCATCGGCTAATTGCCGGAGGATTGAAATTACAGTCGGATTGCCATCCAATGGTTGGAAATTTGGACCGGCCATGAGGGGAAATCCATTGGCTGATAATGAACTAGCCGTCGGTTTTCCCCGAACATAGTACTAGCCTACCTGCTCATGGGTCACATGTGCCAACTCACCCATCTAGGCACCACTTTCTTTGAGGACCATGCACCATATGTCCGTGGCATCACTTATTTGAAGTAAACTTAGATGAAGAGGGGGAATAATCATGTATGAACATGCCTCTCATTCATCCAACATAAAAAGCCTTGGAATAATATGCACTTCAAAGGTCGTTTTTTGGGTATGTGTTTCCAGTTGATTTGACATAAAGGTTTTGAATTAGTCTAGTCTAACTCATTCGAGATCAATCAACCATAAACCTATAGGAGTCATGTTTTCAAGTTAAAGCCAGTTCGCATGGGGTCCCAAATCACAACTCCCACTCATGTACAACAAGTCCCAACGTGGAGGCAAATTCCCAACTTTTGAGCCTCAAGAAAACATTAGAGTTTGGTGTATATTCAATAGAAGTAGATCTTGATTATTCTGTGCACACGATTTTGGGGACTTGTGTTGAGAGTTCAGTTGAGCTTTATGCTCATCCCAGCTCTCCATACAAGTCCCAAGTCGCACCTCCAAATATTGTTGCCATGTAAGCATCCATCTCATACTTGGGACTTAGGAATTGGGACCCCGTGTGAAGTGGCAAGTCCCAACTTCCATGCTCTCAACATTTGAGACTGCATAGATTGACCTCAAGTGAACTGGGACTCATGACTTGGGACCCATGTGAACCAGCCCTTTAGATGGATGAGAGGTGTGCTCGTATGCGATGATTCCCTCTCTTTGAGTTGGATGGGCAAGAAAAGCCATTGGAGCAAAAGAATGGACCATTTCCATGGAAATTAGGGCCAATTCACAATATAGCCCCTATGAGTATGAATTTGCATACCTCATTGAAGTTTGAATCACTTGTCTTCCAAGCACCCATTTACTCTCTTTTCTTAATCTTGGGCCACTTGTTTCCCTCTAGTTCCCAACTCTCTAGAGGCTTGCCATATTCCAAATAAAACCTTCCAAATAAGTGTTTGGTCTTATGGTCTTACAAGGTGCACTTGAATATATGGTTATAACCTTTCTCCAATGAATTTTCACTCCTTAGCTTCGAGGCTTGTATAAGAAAGGTTGTGCTTCTCTTTGTACACCCCTTCATAGCCCCTTTTGTAGATCAATACTCCTTGCTAGCTAGCTAGCTAGATAGATAGATAAAAAATCCGGACCTCTTTCAAGGCCAACGTGAATAAAGTGTTTGTTCATAACGTTAATGACCCAGTGCCCACTGGACAAAGGGCCATTAGAGCAAAACTTTTCTCCCCTGCCGAGAATAAGACACTAAGAGTCTCTAATATTAGGCCTTCCTACCCGAAGCCAAGGGCTTCCCATCCAAGGTCAAGGGCCTTGACTCTGGATTACATTACAGTAACCTCCCGCTTAAGTACGCAACTTGAACCTATGCAGTTTGTGCGTACTTAGTTGGTAGGTGCGTACTTTAGCAAAACAAATGCTCCGAGTAAAAGGGCGCTAGCCCGAGAGTGTAGATTGTTGAAATGGTGATGCATGATGATGCATGATAATGGCGATGTTAACACTTAGGAATTGAATATCGGTTTAGAAAACGGAGTTATATTCCAGGGTTTTGACTCTCTTTACAAGTAGGTTCTCGACATCGAGGATCAGCTACTCTGCCCTGAAGTTCAAGCAGAAGCAAAGGAAACATTCGATGACCTTAAGAAATTGTTTGAATCATTTCAAAGCAAGATCCGAGCAATCGGCCTCAAAACCAAACGCAAAAAACTTCAAAGCCAAATGACGATTCACGACGTGTTCAACTAATAAATCTTGAACCCTAAATTTTTTGCCGAAAAATGCGTACTTAACCGGGATGCGTACTTAAACGGGTGCGTACTTAAGCGGGAGGTTACTGTATTGCCCTAAGGCTTGTCCCCAAAACTATTCATCTTCCATTTTTCTATTCATAGTAATTAAAGTGCACTAAATTACTAATAATGTGGGTTGCAAAATTTTCCTAAAACCCACATTATTTCTTCCTGGAACCAATACTCAAGACGTTGGTCAGAAGTCTCCAAAGTTCTCCAAGAAGACCTAGGAGAAGACTCAAAGTCTTGGGCCCACATTGTTTTTATAATGGTGAGACACCTAAGAGTTGACCCACATTAGTTATTTTCACTTTAAATTTCTCACCCACACTAATAAGACAATTTGGATGAGGGTCTTGAAACCCTTACTGTCCCATGTCATCCTTCGGGTCTTGGAAACATGGAAGTCTAGAAAGTTGGGGCTCTTGGTTCCTCAAGCTCATAAGCTTCTCAAGACTATGTGATCACTTGAAGAGCATGAAAATCCTCATTGTTAGTAAAGGGGAGTCCACTATTGAAAGTAGAGGTGAATAGGAAAGCCCCATAGGCAAACCAACCAACCTTTGACTTTTTAGACTTTAAAATCGATCTCATTTAGGTGATTATGCATGTTTCACATGGTTCCCTTGATAACATTGTTTGTTGGTTCTTCGGTGGAACCTTGATTCATTATTACTAGCATTTTATTTATTTATTTCCCATGTAGCAAATATAAAGGAATAAGGAATCAACATCATGACAAGAGTGAGGCAATCCCGAGTCACATGGCCCCAATGCAAATTTGTGAATGCATTATTGCAAAGAAGAAGTCCTCTTGAAGGAGGAAGGTTGCTTTCTTACATGTGCGTGAACACAACCATGTTTCATTCTCAAGCATGTACGTGTTGTGTTATGAGTGTGTTGTCTAACCTACTTCAGGGTCACCCTCCCCAATCGTTACAGACAACAATCCACATGTCAATTCAAGTTCACATGTAAGTGACGCTTCCTAGCTGCCTAGCTCTCCGGGGTTCACGTGGTGAAATGAACTGACGACATATAGGAGATTGTTTTTTTCTCCGCTTCTTGTGCCCCCGTCTAAAAACACCAACTCACAGTGGGACCCTTCTATGACACCATAGCCAAAAGGTAGATCAAAAGGGTTTAACTAGAGATAAAAGAACAAGTTAAAGAACAAGACACTTCATATGTGCCATTAGTGGCTTCAAGCGTATAAAGTGTTGGCTTCTAAGGTGGGCATGCTTGATACTAATACTATGTACTACTATCATCTATTTAAAATCCCCAAATGTATAATCGTGGTAAACAATGTTGGTTTTAGTTAGTCCTAGTTGTGGGTATACACACCTTAAACAAATAGGGAACCTCACAAGTTTCATATGCTTATCATAGGGGAATTGTCCATTGAGATGCATTTGAAGGGTTTGAATTACACCAAGACAAGAGTGGACCACTTGCATTCTTAAAGTTGTGATTGGATGTGAAGAAATAGGGCATGGGCCCTACAAAGTCGGGTTTATGCCTAGGCCAAGACCCATGCCTTTCTCCGTGGACGAAGAGTACACTTGGAATCGTACATGGCCAAAGCAATTATTAATATCATGGTTTCTAGGAGCATATTTTTTTACCACCTCTTTGAGGTATGCCTAACCATCCTACAAAATGCAAGGTGGATCATCCTCACAATAAGTTCAAGTCATCCGGTTTGCAAGCCCGGTGACCCATCCATGACTTGTATACAAGGTGATAAAACAAGGAAGAAACAAAAGCAAGATGAATCTCATTGGCACCTTGGAAATCGGGGAGGAATATGGAGTTTATCCTTTGTTGTTTAGGGGGCTCCTTTTTTGTTTTGGGGGTGGAGCTCCGACTTGCAAAATGATCCCAATTTGCAAGCCAACCTCAACTTCCAAGCCGGCCCTACCAACAAATCATCCATTTTGCAGGATGGGTGGGGCACTTTTGCAAGCCGCCTCTCACAATATAAGTTTAAGTCATCCATTTTTCAGGATGGGTGGGGCACTTTTGCAAGCCGCCTCTCACAATATAAGTTCAAGTCATCCGTTTTTCAGGATGGGTGGTGATGCTCTTAATGGAATTCCATGAGGCCGTGGCACTTTAGAAATCCCAGTTGTAGATATGGTAGTTACCACAAAAGAGACTACAATCACAATTTTGATTGTCCAATGCATCCTTCAATATGGACTTCATGGTGAAAATTGTCCAAGGTATGCGCACTTCACCTTAGAGGTCCCCAATTTTGATAGAATTGCCCCTAGCATCCACGTTCCTCATTGCCCCTTTCATACATCACTTGGTGTACTTTGACTTCAAAATGTTTATGGGGCTTACCATACTAATGACCCCAATTGCAATAAGGCTCACATAGTTAAACTTCACTTCTATTAAAAGAACAATATAAAAACTTCATGCATATTGGATTATATTCTTATGCAATGATCCCATTGTGAGATGGGGGTGGGGGGGGGGGGCTTTCGGGACCTTGCCGTAAATTGATAGTAGGGCAAACCTCGATGTGCCAACAAGTATGTAGATTTGCCTCATTGTCAAGCATGGAAGTTGGGATGTGGTTGTTATCCTACTTATCCACACGGGTAGATCACTCTAAGGCATTTTTGTGCACCACGTGCGGCTGGGTTTTTTTTGTTTTGGGGCTATTTACCTTCAAGGGTTGAATTAAAGCCTCCCTATAATTACTTAAATTTTAAAAATGGCCCATTTGTTTGCACCCTTCCATTACTTATATTGTCCGAGTCACTACAATTTTTTGTACTCTAAATTCCTCTTAAGTAATTTTGGACAGACGGAAATCCCAATTATCATCCATCCCCGTGAGTCCTAAACCCATTTACATACCATACTAAACATACCTTCTAGGATCCTTATCTTCAGCCCTTGTATTAATTTTACAAAAAAATAATGGCCCACATTTTATGTCCATCTAACTTACTTACAATGGGATTGTCTACATTTAATGGCCCCTTCATTATTTGGAATTCCTTTATAATTTTTATTTCAAATGATTTGAATCCTCTCTATATTATGCTGCACGTCGTTTTTTAAATGCACTAAGTGATCTACCCGTGCTTATCCATTTGATTGTTGCATGGGTGACTTTACCTTTTGAGATTTCAAATAATAAAATCAATTCCAAAATATCACAACAACTTTAGAGAAGGTTTGAAATATAATGATGCATGTGCCACAAACGGGGGGGGGGGGGGGGCTGGCAAAAAGGTAGAAAACCACATGCAAGAAAATGTAGGGTGGATTTTTATTCAAGACACATAATGTTTACATTTTCCTTAGATACACAGTAGCGTCATCTGAAGGTGAATATGAGAATCATATATAATGTACGGTGTGGTTTAAGTTGTGCTATTCTTTAATATTTAGATGTAAAGTAGCATAAATTGAATTAAGTTTAGATTTCTTATTTATAGGCTCAACATAAATTATCTATCATTAGGGGCATTGGATGAGAAATAGGCAAAAATGTATGTGGACATGTGGATGGATTTGTTGAAACGGTTGCCTTTGGATGAAAAGTACCATCATCCAGCAATGGAAGGGTTGGCTGACCTATTTAGGGTTTCCAAGGGGTTCAAGAACCATATACAATATGCTTAAGTTTATAGTAAGATGGTTGTATGTGTGTAATGTGCATAGTAATTTCTGCATAGTGTAATGTATACATACTATATTGAATGCGTAATGTATGTGTAGATTGTTCCACAAAATTTCTACTACTTATAAATAAGATAGGGTGATTATAATTATGCGACTCTATAAATTTAATATAATGATAGAGTGTTAGAAAACACCATCCAATAAAAATTTACTTACTTATAGGGTGGAAAATATCCAATGAAGGAAGGTAAATACCCCCCCCCCCACCCATTAAATAGGGGTTCTCGCATGTGTATACATAAAATAAGTGTAGGTGCACCCCTTGTGGCCACAAATTTTTC
This sequence comes from Polytrichum commune, assembly GCA_950295325.1. Classification (NCBI taxonomy): domain Eukaryota; kingdom Viridiplantae; phylum Streptophyta; class Polytrichopsida; order Polytrichales; family Polytrichaceae; genus Polytrichum; species Polytrichum commune. The sequence continues at coordinate 45,495,318 of OX485804.1, forward strand.
TAAATATAGTGTTAGAATACAACAATCTTTGGCCCACACCAACATGCTTTTACCCAAATTAAATATTAAATATTAAATCCTTCGGCTAAATCAAAGTCGATTTTTTAAATCAAAACAAAGAGGTGGTTTAACTTCTTACGTTGTCAACTTCCTCTTATGATTATACCCATTACCAAATCTTGTTCACCCTAAACCCTAAACCCTATACACACATCCATGTGGATGGATAAGGGTCGAATGTTGTTGGCATCGGGTGGATCCCACTCTTATCCCCAATTGGTTACACACAAGGAAGTAAACCCTAAGTTATGCAGTCTTTAGAAGTTGTAAGGCATTTGCAATGATGTTATAGGATGTCATGTGACCTCGTCTTCACAACACTAAACATCTAATTTAGTGTGGCATTGAATTTGATGTGCCATGTTAATTAGAGTGGTCTTTGTGATTTGACAAGGAGACCGAGTGTCATATGACACCCTTTGTACTTGCCACCTAATGATCGCAAGACAAATTCATGTGGGCTGATCATGACAAGTGTGAGTCACATTAAATCAAATGGTGAGTTTAGGTACATGTAGTTTAGATTTTGGGTACAACAAAACCTAGGGAGGACGTAAAAGGTGATCGTTATATCGTCTAGGTGTCTCATATAAGTTTCATTAGGACAATGTTAGGTTCATTTCAAATTCTTTAGTATTTTGGGTGGACAATTTGTAGACTCAAACATAAAGGTTTAAAAGCCTCTCAACCATGGTACATGCATTTGGTGGCAGTTGCTTAATCTCACATTATTTACCCACGCAATAACATGGCAGTGAGTTTCATTTTAATTGGACCTTGTGGAGTGCACAAGCATCATAGGCACATTCATCATCAATAGTCTTGTATTAATTAGCTTAACGTAACTTGAAATACTATGCAATCACCCTTCTAAGGTTTTCAGTCCTCCTTTATTAATCTTGTATTTTCATTAGGTTGTCGAACTATGGTCCTTTTACCTTAAATTCAATCACAAGTGATAGTTATCCGCTACTTAAGTCAATAGGCCATGCCACTATTCAAGTTAGGAATCCATAGTCTGATACCTTGAATTTAATTCCAACATGGGAAATATACAACTTAATCCTCCACAATTAATAATTATATGGAGTCCTTAAGTTGCAACTCCACCGCAACCAACATGGATTCAACTCTTTAACACATGAATGTATAATCAGCTAGGCCCCAGTCTTCCAAGTAGCTTACTCTAAGACCTTCCACATAAATATGCATCACTCACATAGGAAATATGAGGAAACAAATGAAAGAACATCAAAACTTGGCTGACCATAAATTATCTCAGACAATGGTCAAGGTAATGTTAAGGTGAATCCCTCACCCAACAATCAAAATCCTTAGAACTTCATATGTTAGTTAAGAGATTTTGACAGAGGTTCAATACTAGGTCAAAAATATGCTTTTTTTTCTCTCCCTTGGCAAAGAAGAAATATCCCATACTTATACTAGACAATTACCATGTGTTGTAATAAGGAGGGGTGTATATTTTCTTATCAAACTATGGCCCCTTTAAATCTTTCTTTTCTAAATATCAAGTTCATAGTCATATGATTCACATGTCACTTAAAATTCCTACTTCACTCCATTTACATTTTTCCCCTAAGGAACCATATTTAGAAAAGAATAAACAACACACCACACATCAACCGTCTAAGGTAGACAAACATATTGTAGAGAGCTAATATATTTCATCTCTACTAGTGCAGGAATGTAGTTTCCACATGGGATTCAAGAGGATCTCAACCACAGAGGGAGCTATTGCATACGAGCATACCTCTCATAAAACCCTAAAATAATATGCAACCTAGAGGTTATGACTTCTAATCGATTTGACATTGGAATTAGCTTCAAAGACCCAAATTAGTCTAGTCCAAGTCATTTGAGATGAATCCGCCACAAACCTATATAGATCAAATTTGTATGTTGGATTGATGAGCTCTCTCTCTCTCTCTCTCTCTCTCTCTAGCCTTATATAACTAGCATAGTCTTCGAAATATAACCCCAAAGGACTAATTACTTTAGGGTTCGGAAAAAATACATTAAGAAGATATCCACTGTAGATCTGGCAATACCCATCTATGGACTATGATGTTTACCTAATCCTATATTAAGTAACAATGACCATGAGTGTATCATTTTCAGAGGTTAAGCTGTTTTGGTAGTTGACCCTAAGTAATTCTTAGGATTAGTGTGAAGTGAGTGGTTTGGTGGGATGTGCATGTAAACCGCCCCAAATCTTGGACACTCAAGTTGCAAAATGGCTAAGGAACAAGTAGAATACTCAATGGTAGTATTGGGTATGCACGGATACACAATGTAAGAGTATGTTGTAATATGTTGTGTGACATAGATAACAAATGAGTTTTGTTGCTATTCACCTCGTGTACGTTACTAACCCTCTCTTTGGATTTGGTTGGTGGCATGGGCACATGTGAGGCAGACCCTTCACAACCTTGACGGCATTATTAGGTTTTGTATACCATCTTATTGCAAAAAAGGCATGTATAATGTTTTGATATTCTACTTAATAATGTGGAATGCATGCAAGACATTCTTGAGTAATGATAGAACCTTGAAAGTTATTTTCAAAGTGTCTTAAGGTACTTTTTTTTAGTTTGATCGGATACATTCTGGATATGGAGTGCAAAGCATTATGTAAGGGTGTAAATGTGACAACCTTATTAGCTTGGTGTTAAAAGGTTTACATTTGTTTCGCATAGCGGCCCAAAATGATCCATATACAATCACTATACTTATATCTCCGGATACTAATTGGTACCAAAACTCCAACCCACACACAGGCCCATTCCCAGACACACACGTCATTGCCCATTTCGCCGCTGATACGATCACGTATGAGGAACCCACAATACCCTCCGAGCTCAATACCACAAGAAAAGAACCATCTACCATACAAATATTTTGTATCCATCACCAAAACAATAACATAGGCACCTACGAACAAATGAAATTAATAAGCGACACAGCAAATAACCTCCAAATACTACAAAGTCACACACAAACTGCACCACCCACCCCTCTAAACACCACCGTTAACCCTAGTAAAAAATGGGCTAAATCAAACTACCCAAACACACCCCTACACAATAATATCCCCACCCCACAACTTCCAAACTACCAAACTAACTTACCGCTAAAATTCCACCCCCAATTTAGCTACTACACGGACGGATCCTTTATAAAACCCAAAGAAATTGCCCCTGGGGTATGGAGAAGAGAAAGAGCTGGATACGGTATCTATAGCCCCAAAGGCTTAAATATCGCCAAAAGACTCCATGGGCATCAAAACATACTACGTGCAGAAATGATGGCTATACACAAAACACTAAGAATCATCAATACAAAATTCCCTAATGAACCCGCATACATATTCACAGACAGTCTAAACGTATTATACCTACTCAATACACAAATTAAACACCCCACTCTCCACAATAGTCACCCCGACCAAACCACACTCAACTCCATGGTAAAAATCCTCCAAGACCGTACACAGCCAATCACACTATACAAAGTCAGAGCACACGTCAACATTGACGGTAATGAAAAAGCGGATAAACTAGCAAAAGCCGGGTTAGAATTAGAACACAGAATTGCCATCCACCCATACGAACATGCCCACGCCATCCCGTACTATTACCAAAAGGACGTCTGGGCCTCGATGGCAGACGTCCCAGACAAAAGCCCAGTAAGATTCTTAGAAAAACAAATTAAAAAATATGATAGGGAAACCAATATAGCAATCATGGCCACACAAACCCCCAACACGTGTAAATGGACAGAAAATAGAGACATTGACAAAGAACTGTCCAACGAATTCTGGACAAATCCCTTAATCACAGACAAACAAAAATCATGCCTTATTAAATTCCGTACAGGAACATACATGGGTAATGCTAGAAAACAAATGTTCTTCGGTCACCAGAGGTACCCCTCTATCACATGCCCTATATGCAATTCAAACGATCCAGACACTTGGCTACATGTTCTACTGAAATGCAACCAACAACATATACACTCACTACGAATTAAAAGACATAACAAAGCAGTCGGAGAAATTAGGAAGCTTCTAATCTCGTCCGAAAAATCCCGATGTTTTACTCTCATGAATGCCGGTATCTTCAATAATAACCCCCAAGAAAATACAGTCCCCAATTGGCTACTCCCCTGTACATGTAACACACAAAGATGTCATTGCAACGCAAGATTTCGACCTAATATACTCTGCGTTAAAGGATTACCATATCAAAATGACCCTCCCATTGATATTGACCCTAACTTCACCATACAATTTATTGAATTCACATATTGTAACGACAGATTTTCCCCAGAAACAATAGAAGCAAAAAACAACAAATACAAACCTTTGATTGATAGTATTGCTTCCAGAGGATGGAAAATCGAACCACTTATTGTCATCACAGCTGGGGCCCGAGCTACGGCCCACATCCCATCTATGAAAATACTAGAAGAAAATCTCAAAATACCCCTGGTTACCATCAAAAATACCTTTAAAAACATTAATACCATTGCAATACAATATGCCATGTCCATCCTCCTCCATAAGAGGAGAATTGAAAACCACCAACCGCTCCCCCAAAACTTAGACCCTCCATAAAACCCACCCAAAAAAAAAAAAAAACTTATATAATATTTAGTATCTATTTACAGCTCAGAATGAGGGATTGGTGCCGGTTGGTTGGTACAAATTCCTACTTTTTACTCACTTGCAGCACCAAGTCACGCGTTACATTTTAGACGATCATACGGACTCGACTGAAATCGAACCCGGAACGTCTTAACTCAAACATCCTCCCACAACCAACCGAGGAATCATGACTTGGCGTTCACTCTCATAACAAAAACACTAATTATACCTAAAAGGCATGCACCGCCGTGGGCCATGATCGGCCCACGTTATTTGTTTCTCGGTTACTATAGTGTCCATCCTCGAAAGAGGAGAGTAGTTTTGTCCCAGCTTCCCCATGTCCTGTGGGCATCGGGTTGTTGGCATTACGAACGGACACTCCATTCACGCCGGCCCCTAAAAGGGACCGGAGTTTCTATCTATCTATCTTTACATTTGTTTGATACATACCAAGATGTGATAGTTATAAATATGGTGTGAAAGGCATGCAATGTTATGACCATAAGGGAGGGTCTCACCCACTCTCCCGGGATTTGTACAGATATGTGAAGAATGGTTTGGCCTCTATACAAGAGAATGTTCTAAAAAAGAGATATGCTTGAAAGTAAGCATAGATCTATACAAGAAATGTTCAACTCTCTCTCTCTCTAGGAATGAGACGTAGAATTATCTAAGAGGAAAGTCATGGATGTTTCTTTTTTCTTTCGGGATAGAGAGTCCTCTAAGGTATGCGGATGTTATTCAGTTACTTTATTCAATCGTACCCCCTATATTTGATTGGTGCATGATTCAACGAGGATTTAAGAATACGCACCATAATAACACATGTTTGTAAGAGATTGGATCACGTCTTCAAATTTTATTAACTACTCCACACTCAATAGTGGACACAATTGGAAGAACCCAGATAGATAGATAGAAACTCCGGTCCCTTTTTATCAAGGGGCCGGCGTGAATAAAGTGTCCGTTTGTAATAGTTCGTACATGTGAATTACTCAAGTACAATAAATTCAAAGGTGTATCTTTACTATATCAAAATTGAAGTAAAGCATTCAAAAGGTCATGAAAGTTATAAGCTCAAAACTGAAAGGTTGAGGAAACTTGAGTTATGATGGTGAAAATATGTTCACTATATCAAAATTGAACTAAAGCATTCAAAAGGTCATGAAAGTTAAAAGCTCAAAACTTGAAAGGTTGAGGAAACTTGAGTTATGATGGTGAAAATAAATTCAAAGGTGTATCTTTACTATATCAAAATTGAACTAAAGCATTCAAAAGGTCATGAAAGTTAAAAGCTCAAAACTTGGAAGGTTGAGGAATTTGAGTTATGATGGTGAAAAAGCTCGTTTAGGGTTAAGAGTTAAGGCTCAATCTGATAAGGAATGGAAGATGAGTTTAGTATTTGCCGTTTGATGTTCTCCGTAGCTGCCACGTACCTTGCATAAAAAGGGTGGGCATTAGATCTTGAACACAATATTCAATATTTTGAGAGAGTGGGATCCTCTCAAAATAATATTGGCCATTTGGACACCTAAAAGTCATGTTAGGTTGATAAATACTAGATTATACTTCAGACGTGTAGTTTCCATTAAAATGAGAGTATGTTAAGCTGGGAAATCGACTCATTTAGGTTGAGTCGACCTAAATGAGGACATTATGTTGTCAATTTAGGTTGAGTCGACCTAAATGAGGACATTATGTTGTCAATTTAGGTTGAGTCGACCTAAATGAGGACAATATGTTAGTCAATTTAGGTTGAGTCAACCTAAATGAGGACAATATGTTAGTCAATTTAGGTTGAGTCGACCTAAATGAGTCGATTTCCCAGCTTAACATACTCTCATTTTAATGGAAACTACGGCGGAATTTATGGCGGAAAATCAAATGTTGTTTTTTTACTTGTACTCTACAACTTTCCAGTGGTTTTCATTTCATTCTTGGAATAATAGTTTGCTTTATGTACTCTCAATTCACTGGAAAACTCTCGTTTTAATGAACATTGTGTTCAAGCAAGAAATCAACAACGCATTGCACTTCCGATAACCATAATTCAATCAAGGAAGGGCCGATTATGAATCCGATTTTTGGTGATGCTTCACCGTAGATTTGCGAATGCAACACAAGTCTAATCGGTGGGAGTTAGAGAGCAACGAATACCCACTTGCCAAGTTAATGCGAAAGAGCCCTCTCCGGTAACTAATAAGGAGTGACCCCAAAGGCATGTTGGTGAGTGTAGCAACGGCAACCGAGTGTCAAGTGAAGGGGAGTCCGTGTCAAACAAATCGCCGGTGTAAGTTAAGTTCCATGGCCGACCCGCTTGTGTGAGTTCGACTCTAGTTTGATAGCCCAAAACTTTGAGCATAAGCGGCGCCACTACTAAACTCCAACCGAGTTAGCTTCGACTTGGCTCCGACGCCTCCCATGCATGCCCCTTGCTTCTTGTCGATTCCATGCCATAATATCGGCTTGGGGTTTGTAAGTTCGTTCATCGTGGCTTCCCCGGACTCTAGTACAAAATAAGTCCCCCTCATAATGCTATCAGATCCAGGAATACTATGTGGAATACTGTCAGTCCCGCTGAATGTGGGGAATATTTGGGAATACAACGTGAAATACTGTTAGTCCCACAGAACATTATGTTGGATATGAATAATGTTATGTTATATGTTGAGGGCGAACTCATTTAACTTAGATTTCGTTAGGTTAATTTGGGGGTTCTGGACCCAGGTTTCGTCTTTGTTGGTAACCTAAATGACGTGCGTGGGTCGCTTTGACATTAAAACCCCTATATACCAGAAGTTTATGAAGAAAAACAAATGTATGTGTACTAACAACATGCTAGAAAATGAATTCATGTATTTGTGCTGATTTTTTTAATTTTAATGTGGTAAATGCCTCCACTACATATACAAAATCTATATCATGAATCATTTAGGCCTCCTTTCCACATGAAATCCACTTTCGCTTTCCACTGAGAAAGTCATTTTCATCCATAGCATGCAACTCATCGGTTGCATCAAGCAAACAAAGACAAGATCACAATAACTTAGGCATTATCGCCGGAGAGCATAATCCAAGGAAGTCCATGAGCGCTCCAAGAGCCTCTAGTTTGTAAAAAGCCAGAATCCAAATTCAAACCCTAATGAGATCAAACACGGTAGTCATTAAGGACTATGACCATATGACAATGTTGGATGAAAACGCGAATTGGATGGAATTAACACATCTATTGTCAAAAAAAAATTCTCTAAACCTTAGCCCCCCCCCCTTTTGGACATCTACCTTTACTTCAAAATATTTAATAGATTTTTCACATGTACACACTAGAGAAAAATAATACCTCTCCCTTATGTATACTATGTATGCCAATGCTCACATAATACCCCTTTTACATCCATCGCAAAAGGCTATTATATCAATGTATGGAATGTAAACTCATCCATTGTGGCTTACGGGGGACTCTACTACAAATATGTCCCTTATAGGTTGAGGGCCAAGTCATTTAACTTAGAATTTTTTAGGTTTGGGGGTTTTTGATGTCATTTTTGGAGAAAAATAATCCAAAATAATTTGAAATTAAAATAGGTTACTATTGCATTTTCAATTTCTATGCCATTGCTTCTTGTCAATTTAGTATCATAATGTTGGCTTGGGGAATGAAAACTCATCCATCATGGCTTACAAGGACTCTAGTACAAATAAGTCCCTTATAGGTTGAGGGCAACTCATTCTAACTGGATTACATTAGACTAATTTGGGGCTTTTGATGTTATTATTTGAGTCAAATAATATGAAAGTAGTCATTTTTGAGTAATAAAAGAGTTCATTGCATTTTCACCATCTATGTTCTTGCTTCTTGGCGATTTGGTACTATAATTAGTGGCTTGCAGAATGCAAACTCATCCTCTATGGTTTAAGCGGCTTTAGCAAAAATAAGTCCCCTATAGGTTGAGGGCCAACTCATTTTGACTAGGTTTTATTAGATTAATTTGGGTTTATGATGTTATTTTCGGAGTCAAATAACCTAAAGGTAATAATTTCCAAGCTGTAAGAGAATCCCATTACATTTTCACCTTTTATGTTCATGCTTCTTGTTGATTCAGTATCATGATATTGGCTTGGGGATTTTAAACTCATCCATTGTGGTTTAAGGGGTTCTAGTAAAAAATAAGCCCCCTGGATATTGAGGGCCAACTTATTTAAACTAGATTTCGTTGGATTAATTTGTGGTTTTAATGGTAAATTTGGATTTCAAATCACTTGAAAGTAGTCATTTTCATGTTATAAAAGAGCTCATTGCGTATTCACCTTCCTAGCTAGTGGATGAGTTTATATAACCACCACAAATTCCTAGTCCAAGAATATTTGACATCAAACTCGTGTTTGTGGTTGAACACCAAAATGTGTAATTAATGGGACCGCATCAAATTTAGACAATGATTAGTAATCTCCAACTTTGAATAGAAACTAGATTGTGTAGGTTATATGGTTTTGGTGTTCCAATGACAACATGGTTGTGAAGAAGAGTGAATGCATGTAACATTGGATCACATACCACCATCCTACCTAGGTGGCTCACATAGAGATTGATTATCTTACTTCATAACATGCAAAACTTTCAACTTTAAACAATGACAATACGACAAGAACTTTTGGCAATAAGAACGTTGATTTTGAAGTTGGTCAAAGTCTATTTTTGGAAATGAATGAATGATTGTTTCTTAGAATTGAAATGGCCCATGTAGGACGGTTGTATCATACTATCATCTACATATCGTACTCACTACACTAAATAGGTAGATTAGTGTTGGAAACACTAATAGTCAACGAAAATGCTAAATGTAAATTGTCTCTATAGTGTTAGAACACTAAATGTCAACTCTAACACTATTTGTACCAAGTAGTAACTTTAAATATTTACATGAGCGCAATTAGTGTTAGATGATATTTTGTAAATCTTGGAATGAAGAATTGAAGGAAGAAGAATATGAGAACCTCGTAAAAGGTATAATTTGTTCAAACCCTATTCAAACACTAATTGTAATATCAGTTGAAAATTAGTGTTTTAGGTAACTATTGCATCTAACACTAATCTTCATCTAACACTAATCTACCTATTTAGTGTAGCAAGGTATGTGGACCTTACGTGGTCACTCTTCTTGAGTGGACACTTATATTTGAGTGGTTTATGATAAATTTTGTAGTTTTGAATGGACAACAAAAATGACATGTGTTACAATGAGATTGAACTAGTTGCTGAAAAAATTTGAACCATCCCTTGCTCATTTATACAGATTGGGAGAGCCTAACTAGTCCGATTATTTAAATAAAAAAGAATGATCAGTTTGACATCTTCTAATTTTTGTATTTCAGTTTCAATCCTAAAACTTGACATGAAAATTTGCATTAATCTTAGTTATCAACAAAACAAGACAATCCATGATCCAATCCAGCAATGGAAATTATATGATGTGAAGTTGAAAGTGCCCACAATAGGACCACACACAATTTATGGGTATTCTTTTTGTTTGTTTGGTTTTTTTTTTGGGGGGGGGGGGGGGAGGGCTATCCTTGTATAGAGAATTACCATTCTCCCTCCACCCACCACAAGCCCTAACAACAAATGCCTAACACGTGGATAGTTAAAACATAACTTGCATGTAACTGTTTCATGGAAGTTATGTTTTGACTTTCCACATTTTGGGGACACTTTAACATGTAACTTGTGCAATCAATGAAATGTCTCTCAAATGCCCAATCCTATGGCCCAATAGAGTTGATTGTAAAGTAAAGCAAATGAAATGATGGGTTTAGTCCCAAACCTTCATTTTATGAGAATGAACATAAAGGCACCAAATTTTTCTTAATGCTTAAATTATCATACACATAGAGTGGTGTCGGGCTATTAAAAACCAACTTTTAAGCTTGTTCTACTAGGATGGGTGGGCCAAGCTAGCCTTTCATAAGTTAATATGGGATTTAAGACAGTGTGTCCCATGCACATACCTTATTTTAGATCCTAAAATTTTCTCAAAGTTTGAGAGATGGAAAGAGGAGGTCCCAAAAGTTTAGACCTTGGACAACTGCTAGAATATCTATAGTTAACTAGATTTCTCTCAATACATTACGGGGAACAACTATAGTTAACTAGAAAAATTCCAAGTATTATTATATATTTGAAGAAGTTCGCCTCTTGATTTGCTTCAATTAAGGATCTTCAATATGCATAGGCTACTTAGGATCATCAAGAAACGCCTTTATACGATCACTCACAGTGTTGGGCTCCACAACAACCTTCATGTACACCACCAACACAAATAACACACTATTGACACTACAACATTACAACAAAATTCCGTGAACAAGTTGCGCCCAACTTTAGTTAACTAGATTTTTTGGCAAACTGGATTTAAAAAAACTATAGTCAACTACATTTTTTGGCAAGTCAAATTGTGAACAACTATAGTTACGAAAAGCAACTAATCAACTAATACTTGAATTAGTTGGTTAGTTGTCCAAGGTCTGCAAATGTTCCACCCAACTTCTAAAATAGCCTTCAAAACATGACAAGTTAATGAGGTCTTAATAGAAAGTTTTCTCAAAGCAGGATCAAACCCAAGGTTTTGTCCCTCTTTGAGAGGCTTTATGGATAACTCTATTGAGCCAGCAAGCATAAGTTACAAATCATGGCTTTTAAAGGTAACCAATCTAAAATGGTAGAGGATGGACGTTCCCAATGTTGGTGTGGTGTATAGGTGAATACATGGGATTGGTAATTTAACATCAAGAATGGAATTCAAGAATCTACCCATGAGTATCAAAATTGTACTACCATTTATATATTGATATATGATGGGTATGTCAAGGTGAGTGACTCTCTGAGTTATTTGTTGGGTCAACACCATACTAAACTATATTGACACTAGAGTGATTTTGTATAGGTATGAAGGTTCTTGCATGGTATATATACCTAGGTAGTATCGAATTTTAAAATACCTTCAAATACCCTTACCACTTTAGTATCAATTGATGTGAAATAATCATCATAATTACCCAAGTGGTATCATAATAAGATGAGTAATCGGAATAAATCATAACAATAATGTTGCCCTATAACTGCGAGAGTGTCATAAGATAGAGGGTGCTTAAACCAACCCTTTGGCTGATTTACTCAATTTTTAGAGTCCACATGTATTAATTGCATGCATGATTGGGTTAGATATGGTACAAACAAAAACAATCTAAATCACGCATTACATAAATTTACTACATATTTTTGAAGTCACAAGTTACCCCTAGCTACTTAAATCCCTATCAAGACCCACACATTTTTCTAATGCAAATTGCTTCTAAAACCATCTTAACATTTGTCTTACACCGCAACCGTTTTGCACCCAGAACTACCCAACATGATAACCAACACTCCACCTAGTAATTGAAAACTTGAGCCTTTAAAAGTTGTATGCGGGACTCCAAATGAATCATATAAGTATTCCACTCCTAAACCCTAAACCCTAACCCCTAACCCCATGTCCAGATGCTCATTCGAAACCAACCTTGCTTTCTTCGAGATCGACGCCTGTGTTTCAGTGGTATGTGACAAAGTTTGTAGCCAAGAGTGCATATTTCAAATTCAATAAAAACAAATTTACAAACAAGGCGTATGCAATCACTAAAGGAGAAACAATGATATTATTGTCTTTCATATATTGTAACTATTGCATCTCGACTCCAATTTTGGTATTTCCAATGAGAATCTTTTTATTCACATTGCAAACTACAGTCTACCCTCTATAAATGTTAACCCTTGGGAGTGGATCAAAGTTAACATTTATAGAGGTGTTAACAGTTGACAATTATAAAATTATTTTTTTGAGCAACATACAAATCTTAACATTTATAAATATAAGCAATTGTGAAGAGTCCTTGTGAGAGAATACCATTCATAAAATTGCAAACCCAATCAAAACTTCATTCAATATCAAGTTTACAAATCACAGGTGAAGTATGAATCAATGGTTCTTTGGTGAGATTCATCTGCATGCACAAATTCCCTGCATCCCTGTACTGTACATGCTTGCAAATTCAACCTTTGGGAATCAATTCTCTGCCGCTCTGCTGCCACCCCACCCTCGCTGCCATGTGCCTCGCCCTAACGCATGGTGAGAGAGAGAGGAATGTAATTGGATGTGTAGTTTTTATCATCCATATTATGGTTGTATTTCATTCGTTAACATTTATAGAGTCAAATTTACAAAGAAGGGAGTAGTACCATTTTGTTAACAGTTAACACGTTTAACATTTATAGTGTGCAATATGTGGGGAGTAGAAGAAAGTTAACATTTAGAGAGGGTTAACACTTAAAGGTGTAACATTTATAGAGGGTATGGCCAAAAGCATATGTGGAGTTGGAATTGTCCGCTATAGACCCACATGCCTTGTGAATTGTATAGTGACACAAATGTGGCGCCAACCCTAAAACTAGGACAAATTGGTACATACAATCTCTGTAAAGTCCCTAGGTCAAACTTTGGGTGAGTTTGGGAGCTTATGCATAACATGATCCAAGTCTAAATGGGGTGCTCAAGTTAGTGTGATAAAAAGTGGGGCCATGTTTATAACTACATGGCTTTCTATGTTGTCATACTAGGGTAAGTGGGCCAAATGAGACTTGAATAGGTTGAGTTCGGATGTAGGGTGGCCCATATGTTTGATATGTTTTAGATATTAGAGTTGACTCAAAGTTGTATGGACTAAAAGAGGAAATCCAAGGAGTTTCTCAATGAGCTTTTCATAGAAAACCCCTTCCAAAAAAAACACCAATTACCCTCCTTGGTCCATCTATGAGAGACTTTGTAGATAACTCCAATGTATGAGCTCACTCTTTTTAATAGGACACCTAAGTTTGAGTGGTATATGGCAAGGTATAGTTAAGTGCATGTTTACAACAAAGGCATTAGGGCATGGTTCTTAAAGGCCCAATTTTTGGATGAGACCATAGAGAGGTTCATGGACTATTAGCACAAAGTCTTTTGGAGGGCACAACCTCTAATGTAAACCCCAAATTCCTGCCGAAAATTCCGTCAAACGCCTACCTTCAAGAGCCATCCCAAAAAAAGTTCCCTACAATCCCAGCCAACGTTCTCATGTGGAATTCCATGTAGATTTTTAATACACTAAAGATATTATGGGTTGTGCTCCAAAACTACCCTCATGTAACCTACAAGGAGGGGCCCGTGACACTCTCAACCAATGGGAATTCAAGGACTCTTAAGAGCCATGGCCTAATGGCTTTCATGTGGACATGCCCTAAGAATCGTCACCAAAGGGACACATGTCACAATGAAGGTTCGATAGTTAACACAATTGGGAGGGCTCATGTGACCATATGAACAAAAGGGAATCATAGGTCTGACCTCTTATAAAAAAAAAAAAAATCATCCCAACTATGAATTTGTCACCTAAAATGATAATTTTCGTGATTTGCAATGGCTAACTAGATAACACAATTCCTGGTTCGATCCAATGATCAAAATTATTTGTGGAGTTAGAAGTGCTTACAATGAGGCCACATACCTTTAGTATATTTGGAACATGTCCCAAAGACTTCATATTGGATCTGGAATCATTTTGAACGATTAGAATATTCTTGCCTTTTCAATTGAGTTCAATAGAGATGGGAGATTCCTTAAAGTGCTTGAAGTTGGTGGGTTTGCTAATTGATTTTTGCTTGGGTATAAAGTTATGACTAGGTCCCTCTAGGGATGCACCTTCCATTAAATTCAAGATTCACATGCATTCACAACATATTTAAAAAAAATCCCTATATACAAGTTTTTCCTTTTCATACAATTAAGAAATAAATGTATACTTTCAATGATGAAAATACCAGTGAAAATATGCATACATAAAAATAAATAAATAGCATAATCTACAACCATTATTATTAGAATACAAACTTTTTTGCATAACAATCAACCCTTAATATGTGTATAATGTAAAATCCTAGCATTCATTAACAAAGTTGTTGAAGACTTTTCAATCTTCCGGGTGTAACGCATCACTGCTTAGGTCTACAATATATGTCATAGAATCAAATGCAATTGTTAATTCTAATTTTACCATCAAATGGTCCGTAAGATTGTATGTCCACGTGTTGTTGGTTCCTTTTTAATACCAATACAAGTCAATATATAAAAAAATTTATAAAGTCTATTGACATTATCATATAAGTACAAGCATAGTATATTTTCTAAAGGTCCTTCATACATGTACATATATATGATTCATAAATTGTGTAGAAAAGTATACGTACTATGGCAAAGTTCAAATCAATAACCCTTTTTGTGCACTCACATATAGTTGTACATGATCAATACATGCGCCCCCCCCCCCCGAGCTAGGTCACTCACCAGCTAAGATAGATGGATGGCAAACTAAGGGAGTGGTGCATCATTCATCATCTCTGACTTGGTTAAATGATTGATAAGATTAAATGACATTAGCATGTTAGCCTTTCATCCAACCAGAGCGTTGTTTGGGAGTTGGTTGTTTTGCACACAATACTTTCCACGTTTGGTAAGTTTTGGGTGCATGCTTGGAGTCGGGTGTGGAGGTTCGAATGAAACACTTTCTATATTGGTTCATTGAGGGTCAAAGTAGATGACTTCAATGGATATAAACCATAATTTCATTGTTTCTAAAGGCTGAAGAGTTGGGACTTGCTGACATGAGTGGGACTTGGTACTTCAGACCCGATGTGAACCGGCCCTTAATGAAATGAAATTGATTTCATAGTCTAGGAAGCCAAAAGGCTAATGGGACTAAAAGTACATCAAGATAGTGGCATAGTGTGGTAGCCTGTGTGAGATAGAAGCTAATGTCAAGTTTGATGGTCCAATGAAAAGAAAGACTTGAGGCTCCCTAATACTACATTCTCAAATAATGATGGAAACTTATCTCTAATCTGGGACATTCCAACAATAAGTATACCTTATTTTCAACCGCATTATTTCAACTGCATTATAAGAACAAAATTGGCATAATCTATCATCTCTAAAAATAGGGATTGTCGGCTGTCATCCAATTTCAATGTCAAGTCTATGATTCTAGGTGCGATAAGCAACAATGATCTTGCGTTGTGGTGATGTCCATTGTCAGGGGTTGCTTCAAGTGTTAATGCACATTAGTTGTGGAATTGGAGGCCCGGTTTATCATCAGATTAGAATGCAATGTACACGTCACAAGTTAGTTACCGGAGCTTCTAGCCCGTACACATTTAGCTGTACTTGGAGCCGTACAATTGTTGATCTGATAACCTGGCTCTCTCATATATTTATTTTGACAGCGGGAACTCAAACCAAGGCACTAATTCATGTGTGGGTCTTCTCCATGGTCATATGGAAAGAGCTGATGCTTCAATGTAACTCTTAAACGGTCTTAAACAGTTACTTTTTTCTCCTTCTGAAGAGCCCACTTTGCCTAAGGTTTGAAACACATGATTAGTACGAGAGAAGTAGCAAATCCAAATCAAGGCCGTAGACACTTTCCTCACAATCTTTGGAGCTCAAATAAATAGCTTATGCATTACAGTAACCTCCCGCTTAAGTACGCAACTTGAACCTATGCAGTTTGTGCGTACTTAGCTAGTAGGTGCGTACTTTAGCAAAACAAATGCTCCGAGTAAAAGGGTGCTAGCCCAAGAGTGAAGATTGTTGAAATGGTGATGCATGATGATGGCGATGTTAACACTTAGGAATTGAATATCGGTTTAGAAAACGGAGTTATATTCCAGGGTTTTGACTCTCTTTACAAGTAGGTTCTCGACATCGAGGATTAGCTACTCTGCCCTGAAGTTCAAACAGAAGCAAAGGAAACATTCAATGACCTTAAGAAATTGTTTGAATCATTTCAAAGCAAGATCTGAGCAGTCGGCCTCAAAACCAAACGCAAAAAACTTCAAAGCCAAATGACGATTCACGACGTGTTCAACTAATAAATCTTGAACCCTAAATTTTTTGCCAAAAAATGCGTACTTAACCGGGATGCGTACTTAAACGGGTGCGTGCGTACTTAAGCGGGAGGTTACTGTACCAAAGTGAAGATCCTCATGCTCATTAAATGGACATATAGGTTTTCCCCAACTTATATCGATTATTGAGTTTAGAATGATTATCATATTCTTAACAATCTCTTTTAAACAATCGTCTTTTTGGTATTTGTTATTGGATCTACCACTTAAATATAGGTGCCCAATTAAGATAAGCAACCAAATGAGGCACGTCTACCTTAGCTAAAAACATTTCATAGGGTCGAAAGGCATTGCGACACCTGCCAACAACAAGCGTGTCTTCATAAGTACCTCCATTGCACCTCATTACCATCCCAACTACAAGATTAAAATGGCTCTGGCAACAATACAATAAAGATAAATACAATACACACGGCTTAGTACCTCCCCCACAATCATTTGAAACAGAAGTAGTATGGCTCTACCAAAGATATAGCTCTAAAAAACGAAAAAAAGACCCACTAAAAATATCACAACACACTCTCCCAGAAAATCTCCTTGACTCCATCACCAAAATATTCAACATCACACACTCATACTTCTCCTCACCAGTAACATGTTCTACACATATCACTAAATTCTACTCTCCATTTGCAAGAGACAAAGTCTTTGGATCACTAGGTACCGCCTTCCAATATAAATGGAACGGAATTGGGTACGTATGCACACCCACATAATGAAGAAACAACCCAACAAGTAATACACTGGGCAAGACTAGCAGCTAAAACCGACTCAAAGAACATCATAATATTAGTTACACCAGACAGTAACTGGTACCAAAATTACTCACCACTCACCGGACCATACCCGGA
This sequence comes from Polytrichum commune, assembly GCA_950295325.1. Lineage (NCBI taxonomy): Eukaryota > Viridiplantae > Streptophyta > Polytrichopsida > Polytrichales > Polytrichaceae > Polytrichum > Polytrichum commune. Next base: position 45,512,926 of record OX485804.1, read on the forward strand.
CACACACTTGTTAGCCCATTTCAATGCAGACACCATTACATACGATGAACCTACAATCCCACAAAGCATAAGCAAACCTCAAATAGAACCGTTAGCAATACACATCTTCTGTATCCACCACCAAAACATCAATATTGGCATAACCGACCAAATAAACACAATTAAAATAGTAATCGAAAACCTACAAATAGTACAATACCACATCCAAAAGGCCCCACCCACACCTTGTAATATTCTAGTAAACAAAAACGCTAAATGGAATAAAGTACTCTACCCACCCCATATCAACCCACCAACCACAAACATACCACCGTTACCAAACTTCGAAAAAAACACGATATTAAAATTCCCGCCACAATACAGCTACTACACAGACGGATCGTTTATCCCACCCACACAAGCAAACGACAGACATTGGAAGAAACAAAAAGCTGGCTATGGAATTTACAACCCAACAAAAGCAGAAATACGTATATTAAAAAGACTGCCTGGCCTACAAACCAGCTTTAGGGCTGAGCTAATGGTCATTCACAAAACACTTAGATTAATTACTACCAAATACACAAATGAACCAGCACACATATTCACAGACTGCCTCAACTGTCTATATGTACTTAACACTCAAATAAAACATCCTACCCACCATAACAACCATGCTGACAAAACCATATTAACATCTATGGTATAAATGCTAAAAACCCGAACACAATCCACTACGATATATAAAGTAAAAGCACACACGAACATTGATGGAAATGAGCAAGCAGATCAATTAGCAAAACTAGGCGCCAAAAAGAGATACAGATTCGCTGCCAAATCATACGAATTTGTACATACCACACCATACTACTTCTAAAAAGACACCTGGCCGGGACCAAACAAATGACCGGACAAAGGCCCTGTCAGATGCCTCGAAACATATATAACTAAACACGACCAAGTTAACAACCTAAATACCATGTCAGAACAATTCCCTAACATTAGCAAATGGACAACGAACCCTAACATAGACAATGAAATATCTAATAATTTTTGGTATAACCCTATTATATCAGACTCACAAAAGACATACATACTAAAATTCCGAACTGGACAATACATGGGCAATGCCAGAAAACAACTATTTTTTGGCATAGAAAGATTCTCATCCATTACATGTCCAATATGTAACTCCTCTGATGCAGATACATGGCTACATGTACTATTAAAATGTAATCAACACCATATACATGCCCTAAGAACCAAAAGGCATAACAAAGCAATATGGGAACTAAGAAAACTAATCCTATCATCACAAAAATCAAGATGCTACATCCTTATGAATGCAGGGACATTCGACAACAATCCACAAGAGAATACAGTCCCCACATGGCTCCTACCATGTACATGTGTACAACAAAGATGCCACTGCAACGCACGATTTAAACCCAACCTCCTATGCATCAAAGAACTCCCACACCAAAGCACCCCACCACCAAACCCAACATACAACCTCACGGTACAATTTATTGAATTCACATACACAAATGACAGATTCCCACAAGATACAATAGACAACAAAATTCAAAAATACCAACCACTAATTAATGACATCACCCAACAAGGCTGGAAAGTAGACCCATTTATAGTCATTGCGGCTGGAGCTAGAGGAACCACACACACCCCGTCAATGAAACAACTAGAACAAACATTCAAACTACCTCAAAATTCTATAAACCATACATTCAAAGAAATAAACACCATTGCCATACAACATGCCAGTTCAATCCTTCTACATAAAAGATGTATTGAAAATAACCAAGCAATACCAGCAGAATAATGAATAAATAAACAAACAAATAAAACAAAAATATAAGAAGGGAAAATATATATATATATACATAACTAAATTTAATTTAATTAAAAAAATCAAATCAAATCAAATCAAACAAGATAATCCTTTATTGAACAATATTAACACCAATAGCTCAGGAAGACGGGTAGGAGCCGGCTGGTTGGTACAAATTTCCTGCCGTTAAAATCACTAGCAACACCAAGTCATGTATAACACACTAAACGCTCAGACGAACTCAACGGGAGTCGAACCCGGACCGCCTACATGTAGTTAAACATCCTCCCTCAACCAACCAAGGAAACATGACTTGGCGACCACCAAACACAACAAATTACAACTTATACTACAACACTGCAGCAACTACGTGCTAAACAACTAAGGAGGGTTACCTTTAGTGTTGTTTTCCGGTTACTATAGTGTCCATCCCCGGAAGGGGAGAGTAGTACTGTCCAAATTTCCCCTTGTCTGGTAGGCATTGGGTCTTTTGACAATACGAACGGACACTCTATTCACGCCGGCCCTTTAAATAGGGACCGGAGTTTCTATCTATCTACCTCCATTGAGCATGAAGATTGGTTGCCATGTGTTATCTTGCTTCAGGAATTTAGGGTTCCGATTCCAATGACCAAAATATGCAAATAGGGGCGTTGAAGGTGACTTGGGACATGTTTTCGAGCTTGAGCATAGAAGCAGGTGTAAATGCATGCAGTGATTCATTCTGAAGAAGATGTTTCCTACTGGACTGTGTGTGGGACTCAGGTTCCAGATCTGCTCTTGTAACTAGAATACCAATTGGTAGCAGAAGCGAGTTGAATTGGCTGTTCATCTGTCCGTGAAGAAGATGGGAATCGAGTTGCAGGAAAACAACGTGCTGCTCAGAAAACACATTCATCGTAAGCCCCATGCTTGTGCCTTCATGGCTCGGGGCAATTTCTCGGGACACATTCCTCATTCTATACTTGTCATGCATCGTTCATGGTAAACTTGATCGTTGTGCAGGTGACATCCACCTTCCTCTCTTGATTGGAATCAACAGAACTCCAGGCCATGAACTTGCCTGCATTGATGTTTTAATCCAGTGTATAAGGGTTGTGTACCTGTAAACATCAGAAACCTGTAACTCAATTCCATACACAACAGTGATGCAGGGATGCAGGATTGGAATCGATAAGAGTGCACATACCGTGACTCATTCAAGTGTGAAGTTTTGGATGGAGTTATACTCCTGGCACTACTATTCACATGCGACATTGTTCATCCTAGCATTATTCACTGAGAATATTATTCGTAGTAGCACTATCACTGATAACACCAATATTATTCTTATCATTCATACCAACACTGTTCATTCTTCGTATCAGCGTCAGTTTCTTCCCATGAAAGTAAGATAGTGGAGGCCCATGTCAGATTCCAAATACAAAATGGAACACAACCATGCATGCAGCTGAATATGTTATGGAGAAACCATGTCTTCACGCAAACATAGTATCAAGTGCACAGCAAGTAAGCTTAGGGCTTACTAATCAAATGGGGAATAAACATACCAAGTGCTGCATGCGAAGAGTTTTCAATTACACAACACATCGTTTTTCTTTCGTCAAGCGTCTGGTGAAGTAGGCTTGTGTTGGCCACCCAAGTGACCTGAGCTTGGTTTTCAGGCCACGCTAATGCCGCCGTTTGGAGTCCACCAAACTCTTGCTGGTGGTTTCTGGCTAAACCAGAGTTCAGGAAGTTTTTGAAGCCTTAGTGGCTAATTGCCGGTAGTTGCTATGAAGGGTCGGATTTTTTCCAATTTACATCGGCAAGAGCCGGTCTTTTGTAAAATCAATCGGCCAATTGCCTATATTTTCATATTTTCATTGGCCAATATCCGATTAAATGGAATTCATATCAGCACTGATTGTTTAAAAAATGTATGAAAAGTTATTAGAAATCATTTCTTAGTACAAAATCTTGAATAAGTGAAAAGAAAGGCATGTTCAAAACTTTAAATTTGAAGAGTTAATATCCTTGGCAAGAATTGAACCTAGCAATGCCTTCAAAACGCTTGAAGGCCAAGGGTCCCCCAATTCTTCATAGAAGCAATTGGATTTGGTCATGGAAAGGTTGCATAATTCAAAAAGTTTAAGGTTTAGGGTACTTCCTCAACTGCATCATCAGATGCCTCAGACAAATAGCGCTCTGGATGCTTCCGGCTGAAATCCAGTAACTCACAAGAAGAATCGGCTACATTTCCGGGACATTTTCTGGTCCATCGGCTAATTGCTGGAGGATTGAAATTACAGTCGGATTGCCATCCGATGGTTGGAAATTTGGACCGGCCATGAGGGGAAATCCATCGGCTGATAATGAACTAGCCGTCAGTTTTCCCCAAACATAGGGCTAAACTAAACACACAATTTAGTCAACGATCAGTATACTCCTAAATTTGAACTCCCTTCGTAACGCTTGCATTTGGGAGGTGATGGTGGTGTCTCACCTCTCTAAGAAGTTAATGGGAGGAAATGCATGTCTCCTTCGTTATGTCTACATGTCTGCAGGGAACAAACACTAATGCCTCATGCCGACATGAAGGATTGGACTTCGTTACTGAGGAGAGATGGAACTTTGTGTGGTCACATTGTTGGTGATACATTCACTTTTGCAGTTCCTAGTTAGTATATATTCCCAAACTACACTAAATACTGTATTGAGTGTCACCAATACTAAATGTAGACCTGACATTACTTATCGTTCCTTGTTTTTTTCTCAAAAAGTTGGGCATTATAGATTTCCAATGTTGTAAAAACTGTCACTTACTAAGTGATTTTTATCCAAATTTCAATCATCCATGATTATATTGTATTACATTACAGAAATGGAAGGATACAGAATATACCAAAGCACGTTTCAAAAATTGGCATTTGGATGAACTAAAAGTATGTCTAGATGATAGTGTTTGTAAACTTTACTCATAAGAAGTGTCACTAGAAAATTTACCACAGTGACGTAAAATGCCATATGACACTAAATATAATATTTAGTGTCGCATAGAATTCAATCAATGTCATGCAATGATGGCCAACCATATGAGAAGGGTGGCTAAGTGCATTTGTGGCGGTAAAGAGGTGCTAAGGGGCCACACTAAGCCTCATGAAGGTTAAGTGTGGACAGTGTCTCTTAGGGACATCAACCCTCTTAGAATCACCTAAATCGAGACCTTATATGATCTTGGTGATTAAAGTACGGTTGCTTTCCAACATTGTAAAGAACGCCCCGAACGGATAATAAACGCGGCATGTAGAGCCCATCAAGGTTTGTTGGGGCAGTTCAGCTCCAAAACCAATGGTTGGCCTCACTTCGGGGCGGACATTCCATATTTTGGCAATGAGGTGGGGGGGGGGGGCATGTAAGAAGGACCAGACACTACTATGAGTGGGGAAGGGTAGCGAAATCATGGGGTGGTGTCCTGGTACTTCCCACTCCCAAGACTTAGTGGGGCTAGTCCCAATGGAGACATTTGGCCTCCTTAGCAACCTGCATTGATAAGGGCAAGTCCCACATTTCCAATTAATGGTCCCAAGGCTAGTGAGTGGTAATAGTATCATCATTGGAACACAATGGGTTGCCTTCAAATTAAGGTTCGGTTTGACATAATTAGTGAAGCATGACACTTATCAAAGGAGCATTAAGTCAAGCACACTACATTGGTTACATTTAATGTACAAGTAGTGTTGGTAAGACCCATGCCATAGTTTCATACGTTCATTCTTACACCCCTAATAGGTTATAGTTTTAGGGGGGAGGGGGGGTGGCCTCTATAGATTGGTATGTAGAAAATGTAGCTTGGTATGATAGAATTATGCAATCTAGATTAGAAATCTAACGGTTATCAATAAGAAACCGTTAGCTTGATAAATTTTATCATTAAAAAAAATCAATGTCAATTGACATAGTGTGGATGAGCTACATGCGTATGGCCCATTTTTTGGAACAAGAAAGGACTTGCAATTTGTAAGGAGTTGTTTTGGGAGGTGTGGCATTAGGAAATTTTGGAGTTGACGAGCAAGAATTGAATTTACTATGTCTGAACTATAATCTTACACATCTGACATTCCGCAACAATTACAAAAGCATAGAGTGAGGGTCCAAACTTTAGAACATCCTTCTCCACAGCTAGCTTGGACGGCACCCATAAGTGGTAATAATGAATGTATAGAAACATAAACTTCATTCAATGTAGTTTAGTGGAGTCACTAGAAACAATCAAGGAAGTTTAACATGCACAACACGTATGCAACTTTGGTTCAAGGCAACTCCTTCCAATTTCAAACAGTCCAATGATTAAATATGGTTACCTAAAGCAATATATCAAACCTTGTGTGCACTAAATGCAATTACGGCAATTGACTAAGAAGTGTGGGGTATGGAATAGTAAAAAGGCCATGGCAACAAGACAACTTACATAGCACATGAAGACTATTATAACCTACTGTACTCTCAGTCTTGTTCTCATGAAGACCAATTTAGCACATGGTAGTCTTGGTCTCATGCACATCGACGTTATTTAAGCCCATTATAGTCTCAGTCTCCACCCTTTGTTTTTGGAGTTACAAAGAGAGTCCCATCTATCTTGAATAAAATAACATGGATATATTGTGTTCACGTCGATAGATGGGAACCTGGGAACCAAAAATGATGTGGAAAGAGAGCATCATTTGATTAGTGAGCGAAATTTACTTCAAACTATTATAGGATTCTTGCAAAACATTCAAAAAGCCACCAAATTCATGTCGAGCTACTGCAAGAGAGGTAGAAACAGGGATGGCTTGTGAATGCCAAGAGCATTGGTGAGCAGATATCCCTTGACATGGTCCGTAACCAATGGACACTCATGCTTGCAAACATCATCAAGATTGTGGAAACTTGTCACAGATAGGTTGCAGAGAAGGCAATCTGTTCAAGTTGAAAAAGTAATGAAAATTTCGTGGAAGAATTTAAACTTGAATCAGTCTAGAAGAGTGGAGGAGAAGATACATGGCACAAGAAATGAAAGCTTCAAACTACAACCATGATGACAGCGTTCTTAAGTAGCACTATTGAGTTAGAATCCTGCAGTTTATCTACACAATGCATCATGTTGCCCTAGAAAGTGCCATTGTGCAAAACATTAAAAATATGCCCAATTCTGGAAGGTTTTAATTCTGACCAATCTGCAGTGGTCTTTTCTTTTCACAACACTTTGATTCCCATGTTCCCATCTAGCCACATGAATACAAAGAGAAACACACATCCATGTTTTCTTCGTTCAAGATAGATGAGAGTCTATCACTTACTCCAAGACATGGATGGAGACCGAGACTGCAGTGAGCTAAATAATCTTCATGAGTGAACAAGACACCCGAGAGGGAATTGTCGAAAATGTTATGAGAGGTCAAAGTGAAGATTCTCTTTTTCCTTAAATGATAATACAGGCCCTCCAAATTGTGTTCACTGCTAAACCTAGAAACGTTAAACTTTAACATATTTTGAGGATAATAGTCCAATCTTTCATAACCCAAGTCTTCTTGCTGTTTATTCTTAACTACAAGCCTTGCAATATATCACTCAAATATAAGTGTCCAGTTAAGAAGGGCGGCCACATAAGGCCCACATACCTTAATGCACACTTCCCTGCTAAGCCTCTTAAATCTTCAAGCAATGCACCTTCTGCACAACTCTCCATATGATTTTGTTTAATTAGAAAAGAGAAGTTTTCACCTTGTTCATCATTCAATTCATATGCAGGTATCACGTTCCTCAAGAATGGTTCTACCACTCACACCTTGTTAGTTCTTTTTGGGGAGAAGAGCGGTACCCACAGGCTATCTTGTTTCCATCCAAACACCTCAGCAATTCTGCTCACATTTCCAGAGTCACATCCATTCCCCTTTTCTATATCCTCCTGGACTAGGAAAGGAAGAAAAAGCTTAGTCCCACCACAGGCCCCAATGTCCCTCGAATATGCTGTTGGGAAAAAGCATATCTATAACACCTTTCGTGAGTTACAGCACCCCATCTGGTGCATGTAGCACATTCCAGAAGAGCTCTTGCAATGCTGTAACATCTTTGGATGTCCTCAAACTTTGCACATTTCTAGCAATTCAAAGCACCGTAACTTGCAATGAAGTGTCATGCCTCAAGCCACTATAGTGTCATTCACCACAACTCAGCCAATCTCTCTTTAAAGAGAATGTACAAAAGTGCAATAAATTTGTACATTGTCTATTTGAAGCTGAAACCCTACATGTCTGAGCCTTCTTATATCATGTCTGCAGGCCTGTTGTGGGACGGCAGAAGTGCTTGGTACCCATCGTCAGAAGTATTTGTGGGGAGAACCCATGTCCAGGCCAACCACAGAACCTGGCAGTAGAAGCTTAATGTTCTACCGCCAAGCAATAGTTGTTGCAAAAATAAGGTGATGATTGATGAATGGTTGCCAAAATCAGTGAGACTCCAACTGCCAACAACCTTAGCCCTCTCTGCTTTCAAGACTGAGTACCCTTTCAGGGCTTATCTACCGAGAATCTGATGTAGTTTTGATAGCTGCATTTAGAATGTATCTATTCTGCTTTCTACTCAAATAGATGTTTCTACCATCCAAATCGAGTTGGAGAGAGCTTTACATTGGCCACGCAACAAGCAGGCCTTCAGAAAGTAACCAAGTTCTTTCTGAACACTGTCAGCATAAAAAATTGTGGCACAGTTCTGCCAGTGAGGGTATCAAGTTTACATACCCAAATTCCACTGTTTAAATTTGGTATCACTGTTCAACTGTCTGGTATCCAGTTGATGCTCTTATGAGCTTCCACATAACTTAATTCCCGCCTTGCTCTATTGAGACTAGTTGTATCTGCAAATTGCTTGACACAGATTTGTGGCTTGGCAACCTGTTGGAGCTATTGTGTGAGGCCAGATCATTCCGAACACCAGAGATGTTCTCCCATTAGTGATGCATCACTGCGCGCTAGCTGCTGGACGACTTTTGTACAGATTGTTTTGGCACTTTCGGAGCTTTCGGCACTTTCTGAACTCTTAAATGCTTTGGAAGGAGATTCTGCTGTGAAGATAGCTCTGAAATGAAGAGCACCGTGTGTGCCCAGCCTGCATAACTGCCAAATCTTTCAACAAAAGCATCGGCAACCTCCCGGTGCAACTTTACAGTGAGCTTCTGTCCTTCCAGTTTAGGTAAGAGATAGCGCACTGCAATCTGCACACTTCCATCACATGTCAATGCACCATCTCACAAACATAGGAAGACTCCACAAATTATGCCCAGTATTGGCTTAGTCAGTGACAAGAAGCATTTTCATCTGATGCAGAATTAAAACCACGGTAAAAAGTTGTTGATGATCGAGAAATGCACCTGCCACACATGAGTGTCAACTGGGATAGCATGATGTTGGTCCAAGGAGAACAATGCGATACATGCTGCCACCTTAGGGCCGATGCCTGGCAATGTGCACAACGCAAGGACTGCATCCTCCAGCGACTGCTTCCGCAATGACAACAACCACTGCTCCCCCCCTTCCACTTTCTGCCTCAGCAATTCTGTCGTCCCTACAATATACTTCGCCCTGAAAACAAGCAAACACACAAGAAATGACCACCAATTCAAGAGCCAGGATCTCAAAAAGACTCGCACATGTTGTAACGTTGGTATTGTGGTCGTTCACACCTAAAAATCCCCAGAAGACACACTGTCAAGTTAAAGGGTTACATTTGAAAGTGGGGTATTTAAAAGGGGGGTATTACTTTGCTGTTACTGAAATTTTTGGACCTTGTGACTTCGTCAAGACGCATGATACTGGCAGGTAAAGTAGGGCGATCATAAACAGCTGCGGGATGAGGATGAGTCCAAATGCAATGGTGAGAAATCTCAAGAATCAAGGAAATTTGACAGTGCAAGCTTACCGGTATCCAAATCCATTTTCTCGGAGCTGCGACTCGGTGACAGGGGCCAGCTGTTCCAAGGAAGGAAACACATGAAACCGAATCCCACTCACAGAACCCAAGAAAGTCCCTTGACGAGCGAGATACTCCACCATGGATGCGATCCGTTGTATGTGGTTGTTTGAAGAGCAAATGAACTGAAATACACATTCTAGCGGCGGTTGCCGCAGCAATCGAGCCCCCGCAATGAAGGGCGCCACCTCTGCGAATCGAGCATCCGCGGCGGAGAACTGCGCATACAGATCTACCAGGCTCGTGTGCAGGTTCAAATACTCCCGTAGATCCTTCTCCACTTCAGATAACGAGCCAGCCGTTTCCTGTGACGAAGCATGGTGTAGGAACTCAACCTCATCTTCAACCTGACGAAGAGTGATCAAATGTGGACCTACCACCCCTGTATACTGCGATTGCCCTGTCACCTTCCACCTGAAACTCTGCCCTACAGGAAGAGTCACATCCAAACAAAGCTCCGCGCGGCCGACCCCGAGACCGCACCATTCACCAAATCCTAATTTCGCCCAGCAGTCGAGCTCCACCTCATTCTTCACATCCTGGCCAACTTCTGCCACATCCTCAAGTTTCGGGAACTGAGGCAAAACATTCCTGGAGACACGTTTGACATCCTCCACCACTTCACTCTTGATGACTTCCTTCTTCACATCCTGGCCTTGTTCTGCCAAACCTTTGCGTTGCGGTAACCCAGGCAAAACCTTCCTGGAGACATGTTTGATGACCTCCAAAACTTCATTTTTGACTTCCTTCTTAACAGCAATCACGTGCTTGATGTCAGTGGTTTTTCGCAACTCTTTGACATCCAGAGAGGATTTGAAGAGCTTCTTGGAGACACGGGACCTGACGCCTGACTCCTCCTCGTGAGCTTCCAGCACTCTTTTCCTTTGGCTCCGGCGAGGCACCAGCACCGGGGTCAAATTCCCTCCCACCGCAGCAGCAGTGGAAGACGCCATTCGCATCATCTTCAGATTTGACAACGACCAAGAAAACTTAAACCCTAGTAACGGCCGCCTAGCCTTGGCACAACATGACAAGCACTTATATGCACAGCTCCATTGAGTACCGGGCCATGCCAAAACTGCACTTCTCATTCTTCATTTGATGATGCCAATATCCTCATCCTCCGTACCTGAGGCTGCTCTCAAATTCCAATTACGCAACCCAAGCCCTCACAACGGCTGCCTGCTAGCTAAGCACCACTACAGATACACGAAGCTCCGCTGAGTGCGGGGCCATGCCAAAACAAAAATTCTCATTCTACATTAAGTGCTGCTAATATGCTCATTTTCCTTGCCTGATGATCTGCTCCTGCATTCCATTTCTTCAACTCAAACCCTACACACCGGCTGCCTACGAGCTAAGGATCCATACACACGAAGCTCCACCGATTGCCGGGCCATGCCAAAAACGTACTCCTCATTTTTCAATTGATGCTGCTCATATCCCCATTCTCCTTACCTGATGATCTGCTCCAAATTCCAATTCCTCAAACCCTCACAGCCGCTGCTACAAGCTGATAAGGATCCATACACGCACAGGAAGCTCCACTGAGTGCCGGGCCATGCCAAAAATGCACTCCACATCCTTCAATTGATGCTGCGTTCAAACATCTCCATTCTCCTTGACGAGCTCCTTTTGAATTTCAATTCTTCCACCCGAATCCTGCTGCACCGCAACTTGGAAGCTGCGACCCAATTCCATTGCGTCTCCGTGACCGGTTTCTGTGCGGGCGGGCAGCCCCCGCTGCTATTTTCCGGGCAGGTGCCCGCGGGCAGAGAAGAAATATTTCAAACTCTCGACGACGGCACCAGCGGACGACAACGACGACGACGTAACAAACTCGGAATCGTCACAAACCTGGTACGTCGTTCTCATTGTGACCCCCACCCGGAGTTTCTTAGGGTGAACCTCACATCCAAGCACATCCACTTCACTAAGATAATTTCATATGGTCAAAGAGATTGTCTGCAAAGTTCTACACAAGTATGTGCAAATTTGTGTGTGTTATTCAGGATTTTATCAATTAATGGCAGCTTAGGTGAAAACTACATGAAAAGGACATCCCCAAAAAAGGCACATCAGTTGGTAGTACCAACCAAGTCATTTTTATTGAAAACCCAAAAAAAAAAAACATCGGGAGCCTCTAAAAGGCTTCCTCTACCTAGCTAACGCAACCCTATGACAAGGACATAAAATAAGACATGCCCGCTACCAAAACTATTGTCCGACAATGTCACTATTGCGTGTGGTTTAGGGGGTTGATTAGTTGTTGGAGTAACAACACCATGAACAACATGACCATCATCAAGAGGAAGAGCATAAGCTATAGAAGGAGTGTGACCAAAGCAGCCACTAAGCGCCTCTACAACACCTTCGTGACAACATGCACTTCTTCATGTAAAGCCTCATTTATTTCTTGCTCATTTGTACGATGGTCATGTGCAATTTGTTGAGAGATAAATTATCTCATGTGTTGAGTTACCCGTGATTTCATCAAAAAAAAAAGCACTTGAGATGTCTTGTATATCAATATCATGCAGATTCATCATGATCTTTCATATGGAGGCCACATGCTTGACATCCATCCTCACAGACCTCAACAGAATCACTCGCGTGGGGTTTGGGTAAAATAGCCCACTCTTGCATGTGTGGTACAAAGTGCATGCAAGAGTAACACCCAAATGCTTCCTCATACAGAGACGCGCCCATTGCTATGAGAGAGACTCACTCGATTGTTTAAACCCATCTTTCCAAACTTCACGTACTCCGTTTTGTTGTCATTCATGTCCTCCAGCAATACATTGTGATGAACAAACTCATAATGCTCCTCCCCATTGTCCTTCATATAATATCCAAACGTCCCCTTCAAGGTATGCAAACCCTCATCCCCCAACTCCTTGCATGAGACAACATGACCCATCGATGGACTCGCATACCACTTCAAGCAAACCTTAATTTTCTTGTTCAATACCTGTAGACTAGTGAAATTCCCCTAGACCACCATTTGGAAATGTTTGTGGGTCAACGCCCAGCCCTATCCATGGAGCACAACTTGGCAAAACAATGGTCCTCTATAAACCTCCTCGGATTTACAAGACGACCAACATCCACATCCACCCCTCCCACAGCAATCGTTACCAACGCCTTGACTTATTTTAAACAAACATGGGTTCTCTCTTGACCTTGAGAACGAGCAAGGGTTTGCATCCTTGAGGCCATTAAAAAAAATCAAGAACACAAGAAAATATAAAACCCTCTTTGTGTAGTTGTTTGTGCTCATTCACAACGTCCTTAGCGTTGGTGTGGAGAGACAACTCCATCCACTGCAACCCACATGCAATTCTAACTACGATTACCCATGCAAACCACTTCGAACTACTAGTTAATGTTAACCTACACCAACTGGGCTACAAGTTCCTAACCCCTAGCTTATATGCTAAGCATTCCCCCGCCACCCTAAGCCTCTGACACAACAGTCACCTAGATCTCCCGAAAAAACATACCACCTACAGTCCACCCTCTATAAATGTTACACCTGTAAGTGTTAACCCTCTCTAAATGTTAACTTTCTTCTACTCCCCACATATTGCACACTATAAATGTTAAACGTGTTAACTGTTAACAAAATGGTACTCCCTTCTTTGTAAATTTGACTCTATAAATGTTAATGAATGAAATACAACCATAATATGGATGATAAAAACTACACATCCAGTTACAATGTATTGGTGGGACTTCTAATGTCTCAGATGATGATTGTGAGGGAGAGGAGTGTGAGGTGGAACCCATTCCATCTTATAGTGACTTGCAATCTAGTTTTGGTACCATTAGAAGGTACATGGAATCACGTTCATGTGATGTGTCCAAGTATGTGGGTTTGTTGGTGCAGATTGAATCTCACCAAAGAACCATTGATTCATACTTCACCCGTGATTTGTAAACTTGATATTGAATAAAGTTTTGATTGGGTTTGCAATTTTATGAATGGTATTCTCTCACAAGGACTCTTCACAATTGCTTATATTTATAAATGTTAAGATTTGTATATTGCTCAAAAAAGTAATTTTATAATTGTTAATTGTTAACACCTCTATAAATGTTAACTTTGGTCCACTCCCGAGGGTTAACATTTATAGATGGTAGACTGTACCCCCAAAGCCAACCCCATGTTGGACCCTATAAATTTATCCAATTTTCATCCCCCACCCAGTGCGCCTAATGAGGGCCCATATATTAGGTCGATCTACGCTATTTATCAACATTATATATTGTTTATAATATGTAGAACCACAATAATAAAATACAATGAATGTAATGTTACATGATTGTTATGATTTCTATACGGATGAATAAACAAAGTTATAAGTTTTTTGTGATTTGATCTTGTCCCGGGTGATTTGCAAAGGTAAACAGTCAATCTATTTGCAAAGTCAACCTAATTATGCATGTTAGTGTAGATGATGTGCATGTAATCCATTTTTAATGAAAATTATAGGAGATCAAGTGGACCCAATGCAAGCCAAGTTCACCCAAGGGCCATTATCTAGTACATGACACCAATTATTATGCATGTTGTTGGCAACAATACAAGCTAAATCTTAAAATTGTATCATCATGTAGTAGGGTAGGCATTGGTTCAATGTTTTAGTATGATGTGATGGAGTCACCAATGTGAAATTAGTGTTGATATAAGAAACTTTAGTTCTATGATAAGTCATGGGTACTTCACCGTTCAAAGTTAATACTTACAATTGAGGAACCAACACCTCGGTGACACAAAAGGGAATATATAAGGTATGCGGACCAAATTCGATTATTCATCTTAAATGAGCATCTAGGGTTGCATGGTGTGTGGTTAGGTGTGGGTTTAGGAATCTTCACTTTGATAATGAATCAGACATACAAATGAGCTCTAAAAATCATGAAGAAATGTCTACATGCATAATTTGGATGCTAATCATCTTGCATTATTTTCCATTTCATGTCTTCCAATGAGTGGGTGCAAAGCTAGCATGAACTTGATGATTGTGTCTATATAGCCGCAACAATGCAAGACATAACCAATATGGTTTGTTGGCCTTATGTGGTCACTCTCCTTAATCATACATTCATATTTGAGCAATACATGGCAAGGCTTATTCTTAAGAACACACTTAAGAGATACATGTCATGATGAGATTGGACTATGTGCTTAATACATAGACACCATTCCAAGTTCAATTGTTAACATGATTGACAAGGTCTATGAGATAGCTTAAAGATTATTTTTTTCCCTTGGACTTCCTATACATTTTGCATCTCAACTCCAATCTTAAACTTGAATTGACAATCCTCATAATTCCCAATAAGTAACCAAACGAGATTATTCCAATTGATGGAACAACTAACATTGTTTGTGAAGTTGGAAGTGCCCACAATAAAGTTATCCTTAAAAGGTTGGGATAGGGGGTGAAACACACCAAAAACAAATTAAAATTAAAAAAATTAAAAAAAACCAGGTTAAATAGAATGTATGTTTTTTCAAAGCTTTCCTCTCCCTTGTTAGGGCCTATAAATGAATGCAAGGTCAATAGTCTTTCCTCCTATTCTAGGCCTCACCAAAGTTTAGTTCCATATTTGATCGTTTTCGCTTGGGAACATTTATATTGAGCTTGAGAACTTCTTGGAAGCCATGAGGGACCATGAGGTTAGTGAGTCTAGCATGTCTATATTCAAAGTATTCATTGAAACTTGAGGGTTTCCATCCAACATACCAAATCCAAGATGCACTTGACTGACATATAAGTATATTTGGACAAATCACTTGTCCATAAATAATAAGGCTTGTGCACTTGTGAGCACAAAAACATCAAACGACAACAACAAAAGCAACAACACAACAACCGCAACTTTGAATGTTTGTCCTCCATGTTCACCAACCACCATAATGGTGTGATTTTGTGATCTTATGTACGTCATATTGGCGGTTGGAATTGTTCAAAATCCACGCATAACTCCAAATATACTTCAATCGTAGCTACCTCCAAATATTGGATGGTTGGATAACTTACTAGGCCACAAGTAGCTTAGAGCATCCACACATTCTACATCAGACGTAAAGGGGTGTAAAATAAGCTAACTTTAGTTTGGAGGAGAGGAGTCCCTCTACATGTTTCATATGGTCACCTCCAGCTACATGTCCCATTATGAAAATAATATCTAACAATAAGGCTCTACATAGGAAGAATTGAAACTAAAATTTATTTGGCCAAAAATTGTGGAACGATATTGATAGTCAATTGATACCATTTAGGTTAAGGTAGGTGTGCCTAAATCCAACATAGCAATAATTTGGAAACCTGTATTTGAGTGGTATGTGATTAGGTGTGGATCTAAAATGGACACCAAAAAAACACGTATTTGAAAGAGATTGAATTTCGTGCTCAAAATATGTTAGCCATTCTAGGTTCAATAGTCAATATGGTAGGGGAGACCTATATGACCACTTAATGAGCACATGAATCTTTGCTTTGACAATGATTATATATTCATATGATCTTAAACAATTATGAGGCGAATGGCTATATGCACAACTTGGCTTTGCTAAGCATCTTGCATTGTTCCATATCCTATGAGTGGATGCAGAGTGCAAAGCTATGTCCGGGAAGAACTGGCGGATAGTTACAGATGAACTGGTTGAGTTTGAGAAATAACCGGTTGAAGTTGGAGACTTCAAAAGAATTACCGATCATTTAAGAAGGAATCTATACAAGAATATACCTCAAATGAATAAAGCAAAACTGGAAGATGTCAACATGTAAGCGGCTGGATTTAGAATCACTAGGATCTTGACCAACTATATATGCCCAAACACTTCCCGGACACTGGTGCAAAGTATCCAAACAACACACATCTACCTTACACAATGACAGAGAGGAGTAGCTCTTGATTCCGTGAGGAGGGTGGGCTGGTCATCTAAGAATGGACTTGCAGATTATCATAATTTACTTGCATGGAATGGGTCAACACCAATTTGAACCAATGTGGCCTATAAATATGTGTGTGTGTGTGTGTAATGGCACGGATGCCCGTGCATGAGAAAGCCGAGTTTCAGAAATTTCAGTTAATTTGACAAGGGAGGGCCAAGCAATCCAATTGACTGGTGTTGACAATGTCCCAATGAATGGGGAGAACCAACCGCTAGTTTCAGATGAATCAGTTGCATTTGAGAAATAACTGGTTGAAGTCCACGACTTCAGGGAAATTACTGATCCTTTTAGAGGATTCTATGGAAGATATTCCAAATTATGTAAAGAAGACCCGAAAGATTGCAACATGTAACCAGTTGGACTTGAAAACACTAGGATCTTAACCAATTATGCACAAAAACCTCCCCAGACACTAAACTCTATTTGATATCATATTCTTCACCGCAGCATATGTTTAGGCTTAGGACTTGCAACCCCAATTGCCTCAACAACTAAGGTAGATATGCCTATTTCGATGCCTCATATTAAATAGACACCTATATTTGAGTGGTCAATGGTCGAATGCGGATAGTTTGTGTTGAAGACTACAAACAAGTGCACTTGTTCAAATTTTACTAACCATTCTAATCACAATAGTCAACACAATTTGAGGAAATTGTATGATTGTTCAATAATATTTACTTTGATCAAGAATTACAGATACATATAAATAAATATACAATCTCCAATACTAATGAGAAAAGTGGCTACGGGCTCTGTTTGGATATGCTAATGATAACGCATTAGCTGCCTACTATGAGAAGTGGGTGTAGAAAAGAAAGTGTCCATGTTAGATTTTCGAGACATGCAAACATGCAAACAGAACATATTCGAGGATGCAGTGACACTGAAACTATAAGAATTCTGATTCAGAGCGAAATTCAACGCAACACCAATTCCAAGGTCTAAGTTAGATCTTCAAACTTGAGAATGACATGATGGCACAGACAAATCAAAAAGAACATCAAGGTGAAACTGCCACAAAGTGTACAAATGACTGGAATAAGTGGTGGAATACATTGAGTACAATATGTAAGGAATACAAGAGATTCGGTGTTGAACAACAAGAGGTGAACATGCAAATTGTGTGACTGAGGTCAAGCATTCCAGGACAAGAACATTCTCATAAGAGGGTTTGAGGATGATTATTGCGCTTGACAATCGAGCCCCAGCTCAATGTCACCATGCACCCCCCATTGCATCTTCATCTCTCAACAAAAAGGATATTACAAGGTTTCGATGTTCACTGTCCGAATGGAACATATCAAGGAATGGAAAATCCAGTGTGCTATAGTCTTGTCTCTCATTGTCATGCTTCCTGCATACTAAGATTGGTGATAATGAGATATGAGCAGAGAGAAATCAGCCAAGGGGTCAGCTAGGGACCAATCTGCCAATCTCAAAATCCATTTGTTGTTTTTTTCGTGTATGGCACTGAGGAAGAGGCTACGGCAGATAAATAGTCTGGGTTTGGGCAGTGGGTGTGAGGCACACATTTTCAGCTCAATTTTTGAGTGCATGAAAGAGTTTGTACAAAGAGCTTGGGTGACTCACAACTCAAAAAATCGGACATTCTTGGCCCTCTTTAATCCAACCGCATGGCAGGTTCGAAAAGCGAAAGAAGCTCATTTGCTGGATCAGCCATTACTGAACGGGGGAGTGACAGGGGGCAGGGAGGGGAGAGCTTGCAATATAAACTTCCTGCTGTTCCGGAGCCCTGGAGAGTGGGAGTTCCCACAGCCAATTCGAGACGAGCCTTGCTCTCGGTTGCCCCCATACCGTGGTGGTGTCACACGTTTCTGCTTCGGGGAGCCTGAATTTGTAACTGTAGTCCGGGTTGGGGAACCCATTTCATCACCATACTTGATGAAATCAGGTGTATCATCATCATCTGCACCAGCTTTCACTGATTCGAGCTCGCTCTCAAGGTTCTTTCCTGCAAGAGGAGACGACTGCAGGGACGGCGTAAGTTGGTTCGGATCGTTATTCGACTGCTGAGATTGGCGAGGTGTGTCATATCGAAGAGGGGAACGTGGCGCTGGCTGCCGGAACCTCCTTGGCGAGGAGCCTCTGCATGGAGACATGACACAGGCAGACATCAGATCTTTGAACCTGGGGGAAAGAAAAGGTACTACACAAGAAATAATATGTCACTGGAGTTTTCCTTTGAGACTTCCATTGGGAGTTGGTGCCCTATGATTTTTCCAATGATTATCTTGCATACAATGCCAATAACTACTTCCTGCTTCTGGTGCATGCACAGAGGTAGTGTTTAAATTTGAATGAAAAGCAACCTCTCTCAATTCATTCAGGTCCAGACTCATTTTAGCACTTCTTGTCATGCCCAAATCACTTTGACCCTTACAAGCTTGCACCACATAAGTTTGTGCTTTGTTCACACATACAAGCATGCACCACAAACTTATGGGGCATGGAAGGTCTTATATGCCAAAGAGCCACCTCGTGACCAAAAATCATGTTGAATTAGAGGATCACTGTATTGTTTCCATGTAGAATACAGGAGAGCTTCTATAATTTTAACCCTCTAGCCAAGAGAATACAAGTTTTCCGGCATGTTTGACTTCTTGTTCCTCCTATAGTACAACTGAATACTATGAAAAAGACTACCAAGTGGAAAAGGGATTAAACTTTTACCTTGTGGACATATGGTGATGTCCGCTTGCTGAAGAGGCTCCATGATATCCAGATTCTGTAAGCCTGCCTGGCCGCTCCAGTGTTCCCATGGCGGAACCAGGTGTTGGCCTCAGTGGTGCGAGTGGCAAGGGAGTAAGAGTGCAAATATCCTGCAGGCCGTCCCAGCGTGGAGAGTGATGACCAATCCTAGCAAAGGTCGGGGTTGTCATAGGTGAGTCTCCACCTCCACTTATGGAGAAGTCTGTCTCATTATGAGGATAAGAAACGGGATGGAAAGCATCTAATGTATGAGAGAACCGGGTTGGGGATTTGGAAGGCCTTGAGCCACGTTGTTGAGGCAAGGGAGAGGCACAATGCTCATCTGAAGCAGCACGCTTCCTTCCTGTGGATCTCAGCCTTAGCATTGATCGCCCAAGCCTGCCAGACACAACAAAATAATTCATCTTCGTAAGGATAGGCTATGGATTGCAAATAGACAAGGATTGGACCCTAAGAGATATAAAAAGCAAGACACACCAGAGGAAAAAGGATTTACAAAATTGAGTTTCCTCCTTTCAATCAAATGTCATACCCATCATAATCAAATGTTGGTGTGATTGGTGAGAGATTTTGTTTTGCACTGTCACGGAGACGATCAGACTTGCCACTCATTCTATTCAGCAGTTCAATTGGATCTTCAGTCTGAGTCTCCTCCCTGGCAGAGTTGGCTTGTTCTCCTTCCTTCTCCTCACCTTCTTCAGGTCCTGGAGTTTCAACATATACAAGAAAATTCTATAAGTTTGCTAGAACTATCAACACATGTTCCTAGGCAGAATCTAGTCAGAATGGCTGGAACAAAGAATCTTTCAATGAGAACATCCTTGATATCCAATTTAGTATTGAGAATTCCTGATGGCTTCAGTAACCTTCAGACAACAACTCAGGTGCAAAGTTGACAGGGGACCAGCACAACATGGAGTACAGACCTTCCTTCCTGCCAAACATGTTCTTGCATCCTTCACATCGACAACCTTCTGAGCATCCAACACCAGCCTGTTCAACAAAATAGACAGATCTTGGGGATTAATCTCCTTACTTGGCATGCAGAAGCAGTATATGCTTTGGAGAACTAGACTTCAGACAAATTGCAAATTTTTGGTTCAACTTGCAGATCCTAATGTCCATAGGAACTACATGCCTGTCAACCTCATCAAGTATAGAAAAATCATAACAAGATTCTTAGTGCCCAATTTCTTCAGCATAATTAGTTGCCATCACAAGTGTAATACTCACTCAAGAAGGAATTCCAAATATCTGTATATAAGAAAAACTACCTGGTAACATTCACAATATTTTTTCAGACAAAGGGATTTCTTGCAGTTGCAACCCCGTTTATGCCTTGCTGAGGCAGGAGTGTCCAAAGCCTCATCCTACAGAACCCAAAGAAACAAAGTCAGTTGCAGAGAATTTTTTATATGGCCAGGTGAGAGCTAAGAACATGGTCAAATTCAAAGTGAATGTATGGCATTTCAGCCAGAAGATACATAGCATTAGGATTTGTGTCACTTACCCCAAGGATGGGAGAGGACTCAGCACCCTGCACAATCTTGGGAGCAAAAGCAAGTGGATTTCGTGACTCAATCTGCTGTCGAGTGTTTAGGACAGTCTCTTCATATTCAGGTTTGTTAAAGCAATCTTTACATGCACAGGATCCCACACAGTACACACCCGCAGCAAAGCACTCACAGTACCTGTCAAGGAACAGTTACATGGACACATCAGAACCACCACAGATATCGCATTTCTGTGAGAGGATTTCACCCTCAGAATCTGCATATACCAGAAAATACCAAAAAACAGGAAAGAGCACAGATGTCAACCAAATAAAGACAAGTATTACAATACTGCAGATCTCTGGAGAATAAGGAGGCAACAAATAAAGTGAACTCACAATTTCAGGCACTTGGATTTTTTGCAGTTACAGCGTTTGCAGCCTTCTGCTGACTTGTCACCTGAAGGTGGAATTGATTTCCGTCTGCACAGCCTAAAAGAAGTATCAGGTCAACTGCCATTTAAAACTTCACAGCTCACCTTGTAACAATGCTATAAGTGCTAATTGGGTTCTGGAACTCCAAGAAGAGATTATCTGAAGTGTACTTGACACTAGTCCTACTATCAAAATTTCTTAAATAAAGTTCCCAAAAGCAAATAGCAAGTACTCTGAATTAGAAATATTCATGCATTGCATCTCACCGTCTTCTCTTTAAACTTTGAGGGCTCTCCAGGAGATCATCAGCAGGTTCCCCCTCTGGTTGCCGCACTAGCTCTTGGTGGGATCGTTTGTGCCCAATAGGACTTTCACATTTTAACATCCCAGTTCCCCTTGCAGTCACTGGCAGTGACTCTTCCAGTGGTGGTAAATTTTCTACATGGAGAGTCCTAAAATCAGCAGTCGGAATTTTCACTCTCTTGCTACTGATAGAACCAGTTTCAGCTGTATCTTTCTCCATGTGGTTCCTTCTCTCTAACAAAGATGCCATATTTGGACTGAAGTTCTGATTCAGCATTGCTGAGAGGCCACTGCTACCTAATCCTATTTTCTCATATCCCTCACCAGCAGGGTCTTCCTTGGGATTAGCAATAGCCAAAGGTTGAATTCCCAACACTGTGGCCAGTACCCCTTTGGAGCTTTCTAATCCAGCGGACTGGAATTCCCTCTTGAAGGACATACTGCTCGTGGTGAGGCTGTTAAGGTGAAGTCCAATGCCACTTGGCCTCATGGGAGGACTGCGACCTCGCTTTTCTGATGGGTTGAACATCTGTGCTCCCCCCTGGTTATTATTGGAGTCCTGTGTTCTCCGAACTGGTGCTTCTCCTCCCCTCATAGGGAGACACTCCATATTTTTCGTCACAGTGAGTTGCATTGTGGCCATGGCCCCAGCATTACCATCACATGAAGAGCCACCTAATGGTCACAACAAAACAACATGTGACTCAAGTACTCATTTCACCTACAGATTCTTCAAACACAGAACAGCTTCACCTCCTCTAACAGGTCCTAAACTAAGAGAATCAGAACACTCCTAATGATGCCTCTCAATGGTCAGTAAGCATGCAAATCGGGGTCTCTTTTGACAAGAGTTATATACCAAACATCCATCTGTCAAGTCTATCAATATCCTTCATACAGAACTATCTCATTCTGAGATACAAATTAAACACTTCAGACCCAGGTTGACCCCAAGGATGGTTCACTGGTACATACCCCTCACAGATGCTGACATGGATTCCGCCCGCAATGACTCATTAGTATTAACATTTGAAAGATCATGTGCAGGAACTTGCATGCCACTTGAAGATGCAGTCCCCATGTCAGTGAGAACTGACTGTGGGCCGTCTGCAATTGTGGAGCTTCCACCACTATCTTTAAGCCTACTCCCCAAGGATTTCCTATTGCCCATACTCCCAAGGCTTTTTCTCCTTGCTCCAGAGGCATCAAAGTCAAGACATCGCCTTCGGAAACCACGTTGTCCAACAGTGTCAACCTGCACATATGAAAGCCATAGTTGAACACTTTCAGAACCATTCTCACAGTCCCAAACTGGGTAATGCCAACATACTACAAATTACTTATGGTGAATACATTCAGATGAATGAATATGTGCATGAAGGTGATAATAGTGCATGTCTTACATTAGCAGGAACAAAGTACACCAGAACTGAAATCACTGGATTCAGGAGAGCAACTAGATATAGAGATATTCTACTTCAGGGCATCCTTTGCAGTGAACATGACTCATATTGCAAAAAGTGCAACCACGTTTACTAGCCCCAGTAGACAATCTGCTGAATTAACAATCAGATCCATGGGTTTCAAAGTGGGTCACCATACCCTGTAAGTGAGTCGGCTCACATCATCAGTTGTGAGCACTGCCGCTACATCTTCTCTGTCTTCTGAAGAGGAGTCGAGTCCCGATTGAGAAGTGATCACAGTATTCTCCTGTTTGATATTCTCTTCCACAACCCTGTCAGACTGGTTCTCTGAATATACAGATGAGCACCGCAAAGGCAACCTTGAAACCACTACTTCACCTGAATCCTCGGACCAATTGTCCTCTCCATTGTCCTGTCCCAAGTCTGCTTCTCCAGCCAGGAAGTATGCCATAGCCGTTGTGTCCTGGTCAAGTTCAGCCTCACCTTCACATTTAATATTGAAGTTCAAGCCATGGTCTTCATTATGAGAGCTGGATGCCATAGAAAGGCTCCTATGATGTTCATGGTCTCGACATTTGGACTCTTGGCTAAGGTTACCTGCTAGCACAGAATCCACCACCTGTGGCATCAAAGTTGATAAGGATTGCCTCTGATCAGCTGCATCTGCCTGTCCATCCTTTCCTACACCTGATTTTTCCTGGGCCGAGTTCATGCATCTCACAGATTCCGTGGGCTCAGCTGCAGACAAAACTGGGTCTAGTTGCTGGAAGTCTGTATACTGGGTTTGGAAGCTGCCAGTAGATGCTGCTGTTCTATCCATCTCACATGATGGTTTCTCAGGAACTAGATGTGTAGAGCTGACAGCAAACATCCCCTGACCGGCCAAGTTTTCAGTCAAGTATACATCATTACCAAGAGACTCATTCTTGACATCATTGGAAGGTTGAACAGGGAGATCCTCTGCATGTGCTCCTGAGCAAGAGGCTACACCTCGATGAACTTGATCAGGGTGATTATTCGGTGGTGATGGTATGACATCTGAAGTTAGGCTACAAGTAGAGCTTACAGATGTTCGGTGCCATCCTAGGGGCTCACGACCTTCAGCTTGGGCTTGGGCTGTTACACGCTCTGCCATCAAGACCCTGTTTGGAGAAGATAAACCACCATTGTTACTTTGTCAGCCAAGGCACGATTCTACAAAGACGGCAGGCAGATGAAGACACTTCAAAGATGAAACAAACGAGGAGTAATAAACCATTCATTTTCACATAGTGCTGAATATGAAATGCCATGTGTGATTAGATATGAGAAAATTTGAATCCTCCCTTATCCCTACCAACCCTCACCTCTTCAATGAGCTTGCAGATGTCCTCCGTGCACTGCGAGGAGAGGCAAAAATTCTTGGCTCAGGGGGAAATGTCATCTCATTGTAAGTCTGGGCATGGTGTACAGACTTCGCTGGCTTGATTGGCGACAAATTGCACAAGTACTTGAAGAGGGGAGAGTCCTGTACATCAAACCTTATCAGTATCACATTCCAAAAATTAAACTTGACTGGGAAGTGTGTAAAAAGGCTACGAAAGGACATACCAATATGCAAGCAAAACTGGTGCTATGTAACCCAAATAACTTGCCACCAGAGGTTACAAGCAGCATTGGGACAATCGCAGCAAGACCCCGTAGCACGTGGGAAGTAGATACGTCTAAAGATATAGATTACAATGTCGATGGATATTGGACTCGAGAGCCAGCGTTGATTTGACCATCCACTTGACCATGAACATAGCCTACTCACATTACCAATGAGCGGTCAAATGGATGCACATTGAGCAGTGTCATAATTCAAACGATAGATAGCTATGCATGCCTCGCAGGATTGCTCCATAGATCATACCACCTGCATTGTTTAGGAGATCTTGCTCTCATGCCCCCTCTAACCAATGTATTGACCATAAGGCTGAGGGAATGGAAATTAGGGGTTAACCTGATTATCATCTGGGGATGGAATGGACTCGCGCCTGTCAGGGGACCCCATGTCCAAACCACTCTCAATTTCCCTCCCGCACTTCTCAGCCGCCACTTTGCCGCCTCTGGTAATCATGGTGCTCACAATGAGGATGATTAATCGCCCCCTCACCACGAAAGGGCTATAGGAGATACAATGTGATGATGCGTTTCCTCTTCCAATTCCCTATAGGAGCACTGACCACCACCACTGCCACACTTGCTAAAGTTTTGGGCAAGTGCTCTGCCGCTGTGTCCTCCTGTACATGCCTCAGTGTTGATGATAATGGTGCTCGCATCAGAACAGGCGCTGTTGTGATGATGATTGTTCCAACCTATCAACCCTTTTCTTCTTCTTCTTCTTCTTCTCCTCCTCCTCCTCCTCTTTCTTCCACGTATTGCGGCAGATAAGTAACAGAAATACCGGCCCTTACCCTGATGCCAAGAATCACAAGAAGCTTCGCAACTCTCTGATAATAGTCACGAGATCATTACACGCAATGCCGCCAATCCACGCCCCACAGCCCTAGATGGTGATGCTTGCACTACTAATACTGTTACCACTGATGATGATGCTTTCACACTACACACAGTCAGACAGACGCAACCCAAGAAGGAGGAGGAGGTACGAACAAGACACACAAGATACAGAGACACAACCAAACTCTGAAGCTTCTCTCCTACAAACCTATGCAAATCGAGCCCTCACAAACTACTGCAGAGCCAAATATGGATTGACCCCGTCCATCACCACACTCAACCAAAAGTGTACCTCCTCCCTCACCCACCACATAACCCATGCCCCCCACACTCATCCCTCCCTCCGACAAGCCTAACCCCCACAGATCACTCCCTATTCCAATACACGTACAACACCACACATACACAGACACAGACCTATCACCAACACCCAAACAATCCTCTCACTCACCAAAAGCAATGTCACGAAACCAACCTAAACATCAACAACACATCCTAAGTTAAGTTACACCGATGCAAGTAAGTTACCGCCCATCCCATCATCCCATCGCCCTGATTGCTCCAAGAGAAGAGAAGCAGGGTGAGGCAGCCCTGCAAAGAGAGACAGGAAACCATGTGAGCGGGAAAAGGCCACCATGGCCAGGTTCCCCCTCGAGGACAGCCACAACAAACAACAACCAACAACAACAACCCCACCCCTGCTGCAGTGACCTGGTACAAATGCTTCTTCAGTCCATTCTCTCTCTCTCTCTCTCTCTCCCTCTCCCTCTCTCCCCACAGAAGGCTCTGTTACTCTCCTGAATGCTCATCAGAGAGAGAAGAGAGAGCCATGCCCCATCATTCACCTCCCCATTCTTCCATTTGCGTTGATCTGCTGTTTGTTTTTCATCTTCCCATCACTACTGTGCATCCGAGCATCACAGCTGCTCCATGTCCATGATCATGGCGTGGAGGAAGGGATGATGGCATGGCCTCCGTGAGCGGGAAACCTGCGAGCTGCTCCGGCATGCCTGTCAGTCCCTTTGCATTTTGGTGCAGGCAGGTTTGGAACTCCCCCCGGGCGGGAAACCTCCGGGCACCCCTTTTTTCTCCCACCCTGCCCGGCTCCGGGCTGCCCGAGAGAGTGCGGGCTGCCCGGATTTAGGCGCACTTACGGGCACCTTATCCCGCTGGCCCCCGTTCCTTTCTCTGCCCGCGCTGCCCGGTAGCCAGGGCCCTGCGCTCCCTCCCTCGCCTTTCGCCCCCTGCTGCTGGCTTACCGACGGGTACGTGGGAACGCGCGTTCCCTTCGGGTTCCCCGTCGTTCCCACCCATTAGGGGCCACATATTCTGTGTGTTGGTTTTGTACACATGTCGCGGGTTGACAACTCGCTTTTAGTGAGTTAAAATAACATATGTAGAGCGCTCATCCCGGGTCATAAAGCCGGGTATCCAAAGAAACGGGCAAGCATCCGGCAATTTACTTGGCTCCCAAATTCAACTCCCCCACAAACAAATAGGTAAACCATGCATCATCCGCCTCATGTCCCGAGTTCCCCCCAAAAAGAACCCCCACCTCGAAATGCCACAACACCCGTTTTAGTGAGGAGTCGAAGCTCCCCTAACAGTGCCAAGTGGGAAGCACATGGTCTTATTGGATCTAAATCCGGCATGACATCCCCCTATCGTGCCAAACTTCAAAGTGCCAACGATGCAGGTGACACCTACCGAGCTTGTGCGATGGGTGTCATGAAGCCTGGGTTTTACTACACTAAGGGCCACTTCACACACAAGGATGAAGGCCCTTGACCATGGCAATGTAAGAGCTCTCGTTGGTCGAAAAGGCGGAGACCGTCCAAGTTCACTTCACACTAGGAGGTGAAGGCCTAAAGGCCCAAAGAAAAGTTCGTGGATGAAAAGTCTACATGGAGTCCTAATGGTTGGTTGTGGATAAGGGTGCATGGTCTACCGGAATTTGCGTCAGATCCACCTCCAAGAGGTGGGCTTGACGCAAATTCTGGGAGACCATGACTTTTTTAATATTTTTTCCAACATGACAGATATCAGGACATACTGCATGGAAAATTCCACGACAGACAGACACCACCAAGTAATTATCTTAAATTGATAAACTTGGAGAAATATTGTATTAATCCAAATCCTCCCCTCTTTTTCCACCAACAAAATATGCAATGGTCCCACAACATGGTTCATTCTCACTTCATACTATGCTTGAGGACCCAAGACTACATAAAATGGCTTTCCCAACACCCATGGTACGGCCTTTGGATGAGAGTCAAGGGTCCTCACCATTACAAGGTCATGGCTCTTGGCTCATGTGTGAAGTGGCCCTAAGGGTCCAACACCATGGACATCACAAATTTGAATCTAAGGAGTTTACATTAGGGTTTGGGTTCAAGGTATTACACAAAAAAACGAGGTGGCATTTCATGCGGCATCACTTTCCCATCAACTCTCAGCAACCCTCACTTACAAAATACTCCTTATGGATTAAGAAACCAATCTCTCAAGTCCAAAAGGTAAGGTCTAGGAATGGGCGTTTTGGACCCCCCCCCCCCACCCAACAAGTTTATGGGACCCATACGCTAATGTGAACCCACCTTAAGTTAAGTGAAGGCTTGAGGATCCAATAGTAGGATCGCATGGCCTTAATGGTTCCAAATCCGGCACGCCATCTTCCTAACATGGCACTTGTAAAACATTGACTATGCATGTAGTTATTTGCCTACGTGCTACGGGGTTCTCAAAACATGACAACGTGATGATTTTTTGGAGGAAGAAATTTGCCACATGTTGTATCCACATTGATCAAGAGCATGGTCAATCCAACATGGACATTAGCATTTGGCACTCAAAGTGTTGAACCAAACAACACACCCTACATCAGTTGTTGGGAACAAAGTTTGTGCAATGTTGTTGTTATAATAAAAGTTTGCGTGGGTTACCCATCCTTCTTCATTTTTTTGACATCAACCGATTTCTCGCACGCACAGGATACCTTTATAATATTATGTTTGTCCTAGGCTCACAATTCTTATGTTTAGGGTGTATGATATTATTGTTCTTCAAGTAGCACACTATGGGTCACACTAAGGTTGGCACCATTGGCAACTACGTGTCATCATGTGGCGGTTGAAGAAAATTTCATAGTCATGAGCATTTAGAGAGAGAGAGGCAAAAAAATTCAACACATTATTTTGAGGTATTTGAACATGTAAAGCCCTACTACATTCTATACCGTAGTGTGTTGTTAAGTTCAACACTTTGAGCGCCATAAGCTAATTTCCACATTGGATTGACCTGGTCTTCACCAACGTGGATACGACACGTGGAAATACCATTTTCAAAACAACATGTTTCGTCAAATGAGACAACATCCTACGGTAGTAGGTTTAAGGTAAGTGGGTTCTAAATGGACACCTTTTAATTATACACCCACTTATTGTAGGATAATTAGTGCAAGACGATTAGCAATTCCAAATCGTGCCCGTAGTCACTTTATGCATGTTTTCAACACACAACAATTGCCTAAGAGCAGTGTATTCACATTGACCTCTTATAACTTTTGCATCTTGACTCCGATCTTTAAAATTTGTGAATGGTAATTTTCATTGTTTGCATTTGATAACCACGTGAGACATCTCCAATCTGATGCACGCGCCCAAAGTGTTTGTGGAGTTGGAAGCGCATGCAATATAGGCCCTCGTTATCACCTAAGGTATGCGGGTGTTATTTGGTTCAATTCTCATGGTCTCCAATTTTTACTAATTATATTTACACAATGGAGTTTTTCTTGCATTAGGTAATTTACAACGAAGGATAAGCAAACCTTGATTGAAAAGCATACCTCCCTTGATTTACTCACGATTGTCACAAATGCACATTTGTTGATCTCTTAATCAAATGCATAGGTCATCCAATTATGTCCACTATCGAGTGGGGAGTAGCAGCTAATAAAATATGAAAATTCAATCCAACTTATTTCAAGGGCACGTTTACACCAAAGGCCATGCCTCTTAAATGACCATGGCAACCCACTTTTTGGATGAGACCATAGAAAAGTCCATGGATTATTAGCCCATAGTCTTTTAGAGGGCAGAAGATCGTAGCGTAACCCAAATTTATGCTGCAAATTCCGTCTTCAAAAGTTGCCCCAAATAAATTCACTTCAATCCTAGCCAGCATTATCCCTACTTCCGTGTATACTTGTTTATCCACTAACAATGTAACGAGACGTGGTTCAAAACTACCCTCATGTAAACCTAAAATAGAAGCATGTGACACACTCAACAATTGAGAATCAAGGAATCTCAAGACCCATGGGCTCCTGGCTTTTGTATAAACATGCCCTAAACATGTGTCTCTACAGGTGTTTGTTCTTAGATCCTCATCTCACCACACACCAATCAAATATAAGGGTCGGGTTAAGAAAAGTAACCCAATAACACCCGTATGCCCTCCTCCAATACTAACGATACCAAATGGGACATATACTCTATGAAGATGACCTCATCGGGCAATTGGATCGCATGGCCTTCCTTTTGTCAAACAAACAGAAATTTCTGAAACTCGGCTGCCTCATTCACGGACATCCGTGTCACTACCGTCACACACACACAGACATATATATAAACATATTTATATTTATATATAGGCCACATTGGTTCAAATTGGCCTTGACCAGTTCCACGCATGTGAGCTATGGCAAATCCAGAAGTCCATTTTCGGACAACTGACTCAATATCCTCTGGAACAAATTCCTATGTTCGACCTCTCCGGAACTGTGTATGTAAGGGCCACTTCACACACGAGCCAAGAGCCGTGACCATGAGTTTGTGAGAGCCCAAGGAAAGTGTCCAAAGGCTGTCCCAAGACACCTACAAAATCATGTAGTGTGGTCATGGACCCTCAAGTGTAGTGTGAAGTCATATGTGACTGGGCCCTCTACCAAATGCTATTTCAATGAATTTCTATTCATGTGGGTCCTCACACATGATAAAAATAGAATAAATCAACGGTTGTGAGCGTTCGGAGTGCCACGGTCTCCCGGTTTTGTGTTAGACCTACCTCCAAGAGGTGGTTTTTGAATATAGTCCAAGTGACCGTGCAACATGATCCATTCGATGCCATGTAGGAGTCCATGTAGACTTTACATCCATCTTGCATTCACATGCTCCGTTGGTCCCTCAAGCGTGGTGTGAAGCGAACTTGGACCGGCTCCACCTTATCCACCAATGAGAGTGCTTGAAGTGTAATAGTCACGGGCTCTCGGTCTTGTGTGTGAAGTGGCCCTAAGTTAAAAAGCCACGAGCATCGTTAGGTCACAATGGCTTTGTTGTTCACTCCACATTCTAGGTTTGGGTTTAGGTACAGCCGTGGCATTTCGAACTCCACATGTCATTTCAACCGTTGATATAGATTGGAAATTGTCTCATTCGGTTAGAGCATCTCCACCCTTGGGCAGAAAGGTAGGCTCTCAAAATGCGCTTTGAAGGGCTCCAAGCATGCACTAAATTTTTTTAGGGTGGCACTCCCCCACCGTTACTTGCATACTGGCTCTTCAAGCCGGAAAATTGTCAGGAATATTCCCTGTAATGATCCTAATTCCCAAAAGTGGCACGAAATCGCAAGTGGATGAGGCCCCGGAATGTGGGCGCAGCTAGAGCAACGTTCACCCGCGAGGATAGTGAGTGGAGCCGGAAGTTTGAAGAGCCCTGGCAATCAAGGCCTCGGTGTTGGGGAGGGGTGGGGCAAGTTTTTCTCCAAGGCCGCGTTAAAGGGCTTGCCAAGTCCCTTTAACGCGGCAGGGTGGAGATGCTCTTAGCGAAGGTGGATTGTGGAGACTGTCATTTCAAAGTTCAAAAATGGATTTGATATGTAAAAGTTGTAGGTCCCTCCCAAATGTCTCTCTCTTGTACAACAACAAATGACATGGATGAGTGATAGTCTAGCATCTAAAATCGATCCATTTATTAAATTGCATGTTTCCAATCTGAACGTACATACATACATACATACATACATGACCTTGGATGCCATGGGGATCCCAAGCTCAAGCCACCTAAGGCCGTTAAAGTATTTGGATAGGTGACTTGAATACCACTTGCACCCTACCACTATGATTCGCTTGTATCGTATAATAAGTATCCGGGCCATGTGACTTGGGTATTTTCAATCCATTATATGGGAACCTAGGGGCTCGCCCTAGGGAGGATTAGGTGCAAATGGCTTGTCTTCGGCCATTCTAGGTGTTCACCTATGAAAGGACCCAATGTTCTATGACGTCTTCTAACTCTTGTGACATCCATTCCAAAATTACACGTGGAGATAGACTAACTTGAAGCAACATGATGATTTAGGTCGATGACAACATCATAGTCTTTGATGTTCTATGCTTGTGAAGGTGATATTGGGACATTTGAATGTGTATGAACAACCTTTATTCAAACATTGTTGGTACACATGATAGTGTTTTCACTTCCTATTTGAAGTAGGTTTTGTCGTGAATATAGTTTTATATCCGATAGAGCAAGTAAGATGTGATTTCGATGCTTGTCGGAGACTTGTACAAATCATAGAATGTATACCATTGCATTTAAACCCTGAAAGGTGCAAAGGTGGTTGGTAGGTTATCCCAATAGCGAAACTTGATAGCAAACTCTATGCACCTCTAACATTCCTAATAGCATATAATGATTTCCACCCTAGACCCCATGTTTAACAAACTAGGGTAACATGCCAACCATCCCACTAAACACTGAGGTGAGAACCCCCCCCTGCCAATTTGCTCAATGTCCACCATCCTACCATAACCACCCCACTAATGGATATAGGCAACCACACATACCAACATGTGGACCTCTAGACTATCACCGTTCTCTAATGCCACAAAAATATAACCTCCACCAATATGCAATAAGCCTTGCCCCCTTCCTTGCGAAATGCAAGTCTACCCCATATATTCATTTGAGTTTGTGGCATTGATCAACATAATACTCCATCCGTTTTAAAATAAAAGTTACGTTTGGACATAAACTACGTTACGAAATAAAAATTACATTTGGTGAGATTTCTCTCAAACTTCGTCAAATGAACTGGAATGTTGCCATAAACAATGTAAATGTTGTTGTTGATGAACTACCAAGTCAAATAACAATTTACACTTGTTTAAAAATTGATATTTGGACTCGACGGCGTCAACACACATCGACGCGGTTTTATGTGTGAGATCAATTGGTGTCAATCGCCAATGGCGATGAACGGGTGTTACTATGGACACCCCTAGCTCGCCGGAAAACGCTTACTGAGAGCTATGCAACGCACGCGGTTTCGTGCTAAAAGTGCAAAAAATGAAGCCCACGGATTTTCTAAAACGTAATTTTTATTTTGAATGGAGGGAGTAGTATGCAGCATGTGAGTTGGGTGGACCATGAAATCATGGATGGACATCGTTGCTAGATCTTACATACAACCAACATCTAAAATGTCAGGCTGATGATATCACTAAAAGTGTCCAAGACTGGTCAGTAATCTTATAAAAAGCAAAACATCTCTCGTTTACGCCAACATGTGGATGATGACATATGTCTCTCTCCCCACGGTGCCACTAAGGATTGATTCAAGCTCCGTCAAGTGCCACCAAACTTCTCGTAAGTTAATGTTGCCTCTTTTGCTCAAGTAGTAGCCGTGTGCTTGCCAATGTTATTATGTAGGCTTGCTTTAGACCCGATGGGTTGTCATCGGCCGTGCTAATTGTGGGTGCCCCCCCCTTCCTCGCCCAATAGAGAGAGTACCCGGCCACTTTATACGGGGCTCCTCGGGCTTGGAGGATGCCCTAAGCTTATAGGGGGCCTTTGTTTTCTACTCAAAAGTTACCGGCCTATGCTTCGGAAACGCTTCAAGTTGCAGCGTTGCCCACAACGTTATATTGGGAGTATATTGAGAGGCTTTGATCGACGTGTGACGTCACCACATAAATTGCCATACTACCAAATGACGACTCCTCCATAATTACAACAAATGAAACTATGGTAGAATGAATGGGAATCTAGCTAAAGGCATCTAATATTTTGATGTCAACGGAGCAAACGGGGATGATTTGAAGATACAATAAAATTGTGCGTGCATGAAAGTGTTGTTTGTACATGATCAGGTATGTCAAATATGTAGTGTAGGCCACAATGTTTTGACCTTGTCGAGGACTGCACAGTTTGATTGAGATTGAGGTAAGCAATACGACAAAACCGTTGAAAAATACAATGACAACATGGGCCACCCTAACCATCTGATTTAGATTTAGTGTGGCCATTACAACTGGTGTACGTCGTGTTTTGTATACTGCTATTTGTAAAAAAAATCATGCATTGATAAGTGTCATATGTCACCCTCTCTATTAGTAGTCATTCGACTGTGGTTGTAAGACGATTAATGTGGGTTGATGATAAGTGTGGACCATATCATAATCAAATAGTTAGTAGAGATAGTTATATGGGAGAGGAATGTGTCAAGTATCATGCAATGATAACGGAGTGGATGAATGCATGTCTAAGATGAGTGGACTTAAAACGACCACTTATAGCTTAGCACCCACTTATTTTAACATAATAGTGTGTGACTACTCTAAGATGATTAGCGAATCCAAAATGTGGCCATACCCCATTTTCCTTTGAATTTGTTGGACAATTCTCAACATTCAGTTGCAATGCTTATGACTTGAATCTAGAGGAAGGTTAGTTCAACAATCAGTTTTAATCCTTCTTGCCTCTACATCATGCCACTTGTCCGAAACATACTATGGTTGCAAGGCATGTCAAATATTATTTGGAATTAGGACCTTGACTATGGCTTGAGCAATGTTATGAACACTATATAATTGCATTTAGCATTGCTCAACTCTTATGTTGACCTCCCATTATGTATAAGCATGTAATTTATATAGTGAATGGGGCCTAGGTTGACATGATGTGAGGCATGAGATATGTTGAGAGCCTCCTTCTGACACTAGGTCACCAAAGTCTACTTATGCAAACAACCACATTAAAACTAAGCCAACCATACATGCAAGCCAATCCCATCGTAGCCTCCTTTTTAAGATGTCTTGTCAAAAATACGTTAACACATGTGTTAGTGATTGGAGTTGGTGCATCTAGAAAACCAACTTGGGTATAAGTGTCAATTCTAGAAATTGCTCTCTCTGTCTCTGTCTCTCTCTCTCTCTCTCATGTTGGGAATGAAGAGGAACTCATAAAGAGCAGAGGCAAATGTATGATTGATTCTCGGCCCCACATAGCATTGGGACACACTTGAATAATGTTATGCCAAAAATACACGAAACAATCAATTAGAAGTAAATGCTTATGTTTGTGAAGTGAACCGATTCGAGTAGATAAAGTAGATGTGTCTAATCCCAACTACGTATCATAATCAAACACACGTATTTGGTTGATATGTGATCAAGTGTGGCCTCGAAAACGTACACCAAAAGACCATGCATTTAAAAGATATTGCACCACATGCTCAATGACATGATAACCATTATGCACTCAACAGTCAACATAATTAGAAGGACCATTCAACGAGCACGAGAAGCTTTACCTTGATAAAGAATAAGATGTTCATACGAACTCCGAACCTTACGAGGAGAGTGGCGATGACCTCGATTAGGAGTGGCTAACCATTTAGGCACCACGGGCCTTGGCTTGGTGGTTAGGGCTCATGACCCCCAATGAGGAGGTTGTGGGTTCTATTCCTCATGCTAGCGTGGTGCTCACCACCTTAGTCCACCCAACTATGGTGGGGGGTCGTTGGACCTTGTTGTATGGGTACCTCAAAGCCCTTTGGGGGGATACCATGTCCAGTATCTTCAAGGCAGTAGTGGCTAGCTAGGAACTTGTATAGTGTGTCACTATAGTGTCCATCCTCGAAAGGGGAGAGTAGTATTTGTCCCAATGTCCCCTTGTCCAGTGGGCATCGGATCATTGGCATTACGAACAGACACTTTATTCACGCCGGCCCCTTGCTTGAAAGGGGTTGGAGTTTCTATCTATCTGGCTAACCATCTCGTACCAAGTTAACCATGTGTGTGTGTGTGTCATATCCCACAAAGGAGTGGGTGAGTCGAAATAGAAGTAACCATTGAAAGGCCGCCTACCCTTAGGGTTGGGTGGGTACCTCAAAGCCCTTTGGGGGGATACCATGTCCGGTATCTTCAAGGCAGTAGTGGTTAGCTAGGAACTAGTATAGTGTGTCACTATAGTGTCCATCCTCGAAAGGGGAGAGTAGTATTTGTCCCAATGTCCCCTTGTCCAGTGGGCATCAGGTCATTGGCATTACGAACGGACACTTCATTCATGCCGGCCCCTTGCTTGAAAGGGGTTGGAGTTTCTATCTATCTGGCTAACCATCTCGTACCAAGTTAACCGTGTGTGTGTGTGTGTCATATCCCACAAAGGAGTGGGTGAGTCGGAATAGAAGTAACCATTGAAGGGCCGCCTACCCTTTAGGGTTGGGTGGGTGGGTAGGGTAGAACGCAAGAGAGGGCAGTCCACATGTGTGGCCATACAACAACAAGGACGCCTACTGTGGGCCTTGGCAGGGTTTCCCACAGTCTGTTTTTTCCCACCCAAACCAACAACTTATATATGCTGCTGCTGCTGCTGCTGCCACTGGGGTCGGTTACTTTCTTTCCGAGTAACTTGAGCGTGACTGCTGGCCCGTGCCTTAGATCTTTGGGAGGACTTGGCGGCCCAGGTGTGGATGAATCCCAAGGCACCCTCCCTAGCTCACTATCTTATGCGATGGTCAACGTGCACGAGCGAGAATCACTTGGGAAGAGGTGAATGGGGAAGAATATATACTACCTTCCCTTGGATTGGGGGAAGAATTATAAGCACGCATTCGAAATCGCATGCTCTCTCTCTTAAATACCCCGCTCTTAAAGGTCGTAGCTAGGTTAGCATCTAGACGGTGCTCGAATCAACACCCTATCCAACATTAAACGCACTGTGAAATGTTGCGCGATGAGTACATGTTGGCATGGGGTATGAGCATGTTCGCCGGCTTAGCATCGAGTTCTCACATGTTTGGTTTCGGGTCATCATCTACTGATATGACCTTGCATTCTTTTTTATAATATATGCACTTGGATTTCAAAATAAGAGCATGTTTTGGAGCATTGGAATCACCGTGGTTATGAACAAGGTGAAGCATCTCTCGTTCACGCTGACCCAACGGTGCTCTCCATCTCTCTCGCACGATCTACCTTGCATTTTGATGTCGAGGCGGTCCCTACCCTTAAATGAATGAAGTTTGTGCGGACTACATTTGGTATTTTCTTCCCTACACAATGAAATTTGTTGAGGGGAGGAGGTAACATGCTTCTCCAATCTTGGAACATCGCCTCAAACGCCGAATGGTTGTGGGGATGCTCAATATGTACATTCATTTGCCTTTCCTTTGTGACATGAAAGAGACCTAAGCAAAGCCTCCTTGGACTAGCTACCCCCCCCCCCAAATGATTGGAGCTTCTCCTCTAGACCCTCTAATCGTGAAGATTTACAACACGGGAGGGCAAGGATAGTGTTGTGGGGAAAGTCATCCTCTTCTTCAATCCTTGTACACCACCTTGTGAATCAAATGGTTACAAAGATGCTCAAAAGAAACCTTCATTTGCCCCTTCCCCTGCCCCCCCCCCAAATAAAAATAAAAGATGAATGAATGGGTTGTAAAGTTGTCACATCCTTGTACAAAGTTTGAAGGTATGGTGAAACGTAGGAGGGTAGTTTTGGTATAAATGGAATTGAAGGTGGGTTGCTTTTCAAAGTTCTAGATGGATTAATTTGCAACACATTATTAATGTTCATGTCAAATATAGGTGATTATCACCAAACTTCATATCTTACCTCTTTAGTATTTCATGACACATTGTTAAAAGTCATGCTATGTGTATCACGAGTTTGGGTATTAAAGCTTTGTGTTTGATGACGTTGTCTACATCAATAATGAATTCTCTCATTGGTGTCCTATTAGGGTTTTCAATGTGCCCATCTACACATGTTGAGGTGTTGCCACATCAATGCAGCCCGGACATCGCATGGAATAACATGGGTTCTACATAACGGAAAGCTAAAGGTCTCAACTATGAGATTCTCTGAGAGATACTACCTACTCGGAGATGGTGGTACCAAGGTGACACCGATGTTTGTGTTATATTACTCAACATAAACACGCCCTAGTAGGGGTGCAAAAATTTCTTTAATCAACAAGTGTTGTCATCTTTCTAAATGTTGCAAGTTGGTGGAGCCGAGTGAATTGCATCTGATACATGGTGGTTGAGTTCAGTGAGCTATTTTCGATTCAAATTTAACGCAGTGACCCATCCTCAAACCTAAACATGAGCTTGAATGTGAATATATACAATTTTATATTGGAACAATTATTGAAATAGTTTATGACCACATAACATGTCCCTTAGGGTGAGTAATTGTTGTGTACTATAGCTAAACTTGTAATTATGTATATGAAGGTTGGCTATCAACAAACCCTCCCGTCAATATTCATTTCAAGGTACATGGGCCTTATGGGGTCACTTTTATAAGTTGGACACATGAATTCAACCTAGGGGTTTGCCTTGGGGGAGATAGGTGCATGTCAACATGTCTATGCCCGTTCAAGGTGTTTGCTTTGAAAGGAAGTAGTAGTCAAACTTAAAGATGAAGCAATATGAATGTCATTTGTTTTTACGAGAACAAACACCAAACATACAATCGTTAAGACAACATTCGACTATGTCAACTAGGCCAGGGATTTGCACCACTCAAATTAGTTGAAGGTGACAAAGGTTGGGAACCCCTCACGACTCGGAGATCGATCTCTTCATAAGTTCAACATGTAATATTCATCAATGATCCCGATCAATCTACATCAATTATTGTATTCAATGTCACTTGCTACTTATAATTACGCAATGTTATAACTCTTTGGTACGTAGTAGAGGTTCTTATTCCCGATCATGATCCCGTCGACAATCTATAGTGTATCATAATTTCGATAAGGTTGGGTTCGAGATTCGATAAGACCGTAACCAATAGTGACATGACACATGTCCTAGTTTTAAATGCTAAAGCGAGGAGGAACGAGTGGTTATGGCATACTCTAGACATCAATAACATGTTTGGGCCAACTGTTGGCTTCAAATAAAGAATAAAATTACCAACAAAATTGTAGTCCTCCTAATATCTATCTTCCTACTTGGAAATAGAAAACATGCCACCTTACACTTCACCAAATATTGTACATAATCTCTTAAGTGATCAGTTGTGGGTACTTCTACTCTAGATACATCTAGCTTTCTACCAACAAAGGTAACATCGATCTAAAGTTTATACACTCTAGAACATAAACACCTTTACTCGATGCATAAAAAACAACACTCTAAGTATAAAAAAGAACTTATAGTGAGGGCCACACACGTTTATTATCACACCTCATCCAAAGCGCAACCAGCTCGGACCACAGCCACTCTCCAATTATAGCCAAGTAAAAAGTTATTAAAGCTCCAACCCGAAAGGGAAGGGGCAGCCTTCATATACTATTCCCCCACAAAAGTTTGCCGGATCAACAACAACCCTTACTAACTTAACTTAACTTTAACTAACTCCGGAGGAGCGTTGGAAACACCTCACATTTGGCGGGGGAAAATAAGTAAGCACTTCCCCTAACTTTGGAGGCTCACCTAAATGGAGCACATGTGAAGATATCGCACTTAGGAGTGAGGAATGCTGGGAGTACATTTGGTACATGCAGAGGTGTCACTCATTGCCACAGAGGCTCACACACACACACACATATATATATACAAGAGAGACGCGCATGCAAGACTTTACAAAAGGGTACATCTCTAAAATAGGTACATGAGGAGGGAGTGATGTAATGTGATGTTATGTTATGATATGATATGTTATGATATGTATGATATGTATGATATGTATGTTATGTGATGTTATGTGATGTTATGTGATGTTATGTGATGTGATGTATGCATGCTTGAGGTTAAAGCAACACAAGCCATGGATGCCATGTGCCTGCTAGCTAGGGAAGCGGCCAGTGATATAATAATGAGATATACTTAACATAGAAATATTAGTAAACAAGTGGAAGCCTCGTAGTAGCAGCTAGCCACTAATTACCTAATGGGCCAAAAGCTGGGTCTAACGTCTCTCTCATCTAGGGATCCCAAGGCTAGGTGGGAGTGAAGAGTTAGTGGTAGCCCATGGGTTTTAATATATTAATTGAGCCTTATTAGCCTTCAATGACTGAGGGCCCTACTTAATCCTCCCTTTTGCATTCATGAGTGAATCTCAGGCCCCAGGCTCCTCCTCTATGTAAGGTATGTGGGTGTTATTTGGCTTGTTTTCGTTGGTCTCCCACTTCTACCGACTTATATTAGAGTTATACAACAAAACCGCGTGTTGCATTACCACATTTACAATGAAACATTTGCATAAAAATTATAAAAAAAATAAAATTGGACCTCCTCTGATATCGGAAGTGCATGCTTGTTGATTTCTTAACTGGATACACGAGGTCCTCCCAATTGTGTTCATTGTTGGGTGTAGAGTAGTTATTCGTATTTGAAGACGTAGCCCAATCTTATCTTTATTTCTTTAACGTAAACACGTGTCTTTATGATACTTGCTCTTTGATCCTTGCCAAACCACATAGAAAAGGAGTGACATAAGACATCGACCTCTCATTCATCCAACAATTAAAACCTTGAAATAGTGTGGAACCCAAAGGTTCCATTTTTAGGGTGAATTGACACCGAATTTAGTTATGAAGATCCTGGAATTAGGATCACTTCACACACAAGACCAAAGGCCCATGGCCATTGCATTCTAAGACCTCTCATTGGTCAAAAAGACCGAGACCGTCCAAGTTCACTTTACACTAGAGGGTGAAGGCCCAAAGACCCACACAAATTATCACATATGAAAAGGTCTAAATAAATTCCTATGTGACGATTTGTGGATAACGTTTCATGATCTACCAAAACTTGCGCCATGCCCACCTCCAAGAGGTAGACCTTACGCAACTTCTGGCAACATTTGTAAATTAACGACCTTTGGATGAGAACCAAGAGCCCTCACAACCTCATGGTCACGGCCCTTGGCTCATATGTGGAGTGGCCCTTAGTGTACTCAACGTCATTTGAAATGAAAACCTCTATAGGGGGTCGATTCCTATGTTGGATGGATGATTTCTCTCTCTCTCTTTCTCTCTCTATCTCTCTCAAAGTCGGAAGATAGGCCTTTGTCAATTTGGAGTATGTTTTCTCCTGTGTGGACAAAACCCATTAATGTGGATTGACCAAGAGGCATGCGGCTACCGAGTTAGGGCTAATCGCACCCTCTACATTTCGCATGAAATCCAAAACTCCTCATGCGGCACCCCCTATCTCATATACATATCCCACGCGAATGGCCTCTCCCCCCCACCCCCAAATTTAGCGGAGCGGGGGGCCGGGTCAATCGTCGGGGGCGGCATGGGGTCCCTTCCAAAAGCCTTTTCCAGCTTCTTTAATTTCCTACAGTCCGTGGCCTTTGGAAAGAGGCTGTAAAGTGGCCTTCGAGTGGTCTCTAGACTAACTAATTTTATTTCGGCCTTTCGACTTTATAGCCTGACTATGAAGCGGTTTAATTAAAAACAACAACAACAACAACGAAGAATCTCGTAACTTCAACGCGGCCTTTTGCGATCAATTAATGGACAAGTTGGTTTTGTTAGTTAATGTTTTGTGTTCTGTTTTGTTTTGGTTTCAGAAACGGGGAGTGGTCATGGACTCATGGTGATGTGGCAGAGGGACCTATGACCGTGTGAACCTTTTGCGATCAATTAATGGACAAGTTGGTTTTGTTAGTTAATGTTTTGTGTTCTGTTTTGTTTTGGTTTCAGAAACGGGGAGTGGTCATGGACTCATGGTGATGTGACAGAGGGACCTATGACCGTGTGAAATATCCAGGGAGTAGGAGGGTATTGGGATGTGTTTCTACTTTAGCTTTGGCTCCATCATGCATTATTCATTCAAAGGTGGTGGTAAATCTAGTAGTTTAGATTGGGAGGTCCTGCTGCTAAGGCTACTGTGGGCACAGATCTCCAGACTCTCGAATTCTTGGATACTGAGCTTCGGAGAGTTGAAGTTGATAGGTGAGTAGCTAGGGTGTGGCTCCCTTATCTAATATAGCGGGGCCTCCATCTCCTTGTATTGTGCATCGCCGCATGTGGCAACCCCCCTCATTGTTGACGAGATATATAGTAGTTACTCCAGCTTAACAGGTGGACCACATTTTAATAAGCCCACCTCAATGGGATGAAAAAGAGAGAGAGCGAGAGAGAGAGAGAGCGGTAATTATTGTGTACGAGTGTACCTTTCATCCATCCGTCCAACGTAAAAGCTTCACCCCCTAGAGTTTTGTTGCCGATTCGTCTCAAATGGTCTTGGGTAGACTCGTTTGGGTCTTCAAAGCTAATTCCAGTATCAAATCACCTTTAAAAACAAGTAATCTCTAGGTTGTATGTTAATTTCAGGCATTATATGTTGGATGAAAGGGAGGTACGCTCGTATACAATAGACCCTCTCTCTTGGACCTCGATGGCTAGAGCTTCGTCACAGTGTCTACGTAACCTTATCCATTGGGAAGGTGAAAATGTAGCGAAATGTGTTTTCCAACGTGGAAACTTTTCTCTAGACATTTTGGATTTGGAAATGATGGCGAAAGAGATTCATCGTTCAATATAGAGAAGTTGGATTGGAAACGAACCAACCAGCTTTAGTGTGTAGGGGGGGTTTGTGTTTTACTTCAGCTCCTTCATCCATGAAGGACGGGTGAGTGTAGATACACATTACAAAGCCTGACCTACCATGAATAATTGCACACTCCATGAAGCTATGGTTGTGTGGGTAACGATTCTTTCATACACTAGTGGGCAAGTGTATATAAACAAAGTTTAGATGTATAATTGATACACGACATGCCATGGTATCAAAATATTTGTAAATTGTTGAAGGTTGTAAATATGGGTATTGTGGAATATTGCAAGGGTTTATGTACTATAGATATCTCTGTTGATATTTATGTTGGTGTCGAAGGGTTTAAGATTTGTGACAACCGTGCTATTAACATGACAAACCTAACATCTATAATATATGCTTGATTCATATTAACTGAAATTTCATCAAACCAATTTGGGTCTCTAGTGTTTATTCCAAGGTCAAGTCAATCTTAGTTGTTTCAAAATTTGATTTGTAAGAGATTCCCAACATTTTCTCCTTCAACCAACACAAGTACCCAAGAAACCGTAGTTGTGTTCAAGAATACAATACCAATGGGATCGGTGATTATACATGTTTATTTACCCTTATTGATACCCAGATTGGCCTAGTACCGGCCCAACATTGCTCCAATCTTCCTTAAGAAAAATAGTCTCTTAAACACACATCATCGTCATCATCAAATGGTGGGTGTTTGTAAACATCACTTTCATGTCAATTGTGCATTAAAATGTGCATTAGCTCTATCATGTGTTGATGGACCATTTTGTGTTTATCTTTCACACTCAACCAAGGGCGTGGGCTTTGTGGTGTCTAGGTAAAGTCACCCTACTAAATGAAGGAGTCTTAGTTTTTTTAAAAAAATTTGAAAACAAGCTCTATCAATATTAGGTTGAGAGCCTAATTATTTCAATTGGACCTCATTATACTAATTGTGAGTCTTTGATGTCATTTTGGAGTTAAATGATTATAAAACAAAAGTATTCAAGATATAGTCTAG
Organism: Polytrichum commune; assembly: GCA_950295325.1. Lineage (NCBI taxonomy): Eukaryota > Viridiplantae > Streptophyta > Polytrichopsida > Polytrichales > Polytrichaceae > Polytrichum > Polytrichum commune. Next base: position 45,556,410 of record OX485804.1, read on the forward strand.
TTATTATATATATTTCTTTTCTCTAGTGGATAAATTTACACAACCACCACAAAGCTTCGACCCCAACAACCAATGAACTACATACATCAACATATGTGTAACTTACCCTCAATCAAAATGCAGATGTAAATCACTAGAACATGATTGAATTTCTATGGTATTTGTGTAAACTTGTTCATCGGGAAGATGAAAACGCAATGAATAATCATGTAACCCTAAAACGTTCCTCAATACCTTATGTGCCGATTTATTCCATGGACAGTTGATTGGATTCATGAATGCCCAACTCTCTATGTGCCACATGTAACGTCGTCTTTGGTTGAGGGTGATCTTAAATCCTACATATCACCTTGAATTTTAAAAGTGGTGTCACATGGGGCGCTCCGGTGCTTGATTATGACCCATAATGTACATTAGTTTGACTATATATGTGATATCATGGATCCAGAAGTAGCTTAACAAGCATGGTCCGATTGAAATGAATCAGCCCTCAACCTACAAGGGTATATATATATATATATGTATGTATGTATATACACACAAAATGAACAAAAGGATGTATGTATGTATGTATGTCATGAAATACACATTGAACATAACCAAAGTGTTGTTTTTATGTAATGGATAAATAAGACCATATCTTTGTTGTTTATGTTAAACAAAGACTTAATGCAAATATCAATTGATTTTAAAAATCGGTGAGGGAAAGTAGTTGAAGGATTTGATGTATGAGCTCAAACATGTTTACACCACAATAACATACACGCACAAGTGAAGTCCATGCGAGGGTGCAACAATGACTATGTATACTTTTTTTCGTGTTATCATTGGCTTTTGAGGGTTTTGAAGGTATGCCATCATGCTCGACCCTTCATTTCACAACCAAAATGACTCATTGTACATTGAAGAAAGCCTCTGATTAATTCATTTGAACCTAAAGGTGGTTTCTTTCCAATGAATATAAGAAGGAAAGAAGGAAAGAAAGAAAGAGAGGTGAGTAGTTGATGATTGTTGTTGTGCATTGGTGACTAAGATGGGATTGTCCACTTTGTGCCACATAGGGGGGAGAGATGGAATTACCTTATATATGATCGTACCTCTCATTCATCCAACATAAAAATTCATGAAATGAAATGCAGCTCGGAAGTTATGACTTTTAGCTATTTCACATCAAAAATAGCTTCAAAGACCACGGGTTAGGTTAGTCCAAGTCACTTGGACATGGATTGGCCACAAACTTATAAGGGTCCAATGTTTATGTCGGATGTATGAGAGACATGTTCATGTGCGTTAATATTCTCTCTCTCTCTCCCCCACATTGGGACATGTTCTCCAATTGCTTTATTTTTAACCTCCAATTTCCATATCATTTAGTGTATTTTGTCTTGGACGCATGACATGTATGCTTGCAAGTGATACTTCCATCTCTCCCACTAAAACTTAACCCCAAGCCATTTCCTCTGGATAGAAGGAGGATTATCGTATATGAGTGTAACTCTTGTTCATCCAACATAAAAAAAAACCTCTAAAATAATACGCGGCCCGAAAGATTCATTTAAAAATTTAATTTCACACCGGAATGGGCTTTAAAGACCCCGAATCAGTTGACTCGAGGTCATTCAAGATGAATCGGCAACAAACCTATAACGGAGGTCAACTTTTTGATGTTGGATGGATGAGAGGTACGCTCGTATACAACAAACCCCCCCTGCCTCTCTCTCTCCAAAACTTGAGATTCGTGGCACCTATGCAAACTCACCCATCGTGGATGAAGGGACTACAACAACAACAACAATAACAAGAAAACGGTAGAACCATGAGGCTCTGTCCTTTGCTATGAAAGACTACAATTGTAGCTTATTACTTTGCTCATGCCAATCCATGGCTATTCACTATACCAAACATTTATTGGATTTGGTGCACCTTCTTCTTAAATACGGGTCAAGGATTGAAGCTACTCATTTATCACCCGAAAATTTTAAAATAAATAATCAAGAACTGCCAAAATAACTATAGTTAACTAGATTTCTTTCAATGCATTTTAGGGAGCACTTATATGTATATATATAAACTATAGTTAACATCCACATTACATAAAGTGGACCAAAAATAACAAGAACAAGTAACGTCCAAGTGTGAACACAAAGTGGTTAGGAAATTTGCTCTTGAAACGAAGAAGTTGATGCATAGTCTCTGTCCTCCAGACAGAGCCAATAAAACACCTACAAATTGAGGACCAATTCAATCCGATTCGACACCACTAGACTAATTTGAACCCTATGCCTATGTTTCCAAGATAAACTAATCCAACCAGAAACACTTGCCAGTTCTATTATAATCCGTTACGTTTTCACCTTCGCGATGGATGAGCCACGAATCCCTAGCCTCTCCCTCCATTTCCTCTCGCCGGAGCGCATTCATTCATTCATCCGTTCATCCGTTCGTTCGTTCATATGGAGAGAGAGAAAGAGAGAGAGAGAGAGCCCATGAAGCGACTGTTGGGGAAAGCACCAAATCGCAAGCTCTGGGATTGGACAACGGCCATGGGACGGGGTGGCCATTACCCAACACCTGACCCCCTTCATTAATTGCAATTAGTGAGTCCGAAAACAAATTTGGATTAAAGTACACTTAGGGGGCGGCGAATGGGGGGTCGCCACGTATGCACGCGGGAGGGAATTAAGGGTTTCGGGCAGGCACGAGGGAGGGATTTCCGGTCATAGGGTGTTTTTGACCACACACAAGACAAGGGGAAGAAGGGAAGGGGAAGAAGAGGAGGGGGGGGGGTGTTGGTGGCGTTAGTAGTTATTATGTATGTAAGGCCAGGCGCGAATTGAAGGGAGGTGGGGAGGGGGGAGGGGGATGGGTGATTGAGCTTGACCAGTACCTGGGGAGTAATGGGGATGGAGGGCGACAATTGACCCGGATTAATGAGGGGGCGCTATATTAAGGCCGCAAAAGGCCACAGGTGGTCCTTGCCAATGTGGCCATAGTGGCAAATAAAGGTGGGCGGCCGACGCTCGGGCGCACATCTGTGCTTTCAGAATTATATATATAGGCCCCCCGAATTAACTTAGCCCCTCCTGGATGATATATGCCTGCCTTCCTTGCCACCCCCCCCCCAATTTAGCCTTCACGCATTGCATTCCCGTCCCTCGCCTAGCTTTTTGCTACTGCTGCTCCGACCCAAGATGCATGAGGGTTTAAAGGCCGGCCGTCCCAACACGGCTCCAAAGTCATGTAGTGTGGTCACGGACTCTCGAGTGTGGTGTGAAGTCGTATGTGACGGGACCCTCAACCAAATGGCTACTAGTGAGGCCGTGACCGTGGAAATTGTGAGAGCCCACAAGAAGAGGGTTTAAAGGCCGGCCGTCCGTCCCCAACACGTCTCCAAAGTCATGTAGTGTGGTCGCGGATGCTCAAGTGTGGTGTGAAGTCGTATGTGACGGGGCCCTCAACCAAATGGCTACCAATGAGGCCGTGACCATGGAAATTGTGAGAGCCCACAAGAAGAGGGTGTAAAGGCCGGCCATCTGTCCCAACACGTCTCCAAAGTCATGTAGTGTGGTCACGGACCCTCAAGTGTGGTGTGAAGTCGTATGTGACCGGGCCCTCAACCAAATGGCTACTTTAATGGATTTTCTATTCATGCGGGTACCAACGAGGCCTTGACCGTGGAAATTGTGAGAGCCCACAAAGAGAGTGAGTCCAAAGGCCGTCCCAACACGTCTCCAAAGTCATGTAGTGTGGTCACGGACCCTCAAGTGTGGTGTGAAGTTGTATGTGGCCGGGCCCCCAACCAAAAATGCTATTTCAATGGATTTTCTATTCATGCGGGTACCTCACACGTGAGAGAATAGAATTGAATCAACGGTTGTGAGCGTTCGGAGTGCCGTGGTCTCTTGGTTTTGTGTTTGGCCTACCTCCAAGAGGTGGTTTTTGGAAATAGTCCAAGTGACCATGAAACATGATCCGTTCAATGCCGTGTAGGAATCCGTGTAGACTTTACATCCATCTTGCATTCACATACTCCGTTGGTCCATGAAGCGTAGTGGGAAACGAACTTGGACTGGCTCCGCCCTTTTCCACCAATGAGAGTGCTTGACGTGTAATGGTCACAGGCTCTCAGTCTTGTGTATGATGTGGCCCTAAGTTGTAGCTCATGACAGGTCAAACTTATAGATGTGGGCAACCAACCAAAGGCTCCTTACCAACATGGACCGCTTTTAGCTCCAGTTTGGCCAACGATAGCCACTAGATGTAACCATGTGTCGGTAGGAACTGTTCACTAGTGGCCCGCATCAATAAGTATGGGTGGGTTATTAACCCAACCTCGATTTACTACAACGAGTATCCCCCAGAAAGTTAGTAGGTGTTACTATTCGGAGTTACACAATGTTGTAATTGTTTCATGGGAATGTAACATTCTAATAATCAAAAGTCATTTATGTTCTATAATGTCTAAACAACCTACCGAACTTTCATTAATAAAAATTGAACTCGAGTAAGATGTTGTTGCACGACGTACCTCCAAATAGTAACACACACTAATTGGGATAATCAATGTAACTCTTCACAATGCGGGTACATTTGTTCTTCCACTAATTGCGATGTGAGCATGTGGGTGGGCGAATCACGAGGAGTCACGAGTGTGGAGTATGATGTAAGATAGTACACTAAATGTTGCATCTAGTGTCATGTGGTATTGTTTATGTCACTATGGTAAACTTTTATAGATGATGCTTCCTATGAATAAGTTTACAAATGTTGGCAAATACAGACCATTAATCGCTAGTATTGTTGCTAGAGGATGGAAAGTTGATCCCCTTATTATCATAACTGCAGGCGCTAGAGCCACTACACACATTCCATCAATGAAATCACTCGAAAATAATTTCAAAATACCTATGCCTACCATTAAAAACACCTTTAAAAACATCAATACTATCGCTATAAAATATGCCATGTCTATCCTCCTCCACAAAAGAAGAATAGAAAATCACCAACCGCTACCCCAAACACTAGACCCCCATAGTTAAAGCTAAAAAAAAAAAATTTAAAAAAATTTAAAAAAAAAATCTTTAATAACTAAAGCTACTCCATTCAATCAACCAATAATGAGCTAGGGACTCGGTGACCAAACTCATATTAATAAAACCTAAAAACTAACCATTATGGTCCTTGCTACTGGTTACTTGTGACTATAGTGTCTACTCTCGAAAGGGGGGAGTAGATCCTTACTTCCATACCTTTGTCCTGTGGGCATCGGATCGGGGGTGGATCGAACATACACTTAATTCACGTCAGTCTCCTCCGGAGACCGAAGTTTGTTTTTTTTTTCTTCGTCTTTTTTTTTTTTCTTCTTTACAAATGTTGTCATTCCAACATACTTTTCGTTTGTCCACTTTTAGTGTGGTGTATCCAACATCCAAACATTTATGTAATGAAATAATGTCGTGGATGATTGAAATTTGCATGAAAAATCACCTAATAAATAACAGTAACTACAACATTGTGAATCTATAATACCCAATATCTTTTTACAAGGAATGATAAAGAATGTTATGTTTGTATTCAGTCCTGGTGACACTACATGGCCAATTTGTAAGACAAATGAAATTGGTGACATTAAATTCAATATATTTAGTGTAGTAATCATAACATTACTCATCTGATGAGTTGTGTTCAACTGTCTCTAGTTTAGATTCAATTCGAAGCATTGAAATGTTGACATCCAGAGGCTTTATTCTCAAATCTACTACAGGGCCCATGAAACATAACCCATGAGATAATTAATGTTATGATAAGTTGAGGAATTCACTCCTTGAGGTGCTTATCAAACCAGGAACAAACTAAATACATATCAAGTGTGTGAAGAATCCTGCTCGTTTTGGAGGTGATGGAAGAGAGGTTTTGGGATACATGGGCGTTGAAGGAGGCAAAGCCTTTTTTCCTTCGCGTGGGGTATTTCCGTAAATTTTTCACATTCTCCAATTTCGAGCAATTAGATTTAAACAACAAAACTTGTGTTACATTGAAGCATTGCAACTAGTTGATTGATAATCATATGTCCCCTTCTTCTCATCATAGATGTCGGAAGTGCATGTTTTGTTGAATCCTTAATTGATACATAGGCCCTCCTAATTATCTTCACTGTTTGATTGCGGAGTAGTTCATAAAATTTGAAGACATAGTGTGATTTCTTTTAAACATATGTCTTACTACTGTTTGTTCTTTGATCCTCGCTAAATATCAAAAAAATCAAATATGGGTGTCCAACTGTCACGTTCCTCTTTATTCACAACAACGATACACTATAGAATGCACATAAAACACTACATTTTGAACTTCCAAACCAAAATCTTTACGACTCAACCATGAGGTTGTGATTGCCGATGAGCTCAAACCACCCGACCATAGGACATAGACAAAAGATTCTCTCTCCTCTCTTGAGACGTTTTTTTAATGCCAAAACACTACATTCACTCTCTCTCATATAGTAAAAAAAATCTATTCATAGCTCTATATTTGGTTCTACTATGAATCTTCTATCTTTTGGCTCAAACACAATCCACAACCTCTTTCAAACACGTCATGTTGTTACGGTGGATGTTCTTGGATCCACAACTAACCACATACCACTCAAATGTAGGTTTTGAATGAAAATAAATAACTTAATCGGACCCGCTTCCCTTACCTTGTGGTAATTGGGTGCTTGTGAGGTGTATAGGACAGACATGTTTCTCATATTGTACCCGTCCACTTTGTGATGTTTTCTTCATTTTTCCTTTTGTTAGGTGGAATATAAAAATTTCTTGTCTTCCTTGGTATCACTTCTTCCTAGGTCAAGGCTAGACATCCACCTCTTTAAGGTGGGCCCTTGCCAATATCACCGAAGATGGATATGCAACCAATTAATTTATAGCACATATATTTATTTTTGAAGGTGATTTGAAGTTGGAATCAACACCAGAGACCCAAGTCAATTTTCAAGGACTCACTTCATACAACGTAACCACAAATTCATGGAAATTAGGTTACTAATAGACCCTCCTTTACCTTGGTAATGTTGGTGGGGACCCAATTCAAAGAGGCGGGTGTCTCGCCTTGGCCTCCTTATGGTTGGTTGTTTTGTGGAGCTCCACAAATTTTTAGCAAGAACCCACCATGTGATAAGAATAACCCTCCTAGTTTATAAGAATAGCTACTGTCGAGATCCGTTCACCTACATTAAACCATGCACTTGGCTATACTCCCAAAATTAACTAGCTTGTCAAAATACCTAGGCTTAGGATTCATGACTACCATGTTTGGAGATCTGGTAAAAAACTACCCCCTACAAGGTTATGACAAGTCATCCCAATTGAATATCATAATAGACTAATTCAAGGTCTTTGATATTGATTCCATGGTCCAAGGGTGTTTTAAGCATAATGAACAACTTCCGAGCTACCTATAATGGGTTTCTAATGGTTTCACCCGTTCACCTACATCACTTGCCACAACTCCTTGGCCAAATTGCAAGAGCTTGCACTTCATCAAAGTCATCCTATGAAGGGGTGTGAGTCATGAGCCAAGATGTGAACATGGCAACTAGCCTAAAAACCACATTGAATATTTTCAACACTATAAAAAACCATTCACACAATACCAAACATCCTAGGCTTTTTGACACAAGTGCAAATTGGTTAACAATGTTCATTTCTTCTTTGTTTATGCCCAATGCTCGTACGAAACAAGCTCGGATGCGTGGAGGCCAAGGCACTTCTATGTGCCAGCACCTAGCCAAGTCAACGGAAATCACTATATATGACACAAATTTGACCCCTTTCCGTACGAAAGTGTGCGTAATTTTTTTCTCAAAGGCCAACACAATTGTAGTGAGAGATTGAAGCTCAAGGAGGGAGAGTTGACCGCCATGTAGTCCAGGATTGGAAACTCATTTGCAATTTGATTTACAAGATCATGTTGGTGTGCACATGAGATTGTCATATTTCACATTAAAAAAAAGGGTCTAGGATGATATATTCTCATTATTCAAACCTTGCCCGAGGTTTTCATATTTTTTGAATGTGTCTTTGATCAACCCACACATGCAACAATCAAATCGAGTTGATGTTATGACAACCACATTCAAAGAACCTATGCCACTCCTTGCCATTTCTGGAAATGCTTGGTTGATCCCATCCAAAGCTTTGCATTATTCTCTTGTCCTATAATGGTTGGCATGTGGAAATATGCTCTAAGAAATGAACAACTTCAATGAATCTTCAATATTATAATGAACAGATTCTTAATGACTTGGCCATGGAGTCAAGTCATCACTTTTGGACAACCCAATTGCAAAGCAAAATCCCAATTTCTTGACAACATATTTTTGTTACTGCATAAGATGTTGAGACTTAAGAATCATGACCTAGTGGGAAAACCATTTCCATGTGGGACTTTGCTATCCACCAATGATTATTGCCTCAAGAAATGGGTCTTAGAAATCGGGAGACAATGTAAAGCACCCATATATATATATATTTGATGTCGTTTCATGAGTTGTGGTTGTAATAACTAACAACATGAACTGGTAAATAAGTTGCTTTCGATATAGATGAAAAAAATTAAGCATGTATGAACTTATATCTAGGGTTGGAACCTCATGGCGTCGGTGTAAATTGGCTATAAGCAATATTATGCGTTACCGTCATTTTTGATACCATGTGTGTCTTTATAATTGAAATATGTGTGTTTCTTTTGAAACCATTCGGGTATGGGCATTCATAATAAAATTGATATTAGTCGAGTGTATGGACCATGCAAAGACCTCAATGCTTAGCCAACTTACCTTGATGTGACCCTAAATACTTGTACAACCCTAGTTGTAAGAGCATCTCCACCGCCACCACTTTTCCCTCTACATTGGTCAACATAGAGTTAAAGGGATCAAAGTGAAGGTGACAATCCATTTCGATGCAACAACATAGAGGGTCACTTATCCCGGTCAAACCTCTTTCAATGAGGAAGAATATCCATGTATTAATGAGGGTAGTTGTGGCAAGCTAATGAGGCCGGGCAAGGTCGTGTGCATCGTGAACCGTCGATGTTGGGGTTGAGGTCATTCGGGAAAGGTGTTTAGTGGTCATCTTGGATAACTGACCTTGATAAGTATAACATTTAGGGTCCCTGTCAACACAATTGACACGTGATGGGTGCTATTTGGATTAGATTTAAGACCTAGCTCATAGTTGATTCCACTATATATATATTTGAGTAATGTATTAATAATATGATGAATTCACATCCTAATAAAACAAAAGAATCCAAGTTGTAATGCAACGAGCCACAATGTTAGTGGTGGCATTTGTGGAGATAGAGTCACATGAAGTCGCATGTATCATGAGAAGGTTGTAAAATGTAAGGGATGAGGCCACAATTGTTCCTTATGATTGGTTTGATGTCGTCCAATAGGGCAATTGCACATACCATTGTGACATACTTTGTTGAGACCCTAAGCTACAGTAGGCATGCATATCCCTCATCTAGACCTCATCGATAATCTATAGGGTATCAAATTTTCAATAAGGTTGGGATTGACTTTCGATTTGGCTAGGATTGAAGTTCAGTCATGTTGGAACCGATAGTGTCATGACACATGTCCTAGTTACGAGTGATAAAGTGAAGAGGAACGAGTGGTTTAAATGAGTGGTTATAGCAAACTCTAAACATTGGTAATATGGTTGAACCAAATTTTGGCTTCAAAAATTCACAGTTTTTTCAATTTGAGGAGAAAAATTATTGAAAAATTATGCAATCCTCCTTATTTCTATCTTCCTACGCGGGAAAAAATTGCACCACCTTATACTTCTCCAAAATTTGGTGCAAAATCTCTTAAGTGATCCGTTATAGGCGTCTCTACTCTACATACGATATGTGGGCCTTATGTGTTCACAATGGTAAATTGAGAACCTTTATTGAGTATTATAAAGCAAGGTACATTGTCAAAAAGGACAACAAAAGATGAGTGTCATAATGAGATTGGACTACCACTACTAGAAATGTGGTAGTTTCATGACACGACAATTCGACACAAAGTGTCCAGGATGACACGAGCCCGTGTCATTTTGGTCACTTCGTGTCAAATTGTCGTGTCATGAAACTACCGCATTTCTAGTAGTGTATGTGCTCATGATACATACACCATTCTAGTTCAACTGTTAACACAATTGGGAGGACACTTGTGATCACTTGAAAGGAAAAGATCATCTACTCTTTCACCTCTCATAGTTTTTGTGTCTCGATTTCGATTACGAATATCGAAATGACAATCTTCGTGATTCACAAATTGCTAACACGATGAGAAAGACCCCCCCAATGTGTTAGAATGGTTGCAATTGTTTGGGGCTTGGAAGTGCCCACAATACGGCCACAAGTTCCTTACCCTCATAGTAGCTAAGTCAAAGCGACCATACACCAAGAAGGTCATACAAGGTATGTGGGTGTTGTTTGCTTACTTTTCGTGGTCGCACCCCTATATTTGATTGGTGTATGGTAAGGTGAGGATCAAAGAACAAACATCGTAAAAACACATGCTTCGAAGACTGATTTTCCATGTCTTCAAATTTATGAACCACTCCACACTCGACATGGAACATAATTGAACAGACATGTCAATGCAGTCAAAGACACGACAAACTGCAACCTTATAACCATAACTAAATCAGGGGAAGTCCGATTCTTGATCCGGCTTTTGCTAACGCAACACAAAGTATCGTTGTTCAAACCAAATAACACCCACATACCTTAATGTTATAAAAGGCCTGTGGCCACAATTGTTACCGTAATGAGCGGTCTGAGGTCATTAAAGTACGGCCGTTTATCAATTGTGACTACCTTTTATATCAATTCTGCCTTGACAACTAGCACAGCCAGTGCAACTGCAATTGATGTAAAAGCATTTCTTACTTACACACCGTCATTCTTGGTGAAGAGAGAGCTCAGGAACGGTGGGTGTAATAAGGCTTAATTATTCGCCATATAATGGCACACTACTTGCTTTACTAACTAGCCACATGCTTGACCATAAACCAACAAGCTGTTGGAGAGCTACGTACTCCCCCAAACCCATTATGTATTAGCTGGCTTAATTAGGGTTTTTGGCAACCAAGTTCACAAGGCGGGCTAGTAAAAGCTTATCCTCGACACGTTTATATCAATGTTGGACCGGTGTATAGGTGACCACATGGTATCAATACGCAACGTCAATAATGGTATCAAAGAATCTACCCAGGGGGTAACGAAATGTGTAATACCAACCACTGTGGACGTTTGGTGGGTATCCCAAGGCGAGAGGGTTTGGTATACCTGAGTTAGTCTTTGGGTTGATGTCATTCTATGTTATGTGTATACAGAGGTGGTTTTACTAGGTATGGGTGTTTTTGCCTGGTGTATGGTACCTAAAACAAAACAAAAATATTCTAAAATCCTCACACCATATTGGTATCAGAAACAAAAATGTGAGATCCTCGTTATAGATTTTCACTTGGTATTGAAAAATGATGATGCCAGTCCAACACTAGTATATACATAATCCATCCCAACCTGATCTCAATAGACTATATTTAAGGGTTTTTATGCTAATTCCAAGCCTCGTTTTTGTTTTGATGAAAATAAACCTCGATGTTTTGATCTTCAACTTGCATGAATGCTACAAATGCCAAATTCATGTAATATGACCTCAAGGATGATTGTCACTACCTATTGTCTTGGTAGTCATACATACATACATACACATATATATATATATATATATGAGCATTTATAAGCAATCACCTTCACAAGTAATCACCATCATCTATAGTAGGCAACTTGGAGGAGCTCACAAAGACTTTTATGAGTCAAACCTACCATAATTGAACAAAACATCATAGAGAACATGATGAACCTTTAGAACGTGCCACTTCTCTTGGTTAAACACCCATAGGGGATGAACCCAAATGTATGGAGTTCATGGCGCGTGAGTACATACTTTTACCCCTCCTTCCCAAATAATGTTGTCAGAATAACGCCAATTTTTTTGAAACTATGTATACTTTGACTGAAATCTAAAATTTTGGCTATAAAAATTCAAAATCATATCATGTGTAGATATGTTTTTACATTGCTTTGAAAGTCCCCAACATGTGATTTTAGTTCAAACTTCCATCAATTTCACAAACAACGTGTCTCACCTGCTTCTTTATATTAATGTATCATATGAAAGATCTACAACTTATATTTTACTCCTTCCCTAAAAATATTAAAGTACTAGTTTAAACCCGTACACAAAAGGGGGAGGGATGTTGCTATCAAAACGAACACACGTGCTTTAAAATCCATACATTGAATTTACTTGAGGTATACATCACCTCATTCCTTTTTGTTCTCCAAACTATACAAAACCATATGCATTTTCTTGCTCGAAAGGGTATTTCTAGCCCAAAGGTTGGGTGGGGTGGGGTGGGGTGGGGGGGAGGTTTGTGTGTAACTACAGTCTACCCTCTATAAATGTTAACCCTTGGGAGTGGATCAAAGTTAACATTTATAGAGGTGTTAATAGTTAACAATTATAAAATTACTTTTTTGAGCAATATACAAATCTTAACATTTATAAATACAAGCAATTGTGAAGAGTCCTTGTGAGAGAATACCATTCATAAAATTACAAACCCAATCAAAATTTTATTCAATATCAAGTTTACAAATCACGGGTGAAGTATGAATCAATGGTTCTTTGGTGAAATTCATCTGCATGCACAACTTGCAAATATTTCTCAATCTGCACCAACAAACCCACATACTTGGACACATCACATGAACGTGATTCCATGTACCTTCTAATGGTACCAAAACTAGATTGCAAGTCACTATAAGATGGAATGGGTTCCACCTCACACTCCTCTCCCCATGGAATGGTTGTATTTCATTCGTTAACATTTATAGAGTCAAATTTACAAAGAAGGGAGTACCATTTTGTTAACATTTAACACGTTTAACATTTATAGTGTGCAATATGTGGGGAGTAGAAGAAAGTTAACATTTAGAGAGGGTTAACACTTATAGGTGTAACATTTATAGAGGGTGGATTGTATGAACACCAAGCTATCCTATCCACACCCTTCATGCAACCTTTTTCATTTGTCATGATGGATCCAAACTTACTCACACACCCTCTTGCAAATGGCTTGGTGGTAAAATCCAAGTGATGGGGCCTAAGTGGCTCCTTGTAAAGATGGCATCCCGGGGGGCACGTGAGGGAATGCCTACAACTACAATGGTGATAGGAGAGGGCCGGACCGACTACATGATGGAATTGGGCGCGACATAATGAGCTTGGTCCTATAAGTTATGGTGGGTAGGTGTGCTTTTCCACCCTTTAGACCTACCTTCAATCATTTCCACTAAGGTAGATGGGTCTTACATGGTTACTTTTTTCCGACTAGCCCACTTCTTATAGGACATGAAGCACGCAATTAAGATAGTACAAGATGGTTAGAAAAAACAAAATCGAGGTTGTAGCCACTTTTCTCATAATTTTCAGAGCTCGTATTATGAATATCTTAATCAGTATCAGTTCTCATGTTTGTTGAAAGATTTTATACGTTTCCTCCAAATAATGTTGACTATTGAGTTAGGACGGTTATCATATTTTGAGCACATGGTTCAATCGCTTTTCAACACGTGTCTTTTTGGTGTCCATTTTTGGAGCCGCACCTAATCACATACCACTTGTATATAGATAGATGGCTGATGAGGACGAGTAACCAAATTACACGGGTCCACCTGAGCACGTTTATTGGAGGTGTGTTCACCAAAGGAGTTTGTTCTAACAATGTCGGTGTATTGAGGTTCAAGGTGGATGTTAAATGATGGTGTATGTAGAGGTTTGAATTAGAACTTCGTTGTGTGTATATAATCTCATCCGTTGGGATTGCATTGACCACTTTCATAAGTTCTCGATGATCCAACTGAAGACAAATTGACTATGAAACGATCTCAAAGGCCTTTAGTAACTTTAGTAAGATGTAGTTGGAATGAAATGGCCCTCAACCCGATGGAAGGCTTGTTTTTATTGGAGCCCCTTTCATTTACTATGGATGAGTTTACATAGACACCACGAAGCTTTGGTGGTGTCAATGTAGACTCACCCGCTAGGAAGGTGTAAAATTGCATCGAACAAATTTACAACCTATTATTCTTAATTGTAGCAAAAACGACTTCGAAAATGACATCAAAGGCTCCAAATTAGTCCAGTGGGAATTGAATTGGAATGAATCGGCTTTCCACATGTAGGATGCTTGTTTCTACTAGGGCCTCTCCATCCATGATGGACAAGTTTCCGTAAACACCACAAAGCTCTAACCAAATTTCCCGACCCAAATGGTACCCCATCTTTCATTTCAATAAGGATATGGTACTTGCACATGTATCATTGCAAATTTTCACGGTATCATCTATATACCCCTTGGACATTCTATAAGTGTTTTTGATACCGTGACTAAGTATCGAGTGTATCACTTATTGATATTAAGGTGTTTATTCCCCGGATGCATGGAGGTAGTTTGGTTATATGTGGAATATTTCCATGAGAGGGTATTTCAAGCTTAAAGGACGAAGCTCATTTATAAGGGATTGTTAAATCGACCATATGTTGGTCAAAATGACCACAATCAATATGTAAGGTGTCAACTAGGTTGTGACTTGTTGGCCAAGTTTATTAATTCTAACATATAGCTGATACCTTGCTCCTCTTCATATGTACGATGACTAATCAAATTTTGACAGATCATGTGATTGTGTGACATGTCTTTGTGGTTGTTTTAACAAACTACATGGTTGATTTCATAATTCCCTATTTATAACATCTACTTATACTTATTATCTTTGGCTTCTCACAATGTACCATGCTTAGCAATATTCCATAGATTATTAATGAAAGAAAATTATGTAGAGGTGCAACATCATTGGAAAGATGACTTCATGTGGTATGAGAGAAACAAATGAAATTATGAGAAGGGGTGGGAGATGTAGCAAGGACATTCTTATTTCAAAATGGGAACCATGTGTGTGTGGGATACCTTATCAAAACCCCTGAAGTACAACATTTTCATGACCAGAAAAAAAGATTATATATATACAAATCATAAACTAAATAATAATCTTTATGTATGTGCACAATAATCTCGAACTCCTAGAATGAATTGCCTCAATTATATATATGGGCTTCATTTACTGAATGATGGGGAATGACAATGACATCATGGGGGTATATGATATTTTTGAATGAATTAACTCCTTGAGTGATAAGGGGGCCTTAGAGTACAGTTGTCTCTTAAAGACTAGGCATATCCATACTCATTCCATGTGTATGTTTTGCAACCCAACTCTCATACCCTTTTTGTATATTGACATGGTACAAGACAATTAAAGTTGAAAGCTTTAGTCTCCCCTCTCCCCTCCCCCAACCCATTAGCAAGCATAATCTACATTCCCTCCCTCCCTCTGTTGAGTTTTCCCTTGTCCTCTTATACCTTCTGTTGCAGTAAACTCTAATAAGTTCCAAGGTGATGACTACGTATTCCAAGAAAATCTGTAGAGGATACAAAAAACAATGAAATTACCAAAGGAACAAAAGACATGCAACTACAAGTTGACACATGAAATGTTGCATTGGTTACCTTGATCATGTCCAATGCATCCTTCAATTTACTTCAACTAGTTGACATAATTATCCAAGAAATGGGGCACATGACCTAATAGGTCCCAATTCTCCTAGCTTTGTTCCATACCTCTCATTGCCCCTTGCTCTCAATGGTTGGTGTTGCTTAATTTATAGGATAATGGGGCTCCCCCACGCTAATTGGATTCCCATGTAGTGGGGTGGTTCCAAGGTTTGGTTACATGCACCAAATGTGAACCCTTTGTTTTCCAACAGGGACAATGATAGAGTTGATGATATTCAAGGACTTAACCATTTGCTCATGGAACACTCAACCCTAGCCCAAAAGAAAAAACTGCACTTGTTGAGCGACACAATTCCAAGGAAAACACAACAATCATGTTGTAGTGTTGTCGGTGCTTTCTCAACCTTTTCATTTAAGAGAACCTTGGTAACAATATTTATAATGTGTGTACCATGTTGTCATGATGGAGCAAGCAAGCAAGAGAGAGTTCAACCTTGGACACAGGTTGAGCTCACATGTATATGAGATCGTCCATATGAAGTGCAATGTGGAATTTCAGGGCAGTGCCCGAAACTTCCACATTTGCATGACACGATGGCCATTCTCATGCATAAACCTTTATGAATATCTTCCAGGATATGTGTACATTGTACTCGTCATTTTAGACACAGTGCAATATGACGACTTATAATGCACTGCCTCTTCCCCTACTGTCCTCTACCAACAACAGTATGCTCTCTAACCAGCAAAATTTTACAAAGGACAGATACAATTAATTATTTATGTTAAGTTTAATGCATGTTTACGGAACTAGGCTGTGGGCCCAGTGCTACGTATCCCAAAGGTCCCTTGTACCAAAGAATCCACACACAAAAACAACCAGGCATGGCTTTAAGCTTGGACTCACAAAAATATGTAGAGAAGTAAATGTGTCAACCACCAAATCCAATGATTCTGAATTCACCAAAAGCAGGGATTGGGCAATTGCAAGAAGTGTGTAGATTGCAAAAGTTAAACACCCACCTCAGAAAAAATTTGAAGGTTCACTCTGGGTGCACAAGGCATAGGGTACAAATTAATTTCACTCAAGTTGATTCGGTGTGTCAACCCTACTTCTTCAAGCACCGGAATTGAAGTGAAACTAGATGGTGATGATGATGTATGGCAGATTCACAGCAAGCAGCACCAAATGATGCAGTGTCCGGTCAAAATCCTAGTGTTGCCAAATCCAAGCAGCCACATGTTGTGATCTTTCAGTTTTTCTTTGATAATTTGAGGTATATTCTACAGATTCCTCTAAAATGATGGGTTATTTTCCTGAAGTCTTGAACTTCAACTGGTTATTTCTCAAACTCAACCGGTTCATCTGTGACTAGGTCTTGGTTCTCCCCATTCACTGACATGATGTATTCTCTGGTCTCTTCCTTGGCTTCAAATCAGGTGCCTGCTTCTGTAGCTTTTCAAGACTTAAATTAAATGGTCTTGGAAGAACATGTTCAAGGATGTCTTTGTAAGACATTTTAAGACTTAAATTGCACCTTTCAGGTCAAACCCTTGTGATGGCTTCTGTATCTGCATGAGTAGGAAAAGGGGGTCTTTTCGACATGGTCCATCGTAGGACTATCAAATACATCACATTTTGTGTCAAAATGGTCATTTCCACACATATTTGATATCAAATGTGATCTTTTGGATGGGTCCTAAGTAGCACATGTCAAATGTACCATGTCGAAAAGAACCACTTTCCCTACAAAGATAGATAGACTCCAGTTGGTTACTTTTTGTTGTTTGCTATCTTATACTACTCAAATTTCTGAGGTGAAATTTTTGTGTGCCTACATATGTATTCAAAGGACCCATGATCAATCCCAGGAAGTTTTGAAGCTAATCTCAAATTGTGATGAATTATAAAAGTTTACTGACATTGAATCACCCCCCCCCCCCCCCCCCAATTATGTTAACTTTTAGCCTAGAATGATTCAGAAATTTTGAGCTAGGAGTCCAATCACTTTTAAAAACATGTCTTTCTTTGTGTCTGTTCTTGAATGTGCACTTAGCTACCCGCCACTCCATATAGGTGTCTGATAAGATAAGTAACCGAATTAGGCCCCGCTTACTTAAGTGCTGGCAGAACCTAGCCTTCCACCTCCATAATATTCGCCTAGATTGTCAACTTTTCACCAACAATGTCATCAGAGACACATTACCTGAAACCTGAAACCCAAGATGGAGCACAACAGAAACGTGATGAAAATTGCAAGTTGATTGCAGATTGATCTCCCACCTCTGTGACTGTAAGAGCTTGCCAATGATCATGGCAACTCCCTACCTAAGGTGTGTGGGTGTTATTCATTTACTTTTCTAAATCAGACACCTGTATTTGAATGGTGTATGGTTAGGTATGGATTCACCTATGCATTCACTTAAGGAATCAACATACATGCACTTTCGATAACCCCATAACTAAGTAAGGGGAGGTCCGATTTTTGTTGATGTTTCACCATACATTTGCGAATGGAACACAAACTGATCGATAGAAGTTGAAGAACAAGCAAAACAAATGAGCCACTTAATACCCACATACCTTAGTGAGTAACATACAGAGCGTGGAGCAACGACTCTGGCCACACGTTGAAATCTTTCCCAAAGAAAGTGTGGCAAATTCAATTTACTTACGTCATATCAATTGTCTTCAATTTCTTCACATATTTGCAATTTGTAACTTTCCATTGTCGTATGGACATTGGTGTTCACATAGCCGAAAGTCAATGCCATCGAAAGCCGACGAGGCTGAACTCATCGCTGTCCTCATATAAAATGCTGCGCACGGCCCGAGTGAAGGCAGAGACAGCAGTTGTGTCCTGGCCAGCGGCATATGCTGTCTGTTCATGGGGAGGAGGTGGCCCTATTGCTGCCTGCAGTGTTCATGTTTAATTAGCTTTGAATTTGAAAATATTGTCAACTTCGACTATGCATCAAGCCAAAATTGCATGTTAAAGACTTTGCAGATATAAGTGATGGAACATCAGTGCTGTAAGGACATATTCGACCTCTCTTTAATTTCCCTGAGCAAGATGGACACCGGCATGTGCAACTCGGGTATAGAGATGTTTGTAGGTTTAGAAAGAGGTGGCAAGCCTCGAATCTTCTACTTTGCTGTTAGTGTAACAAAAATTCTGGCCATGATGTTTGGAAAATACCTCGACTATTTTATCTTGTTGCTTTTGCAAGCAGGGAGAAAGGACCCATACCTAGTAGTATGACGCTGGGTTCAACATTTTGCATGTTGATTTGTAATTTGTTTTTGTGCCGCATCAACTTTCTCATAAGTTTCAATCAATTGTATTGTGACTCATGGCACTTTCACCTCAAAATGAATGAATTAGTGCCGTAGCTGCCATGATACTAACTTACAGGGAATGGATATGTGGGAATAGAGCTCATAGACTTAATTCAGAAAGGATTGGAGGACAAATACCTACCTCCAGTGCTCGGAGCTTGCGCAGGTACCATTCACGCTCATAAAGGACTCCCAGATGCACCTTTTCTAAGGCAACCTCCTCAGTTTCTGTTCCCTCTGTCAAGGCTTCCGCATTGTGAAGACTCACGAAAAACTTTGCAACAAACTTCAAGTCACTTAATTATCACAATGTTTGCATCGTCGCTCATAACTCCTTGCCTGAACTTCATGTTTCACTCTGTCCTCAGTCAACATGACATCTGAAAATAGAGGATAGGTATGCAGCCTGAAATCAAGTGGATTTATTATATGTACACAAACTCTTGGGTGGTTGTTTTCCCTCCAAATCCACAATTACTGATTGATGAATGCAAACAATCGTGGAATAATTAGTGCTTCTATATTTGTATTATGTTCAAGAAGTTAGATATAAAGTAGAGGGCTATATAAATGAAGCTTCATAAATGTTGTTGGATACGAAGCTCGGAATGAATCTGCAGAAGGCGGCGCAAGTGCATGATGGGCTTCTTCAACAACATCTTGTTTTCACTACTGGAAAGACTCTTTTTTGGTACTTTCAGAAGCACAAAGACTAATCCAAAGAGATACAAAGTTTCACAAAAATACGTCTGACCAAATTATTAGCACAAATGTTCGAAGGTTTTACTTTCATCCCCATTTCCACACAGAGTACTGTAGGGTGTTTTTGCGCTATCATTTTTTATTAAAAGATTGATCATTTCCATTGTAATTGAAATGAGAATTGAAGACGAGATTAGTTCCGTGTCATCCACAGGTTTACGCATGTTACAACTTTTTGCACAAAGAGGATGCGTACGTATGTACCGATCACTTAAGGCATCCAGATCAGCAAAAATTTCTTGCAGATTTTCCCAGACATCCGCGCTCATATTGGGATCATTGTCTGCTGATAACAAACAAAAGTTACCAAGAATCTCAATAATTCCCGAAATCCCTCAACATAGATTAGATATGACTCGGGAGTCAGAAGACCATGTCAAATTTCAACAAAGGACTTGGATTTGCAAATCAAGAAGAATTTGACATTAAACAGGGTAAAGGACGGGACAGGAGAGAAATGCCTTGAGAGGAATTAGGGTTTGAAGTGGAAGCTTGAGCAGGGCGATCTCCTTCCTGATATCTAGCTGGGGCATACATCCCTTGGTCCTTTGCTGTCATCATCACCACCACTACTTCTTACACCTGGATGGACAACAAATCCACAAATCAAAAAACTGAAAGTCAGAATCTGAACATCAACAGAGAAACCAAACCAATTCCCTTTTCAGAAGGCTATTTCACCCTTTAAACCTTCAACACTTTTAGCAATTTCATTCTTATCGTGTAATTCCTTATTCTGGATAACATGGAGGTCATCATCAAATTCTTTCCAAATTATTTGTGTGGGTGTCAAGAAGTGTAACCTTTTTAATACAACAACCTATCACTATCTACCAAGAAATCACATCACAATGTATGTATATTCACATTGTACCATCTCAAACTACCGTATGTATGGCAGGCCCAAATCAGGCTCCGAAAGCATCTAAGGGTTAATTTTAAGCATGCTCCATGAAAAAGTGACTCAGTCACTAAGAAATTGATTGCCGGAAATGTGCCTGATTTTAAGCACAATGAATGGCAAAACTGATGTTTATCATAAATTATTTTATCCTCGATGATATTATTATGGCCTTTCCTCACATATCTTTGTTTTTTCCAGCACACATAAGCATATGAAGTCTACAGACAGGGAACTCATCACAAGGATCCTGGCAATTTCCTGCACCATGTTTTTCCTTGAGCCAACTGATTCCATGCCTTCAGAAAATATTACCAAAGTCTTGCTACATCAAACATCAAAAATGCCAAGAAAGGATCACCATGAAGTTCATGGTGGCTATCTCTAAAAAAATCAAAGACTATACATATCCATAGCTATGCAGTTGCTTTCTCTACAAAAACGAAGACTACACATATCCATAAATATTATGCAGTAGCGAACAACCAATCAAAATTGCTCGTTGGATCTCGGAAACTCACAGTCCTGGCATTCATCATAAAATTGTAGAAATTGGACAAATGAAGGAAAAAGTACATATGTTGGACTTTCACCGAGTGCTCAAAATCGGGCACATAGCCGGAACATCAGGCTGGAAATCGTCATCTTCCGTGACTCCTAAACCAAGGTTTCTGACCATGACCTAAATCTTCCGACACCAAGGTTTCTCAACAGGTTTTAGGACAATGGCAAGAAGATTTTAACCTTTTGAGCTCGAGTCTGATCATCATTCTGCCGAAACAACCAAGACAATTGGAGCAATGTGCAGGTTGAAATCACTCTTTTAAAGACTTCAAAGTGGATTTTGACATCATCAGCAGAGAAAATTTCATGCTTTCTTTGCACTCTGTCTCATGCCTCCTGTGAAACCTGGATGAACCCCCACAATTAGGGGTAGAGGTAGAAGGCCTTGAATAGGTAGAGGTAGAATACCAGAGGAGGTGCAACAATTGAACTCTCTTCCCAAATCCACACTTCTTAACTTACAAAAATGCAGCAATCCTGTTTAAAAATCCAGCATCATCATCATACCAATATATCTCTTCCACCGAATGCTTCATCACAAACTTGACACGGAGCCACGAAGTAATTCACCTTTCGATGTCTCTTCAATATGTGTCAAGAGATGAAAACAAGCAAACTTTTCAATCTTTCCAATGTTTCTTCAATGCTTCATCCATCCCAATCTTAGGGTAGAGACACATACATAATGTCATTCTTGTGAAATGTGATTTGTTCCTAGATGTTGGGTGGTTTGGTTGAGTTTAGTTTCCTTGTTCAAATTTGTTTTCTAGTTGGTGCTCTTTTCAATATTGCTAATGCCCCCTTCCCACCTGACTTTACCAAATAACCAAAGCCTTTCCTAAAAACCGGGTAAAGCTCGTTTAGTTACAACAAAGGCATCCGGCTATCCCAATGCACCTACAAGAATATGCTCCGGAGATTTTCAAGCAGGTTTTAGTTAAGTAGTTTTCACACGTGTTCATTGGTTTATCTACCCAGCAATGACATGTTGGATAGTTTTTGTCCCATCCCCAATGCCTTACTACTCATCTATCTTTCCATCGGTTTTTGTAAATGAAGCTCCTCGTGCCCTCACAGCTAAAGCTAAAAGCAACCAATCACAAGGGCGGGAGGCGACACTCTTAAAGGTCCTACATTCTTGCCTCATGTATAGGTACTGATGAAAAGGTCGATGCTTGAGGCTTATTAAAACCTCCACTTTTAAACCATGCCACATCATTTGCCAACTAGACTCGGGACTAGATAGTGTCGATGGTGTGAAGGCCGTGTTTTGAGAACCAACTTTTAGGCTTAGCTAAAGTCAAGTGGGAAAGGGGGCATAACCCAATGTACATGTGGTACTACACCGTTTATTGTATATAGTGGCGTGTACACTCTTTGCAAAGGGCCTAAACAAAATGCCTAGAGGTCTCAAAGTGTCACATCCACTATTTTGCCAATATGATATTATTCATCAACATAAGTAAACTTTTAAGTGAAAATATATACATTATGATATATAGCATATTGGGGCACTTGAGATGGGAGCTTTGCGTTTTAGTATGCAAGGGGAAGACATTATCAAGCATGCTATTGGCAAGTGTCATATGTGTTTATATTTTAGTATGCAAAGAGGAAGATATTCTCGAGCATACAAATGTCAAGTGTCATCAGTGTAAACTTTCGTCAACTTATAGGCCATTGTGTAATATAGGCATGCACCTCATAACACTATTGAGCATACTCAACCAAGATATCGATAAGCGCACCTGAACACCAAGTGTTTTGAGGTGACACCAACACTTTGGGTGCATACTAGGTTACTCTAATGATCGACAACTTCATATGTGTAATAATGTCACTTACCCTATCTTTGGGCACATACTAGGTTACTCTGATGATCAACAACTTCACCATTAATGTCACCTTATGACAATTGACATTCAAGTGCACTTACTAATATCTTGACATGAGTATGTTCAATGGTGTTATGAGGTGTATGCCATGTTACACAATGGTCTACAAGTTGACTATACTACAAACACATGACACTTGCCATAAGTATGTTCAAAAATATCTTCCCCCTTGCATACTAAAAAGAAAAGCTATCATCTCAATTATCCCAATGTGCTACACTAAATATCACAATGTAAATAATTTACACTTAAAAGAAGTTACTTAAGTTGAGAAAGTATTGTATTGACAATTAGTGGAAGTGACGCTTTGAGACCTCCAGGCATCTAGTTTGACCCTTTGCAAGTAGTGTATGTGACACTAAACACCATAAATAGTGTAGTATATCTCTCACGTAGTCATTGTACACGTCCTAATTTTATCCCGTTTTCAATCGAATGTGAGTCTCCTTGAATGGGTGAGACCCTACGGATGTTTTATTGTGGAGAAATAGTGACTATGCGAGGCTTTTTTTGGAAGTATAGAAGGGAGCATGTTGTCCCTTCTTTACAATGTCGTGTGCCCCTAGACATGAGGATTTCAAGGAGCTTTGAATCCTTTGATCATTTATTTTGAAAGATCATCTCAGTTTATCTGATAGTTAATGTTATCCACAATGGTGTTGAGTCGGTGTACTCATGGTACCTATCTCACGTAATTAATGTGTAAACCCTAATATTAACACATTTCAATTGAATATGAATCTCATTAGAAGGAGAGGACCTACAGTCAACACGATGTTATATTGTAGCACTACACTTTAACCTCCCTAATATCATGCATGTGGTAATAACCAAATTGTATGTGATGATTGGGAGGTATGTAGTATTAATGTGGATGGACGATGATAGAGAATTAGTGTAATGTGTGACATTATGAAAAAACACAAAGTCATCATTGCAATAATGACAATGTGATGAATGTGAGCGTGTGGTTTCAATTCTTGAGTGGATTATTTTAATGTTAAAACATGTGATATATGGGAGGTAAATGTGACAACAAGGAGGACGATTTAAATTGAACACATTTGTTCCCTAGGCTTCTGACATATAAAAGAGGGAGTGACATTAGGGAGGGTGACATAATGGAGGTTAGGGTGTATAGTATTTGTGCAAAGTTTTATTTGAATCAAAGAAAGTAGTAGGTCATCCTTTGTTAACCCCTAAATTACCAAGTTAAATTCGGTCAAAAGGAGCATGATTTCACATGTCCAACTTTGAGGTTGTTTTGTCACTCACATCTCATAAAGTTTTTCTACACTCAACTATACAAGTGGGCATGGACAATAGATAATCCCTAATTATACCAAATTTCTAACCATCCGAGCCTCATAGGTTAGGAGTATATGGACGTCATTTTTTTGTGGTAAGTTGTTTTCACCCATAGTAGATTTGTTCATTGTTGTGTTTGAGTGACGGGATGAAATCCAAGTGCACTAGGACTTTGTGCAAATGAAAGGTGTTGAAGTCGAGAGCCTACTGGACTTTCAAATTCAATATTTGGATGGAACCTCAGTTTTTGAGACCTCATGCATTGTATGGCACTTAAAATTTGCCATGTAAGACCATGCATGACTTATACCAAGCAAATGGAATTTCAAAATATCTATGACCGGTAGATGTGATCTACATGTATATTCAAGCACTTGCCACAAAAATAAAAATCACTTGGATAATATGAGACAACAATATGCTCAAGGAAGATCACAAATAATGCATATGGAAATTTTCCCTCTTTGGGCAAGTCATGTACCGAGGTCCTCCCAGCATGTCCATTTTCACGTTGCCCACCCCCTTCCACTTGTCATTTTTCCTTGTCACCCTATCCATTAGGTCAGGCATGTCACATGAGGCATCTTCCCAATGACGGACGTAATTTTGGATAACCAGATGCAAACAACATTTGAGATTTTTTGCACTTGTAAAATTATTGTAGGAATGAGATTTTCTCTAATTCCACTAAAATTCAGGGTGTTGCATCCTCAATGCCAAGTAGAGTTTCCCAAAATCCTAAGTAGTTCAATTGTTCCTTCATACAAGAAAAGGCCTCCAAATCATGGTCTCTTTGGATTTGTCAATAACTTAGCAGTTAACAATGCCATGTGCCCCTAGATGTTCAAAGTTCTTGGAGTTTTGACTAAGATGAAATGCTCAAGGTGTTTGTAACATTGTCAAGGTAATGTATATGCTATACCTACATTACATAATAATTATACAAATCCTATTACTCTCACAGTCTCAATTGAGCACAAATCGCCTCAGAAAGAGGGAGGCCATACGTCCATCATGTTAAGCTTTTCCGTAATGCTACAACAAGCATGCAAGGGTTATTTGAAACTAGAATAGATTGCAAGGTGTCCCTCTTGAACAATGTCATGCATCCTTGGATAGTAGGAATTTGTAGAACTTTTCAATCGATTTTTTCTTTGTGCTCCATATTAAATTTTGTTCTATAGTTGGTGTGTTCCACAACTTTCCAATGCCAATGTCCATGTGGTCCATGACCCACGTACATGATGCCATTTTGAATCCTTGGAAAGGGGGTCAACACATGGTGTTTTATTGTAGTACTACAGTGACTAAGAGCGTCCCCAGCAGCCTCGCCATAGGGCATGCCAACGCCAAAAATGGGGCATCCCGGGTTCTTAGGTGGCGGTACCGGCATAAATTGAACCCCACCAATGTCCGGTCCGGCATAATTTAGAAGCGGCCCGGGTATAGTAAAGGCCTTCCAACGCCATAAATGGTTCATATGGCGACCCTCCTCCGGCCCGCCAAGAGATTACTTTAATATCAGATACTCCGATATCCTACTTTATCCCATGTCAGATAGTAGGTGTCGTTGTCTTATTGATTGCTTCCTAATTATACCGGGGGTATGCCTAGGCTTTGGTGGGCTCTGACTCAAGATGAGCGGCCCCGCCCAAGATGGAGGGCTCTTAAACACCATATAATATATTATTTTTGGCGGGTTGCTTACTATCTCTCCTGGGGATGCTCTAAGCAAGGATTTTGTGGAGCTTCGATAGATATTGCATTTTGTGTTTCATATTATAAATTTGTCAAATAGTTGGTGTCATATAACATTTGTAAGTCAATGTACATGTGGTGCATGGCCCACATAATAAATGTACATTTACTATATTCACGTTTACAATAGAATACATGATCAAATACGAGAGATTGTTTACCTCAAACTGCATAGATTCCCTTAAAAGGGATCATGAGAGCCTACGGTGAACACATGAGGTTAAATCACGGCGTTGCACTAGCTACGGAAGGCTTCTTTGCTATTAATATAGGTACATAGCATGTTCTCCGTTCTTTGAAATGTCAAGCACCCCTAGATGTTCGGATTTTGTGAAGCTTTGATTGAAATATCTTGATGTTTCTTATTCAACTATTAAGTTGGATATTTGATGTTGTCCATGACATTGTTAAGCCATTGTACATGTGGTACGTAGCCCACATGATATATGCAGATCGATGCTCAAGAATCGTAATGCACGAATTATAAATTTTATAGCATTATCAATTAAATTTAATAGATGTCCTTCCATTGCATGTATTTCCTTGGAATGGGGGTCAACACATGAGGCTTTTATGTGTAGTCCACCAATAACTATGCAAGGTGTATTTGATGTTAGATAAGGTAGCATGTTGTCCTTTTTTAACCCTCCGATGCCAACAATAATTTGATAACCTCTTATGTTATAAATGCAAGATGATCTAAGTTGAAAGCTCGATAACCTAAAGATAACATTGTACAATGGAATGTTATCCCATTGTATCCACATTTATGATGCAAGAAAACCACGTCTCGTGACTTTTCACAATCTCATAAACAATTCATATAAGAGTAAGATAACATGTTACTTTGCATAATATTTAAGAAAATCCCAATCATTACGTAATCACCATGAATTTTATAATACTTGATAGTGAGGACCAAAAACACTAGATATAGAAAGAAATCAAGACTAGCATATATGTACGTGTCTTTTAAACATAGAAACATTCCAATTCTCAATCAAGACATATGCAATACTTAGGATTCTCATTAGCAATGTTGGCTAGAAATGCACATGTGCATAGGAAAAATACAAATTATTCATAATTAAAAAGAAATTAAGAAGAAAATACGTATTCCAAAATCCGTGTGGGCTCCTCAATTTAATAATTCGATGTCATAGCATACTAGATTCCTGACGTTGGTTCAACATGTTTATTCATTGAAGCGTTGCACCTACGAGAACATACAATCCATGCTTTTATAGGATGTTGTGTCCTTGCCTCCTAGATGCTAGGATTTGGCCACTAAAGTTCTTGTTCGGATTGGCATTAGCTCCTATGCTCTCCAAAAACCATTATTTCGATAATCGTTTTTTAGGGTTTTTTGGGCAAATCCCACACGCTTGTTCCACCAAGAAAGCCAAACGTCCTTTGCACCCTTATTGCACCAATTGAAGAGAGGCAACTTTCATTACATCCTTCCCACCCTTAAGAACCGATGGGTCAAAAGACTATATAGGGTTGTTTCTCACTCAATACTTAATGGAGAATGAAGATTTGTGCTATATTGCAAATTGATCTTATGTGTGAGAGGAGCATGCGGCATTGGTCCCATTCTTTTGAAAACTTGTTCAATTCTAGATCATTTTACAATGATTGTATGAGTTTACTCATTTGAGAACCATTTTCAACTATTGTAGGATTTCCTGTCAATATCACTAGCATTAGAGATTACAAAAGAGAGAGAGAGAAAAAAAAATGTTGATGCATGAGCATCATAATGAAAGAAACATGTTCACCATTTCGTTTAGAAAGAAACTAGTTTAGGACGTAAGGGTTGGCCAAGGTCTACTACATGCCCTCCGAGAAGTGGACCTTAACATGAAAAACAACCATGTAAGTAAAAGGTAAATCGAATGTCATCAATTTCGAATAACACGTTGTTATTGGCTATGCCCTAAGGATATGAGCCCAAAACGAGTGCTCATATTTGTTTTATGGTTAGAATTTATTTAGAATTGCATTTGGAGTGTTATTGAAACAATCAAAAGTATAAAAAGAGTGAGGCTTGGTGTGGTTTATGTTTTAGGCTTTAAGTCTATTTTGTGTGGTTAATTAGAAGCTTAGTGACCTTAGGTAGTGTTTTGTTTAAGTGTGTAGTATTTGATGAGGCAAGGGGAAGGGCCTTGGGCTTTAATGTTTGAATTAGAACATGTTCTTGTTGGTTTAAAGGGTGAAGGTTAGTGGATAGGATAAGGTCCTACTAAGTAGGAGAAGGTTAAGGGGCTTGTGGTCTTGGGTGCCCTCTCCCCCTCCTCCTCTTCCCTCTTCATTCCTCTCTCTCTCTCTCTCTCTCTCTCTCTCTCCTCTCTAGGACCTTGGGAGCTCTTAGAGCTCTTAGAGAATGTGGGAATTAGGTAGGGTTAGTAGAATTAGCGGGCTTGTTTAGAAGTAATTAGGTAATGGGTTGGGTAGGATTAGGTAGATAGTTGAGGGGTTTAGGTTGGGTTGCAGCCGGAGGGTACTACTTACAGCCGAGGCTCACATTCTCGGTCCAGGGGCTATCTGGTCACTTTGAAGCTTTACGGTTGCAGTCCAGGGGCCTAACAGGTGCAGTCCAAGGGCTATCTGGTCACTTTGAAGCTTATACGGTTGCAGTCCAGGGCTATTTGGTCACTTTGAAGCTTATACGGTGCAGTCCAGGGGCTATATGGTCACTTTGAAGCTATACGGTTGCGGTCCAGGGCCTATCTAATTACACCGAGGCTTACAATTGTAGTTCCAAGGTCCTATAGGGTTGAGGTTGTATGGCGGCTTCGAGGCTCAGTGCAAATCCTTGAAGGAGTTAGGTAGAGGATTAAAGGGGGCCAAGAGGATGTAAGCGGGGGGACCATGGTGCTACCTTAGGCTTGGGGATAGTGAATTAATTAGGTTACTACTTCATGTTAGTTTAGATACTTAGTTCATTAGTAAGCTAGGAGGACTTTATGATTGTGATGATAGAGAAGAGCGTTTATTAACGCTTGTAATATTATCGTGGAATGGATTGGTGTGCAATGATTGATGGGAATTGTAATGGAGTCTCACGCATTTGGTATAAATGGAGTATGGAAACATGAATGTGATACCCATTCCCTCACCCGGACTAGGACGCTTAAGGGTGGGTGGTTTGGCCTCACAAAGGAACAAGACCTAGGGGTGGTCTCTAAAATGAACCAAAGTTTGGCAGCCAACTAGAACCAACCACATATGTGTTGTGATTCTATGGTGTTAGTGACTTGCTCTCCATATGGAGTCCAACTGTAAGTGAGTGTTGATCTATACTGGTCTCTTAAATCAACTGAGGTTTGGCCTTAGTCAATCAACCAGCTGGAATCAACCACATGTGCATGATAATAACAGGGCAGAACATTCTTACGACCATCCACTTGTTTAAGACTGTACATATCAAGTTGTAGATGAAAATATTGGCATGAATCTCAACAAAAATAATTGCTTATCTTCAGTGACAAATGATAGACACGTTGCCATTGATCTCTTTGAATGTTTGATGTTATGATTCATCGATTGAAGGTTGCTTTCTCGAATTTTGCCATTAGTTCGTGTTTTTTGGTTGTGGGATTTAGATGTAGGGATCATGATTTGTATGAGGGTGGCCACAAAAACCAAAACAACCCAACTCTTCTGCCACAATGATTCCCCCATTCCAAAAACAATTTCTTATAGCCCACCCACACTTACTGGTGTGGGCCACTACACTAAATAAGATATTTAGTGTTTGATACACTAAATACGAACGCATACACTAAATATCAATAACCCTATGAAAGTAAGTAACCTTAAATGTAAACTTAAACACTAAATATCAATTATGGTCATATGTGGAAGTTACATGTTTGAATTTAGTGCTAGTAAGGATATGTGAAAAAATGATATAATAAAGGAGGTGGCAACAAGGAAGGTTGTGACACAATTATGTCTAACACTAATTGTCAAGGAATTGAATATTAGTGTTGAGTAGGGCATGATGGTAACAACAATAAATACAATCAAACACTAAATTCCTGGGAGGCAATCCAACCCCACTCTTCGAAAAATTCGAAGAACCCCAACTATGTGTAAACCTTCGGGTTGCGGGAAGAATCGGGCGCTCAATTTCAAATCCTAACATTCTCTTAAAGTTTTTGAGATGACAAGAGCAGATCCCAAAAATTTCACCAACTTGCAAATAGGATTTGATACACGACGAGCTAACAAGCTTTGAGTAGAAAGTATTCTACAAGATGGATTAAAACCCTGTTTGAGGCACAATTTATATGGGTGTTATTCATTGAAAATACTATTCATAGTAACATTATTCACTAACAATAACGACACCATCCAATACTATTTATACCAACGTCAATTTCTTCCTATTACTTAAGTTTCTTCTCGTGAAGGTAAGATAGCGGAGGCCCATATCAAAGGCAAAATATAGATTGAAACACAACCGTGCAGTTGAATAATGTTATGAGTCATCTTTCATTCATCCCACTTACTTTACGGATAACTCTATTATGTCGTGTTGATTCCCAGACTCACAGTGCATTGCCACAATGTGAAAAAATAATGCTATGATACAATGAATGAAGAAAATTGACCACTAGTTACAAATGAACTAGTTGATGTTGAAGACTTCAACAAGAGCATTACCCCTCATTTTAGAGGAATTTATGGAATATGCTAAATTTTAATAAAGAAAACCCAAAGATCGTACAATATAACCGATTGGACTTGGAAACACTAGGATCTCAACCGACTATGGTCAGAATTTCCCCAGACACTTGCTATGATGAAGGGCCCATGGATGTTTTATTTACTTGTTTATTTATTCATTCATTCATCTGCAGGCCTAAGGTAGTGGATGATACACTATCTTGTGCCCTCCTTGAAGCGGGAATTTTGTCTTTTGTATTTCTTCTTAGGTGGTACACTTAAGTTAGTTCCTAGACTATCTATTTG
Organism: Polytrichum commune; assembly: GCA_950295325.1. Classification (NCBI taxonomy): domain Eukaryota; kingdom Viridiplantae; phylum Streptophyta; class Polytrichopsida; order Polytrichales; family Polytrichaceae; genus Polytrichum; species Polytrichum commune. The sequence goes on from OX485804.1 coordinate 45,587,631, forward strand.
GAGAGCCCTTTGAGTACTTGAATATATTATTCCTAGCACGTGCTAGTACACGAGGCACCATCATTTCACACCAATATGATGATGTGTCTCCATGTATTTCCTAGATAAGGTAGTTGTGTCTCTTCCCGACACTTTGGCGAGTTCGAGTACCCTAAGGTGTATATAATATGTGGGCATTGTTCGATTCCTTTTGTCATGTTCTCCAACTTCTACCAACGAGCTTTACACAACGAAGCTTGTGTTGCATTGGCAAATCTACGATAAAGCATCAACACAAGGTGAATTGAAAATCGGAAGTTCCTTGATTTAGTAATGGTTGTAGGAAGCGCGTGTTTGTTGATTTCTTCACATGTTTTCATGTCTTCTCAGTTGCGTTCATTGTTGAGTGTGAGGTAGTTGATATAATTTGGAGACGTGGTCTATTCTCTTTCACACATGTGTCTTTATGATGTTTGTTGTTCGATCCTCGCCTAACCAAACACAAATCAAATGCATGTGTATGATTAAGGAAAAGTAACTAAATAACACCCACATATCCTAAACGCTTCTAGCAATTTCAAAGTTGTTGTGTTATTTCTCTTTAGAGTGGATGAAATGGACTACATAATCAATCGTTCCATCAAGAGCATAAGGGTTATCAAAACACATCCCAATTTTCATTCATGGATATGCGATCACGTCATCCACAACCCATATTATGTTTATGAGTATTATGAATGAGAACCAATTTGCCTAGGACGATGACTTGTTGCTTCCACCCTTGTCATCCACTATCCTCTCGTTGGTTATCTAGTCCATAACTAGTGTGAGGAGAGTGGAAATTGAACTGCGATAGAAAGAAGACATTTGCTTACTCTTGTTGGTTATAGGAAGTGGCAAGTCTATTTGTGGGTGTAAACTAGAGGTTACGGATGAAATGTCTTGTGCGTGAACAGAAAAAACGCAAGAGAGTTGTTCAAAGTCCTTTTCACTTGGATGAGCGACTAGTTATGAAATTTTCATCAATTTGGGTACCGATACAACCAAAATGTGACCCCAACTAGTGGTTCCCCAAATATGATGGGACCGTTCCTTGACCATAAAATGTCTCCCCGGCCAACCAATGGATTAAATACTACTAGACACCAGTTTGTCCCAGGCTAGAGAGTAGGTGTCAAATATTATTGGCTAGGCCCTCATTATGGCAGGGGCATCCCAACTATTGGTGGGCTTTGACCTACTTCGAAGCCTTCACCCACTTGTCTCCAACATGGCATATTACAAAATGGGCATAGGTCATGTTAGTGCCTCTTCTTGTTTTTTTTTATTGTTTTATAAATCATATAACATAAGGTTTTGTGTCCATGATAACCCCCCCCCCCAAAAAAAAAAAAACAACAACTAGGAATACGTGGGGGTTACACCCGGAATGCCTAACAAGGTCAACCCAAATAAATGCACCTTCCCTACAATTTAAAGACAATGAAGATGGTTATTCTTGATTTGTGTTTAGGTAATTATTTCATGATTTTATCATTCTTTGCATGTGATATGATGTCATATGAAAGGCAATATACAAATTAAGATTGGTGGCAACCATGTAAGTTGAAGGTGAAAATGTTAGGAACCTCAAATCACCCAAAAGAAATTCCAAGTAATAAGCGGTTCTTAACATTTTCACCTTCAACTTAAGGTTTGTAAGTGTTGGTCAATTGTTTTTCTTGATTGGACCCCTATATTTGATTGGTTCGTGGTATGAAAAGGATAAAACAAAAACAAAAAAAACACCATAATTAAACATTGGACTACATCTTCAAATTTTAAAAATTAACTTCTCCACACTCAATAATGAATGCAATTGGGAGAACCTATGTATTCAATTAAGAAATCATAGTTGGCTTTGAAGAAGTAGGTGTGAGCACCAAACCTCCACCCTTTATGCGTCAGTGTCCGGGTAGAGGCTTGCAACTCACATGTATTAAATGAAGGCCTTCTTCCCAACCATTCCATTCAATGTGCCATTGGATGAGGTTAGCATGCACACTGGCTTTATAATGGAAGAAAACACCACACAATGGCATTGACAAATGCCAGGCACAGTCCCAACCGCTACACCCCATCCTTAGCTAATCGTCTCTAGGCCCATGAGAGCCCTACCCTTGATTAATTAAAATTTGAGCATTACTAAATGCTTAGTCAAAGTGTCAAAAATTAATGCAATAAAGTCCACCCTGCTACTTCTACTTCATCCGCTATTGACCATAGTCACCTCAGTTGCAATGCCCACCGCCAGCTCCTATTTCAGCACCTCTTCACGCACGGTTGCAACCAGTTTCGGCCAAGTCAGCAGCTGCCCCAAAGCCCTTCATTCACCACATTGCCTCAGTCCTCCCAGATGGGAAGAGTACCCATCCACCCGACTTTGATGCTATTGTGGCCGTCGCTGAGGTTGAATTCTCGAGGCTCCCAGCGACTTAGCAGCAACCTAAGCAACCCAGTGTTCACGGCTGGAACTAGACATGATCCAGCTGCTCTTCAGCACCCAACCAGCTCACTCCACTTGCACGTGCGCCCTTGGTTGTTGGGGTGTCTAGATCTACCCTTTGGCACTTCACATTCTTCCTGGCTCCGAATTCAAAGCCTCCTCCCCTGCCGTCCTCACTCTTCGGCAACATCTAAACCAAATTCAGGCGGTATTTAGCATCCCCCTCCCTTTGATCTCTTACTTCTCTCTCCTCCCTCTCAAACCCAAATTCAGGATCTAGGCTCTTTTTCCTTTTTAGCGATTCGACACCACTAGCCACCTGCATTGCTCACCCTTTTGGCAGCCTGGTCCCTAGCCATCAGCGGCCTTCCGTTGCTCTCTCTCTCGGATTTTTCCTTCCAAGCAGTAGCAGTTGTTTAGGCTACTAGTGTTGACGGTGCGGCCTCCTCATTCCTCCTTCCAACTGCTCCACTCATAGCTCCTGTTTTTTCCCGAGAGAGAGAGAGAAAAGAGAGGCATCCCCGAGCATTCCAGGGACCTCTCCCGGCCTGGGTCCGAGAATCCAGTGCCTAATCCACATTGTGGAGGCACTCCCCATCCTAAAACAAACACCGACCTAAGACTAAACGGTCAATACCGTTAGCATCGAGCCCCTTGAGCTTGGCATTAACTAACTCCAAACAAACTAATTGACTCATTTTTTAATTTTTCTCACTTAATAACCTAAGTCTAACAACTTAACTCAACTAACGTATAACTTCTAAACTCCAATCTAATCTAACTCTCAATTAACTCAACAATTACTAATTCTAATATTTTGGTCTTTTTAGAGTTTAAATTGAATTGTGGGCACGAAATCGGGTTCACAGTAGGATGCTAGATTTGTTAGATTAATAAAAGCTCATCACCTCACCCTCGTCACTCAAGAATGTAATGTGAATAAGGACATCCAAACCCAACACCATGAACACAAATTCAACAAGATTGTCCTTGATATTTTACCATAATGGCTAATAAATAATTAGGGTATGATGGTTATGGGAAAGATATAACAAAAACCAAATCAGCCCACAACTAGATGCACTCCACCCTCCACCACGAGACTTTGCCACATAAGTAATAAGACTCCTATGTAGATACAAAATAATCCTATTTGAAAAGAAAAGAAAAAGCCAAAAATATACTTCCCATCAACCAACACCACTTTGTAAACCAATCAATCACAAAGCTACCAGTAAGCAAATCAAAATCACACACTGTGATTTATCGTCACCACCCATAGATGGTGGTTGGAGTCATACCACTCCCAAGAAAGAATGGTGCACAACCCATAGGGCATCGGGTCATTGGCATTACGAACGGACACTTTATTCACGCCGGCCCCTTGCTAAAAAGGGACCGGAGTTTCTATCTATCTATCTGCACAACCCATGAAGAAATTGTGCACGGGAGTTAGACATCTCCCGATGGAAGATCTTTGTATTGAAGTTAGACAACTCCAATTAGAAGATATAAATAAGAGTTAGACAACTCCCAGTGGATAAATGTTATTCATTAGAGGTAGACAACTTTTAGTGAATGAATGAATTTAGTTGGAATTAGACAATTCCATTTAGAGGATTGTGATTGAACCAAAAGATAGAAGATTCATTATAAAACCAACAATATGACTATGAAATGAAAAATTTACTATATGAGAAATAGAAAGTAAAGTAGTGCCTTTGGCATATAAGGGAGCTAGGAGGAGGGGAGAGGATCTTTTAGTCTCTACTATGGTGGGATGGTTCAACCTCACATGCAATCACAACGTGGTTGTTGTGGCTCGTGTACATTTGTGATTGTATAACTTTTGTGCAAAAGAGGTTTGTGATGGCACACCCCTACCCCATCCCATGCCCCATCCAAATATTGCCCATACAAGGGTGCAAGCATGGTAAAGTGGACCAAAAAAGTGCTATGGTATACTAAAACCATAATTTTTTTGGTCAAAGGCCTAAAAGTAGTAGCAAAGAGTTATTTAAATTGGAATTTTTTTATGATGACCTCTATTGTTGTGTTAAATACTCAAATGTAGAATATCAAGTTGAGATCTTCAATACTTAGCATCAAAAGTGATGCTCAAAAACAAATGGTTGAGTCTGGTTTTGGATGTAGATTTCAAGACCTTAACTATTTTGAAGTTAGAATTTTTTTATATTCCTTGAATTCATTATCTACTTGAGGGCATCACCACAAAACTTTGTAAAAAACCATCAATTTAATGTAATTTTATCATATTTTAAACAAATTTTAGACAATCACTTATTCAATATCACCTACTTGCACGCCACTTGCACCGTCTTCTAAAATAGGTAGACTTTTCTTGGAATTATTTTTTTCATCATAAATTGCTTGGCTTTGTAGATCAAGATGTTTTAAAAATGTCTATGGTTTATTTCTTCACAAAATTCAAAGTTAGTACATAAAATTGAATCACTTTCACTTAACACTAGGCAGGGATCATGAGTTGTCCACTTTACCGTGCTTGCACCCACCACAATATTTCTATATCATGAAGCCATTCAAATACACCTCCCCCCCCCCATAAAAAAAACGACTCTTTTATACCACCAGATGGCAAAGGTATACAAGTTAATCAATGATATGCAAATAGTAGAAAGGTTACCAAGTTTCCATAACATACTACATGCGGAACTCAAGGCCATATGGTTAGCCCTCACCAACACATACATCTTCCACGATATCCAAATATTTATGGACAAGCTAAACAATACCTACCTCTTGAATAATCCACGGGTGGATCACTCTAAGGCATTTTTGTGCACCACGTGCGGTTGGGGGTTCTTTTTTGGGGGGGGCTATTTACCTTCAAGGGTTGAATTAAAGCCTCCCTATAATTACTTAAATTTCAAAAATGGCCCATTTGTTTGCACCCTTCCATTACTTATATTGTCCAAGTCACTGCAATTTTTTGTACTCTATATTCCTTTTAAGTAATAAAAGTTAATTTACTTCCTAACGCAATTGATGAGTGTTGAGGGAAAGCATGGAAACAAAGAAGGGTGCAAACAGTAATATCATTGCAAACAGAGTTATGAAGAAAACACATAGGAGACCATAGCAAAGTAATACCATTGCAAACACTGTTATGATGAAAACACATAGGAGATGCCAACACAAATACCATAGCGGTCATTGCAATGCAAGTGTCCAAAAACACAGAGCATAGTAAAGCGGGTTTAGAATTTACAATTTAGGGTGGAGTCCATAATGTTACAGCGCGTACAAAATAACCCCAAGTACACCACAAGTAGGGTAAGGGTGGAAACAAAGGAAAAGTGTCCGTGTGTTCACAAACACAACATGCGGTTTACAAAATGCTGACCCAAACTCATCAGAAAACGGGAAGAACGGCAACGGTTTAAGAATCCTGTAATTCTGGAGTTGCATGTGCATGTGAGTTTAGGGTTTAGAGGAAGACAAAATACCAGTAGTTTACACCAAAAAAACAAGCAGAACTCATGATCTAAGAGCAGGAGTTACCCAGACTCCCACGTTGTGAACCCATTTACATACCATACTAAACATACCTTCTAGGATCCTTATCTTCAGCCCCTATATTAATTTTACAAAAAATAATGGTCCACGTTTTATATCCATCTAACTTACTTATAATGGGATTGTCTACATTTAATGGCCGCTTCATTATTTGGAATTCCTTTATAATTTTTATTTCAAATGATTTTAATCCTCTCTATATTATGCCGCACGTCGTTTTTAAAATGCACTAAGTGATCTACCCATGGAATAATCACATAAGACACCCCTCTTCCCACTACAAAGACCCACACAAGCTCTTTACAACCTACGAAGTGCACTTTGTCACATGGCTCCCACACAAAGTCATAATCCAAAAGTTGGAGCTCACACATGCATCCACCGAACGACCAAGCAAACACACTAGCCATTGATGGCACCTCCAAAGCCACAATACCCCTAAACCACACATTCACGCAACCCACACCATACCATATAAACTAGCAAAACCACCCTCGTCAACTAACCCAACATGAATAACAAAGAATCTAAAGATGCTCATAATAAAACACACAATAGCTCACAATTAAGAAAGCCAAAAAATCAATGTGCTAAAAAATGGATCTCCAAGCACCAAAACCATCATAAACCATCCAACTCCTTTTGAAGGTTCATTAACCCTAAATGTACATTATGCCAAAATAATTAAAACCACGCTTGATTGCACTTACTATCTCTATGCAATCATAAATTCTTCAAAGGCCTTGGAATCTCACAACACAAGCACTGCTACTCAACAAGTAAGCTACTCGACATGCTCAAATCAAGTATACACATGAGACATTACACACTCAAAATTGCTAGCAACAAAGGTGACCACCCCCAGACAATACTACCCCGTTGTGGCTTTCACATTGCTCATGCACAACAACAATGTGTATGTGCCTATCAAAACTATATCCACACATTGTTTATATACAAGGTGCAACAACCCAACCCATCCATACCAGCCCCCCAACCTAGCCATCTAAATAATAACATTCACATTCAAACAAGACATGTATATGAACCAAGCCATTAAGACTAAACAAGATAAACACAACCCTCTTATGGATGCAATCAAAACACAAGGCTAGAAACTCAAGCTCTCCTAATCATTACCACAAGGTTATGTGGCTGCATACTTACAAGTAACATTGAATTACTAGAAAGTCTACACATACCTCCCAACATTTTCATAAGAGTAAATAATAACCATTCATCATATAGCAATAAAATCCCTCACACACCAAATTGTAAGTAAGAGGAAACTAGATAGTGCACAAGAACCTATACAACCACCCACATGAGGCCCAAAGTACCCAAACTAAGCTCACCTATTGCAAAGATAGGCAATATAGCCTACCACTATAACAAGGGGAGTCTTGAAGAGGGTAACGCCAACGGGCTAAAAGTCACATCAATGGGACATTATAATACTCAACAAACATTGTGCATTTAGTTGCCAATTTAATCTAGCATCGATCACATATTACTCCTACCAACCAATGTTACTCACATATTACATTGCCGTGCCGACATTGTTCACAAAGCACTATTGAAATTGGCACTGTTAATCTATAATATTTTTATATTGCATTGTTGGTACTAAGAAAAACATATCTACTCGCTCTTGTTAATGATAGTCATATTCACACTATACACGTGAGTAGTGGGAAACAACACATTTATGGAGTGATTCATAACTTAGGGTCGGTTTACATGGGTCGTACATTGGATCTTGATTATTCTATAAATTTTTTTTTTGCGGGACTTGAGTTGAGAGTTGGGTCTAGTGTATTGCTCAACCCAACTCTCAACACAAGTCCCAAGCCTCACCTCCAAAAAATGTTGCCATGTCAGCATCCATGTCATACTTGAGACTTGGGATCCCATGTGAAGTGGTAAGTCCTAACTTCCATGCTCCCAATGATTGAATTTACACAAATCGACCTCAAATGACTTGAGACTTAAGTATTGGGGACCCCATGTGAACCACCCAAGTATAGTTTACCATGTTTGTCTTAAAGAAGGGGTTGGTTTTCAAGGTGATGGCAATGGGTCCAATCATGCCCATAGGCATGACATGTGTTAAACGTGGTACTCTAACCCGAGGTTAACTTGCCTACCATGTTGGCAATGTAATGTCGAGACAATGTTTTACTAGACAATGTTTTAGTATACACATTGGGCATGCCATGATGAATATCCCATGAGCATGATGGCATGTGTGAAACATTGGATGCTTTCATGTATCGTAATGGATACGCCTCTGGACTATGTTGAAGGTAAATACATCAACATGGAGGACAATTTAGGGTTTAGGTTACTTATAGTTTTCTCAACAATATAGTGTATCATTTGAGTGTTATGATTGATGAAGTGACAATCTCCTCTGTGATTGTCATTGATGTCATGCACACTTAGCATTATAAGGTATAGCACCAATAATTTATGCTTGCTAGCAATCAAAAGCCATCACCGCTTGTAGGCACAATGCTTGAAATTGGAGTTTAGGAATATTATTGTAGACATTGTGATGGAATATTGAGAAACTATCTTGTTTTGGGTATGGTAGTCATAGTTCTTCAAAGAGGAGAGTTGCCACGACATACCATTTTTGTGGACAATGGAACGGATACTGAGTGTATATAGGCTAGTTGAAGTGATTGTGTTTGAGTTTGCTATGATGCGTGTTGGATGCCGGATGTGCTCTAAATGGTAGGCGCTCCAACACTATTATTGCTTGCTTGCAAGTAAGCGTCTCTTGTTTATATCGTCCTCAACAACACTAGATGTTGTTGTATTGCTAAAGATATATGCTTTTACAATTTGGCATGGTTTTCTTGAAAAATGCCATGAAATCTTTAAGGATTTGTGTCCAATGATTGTCCTAATGTTTTACTTTCAGTGTTTTGCAATTTCATTGTGCATGACATTACATCAACATTACCCTTATTTTCAACCGGTATCATTGCATAAACAACGCATCCAGACACACACATTTGCATAATGCAAGAACTCCTCCCGTTCCACATTTCCTCGGGCGTAATGGAATCCATCGCCTTTATTGGACATTAGTTTTGTGTGTAAACCACATTGGCCACTACTTTTGCCCCAAATGATTTGTGCAGGTTTTGAGCATGAATCCTATATTTTGTCACCTTCACGATGGTGCAATTTGCACGTTATGACACTCAATTTTGTTGAGGCCTATATGAAGAAGATGTTTGCTTCTCAATGCCATGCATGGTCCTTAAAAAACTATTCAAATGCTTTGGAAATGAATTCTTTGTCGTTGTCCGACCGTAATGCCTTGATTTTATGCTCCAATTGCATCTTCACGAGCGCCTTGAACTTCTTAAACTTCTCAAAACACTATGTTTTGGACTTCAATGCATACAACCACATCTTCTTTGAGAAATCATTGATGAAGGTCACAAAATACCTTACACCGCCCATGAATGTGATCTTCATGGGGCCACACACGCCAGAATACACAATCTCCCAACGCTTGGTTGTTTGTCTTCCCCCCCTGCCCCCGTGCTTCTCGTTTAAAATGCAACCCTGTGTTGTTTGCTTTGAATGTATACTTCACAAATTAACAATAATGTGGAGCGAGAAAAATTGCCAAAGTTCATACCACTCACCATATTTTGGAGCATATAAACATCCTTCACATTCAAATGGCCAAGACAATGGTGCTAGAGCTCGAGCGCACCATCTCTCGTTAGAGATTGCACCAAGTTGGCTAGATCCGCTCCATACACCTTCATAAAATTCATTTTGTACAAGTTGCCTTCGCATAATATAATTGCAATGGTTTCGTTGTCGCAAATGCTTAAAAAATATTAATTTTAGGATGAATTTCATTTTCAAACCATTCGACACAAATTTGCTCACCGGGAGGAAATCAGTTTGTAACTCGAGCACATAAAGCACATCGTTGACATGAATACAGTTGATTTTACCTTTTACGATTGCTTCCAGGACAATAAATACCATTCTAATAGCTTTGACAACACTATCATCATCCAAATATACATTGCGTGGATCAATTATCTTAGACGTGTCGAATGCGGCCCTATGCGAAGTTATGTATTTGATGGCTTCCGAATCTATGATCCACTTGCACATGCTTTTGAAGTGTATCTCATTACAAATGTGTAGTCATCATTGGCCTGACGCACATGCAGGTTTTCCGCTCCGCCAGCCGCCATGGCAAGTGGCGCTCCAGCAGTGGCTGGAGAATCGGTGGCTGGTGGCGGACTTGGGCGTCCCCGCACATGCCCAACCCGCTCCCCCCCCCCCCCCGCCAAGTCACGCCAGCTTGTTACTATCGATTTAACTCGATTATGAATCGGACATGTTCACACCTGCTGGGACCTGTTCACACCTACACGACGGGTTCGGGGTTTAGGGCATCCAGGCCGAGCTCCAGCAGCTCTAGAGCACTGACATTTTTGGTATTCTTCGGTCCCCTTCAACTTGGTTATTCTACAAGTTTTTGTGTGTAAGCTTTAGGGTTGATAAGTGATGGCGGACCACTCCATCATCGTGTTCTTCGCGTTCTTGGTTGTTCTAGTGACGTTCCACGCTCGTAGACGTCGTCATGTAGTGTCGTATGTTCTATTCGACATCGCGGGAGGACACTCGATGCACCGTTTGCTCCCACTTTTAGCTGCGATGGCGTGGAGGCAGCGATTTCCTCGTCGCATGTGGTGGGTGGAGCCTCGCCAGTACATCCACCACGACATTGTGGAGGGCGATGTGTGACATACTTCCCCACAAATGCTAAATTTGAGGTATTGGCAAACTTATCGTATGGAATTTTTAGCATTTGAGGCTTTGGTGGATTTATTGACACCGTTTTTGCGTCCTACCGCTGCTACGTTTGTTAGACCCCCCGTTCCGGTAAGAAAGCAAGTAAAACTTGTCTTGTACCGATTGGTGCATAGTGTAAGTTGTGCTAGAATGCACAATTTGTATGGATGCGGAGAGTTCACTATTCGCAAGTATACTATGATAGTGTGTCGGGCTTTAGGGACTGGTGAGGATGGTTTATTTTTCCAGTTCATCCACACTCCCTCTGGCGATGGGCTTCAGAGCATTATAGAATAATTTAGAGACATCACAGGGTTACCAAACATTGTTGGAGCAATAGATGGCACCCACATATCTTTGAGCGTCAGACCCAGTAGACGATACACTCCCATGCCCCATGATTTTTACAATAGAAAACATTTCCATAGTATTGTGTTGCAAGCGGTTTGCGACACAAATAGAATGTTTTGAAACGTATGTGTGGGACAGTCCGGTGGTGTTCATGATGCAGGGCAATTTGTCGTGTCCTCCCTAGCTACGCAGTTGAGTAGAAGACAAATTTTAGCTGAGCCAATCATCCATCTCAATGGAATGGAGATCAGACCCTATTTGGTGGGCGACACTGCTTATCCTAGCAGACCATACATGTTGAAGAATTTCAAACCAAGAGATCCGGCAATGGTGGATAAAATTAGGTATGGCTCGGGTTTTTTTTTTAATATTATTCATATTTTGCACATGGTACGATCTTTATAAATTTGACTATGATTTTTCTTTGGATTCCACAAATTTAACTCCTCTGTTAATAGCGGACGAGTGGTAATCGAGCAAGCTTTTGGTACTTTAAAGAATCGTTGGCGCATTATGAAGGCCTTTAATATGTTTGTAGAAAAAGCAACGTTGGTTACTTTAGCGTGTTGTGTTCTTCACAATTATTGTGAAATTTACAACCAGCGTGTTCCTATTCCTGCAGATGTCAAACTCCGTCGTGATCCACATGTTGGATTCCATGTGGGAAGGATGCACGGGGGGTGCACTTCATTGTCAAGTTGAACACCACGTGCGATAAAACAAAATCTACCTTTTACATAAAGCATCACCAAAATGGTTCAAAAGTTTATGATTTTTTTTTCATGAGTAGATATACATAGTATCTATTACATAGTAAAAATTGGTAACCAAATTTGATGATTTGTTTTTTTTTATAAAACATACCGTTTCTAACTAGAATGACGCAACATTGAACTAAACAAATTACTACAAAAAATGAAGATGACTAAAAATTTCAAAAAAATATACAAAAGATATTATCAATGGTTATGTGTATGTAGAAAAAATATCATAATTTTAAAATTTATCTAGGGCATGTAATATAGGGTAGCAAACTTTTATCGCACGTGGTTATGAAATGTAAGGGGGTGTGATCCCCCCGTGGAAGGATGCAACTTCCCTATGAAGGTGTAGCTGCAAAGGTAACATGAGAGAGGATGAGGAATGTTTTATTCTCATCATGGCTAGAGCGTAATCCAGAGTGATATTTCTCTATGTTAGGTTTTTCACTGTAGCCACATAAGTGGCAAGTACTCTACGTATGACCCCATGCTATTGCTTTTTCACTTTCATATAATGTTGATGTACAATCATTTGGTTTTTGGTTTTGCACGTGATACATCAGAGTTGGAATTATATGCTGACAATTGTTACCTCCATTATGCAATTCAATTTTATGGTATGTAATAGAAAAAATGGAAGGCATCATTTTTTAATACATTGTATAACATTCTTTGAAACTTTTTTTAAATCAATAATCATGATTTTCTGTATTCAACATGCACAGTGAGTATTCCAATATAAACAGTGGGCCGCACATTGGGTGTTATTTATACGAAAACTGAGTAAATAAGATACTTGTCCATCATCCAAAACTTTGATCCCAATATTTATCAATGGTTGGTGTGAAGCACCATGCACTGAGAAATATGATACACTAGATATTATACAAATATTTAGCATCTCATATAGGTGCATGATCTTACAACATACTTAAATTCCCATTACTTAACTAAAGAGGATCCAACAATATTGTCTAGGTAAACTGAGTAAAACTGAGTAAATCAAGAAATCCAAGAATGTGAATCAAACAGTTTGGTGTACAAAAAAAAACCACATTGGCTCCATACATTCCAATTCCCTACAAACACAAACCAAAGCTCCATTGGCATCGATCTATCACTGGGGTTTCTATTGAGAAATTTTTTTAACAACTTCTGCAAACATAGCAGCCATCCTTTCCCCACTAGCCTGTTGCAATCTAAACATTTCAAGTTCCAATTTTATGTTTTCTTGGCGTTCTATTAAATTATCTTTATGCATTGTTAGTGCAGCTTTGATTATCAACCGTTCTATCTCAGTAGTAGAATCTGCAAGTCTATCCAATGAATCCATCAAATTCCTGTCAACCCTAGCCCGTTTAGCTGGTGTGGAATTAGTACCTTTCTCCAAAACCCCGAGTAAATTCGATGCTTGTGTTCGTGGAGTGGTGTCGTTGCTCTACTGGTCAGTTCCACTGGACGCTTCAGGATCGGTGCACTGTGGTGAGTGCACCCAAGATGGCTCACCGTTTTCATCGGCTTCCTCGCAAACATCCATCGGAGCGCTAGAAGTCCCGGTGCCGGGCACGGGCACCCCTTGGTCCATTGCTCCTGGAACACCGTTGGCCTTCGCAGTGAGACTGAGAATCTCGTCAATCTGATCGTACCATATGAATTTCGCACCGTCGTCCCGCACACCTGCACCCGTTTGGTTGTGCAATTTCTTGATCTTGGAATAGGTGCTCCGCAACTTTTCCCACTTGTCTGATAAGGACTTGACCTTCCGCCCAGACTCCTGAGGGAACTGCGTAATCAACAGTTTGTGCACCCGCCCCCCACTGATATGATCGCATCGTGACTGTGTTGTGTGCCTCGACGTGTTCCTTGCACTGTTCCAATAAAAACCTCACAGCAGCATTGCTCCAATGCCGGTCCTGCACAACAACCGGAGCCCGTCGTGGGAGAGGAGGGGGTGGACCTGTCAACACAGAACTAACGGAAACAGAAGCAACAGGAATGGAAGAGAGTGGAACAGAAGACACCGGAGCGGAATTTTGAGAACTTTGCGTCATAACCAAGCTTGGAGGACTATTTGCTAACAACGTCCTCAGATAGTTCTCCCCTTCCATATCGTCCAAACGTGCACTTCCTACAAAAAAAACTAATAAAACAATGCATGTACTTTCAAACCCTAGCTCAAAAACTTGCAAGTGAGTACGGCCTGGACACTCAACGCCCTGGAGTCCCTGGCTTGAAGATGCGTCGAAGTTGCAAGGACGTGTAAATTCTCCGGCACTATAATTCCGGTGCAGTTAACCTCGTGCAGTAAATCCGGTGCAATGAGTTTGCGGGTGAAACGGCGTTGGAGGCAGCTGTGGCTGTGGTCTTTGGCGACGGGAGAATTCCGCCACTTCGCCAGCCTAAAGCGGATGAAACTCGTTGGCGCCCGCCATGATTTTGCAGCATGTGCATGAGCCCATTGTCTTTTGTAATTTTCGCACGTACACGCTCCTTGTTTTTTTTTGTTTTATAGCAAAAATGCACAATATGGCCTAGTCTACCACAATAGAACCACAATCTTGTGTATTGGCGCGGAAATGAATTGTTCCCTTTATTCTATCACAACAACATGGCGGCATCCTCACTTTGGGTTCTTTCTCCTTGCACTTCAACATCTTGTGCATCAAACATGTGATCACATAATCTATCATAAGTGTTTTCATCGACGTCGTTTTCAAGGTCGTGATCACTATATTATACGATGTCGGTAGACTCTCAAGCAAATTCATGATAATGTTTTCGTATGTTACATATACCTGCAAATAAACGAATTCATCTGCGAGTGCCTTGACCTTATTGACGTGGTCCAATAAGTTGTCACTCTCTTGCATTTGTCACATGAAGAACTTATGGCAAACGAAGAGGATGTTGGACAAATTCTTCGTCGTGTGAATGTTATAAAACATCTTCCACGCCTACGCGGATCCCTAGCAACTCTTGACGTGCGTAAGTTGGTTGTCCGCCAAGTTTAGGTTGATGATGGATTTGGCCTTCTTGATGTGCATTTAGAAAATTTTCAACATGTTAGGATCCGTATTGGAAGATGAAGCTTCCTCGGATCCGTTTATAATGTCTCAAAAATCTCCAACGATATTTCGATTCTAAACTTCCAAAGGTTGAAATTCCCTCCACTGAACTTGTTAATGACTCTAGCAACCTTGCTCTCAAATGATGTCGTCGTAATCTCATATATACTTTAAAAACACTGAAACTAGCATTTTTTTGGGCTACAATCAATCCAACTCAAACTAAAAAATAACCCCTTACATTCAAAATGTGCGTTTGCACTTCAATGTAGTAGAAACATGCTCATATGCTCTTAAATGGATATTTTGGTCTTTAAAATGAGATCTTTCACCATAAACCACTCAAACCACTCAAACCACTCAAATCATTTAAATAAAATCCCCTTCACCTCAAATATTTCAAGCTAAATCTTCTACACCTCAAGAGAAGTCTTAAGATACTCAAGTCTCTTAAACAAAATCTCCTTCACATCAAATGTGTCTTACACTATCAAATATCTCAAAGTAAAACTTGTACATCTCAAGAAAAATCTTAGGACAATCATATCACTTAAATAAAATCTTCTTCATCTCAAATATGCCTTACACTTTCAAATTTCTCAAGTCAAATCTTTTACACCTCATGACACTCAAACAACATTTTCTTTAACTTAAAACACCTTAAATGGTTTCAAACAAGCCTTACACCATCAAGCCTCATAAACATACTTTAATCCGCTTAAAATACTCAAGTCATGTGTTTTTGAAGTCTAAACACCTCCAAACCCTCTCAAAGAAACTTCTCAACACTCAAGCCTCTTAAATCATGTGATGTTGGAGTTTAAACACCTTCAAAGCTCTCAAATAAGCCATTGAACGCTCAAAACATTCAAATCAAATACTTTTAAAGTGTAAACACCTCCAAACCTTTCAAATAAATTTATCAACACTTAAGTCTCTCCAGTCATGTGGTCTTGGAGCTTAATTACCTTCAAAACTCTCAAATAAACCCTTAAATGCTCAAAACACTCACATCAAATGCTTTTGAAGTCTAAACCCCTTAAGATCCACTCTGCAAACTTAAAGTAATCAAATCTCTAGGCACTTCATTTGCATGGTGGGCCCATAACCTATTGGTAATTACTAAGACTAGAGATGAGATTGCACAAATATATATATACATACACAAAGGCATATGAACAATGCTTGGAGTGAGATGGTCTCCTGTTTTCTTTGGTTCATACAAAACAATGTGGGATAACTCATATCCCTCTTTGGACTAGCGTTGTAGCCTTATTCTAACCTTATTGTTTCTCATATCTCCTTCATTACATTTCTCTTGACTATGAGCAATCTAATGCTCTACCTTCTAAAAGTGGAATGCAAGTCCTTATAGACGACCACATAATCCATGGGGTGTTTGTGGTTTTTGTTGTCATGGGTGGTGATGTGATGTGTGTATGTGATTATGTAAAGGAATGAGAAAATGTTGGTCATGTTGAAAACGGATTAAAAATCACTAAAACAATGACTCAAATGTTGGCGTTGTTCCAAACAAAACGCTCATTGTTGCCCCCTCGAGAGGCCCGAGCCAATTGGATCAAGAGCACCTCATAGAGACTATGGAAATAGGGTTACATAAGATTATGCTTATTATAGGTTGTTGCAAGCACACTCTAGCAACATTTCTTTGTCAAAACAAACTTGGTGATATGGGGAAAGTTACGACATCCTTGAGAATAATAAGATTTTATGAGTCCGATCAAATTTCAAAGCTCTTAATTATGAATTCATTACAAGAGGCATGCTTTTTAAGAAGTTTTTTTTATTCTTAAATGATTGATTTTGAGATGTATGAATGTGATCGTATGATGGTCCCTCCTTCAAAAAGTCTCGCCTCTTGTGCCTTTAAGGGTTGAACACAATAATAACACGGCAACGCTCAATCCCTATGTACCAACCCCAATGTTGACCTCACTTCAAGGAAATTTGGTAAATATAAAATTCCTCAATAAAAAGTTGTAACAACATGTCAACTCAAATGATAACTCACACTAATAGAATAGATAGGTGTTCCTATTTGGAAGAAATTGATTTTACAGTTATAGCATTGCATAATTTCAAATACTAAGTGAGAGTAATTATCATAGACAATGTAATTTGATGGCTACTTAACATTACAACCAAGGGTCGGGATCATGAACTTGCAAGGGCTACTTCAAACTGAACAGAAGGTCGAACAATAAAAAATCAACATTTGTATATTGCGTGGTCATGCGCTTCCAAGTGTAGTATAAAGACATACACAACCGATACCATTACCATCCTATTAAGGCACGCCCTTTTACACAATACTAGATATTGCAAACGAGGAGCCACGTTGCAACCCGTAGCAAGACGACACGTGTACGATATCAAGTGTAGTGCTCACCGTGTCGCAAGGGCCCCTAACACAATGTATGTACGTCTTGCTTGTGTACAACAAAGACACGACACATCATTGACAATTGAGATGGTGAGTGGGATGTTTCAATAAGTTTGACATGTCATAGTCTCCTGTATTTGAATTATATCCACCTCTTTGAGGTAGTCTTGACCCAAAATCCAGTAAGGTAGACATGCTTAAAAACTAACCGTTTTAAGTTCAATAGTCAATATGGGAGGGGGTGGGGGGGGGGGGGGGGAGGGGCCATGTGATGGCTAAATAAGCACAATCTTATGTAGTTGTTAACCCCTCGATCTTTAGGTAGCGTAAAGTGAACTGAGATGGTCATGGCCTTTTCCATCAATGAGGGGTTTTTAGGTCCACTTTACATGAGGGGTCGAGGCCTTCAAAATTTGAAGCTAATCCACACAAAATATTAGCTTGGGCCAATAGAGAAGGAAGCACTAACACAACTTCGAGGAAGCAAGTTGGTTTTCTAGTTTGGTCCATCCCCAATTCTCTTCCCTTGGGCTATGTCAAGTTTTGTCTTTAGTGCATGAAAATATAATTCCATCTCATTAAAAATTAATCAAGGCCTTGGGGTTGAGTTAATGGATTTGACCAATCAAGTACAAGGATGTATGCATGTCAAAGCCCCAAGTTGGCCTCGATTCCTTATGGAAAGTGGCCCTAAAGGTCGATGCATCCATAGTCGACCACATGAACGAGATCTATATATTTCAGGCAACCGGAGTTAAGGTTTTATGTGGTCGTGGCTTGTGATTGATTACTCTCATAAGAGTTTCAACAACCGTTATAGCCAAGCATTAGAATTCAAGTGAGTAGTTATTGGCTAACCTACAGATCAACTACGTTTTATCCCAACTTGGCTGCTTCAAAATTTGTAGCAATTTCCATATTCATAATATTTGTTTGTTTTTGCATTCTCCTTAGAATTTGCATTCTCTTTGCAAGAAAAACTAACTCCTGCTATTTCTCCTCCTAAACAGATGCAAACTCTCTTATTCTATCGGTTATAGGTGCCTCAACCTTAGATCTTAACGATCAGGAGCCCTCAATCTCCACTTAAGTAGTTATTAAGTCGATGTAAAGTGCCCCTAAGGTCCCAGTAGGTCTCCAGGCCCTGCCTAACATTGTGAAGCAATGTGCTGTCGTTGTAAGCACATTCAAGAGAAAGCTTAATTAGAACATACTTATGCACGTTAATAAGCATCTCAAAAGACCCTTCGCCGTCATTATATACGTCAAAACGAAGACGCTGCTTTGCCAACCGAGCTGCCAGCTGGATGGAAATGAACTCAAAGGCTCCCAACGCCATGTCATAAATACAGTGACAGGCGTTTCTGCAAGGGAAGGTCCTCACCCTCAGCTTTTCCCAAACAGGCCCCTATAGCCACGCGTCACCTAGCCGAGCGCCCATTGGTCCTTTAATGGTTTTCAATCATCAGATCTCTGGCACACGTGGCCGTGGCCCACTGAAAGCGCCTAGCCAGGGGGGGCGAATAAGTTAAAACAAATGCTGAGGGCTGGCATGTACGTTGCTACTAGTCGGTCTGGAAGGCCCTTCTCGTGACTTCCAAAGCAATCTATTACCGGTGTAGATGTGAGGGTGCGTCACGTAGATTCTTGGAGCGGGTGGGTGTGTACCCCAGAGAGGACATATCGGGGCCCGCGGCCAGGGTGACTCGTCCCGATGTCGCCAGCCTTTGAAATTACGTAAGCAACCAAGAGCCATGTCAGCAAATCAGGAAATCAAGAATTTTTCTAGGCCACGCGTCACTTTGGCGAGCGCCCATTGGCCATCTTTTCAGATCATTAGAAATGGGCAACGTGGTCGTGGTCCACTGAAATCCCAAAGGTAAGGGGAGGGGGCGAATAAGTTAAAACAAAGGTCAGGGCTGGCATGTACTGGCTGCGTGGATCAGAGGCTACCAGAGGTTTCTCGGGCCTTCTAAAGAAATCTACAGGGGCGTTAGATGTGGGATCGTGTCACGTAGATTCAGCAGGGGAGGTGTGTAGCCAGGGAGGACATATCTGGGCCCACGTGGTTATGGCCGGGGAGACTCGTTGGGGTGTTTCGAGCTGGTGCCAGGCGGGCGGTGGCTATGGCGGAAAGTCAGTAGCTGGAGAAGGGATCAAAGAAAAGGGAAGGGGTTGTGAACAGGCTTTTCAGGTAATGAAGGTGCCGTGTGCCTGCTACGGTTGCTCGATCCTCGCGACACCATTTGCTGGGCGTCTCCCGCATTTTAAATGATGGCAGGAGGAGGACGAGCAGCCTGCAGGACCCTCGCTTTGTGACTTGGCCATCGATCATGACCACATCGAAGGAGGAGGTTGAAAGTTGACAGGATAGGGAACTATTTATCGGGGTAAGTGACGGCCCGGGGTGATGTCATAGGATTAGACGGTAGGTTGAAGTTTCTCTCTCTTGCAACTTATGGACGCATTAAGTTAAGCAGGAGTCATTAGCAGTGAGGACAAGGACATCGAAGGAGGCTGAAAGTTGAAAGGACAGGGACATTCATCGGGGTGAGTGGATGATGTCACAGGTTTAGACATTAGGTTATCCTTCTTGCTCTTGCTAAGGACGCATTAGGCAGAGTCATTAGATTTGGGCGAACCGACCCAGAGTCATTAGGGGTCAGAATGAGAACCTCGAAGGAGGTTGGAAGTTGAAAGGACAGGGAACTCAGCGGGGTGAGTGGAATGCTGATGTCACCGGTTTAGATAATAAGTTAAATCTCTTGCTATTGCAAATGGACGCATTAAGTTCAGGAGTCATCAGGAGTGAGAACGAGAAATTTCAAGGAAGTGCAAAGTTGAAAGGAAAATCACCGGGGAGTGAGTGGATGATTTAGGTTAGTAGGCACTAAATAAACATTTTTCCTTTTGCGAAGGACGCATTAGGATTTATTTGGAACGAGAACGAGAACATCGAAGGAGGTTGAAAGTTGAAAGCATGGATAATGTAGGCTATCAGGCAACATGGTAAACTACTTGCTCTCGCGAAGGACGTTCTCTCAGCCTGATAAACCTTAATTATCGCCTTATAAAACCTATGAGGTTCTCGCAAAGGTCAGAACGTAAATCTAAATTATCGCAACTGTGAGGTTTCTCTCTCTAGACATCAAGGCAAGCGCAGGCAGGTTAGGGTTGTTCAGGCGTGAGAACGAGAACATCCAAGGAGGTTGAAGTTGAAAGAATAGCTAAATCACCGGAGCGGGTTGATAATTGAGGTTATTAGATAATAAGTCTAGCCTTCTTGCTCGTGCAAAGGATTCCGCACTGGGGGTGATAACGAGGACGTGCTGTCTCATTATCGCGTCACTGTGCACTGACGCACGCTCGCAGGAGCAGAGACGGTAAGTTAGCTGTAGCCGTTGCGGAACGTCTAACTTCTTTTCACTCCCTTCCGCGCTGCCTTTCTGCGTGCGACGTCGAATCGTGACTATTACCAGAGCTGCTATTATCGTTTCCGTGTCTTGATATCTTGTCGAGTTCATGTCCTGTGCTGTGCATGCTTCGGAACAATAAGGTAGGAAGGGGCGATTTGCAGTGCGCTTGGTTGCATCATCTGTCGGCACGTGTATCGTTTTGTGACAACCTTGCATGTGAAAATAGTAGCAGTAGTAGTAGTTGTTGTTGTTGTTGTTGTTGTTGTTGTTGTTGTTGTATCCATAGGTTCGATTTTTGGCCGTCTGTACCTGTTGTAATGAGGTTTTTCTTCTGATGAGGCTTCAGGGTTTTGCATTGAGTTGCCTTCTGTGATTAGGTCCACTGAGTAGTTGCATTAACCTGCCGGCGCTTGCCTTGATGTCTAAAGAGGGTAACCTCATAGTTGCTCACATGCCTCCTTTTTGTGTTTTAGTGTGCTGTTGTTATTTAGGAGTCTTTGACGCTCTGATGAACTGTAGGAAATTCCTTCGGCAGAATCTTCTGTCGCATTATGTGAAATAGCTGCGAAGGATATCGTTGCAGCGTTTTTCTTGCATAGCTGGAAGAAAGAAGTTGTTTCACGATTGTGAATAGGAAGACATTTTTATTCCTTTGGAATGTCCATTGCTCGTTGGCACTACATACGAGAGCTCAGCGATGAACTGTTTTTGTTTTTGTGTTTCTTCTTGGGAGTGAGAGCTCTCCACGTATTTGTTAGGATCGCAGAAATACAACACTTTTGTAGCCTTTAATTTAATCCCTCAAGCGTGAAGGGCATTACTTGTAGTTACATGATTGCCGTTCCCAAGTTGGTCGTCGAAATGTTCTCGGCTTTCTTCTCTTCTCTTCCCTTCTTTTCTTTCTTTCTACTCGGCCATGTCCTCCGCCACCTTCTCAGGATTGAACCGACGATATAGACATGCAGAGCTCTACGCTGTGGAACCTCTTTGAGTCTCTATAGTGAGCTTCTAGTGCACGCTAGTTTTTCCTAATTCTGGACATCTTCGCGTAGTTGGCTCATAAAATAGATTCTAAAGTCTGCACAGCGAACGACGATTAGAGGTGGTCTGATTGGTATGGAATTGTGGTTGCAGATATCCGTGGCCTAAGTTATAAGCCACAAATTTTCTTAGAGCAGGTTCCGGTTGTGCATGAGGCAGAGTGTGAGGTTTTTATGTGGAGGAAGAGAGTGTCGGTGATTTCGTCGAACTTCTTAACGCGTAAGAACAGTTTGTCTGTCTATGTACCAAGTTTACAATACTGATCAAATGAGCCGGGTTCGTTTGTGTAGGGTTTCGCACTTACCCAAAGGAGGCTGCTATCGAACTGCTCATGAAATGATTTTAATTCCGCACAGCGCTTTCTGGTCTGCCGGTTCGTAGAGGAGACCTTGCGGAGCTGAGATTGCAATTATAGGATCTTGCGGCATTCCAATATCGGTTTATTACAGCACTTTGCGACTCTGGCGGGCGACCCAGCTAATAACTGCTAGACAGATGCTCCTTCGTCAGTTGCATTGACCACATCCTAATTGAGGCTCGAATGCGTTTAAGTCTATCCTGTGTTCTCACCAGCCATCCAGTACACCTAATTGGTAAGGTGCCAAATATTGCATGCACATTGGAAAGCACGGGATATCCGGCACTCGGCTGTCAGTTCCGAAATAAAAGGCAAGGAACCTACGATTTCGCTGGAATATAGTTGCAGGTGATGTTGCAGGGGCATGTCCTAGAGGACATTTTGCGTAGCCAATTCCTCAACAGCCATATTTTCTGAACGGTGAAGCGTATATTGAAAGAGGTACAAAGTGGCGAAGGGAACAGGCTTCTGTGCGTGGGCACACACAGAGGAGTGACTGAGAATACTACAATTCATTTATTGGGACACGCCTGGACCAGTCTCCTTTACGGTTGTGTATTAAGGTTTTGTAGGGCTACAAGAGGTGCCCTGCGGAAGCAATTATAGAAACGCGAAACTCGAATGTGAAGCGGTTGAAGTGCGAAGTGCGCGGTTTTGCTCGTACGGGTGCAGCATGATATGCAGGATGGGTCTTCAGATGTGCATTTCGCTCTTCCTGATGATTTCACTATCTTCTCTGGCGTTCGCTATAGTCCCAGAAACCAGTCATCTCGGTAATGTAGACCAACCAACGTTTCTGCGCCACTTCTGGTCCACATCCGACAAACACCACTATAGATTGTCTGAAGACGGAGAGGTTGCTCAAATCATATTGGACAAACAATCAGGTAATCCGTCGGATGTAGGTGTGTGGAGAGGGAAATAGAATGGGTAATTGGATAATGTGTATTTCATTACTGTACTCTCTTTGCAAGCTCCCTCAGCTTCCATCCTTTTGTAGTAGTTTAGACTTTTGGTTGCCTGGGTGGCCCGCGTATGTTTGTAGTCATAGATATATCCTGCCGTACACCCTCATGCTCCTCTTTTTATTCCACTATGCCAACTATATTGTTCAGTGCGTCCAAATCTTGCAGTACAAACTACACCTAAATTAAGTCCTAAACTTAGTGTTCGAGGCCTTCGTACTTTAGGTAACATTACAGAGTCTGTGTGTGGCGAGTTGTCCAGTGGTTACCTTCATGCCAATCACCTGCATCATGTTAGGAGTCTTCCTGTCTCTTGATAAACGTGACAGAGCAGCAATGCACGGTAGTGCATTACAGGTAGCTGATCTGGATTGCGAACTTGTTCGTAATGTAACGTGTCTTGTCTCAGTCTTGCATGATGACTTACCCCCATGTGAGGCCTCTGTTTCTCTAGTTCAAACTGGCTATGCGTTATATTCACAAAGTTGTTTTCTACTGCCTTTGATTGTTTTTGCAGCGGCCGGATTTGCTTCCAGAACAAGGTATTTGTTTGGGCGTATGAGTATCCAAATGAAGGTTCATGCCGGAGACTCCTCTGGAACAGTCAGCACTTTTTACGTAAGTGCATCCACCTGTTTGTTTCTTCACTGTGCTGATTATGTAGCACGGATGATTTTGTGGCAACTTAATCTGCAATGGATGTTGAAAACAGGCCAGGGTGCATGTGCTTTCTCTAGAAAGCTGTTTTTCTACCTTTGTCTATGAGCTAGTCCTTTTTCTGCTGTTACAGTAGCTGTATATTTCTGTCTAGTCTCCAGATTCTGAATTAATATGCTCTTGTTTAACCCAAGAAATTTTCTGTAGCATATATCCCAAGTGCGCTTTTGCAAACTCGCTGCAATTTGCATTTGGAGGATTTGGTCACTGATATTCCTCTTCTCATTCCCGTGCAGACTTCCTCTTTAAGTGGGAAGCACGATGAGCTGGACTTCGAGTTTCTCGGGAACGAAGCCGGCAAGCCCTATGTTCTACAGACCAATGTCTATGCTGCAGGTGTTGGAGATCGTGAGCAGCGTATCAGACTTTGGTTTGATCCGACAGAGAATTTTCACACCTATTCTATCCACTGGAACCAGGATATTGTCGTGTACGTCATTTCTTGGCACACACTTGTTGGTCTTCCTTATGTTTGACTATTTGTATCCCTATTAATACTTCTCTGCACTGTGGGCAAAGTGATTCTCTGGGGGAGTCTGTATTGTTACTTGTTCAATCGAAGGGTTTAGATTAATTTTAGTACACAGCCCTTTTGTCTGTTGATCAATTTGAAGTTTTCATAGAACCGCTTTATTCAATTTCGCTAACACTGTTTTGTGCTTGTGGATGCCAGCTTCTTGGTGGACGACACTCCCATCAGAATATACAAGAACTGTGAAGATTTGGGTGTTCCTTACCCTACGCGACAGCCTATGAGTGTATTTGCAAGCTTGTGGAATGGAGAAGATTGGGCCACTCAAAATGGCGCTATTAAACTGAACTGGACTAATTCCCCATTTGTAGCAACGTACAGAGGCTACGAGGTTCAAGGATGTGAGGTTCCGTGGTATAAAGGTGATGCCGAGAAATGTATGAGTCCAGCTGCTGAAGAAATGTTAAAGAGGGTTACTATCCAGTCTTTAAGTACTCGGCAGGCAGCTCGTTTGCAGTGGGTAACAGAGAATCTTCTAGTATATGATTACTGCAAAGATATCTATCGTTATCCATCACCACATCCAGAATGTAGCCGAAATTCAGGCTTCCAAGTCATTGGTCCTCTTTGTTTATCTCACCTGGATGGTTTACGAGTTCTTGGTGCTCCAATAGCTTCTCAATGAAAGGTTCAACCATTGACACATATAGAGATTTTTGACATTTCCTTGCTCTGGCTTGAGAAAGTGGCAGATGACCCTCAGATAGGCGAAGTGTATAGTATTGGATATTTAAACCTGGATATCATACATAAGAGGGATACTGGTGAATCAGACGAAGATCACATGTGCTGTACTTGTAGTTGGGGTAGTTTCGTCTCAAAGACAATCAACACCATCTCGAATTAGTGACATCTGCATCTCAGGTACTTTCAAATTCAAATTCTTGTTGTATTTATCTTTCCTGCCCAGTGGCTTCAAAGTTTTAGCAGCACTGGCAACGTGATGTCATTAAACTAGAAACGGAGTTGTACCAATGACTGGACATCGAAATTGGACTAATGGCAGTTTTCTGTGAGCTCTTCTTGCTACTAAAGAACTGATTCACTTCTCTCATCACCTTTCAGGAGACTATGTGTCAAAAACTCTAATACTAACTGTATTCTTCGTTGTTTTTGCAGATCAACTATAGGGACGCTGGCTACACAGTCAAAATTCACCCTTTTAAATCCTCAAACAGCAAGAACTCAATTTTGAGATCTGGTGATTGGCATCAAGTCCTTAGGGATCTAACACATTCTTTATCTACAAATTCTAGTGTCTAGGCTATGTACAATAGAGTTAGTTCATTTTTGAAGTAGGCAAAATATTTTTGTAAGTACAGAATTGCGGCTCCAATACTCTGAGGTTAACATGGCTGTACTTGGGTTTGAAATGCAAACCTATCTTTACGCGAGTGCAATAAATTCCTGAATCATTTCAGTGTTTCTCAGAAACTGCTTGATGGTCATACTGTATTTTAACATTTACGAATTCAATCCTTCACTTGTCAGAAGGTAGGCATAAATATCAAGCCAATTCTAGACCTCCTTGCTATCATAAATGAATCAAGGGCAATTCTGGTTAAGGTTTGTAACCTTGAAATTTGAGAGATATTGGGGTCTGTTTGGAGTGGTCCCATCCACCATCTAATAAGTTTTGATTCTGTTGTACAAAGGCAAGATTACTTGCAATATTTTTTCCAACCTGTTGAATCACATGTTGGAATGAACATGTTGGTTTGACATTTGTTCATTCTAAGGCTCCAATATTCATTGTTCAACAATTTTGTTTTGCTCCAAATCTGATAGGTTTTCCTTGTCACTGTATATTCCACATTATGGCCAAGGAACCTATGTGTACATTTCCATCGATCTCACAGATCTCTTGTCAAACTCTCATTGACCTACAGGCCACGCTCGGCGAGAAACTCTCCCAAGATTTGCTGGATTAATGGGATCATGATGGTTAAGACCTCGAGGAGCAGTTGGAAGTTCTTGATCCACAGAAGTTTTGGCAGGACGAGAGGCCGTGCGAAAGAAAGGAAGGACAGTGTCGACATGTGTGCCACTCAATGCCTCTTTGGACAGGTCAGATTCAGGCACAATTTGCTCACGGGATAGAACTTGCTGAAAGGTTCGTTGCTGTCCTTTGCAAAGTCCCTCCGAAGCTGCTCAAAACAGATTGGACACTTCCCTTTCCTGCAACCAACCAAACCACCACCCATGCATGGTACAATCCCGTCTCCTCAGTACTCTCCTAATTATTTTCTCTTCAACATCCAACCAAAAGAGTTCTTCAGGTCCTTCCCTGGTTTGATTACAACATGGATCTCTGGGTTTCTGATTCCTGAAAACCAATGGCCTTCGACTGCTGAATTTCAATGCAGGTCTACGTGACTGCTGATGAAACAGACAACACCGTCTCTGTTTTCTGAAACTAGAACAGCTGACTTTGTCAAGTGGTGGCCTACAAAGTGCACTTTTCAGTCCAAAATTATGTCAGTAGAAGTATATGAGACTTGGGCAACACATACTGCGTCGGTGGAAGAATCTGCAAATCTACCACAATGTACAGATTTTTTTTCCAGTTTCTTTTCCAGTGATGCAGGGTAATTTCCATTGATGGAGGATGTGTTGTCCAAATGTCATATGCTTATAGTGAATGGAGCATCTTTAGTTGACGTGGTCAAGTCTCTAGAGGGTGCGATTGGTGACTACTTTGACTGCACATCCACACTAGAGCTCGAGTTGAGAGCTTGAGCTTGTAATTTGTGGGAGTTTGATAAGTTTTCATCCAAAGCTCAAACTATTGAGAGCTTGACCATTAATAAGATAATCAAGGGGGGAATGATACTAAACAAAGGAGAATTCATACAAATCAAAGAATGTTTGATGGTCCATTGGCTTGAAACTCACAAAATGAGAGCTCAAACTTATTTCTAAGTGACGTTGATGATGCAGCTTAGGATTTCGACCGAAACTTGTTGATTGACAAAGATCGAGAGCTTGGTTCCACATGGAATCCGTCAGGGTGCCATCTAAACTCAAGAAGCTTGGTAAAACATTGAATTTGGAAAGTGGACTTGAGTGAACAAGCTATAAGGTAGAGGGTGCTAAAACCAACACCTATAAACGCCTCCCAATTGTCAACACTCTACAACCTTGAACCGTACCCCAATATGTACTTGTGTTGGTTGTAGGCAATGAAGGTGGGGGTCCTCATCATATGCGAGGTTGCCATACACGACGGGGCCTGGGCCTATGGATTGGTTTAAGGAGGCTAGTAGTTTTGACTTTGAATATTCATCAAATATTCAATTGAGACTAAAAATATTTTTTCTTTCTTGATACCTATGTTTAGCCCAAAGGCTAATATGAACATATATTTCATATATCAACCACATAGCTATGTGTATGTGCAATAGCTTAAAGTGTTGGTTTAAGCACCCTCTACCTTACCTAAGAAGCTCCTCTCCGCCAACGAGAAGGCTCTTGCTTTGAGCTCTCAACTTCTCTAGTGTCAAGGGGCCTATGTTATGAACATGGAAGAAGCTCGGGGGGGGGGGGGGGGGTAGTCATTGGTTGGAGTAGCAATATACGTGTGAACAAATGATAGGGTATTTTAAAAACATGGGGGCAAAAAATTATAAATGGACTTAAGAGTAATATAGGGTATAAAAAATGACACTGGACATCTTTAAAGTACTATAGGGTATGGAATAATAGGTAATTTGGAATTATAAGTAATGCAAGCCATTTTTCTATTAACCCAAAGTAGAAATTTACATAATGATAGCATGTGAAAAAAAGAAGAGAATTGAAAGTAATACCCCCCCTATAAAATAGTGGTTGTTCGCACCTATATCCTTAACTTTTTAACACACTGGCCCTCCCCCCGAGGGAAGAAGTAAAGATATTAAATGGTAGATGATATTGCTTACCTTGATTCTAAGGCCTTTTGGTGGACTTTCTCATGAATGTTTTGGAGGCGGATCCGCTCATCTTTGGCTTTGCAAGACTCCCATTTGAGCTTATCGTATTCTTCACTCCATGTCTCCATGAGCAGCCGACCCTCAGTCGAACGCTGCCAAAACCCATAGCCACATTATACGTTGTGTGCACCTATTATGGAAGCTTTGGATTTTAGTGTATGTAGAATTTGCATAACAAATTCAACGTGCATACTAGAATACCCAAATGAGGAGCATGAGAACGGAGTTTGTTATGTTTGGAGTTCAATTGAATGTCTTTTGGACATTTCTTGAAGTGAAAGTTGTAGATGACCTACAATGGTTTTCTTTCTGATATGTTCATTTCAAACTTGGATATGTACTTATACGTTAAAATGGCATTAAAGGTCAGTGCTTGGGTTGGGTGCACTCATCTTAGAGTATCCCCACACGTGGTATTACATACACCCCTGACATCATGTCACAAACTTGAATGTACAATTCTACAAAGTGGTTGTCCATGTGTTCTCACTATCACTGGATTGAAGGTGCTCTTTGTCCTTCAACTCTTCCTCACCTTCAAATAAGTGATATTGATATATATATAGGATAGTCTCAACTCTTCTAAAACATAATCAACTATCAATATAACATAAGTTGTTGACCAAATAAAAGTGTAGCTTTTTTAGAATCAATATTCAATTGAAAATTCCCCTAAGTAGAGCCTTGTGTAATGAAAGGAACAATACCTTGTCCCATGATAGTGTTTGGTGTACAACATGTGGTCATGCCCTTAAGCCCTTGTGGTGAAGGACGAGCAGTAGGTGGAGTTTAGGTATAACACCTTGTGAGGACATCTACCACGTCGTCTATAATGTACATCTTTGGCCGCTCTACTGGTCTCAGGTATGGATGCACCATAATTTCCCCTTCATGACCACTTCATGGAAAGGGAGGAAGACCATGTTGGGAAAACCATCTATTCGGTATCACACAATCCAATCGGTGGATTCCTCTACTATTTTAAGATTTTGTATGGAATCTAAAAAGTTGACACATCACATGTTTGGTTTTCAATATCAGAAAAGGAGTAATAGGAAGAAGGTGAGCAATCACTACCAACATATAAATCCTAGTCTATCGTCTAACATGGTGGTAGATTTGTAGATTTTCTAGGGATGTAGAATGAGTTTTCAGTGATGCATGTCAATTGCCAAGAACCCATATGCTTGTAGTTCACTAGGGAGATTAGAAGGTTGATGAAGATGGAAATTCAACAAAAACACACACACACACACACACACAAGTGGAGAGGGATAGGGACTTCTCTTCAACTGCTGTCCTGACACTATAAGCATATGAGTCCTAGGCAATTGACCTACGTCACTAGAAACTCGTCCTATATGATTAAATTGTTTGCAATTCTAGCATAGTGATGGATTTACATTATTCTGTCATCAACATGGAACGATTGCGTAGGACTTGTATGCTAGTAGGGTGATACAATGCGCCACACAATTTTTTTGATTCCTTATGGGGTGTTGATAAATTTCCTAAAATTTGAGGTTGCCATAGCTAGACTTGATAATACAACATGCCACAATACATGGTTCATAACATTATTCAGATTCATAACAATGTTATGTGAGACCGACAATATTCCATAGAACATTCCCCACATTCATACCAAACAGGGAAATATACAAAAATATTCCATGGAATATTGTTATGGATGTGAATGATGTTCCAAGAAAGCTTAGAAACATTTGGCCTGACGACTAGTACCTTGTACTTCTTGATGTTTTTATAGTAATTGGTTCTTTTCATTTGCTCGAGGTTGTCCCGACACATGCGCTCATACTCCTTTTTCTCCTGCTGTTTCATGGTCTGCTGTTCCCAGCGTGTGTTCCTCAAGTTGGCTGCTTCCCTTTGGCAGCCCCACATGCACACTGAAGTTGGTGCCGATTGCAATTGCCATATTGAAATGCGACCTCAAAGACACACACTATTTGCATCTTGTTTGGGTAGAATACTACACTACAAGCATATGAGTCATGGGTAATTGATGAGCCGTGCCACTGAAAAATATATGAAAATCTACACTGATGATAGGTATGCATATTTCGTATGGTGATGCATGAGAATTATGAAGGATTTCATGTGTCGGTAGTGATTATAATAGTTGGTTGAGTCAACTGTATAACCATTAGTGGAAGCTCTAAATTTGGGTTGACTCACTGAAACTGTGTCCTCACTGCAAGCATATGAGTCACGGCAATTATCCCGCATTGTCGGTGATAGATTCATATTATTCTTTTTGCGACGCATGACGATTGTCTAGGACTCATATGTTGGTAATGCCTTTTAATAAAATTTCTTATGATCACACTGCCTTCAAAAATAAATAGTAAGGGTTATGTGAGTTGCAACGTCTAAGGTAGACATACCCAAAACCAACACAAAAACCTCTCTCTCTCTCTCTCTCTCTCTCTCTCTCTCTCTCTCTCTCTCTCTCCACTCCCACATGTCTTGGTGCAATTTGGTTGTGCGGAATAAATCAGTCCCGTCTAGTGACCTTACATGCAGCCCTCGGCCTCAACATTCTACACACAAGAATGCTTTCCACTCAAAGCAATCTACTATACATAACCATTTGGCGCTTGAGGCGATGTTTTAAGGTTGGGGGAGAGAATGACCTTCCTAGAGCATGACCGTTGATCTTCATTATTATAGGGCCCAAAGGAAAAGTCTCCAAATGGTTATGTCCAATATAATTGCTTGAGGTTTCCTAGTTCATAATCTAAATCCAACACTATGTACCAACATCATGCATTTGAACTGGAATAGTGTGATGACCCACTATTCCGGTGTGTTTACCTCCCCCCAACCCTCTAGACTTGGAGATGCCCACTAGAATTATATGTGGTTGTTGAAATGACTTCTTCACATTTTATAGTAAAGTAGAGTCTTCAAGGCTTGAGGGTGAGTTGTACATCCTTATTGCCAATGGCCATGTGAATGTCACGCCATGGATAAGATTTTCTATCATAATGGATTGTTTGAGAGACATAGAAATAGTACTCCCTCCATCCCAAAATGATTGTCCTACCCCCGAAGCTTTACAACAAACATTTTTGGGATAGAAAACTCTGGGGGGTAGGACAATCATTTTGGGACGAAGGGAGTATCATGTTACTCGACCACATTTATGTGAAGTTGGGGGTAGGGTAGATGGGTCTTAAATGATTACTTTTCACCAACTAGCCCCACTTTTTCTAAGATATGAAACATGTGATTAGTACAAGATGGTTAGAAAATTCAAGTCAAGGCCGTAGTCACTTTCCTCATAATTTCCAGAGCTCATATGAAAATCTTATTCATTAATCAAAGCAAAGGTTGTCATGCTCATTATGTGGTCACATGGATCTTCTCAATTATGTTGACTATTGAGTTTAGAGTGGTTGTCATAGTATGAGCACTTAGTCCAATCTTTTTTAAACAATGTATTTTTGGTAACCGCTCTTAGAGCCACCTAACCACACACCACTCAAATATAGGTGTATGGTTAAGATAGGTAATTGAATTAGGCATGTCTACCTTAATGAGTGAGCAGAACGTAAGACATGGAAATTGACTCCTATAATAACATACACCTCTTCATGTTGGTGAAAATCTACACTAACCTCATTGAGTTTCACATTGGTTGAGAATTTTAGGTGTACGATAAGGCTCCTTTTTTGGGGGGGGGGAGGGGCATTATGCGAATTAAGGGCCTGCCTGAGGGTTGGCATGCACATAACATTATTAAGGGCCACTTTATACTTGGGGCCGGATTGAGGGCTGGCTGGAACTCTCAAAATTTGGGCCAATAGGATCGCTCGATTTCATCAAATCGAGCCCAAGGGCTTTATACATGGGGCCGGCCCGAACACTCACTCATCCCATGTGGCATCCTAGGTGGCACAATTTTGGCGCCAAACCATCGGGCCCTAGATGAGAGT
Source organism: Polytrichum commune (assembly GCA_950295325.1). Lineage (NCBI taxonomy): Eukaryota > Viridiplantae > Streptophyta > Polytrichopsida > Polytrichales > Polytrichaceae > Polytrichum > Polytrichum commune. The sequence goes on from OX485804.1 coordinate 45,620,035, forward strand.
TCGGGACGGGCTTTTCCTCGTCCTGAACTCCCATCTAGGGCCCGATTGGGCTCCTCCGTTAGATTGAGCTCATCTTGTCCGTCAATCACTACCGGGGTAAATTATATTCCTCTCTTCTTCACTCCACTCTTCTAATAACACAACAATTAGCATAAGTATGATTGCATTAGACTAATAAGGCAACAATTAGGGCATTAATCACACACTTAAGATAAAAGTGAAACATTCAAGCATTTAATCAAGCATGTAGTATGGCTTAGGCTATAGGTTAGTCTAGTAACGCATCAATTAGCTAAAATATGATAGCATTAGGCTAATAATACAACGATTAGGGTGCTAATCACACACCTAAGATAAAAATGAAACATTGAAGCATTTAATCAAGCACATGGTATGGCTTAGGCTATGGGTTGGTCTAATAAGGCAACAATTAGTAATGCAACCATTGATAGTATCTTTTGTAACATTAGGTAACATTAGGTAACATAATCATTGATAGTATCTTTTGTATATATTTTTGAAATTTTTAGTCATCTTTATTTTTTTAGTAATTGTTTTAGTTCAATTTTGTGTCATTCTAGTTAGAAACGGTATGTTTTATGAAAAAAACAAATCATCAAATTTAGTTACCAATTTTAAATATGTCATAGGTACTGTGTATATCTACTCATGAAAAAAAATTGATAAAAATTTGACCCATTTTGGTGGTGCAACTTACCAAAAGAAGATTTTTTTTGGTCGCACGTGGTGTTCAACATGACAATGGAGTGATCTACCCGTGGTAAAACTCAAAAGTAATGCTACCTTTGCTCTTTTAGGAAGGTCATTCTGGGCTTGCTACTTAATGTTATGCAAGGGCTTGTAAATTTTTTCGAGTGTTGGGTGTGGGTGAAATGAATGGTTGAGATTTATTACACCAGAATATCCCATTGGAACCCATGGTGGGAAGTTTCAACATCAAGTAAGTGGGCTTGGCTATTCTTTGTAAACAAACACCTACATTTGAATGGTGCACAATTAGGTGTGGATCTAAAAACAAGTACCAAAATGACACATGTTTAAAAGAAATTGAACTACATGCTCCAAATTTGTTAACCATTCTCAATCCAATACTCAAAATAATTTGAGGAAAGGGGAGGGGAGGGAGGGGTGGAAAAGAGAAATATACGATCATCTCATAAGAAAGAGCATATCATTCACTTGGCAATTGAATCTAAGACATTCATACAAATTCTCAAATTTATGAGGACAATGGCCACAAACGCGATTTGGATTTGCTAGTCATCTTTCACGAATTGTGTGTTTCCATATGTGGTGAGAAGTGGTTTCCAAAGTGTCCATTGAGTGAGGCCCGCTTAATCACCTCATCACGTGCCCGTCCTTAACGATGGAAAACTCTGTAAGGTAGAAATACCATAACCCCGTTAACCACCCTCTAGCTGTGCACCAGACCGGCGTCATAATGGTGAAGTGCCATTTCTAAAACCGATCATGGCTCGGCGGCAACTTCAATGTGTGTACACTTAGTGTAGCCAATGGGAGTCAAGTGTTAATGTACTCACGAGGTAACCGATTTAGGCGATGTTCTATATGGAACTGCGGATCACCGTGCTCGGTGTAGGGAAAATCTAGTGAACGAGTAGGGGGTTGGACAACTTTCCTCTTTGAAAAATTGTAGCATTATTTATATAGGGCAGAAAAACATGAAACAACTTGCATTCTTCATGAATCCTTCTCGTCTATCTTGGGAAATGTCTCATGATTGTCAGACCAGATGTTGAATGCGAATCACCTTATTTTCATGGGAAGAAATTGACACGAAGGAGGAGGAGGAGGAGGAGCGGTGTTCTTACTCTTCTTTCTTGATGTTGTGGGCCATTCTTTGGAACTGCTCGCGGACGGCCTCCACTTCCTGCAGCCAAATGAGGCGGTCCCTCCGAAGCTTGTCTTCGATGGCCACCATCTGCTCCTTCACTTTCTTCTTTATCGCCGGCTGGTACCCGTTGATCCTCCTCAAATCCTCTTGCCACACTTCCGCTACTTCATGCATCTACTAATCCAACACCACGCGTCTCAAGCTCAATCAATAATACCAATCCAGATAGATAGAAACTCCAGTCCCTTTTTAGCAAGGGGCCGGCGTGAATAAAGTGTCCGTTCGTAATGCCAATGAACCCGATGCCCACTGGACAAGGGGATATTGGGACAATACTACTCCCCCCTTTCGAGGATGGACACTATAGTGACACACTATACTAGTCCCTAGCTAGCCACTAGTGCCTTGAAGATACCGGACATGGTATCCCCCCAAAGGGCTTTGAGGTACCCATACAACAAGGTCCAAGGACCCCCCACCATAGTTGGGTGGACTAAGGTGGTGAGTACCACGCCGGCATGGGGAATAGAACCCACAACCTCCTCATTGGGGGCCATGAGCCCTAACCACCAAGCCAAGGCCCGTGGTGCCCTAATACCAATCCATCATGCACGCTACACTAACAAGTAGTGTGTTTAGTTAGTGTCACCTATTCTAGTTGGTGTTGCTCACCACTAATTGTAGTGGTCACCAACACTAGATGTAAACCTAACCTCGTTTTCCATTCGTCGTGGATATTTTTGGGCATTGTAGATTTGCAATGCTCATATTATTGTCATTCAAGTCTCAGTTGTCTATGAGATCATTTCATTATGGAAATGCTAGGATGTCGAATACACCACAAGCGGATGAGCGAGAAGGAAGTTGGGGTGACAATATTTGTAAGCTTATTCATAAGAAGTGTCGTTAGAAAAGATTACCACATTGACATAGAATACCATACGACACTAAACAACACAATGTTTAGTGTAGTTTTAAGCCTCTAGATTGGGATACAACAAATTGTTAACTTACCCCCGCGCAAGGGGGGGGGGGGTGGACTTTTCATACCACGTATGAACTAACATGAGTGTAAGAAGGGGTTTTATTTGAAGTGTTACAGTACATAGTATACATAAGGGAGAGGTACTATTTTTCTCTGGTGTGTACATTTCAAAAGGTACATTTCAAAGGATGGTGAAGTAAAGGTAGGTGTATAAAAGGGGGCCCTAGGGTTTAGAGAAAAAATTGACAATAGATGTGTTAGTTCCATCCAATTCACGTTTTCATCCATTATTATCATATGGTAATTGTCCTTCATGACTGCCTTGTGCATTCTTGTTGGGGTTTGGATTTAGGTTTTAGGTTTTTACAAACTAGAGGCTCATGGGCTCCCTTGATTTTCGCTCTTTGGACTGTGGCCGAGCTATTGTGCTCCCTTGTCTTGTTTTCTTGATGCAATCGTTGAGTTACATGCTTTGGAATGGAAAAAATGTTGAAATGACTTTCTTATTGGAAAGTGAAAGTGGATTTTATATGGAATAAGGGCTTATTTGATTTTGAGATTTACATTTTGTATATGTAGTGGAGACATTTATTACATTACATTGAAAAACTTAGTATAAATACATGAGTCCATTTTCTAACCTACCGTTAGTATGTATACATTTATTTATTTATTCTATAACCTTCATATATATAGGGGGTTTAATTTCAAAACGACCCATGCACATCATTTAGGTTTCCAATGAAGAGTGCACCCTTAGATTAGCCTACAACCAAAAACATGTTTTTACACCAATAGCTGGCTTAGAATTATTGGCATCCATGCTAAGGGGTCTACTATATATTTACCTTCTAGAGGTTCATGGTTGTATCATCCCAACTTAGTCTCACTAACTAAAACGAGGTATTTGAAACTATTTCTGTTATCAAACAAGTTGAATAACGTTTTTTTTGCACTACAACAGATTCCCAAAATTTTCATCTTCAACTGTCATGGATTGTTACTTGGATAGCTTCCAAGCTTCAAGCATAAAACCTTAAAAGAATAAGCACACATATACGCATTTCTTAATTATGGGTCTAATTCATGGTGCCTTTATGCCACAATGAGTTAGGAGTACGGAACCATAGATTCCAATTTGATGGTAGTTAATGCATTGTGCATCTCCACCACATTGGTTTTCTTGTATTCAAAGTAACATGTATTGTACAATGTTGTGATGACCCGAACTTGTTGCTTTTTGAGTACTTACTCGAGGGTACAAAATTTTGAAGACATTTTCAACTTTGTGCATGAATACGTGACAAGTGGCAGCACTATTTGATCCACCTTATTTCCAAACTACTCTCAAATTTACATAAGATTATTCATCATGTTCACACATCTGTGTGGGACTAAGGGGTTGTTTACATCATGGATCGTGAAGGCGTCCCAAGGCCTTGTAAAATCTGTGACTGGCTGTAGAATCGTCCCGGGACCACTTCGGTTTCCACCAAGGAAAAATTGTCAGAGTGACCATGAAGTTTGAGGTCCCCAAAAGACATATTTTAAGGCATACATTATCCACTGACATGGTCCAAGGGGTTTTGCGGTGGGAGAGGCAAAAGAGGTGCTCTGGTAGAAAAATACAAGGGCCCATGGCAAAGAAAAATTGTTATAATAAAATTTTAATGAATTTTTTTGGGGAAGAGAAGATGAAGACAAGAGAATGGTCACACGTTTTTTTTCCCTTCTGAAATTGCCCTTTTTGGACATATATTGAAATAAAATAAAATCAGCACATTCACTTTTTGGTGCATGGTCATTCCTCTTGTTCCACACTTGGTTTACACCTAGCGAGGCACCCAAAGGCTTTGTAAATTGATTTAAAAAAAAAATTAGACCATGGAAGCTGGACCATCAAGTCGGATCATGGAAAAAAACCATCTTTCATGGTGTGACTTCATGGTCCACGGTGTAAACCGGCCCTAAGAATCTACGAGGCATTGTTGGCTTGCATCTAGGTGGGACCTACTATGGACTTTGACACATCTTTCTTCGGAAGCCTTGTTGTGGCCCTGGGCTAAATCATATTTGTGTTCAGCTGGGCCCCACCCCTCCCAAGCCTACTTCATTGCATGGTCTACCTGCCCTACACTTGCGTGGGAACTCTTCCCTGTTGGGAACCAATGTGACAATACCTGGTCACTTATGCAACTAAGCTCCTTTAATATGCACTAGTAGAAAACATGGTAAAAAAGAACCGCAGTCGTTTTCCCATTGCGGTTCTTTTGACCACCCTGATCTGCAGTCACCAAACAACTGCGGATTTGTTTTTTTGGTTTTACGACTGAAAATTTGAAATTTTGGGGGCTTATAATATACCGCTAGATAGGTCTTGAAAATACCTTTCCAACGGTGTATTACATGCCCCCATAATTTCAAAATTGCAGTCATAAAACCAAAAAAACAAATGTGCAGTCGTTTGGTGACTGCAGATCAGGGTGGTCAAAAGAACCGCAATGGGAAAACGACTGTGGTTCTTTTTTACCATGTTTTCTACTAGTGATGTGATTATCTTCATCGATTAACTTGAGAATAATGAAAGTGATGTCAACTTGAATATTTGTAATTATGACCGGGTATTGTCACATTGGTTCCCAACGAGGAAGAGATCCCATGTAGATGTGGGCAGGAAGACTGGGCATCGAAGGAGGCGTGGGAGGGGCAAGCCCAACTGAACATAGATGTGATCTAGCCCAGGACCTTGCCGTGTATGTGAAACCCAATGGACACAAAAATCTATAGAAAGAGAACAAACGTGTGGGGGTTGAATAATCAATCTTATGAATTGTTTTAATGTAAACATTGTGCACACCAATTGTGCACAAGTGGGAGCACGTTCAATACATCCAAGAAGTTTAATGAGTTGAATGTGCCGATGGGAAGAGTCATAGAACACAAGGGGAAGGAGGGAGAGAGAGGGAGAGAGAGAGAGAGCTAACTTTGTTGTCTTCATGAAACGAGCGTTGGACTTCGAACTTGCGGTCGACGGCCTTGAAGTTGTTGGACCAGCGTGTCACAATTTTGGTGATTTTATTGAACTTGCTATTATCAAACAACTGCTGGTCATACACCAACTCCTCCTCCGGCAACAACTTCAATCCCGACAAATTCTTCACGTCCCCCCACCTATATACATGAACACAAGGTGTTTATATAAAGCATGCAAGATTGCCTTGTTTTTGAGATTTATGCAACATGACACTTACCGCGTTACCAAGTCACATGCTATCAATGCACATGCTCACCGTGCCCAAGATTCTAATGATTTCATGAGGTGTTGAATACCACCGTAATATGTGCACCTAAATACATGCAACATTCTACATGACATTGCCACCTTGGCTTTTCAAACATATTATGATATGTAAAAGCATATGTTCATTGTGCCTACAATTCCAACATTTTTCATGAGATTTCCGGGGCCCATTTATCTGAGATTTTGTAAATGAGGCACCTAAGTCACCCATGTATGAAGGAATTAAATAGTAGACAAAGACAATTCCAATCAAACCTACACCTGCTTTCCTTTAATTACAACATCTAGTACGAAGCTCCAACCTTCGTCCCATTTTCCGATTGAAGACTCAAGATTCCTGAGCAACATTACCTTGTATTGAGGCCTCATTTTATGAAGGCCTTCACATGTGCTATGCTAAGAAAACAACCTAAGGTAGATGAGGCTGATTCGGTTGGCTTCCTTAATTGGACACCTATTTTTGGTTTCTAATCGGTAGTACAGTTGCTCTAATTTGGTGGGTGAATAATACATGTTGATTTAGCCGCCACCTTGATGATATTTGGGTCAGTCACCTTTGCAACAAAAATCAAATTACACCCACCATCTTGCATAAGTAGGAGTGCTACCCACCGAGCTATGACACACTTGCTTTTTTGTGGGCGAGATGGGTTACTTAGGAGGTGGCATGTGGCTGCAAGTGCCGACCAACTTGTATTGTGGCTATTTTATAATGAAATGCTAGTTCAAAAACAATTTATTTTTACTCATGACCACTTTAGAGACATGACACAATCAATATTGGCATTAAACTTTGTTTTCATTGGCAAACGATTTATGTAGAATTTGCTAGTGATGTTGTCCACTTGTACAACGTTGAACGATGGAGGACTTCCCCCTTTAACACCAAATTGGGAAGCAAAGAATCTTTGATTCTAGAACCTAGATCAACACCTTCCTCAACTCCGATTTATATAAAGCTTAGCTTCATAAACCCATGTTAGGTAGTCTAAGAGTGGGTTTACATTAGTCTGGTCCAAAGAAAGTTGGGGTCCATAAACCCCTTCATGAACCTTTTTGCACTCAAGATTGGACCCAAGGTTGAAGTTTGGTTTCTCAAATTGGGTGGGGTGTTCCCTTTGAGTTAGAACCTCCTAGATTTGATGGGAAAATGGTGCCACTTGGCGCCACTTCATTCTTACATACTTTGAATTCTTACATACAACCAATAAGATTGCATGATTTCGGAGTTTCTTTTAGTCTTGGACTATGATATAAAACCACCCCAAGTTTGTATGCAAGAGTGAAACATTTCACATCCACGCCCACCCTAGGTTGGTGTCATCTCTCTCTCTTGTAAGGTCAACATGCCTAGTTCGGTCACAACTTCTCTTAAACAGACACTTCCATTTGAGTGGTGTGCCTAGGTGGTGGATCCAAGAACATACACCAAAAATACATGTATTTAAAAGAGATTGAACTATGTGCTCAAAACTTGTTAGCCATTGTAGTCAACATAATTGCCGGGGGGGGGGGGGAGGGAGGGGGACTTGTATATGGTCATTTAATAAGAAAGAAGATCTTCACCTTAATAATTAAGAAGATATTCATATGAGCTCCATAAAACATGAAGAAAATGACTTAAGGCACGAATTGGACTTGCTAAGATTTTACCTCACACTAATTACATGTTTCATTTCCTACAAGATATAGGTGCAAAGCTATAAGAGTGAGTATTCATGCAAGCCACTTGCCCATCAAATTCTGGTGGGCATACAAACAAATGTAGATGGACCTCAGGGGGTTCACTTGCGAAAAATCGTAGAACAACGTGCGATAAAAAATAGGGTCTAATATATTCATTGTAGATAAATTTTGTAAAAACTTACATATAATATAGGGGGTTTTAAAATAATGAAAAAGGATTACATGTAAAATACCATCACATATAAATAGTGACAAAGGATTACAAGTAAAATACCATCACACCTTTATTTTGAAAAATACCATACCTTATAATCTTTTCTGCAAGGTAAATAACCCCCCAATATATAGGTCCCGAACGCACGTGTATGCAAACTATAAGAGGGAGTGAACCCCCCGAGAGATGGACTCCTGTTGGGTGGTGTTTGTTGTGCCAACCAACTATTACTATTTCAAGTGTCTAATGGACTCATGGAAATCAAACAACCCATGGCCACCATCCTCCACATTCTAATAGGCCGCCATAATGTGGTTAGTTAGTTGCTACAAGAGAACACCTCCAACACACTATTATCTAGAATCTAGTGGACGAGTGACCTACTTGAAAATCACCCTAAATTTCCAATTAGAGCCCGCTTACCTTAATTACATGGTGTTGGGTTGTTGTTTACCTTTTGAGTGTGAGGGCAAGCATGTCACTCCGCTCTTGTGGATGGCCACCTTGAAGATTGTTTATGAGCTCTCGGTGGTCTTTGCAATGGAATCCGAGCTCCATGTGTTGGCCACCATGCTCCAGCCGACATGTATCCTTCAGCACCTTGTCGTTAATGTAGCCAACCTGCATCATCGACGGTTTCAAAACCACCGCAATTAATTAACTCCGGGACTTCATTCTTGATAAGAAGAAGAGAAGAGAGAAGAGAAGAAACACTGACCATGTGATCAGCGTGAATGGAATGCCCGTTCGACCCACCCTTGGCATTAAACCCTCAGGGCATAATATCAGTGGTGCAAGACTACTAACCCCTCTCGGGGTGGGCACTATAGTGACACTCTATACTAGTTCCTAGCTAGCCACTAGTGCCTTGAGGATACCGGACATGGAATCCCCCCAAAGGGCTTTGAGGTACCCATACAACAAGGTCCAAGGACCCCCCACCATAGTTGGGTGGACTAAGGTGGTGAGCACCACGCCGGCACGGGGAATAGAACCCACAACCTCCTCATTGGGGGCCATGAGCCCTAACCACCAAGCCAAGGCCTGTGGTGCTTCTTGATAAGAACATACAAACTCCGATCACGTTAAATTGGAGAAGGAGGCGGGCATGTGTGTGTTCGGATACTTTTTCTCTCCGCACTCACGTCTCGTACGATATGAGATGGATGATTATAGTGTGAGACGATTAGCAAATCCAAATCGTGTGTCTATAGCGACATTACTTGGAAACGTGGTCCCAAAACTCACTTCCCATTTGACACGGGCGGTCGTCAACACGTGACTCCATTGACAAGAGTCGATGCAGTCTATGACAATTGTAGATTGGACTTGACGCTTGTCAATGCGGTCATGTGTTAATGACCGCTTGTGTCGAATGGGAGGTGTGTTTCAAGACCGTGTTGTTTAGTAGTGCCATTTGTCTCATTATGTTTGGAGCTAGGTGAATGTCTTATTCATTTTAAAAGTGGAGATTCTCCTGCTCACTAAGTGGTCATATTATTATATCCCCCCAATCATGTTGATTATTAAGCCTAGAATGGTTAGCATGTTTTAAGCATGTAGTTCAATCTCTTATAAACACATGACTTATTAGTGTCCATTCTTGAATCCGCACCTAACCATGTGACACTCAAATATAGGTGTCCGGTTTAATGTTATGTTTCATTTAGCTATGTCTATCTTATATGGCATTTTTGGAACACATTTTATGTGCTTAAGAAAGATGTCCTTGAAAGAAATCTATGAATTAAAGGGATGTGAACCCTAAATGTGGCGGAAGAGAGGGTCCAAACCATGAGTGTAGGGAATCTTCTTGTAGAATGTTCTTTGTTCACTACATCAAATCCTAAGAAAAACCCTCATGGAAATTCCAATTGTGGGTGAAGAAGGGAGGATTCATGTGTTTAGGTCCAACTTGAGTTTGAGTCAATGAAACAACCCCGAAATACACACCACCCCACTCCATGTTGACTGTGCTAACGTCACTAGGTTATTATGCTAAGTTTAAAAGAGGGTTTGTGATTTTAGCTACACAAATTTCATTCGAAAAACCCTTAAAGTGCCTAAATGTTATGGATGAACTCATTCTCACCCCTAAAACCCACTTGAAGCTCACTTGGGAGGGTCCATATTCCGTTAAACCACAAGGATCTATATTAGACTCATATATACCTTATATGGTAGATGGGTCTTGAATAGTTACCTTATCCGACTAGCACTTTTCCTAGGATATGAAACACACAATTAGTACAAGTGGGTTACCAAATCCAAATTGAAGTCATAGCCACTTTCCTCATAATTTTTGGAGCTTGTATGAATATCTTCATTCATAAATCAAAGTGAAGATCCTTGTGCACATTAAGTGGTCACATAGATCCCCCGAAGTACGTTAACTATTGAGCTTAGAACGATTATCATATTCTGAACACTTATTTCAATCTCTTTTCAACACATGTCTTTTTGGTATCCGCTCTTAGAGCCACACCTAACCACATACCACTCGAATATAGATGTCTGATTAAGACAAACACAGTAACTGATTTAGGCACGTCTACCTTATGCATAGGGAAAGGGTTGGTGACCGACCTCCGTGGCGGGGAACACAAAGATGTTGTGCTTGTCATGATCGGAGTCTCCGGTGCTATAGACGGCAAGAACCTCTTTGAGCCGCGGCCGCTTTGACTTGTCGTGGGACACACAAGCATGGCGGCCATCCGAGGCGATCCGGTGCTCTTCCTCGGGGCAAATGATGCGTTCCACTTCGCTCAACTTGTTGTTCTCCACGATCAAGATGTTGGGTTTCCACTCCAACCTTGCTTCCACACCACCTTCACTCCCCACACCATCCTCTCCCATAGGTTAGTGCTAACCCTCAAAGGCTCCTAGCACTACTAGCATATGAGTCCTACGCAGTTGCAACCTGTCGATGAAAGAACAATGCAAATCTACCCTTGTGCTAGATTTGCACAAAAATCAGTTATATAGAACAAGTTTTCAGTGATGTAGGTCAATTCCCTAGGAAATTAATCATATGCTTGTATATAGTGTAGCAATTCACATCAATTGTGTATTCTCTCTTTATATTCACTAGAAGAAAACTTGTCCATTGCAATCATCTGTTGTGACTTGGCCATTGTGACTCGTGGTAAGAAAATGCATAAATAAACCCTTTTTGGTTGTCAACTAGAGGGTTTTGGTTACCCTTTATCTAGAAATTGCAGCCAAAAACCTCCAGTCACTAACAACCAAATGAATTCTTTATGCATTTTCTCACCATGAGTTGTAATTGCCAAGTCGCAATGGACGGTTGTAATCGGCGAGTTTTCACATAGTGATTCATGAGTGATATGAAACCTTCATTAAATGCCTTCCAAGTTAATTTATGTGGGTGTCAAGAAGTGAAACCTTGCAAGACAACAAATTTTCCATCTACCAAACGTCACATCACAAAATATATTCACGTTGTATAATTTAAAGATATTGTGTGTATGAGAAGCCCAAATTGAGTTCCAAAAGCTTTTTTACAGGGCTAATGCAACCTTAGGTATAGAGGCTCAAAAAACCTGAGTTGGAAACCAAACCTTACAAGATAGGTTTTCTATCATGGTTGAGGGGTGGTTAAGGTGAACTTGAATCACAGTTGTTTTCTTAACCAATGTACTTTCCTTGTGTTGAAAATAAGGTTAAAGTATATATGATATTATTGACCATTAGTGTAACCATATGGCACTTGTCATGTGCTTGCTTGATAATATCTTCATGTTTGCCTTCTCTTTGCCTTGTTTTGTGGAAGTTGTCATTAGTGTGGTCACATCACCTTCTTGCATATTAAAATGCAAAAAACTATCATCTTAAGCATCTCAAAGTGCTATGATAAATGTCACAATGTAAATAATTTTGCACTTCCAAAAGATATCTTATCTTGACAAATTGTGTCATGTTAAGAATTAGCGGACTTACCACTTATAGACCTCTAGGCATCTAACTTAGGCTCTTTGCAAATATTTTACGTGACACTAAATGCCCTAAAACGGTGTAGTTGATACTCATGACAAGAATCGTCAAAAATTGACAATGAAGCCAATGGGGATATCATGGAAGGCAACTCCTTCTTTCTATGCAAGAATGTTGTTGTGAATGGCTTGCCACCTTTGGGTTGTTACCACAACATGTGTGACTTGATTCTATTTGATTATAGTTTTGACCGCATCCTTTGATTTCTTACTATTGAGAGTCTATTGAGTATGGAACTCTAAAAGGTTTGAGTCAATTATCTCTCTTTATTCTTATGTTATGGTTTATGTCCTAACATAAGAACATGCATAAGTACCTTAATTTGCAGGATGTATTTAACTGATTGATATTTAGGTAATTCTGGACTATCTTGTTGTTGCATGTATGCTTTAATATCTTCACTATGATGTCACATGTATGTGCACATCATGTCCACTGTCTTTTAGTATATAATCACCTATTTAAAACTACATGATGAGTACAAATAACAACACTTAAAGCACAAAGTGTTCACATCTCCTAAAAACTACTCACATATTTCTGAACTCAACAAAAGTCTATGATTACCTAAATACCAATTAACCTTAAATGGGCACTCATTTTAATGTAACACATCCACTTGGCTCCAAAGTTTGTGATCTTCATATAATATTATAAACGCAAAGTCAAATTATCGCATTAACCTACTAAGTGGCCATCAATGTTGGATCCCATCTCAACTTCAAAGCTTAGAGAATTTGTTTATCTTACCCAACAAACCCCCAGCTTAATATTATATGAAATTGTAAATCTTAAAAATATCTATGCATTTAGGTGCCAAAACTTCAAACCTTGATACTTTCTAATATAGTACTTGACATGTTGAAATGTTGTAGTTGGTGGTTTAGTTGTGTATGTGGTGTTGGTGGTGATGACATAACATTACTTAGATCCATAATAGTGTTATGTGGGACTGACAATATTCTACAAAATATTCCTCATATTCAGTATGCATGTTGGGAATATTCTACAAAATATTGTGGTCCCATATAACACTGTTATGGATCTGAATAATGTTATGGACGCGTATGAATAAGGTTAATCAATACCTTTTGTGTGATCTCCTTACTTGGACATATGTTTTTAATGTGAAAATGACGTCTAAATATGCTTCAAGAGGTTATTTATCACATCACTTGAATCCTTGACAACGGGATGTAGCCATTTAGTAGGTTAGGCACCACAAGGGCACCACAACACTTAAGGTAGAGGGTGCTAAAACCAACACCCCACTCAAAACCAACACCTATAAATGCCTGCCAATCACCAACACTCTACTACCTTGAAGCGTTCCCCATGGTGTAGGAGTGTATGGGCCCACGGAGTGACGCTTTTAGGTGCCATTAGTGGTGCCATTAGTGGTGCCACCTCATAGCGACCTCCACTACCTCCATGTAGGGTAGGTAACGGGCTCCACTCTATCTCGGGTTGGTTCAAGGTGGGTTTAGGGTGGCTTGTCTATGCCTATTCTAGCCATTCTATACACTGCAAGGGGGGGGGGGGGGGGGGGAGAGGAGGTTATAGCCATTCTATTCACAATGTCACGGAGGTAGGCCCACAAAGCACAAAGGGGGTTGGTACCCAGGATGCAAGGTAATGGTTTTGCAAGCGAACCAGGTGGGATCATGGAGTTGGCCATGTGGCTTTGCACACCGTTATTAGTTGGTCTTTGATCTAGCTTGGGTCTAGTACCCAACTATGTTGTATTGGTTCTAGGCAATGAAGGTGGGGGCCCTCATCATATCCAAAGTTGTCATACACGGGGCCTATATATTGGTTGAAGGAAACTAGTGGTTTTGACTTTGAATATTTATCAAATATCTAATTGAGGCTAAATTTATTTATTTATTTCTTTCTTTATACCTATGTTTAGAACAAAGGCTAATATGAATATAGATTTCCTATACCAACCATGTAGCCATATGTATGTGCAATAGCTTAAGGTGTTGGTTTAAACATCCTCTACCTTAGATGATTGAGAAATGGAAGGGGGGTTGTGTGCACACTAATAAGAGAGCAATTTTTTCAAAAGGACTTCTCCGTTGCATTTGTGGAGTCACAAATTTTCACTTAGACCATGTGGCCAGGGTCTGGAGAATGCTTTACTTTTTGTCCCTTGTGGATCCTTTGTTTCATTTTGTCGCATTTTACTTAATTTTTTTGGCATGGGAGATGAGAGTTACCACTAATATATCCACATTTTGATAGACCTAGCGAATGAAAGTTGAGCTCAAGTTGATAGAGATAGTGTGTTGATTGGGGCAGTGGTGATGAAACATGAGGTACGTGACTGTATTATATATGGGCACTTTCAACTTCATAGACGATTTGGGTTTTTGGATGGATCTAGAATTGCCTCAGCCAAATTAGCAATTGCGAATCACAAAAACTATCATTTCGAGTCTCACTTCTGGAGTTACGATGCAATATTTCAAGAAAGTCAAAGTGGACGTTCTCTTTATCTTTAAGTGGTCACATGGTAAGCCCTCCCAGTTTTGTTCACTATGGAACCTAAAGCGGTGTTTGTATTTTGAGCACATATTCCAATATGATCCTAATGCATGTCATTATGGAGTCATTTCTTAGTCACAATCCTTGCCATATTCCAGTCAAATAGAGATGTTCAATAAGGCCTAAGCTTGGAGTTTGTGGGGTCTATATAAACTCACCCAACATGGATGAAGGGGCTAAAATAAGTTGGTGAAACCAAGTCCCTTGCTGGATTGACAACCGATTAATCCCCAGTAAACCCCACCACACTAATTCACGGTAATTATACCATTTCCAAAGTCAAATTGTATGAAATTAGTCATTTCCAGGCTATAAATCGGTTCTACACGTTGTTTTCACCTTCCCAATTGTGTAGACACCACAAATCTCTCGCCATAACTTAAGGCCACTTCACACACGAGACTGAGAGCCCGTGACCAGTACACTTCAAGCACTCTCATTGGTGGCAAAGGCGGAGCCGGTCCAAGTTTGCTTCACACTACGCTTGAGGGACCAACAGAGTATGTGAAGGCAAGATGGATGTAAAGTCTACATGGACTCTTACATGGGATCGAATGGATCATGTTTCATGGTCACTTGGACTATTTTCAAAAACCACCTCTTGGAGGTAGAACCTAACACAGAAGCGGGAGACCATGGCATTCCGGACGCTGACAACCGTTGGTTTATTCTATTTTATCATGTGTGAGGACCCGCATGAATAAAAATTCATCGAAGTAACATTTAGTTGAGAGCCCGGTCACATACGACTTCACACTACACTTGAGGGTCCGTGACCACACTACTACAGGATTTTGGAGGTGGTGTTGAGACGGCCTTTGGACACTTTCTTGTGGGCTCTCACAATTTCATGGTCACGGCACTTGGCTCGTGTGTGAAGTGGCCCTTAGGCTCCTATACCTTCACTAGTAGAAAGCATGGTAAAAAAGAACCGCAGTCGTTTTCCCATTGCGGTTCTTTTGACCACCCTGATCTGCAGTCACCAAACAACTGCGGATTTGTTTTTTTGGTTTTAATTACGACTGTAATTTTGAAATTTTGGGGGCTTATAATATACCGCTAGATAGGTCTTGAAAATACCTTTCCAACGGTGTATTACATGCCCCCATAATTTCAAAATTGCAGTCATAAAACCAAAAAAACAAATGTGCAGTCGTTTGGTGACTGCAGATCAGGGTGGTCAAAAGAACCGCAATGGGAAAACGACTGTGGTTCTTTTTTACCATGTTTTCTACTAGTGCTTACGTATGAACGAATAGGCAGGTGAGTGGAGTAATGAAGTTTTACCTCCCGTGGGGTTTTGGGCGGTGTCGGGCCGGCCTCCTTTGCCTTTCTGGAAGCCGAGGGCGGGCCGAATATTGCCAGGCGGGGTCATGAGCTGCGACTGCTGGTGCTGCTGCTGGGCTTTGAGGTTCTCTCTTTGGAGCTCCTCGTGCTCCTTGAGAGCCTCCTTGAGCGCCCGGAAGTAGCCTCGGTGTTGCTGGGGCCGGTCCTTGTTGTATTTCGCGGCATGGATGAGCAGGGCTTCGATGCCTTTGAACGTGATAGTGTTAGGGCACAGCGCGCATGTCTTGTCGTCCTTCTCAAACGTGTTCCGCCGCTTTATCCCCCGCCTACTCTCCGCCATTTCGACGTGCCGCTTGTGCTCCAGTTCCTTTAAATTGGAGATGAAACAAAACGATCAATTGAAGAAACGATCAACAAACAAACAAACAAACAAGTTAGAATTTCCATCACATTTATCAATCCTCATGGTTTGTATATAACCTAAACGGAACTGGGTGCTGACAGATCATGGTTCACCGTTGGATATCGACGGCAATAGTCATTGGATGTGGACTTGTGCACTGCAAGGTGTATTATTTACAGTATTCCCATGCACCTCCTCGGTCATTATTTAAATCAGTTTGAAATTCAACCAGTATTGTCTGCTTGATGCAAGCATTTTGGAGGCTTGGTGAACCCAGTCTCAGGTCCACTCCTCAGCTCAAGAATGTTAAGTCCAGTGATCGGGGAGATTTTTGGGCATAATCGGTTGAAATCCTAGTGTTTGCAAGTCCAACCGGTTACATGTTCACAGCCTCCGGTTTTCCTTTATTAAATTGGGGTATATTCTATAAATTCCTCTAAAATGATCGGTAATTTTCATGCAGTCTTGAACTTCAACCGGTTATTTCTCAAACTCAACCAGTTCATTTGTAACTAACTGCCGGTTCTCCCCGATCATTGGTTAAGTCCTAAATTCTGGAAATGGTCAATCAGCTGGTCAACCTAATTTTGTCATAGGTGAAGGAGAATCAGAAACCATCATGTGGGTCAGGATCTTATACAACTTCACTGTTTTCGTGATGTGGATTCCTTTTTTTTGTGTTTTGACATGCAAAAGGGGCATTGAGATTTATGTGTTTAATGTGGCGGATCACCTATGGATACACCATTCTAGGTGTACAAACAAAGCCCTCTATAAACAATCACTTTCATTCAAGAATGGGTCCTTCCTTTGTAAACATGGCCAAAGGCACAAGTATCACACTTATTTTGTGACAAGGTTTGGACCAACTTTCAAGCATGTTACAAGTGTCTTATTGACAATGTTTCAGCCACAACTCCTACTTGTTGAGTGGACAAAATTTCTTTCTAAACTCCGTGTGACACCTAAGGTCGAGGCATCTATAGTTGACCATGTCCATTTAGTCACTCACTAGGGTCATGGTAATGCCGACATGGACGAGATCTATATTTTTTAGGCAAATGGAGTTAAGGTTTATGTGGTGACGGCTTGAGATTGATTACCCTTATAAGAGTTTTGACAACTATTGTAGCCAAGCATGAGCATTTAGATGAGCAGTTATGGGTTAAACTATAGATCGACTACATGTTACCCTAATTTTGCCGCTTCAAATTCTCCTTAGAACTTGTTTCTCTAATCACTAAAATTTAGTCCTGCTATTACTCCTCCTAAACAAATGCAAACTCTCTTATTTTATCGGTCATAGATGCCTCAACCTTAAGTAGACATAGAGAAATAAATGCCATTCTAAGTACAAATGAATCTCCAAGTGGGTCCCCCCCCATAGGAGTGCATCATGAATCATAAAATCGAGCCACTTTGATTGGAGATCCCTGGAGGCTAGTGCGCATGACCTCCAATCGCAAATTTCCCATCGATACTCTTTCCCTCATTCAAAAACATTGCTAAAAAAAAGGAATTCTTCAGCTCGTTGATCCAACGATCAAATAAGTATATGGATTTGGAAATGCCCAAAGTATCCCTCCATTAGGCACACACACTTAAGTACTAGTGAATTAGGTTCCAATAGAGGTCATCCAACAAGCAGGTCTTTTGAAAGAGGGAAAGAAATGCCGTGAATGAGAGACACTTCACCTTGATCATAGCCGTGTGCTCATATGTGAACCCAAGATGGCTTCATAGTGCAGGGAGAGAGAGAATAAGTATCCATTCAAGTCTCAAGCAAGGCCCGGAGTCTACCTTAGCTTACCTTTCGCAGCAATGGCAGCATGCGCTTGTAGCTGCTCTCCTCGACCGTCTGGTCCATCTCGTCGACCGTTTTCACGGGGTGGTTGGCCTCGGATTTATTTGCCCCCAGCACCCAGAGGTTGTTGTTGTTGCTGCTGCTGCCACGATTGTTGTTGTTGTTGCTGATCCGGGGCGAAACCTCACTTAAGCCGCGGAACGGAGGCGTGGACGATGGGTGTGACAGGTCTTTCTGCCGCTTCCGTGCCTCATGGTCAGCTTGGTCGAGTAGGTTATACCCTCGCTTGTGGTCCATTTTTGGAGAAACCCTAGAGGTAACAAACTATGCCACTTTTGCTCTGATAATACAGCTGAGAATGAGGCGCACTTTACACTCGACTGTTCCCCCTACAACTCCAGTTGGGGTAAGCTTTATAATGTGATACTAGACAGTTTCAAGTCTTGGAACTCTAATTAAGGAAGTAGCCTTTGTGACACCATCTTGATGTACATTTAGTCCCGTGAGCCTTTTGGCTTCCCGGGCTTCAAAATCATTTCCGAGGAATTCCAAATCTCTCCCTGCTAGGTTTTTCACTTCGCAAAGATGATGAGGGTGATTTCCACTTCCAGCTCACTCTTCTACCCCGTGCGGAGATTGCAAGGGTTGTTGAGCTGGGCGGAGGAAGGAGTGACGAGGAGGATCTCCTTATTCGTCAGCATCATCATCATCGTCGCCTCGGACTCATTGCATCAACTCTGGCTACGACTTGCTTGGGAGGTGCAATATCAACGTGCCAGACCCTTACACAGTCAGAAGCAGCCAATTTGCTTCTCTATTTGAGATCTCTACAATATCACAAACTTGGAATGAACCTGGAGTTCCGATATTGGCATGCTGACCTAATCCAATTGCCCATCGGAACAAGGTCTAACAGCTGGTCGATCCGACTCGCTCCTGCACTTGCAACTACCGCTCTTTGATTTTCACCTGCACAACCCAACATGCATGATGATTCATGAGGTACTGTGGCATACAAGCCCAGCTGGATGCGGTAGATCAGTGCAAGTCGATCGCAGTTTGTTGAGGAGGTAATGAGCAAGATGTTGACTGGATTCAAGAAAGAAATTCGGAACAACAGCCATGAAATTCTGCATCTGAAGAAGCCAGAGGAGATCATGTGGAAAGAATTGGAGATGGTGAGAGCGGCGATTGCAGGCGTGGGGATCCCGAGAGAGGCCGGCAGTGGAATTAGTTACACTGTGGCGGCCAACAGGTGCGTCCATCTACATCCCCTAATTTCCAAAGCTTGAATGTATTCATAGTGGGTGACTATGGCTGTCCACCTCTCTACTTTCCATAGTGGACCCTCCCTTGAAAGTACTAGCCCATAATTACTTAGAGAAAGAAAATCATGTACATTGATATGTACAATTAGGTTGACTTTCTACCCATGCAAATTACCTTGGGTGAAAAGCATGTCACAAAAACTTACAACTTTGTTCAACCATAAAGCAACCAATGGAAGAAGAAAAGAATTGTATTTTATTATCGTGGTCATAAAACTCAAAATATTGTGGATTGTCAATAAATTAGCACAGGTCAACCTACTTGCACATATCACAGTTGTACAATGTAGAGGTGCCACGCCCCTGAGGCATCATTTGAAAGGGGACTACATATTGTTTAACAAGCCAAATAGAGTCAACCCTCCTTCCTTTCTCCTTCCTAATTCTCTCTTCTCACATGAACAAAAACACAACTCCATAAATTACCTCAACAAATCATACATGCACGGCATCATCACCATTGACCAAATCTAGAACCCAACCACAAAGACAATTCTAACTCCCAAAGACTTACAGGGAAAATACCAAGCCTCCCCAAAGTTAATTAAGGTAGCCCTCCAACTAGCCAAAACCCTATTCCCACGAACCCCCACCTCAAACTACCATCACCACACCACTTAAACAGAGACCCAACGTAACAACCGGTACAACAACAAAACAACCTCATCATTGGGATACAAATACAAGCCATAACCAACACCAAACCACAACCCAAAAAGACAAATGAGGGGCACAAGCCATCCACAAACACAACCTGTGCCAATGGAACACACCATCAACCACTACCACCAAATGGGTCGCAAGATCACAATTCTTCCACTTCGACAATATAGGATTAAATCATAACCTGCTCCTACTCAACAAATTCAAAGAAAACAAACACAAGGAAAAACCCTAGCCTCATATGATTCATGATCTCGGGGGGGGGGGGGGGGGGCAGTGTGTTAAAAAGTTAAGGATATAGGTGCGAACAACCATTATTTTATAGGGGGGTATTACTTTCAATTCTCTTCTTTTTTTCACATGCTATCATTATGTAAATTTCTACTTTGGGTTAATAAAAAAATGACCTGCATTATTTATAATTCCAAATTACCTATTATTCCATACCCTATAGTACTTTAAAGATGTCCAGTGCCATTTTTGATACCCTATATTACTCTTAAGTCCATTTATAATTTTTAGCCCCCATGTTTTTAAAATACCCTATCATTTGTTCGCATGTATATTGCTACTCCAACCAATGACTACCCCCCCCCCCCCGAGTTCATGATACAACTTTATACACTCCAAACATAACCAATTCATTATATTTGACTACCAATAAAATTCCAAACTTAACCCTAACCAGGGGCATTCCCAGTTGGGGTACTACTTTTGGATATCTAACGGTTTAAGGACTATTTTAGACAACTTTACATACTTGGTGTGCTTAGATTTGTATTGTGGAGCATATTTTGGATCATACCTACATTTCATACTCCATATTGAGTACACCGACAAAGTTAATTTACAATGAATATGGTCATCTAAGATATCATTTTGATTCCTTAAAGGGCATTCATGGGTGCTGTCAAAATTGTTCACCTTAGGATCAAGGAATGAAAAGGACAACAAAAATTAATCGAAACGATCTTAATTTTTTTCCTCACAATCATCGTTCAAGTGTGTACCAATAGAACCAAAAATGTATTGCATACCAATTGTATAACTTTACATGTGGCACCAGACATGGCCAACGATACACAAAATCATGGCTACATGAAAAAAGAACGTTTAGTATTAGAGTTGGACATTTAAAAATATATGTATGGACACATCACACTTACACCAAGGTACTAGGATGCAAAACAAGAAAAAAAATTGACCTCTGATGTACACTTGAATAGTAAAAATTGCCATTGATGTGGCCCAAACAAGTCATATGACCTCTTTACAAGTTTTATGATTTATCTACTCGTTTTATAGGGAATTTATCCATTATTGGTGATTATTTAATAAGAAATAATATCTTTCTTGATAAATCCTATGAACTATATACTTATCTATTTAAAATTTATTGATCAAATAATAATAAATCATGATATACGCCGAGATCCAATGCGACATAGTCCTTAAGTCCTTTGTCCCAAAAGTAGTATCCCAACCGTGAATGGACCCAACCATCAAAGAATGCACTGCAGAAGACATCATCGGTGCCAATAAACCCACTATACAAATCTAAGGTCCAAAATCTAACATATTCGACCAAACAAGAACATACAACACAACCCTCCGCACAATGAGACTCCAATGGCTATGCAATTTTATTTTTTCAAAACAATACACACCACATGATCGATTTCCTATAACCTCCAACACAAGATTTCGCCACATAAATATAATGTCTGATCAAACAATATGGTACAATCCTCCCCCCCCCCCCAACCAAAAAAATAAAAAAACCAGCTATAAGATTACACACTCCTACTATTCCTCACCCCTTACAAACCAATGATGCTTACAAAATACAACTCACCTCACAACCGCGACCTAATCTACATGCCGTCCAGATTGGTACAAATCTTAAAATGGGAGGGCATAGCATTAGCACACCATGATCTATTATAGTAGCAATTCATTGCGCACAAATGGCCGCCAAAGAAAATAATCAAAATACAAACGTAATCATACTCAATCACAAAGAAACCACCTAGCAATGGCCCATGAAGACATGCATACCATACAATACAACCCTACTTCCAAATGGCCAAATTACCATCATAACTACAAAAACCAATACACATCATTATGTGCATATATAACAAATGAAACTCCCTAGGCAACGGCCAATTAATAAGCACTCTTACTCGAAATTTACCAACACTATACGGTGTCCACATCCCAACCCATCATACACAAGGCACACCCCTAGAATACAAATTAATTTTTTCCAAAGCCTAGTGCACAACCCCAAAATCCACTAGAGTTACATTGAATAACACCACACCCCACACCCCCATTTCCCTAACACAATGCATGCAATACACACCCTCATATACAACCCAAATCATTGCAGCTACACCAACAACTCATTCATACCCGCAAACAAACATGTAGTAGATGGCTTAGGCATTTATAGCCCAACCAACAACCTCTAAATGTCACAAAGACTTCATGGCTTACAAACATACTCAAAGTTGAAATAAACAACATATTAACAGCTCTAACAACCACAAGACACTATACACATGACACCTACATCCTCACTAACAACCACAATAACATCTACTTAATATATCACATAAGACACCCCTCATACCAACATAAGCACCCCAAGAAACTACTTATAGCGGCCATATAGTTAACCAACATTGATAAACCTGCAAGATAACAATTCCAGAAAGTTAGGGCACACTTTGGCAGCATCAAAGAAGAAATTGCCAACCAACTAGCTAATGACGGAATCACCCTCAACAAACCAACTCCCACACCCCACATACACATTGCACACACCATCCTATTAGCTAAAGGGGCTACCAATTGGACCACATTACGGCGCAATCCATGATCCACATTTATACATAAAGAACACTAGAAAAAAAAAACTTCAAATTACTACAACCAAATTTATCTACGTAGACAAATAGGTTTGCAACAAAGGAACAAACCACAAAGCCAAACTATTTTTGGACAACTTAGGCATCTCCAACACGCAAATAACACAAACATTAAATTTTTGCTACGCTCAATAAATGGGCACCCACCAAATAAACATATTATAGCCCACAACATATACCTACCCCAACTGCACATTATGCATACCGTAGGTTCATAGCTGGTTCGACAAAAAATAATTCTAAAAATAGATGCCGAAAATTTTGGAATATTATTGGCATTTTTTGCCGAATATAAAATTAATTATTTTTCAAAATTGCCGAAAAGTAAGAAATTTTAACTTCTCACTAGAGTTTTACTTACAGTGGAAGCATATGTGAATTTTGAAAGAGAGAAGGTGCTCCTTTTGTAATCAAGCTCACTTACATTAGTCCACAAAGAATATGGGTTAAGAAGTAGCAAGTCTCTAGGTGAGGCTTTTCAAATGTGTTGTACACAAATTTTTGGAGTCCAATTGAGCATAGAAGATGAAGTTTTATAGAATTTTGTCCAACGAACAAAAGTTGAGAAATCAATCCTTCTTCCACCTCCAACAAGTTTTGTGTCAAAATAAGTCTTTATGCAAAAGATATGGACAAAACATTGCAGCCATGTAAAGATCAAAAAATTAAAATGTGTTCATAACAGTTTTTCGGAGCTCATTTGTACATAGAAGATCAACTTTTTTGGAATTTTTTTGGTCTAAGAAAAGTTTATAAATCAAGTAATCTTTCACCTCCAACAAATTTCATGTCATTTGAAGACTCTATGCAAAAGTTATGCGTGTTATAAAAATGAAGTCTAACTCGGTGCTTCACCTCAAAGTTTACATATCCCATATGCATTGTTGAACACAACTCCACTCTACTTGCATAAAGCACATAGCATTCTCAACTCTTCACTTACATCTTACTTGTCATTCAATGCAAGAGAGATGTACAAGATATAAGCTTAAATTGAAAATGAATTTAAGCCGAATTTAAAAAATTTAAAAAGAAATTTGCCAAAAATACGAATATACTATTTTTAGGTGCCGAACCTACTTTTTGAACTTTAATTAATTATTTGGCTAACATGTGTCGAACCAGCTATGAACCTACGGTAATCAACACCATCGGCACATGGCCACACCTCTTATCCACATGCCCAAACCAATACATAGGAAGGTTATGAATATCAAGACACAACAATGCAACCCACCAAACAATGCACACTGCAATCAACAAACACAAGAGATTCTATGCTTTGATCAATGATGGAAACCAAAACTCTATACCCCAAGACATAACAATCATTGAATGGCTACTACAATGTACATGCACTCTCACCCCCATGCACTTGTCTAGCTAGACTAAGGCCGGACATCTTATGTGTACTAAGAGCCCTTGACAATAGCCAACCCCCACTTGACACAACACCACCCAACACCTTACATTTATAGAAATCACCTATTGCCATGATCAGTTCCCCACAATCGCCCCGGGGGTGGACTCTTCATACCACGCATGAACTACTGTGAGTGTAGAAAAGGGAGTTATTTGAGGCATTAATGTACATAGTATACATTAGGGAGAACCATTATTTGTCGTTCCTTGTCTATTTCTTTTGGGAGTTATAGATTTACAATGTTGCAATTACTCTCACTTACCAAATGTCTTTTCATCCAAATTTCAATCATCCATGACAATATTTCATCACAAGTTGTTGACAAGAGAAGGTTTGGTCTTGGCCAATGGATGAACTCAACCATCATCCATGACAATAATTGTTCACTTATTCATAAGAAGTGTCATCCCAAAATCTACCATAGGGACGTAAAAGACCATATGACACCAAATATCATATATAGTGTAGTTTCATCTTATTTGCATTTTTCAGTCATTGTCATATAGTAAGTCCCCAATGACTAGCATGTCCATTCTTGTTAGGGTTTGCATTTGAATTGTTCAAGGTTTTCCCAAGATAGAGACTCTTGGACCCGGGAATTGGACTCTACATTGGAAACCTAAATGACATACGTGGTGACTATGAAGTAAAACCCCCTAGATACAAGAATTTTATAGAGAGATGCAAATGTGTATGTACCAGCGGTAGAGTAGAAAATGGGCTCATGTATTTATACTAACATTTTCAATTTA
This sequence comes from Polytrichum commune, assembly GCA_950295325.1. Lineage (NCBI taxonomy): Eukaryota > Viridiplantae > Streptophyta > Polytrichopsida > Polytrichales > Polytrichaceae > Polytrichum > Polytrichum commune. The sequence goes on from OX485804.1 coordinate 45,645,257, forward strand.
ATGTGATAAATGCCTCCACTACATACACTAATATAGTCATGAAAAGAATTGGCATTCACTACATATACAAGTCATTGGGGACGATTATCATATAAGAAGAATGAATGAAAATATAAATCAAATGAAACCAACACATCAATTGTCAATTTTTCCTCTAAACCTTAGGGGCCCCTTTTGTACATCTACCTTTACTTCAATAAATTATCGACCTTTTTGAATGTACACACTAGAGAAAAACAATATTTCTCCCTTATGTATATCATGTACGGTAATGCCTTAAATAATGCCCCGTTCTGAACTCATGTTCATTCATATGTGGTATGAAGAGTCCACACTCCAGGCTCTTGGAGCACTCATTGGCGCACTTGGGTTTTGCTCTCCAAATTCTGGCTAATTTATTATGCTCTTGGATTTTCTTGTTTTCAAGAGCTACATTCCATGGCTGAAAAAAATGCTCAATGACTTTGTTGTTGGAAAGTGAAAGTGGATTGTATGTGTAATAAAGGCCTATTTATTTCATGATTCATATTTTGCATATATAGTGGAGGCTTTCATCATAGTAAATTGAAAGGCGTGGTATAAATACATGAGTCCATTGTCTAGCCTATGAATGAGTACATACACTACAATTGAAGGGTTTATATAAAGTACACTTATAAGTGCATTATATATGTAATAAAGAGCTATTTATTTCATGGTTCATAATTTGTGGATGTAGTGGAGGCATTCATCACATTAAATTGAGAAGCTTAGTATAAAGACATGAGTCCATTTCCTAGCCTACAATTAGTACGTATACATTTGTTTCTCTCTATAAAAAAGATCTCGTATATAGGGGGGTTTTATTTCGTAATCACCCGTGCACATCATTTAGGTTTCCAATGAAGAGTCCACCTCCGGAATTTTTTTTGGGGGGGAGGAGGTGGGGGGAGGGCTATAAAGCAATGCACATGTTCATGGGATATTCCCCATCTTTGATGAATATTTTTGGAATCTACCTATTATATTCTCATAATTAGATTTGAATACCCTTAATTTTTCTAAGTCTTTCATAATGTTTAGTTTGAAATACTATATGGGCCCCTATGTTTTGTTGCATCTTGTTTTCTTGTGGAACACAACTTAACCCCCCCTCCCCCCAATTAACCACAACCCCAGCCATTTCCCATTCAATCTCTCAAACATGCAACTGCCTTGGATAAAGTTTTGCCAACCCACAATACGATCAACACAAATTGCATAGTTGCTCTCCTCCAAATAACCACTCCCAACACCAATACCGTTCAACCCCACCAACAAGAACTCATCTCCACTACACTAAATAGGTAGATTAGTGTTGGAAACACTAATAGTCGACGAAAACGCTAAATGTAAATTGTCTCTATAGTGTTAGAACACTAAATGTCAACTCTAACACTATTTGTACCAAGTAGTAACTTTAAATATTTACATGAGCGCATTTAGTGTTAGATGATATTTTGTAAATCTTGGAATGAAGAATTGAAGGAAGAAGAATATGAGAACCTCGTAAAAGGTATAATTTGTTCAAACCCTATTCAAACACTAATTGTAATATCAATTGAGAATTAGTGTTTTAGGTAACTATTGCATCTAACACTAATCTTCATCTAACACTAATCTACCTATTTAGTGTAGCAATTTTGCTCGAGCAGAGGACTCGCGGGAGTGCACCCTTCATTAAAGGCGTGACCGAGATGCATGCATCACTTGCAGACTAATACCCATGTGAACAACATTTAGGTGGACATTAAACGAATATACATACAAAGAAATAGCAAGATATTTACATACCACACATAGATATTCAACAATAGGTAAAATTATAACATATGTATACAAAGAAAAAGGAACTTGCAAAAAAACAAGTCTCCAACATTTTTATGCACAAATACTTCATCTCATACTAGTAACTGCATCCAATGTGGTAGAGTTTCCCCCAACTTTCCTCCATGATTACCAACCCCCCCCCCCAAAAAAAAAAATGGGCGTTCATATGCCACCTTGCTTTTATGAAAACTATTTGCACTCCGCACCATGACACCATTAAGTGGGAGTGAATAGGGAATTGAGAGTGGAGTGCAAGTTCTTTTTTGATTAGACATAAAAACCCTTAAATTGTATGCAACCCACAACTTACTAATTTTAATTCATCTGATATTGTAATAAGCTTCAAAGATCCCAAATTAGTCTAGTTCAAGTCATTGGAGATGAGTCGACCACAAATATGAAGGACATCAAAAGTCTTTATGTTGGATGGATGAGAGGTACACGCATATGCAATAATTCCTTCTCTCCAGTTAAGGCAGGCATTTGAAGATAGAAACAGTGTCTGGGGAAATTTTTGAGCATAATCAGTCAAAATCCTAGTGTTTCCGAATCCAACTGGTGACATGTTGTGATCTTCCAGTTTTTCTTTATCCATTTTGAGGTATATTCTTAAATTCCTCCAAAATTATCAGTAATTTCCATGAACTTTTGAACTTCAACCGGTCATTTCTCAAATTCAACTGGTTCATCTGTAACTAGCGCCGGTTCTCCCCGTTCACAACTTTCTTTTCTTTTCTTTTAAAAAAAGAAAGTATAAGGAAGAATAGACTACAAGTAGGGTTTCCCATGAATGTGTGGTGAAAGGGGCCAAAGGGGTGGCAATGTCTTCTTAGGAGTCTCATGAACCCTTTCAACCAACTTTGCATGGCCCCTTCTCTCTTCTAAGTTATTTTGCCCAAGCAAACCCCCGGTGGAGTTCGCCTTGCAATCATGGAGCTCCCTCCCTTCACTTTCTGCCACCCTCCCGTAATTTCTTTGCCGACTCGTAAACATAAATCTCCGATTTCAATTCAATTGCTAAAATATTGTATATGAGAAATTGAGGACAAAATTGGAACACTCGGCAGCTTCTTCTTATTTTTCTTTTGAAAGGATGCAAGCTTGAGATCTTAGAAAGGAAGAATACACGATCTCGTTACATTATGTTGGCTAAGAACTTCCATGTAGAGTATGGGGGTAAACATATGAGAGAGAATACATTTGTCTTGTTCTCAAACATGCAAGTTGGGATGTGGTCGTCATCTCATTCATCTGTTTTATAGGTTGCATGAATCAATTTATTGAATTTTTCATGCCTTGACATTCTAGAAAGGTGAAAAGACATCCAACAAAATACGAAAGTCTCAAAGGAGTGTTTGAGTGAAAAGAATGTGCCACCATAAGAAACCTTGATGCAAAATACGACAATCTCGGGTCGTCACCAACATGATTATGCAAATCATTTTTGTCCTGCTCAAATGAAATGAGTTTCCAGTTATGGAATAGAGAGACAGCCAAATCCCCCCTCCTTAAATTTCAATTTCCCCCAATATTTGTGCCGACACTGATGCTTGTTCTCCGGGAAATTTAAGCACACTTCCATGTGGATAGTGGCTTGAAGTTTTTGTCACCTAGTGGTTCAAGCCAACTTGGCCGGCACACGAAAGTGCACCCTAAGTGTACAATGTGCAATCTTTCTCATTGAAATTCAAGCACACATTTCCAGAGCCAATTTTTCATGTGTACCTCTATCCAACTTGATTGTCGGAGACACCTCGATGATGAAAACGCCTCAAGTTCAAAACAAAACTAGTGGATTCAATCAATGACAAAGTCAAGATTGTGGCACTCAATTTGGTCACGTGCTTGTCACACTATATGCATCCGATTTAGTGTGTGCCCACTTCATTCATTGAAACGGCCATGTGAATGATCGTGAAATGACTGAGTAACAACCAAAGAAGGTGGCAAGGGACACCTCTCGCTTCAAGCCAAGGCATGGAGGCCGCTCTAAATCAACGTGGCACATCACTTTTAATGCCACATTAAAGAAATGAAAACATAGTTAAAGAATCCAAAAATGATGCACATTGTTCGTGCATTCCTAGTAACTCATTGATGGATAAACAAAGCCCGGGTGAAGGTCCTACGGTTTGTTAAATTTACTTAACCCTTAAAGGACAATGCTGCCCCACGGGCTTGGTATTATTTTGGGAGAATCTTGTTCATAACTTCTACTCCATTGCACCAAATGGGGTTTTTAGAATGCCAAATCGAGCACCTTAGCAAGATCTATACTTCTTTAGAATAGAGCCTATGTAAATTAATTGGTTAATCATGCTTAAAATGAATTTTAAAAGATATTTTGGGTGTGGTATCGGGAAAGCATATGTCCTTTAAGGGTTAACAACGGATGCAAATCCGTAACATAAAGAGTGTGTCATGTGCAGGAGCAACCCCGGCGGAAGGGCCAAACCCTAAATTTCTCGGAGGATGGGTTCCCGGAGGTCCGGCAATTGGGGAGGTCGAAAGTGCTCCCGGTCAATGATTCACAAGAGAATTATGATAACGCGGGATCATGTTATGCATGTGTAAAGCAAACTAGCGGGGCTCAACCCGTGTGGCTCAAATATGATCGCCAGGTATTTTGGTTTTCATCCTTTTGCACCGACCACTTCTTGTAGGATTTTAAAGAACCAAGTGATTGTTTAATTGCGAGATCCATTTAGCAAATCCGGATCACGGTTGTGCTCAATTTCCTCATACTTTTGGAAGCTCATATGAAGAGAGAGAGAGAGAAACAACAATGACACCAACCCCAAGTGTTGATGTGACTGAGGGATGTTTCATCTTGATCATAACCGTGAGCTCATAGGTGAACCCGGAACGGTTTATTGAGCAGGGTTACGGGACAAGTGCTATTGTCTCCAATCTGAGGTGTTCTCTATTACTAACCAATGAACATAGGAATATCTTATTGATTATCAGAGTAATGATTTTCTTTCTTATGAAATAAGTATATGAGTAGCCCCCTTCCAAATCATGTTGGTTGTAAACCTAGAATGGTTGCAATCTCTTCTATGCATGTGTCTTTTTGGTGTATGTTCTTAGATAAAGACTTAACCAAACATCACTCAAATGTAGGTGTCCATTATTAGAGATGAAACCCACCGAAGTTGTTTGCCTTCGATGTTTGTGGACATCTCCAAGGACGTATGTCAATACATGCATGCAAGTCATGGACAATTAACCTACGTCACTAGGGAAGTGCCCTACGGCACTGGGATAATATGCAAATCCACCATAATGGTAGATTGGCATATTTCTCTCAATGACACATGTTGATCACCTGGGACTCATATCTTGGTAGTGTGTGGACACAAATTGGTATTCACAAATTCCAGGACCCGCAAACCTTGGTATATAACACACTTGAATAATCCTATGGTTGGGGAGGATGGTTTGAGTTGCATAGGTGCTACGGTTCTATGGATATTTTAAGGAACAAGTGGACGAGCGAGTGGAAGAGAATCATCGCTACCGCAAGTGCACCTTGTACTACTACTTGTCCGATGGCCAAATGCACATATCGGTATGCACATATACCTCTCATTTACTCACCAAAACACCTTGAAATAGTGTGATGCCCAAGGATTATTACTTTTAAGCTCATTCAAGACTGAGAATCAACTTCAAACGTCCCCAAATGATTACTCTTATCATTCCACCATGCACGATTTAGATGATTTGAACCACAATTCTAGAGAAAGCCATGTTTTTTTTCATATGGTTGGATGAGAGGGATGCTTGTATGCAACACAATTCCCTCTTGCCCTCAAACATTGTTCACTCCCAAATACTTAGAAACGCCCAAACTTTCAAAATTTGTTACTGCAGCAAAATCGACATTCACTCACTTAGAACTATATTCGTTAATTTGGGATTTTTTCGGCATTTTGAGATAGTTACAAATATAAGAACATGGATAAAATCACACAGATATTGGAGAATGTTGTAAGATGCAAATACTTTGAAGCGGGTGTTCCTATCAAGAACCCAATTAAGAACTCATATCAAGATGGTTTAGGTAGGACGACCCAAACATTTGACCATGTTGTTGTGGTCCATATATTAATTTGAGACAAGAGAAAGTCTCAAATTAACGAATATAATGATACTAATAGAAATTCTTGTAGAATTGGAACACCCTTATTACTGGTGTTGTGCAATCTATTCAATCCTATCATCTCTAAGGCAGTCAATCCCAACACTTTGTTGATACTTAGAGCAATCCAAATTTTGACTGGCAATCACCCCATTGGATTGGCCTTTCAAATGCATTCAGAAGCCATGCAACTTGAACTACTCGAAATCATATCTCATTATCTTACGGAATTTTTGAAGATAGAAAAATTCCCGCATTGTGAGTTGAGAAGTGGGGCCACAAGCGATATGCCACATTTGCCTATACATTATGTCTTATAATACGTAATTTATTCAAGCGTGAAGCTCGCAAATCCATGTTGGAACCTCCGGTAACTTGTCTCCATCACATTGTACAACACAAGGGCTTTGTATGTGTGTGGACATGTATAGGTCATGCTATGCATCTGCTAGATTTTCTTTGTAGAGGATCCATGCATCACATGTGTTGTGTTTATTACACACTTCGTTTTAGGTGTCCAAAATAGGTCACAAATTGAAGCAGGTGCACCTACCTTTAAGTGTATGGATTGTCCGTCATCTTCCAGGTGTTTTTTTGGGTAGAGTTCACTTGCTTTCCCAACGGAAATTGTTAATGGTACAGTTAGAAGAGCATATTCAAAGTGCTTTGATGAGACTTGATAAGTGTTGTAAATGTATGCGTTATAGATGGTGTGTGTGACTACAATTACTAGATTTATAAATTTCTAGATGCTTCTTGTTAGCAATTGAATTGGGATATTGATTCACCAAAGTGTGCCTTATTTGAATTTTGTATGCAAATGCTAGAAGGTTTCGAATTTTTATTGGTAGATCCTAAACCAACACGGGAGCATGATGTTAACATGGTGGATATTCTCAAAATTTAAGATGTATTTATTATAGTGCAAGGTATTAGTGTGTCGGTCTTGGGTGGATGTTACTTTTAGCATGCTCCACCTTAAAGGATTCATGTTGTAAGTGTATTTTGTTGAAAGAGTGTGGATTGTGGGGTTGATGGCAGGAACCAAAAGAGAGAAATAGTGGCATGCTTCAGGTGCATCATCAATATCAACCTTTTTCTTACTAATATAGTGTCAATTTGTTGCATGAGTAAATAGACTCAGGGTCAAATTGTAAGGTCCCAAAGTACAAATAAATATTTAAAAATATAAAGTAAACATCAAATTTTTATTCACCGACATGAATGGAAAATTGCTCCCCTTACAACAATCATTTTTTACCAAGCTTTAGGGTAAGGATAATACCTTCCTTTATCAAGTTGGGGAAAAAATGGAGTTTGCAATGTATTGACTTAGTAGTGCATTATTTATGGTATTAAATGTCATGTACATTATTTGCGAAGGGACTAAACTAGATGCTTAGAGGTCTCAAAAACATCATGCATGCTATTTGTCAATATGATACTACTCACCAACATCAATAAAAAAATAAAACATTGAAGTGAGAATTTATTTACATCATGACATTTAGCGTAGTACATTGGGATACTTGGGATGGTGCTTTTGTAGTTTAACACAAGGGGAAGATATTATTGAGCATACTCTTTGCAAATGCCATGTATTTATATTTTAATATGCAAGAGGAAAATATCCTTGAGCATACTAATGGCAAGTGTCATTTGCATATACTTTAGTCAACTTGTAGACCATTGCATAATATAGACATATACCTCATAACATTATTGAACATACTCATGCCAAGATACCAGCAAGCGCACGTAAAACGCTGAATGTCATGAGGTGACACCAGTGACGAGTTGTTAATCAATGATGTAACCTAACATACACTTCAAAATAGGGTCAGTGACACTATTACGCATGTGACACTAAACGCCATAAACGGTGTAGTTTCCTTGGCCGCAAAAGAGAGCGAGCTAATGAGAGAGTTGGGACATGGGAGACATGGTGGTGCAGGGTGTGTTCTTAAAGAAGCAAAAGGTGCCCAATGGCAAAGGCGGGTGGATTGAAGTGGCGGATTTCCAGTTGGGGAGAGACCTCACTATTTTCAGCCATACATTCCACATTTGTGGCTGTGATGTCTTCACAAGAGTTAATAATACTCACCTTCCCTCTTGACCTTTTTTTTTTATTATTGAACTCGAGTTACAGTCTACCCTCTATAAATGTTAACCCTCGGGAGTGGATCAAAGTTAACATTTATAGAGGTGTTAACAGTTAACAATTATAAAATTACTTTTTTGAGCAATATACAAATCTTAACATTTATAAATATAAGCAATTGTGAAGAGTCCTTGTGAGAGAATACCATTCATAAAATTGCAAACCCAATCAAAACTTTATTCAATATCAAGTTTACAAATCACGGGTGAAGTATGAATCAATGGTTCTTTGGTGAGATTCAATCTGCACCAACAAACCCACATACTTGGACACATCACATGAACGTGATTCCATGTACCTTCTAATGGTACCAAAACTAGATTGCAAGTCACTATAAGATGGAATGGGTTCCCCCTCACACTCCTCTCCCCATGGAATGGTTGTATTTCATTCGTTAACATTTATAGAGTCAAATTTACAAAGAAGGGAGTACCATTTTGTTAACAATTAACACGTTTAACATTTATAGTGTGCAATATGTGGGGAGTAGAAGAAAGTTAACATTTAGAGAGGGTTAACACTTATAGGTATAACATTTATAGAGGGTGGATTGTATTGGGGTCGTGGTTTGGGCCCTTATTCAAACTTAAACACCCCCCCCCCCTTCCTTCAATGTTTTTGGTTACACACTTGGTGTAGCTGGAGTTGAAAGGTAGAGTTAACATCAAGTAATCATCTCTCCTCTAATGATGTGATTTGTGGAGTGGAGACGAATGGTTTCTAGACTCTAGTGCAATGTTTGTGTGAGGATAAATACCCCCTACAAATCATCTCCTATGCTTTGACCTTGGAATTAATTATCTCCCGGTGCCACATAGTAACTACAAACATGACATAAACAAAGAGCAAACTACAACCTCACAACCACCCTCAACTACATCTTGTATCATGAATCGTGACTTATGATGGATTCTAGCATGCAGATGTGCATTAAAATCTGGCATATAGATATCTTGAAGAATGCCAATATAGGTTATCTATGACTATAGAGTACATTCATAATACATAACATATTCACCTTGATATTGAAATTCGCAATCTCAACTTCCAAGCTCCTCAACTGAAACAATCATTGACCCCACCACAACACACAAACGTTGTTGCTTGTCGCACCTCATAGACTTGTTGTTGAAATGGGCGAGTGGTCGACTATCCCAATCCCTAAGATCATATATTCTGCCACTTTAACTTTCAAAATAAAAAGTTGAGAACGAGACACACTTTGTACTGGAGTGTCCCCTCTATAACTCCACTAGAGATACGTCTCTTTCCTTGTTTGAGGATTGTGGTATTAGGCAATTCAAATCTTTCTTCCAACTGGACCATCAGGTTGATATTAGCCTCTATCTCACATACCCTCACAGATGCCACCGCACTTCAAATACTCTAAGGAACCAAACTTCTTGACACCAACCTAATGTACTTGTAGTCATGTAAGCCTTTTGGCTTCGTGGACTTCAAAATCCGTTTCATTTCATTGGACTTTGTAATGTGCTCATGTAACATATACATGGTTATCATATATCTCTACATATGTATGTGAATGTAGGGAAGGCACCACGGGCCTTGGCTTGGTGGTTAGGGCTCATGACCCCCAATGAGGAGGTTGTGGGTTCTATTCCCCATGCAGGGCGTGGTGCTCACCACCTTAGTCCACCCAACTATGGTGGGGGGTCCTTGGACCTTGTTGTATGGGTACCTCAAAGCCCTTTGGGGGGATACCATGTCCGGTATCTTCAAGGCACTAGTGGCTAGCTAGGAACTAGTATGGTGTGTCACTATAGTGCCCATCCTCGAAAGGGGAGAGTAGTATTGCCCCAATGTCCCCTTGTCCGGTGGGCATCGGGTCATTGACATTACGAACGGACACTTCATTCACGCTGGCCCCTTCAAAGGGACCGGAGTTTCTATCTATCTATCTATCTATCTGAATGTAGCGATGTGTCTATAACAATAGTAGGTGCATTCATAGCATAATAAGGGTGCTTGCAAATCGGGTGGTTATTTATTTGGGACATGGGAATTCAGAGGTACTTGATGAAGGCCAGGTTGCCCATTGGAGATGAGGAGCCCTTCCCCGGGGAGCCTTTGGAAGAATACCGAGCTCATTACCGCCACGTCATCACCGCCAAGCAAAAAGAATATGCTCTTCGCCAATTCTTGGATCTCGATGGCAAAGTGTTGCGCTTCTTTTGTGTGTGGGATGATCGAGCCGTTCCTTATGGAGAGCGCCGTCCTTATGTACAATAACCACCCCCCCATATGATGCTCTATTTAGTGTTAGTCTCTAGTGATCGTGACTTTCTCCTTTCAACTTTGAGTCCATGAATTTTGGTCAAGTTTGAGTCCCCTTACCGGTGGAATTGTCCTCAAAACGCTACTCGCATATGAGTCTTAGGTAATCGTCATGTGTCAGTGGAAGAAGAACAATGCATATCTATCGTAATGGTAGATTTATAGATTTTCAATGACGTAAGGCAAGTTTCTAGTGACGTAGAATAATTATCCAAGGTTCATATGTTTGTAGTGAAAGGATAGGAGATGCATCCTCTCTTTGATTTGTAAGCCGGATTTAATCCATTTTCAACAAGTAGTCCAGATGTACCTAGGTTGGCCAAGCCCACCAACCTCATGGCTCCCAAGAAGTCCCCAAGGTCAATATACATGTTCCCAAAAGAAAGCGACCAAAATCGGGATTAAAATCCGGTGAGACCAAGAATAAGAGGAAAAAACTCTTTGAGCATGTGTTTATTTATAGGTCCAAATACGGGAGAGGCAAGCTATACAAGAATAGAACTCATGGGCGGTTTTTCCCCCCCTTGTGTTGAAAGGATAATTCTAGTATCATTGTCACATTCATTGATGTATCACAAGCTCTCTACTTGTTAGGGTATCAAGTCATTTGAAGGGTACATTTGTAGAGTGACCCGTCACTTTTTTCAATCCTATAAGTGAAGGAAGGTAAAGACTTATCTATGTACAATGAAAGACGTGATGGTGATGGTGGTGGTGAGGCCATCGTCTCACCATTCCCAGATGTTATGAGAACGGTGGATGGAAACAACAAGGTGGAAGCTTAGACGACTGGAGACCACATTAAACTACTTCATAATTCGTTTGCATGGGTGCAATGAGTGCTATGGATTAGAACGGCAGTGGTCCAAACTAGTTGCAAAACAATAAATCTATTTTCTTATTTTCTTATCTTATTTTTAAACAGATATTGCACTATTTCTTGGGAGATGACACAATTGAAATCTTGGAGCTCAATGAGCGTAACAATGGCCACATGCAATTCCCCATGCTGCTCAAGCGCCAGAAACTGCCCAAAGTCCTTCCAAGCGAGCTTCTCAGTGAGTCTACTCCCTTGCATTCTTCTAACTTAAAACATATAAGGTAGACGTGCCTAATTCGGTTGCTACTCTTGATCAAACACCTATAATTGAGTGGTATGTGGTTTGGTGTGGATCCAAGAGTGGATACCAAAAAGACATGTGTTTAAAGAGACTGGATTACGTGCTTGAGATATGATAACTTTTCTAGGTTCAGTATTTAGCATAATTTGGGGGGGGGACACCTGTATGATCATTTTAATGAGCACGTGAGTTTTCGCATTGGTAAAAAATGAGATATTCATATGAGCTTTGAAAATTATAAAGAAAGTGTCAACAACCTCGATTTAGATTCGCTAATGATCTCATATGAATCACATGTTTCATAATCAAAGAGAAGTGGGCTGGTTGGAAAAAGTAACCGATTTTAGGACCATCTACCTTAAGGTAGGCATGCCTCAAACAACCACTTTTAGCGATACAACCACTTCTCAAGGTATATGAAACACACATTTGGTGCAAAACATTCAGCAAGTCCAAGACATCCTGGTAGCCATTTTCCTCGTGATTTTTTGAACTCATATGAATATCCTAATCATCATCAAAAGGAAGAATATCCTCTCTTATCAATTGATCACATAGGTCTCCCCAACTAGTGTGTTGAGTATTGAGTCTAGAACGATTCACAGAATCCTAGCCTGTAGGTCCATTCTCTTTCAAACACACGTTTTTTTAATGTCCGTTCTTAAAACCATGCCCAACCACACACACATCTCAAATACCGGGGTCCGTTGGAGAAGAGTGACCAAAATTAGACCTACTTACCGTACATATATATTAAGCCGAATAACAAACACTACCACACACAAATGCTTCGTCGTGATTTGGGTGTCCTCTCTCTTCGGTCACCACCATTAAATAATTTCCTCTTTGCGTTTTGGGGGTGGGCTTTGCAAGGCCAAAAGAACATCGCCGGCATCTTGACGGCAAAACCAAAGGAGAATTACTACCGGGCGACCGACTTGCACATCGGGAGCTACGTTCGCATCTTTGAGCGAGAGATGTTCCTCCATGACATGGACGAGTTCACACGAAACTATTACCGCAAAGTGCATGGCTACTCCGAAGACATGCTCGCACCCATTAACGTTCAGGCAAGTCCACCAACCCGTACACTGGTTCCTTGGAGGCAAGGGTTTAGGCAACCAACAAAGAACAAGTGTATGAGTTGGTTCGCTCAAATCCATCATATGAGTCCCATACGATTGACTTAGGTCATTAAAGGAAACATGCAAATCTACCATTATGGTATATTTGTATAGTTTCCTAATGACAAAGGTCAATTGCACAAGGTGTGTGTGTGTGTAGAGAGAGAGAGAGAGAGAGAGAGAGAGAGATGCATGCTTGTAGTACATGTGTCATGCAGTTGTTGGCTAGAGCATCACCACATGTTGTACACCAAGCACTAACACAAAGGGGTGTTAAATCAGGTTTCTTTAGTTTATAGGGAGGAGTCCCTTTCTATGGCATATGTGCCACATGTTCACTCTATATGATCACTTTTAGTTGTGGGTTTCATAATTTGAATTTTTTAACTAGATAGAAAATTTATACATATGTATTTTTTTACAATTGATACACAAGACTCTACATAGAAAGAGTTGAAGTTAAGATCACGTTTGGTCAAAGATTGTGAGGTACTGTTAATTAATTCTTGTATAGCTCGATGTTGAAACTCTTCCTGTCTGTAAGCTGTACATGTAAAGGGACGGAAGAGTTTAGAGGCGTGGGCGCTTACTTTGTTAAAAATTCATCTCTAAACCGTTTAGAGGTGTCCATTTGAAGAACGTTATAACGATACTCTTAGAACATTGTGCAAAAAATGATGTGAAATGAAAATAAGTTTGGTTTTGATGGTAAGCCAAAAAAGGTGCCTAAACTCGTAAGGTACTATGGTATTGTGCAACTTGTAATTTTAATTTTAATTTTTTCCCTCCAATTGAACTCATGGTGTTAGTGGTTTGGTGACTTCAAAAACAAGAGCAGGAGGAGGGGCCGGTATTGGCAAGGATGCCGGTTCCCGAGCACAATGGATTTGGTTCGGAGCATGATAGCTATATGAATTGCATTGCCCTCATCCCCAAGGCCCCACACAAGGACTTCTACAAGTTTATCTACAAGGATGGGAAGGTAACACGCTTTTAAGTCACTCTTAACCCCTAGGGTGTCTAAGCCTCTCCAAGCACAAAACGCATGCGTTTGAAATGCAAACTTTCAAGTGTAGTCATCTACGTCAAATGTGATCTCTTATCTAGTTTCAATTCGATTTTAAATGCAACACTTGATGATGTTATTGAAGATTTTGGTTCAAATACGCAGATAGGAGTGCCTTTGGATGCAAATACATGCTCAATACTTTGATCATCAATGTCACATATGTTTGAGTATATTGTTTGTTCTCTGTATTTTCATATTGAGAGTGAAAAATTGCATTGAATAAAGTTTTCAAATTCGTAAATTTAGAAATATTGAATTTGAAGCTCGACGAGGCTCGTAGGAATTGGTGTATATGTGTTGTGCATTGAAACCCTTGCTTTCTTTCAAGGGTCAATGGCTTCTCCTAGTTACAACATGCATTGCCGAGGGTTGACGTAGATCAAAAGTGTTGATGAACTCTCCAGTAACTTGCCATGGGAAGTACATTGTAGAACAAGATCAGATGGTCAATAGCTTGCAAGATTACCACCGCCTTGCTAAATCCAATTGGTAACTTGGAATAATATGTTTGAAACAATATAGTTATCCTTAAAGTCTTTCAAAGAAGGATCAAACAAAGAGTTTGGTGCCTATTGAGAACTCGTTAGAGTAGAGTGTCTTGTGTAGAAGCCTAATTTTGAAACATGGATGAAACTCGTTAGACCTCCTCTTTCAATGCAAACAATCAAATAAAACAATTGAGAGAACTTTAAGATTTGGAATAGGATCTTATACAAGGTTACCTTGATCCACCAAATCCTTAATACGATTGGTTCTAGTCTTTTCAAATATGCATTATAAACCTTTCAAAACTTAGGTCATTTTAAGCATACACCCTTGAGCAAAACCACCTCTTAGCCAACTCACATGGGGTTTGACACGGAGACTTATACGGTGAACACTCTAATGAGTTGATTGAAGACAAATATGTTGGCATGCAGATTCTCACGTTTACATGTAGAATCATTGAAGACAAGGATCATCACCCTACAGCTATTGACAAGGCTCGACCCATGGTCTTCAATGTATGTGAATGCTTCCACTCTCGTATACTTTGTGGATTGAGAGGTCGGTGTACTAGGTAGTTGATTTCTTTTCATTCACGTGACCCAAATGGTTAATCCAAAATTCAAAAGCCACTCGAAAGGATATTAATGTTGCACTAAGGTATGTGGGTGTGTGTTATTTGGCTTGTTTTGCATGTTCTCCAACTTCTACATCCTAGATTTACACAAAGAGATTTGTATTGCATTAGCAAATCCATGATAAAGTATCAACAAATAATTAGATTGATACGTAGACCTCCCTTATTAGAAGTATTGGTTACCAAAAGAGCATGTTTTGTTGATTTTTTTAGTTGAGTACATAGGTCCTCCCAATTGTGTTCACTATTGAATGTGTATGTAGCTGATCAAATTTAAAGGTGTAGTCCAACCTCTTTTGAACTTGTGTCTTCATGGCATTTGTTTTTTGATCCTCACCTGAACCACACTCCAATCAATAATTGGCATCTAAATAAGAAAAGCGGTCGAATAATGATCCCGCATACCTTACCGCATTGGGAAGAGTGTCACTACACTAAACATGCCTATTATTGTGGATGGAAAATCAACATGGAAATAATTAGCATGGGCCACTCATATTCTCTAATCGGGGTGGAACTAAGGTGGGTCCAAGACCTCGGATCTTCCCCTCAATCTTCCTCAGACTTTCTGACCAACACCTTATATAAAATTAAATAGTCACCTTATACCAAAAGTAACACAAAACAAAATGAAATCGCCCACACAAGTTTTCTAGAAGAAGAAAAATAATAACACGATGCATGCTAACTTTGTTCTAAAAATTCAATGTAGGTTAGAAATTAATGTGGTCCACATTAATCACATCATGAACTATACAAAAATTATTTCAGTCTATAGTAATAGGACTATTTACTGTACCTCTACATGAACACATGTTGGGAGTATATATATTACATCACTTCAAATGTTGACAAACTTTTGTTGTTGTTGTTGTTTTTTTTTTTTTTTGGGTTGTTTGTAGTATTACCTCTCGGATGACACCGTGTCCGTATACGAGCCGCCCGCTCGAAATTCGGGCATCATGTCGGGCAAGTACCTCGCGAGGCTTGAGTCTCCACGGATTCCGGGGACAAAGCGAGTCTACCAACCCAACGATTGCTTTATGGGCCAAAAGATGTATTTGCATGAACGCATTTTCGAGCTCCTTGAAGCCGACGAATGGACTCTCAAGTACATGGAGGATGACCCTAAACAATTCCCCCTCGCAAACTACGAGTGGGTCGCAAACAAGGTACACTAACGGCATATACATCACATGCACTACTAGCCTTGATGAAATCGTGACACCACTTTTTCGATATCGTGCAATGGAACCTTGGATCTTTGTATGTTTGTATATGAATAGTAATGAGAGTAATAATAAGTGATGCATATGTTTGTCAACGCTAGGATGGTTTTTAAAGTCTTTTTGTCTGCAAACTACTATCTCGATAAACTAGTGGACTCTTTCTAAACCAGTGGACATAATATCAAGGATGGGTCGAACGGGCATTTCAATCATGCTGATCCCATCAGGGGTCAGCATCTCTTCTCTTCTCCGGACTCTTTCTAACGATCGTGACTAGGACAACTTGATCGCATGTTGTTCCTGCTCTAGTAGGCTCGTTGAGCCCTGCATACCCACAACTTTGTGAGATAACCCTCCACAATGATTGGTTGGACCATAGCGAGTAACACTAACATGGCTCCCTAGAGAGTGGAACCCGCACCATTTGCAAAGGTGGGAAGAAGCTATTTGGCTTGATGTTTTGGGCTTTGTAGTTCTAAGGTACATCACCCAAGGCCCTGAATTAGTGTTGGTTTGGTATGGAGGTGAATTCATGGTACTAATGATCAACTTCAATAATGGCATCAAAGAACCTATCGGTGGGTATCGAAATTGTAATACCAATCAAGTATTGATATTTGGTGAGTCTCTTAGGGTGAGAGAATCTTTGAATATCCAAGTTATCATTTGGGTCAAGACTCAATACCATTCTACACCATATTGATAGTAAATGCAACTTTGCCTAGGTATGAAGGTTCTTGCATGGTACATTGACCCAAATGGTATCGAGAATACCTTCAAACACCCATACTCTAATGGTATCAAAAATCTATGAAATCCTCATTAGAGTTTACAGTTAAGTCACCAATAATGGGACCAACTCAAGTTCTCGGAAGGAATCTCCCATATTTGCGACTTCCAACACTTGTGTGTTGGTGATTTGAAAATAAAACTAGGAAGGGAAGTTCTTCTGCTCTATTACGGGGCAACAAAAGATTTGAGAAGATTTTGGGTTCTTTTCTTGAGTTTATTCTATTTGGATAGTACACAAGTGGTGAAAGGAGCAAAGAGATGCATGTACACGTAGGTAGCAAAGGTAATTAGAAGATTCTTATATGTATGTATGTATGTATATACAAAAAAAAAAACATGTCAGCTCCTAAAACTCAAAAAAACCCTCCAAATCTTTTCGGTTATCTCAAACAAGGGATCATCAGGGCATTTCAACCCCAAGTTATCCCCATACCTTACGGTCCACTCTATTATAACACCTGATTGGTAACAAAAACAAAACAAAAAGACAATACTAGTTCAACACTGATGAGGACCAGTTGAGTCGATGTAAATTTGGTTTAGAAGTCATATTTTCCTCCACATTTCTTGACAAGAGCATGATTCATGTCAATGTAACAATTATTCATATCAGGGTATGCTTGTTGTTTTTTGAGGTGGAATGCAGATCAAGGGAGGAATCAAGAAGTTACCCGAGGACAAAAAGGGGGAGCTCAATAAAACCATCAAGGGCCCCTCGCCACCGGCGTCCCCACCTCCACGAAATCCATGTAGCCCCCCACCCCCCGCCTCACCATGCGGCAACCGGTGCGCCGCAATGGCCACTCCGCCACTCTCCCCAAGCCGACCTTGTGACCCGAAAGAGAAGCCGCCCCTATCACCCCCCAAATGGCCCCAATCGCCCCCAAAATCACCGTACGTGCCCACATGCCCTTGCTTTTCTTTACGCTCGTTTTGAAGGTTCCGGTTGGTTTTCGAGGTGATTGTCTTATCACCTTATGACCTCTTGTGTGTGAGGCTCAAGTTCGCGGTTCACCGATTCCGTTGGAACCATGGTAGATGTGTGTTATTTGGATGATTTTTTCCCCTCGATGCATCCATTTTCTTGTAGGATATGAAACACACGATTAATACACAAGTTGATCAGCAAATCCGAATCGCACATGTAGCCACTAGTAGAAAACTATGCCAAAAAGAACTGCAGCCGAAATCGGCTGCGGTTCATTTGACCAGCCTGATCTGCGGTCGCTAAACGACTGCAAATTTGTTTTTTTGGTTTAGCGTCTGAAATTTCAGGAGTTGGGGGGGGGGGCGTGTAATATACCGTTGGAAAGGTCTTGAAAATACCTTTCCAACGGTACATTAAATGCCCCAAAAAGTATAAAACTACAATCGCAAAACGGAAGAAAAATCTATAGTCGTTTAGCGGCTGCAGATCAAGCTTGTCAAAAGAATTGCAGCCGATTTCGGCTGCAACTCTTTCGGGCATGGTTCTCTACTACTGTAAACATAACCTTGCAACTTGTATGAAGATCTAAAAAAAACGAAATCGAACGTGAAGATTCCATGCTCATGAAGTGGTCGTATAGGCCCCCTCCAATCATGTTACATTCAAAGGTAGATGTGGTTGACGATCCCGTGATGGCAATGCAGGTCGGCATCGCCGAGGAGTAAACCTTCGCCGATCGACCAACTGTTGGCGAAGTTCGGCATCAATATCACGAAGCAAGAGGTGTGCACTCTCGAGCGGTATGTGCAGAGGAGCGAGGGCAAGTTCAGGAGTGTTTACGACCTTGTCAAATCCTACTTTTAGGATTTGGCAACACAGGCAGTGGACGGAGGAGATTAGGGGTGAGGGTTATATCGGTCAGATCCGACGGTCGAGAAAGCACAGGCGACATGGCCTCACCAGAAGCCAGAAGCTGCTTTCATCGCCCATAGACTTCTTCTCGACAACCAGTCTTCGAGAATAGCCTAGGTAAAGCTTGGGATTCTACGTAGATAAATACACTGGAACTGCCTCATGACTTTGGCACAAATTGATTTTCCCACAAATGACGACACCGTGGTGGTCTTTCTTCACCTAATTTACATCTATGCTTTCTGCCATCGTGTTTAGTATCCTCGCCTACACATAAAAACCGCAAATCATAAAAGCCACAAGGAGCATGAGAATTGATCCAAGGGACCAAAGTGTTGTTGTACTAGGAACGCTTCTAGTCTGCTGCGTAGTTGGTCTGTGTTAATCTTGACATGTTTTTATGAATACTTCTACTTGTAATCTAGAGTAGACAGACCCCATTTCTGATACTCCCCCATCCTTACTACTATCACGAGAGTCCTTTAAAGTCGTGAATTTCCTCACACGTAGCCATCATTTCCTAACGTGATGGAGAAAGTCGTGAAGAATCACACAGGTAGAGTCGAACTACCTGTTCCTGATTAGAACTCCATCGGGAATCTATAAGGTGCCATAATTTCGATCAGGCTAGGATAGATTTCTGTAGAAGAAACATTTCGTGGGTGGTTAAAATAATGTTCCATGTTTCACGGTTTCTAAGGGTAATTTTCATGTAGGCCGCTCGCCCACCGGAGTCTCATGGAAATGTAGATGCCACCAAGTGGAATCTACATTTTCACTAGAATTTGGTGGGCGAAGAAGTGGCCTACATGGAAACGAATCCTAAGGTAGGAAAACCGAAAGCAATGAATGACCACTTTGGTGTGCTAGACTAGGGGTGGAATGATTCTTGTGTGAACCCAAAATGGCTAATTGTAAAAGTGATGGCCTGAAAAGGATACAATGATAGGTGGGATGCAATGATTGGCTAGATAGGTGTTGTTTCGTACCACTTGCAATCACTTTTGGGTGCCATTGAGTTAGCCATTTTGTGTGCATTTGTATGCAATATAAGATGTTTTGATGCTTAGATTAAGGAGACTCTAGTGTACAAATAAGGGGTTTGACTTACTTGCCTTGTTGGGAAAAGGTAACTAATCACATGCATGGAATAAAAATTACAAAAGAACTTGCATTCCTCATCATTTCCTGTACTCCATCTCTGAAAAATATTTCACAAATTTCACGCCACTCTTTTTGGCCGAATCAACTTATTTTCATTATTTTCCGTATATCTACCTAAAGTCTCCAATGTCGATTATGGTATCACCAGGGAATCGATAGTGCCATGACACATGTCCCCAATTTTGAGTGCTACAGTGAGGAGGAATTCATCTCAAAATGAGCAGTTATTTCAAACTCTAGACAAAGTGTTCGGGCCAACTTTTGGCTTCAAAATTTCATAATAATCTCAATTTATAGAATAAAATTACCCAAAAAAAAATTGCAATCCTCCTTATTTCTATCTTCCAACACGAGAAAAAATTGCACCACCTTATACTTCTCCAGATTTGGTGCAAAATCTCTTAAGTGATCAGTTATGGGCGCCCTACTCTAGCCTTCACATTCAACATGATGGACAAAGTAAGATAAAGGGCATGGATTTGGGTTTCTTGAACCAAAATAGAACCAAAGGAAGTAAACTACAACCATCGCAATTACTCCCAACTACACCTTGTATTGTAGTTGGGTCATGCCCCGATCACACCAAACTTTCCGTCCAGTTCCAACCGTGAAATTGTTGGGGATTATGTTGAAAAATAGATGTTGGCCCACCACTTTTCACACTATTACAGCCAGAGATGCCGACGGACAATGTTTGAACTGGCCGGTGTGATCAGCCCCTCAGAGTAGTTGTGGTTGTGGTTATCATCAATGCACCTTATTCCTCTTTAACCCTCAATAAAAATAACCAAAGAAAGTAGACTGCAACCATCAACCACCAGAACGGCAGTCGTGTGTAAACGCTCCTTCAGTAAGAAATGTAGAACTACAAAAGCAAAAGATGAGACCATAGCCTTATCCATCGATAACTTCTGGACCTTCGGATCATCACTCCAGAGATCAATCTGCTAACTCCTGTAGCAGGCCTGGTAGCTAGCTCCTGACAAATTGGACTTGCAAATACAAGAAATGAAGGTCACAGATAACATCGTACCTTTTATCAAGAGGAAGCTTCGTCAGATTTCCAGCAATGGGACACAAGCACCAGCTTCTAGCTCACCATCTGGTTTCATCAGGCTTTTTGAAGTTCCAAACAACACGGTCAAAGAAACGGTCTCATAAAACAAGGATCATCACAACATTCACTAAGATATGCTTGGATTCCAGAAATTTTGAATGCCATTCGCTTAAAGCTGCCCACTATGGACTAAACTGGTGCAATCTACAGAGATAAACAAGCCTTTTGATTACACATGTAGATTGTTTCAATCAACATTTCAAACACAAACATGCAGTATTCCCACGTCAGACAAGCACTTTTTAAACACTATTTGCTACCAGACAACTTCAACACAAAAAAAGGGGGCCAAGACAAGAAGCACAATACTAGTAAAAAACCAATGGTACATAATCACATGGACAAGTATCCACTAAGATTTCCAACTAACATTCATCAACACTAATTTGACTCTAAAAACATAGAAATCTCTTCCTCCCTACCTTAAAGCAACCAACAACTATGGTCAAATGTTAGGACACAGGAGTTATAAAATGTTCAAAACATATCAATAAAAATAAATGTAAAGTGCACATTCAGAGCTCTAGTGTCATCTTTTCAAATATTTTAAATTCTAGTCATTTGACACCAGTGACTGAGCAAATGAAGCAACCTCTTATATACTAATAATAAGTGCAACCTGATTTCTTTTCATGTCCACCGTCATAATGTACACTGATCATACTTTCTTCAGAAACAATACGATCATTACTCAACAACTACAAGCTAATTGAAAGGGTATTGCCGCCCAAAGATATTACTACATAGTGGCTCCCTTCTTTTTTTCTACTCTCCTATGCCTCATAAACACACGTCATTGTTGCCCACATCATCTGAAGATCCTACAAAAACTTGAGGAAGCCAAGTTTAACTTCACCTTCATGGTATAGAAAATCAGATTTGAGCTCGTATGATGGGATTCACATGTCCAACAATTACTGCCTCATATGCTCCAATCCATGAAGCCAAAGCCTCAAACCAATAGCTTGAGTGATTGGAACTAGTCTCCACTTTGTAAGTGGTGTGGTCTCCATTCTCCACCAAACCATGCTAGCGTTACCTGCTCAACCAGTCATCTTAAAATTTGTGGATTCCAGAGGGCTCAGGGCGCCTAGTAGGGGGAGGGACACCAGGCGATCAAATTGCCCCAGTTACAGCTGAAAAGAGTCAGTCAAGAGACTCTAAATTCAAGCTATCAAGCAAATACAGGGTTGACCACATCGAATCTCGCCGATGTGTCATGTCCGTATTGGACACAAGCACACCAATTCTAGGCCGTAGAAGGCTTTCTTCACAACATGGTCATCACTATGTCCAATATTGTAGACATGTCACCCTGCTACAGCCCCTTGCAAGGCTCCTCACATACAATATCTAGTCCATAGGATAATCCTTTCTTTTGGCGGTTCTAAGAAATGTAACTGTGGGGCTCAACCAGCTTAGTGAGAAAGGAACAATGGGCTATTAAGTTGCCCCAGTTGTGGTCGTTAGAAAGAGTCAGTCACCTCTTAATTGAGACAATAGCCTGCGGGCGAAGAAGAGACTTCTAATTCATCTTAGTGTAGTGTTGGCAAACATAGGCGGATTCCTTTTTTTGAGCAGTCCTAAGAAACGTAAATGATAGGCTCAACGAGCCTAATACAGAAGGAACAATGGGCAATCAAGTTGCCCCAGTTACGGCTGTTAGAAAAAGTCCACCTCTTGATTGACACAGCAGCCTACAGGTGAAGAAACTCCATAATTCAAGCTAGTGTTAGCAAATGTAGGGCGTTATCCTCTCTATTTGGCAGCCCCTAAGAAATGTAACTGATGAGCTTGACGATGGGCATACCTAGTACGAGAGGAACGATGGACGATCAAGTTGCCCCAGTTACAGCCATTAGAAAGAGTCCACCTCTCAATTGAGGAAGTAGCATGCAGGGATTGAATATGCATATATGGATTCAACATATGCACATTGCCAATCGACCACGGAAACATCGTCTGCTTGAATCTCCCGATATCATCAAGGTTTTTGCAACAACCAGCGATTGATTTAGTGATGGTGGTCTTACAATTAAAGCATCAGATTGATCAATCACCGACCCTGGGGGTTAATCAGCTGTGAGAAAACATCACCAGCGTGCTCCTCAGATGAGGTTTCTGTGAGACTCTGATGTTCGGTTGAAATTGAACGCGACATATCCAAATTGCCTTCTGCAGTGAGAGTTGGAGGGATCGAGATCTGGCTG
Source organism: Polytrichum commune (assembly GCA_950295325.1). Lineage (NCBI taxonomy): Eukaryota > Viridiplantae > Streptophyta > Polytrichopsida > Polytrichales > Polytrichaceae > Polytrichum > Polytrichum commune. The sequence continues at coordinate 45,668,494 of OX485804.1, forward strand.
GTGGAGCTATCCTCAAGGCTGATGTTGAATGTGCCAATTGAGGTGGGGCTTTCAATGGATCTTTCGAGGGATCCTCCAGTTGAAGCTTCCTGGAGCTGCAGAGCATACTCCAAGTTCCAAAGAACATCACCCATGGCAGGGCGATCGATACCCCGCTCCTCCAAGCACTTCTCAGCGGTGTCACCGAACTTTTTGAGAGAATCTGGGCTAATGGAGCCCTGCAGTTTTGCATCAACAATTTGATCCAAAAGTCCTGCTTTCTGGAACTTGATTGCCCATTCTGCCATGTTGACCTGTTCTCGAGGAAGAGCCGGGTTGATTGCAGGTCTTGCACAGAGAACCTCCATAAGCACAACACCGAAAGAATACACATCAGATTTCTCAGTGAGCTGTTGTCTTCGGAAGTATTCTGGATCGAGGTATCCAAAGCTCCCCTTCACCGCTGTGCTTACATGTGTTTGCTCCAAAGCTGGTCCTATCTTCGATAACCCAAAGTCTGCAACTTTGGCCACAAGATTCTCATCGAGAAGAATATTGGTGGTTTTGACATCCCTGTGGATGATACCTTGAGATGAGCCTGTGTGAAGGTAATGCAATCCCCTTGCAGCTCCAATGCAAATCTCAAGCCTCTCCTTCCATGAGAGGGTAGGTAAATCTGTTCCATATAAATGACTTCGCAACGGTCCATTCGCCATGTAATCATACACCAGAATCATCTCATTGTGCTCGTCACAGTACCCTATCAATGACACCAAATGACGGTGCCGCAGTTTGGAAAGAAGCTCGATTTCTGTTTGAAATTCATTCAGTCCTTGCTCAGACCGAGCGTTACCCCTCTTCACAGCCACTTTGGAGCCATCATCAATCTCTCCTCTGTACACCTTCCCAAACCCTCCCACACCGAGAACTTGTGACTCGTCAAAATTATTTGTAGCATCTTCAAGCTCTGCCAATGTGAAGTACCGACCAAGGTTTGAAGGAGCCGAGGATCCATAACTTCCAGCTCCAGATTTTCCACTTTTACCCGAACCAGTTGAAACTTTGCTGTTGTCTGTGCTACCTCCGTGGAGAGGGAGGGGTAGCCACGCAGGCGCAGGAATGGGCTTCTTGGATTTCTTCAAGGATTTGCAAGGACAGCAGTAGCAAATCACCGCGATTGCAACTATTAACCCTACTACCCCTCCAACAACAACACCTGCAATGATTCCCACATTGGACTTTGAGCTTGAGCTTTGAGGTGTGGAAGCAGAACTTGGACTGGGATTGGTGGCTACCACGGAAGGGTTAGGTCCTGCAAGACTGTTGACAGTGTTGTTGACTTTGTAAATTTCCATCCCATTCAAGATTGCGTCCTTGTAATTCGTGGCTGCAGTGCTGGTTCCCATCTGGATCCATATGTTGTCCATGCCTGACTTGAACATGGACACAATAAAGTCCTGGTAAATTGGTGTATTGCCCTTGCCTGCTTGAGCTATGACATCGAAGTCGCTGAGTGCAGTCTGGTTGTTTATGTACACATTGAACACCCTCTCGCTGATTACCGAATAGATAATCTCGCAGAAATGCAGCCGAACAAAGTATGTGTGGCCGGAATCCACTGGCAACACCCATGTTACATTGAACTTGGAGTTGACTGTGTTCGAGTCCCCTAGTGTACGTGCCGTATCGTAAACAGCTGGAGGAGCAATGTAGCTTGACACAAGAACAAACAGAAATATTGTCAGAGTTGCTCCTCCAAAGAAATTGGACATAGCAAAGAAATCTGAGGGGAATCGCACCTGAGGGGTAAAGCAATTTTCTAAGATGTGTCACTGTGAAACAATTTTTCGAAGGGTTTCTCGAGGATCATCACAAAAGAGAAATTGTGAGGCATCATCATCAAAGGATCACATCCATTTGGTTAAACCAAAGAAATTAGTGTGAGTTGGGTCCTCCCATGGCGACTGTAGAAGTAAAAGGCTTCAGAAATACACTCCTATCACAATTCACATTTTGTTTGATAAGGAGCTTGATACGATTGGCTGAAATTGCGGATAAGGTACTACAGATTGGCAGAAGGTTGCAAATATCGTATGATGTTGAAGTCATGATCAGACTGTCAATATGTCTCTTGAGATGTGCGCGCTAGCTGCTTTACGAAGGACATAGGATACCCGTTCATGAAATTCCTATGATCCGGCTCTTTGAGGTGGTGCATAAATTCAATAGCCACAATGAGGGGAAACAAATTGCTATAAAAATACTTATTCTTGAGCAAGATCTGGTCATTTGAAGCTATAAGTCCCATTTTGACAGCAGGAGGAGCAATGATCAGACTGTCAAAATGTCTTTTGAAATGTGCGCTCCTGGCTCACGAGGGATAACAGGATAAGCATTCATGAAATTCCTATGATCAAGCTGTTGGAAGTGATACATCTCAAGAGACATTGCGGTGATACATTTTGCTTGATCGGTGACTGTCAAACTGTCTTTTGACACACGGTGATACAAATTGCTAAAGAAACAATTCTTCGTGAGCAAAATTAGCTGATTTGAAGCTGAGGGGGAAGCTGAGAGTCCCATTTCTGAGGCTTAAGAAAAACTCGGTACCTTGGAACGGTAGAGGGGTAGATGATCGACTGAGGGGTGACGGAGCCAGACATTCCGGTGGCTGCAAATTGGATATAAGAATCATCTGGAACCCACTCCCGGTCGATGTTGAGAGAGTCATTTTGCTGCGTAATGGTAGCCCCTCCAACGTTGATATGGTACATGGATTGAAGAGCGGAAGCACTTAACCCTAACACTTCAGGGACTCCATTCCCCAGCAACACACCATCATCCGACAGGAGGTCATCAGGCATGGACACCACTTCGATGGCATTGATGAAAGCATACGAGTTCGTCTTAGGGAGGAAGGACAGCACCAAACCCTTGGAGCTCGTCAGATTCAACATGAACTCCATCATGATGTCAGGTTTCGACGCAGTCGTGTAGGCCACGGAGCTGAAGTTGTCCAACAACACAAACTCATTTGCTGTGACCCCGAAGAGTGAGTTGTTCGGTGCAAAATTGTCGTACGCAAAAGGATAGAAGTAGAGACGCACCCAATGGCGCCCTGTGGACACACTGAATGTGTATGTGGAATTGGATGTGAAGAACCTTGCCTGGTTGAGCAGGTTAGGGAAGTCAAGATGTGCGTTCCCCACCGTCGTTGATCCTGAAATACCTCCGCTCGCATGCGAGTTCGGTACATTGTCTGCTACGAATACGCGGTCTCCGCTTATGGTCACGTTGCTGGCTGAGCCGCATGCGATCAAGTACTTGTCGGTAACGTTTGTGTAGTCGCAACATATGGAACCGCATAGGAGAAATCCTACACAGAGGCGAAGAAGAAGATGGAGATGAACAAGATAATGATGATGATGCTCCTCGAAGCTCCTCATCTTCTTAACCATCATCATCCACCCGAGGTTTTAGCCCCTCAAACCCCCCAAATTTAGACTCTTTGGCAACAACCTGCAGCAACCCCACCTCTCTCACGAATCTTCTTCTTCTTCTTCTTCTTCTTTCGCAGCCAGGAAGATATGTATGTGGACCTTCCTTATGTGATTGCTCTTCTTAATGGGACACCTCTATTGGAGTGGCTCTGGTGAGCTTGTGGGTTAAGACTGGTATCAAACACAAATGTGCTACAATGAAGAGATTGGAGTATGTGCTCAAACTATAGACACCACTGTAGGTTGAATAGTGTGACCACTAAACTCCTTGGCAACAACCTGTAGCAACCTCACTTCTCTCACGGATTCTCTTCTTCTTCTTTTGCAGCCAGTCAGATACGTATGGGCCTTCGTTATGTGGTTACTCTTCTTAATTGGAGTGGCTATGGCGAAGCTTGAGGGTTCAGACTGGACACCAAACACACGTGTGATGCGATGAGGATAAGATCGGACTCTGTGTGCTCAAACATTAGACACCATTCTAGGTTCAATAGTGAACCCCCCCCCCCAAATTACAGAGGAAGAAGAAGCTATATGATCACTTCAAGAGAAAGAGAAAGACAATCCTCCCTTGCACTTCCTAATAATAACTTTTGCATCCTGCTCTGATTACGATGAAACTTGGAAATGACACCCCGTAGGTAAGACTACTGCCACCAAACTATGGAGGAGGAAATTGAACTCTGCTCACACTGTAAACATCACCATTCTGGAGGGTTAACTTCATAGAAGAGCATCTGCATGTGATCACTTCAAGAGAAACAGGAAGAGAATCTTGGCCCTCCTCTCCTCCTCCTCCTCTTAAATTTTGCATCTCGTGAGATTCTGATTCTGATGAAGCTTGAAAATGACAATTTCCCACCCCGAGCATCAAAAACACTCAATCCATCAAACACTCAAACACTCACTCACTCTTCCAAACCTCCGGACCTGTCTGTCCACTTGGACATGAGAACTTCACAAGCACCGAATCAATCCTCTTCGGTCCCACTCAATCCCTCACCACCCCGCCCCCACTGGCCAGGCTTAGTTAGCAAACGGGATCAAAGTCAAACCCCAGCTGCTCCCTAGTCCGCGTTGCCGCTGCCATGACAACAAATCATCATTAAGGCTGCGTAGTGCGGCCACAATTGAATAGGTTGCGTATTAACTAATGCCGCTTCCGACTGAGCTTGAGAAACTTAAGCTCTGAACTTGACTTAACCACGACTACTGATGCCGGTTTGCATGTCGGAGATATATGGCATCAGAGGAGTTGACAAGCGAGGATGGTTCCAAAGGAAAAGGGAAGCGAAGCGGCCGGGAAGGCAAGGGAAAGGAGGAGGAAACTAGAAAGCTAGCAGACTAAGATAGACGTGCCTAATTCGGTTACTGTGCTCGTCCTAATCAGACACCTATATTTGAGTGGTATGTGGTTAGGTGTGGCTCTAGGAGCAGGTACCAAACATACATATATTGAAAAGGATTGGACTAAGTTGCTCAGAATATGATAACCTTTCTAAGCTCAATAGTCAACATAATTGTGGGGGGGGGGGGGGGGGGTTATGTGTGGCACTTAGGCCGATCGCCCACTAGATTCTAGATAATGATGGGTCGGAGGTGATTCGCATGTAGTTAAGCACAAGTCACCATCCAACCATGTTCTAGCGGTCCGTTAGAATATGAAGGGCCATGAAACCGGGCCGCTAGACTTCCAGACGTCCACTAAAGAATCTTTAACATACAAGTGCCGGTCACCGAAGGCTTAAGCCTAGTGGACGACTCAAGAGAACCAATGTTAGTCTAGAACTTCATCCTCGGTGACGGGAGGAGGAAGTTGAAAGAATGGGTGGTAGGTGGGCCCGGATTTGAAAAGATGAGAGTAGCTAGTAAGCACACACGAACCCTACCCCACCAGATTCCCTCTACATTTGAACAACTTTGTCCTTATTCGCACTAGAATCCAGTGGACGAGCGGCCTATATGAAAACTCACCCTTAATGAGCACGAGAATCTTCACTATGACGAATAAATGAAGATGTTCATTTATATGAGCTCCAAAAATTGTGAGGAAAGTGGCGACGGTCTCGATTTGAGTTTGTTAATCATTCTTGTACTAATCGCATGTTTCGTGTCCCAGGAGAAATGGGGCTTAGGGCCAAGTTCCATGTGCCGGTCCTGGTCCATTTTTTTCAAAATAAATGGGTGGGCCGGTGAAAAGAGGGTGGTGCCATGTGCCCATCCTTCTCACCCAAGGACCGGTACCCCCCATGGATGGGTGTCCCACATTTTGTGTTGTGCAAGAACGGGTGCCAAAGGACTGGCGGTCCTAACGGTCACAAGAAAGACATGTGCCAGTTAGAAAGCTCCGGTGACCGGATCTGCCGGTCACCTATGGTATACCCTTGGATACTAAAGGCCACTTTGTTGGCTCTGTCTGTAGGACAAAGACTATGCATCAACTTCTTCGTTTCAAGAGCAAATTTCCTAACCACTTTGTGTTCACACTTGGACGTTACTTGTTCTTGTTATTTTTGGTCCACTTTATGTAATGTGGATGTTAACTATAGTTTATATGTAAGTGCTCCCTAAAATGCATTGAAAGAAATCTAGTTAATTATTGTTATTTCGGCAATTCTTGATTATTTATTTTAAGAATTTCAGGTTATAAATGAGTAGCTTCAATCCTTGACCCGTATTTGAGAAGAAGGTGCACAAAATCCAAGAAAGGTTTGGTATAGTGAATAGCCATGAATTGGCATGAGCAAAGTGGACAACTACAATTGTAGTCTTTCATAATAAAGGACAGAGCCTCACGGTTCTATCGTTTTCTTGTTCTTCTAGTCCCTTCTTTTGAGGAGTATTCCTAGGGAATGTGTATTTTATGATTTTTTAGAATCTAGATGACCTTCATTACCAGTGACCTTCATAAAGTGTCATGTCTTATCACTCACCAAATTTAGTTAGAAAGTAGGAAATCGAAAAAAACCGGCACCCCACATAGAAGTACCCCTCCATAAAATGGGTGACATCACCCATTTTTTGGATGATGTCACCCGTTTCTCACCCATTTAAAAAACGGACCAGGACCGGCACATGGAACTTGGCCCTAAGTCGGGGGATAGTAACCACTTAAGACCCATCTTACCTTAAAGCCCAGTAGTAAAGCAGCTTTGGAGATGCTGATTATGGTGTAATGACGGAGTTGAAGCTTAGGTGACTTAACACGATGGCTCATGAAGAGGAGGAAAGAGAAAGAGGTGATGAAGGCACTGCATCATCAACCAGCTGGTCCCAGCTACATACCATCATCCACTTCGCCTTAAAGACACGTAAGCTTCGCTTCCCTCAAAGCCAGCCATGGATCCGGTCAAATTTGGGCACCACTTGGCCGCTCCAGATTCTTCCCCAACCGGCTCTCTGTCTATGACAGTGCCCCGGGAGATGATTTTGGGGCATAAGTTAGGGCCGCTTCACACTATGGCCGTCTAAGTCGAGAGGCCGTGGGATTGAGTGGCCAAACTTTGTTGAGAGTCCAAAGAAATGAGCTGAAAATAGTCAATAAAATAGAGTAAGTGGAGCCTTTGGCCGGGCATAGTGTGCAGCCTCCAAAGGCTAAGCCCAAAGTCCTAACCTTTGGCCATGAACTCCCACTGCCTCTCGACTTGGACGGCCATAGTGTGAAGCCTCCAAAGGCCGAGCCTAAAGTCCAAACCCAAAGGAGCATCCCACTTTATTCCTTGCTCAAAATAACCCCTCCAATCTAATGGTCAAGATCTTGTCAATGATTGATATTTTAATGAGATAAAAGTTTGGCCTCTCGACAGAAGTTTGGGTCGAGCATTTTGCTCAACCCAAACTTTGTTCAAGAGGCCAAACTCTTGGCGCCATAACTTCCTAAAAGTGTTGCCACCTAGGCTCTTTTGGAGGCGATGTCCTTTGGACTTCGGCCTCTAGTGTGAAGGCCGAGAGGACGGACTTTGGACATTTCTGCATTTTCATTGGTCCAAACGCTTCTCCTCTCGAAGTTTGGCCATAGTGTGAACTGGCCCTTAAATTGGTTGAGAGCCCAGTGTTTCCAAGTCCAACTGGTTACATGTTCACATCTTTCGGCTTCGCTTTGTTAATTTGAGGTATATTCTCAAGATTCCTCTAAAATGGTAGGTAATGTCCATGAAGTCTTGAACTTCAACCGGTTATTCATTTGTCAAACTGAATTGGTTCATCTGGTACTGTCTATCGACTTATCCGCGTTCATTGCGCCATGATTCTATTCATGTTTTTGGTTCTCCAAGTTAGTATTTTTTTTTTGGGGGGGGGGGACTTCTCCATCACCGTAAATGATGAACAAGGAGAACATATTAACCGGTTGGTCACACCAGTCGTTTCTGACACCATCTGTTAGCATTTCCGGCTATAATAGTGTGAAAAGAGGTGGCCCAGCAACTATTTCTCAACTTAATCCCCATCAATTTCACGGCTAGAACCGGACGGAAAGTTTGGTGTGATCGGGGTTTGAGTTTGAGGGGCTGATCACACCGGCCATCTTTGACACCATCCGTCGACAGGGCCAACATCTATTTCTCGACATAAAATCCCCAACAATTTTACAGCTAGAACCGGACATAAAAGTTTGGTGTGATCGGGGCTTGAGAAAGAGCCGGTTGAGGTTCAAGACTACATGCATGAAGATTTCCAATCATTTTAGAGGAATCTATAGAATGTATACTCCAAACTAATAGAGAAAAACCAAAAGACGACAACATGTAACCAGTTGGACTTGGAAGCTCTAGGATTTGGCCATTTATGCCCCTAAATCTCCCCCAGACACTTGTCTCCAGTGGCAACAACTGCCACCTTCGAGCGCTGACTTTGGGGAAACACTTTTGCGTGGGTGGGAAACTTTCCATGGGCATTTTTGGCAAGTGGGCAAGAAGGGATTCCGATTTGCAAGGCACCAAAGAATGTCTTGTTTGGAGTTCTTGATGCGGAAGTTGTAAGGATTCAAAGTTTCATAGGTTGATGACTTCCCCCTCCCAAGATCATAAAATTCAGTAGCTGAAATCATCAATTGGAGCGTTGAGTATACCTCTATTAGTATTATTATTATTATTGGATTGATGTTTGGGAAAAAGGGGAGGACGGGACAATGAGTTTATGGTTAGCGATTGAAAGGGGCTTCCAACACTCCGAAACATGTCCTAATTTGGATCATGTTTGCAGAAGTTTTAAGAGCATCTCCACTCTTGGGCAGAAAGGCAGGCTCTCGAAATGCGCTTTGAAGGGCTCCAAGCATGCACTAAATTTTTTTAGGGTGGCACTCCCCCACCGTTACTTGCATACTGGCTCTTCAAGCCAAAAAATTGTCAAGAATATTCCTTGTAATGCTCCCGATTCCCAAAAGTGGCACGATTCACTAAATCGCAAGTGGATGAGGCCCCGGAATGTGGGCGCAACAAGAGCAACACTCACCCGCGAGGATAGTGAGTGGAGCCGGAAGTTTGAAGAGCCCTGGCAATCAAGGCCTCGGTGTTGGGGAGGGGTGGGGCAGGTTTTTCTCCAAGGCCGCGTTAAAGGGCTTGCCAAGTCCCTTTAACGCGGCAGGGGTGGAGATGCTCTAAGAGCTCAAAATTTTGCTTGATAAGCTTGGATGACCTTGAACCATCATGAAATCATGATGTTAAGGTGACGGACATTCTTGTGAGGGCCTCCCCATGCTGCAATTTTTGGGTCTCATGGGATCCAGTGGTTGTGATTGTGGCATTGAGCATTGATTGAAGATATTGTTATTAGATTGGTGAAAATCTCTCTATATGATGATTTGGCAAATATAAGGGCATATTGCATTGGAAAGATTGTGTGGATTCAACTTCTGTAATATTCAAGTACCATATAAGGTAGAAATACCATAACCCGTGAAAATAAGGTGATTCGCGTTGAAGATCTAGTCGGAAAATCATGAGATGATTTTCCAAGATAGACGAGAAGGATTCATGAAGAATGCAAGTTGTTTCATTCTTTTTTGTCATGTACAAAAAATGTTTCAATTTTTTAAAGTGGAAAGTTGTTCAAACCCTTACTCATTCACTAAATTTTCCCTACACCGAACACGGTTATCCGCATTTCCATACAGAACATCGCCTAAATCAGTTACCTCATGAGTACGTTAACACTTGACTCCCATTGGCTACACTAAGTGTACATGCATTGAAGTTGCCGCTGAGCCATGATCGGTTTTAGAAATGGCACTTCACCATTATGACGGCGGTCTAGTGCATGGCTAGAGGGTGGTTAACGGGTTATGGTATTTCTACCTTAGGCCGCGATATGTTAATTGTAGCTACTTCTACACCGTTTATGGTACAGTAATCTCCTACTTAAGTACACACTTTGAACCGGAGCCATTGGTGCACACTTAGTTGGTAGGTGCGTACTTTACTCCTATTGCTTTCTAGACTCTCTTATTTGATGAATAGCAATGGGAAACGGATGAAACTTGAGGCAACCCGCTTGACCGAAGCCCAACGATGTGAAATCATTGCAAAGTTGAGCAAGCCAAACACAATGAGCAAGTAGGTGCTAGGGCTGGAGTAAAAAGTCAATAAAGGTGCCATCCAGAAAGTTTGGGACAATCATGAGAACATGATGCAACGAAATCCAACCTATCGAGACATTTGGTGAATCTGAAAGTGCTACCGACCTCAAAGGCTCTGAAGCTCTACACATCGTTGTCCTCGACATTGACAACCAATTGCTTTGCTCCAATGTTCAAACAGAAGTTGGACAATTATATGATGAACTGCAACGATCGTTTGAGACGTTTCAGAGAAACATTAACAAACCGACATTTAATGTCAAGCATAAAAAAAAATCATGCATTTGTGGCAAATGACTCTCCTTGACACATTCAAACAATAATGTACAAACCCTAAATTTTGTCAAAAAAATTGCGCACTTAACTAGGATGCGTACTTCAATGGGAGAATATTGTAGTTAGTGTCACTTACTATTTGGATTTACAAAAGGGTATAAATTTTTCTATAGATTTCATTTGCTACCAACAACGATTAAGCAGGTTATATGAAATTAATCCAACATAAATAACTTTACTTGGTAGAAAAGTTACATTCTTGGCAAAAAGTTATTGCACTATGTAACTTCAAATAGTAAGTGACACTAAGAACCATAAACGTTGTAGCCCTACCTTACATGTTCTCAATTCATACCGTCCATTAAGATTTTTATTTTTTATTTTGGTTCAATCATTTTTGTGAATATACTATCTGCATCACCTTTGACCACTACATGTCCAAGTAGTATTAAGAAGAAATTTAACACAATAGAAATGTAGGCTAAATGTTTTGTGTTGGTGAAACACCCGTCAACCCATTGTTTATTTTTTTAAATACTTTAGATACATGCTACCGGAATTAGTATCATAGACCCAAATAGTTTGGCCATGGCTAGAAGTTTTGCTCTATAAGTGATGTATTGCGTAGTACCATATATAGTTATTGTGTATTGCATATTTATAGCTCTATGGTACTTGGTGTAATTGCTTATACGTAACTAGATGTATTGAGTAGCTCTATGGTACTTGGTGCCACTTACTATACAGAACTATGCAATACTCTAATAAATACTTCTCACCAATCGTTAGGTTGTTTGAATATTTTTAAGAGCATAAATGACTTTGCTTAGTAAATAAAAATTCAATAAAAAAATAGTTATATGTAGTTATGAATGGTAAGTGAAACAAAATGCCACAACTCAACTTGTTGCATACATGAATTAATTACCCGGGCCCACCCCAACCACCAGAAGAACATGTAACCATATGCCCCCATGTCCATATGCTCATATCCATATGTCCCCCCCCCCCCCCCCATCACCTGCTGTTATTATCCCAATGGTTAGGGCACATACCTTGGTTGTCACCTCCCCCAAACCGTTTTGACTCATATACTATTGTAGTCCCCCCACCTTTCCCTTTTGGAATTCGGGTTTTTTTTTTTTGGTTTGTTTGTTTGTTTGTTAGGGTAGGGGTGGGGGGAGTCACGTGTTCTTTTTGGGATGATTCTTTGGCATGTGGCACTTTTTCTTCAGTAAGTATTGAATTGTTCTAGCAAGAATGGTGGGGCAACAACCTCCCTACCACCGGCATCACCACGTCTTGCATTGTAAGTTATAGATACCAACTTGGACTTGTGTCGTACCGACTTGTAACACCCATGCACATGAACTATGAAGAGTGTGCGATGCAAGGGAAGCATATCTAATTTGCCTGAAGGGTGGACTCTTCATTGAAAACCTAAATGACATGCATGGGTTATTGCCTCTGCCCTAACGAAGAAGGAAGGTACATTGATATGTGCAATTAGGTTGCCTTTGCAAATAGGTTGCCTCTTTACCCATGCAAATTACTTTGGATCAAAAACTATATCACAAAAACTTATAAGTTTGTTTTATTCATTCATACAACAAACGTAGCAAAAGAATAGCTAATAGTCAAAATAATGTGGAATGTCAATAATTAGTGTGGGACAACCTAATTGCTCATACCAATGTAACATACGAGAGAGGGAATTATCACATATGAGTGTACCTCTCATTCATCCAACACGAAAGTCTTGAAATGACATGCAACCCATATGTACTATTCATGCTCAATTTGAGACTGTAATTATATCTAAAGACCCCGAATTAGTCTAGTCCAAGAAATTTGAGATAAATCAACAACTTTCTTGTGTTGGATGGATGAGAGGTACGCTCGTATGCGTTAATCCCTCTTCTTCATGTGCATGAAACCAACGAGTGTCCCCAAGGTCTCATATCCAACCATGCCTGAAACCTTATACCAAAATTCATTGGTAGGATATTGCCAAAGTGGCCACATAACATTGCAGAGAGGGACTTACTACATATGATTGTACCTCTCATCCATTCAACATAAAAACCTAAACCCCCCTGTAAATTTGTTACCAATTCATCTCAAATGGCCACTCCTACACTAATTCAAGGGTTTTGAAACTAATTCTGGTGTCAAAATCAACTAAAAAATTATACTTAGAATTGCATATTATTAAATGTCTTGTATGTTGGATTAATGAGAGGTACGTTTGTATACAATAATTCGCTTTCCCTCTCCCACAACACCGTCCTTGGCCGGTTGGTAAGTTAGGTTTAAGTTTGGGTTGCCCGACCCATGTAAGTTTGATATCCACCGTCCATGCTAAGCTTGGGGTACATGCCATGGCACGCTAACCAATTGCCATGCAAATTGTAGTATATGATATCACCTATCATCAAGCATGTGAAATAATATCAAGTTGACAAGCCTTGACCATGCCGATGCATGGGAGAGGGTCTAAAGGTCACAAATGTTAAGGTGGATAATTTACATCTAATAATATGGAGAATGGCCTATAATGGTTTAAAACTTACATAGGTACACATCCAAGCATGAAATGTACTTACGTGAAAGGAAGTCATCATGAGTTCCACTTCAAGAAATCATGATATATTTAAAGCCGGTTTACATCATGGACCATGAAGTCGGACCATGGAAGATGATGACCTTTTTCCATGGTCTCACTTCATGGTCCAACTTCCGTGGTCTGGTTTCTTAAAAAATCAATTTACATAGCCATTGGGCCCCTCACTAGGTTTAAACCGAAAGTGGACCAAGAGGAATAACCATGCACCAAACATTGAATGTGCTTAATTGTTTAATATATGTTCAAAAGGCGTAGTTTTCAAAGAAAAAAATAAAAGTCTGACCATTCTCTTGTCTTTTCTTGTCTTCATCTTTTCTTCCCCAAAAAAAATTCATTAAATTTTTATCATAACAACATTTCTCTGTCATGGGCCTTTGCTTTTAAAAAAAAAAAAACTAGAGCACCTCTTTTGCCTCTCCCACCACAACATCTGTTGGACCATGTCAATGGATAATGTAGGCCTTCAAATATGTCTTTTGGGGACCTCGAACTCCATGATCACTTTGACATTTTTTCCTTGGTGTACACCGAAGTGGTCCCGGGACGAATTCAACATCCAATCACATGTTTTATAGGGCCTTGGGACAACTTCATGGTCCATGGTGTAAACAACCCCTCACACAAACCCCGAATATATCAAGTTCAACTTTCATGTTGTCTATGTGAGTTTGCTAATGTGCTCGTGCACTTCTTATATTACTTTTAAACCATTATAGTAAATTGGTTATGGCTAATATCATGGGTTACAATAATAACAAGGAATTCACACTAAAAATACATTGTGGATAGCGCGTGTGCACATTAACGATACCATTCATTTTTTTTATTTGCACATATTTTCAATGAAAACCTTCATTTCGAATTTCGATGTTTTCTCCCTCAATTGTTGGACTTAGAAAGTGAGTTTATGTTATTTGGATTCACATTTTGAAATTCTTTCAATTGATATCTTACCCATCTAGTTAAAAGTGGAAGAATAGGAACATAGTAAGTGGTTGAGGAATCAAGTGTACTAGCATTGCATGCTATATTCATGTGTGACAATGTATAGTATGGGCCACACTACATGGATGCGAGGGGTATGTCACACAATACATGTGCCCACGTTATTTTACCGTAATCAAATGTATATTTTCCTTTCTCCTTTCTAGTGTAAAGGGGCTTACAACCATAGTCGTGTTCAAACTATTGTGTGGTCCATCATTCTATAGGTGGATTTTATATGGGTATCAATATACAATACTAGTGGTGTTGAAGAACCTTGCATGACCATTATATGAATTGGAACAACGCTCAAATAGTGATGCTTGGTGGGCCATGGGTGGTATAAGAAAGTATTTGTATACACGAGTTTCAATCTATATACCATCTTGATTGACCATATGACACTATGATAATATTGCATGGGCATGAAGATTCTAGCACAATATAAAGACTTGAATGTATCAAGACAAATATATCTTCAAATATACATGGCCTACCAATAGACCCTAAAAATGGTTAAGACCTCACTATATAGAGGTTCCTTAGTGGTATCAAAATATCGTGAGATGTGTCCAAAATTGATCTTAACCCGTCACTTCCCATGCAACTTATTTTCTGTTGATGGATGATTTTTCCCCGACATCAACCCCACTTAACTTGTTCTTATGCAATCAAAATAGTCATAAACATCAAGTCAACTTGCGTATCTACCCATAGACACACCAACCTTGAAATTTGGAGATGACTAGAATGTGGGGGAAAAAAATGATAAAGTGGGAAGTGGTCATGTTTTGTTGTGTTGGGAGCTCATACGAGGGTGTTGAATCTAATCACTGATGGCCACTCCAATACAAACTGTCAAAGATGTTTATTACGATTTTGAAATTTATGTAAAAACGGCCTTTGGTGTTTGCGTTGACCATTCAATTAGCATTTGGACACTCTTCAATTTTTGAGGAATTTTTGAGACATACATATATGGCTAAAAATATGGGACATTTTACATACTTCAAATGCAAGGTGGCTAGCCTATTGTGGTTTGTACATATTGGCACGAGTATTTGCGGAGGTACTCAACTAAAAAGTTGTCTCCGTGTACTGGATCACACATGCATCCCGCTCATTTTCCAGGTGAAATTGATTGGTCGAATTCTTTTGGGGGATAAAACATGGCTTTTTTGGTGCATACCTTCCTTCAACTGTTATAACTAAAACTCCAAAGGGTTGTTCATGCTTATTTTTTCCCTCAAAATAGCTCTTCTCCCATGTTTCAAGATCCTAAGGATAAATCCCATTATATCCAACATCAATGGAACTGCAACCAAAACAACCCTTTTATAGGCTTAAGAAGTCAAGGGTTAACACAAGGGGTGTGCAAAAATCACTTGAATATATTGTAGGTGTCCAAATTATTTCTATACTATAATTAGGCATGTCTACCTTATATGTTGACCAACAATGGTCAAGGTTGTTGTTGGTATGGTTTATAAGCGAATGCATGGTATCAAAGAATGTCCATGTGGTATTTAAATGATAATACCAATCCAATATTGATATTGATGGGTATGTTTTGATTCCACCCACCCATTGGGGTTATGCTGTTTGTACCAGTTTTTGTTCATATTTATATTTCCCCCCTTTGTTATATGGTGCGTGTGTTTCTGCAATATCACAAAAGATCATGATGAAATGCACCCCCAATTGGATTGGCATTTTCATTGTGTGTCGTTAGGCTTTAATGTCTCATCACCAGTTGTTGTACATTGCCGCAAGGGGGGGGGGGAGGGGTAATTTGAGGCAATATTGTGCATAGTATAAACAAGGGGAGGTCTTGTTTTTCTTTGGTTTGTATTGTAAACTATCTTTTTGGACCATCGCCTATTCCGAGTAGGCACTTTCAAAATGCCTTGCCTTTCATCCATGACTTGACGGTTGATTTCTCATCCAAGGTGAAATGTGAAGGTTATTGCTACTCAAAGATGGTTATCACTCTCAACCGTTGTCTCTTCCCCATTGTCTTCTATGAGAGGGAGGTTGCCCAAGACGAAGATAAGCTATTTTTCATAAGTAAAAATCTTGGATGGTCTTAGCGTAGAAAGCACTAGGCTTGTTGGAATACCGGAACTCATTGGTTGAGATTGAGAGTGTAGTTGGTATTAGGCCGATTCCAAGTAGGGGCTTGAGGATAGAGCATTTGCTAGTAGAACCGAGTGATTCAAAATTTTGAACTATTTAAAGTTTGATAATGAGAGTAAATGAAGGAGTCGTATGTGCAATTGTCTCGGTGTATTTGGATTGAAACTTTGATTGACATACTTCAAAATTCAAAGTAGGTTCAACATGTGAGGTCTATATTGTGTATGGTAGAGAGAGAGGGAGAGAGAGAGAGAGTTTGCATTCATCTAAGAGTGACTAACCCTTCTTCCTGGAGTGTATTGTGGTTTCATTAGATCATCTAAAAAGTAAGTTTTCTAGAGCTCAATTTTGATTGTACCTAATAGAAAAGTTGTTGCTAATAATTTTCAAGATCACATCAATAAGGTAGCAATATATTAGTAATTTAGAATTAATTTAGAATCCTTAAATTTCAAGAAACTATGATAAATATATGAAATAAAATTATAGTCCAAAATTTCAAGATAATTTCAAGAATATATATACACTTTGAGGTAAGAAGAATAGTTAATAGAAAATGGCAATTTTCAATCAAAATAATATGAATTATTACATGTAGTAATGTATCAACAAAGGGAAAACTTAGTTCATTCTTGACTTTTAAAATTTTCTTGTGAACAACCATCTTTTGATATTGGAATGGGATTAACTCCATTGCCCAAAAAAGAAAAACATGACGAACACAATGATACATATTGTGACCTTTCTAGCACATTCTTTTTGGATGAATTTGCCTTCAAGAGTCATTCATAAGCCAAAAAAGTGGCCTCTCGGGAAGTCAAGGGTTCGTATGTAATGAAGAGGATATGAGTTAACGAAAACATGATTGAATCATAATAATTGAGTCCTTGGCAAAAGGCCGAATTATAGAAAGATTGAGCAAAGAGTTTGAAGAGGTAATGTCTACAAGACATAATGTTGATTTGTGCTATGACAAGAAGAGAAATCACATGTGCAATGGTTGGAGATTAAATGCTATGATAGATGGGCAAGTAAGTGATTAAAGGTTGTGAGAGGTGGAAATGAGTTTGATTGAAGAAATATTGACGATAGACCAAGAGATTTAAAAAGATGAATGCACATTGTGATGCACGGGTAGGTCACTCTAAGGCATTTTTGTGCACCACGTGCGGCTGGGGGTTTTTTGTTTTGGGGCTATTTACCTTCAAGAGCTGAATTAAAGCCTCCCTATAATTACTTAAATTTCAAAAATGGCCCATTTGTTTGCACCCTTCCATTACTTATATTGTCCAAGTCACTGCAATTTTTTGTACTCTATATTCCTTTTAAGTAATAAAAGCTAATCTACTTCCTAACGCATTGACGAGTGTTAAGGGAAACCATGGAAACAAAGAAGGGTGCAAACAATAATATCATTGCAAACAAAGTTATGAAGAAAGCACATAGGAGACCGTAGCAAACATACTAAACATACCTTCTAGGATCCTTATCTTCAGCCCCTATATTAATTTTACAAAAAAATAATGGCCCACATTTTATGTCCATCTAACTTACTTATAATGGGATTGTCTACATTTAATGGCCCCTTCATTATTTGGAATTCCTTTATAATTTTTATTTCAAATGATTTTAATCCTCTCTATATTATGCCGCACATCGTTTTTAAAATGCACTAAGTGACCTACCCGTGTTGTGATGAGAGTTCTTGATAAAAGAAACTCTTATGTTATTCCACTCAGCATGTGAGAGGGAGTGAAAATTAATTGCCCCAAGAAGGGCGACGTACATTGGAGAACTAATGAGAGTGATTTGATCATCATAAGTCCAAGAGTTATCAAAGTCCAAAAAAAGCTATTAGCCAAGTAGGATGGGACTAAGAGAGCCTAAGGTGGGCATTGTTGTCATCAAATGAATTTGATAGGCTATAGTTGTGACATAGGTCTAGAGTTATTTGAGAGAGAAAGGGAGATATTACCCCATGGTATAAACCAAGAGACGAATGTAGTTTAGATAGGTCTACTACACTTTGCCAGTAAAAGGTAGAGAGTATGCATCAAGGATGATGAAGCCTAATGCTACTTTGTGTAGGCTCTAGGCTACCAAGGGTATTACCCTAAAATGAAGTAGATTTTATCAAAGTGGAGTATGTTATAACCAATGCAAGTGATTTAAGTACCCAATAGATTGAAGGGTGTATCACATGCTATAGCACAACTTGTTTATGCATTGCTATTGTATTAACCGCGTGGGTGATTGTTGAGTTGATTTGCCATAACTACTTCAAGGTGAAGATGGCAATTACAATTTATGAAGACTTGCATGATGGTTGTAAGCTGATTGTGAGATCATTGCAAGTTTGATTCATGGCATTTGAAGACCACGCAGTTACTCAAAGACATTACCACAAACTTTGTCTTGATTACAAGCCATTGACTACTCACCAAGCTATTGAGCTTCACCACTAAAGTAGAGATGAATTTAGGGTGATAAGCGTCCATACATGTAGGACTGAATTACACATGACAAAGGGAGCACATATGAACCATTAAGAGCATAACCTAAACTTCACTAAGAACAATGAATGAATAAAGACCATAGATTCTTATTAAGAAACCATACTTCAATGTGATAATCATCCTTATAGACACTAGGTCAATATTTCTTGAGACCTAATACCTTGGTTGTTTCTTTTTGCTTAGTTTGGGAGATGCCAAGAACCTAACTACATATACAAATAAGAAGGACATTGAAATTTGAAAGTGAAGGTAGATGTGTTCAAGTCGGTCTTCAAGTTTAGAAAAAACATTGATGTTATATTTATGCCCTAAGGTCATTTATTGTATCTTATAACCTATGAATGAAAAAAGTGATCCCATAACTTTTGCCCCTTTAAACATGGGATGTTGACATTCATCACCACCCCTCAATGAAGGAGAGTTGCCCCCTTCACATTATTGGCCACTCAAGTTGATGCCCCTTGCTAGATCGACCACCTTGTTGTAGTTGATTCCACCTTCTTCGAATAGCTATTGTCACATATCAGTCCACCCCTCCCCCCCCCCCCCCGCGCATGTTGTCATGTCCCTGACATGTTCAACCTTGATCCAAAGCTCATAGGTGAGGTTAATCTTTATCTATCTATCTAGATAAATAAATAGATAGATAGATAGATAAACAAACAAATAGGCAAACAAACAGATAAACAGACAAATAGATACTTGAATATTAAATATGTACATACACATGATATTGGGTATACATATGTACACATGCATGATACCTATGTAAGGGTGATAAAAAAAATTAAAAAAAAAAACCATGACTCAATGGCCATACTTGTTTAAAAAATGACATGCCCATACCTTAGCTGCAAGCTCCATCTTGCACGTCCATGTGGAAGACATTTTGCCATGTCTAAATGGGAAACTGTGATATGATTGGATTAGAATATGAATATTTGATTATGCAATAGGTAAAGACTAACCATGCTTTGCTACAACTCTCAGTGAATAATATCCATCCGATGGGAGCTGATTTTCTCCGATCCATATCTTGTAAGTTGGAGTTGTCTAACTCCAACACAAAGGTCTTCAAGAGGGAGATGTCTTACTCTTAATTGAAGTTTTCTAACTCTAATGCAAAGATCTTTGATTGGGAGTTGTCTAAGTCCCGTGCACAATTCCTTCATGCATTGTCTAGCCCTTGTGCACCATTCTTTCTTGGGTTGTTTGACCCTATGCTTTCTTTGGAGTTGTCTGACTCCAAACACCATCTGCCCACATACTAAGTATAGAAAAATATGTTTCGTATTTTTTTCCTAGCATAATCAAACATTAATATCTTAATCGAAGTATATCACATAAACATCCAATATGAGATGGTGTGATGGAGGCTTAATTTGAGAAGCCCATGCGATAAGGACACCCAACTCTAGAGGTAATTTGGGGCGTCCAAGCATAACAAAGATTTGAGCTCATGTCTAATCTACCAAATATTGCTAATCAAGGTGACTAGGGTTAGGTGAACCCTTGACCATTACTTTGAAAATTTATAGCTAAGCCCATCCTTTGAGGTAAGGGTTGTCTAGACTGGTGCGTGGACAAAGTGAGCAGTCAACCTTGCACATATCATGGCATCTACCAAGGTGCAAAGAGTTTCTTTATTGCCGCTATAGATCATTTGTACATGGACTGCACACAATAGCAACCAATTTCCTCTCCTACAATTAAACTCTATGTATGCATACTTCTAACCTCGATAACAATTGAAATACTTATGTGGAAACCTCGTGTACATAACTAACCTCAATGTGTGATTGTTGGTTGTATGGGCGCATGTGAGGCAATTTCTTCAAGTTGCAGTCATAATAACATGCTATGGTGAAGGAGGGTTTTTTGAGTTGTTATGCTACATGATGATTTTGTAATTGAGTAGAGACAACTCGTAGAAATGACAGTGTGTAGACGCAATTACTAATACATAGTGTTTTTGGTATATTGTGAGTAATATCTCATCATGTGGAAGATCGAAATCAAGTCATATGCTATGGAATTTTCCTACCTGGCTTAGAGAAATGATAGCTATGGTAAATATGTACATAGCTAACATTTAACATAGTGGAACCATGATAGCGTTGCACAATTTGTATGTGAATATTAAGAAATAATTATTTAAAGAACCCGGTGAATTTAAAATACAAGTTTTGTGCAAAATAATAGGCAAGAAGGTGATGCCTTGAAAGAGGGTGACCCTACCCACCCTCCCGGTATCTCTCTCACCAGGGGGGGGGGGGGGACTATTGTTTCTTGTTCCACACATCTATTGGCATTTACAACATGGGTCCAAGAGGCCATCATAACCCTGGATGATCCCAATCCAGGCTTTGTGGCTTTGGAGCCATCAAGGATGTCCATCCATGCTTCAACCCCTCCCCCCCCCCCCTTCACCACACCACAAACTCAAAAAATAAACCTTGGAATGCCATGAATTGACTTCGCAGAGATAGGAAAAATCAAATTCAAATTCATGACTCGCTCATTTCAAATTAAATAAAAATGACAAATGACAAATGAAAATTTATTGGGCCACACCCACATTACCATAAGTGACTTCAACAAGTGTCAAATCCACCTCCCCCTTTATGCTAGATGTGCCAATGCATGTGTTCCTCAAAGTGGCAAATTTGAATGGCAAATGTCTTGAATTTTGTGTTGATCTCACAATGTATGAATTGTAGTTGGGGGCCAAGTTTCTTAAATACCCATCCCGATAGCAACACTCAACCCAGTGACCCAATAACCATGTGTTTGGTTCCATGTGAGGTTTTGTACCTACCTTTTGGCTAAACTTGCATAATTGGTAACATGGCATTCTTTGCAAAGAGTGGATCCATTTGGACATTGCCAAATGCTACCATTAGCCAACCCACACTTGGGATACTTCCCTTGGCCACGCGGATACCTTAAAACCCACAATGAATGCAAGGTTAAGGTAAATTTCTTGTGTTTCACTTTTGGAAATGAAATGCAACACTATTGTTGGATAACGTTATGTGAAAAGCCAATATTCAACTTATAGTATTGGGCACGCATTAGTTTTAATTCTAATTCTAAATTCTTTGCAAATTACAACAAAGAATGACGAATTCATTATTATGCGCCAATCAAAAGAAAGTGATTAATGAAAATAACTACATGTTATTCATCTTTCCTTGCATTTTCACACTCCACACCGTTGTTGCCTGACCTTTAGTTACCGGGTACATGTTGGGGAAGGTGAAAATATTGTTTCCAAAATATGGATTTCTATTTTTATTCAACTAAACACATAAATTAAGGTCAGAGACCCTTAATGAGTATAGTAAAGTCCATACAACATGAATCAATAGTAAATCCATGTATAGGGGTAAAGTTGTCCAACACCCCCGATCGTCGGTGCCATAGGAAAAGAAATCCCTAGGCACCAATGACTGCAAGTATGTTATACAAATGACCTATTAATGTAAGATTACTAAGCTATATAAGACGTTCTTTGTAATCTATATAAATTTGTCATGTTTTTAAATTTTGCTAAACTTTGAGTTTTAACTTTGGTACAAGCTTAGCTTAGTTAATATTTGTAATCATGGTGTTGACAAGTTCAACAACTTTGTCTCCATTATTAGGGTTTACATACAAACCCCAACTGGCATGTTTGCATCCTTCTAGGTATATAAATCTAGATCACACGTCCTATATATCTACCAAATTTTTGCACTCACGTCCATTGCAACCATCCACATGCATTATTGACCACTAATTATATATTAAATGACTTTCACATCTTTCATACCCACAAACCACACATAAACGGATATGCTCCATAATTCTCATGGTTTTTGTTTTGAAATTACACACAAAATTAGATTAATTTGAAGTTGAAATAAGAGTATAATTCATGTTAATGCCAACATCACAATTATCTCTTCTTAATTATTCATTCTGCTGAAACATACCTTGCATGCATACGTAATGTCAAATGTTTATGGCGCGTATATATTCCTAAGGGTGGACTCCATAGGTATTCTAAATGACATGTGTGGGTGATTATGAAGTGAACCCCTACATACAAGAAATTTACATATAGGAATAAAGATATACACCAATGATATGCTATATAATAAACGTGTGTATATATTTTAAGGTTCTCCATTTGATGTGAGCAATGTCTCTTAAAACACAACATACACAAAGCATAAATCACAAAAAATTAGGCCTTTATTGTGTATACAATTCCAACAAGAATGTTATTGAAGATTTTTTCACCCATACCAAAATTATTACCCCATAACACATGCCATTGAAGCTAGGACAATGCTAGCATCCATACTTACCATCATTTAGTTGTGATTATCAAAAGTGCATGTTTGTCAACTCCTCAACCAAATGTAAATCAATCCTCTCAATTGTAGTGAATGTGAAGTAGCTCATAACACTTGTCCAAACTCTTTTAACGTTTTTTTTTAATGTTTGTTTTTTGGTCTTCTTCAAATCACATACCAATCAAATACAAAATTTGATTAACCCTTAAATGCATTTGGAATCATATACAACCCCTAAAGGTTGTATATTATATCAAAACTTGTCAAAATTTTCACAAAAGTTGCCTCACATGCCCTACCACTGACTTCCCAACAAAACAAATTGTGGTCTCCACATGTATGTTTTTTTAGTGGCCTGCCCGTTGACCCATCCGGGCAGGACACTGACCGAAGCATACACCCGCTTCTTTGCAAGCCAACCATTCAGCGACAAGTATGCAAACTTAAAGCCATGCCGGTCTATATTCAACCTTGTGAGCTTGTGAAGTATATGATTTCAAACAAATGGTCTGAAAATTTACTATGTACACAACTATGCAATTAGATGTCATCTATCAAATGGATTTTGAAAATTTTCAATTTCCCAACATTCAGTCTGAATGTGGGGAATATCAGGGAAGATTTCATGGAATATTATCAGTCTCACAAAAACTATTATGAATATGAATAATTATATGATTTTGTGTAAGTTCTGAATGACTTTGTATCGCCATTTCAATTCAATCCATTGCAAGGTTCATGAAATTTTCATGTCTCAATCCATTGATCCAATTGTTTATGTCAAGCATCACGTCGAGGTTTGGAAGAGATTCCCCATAGGTTTTGGAAAGATTATGTTACATGATAATGACATAGCATCATTAAGGCATTTGCATTCGTTCATGTGGGCCCTGAGAATATAACCTTGGGATGCCGTGGCTAGAGCAAATTCATATTGAATCTCTACACTAGTTGCGGTATGGTTATATTCACATGGACCACATGAACGGACCCACACTGCTTAACAATGTTATGAAAGTCGTCACTTTGTATAGTGTTAAAGAATAGTTCACAATGCTACACGACTTCAACCGCGTTACTTCTAGATATTATAATATCGGTGACTATGATATATCTACTACAACTCAAAAGGCTCTTGATTTGTTTAAACTATCATCACTAGGACAACACTTGTCCATTCTAGCCACTTGTTGCAACTTGTCCATTACAACTCATGGTAGGCAAATGCATGCATAAATAGCTTTGGTCACCAACCAGAGGTTTTTGGTCAGAACTTTGGGAGATTTAGCAACCAAAAACCTTTAATTGGTGAACAATATGAGTTAGTTATGCATTTTCTCACCACAAGTTGCAATGGGATGTTTGGAGTGGACAAGGTTTCTCCCAGTGCATAAGCTTAGCCAAACCTCCTTAAACTTACACAAATCTTGCACGATAAATCCCAAAGTCATATCACTCAATCCACCCATTTTACCCTTAAAGTGCCCAAGTGCATTTAATTTAAAATTACCGTAAAGACCCAAGCCAATTTTCCCTTTGTAATTTGAGGTATCATGCATTCGTGTAATATACCCCATGTATTGTGATATTCCAAGTCAACCGGTTCATTTGCAACTACACTAAATACTGTATCTAGTGTCATATGGCATTTTATGTTATCGTGGTAGCTTTACAACATCAATTCTTATGAAAAAGTCTACAAATAATGCCATCCAACTTACTTTTAGTTCACCCGCTTTTGGCATATTATGCACCCTAACATTTCCATAATGAAATATTGTCATGAATGCTTGAAATTTGGATGCAAGTTTACTTAGCAAGTGCCAATAATTGCATCACTGTAAACTTACAATTCCCACTAAATCCTTTACAAGGAAATGACAAAGAATGTTTATGTTAAATTTAGTGTTGGTGACACTACATGGCGGTGTACAGTTAGTATCGAGCAAGGCAAATGGAATTGGTGGACACTAACTACACTATTTAGTGTAGTGGTCGGTTCTCCCCGTTCATTGGTCTACACCCCAGCCCATGTCCGCGGAAACAGGTCGGTCAGTTACATACCTACCTGGTGGGATGCTAACGCGTGGCCCAACCTGGTCCGTAGATCAGATGTCAGGCGATTGCGTGACGCACGATACATCTACGTGGCCGCCCGGTGGCCCTGTTTCGTACCTGGTAGATCGAATGGACCCTATTAAACACCTGGCGGCGTGGGTGTCAGTCATCCGTCAGATGTACCGTGCGCTGCCAGCTACCCACTCTGTTACCGCCCACCCAACTTTTCTGTCCCTGCTGGATTGATGACTCACTTTTTCTGGGTGCCAGGTAGGTACGTAGATTTCTGGTACAATCCGCATCGGGATCGTGCGATCTGCGGGGACGTGGTGCGATGTGGACCGTCCGATGGATCCCTTTCAAGCTGGTGGCTCAGAATTTCAATGAACGCCGGCCAAGGTGCGGCCCGGGTACCACGATGTTTAACCCTCTGCTTCCCGGAAATCTTCGGATCCGGTAGATTTACCTGCAAAAATGTAGATTTGATTCTCCTCGGGGATGGCGTGGTTATAGGACCCCGGTTACTGTAGAAGAGCCCAATTCCGGAACCTGGTTTTTGTACCAAAGTGGCCACCTAAGAAACTTGAAAAGAAATGCTAAGATATCATCAAAAGGATTATGCAGTTCATTGGTTAAGAGGCACAAAAATATGGAATTTGAGGGGTCTATGTTAAGTTAAAATAAAATAAAAATAAAAATCGCCACATTAAGGGTCTCAAGTGTTCAAAGTGTCCATCATCGGTGTTTCTAGCTTGAATATGTGGATCTGTACAAGCAGGTTGGGGCGAACCAACCCGTAAATTGGTTCCTTGGAGGCAAGGGTTTAGGCATCCAATAAGGAACGAGTATATGGGTTTGGTTCGCCCAAATTTGTACAAGCATTGGCGTTTAACATGACTAAGTAGCGTGCTTTTACTATACTATGATTGGCTGAGCATACTTAGGTAAGTGGGCCTAGAACGACCTTAAACAAAATCGGCAAGGTGTCCATGTAACAAAGTTTAACTCCATTGTTGCCCAACATTGCTTAAGTTATGGTAGACGTGTTTGCTAAAATGTGGATTTATATGACCTCATGTTGGCACTATCCTAGGGCCCCGTTTAACTCTTCTAACCAGCCAACACATGGAAAACATCACGAGTGCTCCCAATAGTTGTTCCCATTAGTTTTCCTATTGCACTCGATAGAGTCATTTAGGATTACCCCTTTTTGTAATTTGGATAATTATTTTGTCTTGCTATTACATAGTAGTCAGTTGACAATTCTAAAATTATATTTTAGGTATCAATATTGTTGTTTGTGTTTTAGTGAGAAATGTTGTAGTCAATTTTAAAATGAAAATATGATTTCTTCCAATTATACGTTCGGAGGGCTCTCATTATTTTATTGTCCACATATAGACCCTTTTTCTATATCATGTTATTGTCCACTTGGGTGCTCGCGGTGGAACTACATGACCTCGAGATGGGTGAAGATTCTAAGCATGAATAACTAAGCCAACATTTGGCACTTTAATATGCCACATTATTTTATCATGCGATCTATGGTAGATGAGTTCAATTTTCTCCACATCATGTCAAATTTGACGAGCAAATCGTCAAAGGTAGTTGCCTTCTTAGACTCTTTAAATGCAATATCCCAAGCAATCCGAGCATAGTCCACAAGTCTTTGCCCTATGGTGCCTTGCATTTCCTTTTCCTCCCATCTAGTATTGTTGAAGGTGAGATTGTTTCTCTCAATCCAAAAGGTCCAAAACGTAATGCCTCTAAGTAACAACCAAATTCTAGACACCTTACTAAGGGAAGATGGAATTTTTTCTCCGAATATTCCATGTTGCCAATCTAATGTTTTCCAAGATCCCATTTGGTTGGTATTTTTTTTTTAGTCTACTAACAGTCCTAGAGGAAAATCCCCATGCTCTCCTAGGCATCATGTAGTCCCATAACTACTGGACAATGGTCTCGAGAATGTCCCTAGCGCAAATAAGGTATTTGCCATCCATTTTGGTGATAAATATAGCTATCTAAGAGTTAATTGCCATTGCTTTGTGCCAAAGAACCCAAATAAATGCTCCCTCTTTTCTTATTTCTCATCCTATCCCACAAATTACCCCACCGAAGTTTGAGATAAAGTGGGAGGATCCCATGCCATGTACCTAGGATTCACCTAGGAAGAGGGTTTTTTCGGTTGAAGGAGGTCCCTTCTCATGGCCAAGGTGTAAAGTATTCCCCAACTTTCCGTCTAAGCCTACGTGGGTTGATGTGAATAGAATCGCGTCTTCCTATATACATATCCAAGGAGTAATTATGAGGTCCTTTGTTGATGACCATAACCTGGACCATTTGGAACCATCTTTCCTTCATTGTGAAATCCATAGTGTTCGGTTCCCTTTGTTAATGATTCTTGAATGGGCAAGGACTTTGAAACATTGCATGGTAGGTGGGGGGGGATGCCAATGAGAGTTCATCAAGGACGAGATTGAAGACTTCACAACTATGGAATAACACCTCTTGCATGATGTCCTCCTCAAGGGAGTCAAAGTGCTTAGATGACAATAATAAGATTATCAACATGGATTTTCTGTCTCTCGTCTAGCTTATACCTAGTCTTAATGACGTACCAAGGTAGGGGAAGATTATTCTTAGTATCCCAAAGGTCCTTGATGATGCACAACCCATTCCTACTTAGTTGAGCAACCTTTGTCTTAGAGAACTTGAACCCAATGCCTTGTATTTCATCATTACAACTTAGGTTGGACTGAAGCACTTAGTAACAAACCACGGGTGGTAAAATGTGAACATGCTTGTTGATGTTCTTCCAAGCTTCTACTGTTGTTTTCTAGATGGGTGATCCCTTGGTAGGGAGGTGCTTCCGAAGGAACACCCACCAGGGGATCACACTGCATCCATTCATGTGGTCAAGCATGGTGCACCATATCGTGAATCTAAGAAGAATGTGTAAGTTAATGTCCCCTTTGACTAGTGCCTCCACCACCCAATTGACAATGACATTTTTGGTGGTCGAATTTGGGTTGACCCTCCGTTCTTAAGCTTTGCGCAATAGTCCCCCCACATGAACCTAGCCCTTATGTGTGTGAGTTGCAATGTGTCTAATTGTTTTCCATGTCCCAACCCGGGTAGACACAAATTACCAAAGCATAGAGGCTAAGATGTGGTTCATAATTAACCGTATTCCAACAAATGATAGGTGTTTGGTCCCCCAATAGGTAATCTTCTTGCAATTTTACTTATGAAGAACTCATCCACATCTAGTACCTCCATGGAGAGTCCGAATGTTGTACCAAAGAGTTTTGAAACCCCCTTTCCACGGTGGCGTATGCTTTAGCAAAGTCTAGCTTTAGAATTATCACCTTTTGTCCACTATGCTCAGCCTATGTTAATGCTTCATGTGTTAACAACACATTATTCATGATACATCTTCAATGATGTTAATTAATCCATGTTAATAATCTCCATTAGGTTTGGTTGTAACCTACTTTGCATTGCTTTTGCAAAAAACAATAATGTCACATTTAATAATGTTATTGGTCGCCAATTCCCTAGCTTGTAAAGTTCCAATTGTTTGTGAAGGAGCGTGATAAGCCTCTTTGTCCTCCTAGCTATAAACCTACCCTTCTTAGTTGCTTCTTTAATCATCTAAAAGAAGTTTCCTCTCATAACATGCCATTAATGCATGAATAACTCGATGACCATCATGTTTGGTCTAAATGCTTTACCTTTTGCCATTGCTCTTATTGTGGATTCCAACTCCCGTTCAGTGATGTTTTGAGCTAAGGTAGGGGTGGCAATTTCCGTCCAAATTCCAGATGTGCCTAGTTGGGATGCTGAAACTATTTTTTTATAAATTTTGAGCGCTATGCAAAGCCGGTGCAAGAGTACCTATGAAAAAATCAAAAATTTCCAGCATGTTTATGATTTCCTACAAATTTTTAAAGAAAACCTTGTAGAGTGACCAACACTTGCACATAGGGTACGTGGTATATCCACAGGGTGGATTTCTAAAACCGACCGCTGGCAGCCAATGAAATGTTGGCAGCGCTGTGAACGGTAAAATCACCTTGATAGGTGCTTTTGTAAACCTAGGTAAAAGCACCTAAAAAGGTGCTTCCGACATAGGGGTCGACTTTAGGACCCGCACGGAAATTGCCACCCCTACCTTAGTGCTTCGTTGCGTGACCCTTAGTTGGATACCTTCAAAGGACCTTGCCATTGCTCCTCGAGTTTGAGTTGTGGAATTTGGTTGGTCCTAGAGTGTGTTGTAGA
Organism: Polytrichum commune; assembly: GCA_950295325.1. Lineage (NCBI taxonomy): Eukaryota > Viridiplantae > Streptophyta > Polytrichopsida > Polytrichales > Polytrichaceae > Polytrichum > Polytrichum commune. Next base: position 45,697,770 of record OX485804.1, read on the forward strand.
ATTCCATACAAACCTTACCTATCCCTCCCTATATGTGACCATAATACCATTGCTATCCTCGAGTTCTTTAAGCAAGGCTAATTGAGAACTTTCTTTATCTACTTAAGAAAACTTTTTTGTCATGGTGTCTCCTTTCACTTTCCACTATGTTCGTGACCTTACTTCTTATCCTTATGACATGAGCTGCTCAAATCATAGAAGGCTTTCTCTGCACTCTTCTACCTTGTTTTGATTTGTGGAAGCAAAAGGATTCCTTTGAAGTGCATCATTAGCCTTCCCTAACTCGTACCTAAGGTATTCCTCATTTTCTACCCACTTTTGAGCTTGAAGTTTGCAACGACATTGGTAAAATATAATTATTTTATGGCACTTGATGAAGGTTTTCCTACACACTCCATGTTCCAAATTTGTTCAATAACTTCACTCACTTTAAGACTTTGGAAGAACCTAGTGTTCATTTTATACCCATTATGTTTATTTTTCTCCTTTTTTATTTGTATGGTGAACAATATTGGGAAATGATTAGACCCTCTTAATTCATTTATTTTTAGAGTAATATAGGATTGGTGATGACCCCGTTGGGTTGCCTAACACAGAGAACCTATCTAATCTCCCTAGGACCCTAGACCCATCCAAACGGAAGGTAAAATCCATGAGTAGATTGTATCTTCGTCATAAGTGACTGGGTCCTCAAGTCCAAAGATATTTTTAACTTGTTGCCATGATGTTTATTCCCTTTCACTGATGCTTTTATTACATCCTTTTGACCTATCTTTGATGGACTCAACCATCTTCTACTCCCCTCTTGCATGTTTTAGGTAATGTATTAATCATGGCCTCCCATAGTTGAATCCCTTCATGCACATTATTAGAAGCGTTGACGAATTTGATATTTGAACCTTCGGCCTTATCAACTAAATTATTGAACCATATTTCACTTTATAGTGCCTTCATCAGCGACGTGCTTAACCAATGAGGGTCTAATGAGTGTGCACACCCCTCCCTTCCTACACTAGGTCTAGTTGCTATACATGCCAAAGCATCGGCAATATAAAAATGAAACCTGCTATTGATACTAACACCTAGTCTAAGTGTTTTTCCAAGTCTAAGTTAGTGTTCTTGTAGGAAGATCACATCAATGCTAGGTTTAAAATTCCTAAGGTATTTCCTTGGTGACAACACGGCTAGGTGGTCATATAGATCCCGTACATTGTATGATAGGAACTTGATTCTCATATATTCCCCATTGACCATTATATTGTCTTTCTAGCCTCCCCAATGGGTGCCATGCTTCCCTTTGCCACTTTTGTATTTGCCCCTTTTATATTTTCCCCTCCTAATGTAACAAAGAGGACCATTTTCCTAAGTTTAGGGACATTCGGGACTATCCCTAACTTAGTGAGCTATTGATAGACATAATCTACATGAAATTGGGAGGGTGTCATAGTTGATCATTATGTGGCCAGTTGTCCCATCTTCCTTCCATTTTATTCATACTAAGGTTTCTTGTCCATTGCTAAGATCCAATGCAATACAAAAAATAGGGGTTTCATTTTCCTCATTCACATTGTCAACGCCAATGATTTGGCCCAAGTTTGTTGCAATGTCAGAGGCCCATTGATGAATCTCTAGCAGGAATTTCTTTAGTGTTATCCAAGTAGGAACCTAGAGACCTTCATGCTCATGTGGGTTGAATCATGTTGTCAAGGTTTGCATCACCAGAGTACCCCACTCCAATTACGGTGGCAAAGTCGTCAAGAGGCCATGAACCACCTCCTCTCTATAAGATCTTAAATGACAATATTATATTCTTACTAACAAAATAACAATTGCATCTTTCTTATGAAGGTTCTCATGTAACTAATCTATCCACTTCTGAAGTTGGTTTAGTACTAGCCTTCTACTTGCAAATTTCGTGATCAGTGTATGATCCTACAAAGATTGTATCCTTTTTTTGTTGCACATCAACTTTGATGCTCTACATCGTTCTTTTTTCATTCATCATCGTTTCCCCCACATGAACATTGGTTTTTCCTTGCAAGAAAACAATCAATCTAATTATAGATTGCAAGTTTTGTAGGTGGATCTTACTCATGTCAGGGGAGCAATGTCCGCACATTGTGGTATGCTAGCTTGGACCTACGACGCACAACACTTCGCCATGACAACCCCCCTTTCACTTGATTTCACGCCAATTTTGAAACATCTTCATTTCTAGTTGATCATGGGGCCAATTCAAAAAGCACAACCAAGTTTAAGATAATGCAAGGTGTTATAAATTACATGCATTTAGGTTTATATTGTTTATAAGATATACCATGGTATAGTTTTTTTTGCAAAAGGGTCATATGTCCCGTGTCCCGTCCATTGTGAATGAAAAAATGAGGCTAAACCGCATTGCAATGAGTTATTGGCTTTGCCTTTTAACATGGTTTTGAAATGAGACAAAGTTTGGCCTTGGTCAGACAACTGACTAGAATTGGACATGTGTGTAAGATAATCATAGGGCACAACCCTCTTCTAACCATCCAATTGTTTATTTATAATAAACATATGGTACATGAAAACGACTAACACTATCCTTTCAAAGTAATTGAAAGGTACTACAAAATATGCATGATCGGGAAATTACCTAACTGAATGGGTCATTTAATTGCATGTGAGCAAGATAATACCCCCCAAACCATTATACCCTTGGTGCACGTGGTCTTTGTAAGTCACACCAAGTGTCAGCCATGTGGTCTCTCCATCTATTATTCAATCATTCAAAATATTCCGTACTAAGATGGGGAGATCTCTTGGTCCACAAGATATCGGGAAATCTCCACATGTTGTATGGACTTTGTCTCCATTTTACATAATATAATTATTTATAATTCTCTTTGCTAATTACATGTAATGATGAAGTAAGGGTACTTATTTACTATATTAAACTCTACATTCTAGTCACATTGCTAGTTTAGTCCAATTAAATTCAAACTTCTACTTTTAGTTAAAAATTTGTTCACACTTCTTTGAGGATTAAATATGCAATTGGATTTATGAGGCAATTAAGGTAGACATAGCTTAAACTCATGTTTAAAGTGATCTAAACAAATTCTCAAAATCTGGCCTTTTTGGGTACTCCAATTGTATGGGCGGATCCACCAATACACTTTCAATATACTCGACTCTATGGAAGATGTGTGAATCCTCAATGGTTACTTGAATGTTATGATGATAAATTATGATGGAAAAATCAAAGTTTGTATTGTTATGTTATTACCATATAACTAAATATTAGATAATGAATATATACTCAAAAGCATCCTTGTAATTACAGAAGCATCTTTGCATCTATTATATCAAAGGATCCCACCATATAATTTTTTTGAAGGATTTTATGATACAATTCAACATGAAACAGTTCTAGACTGCAACTCACTCCATTTTACTCAAATATCATTCGTTATTCAAACATTGATCGTAAGTGGTATTTGACTCAAGTGTATATATTCACTTTAGATTTTCTTATTGACATCATGTTTTAAGGTTTTTAAAGTAAAAAACATTGAATTTTTCCCCTTCATTTATAGCGAAAGTTGTTTAGTGTCTACTTAGTGTTCACGTATTATAGTATAGAATCCAAGGCGTTGTATAATATAAACAAGGCGATTCTTGATATTGTACAAGGATGGGAAATAAGGACCTTTTCTTATTGGACAAGCTTTTTGCCTAACCCCATAAAATAAGGATAGTTGATATAACAACAATAAGAATGTTCGGTTATCGAACATGCTCTTAGCTCGGGAATATACCATGGATGGTAATTCAAAGGATTTTGCAACGCTATAGTAAACATCGTGTGTGGTTTTATAGTCACTCACTACTTGGACTCATGTTCAATGATATGTTGGTTCACTATACATTTCATTTTTCTTACCAAAAAAGGTCAAACATGTTGTTGCAACATTATAGAGATATGGAGCTATGATGTCAACCGGAACGTGGCGTGAATGTGAAATGCTTCACCCTTGAGCATAGATTGATCTCATATGGTGATTCACAAAGCTAGACTATAAGAATTGTATATAATACTTTAAATTTCGTTGTGCGTGTCAATTCTTAACCGTGAAGTTCATATAGATCGTCTAGATATCATAGAACATAAACATCCTAGTTGGTAAGAACTTACCCTCCTAGTAAACCAAAAAAAGAATTGTGTAACTCCAAATAGTATGTGACACTAAATACACATTCTAAAGGTTGAAGCCCCCCGGTCTTCTTTTCCCAAGAAAACTAACATCATGGCCTCAACACGTGGCCAAGGTGGCACTCCGTGAGTTTGTTGAGACATGTCATATGAATAAGAACCAATTGGCACCCATTTGTCAAAACTTTGAAGCTTAATAAGCATATACCACATACCACATGCCACATGTGGGTGTTATTTGGTTCGTTTTTCCACGTGCCTCTTTCCGATTACATTTACACAACATAACTTGCATTACAATAGCAAATTCTATGATAAAAAGTCAACAAAAACAAACCTCCCGCCTTGTTTACTCATACACATCGAAAGTGGATGTTTGTCGATTCTCAACATAATACATATGTCCTTCCAATCGTATTCCAACAATGAGTGCGGAGTAGGTATTAAAATCCGAAGATGTAGTCCAACCACCATCTCTTCTAACTAAATATCACATGTCTTTACAACGTTGGTTCTTTGATCTTCAACAAACCACACACCAATCAAAACCAGGTAAACCGATGAAGAAAAGTAATCAAATAACACCCGCATGCTACCTTGGTGCAGTAGTTTATGGAGTTGGTCGTACTGTAAAGGCATGTCTGTTTCATCTTTACATGTGTTGGAATGTAATTTCCACGTGGGATGCAAGTAGTCTTGGCGAATGTGAACATGACACGTGGCATGTGGTTGTCGGTCAACGGAGTCTCCAAGGCAGATTTGGTGTGTGTCTATCCAGTTATCTTCTTAAGCGTATCGAATGGGGATTTGATTGGGCATGTTCGAAGCCCCTCTGACAGGGGAATTCCATGCAAACCAATTGCCTTGGGTCCACCGACATTCTCGATATTTGTGTGTGTGTGTGTGGGGGGGGGGGGGTTAAAACCGCATGTATTTTTATTAGACCGCCCTAATTCCGTCCTTAGTAGTATAGAGAGAATCATCACAATCTTCCTTAAGTTACAGTAAGTATTAATTTGAAGCATGTGAAGTCTTGTTGAAGCAATTTGCGGCACAGTCATGTAGGGGGGCTTGCTTGGGACCAGGACCCCCCCTGGCCCAACTAAGTTTCAGCATCCCAACTAGGCACATCTGAAATTTGGACGGAAATAGCCACCCCTATCTTATGAACTTGTATGCTTATACATATTGTTCTCCCTTTTTAGGATGAAATGTTTGGGAAACACACAAAGAGTCGTGTTATTGAGGTGTTGTATTCTCATTAACATGACAAATGGCATAAAGTTGTCGTATTATTGAGGGAACACGAAAAAACGTAAGTAATATGAGCTTCAAAACATGTACAACGAGGTTAATCAATATAGACGATCTGAAATAGTAACTTATAGCTCCAAATAAATACAAATATCCTCAAGAACTCTTGAAATGGGAGTCCAAAGATCTTTGGTGTTGCCTATCTGGGTTAGCGATTGTCATCTTATCTAAATTCCCTACTAACTTTTGAAAACTAATCATTTCATTAACACCGAAATATGAAGAGTTCTTTAATAAGGAATTGGACAACAATGATGCATGACGTTTAGCATCAAGATATTGGTGATATTGTATCACGCGTGTACAAGGCGACATACTAGGCATGAGGCCACTCTAACCCTAACCATGTCCAATCTACACTAGTAGCCCTAGTTATCATTAAGTTCCCAATGATAAGTGAAGTTCCCAAGTGAAAATGAATGTGTTTAGATATACATAACATAGATGAAAGGAATTTTAACATCGACTACCTCTTTAATATGACAAAACGGAGATTCTAAATGTCATGTTATCAAGTGTTGAAGTCGTGTAAAAGAGGGAGTTTTGAACTAAGAAGTTTGGTCTGGCAAAAATGTGTTGTAATATTGAGAGCGTCGTATTAACGAGGTCAGACTATAAGTTATTTAATCACAAGTCCAAAAGTCCTTCAAAAGGTTGCATTTACCTAGGGTAGATGAAGCTAATGTGGACACCTCCAGCTATGTGGAATCATCCAACCTATGGATTTGAACTCTAGTAGGTGAGCCATTGCAAATTAAGACCAAAGGATTAGAAATTGTTGAATTGGAGTTGAGGAATGTGTTGATCTAAGTTATGGAATCAAAGATTCTTTGCTTTCTAATTTGGCGTTATAGGGGGGGGGACTTTTTCATTGTTCAATGTTGTGTAAGTGGACAACTTCAACACCAAATTCTATATGCATCATTTGCTAAAGAAAACCAAGTTTAATGCCAATATTGATTGTGTCATGTCTCTAAAGCGGTCGCCGGTAAGATAAAACGTTGTAGACCTTGGACAACTAACCAACTAGTTCAACTATTAGTTAACTACTTGTCTTTTGTAATTATAATTGTTCGCGGTTTGACCTACCAAAAAATATAGTTAACTATAGATATCTACTTAATTGAATATCTAGTTACCTAAAGTTGAGCGCAACCTATTCATGGAGTTTTCTTGTAGTGTTGACTAACCCAAATATCATCATGGTGGCGGCTAAATCAAATATTTATCACTCATCCACCGAATTAGGACAACTGTACTATCGATTAAGAGCCATAACCATGTGTCTAATTAAGGAAGCTAGCTGCATTAGCCTCATCTACCTTAAGTACAAAATTGGGTAGATACGGAAAGTAAAGCACGTTCATGGCGGGGGAGGGTTTTAGATGAGATTGACACTAAATCATGCACACACTAAGGGTAGTCATTGCTCCTTGGCAAGGCTCCTTTTTAAAGCTGCCATAAGCAAAAAGAAAGGCATATAAAGTTTGAGATTAATCTTGCATGTCGAAAAAAAGAAAAAAGAAAAAGAAAAATGCCAATCACATGGAAAGGCATGAAAATTTTCACCTTGTCAACCATATCCCATAAGTATGGACAAACATTGTTCTATCCTGAACTATATAAGCCACGCTTCAATTTCAAATTGACTCAAGAGATATGATTGAGCTTTTGCACTTGCAAGTGCCACCTAACTAAACCCAATTTGAGTTTGTGTTGAGATTTTGATGTACATGCTCTTATACTAGATTGAACTATATCTACACTGGCAAATTCCAAACTCCAATCTCAAACCAATCTAGGAGATTGCCAATGAATGTGTTCACAATCATGAGTAAAACATAACCTTTGGTTTGGACAAAAATTTGTGAAAAAGGATTTTCAATATTGAATACTATCGAGAGCCACTTGGGAGCTTCGTTGAAGTTGGACACTTTGGATGCTTTGATGCGAGTATCGCTATGTGGGATAGAGTTGGAGAATATGAGTTGGAGGAAAATATTTGAATTTTGGCGCAACATGAGGAAAAGGAGAGTTCTTAGTTTGGACTCGATATTGTAAGAAGTTAAAACTTCTCTACATTTACAATTGAACGAATGTGATTTGATATTCAATTTTGTGTGAAAGATTAAAATTTCTCAACTCATCATTTGGAAGGTAATTTTGATGTTGTCTGTCACATTGAAAGGCAACAAAAAAAAGTAACCCATCACTTGAAATGAAGATGGACCTATCAAAAAGGAGCATTGCTCCTTGGCAAGAGGAAAAGTTCCTCCTCATAGGGAAAAATCATCTCTAAAATGATTTTTTATGTTATCAATACGGATTTTTGTCCTACTCACAATAACCTTGTCGGATGTAATGTAGATCATATAATCCAGTGCATACATGGCAAAAACTCTTACCAAGATGCAAACTCTCCTGATGGTGTGGGCTGGTTGCTAATCCTTGGTAGGGAAAGTTCATCTATTTCCAAAATTGATTGTTATTAGTAAGGATTTGTTGTCTTACTCATTGGATGTAATGTATTGTAGTGTCACACATTTGCCTCACTGGATACAAGACAAAAACTCCTATCAAGATGGAAACTCTCCCATTGCTTTGGGACAATCCTTGGTCCTAGTTTAAGCATGCTATAAAGAATGTGGGTGTTATTCAATTTATTTTCTTAGTCGGACACTTATATTTGATTGGTGTGTGGTTAGGTAAGGATCATATAATAAACATCATCTATACACAACAGACAACATGGTGGTGGTGAGGATGTCGCCCTTCCATTACCCACAATATTTATTCTTTCTTAAAAATATGAAATATGGCAACATGCCAAAGACCCCTCCCCCCAAATCCCAGGGAGATGGCGGGCATGGCAGAGGGGGGGGGGCATGGTGACAATTCATGGGGGGCATGATGACGGGTCTTGGGGGGCTTTTGAACATGCACATGGCCAGTACACATGAGCATATGGGGTGTATGGGCATATGGGATTAGGTTCATGGTTTCTTTTTGCACCCTTCACAACCCATTTGACAATTGGTCACTGCCACTAACCCCACCTAACTTGTCAAAAGTCAAATGGCCAAGACCTTCAACCTGTCACTTGACATACCACTTCCAAAATGACTATCACTTGACAAATGTATTTTTGAATACTTGTCAACATTAACAAATGAATGCACAATACTCCTCTCTTTCTTCGTCAACAATTGTGTGTGGTACTATAACATTGTCCCGGGAGATTTTTGGACATAATCGGTCAAAATCCTAGTGTTTCCAAGTCCAACCGGTTACATGTTGTGATCTTTCAATTTCTCTTTACTCAATTGAGATATGTTCTATAAAAACTATCTAAAATGATAAGTAACTTTCCCAAAGTGTTGGACTTCAACCGGTTATTTCTCAAACTCAACTTTGTCATCTTTAACTAATGGTCAATTCTCTTTGTTCATTGTTTTGGATGGTGAATTTTGGGAGGGGGGGGGGTGACAATGGATCAAGTGAAGTAGCAGCAACTTGCCTACAAATATGCAAAAGAGTTTTTAGGGGTAAGATTTATGTGTCCAATTCTCTCATTAGTGTAAAACATTTCTCTCCCTCACTTCCATGATAAAAGAGCCCCTTAAACCAACTTCTAAAACTCCACCTTCTGCAACACACTATTCCTAGAAAAGAAAATCGGTCATAGAGAAGCCAAACAAATCACATATAAACTGAAAAGCAATACCCTAAACCCCCCAATCCCTAATACATGAGAATTCAAAACCAAATATGCAACAAATGCAATGCACATTAAGTTGTACTACTTCTATATGTTGTTAGCATTAAAATAATCTGGAACTAGTAAGAGTTTATGAAGTTGTCAACTTGAAAAATCAGATGTCAAAAAATCATGTTGAAATTCGACCAACATGTGAAAAAACTGATGATGTAAAAATTGGTTGTCATATGAAAGGCAAAATCATTTGTCCAAAATCAACAGTGGTCATGTTGACCTAAGATATTACTTTATATGCACACGTGCAATGAGCCAAGTATGGGTTATATACATGTCTCAAAGAGACTGGAATACGTCTTCAAATGTTTTCAAGTACTCCACAATTAATAGTGCACATTATTGGGAGGATCTATGTAATCAATTAAGGAATCAACAAATGTGCATCTGGGATGACCGTAACTAAACCAAGGTGGATCCAATTTTCAATTTTTTTTTTATTGTTGTTTCATCATAGATTGCTAATGTAACGCAAATTTGAGAATGTAAATTTGATTGATGGAAGATGAATAATAAGAAAAATGAACTAAGGAGAAGCCTAACCCCTAACTTTCAACTCCCGATTTCCTTCAAATCTGCCAAGAAAATGTGACCTCAATTTCATTGATTGTAGTTGAAGATCTAAAGTTTTTTTTTAATTTAATTTTTTTAAGCAAATCTAACATGTAGATGTTTTTAGGTTAGAGGTGACTACTCAAAGTCAAAATTTGAAATGTTGAAGTTATGTTATGTAGGAGATTATAATAGGAATGCCAATAGTGGTCTTGAGGGGTAGCAATTTAGAAATTAAATCGGGGTTGGTTTTTGATCGAACCTCCACTTGAATCATCTCCAAATGATAAAAATGAAATCCTCATTTTTTGTTTAAAGGTAATATACCTACTTAAATCAGCTTACATATCTTGAAACCATCATATTGTGATTTTGGGGGAAGCTTTTCAATTTGAGGCAACAGTGCCACGATTGCACACCTTCCACATGGATTTACACCCATCAACACATGTCCAATAAAAAATCATAACGGTAAATGTTTAGGAGACCATGGCATTCCTAGCACTCAAAACCGTTAATTTATTCTATTTTATTATGTGTGAGGATCCGCATGAACAAAAATTCATTGAAATAGCATTTGGTTAAGGGCATGATCACATGTGACTTCACACTACACTTGAGGGTAGGTGACCACACTGCATGATTTTGGAGGTGTCTTGGGATGGCCTTTGGACACTTTCGTTTGGGCTCTCAGAATTTCATGGTCACGGCTCTTGGCTCGTGTGTGAAGTGGCCCTTATACATGGGAGAAGCTATGTAACCAAATTAGAACACATAGAAACCTTGACTTTCATCAACCATAGTTGATTACACGATCTTGAATACTTTTTTTAACTCAATTGTAATAGCCTCCTTACACATTTGTTACATTTTGAGAAAGTACATGAAAAAGTTTTAAGCATAGTACAAACCTCAAGTTCCCAAAGTGTTTGTTATGGGCACTTCAAACTTAGTGCTTTCATTTAACACTTACATGCTAAAAAAAGGTGGTCGTTTGCAACCACCCATTTATTTATTTTCTAGATTTATCTAGAGTTTTGCCAAAGACAAATCTCATGCCATGCACACATGCACATCTATGACACATTGCGATTCCATACATAATTAATTTGCTTCCATTTTCTATGAAAAGTAATTGATAAAGGAGGGCATTTTTGCATGGGATTTGTGGATTGGAAAACAATCATACCAAAAAAAAAGGAAAGAGAGAAGAAGACGTGAAGAGTTGACATTTACAATGAAAAAAATTAAAGAACATAAAATTGAATAAAAGAGAGGAAGATGTGGCTATCAAACATTAAATCTGCATAGTTATCATAGTAACTATAATAACTATTTTAGGCTCATCAATCGATATGATTGGGGCGACCTCCATAATGAGCACAATAATCTTCACTGTTGTTAATATTCACATGATAATAAGATAATTATAATAAGACAATCACATGAGCCATGAATATTATTATAAGGCAAATGGCTACGGGCATGATTAGGATTTGCTAATCATTATGCAGCAATTGCTTGTTTCATGTCCTATGAGAAATGAATCATCATATAGTAAAATGCCCACTTAGAACAATCAAAAAACCAATGGCGTTCTAAAATTGACATGTAGATTTTGCATGATATTTGTTGATTTACATTGACTTTTAATGTCTCCATAGTGAACATTTCGGAGGGGGTCGGTTTTAGAACCATGTGCGATACTAACTTCACAAAATCACAACTAATTGTAAAAGAATCCCAAAATGATGATTTACAAATTCATGCTTATTGTTTCTTCTTGCGTAGACAGGACATATATATATTATTGGACCCAAAAAATGACCATGAGCCCTTAAATGGTCATTTAAGGGCCATTCACCCAAGGGACGTCAACATTAAACAACAAACAGTACACGAAATATTGTATGTAGTGTCATATGGTATTATCCACATATCATGGTGGTAACTTTTTCTAATGACACTTCTTATGAATGAGTTTACAAGTATTGTCATGGATGTTTGAAGTTCAAACAAAATCCATGCCAATTAGTGAGACAAAGCCTAATATATTCTACACTCTAACAATTATGTAATAAAAAAGTGGCATGGATGATTGAAAGTTGGATGAAAAATCACTTAGTAAGTGACAATAAAACAAAACAAAACAAAAAGTAAAGTAATGTCGGGGTTTCTTTTACACCAACGTGAATAGAAGCCCGTTCCTCTCTACAAAGTGACAATACATAATTGCAACATCGTAAACCAATAGTGTCCAAATTTGTTTGACAAAGTATGACAAATAATGACAAGTTTACATTTAATGTTGGTGACACTACACGGGTGGTTTACAATTAGGGCTTAGACTATGGTGAAGAAGTGCACCGGTCAAGAATTCTAGAGGAATGGAGCATTATGATTGGCTACAAAATTGGTTCTTCACTGGCCATGGTATTATAGTACGACCAAAACTTCTTTGGTAAAGAGCTTCAAGCATGGATTAAAAAAATATGACATGGCTGCTAACATGGCAACACTTTTTGCTAGTTCTCTAGAGGTCAAGTTTCTCTAGCAACCTCAAACCCTCTGCCAATAAACTCGACCTCCAAAGATCTCGAACTCGAGGCATTTTAGAATTTTAATTTCTCCAACTTGTCCGCCACACCAACTGTTGCCTAAATGAACCTTGTCTCGTGGTTGAAATTCTCAACCGACTGGTGCACTTCTTCACTGTAACTTAGTCCAAACCAACCCTTAGTGTTGAGCAAAATAAATAGAATTGGTGACACTAAATCCAATATTGTTTAGAGCCAATGTACACGACATGCATTAAGGCAACAATATGTGGCTAGGAATTGGCAATGAAATTGTGAAGACCCTTATCTTTTCAGACACCCAAGACCACACGACCTCAAGACTTTTCACGTGTGTGCCTGCACTTTTTCCATTGCGACCTCCTCTTCCAGTCACTTCCCCCTGGAAGTTGCCGCAAGAGCTACGGGTGCCACTTCGGATGACAATTCATTCAAAAACGACTTCAACTTCCAATTGTGTGGTGGTCGTCATAAACCCTAAACTAATCACAACACAAAGGCGTGAGGGATTGATCACACTGGCCGGTTCTAACACCACCCGTCAGCATCTCCGACTGTAATAATGTGAAAATTGATGGGCCAATATCTATTTCTCAGCATAATGCCCAACAATTTCACGATTGAAATCGGACAAATTTTTTGGTGTGATCAGGGCATGGGTCACTAACTACACATGTGGTTAGGCTTTTGGTGTAAGGACCACTCCACACATGAGCCAAGAGCCGTGACCATGAAATTGTGAGAGCCCAAAAGAAAGTGTCCAGAGGCCATCCCAAGACACCTCCAAAATCATGTAGTGTGGTCACATATCCCCAAGTGTAGTGTGAAGTCATATGTGATCGGGCCCTCAACCAAATGCTATTTGAATGAATTTCTATTCATGTGGGTCCTTACATATAATTAAATAGAACAAACCAATAATTATAAGCGTTTGGAGTGCCATGGCCTCCCAATTTTGTGTTAAGCCTACCTCAAGAGGTGGTTTTTAAAAATAATTCAAGTGACCATGTAACATGATCCATTTGATGCCATGTAGGAGTCCATCTAGACTTCACATCCATCTTGCATTCACATACTCCGTTGGTCCCTCAAGCGTAGTGTGAAGCGAACTTGGACCGGCTCCGCCTTTGCCACCAATGAGAGTGCTTGAAGTGTAATGGTCACGGGCTCTCAGTCTCGTGTGCGCAGTGGCCCTAAGACAGGAGTTGCCACCTAAGCTCATCCAGCCGCAGGTAGGTAGGTGGGTAGTTGGGTAGGTAGGTAGTTAGGTAGGTACCTCCCTCCCTCTCAAGGGCCCAATTTGGCCACTCGGGGGTCTATCATCTATCCTTTTTGCGACCTACCCCATTTCCGCTTCCCGCCGTGCTTCACCGCGACGCACGAACCAAAACTTTCCTTGATTGCTCGCACCACCTGTTCTTACCCCTCTCGATCAATTCGGCCAGCCTCTTGCACTCCGAACGACCTCATCACCGCACGCGCTACAATCAGTTTCATCAAAATTTCGTACAATTTGGTGCACTGTAGCTCCCGATTCGGTCACAGACAGACAGGAAGCAGGTCTTTCTATCTCGGTTTCCTCTATCTAATGTTTCCCTCCGAACCACCGGCGCGCAAACCTCCCAATTCGCACATAAAGTTAATAACCAAACCGCCGCTGTGTTACTCCTCCAAGTTGGAGTCGTAACAGAGAGGCTCGGCGGAGAGTTTTGTTTTGCAGCAGATGAGTTTGTTGTGTGCTGTCACCGTGCATTCGTGTATGTGAATTTCGCCACTGGACGTTCGAGGAGGCATCCTCAAGTTGCACAACCTGAAAGGGAGATGTTCTCCGGGAGAAACGTCTTTTCGTAGTGTAGAGGTTGCAGCAAAGTTCTTGGCAGGGTATGGTATAGCGCATGTGTAGAGATTTCCAATGGTGTGGACATCGTAGGCGTTCAGGAAAAGAGCTTTGGACAAGACAGAGAATCACAATTTGGCAGTGTGAGCTTGAGGAGGAGGAGGAGGAAGTATACCATCATATAAAGCGGAGCGGGAGCAGGAGTTTGGAAGCTGAGAAAGGAAGAGGCTAGGGTTTTGAAGACACGAGGAGGAGTGCTTTAGGAGACGTAAGTAAGGAAGGAGGTTTAATGAATGAGCTAGAGGCCCAAGGGGACAAGGTACAGTGGGGGGACTCCGAGGCCGATCTGCCCTCCGATTGTTACTCCTCCGATAGTGATGAAAGCGATGCAGAAGTTCCAGACGTGACGGATCCATTCGCTACTACTTCCAACGGTGGTGCTCCATCAAGTGCGTCTTTCTTCTTCTCCTTCATCTTCTACTTCTACTGTTCCCACTGAGTCCCTTTCCCGTGGTCGCTATGGCGTCTGTTTGAGTGCTTCCACTTAGGTGACAATTTAACTCTCGAAACTTGTTGTTCGACCTGCAGACCACAGTTTTTCCTGGCATGAGGTACATGAGTCGGGTTATGGTTGTTTTCTTTATGTTGAGGAGAATGGTTTGCGTACTTGTAAGTTATTGCAGAAAATATGAAGTTGACCAGCCTTTGGCTCATGTTAGTGATGCTGAGAGTTGGACACTCTCTGTAGAACCTTTGATGAGGAGAGAACTTTCAGCTGGAGTTTGTAGTGTTTTGGTATTGAATGACGCAACTGTCAATAATGTGCATAAATATATGATTTTTTGGTTGTGGTTGTCTGCAAATGCCTTGATGAACATGAGGAACATGAGGAACATGCTTGCATTGAGCTTTGAGCTCTGCCGTGGTCACTTAGTGCCACTTCAGTCTGGAATTTGGTGTTTGACCCTGCTGCAGACTACAATTTTCTCTGGCATTAGGCATGAGGCATATTATGGAACTATGTTGTTTATGTTGAGGAGAATGGTTTGCGAACTGTTAATAGTGCAAATTATATGAGGTTGACTAGTCTTAATGAGCTTATGTTGGTGATGTTGAGAGTCTAGCACTTTTCTGTAGCACTTTGAGGAGGAGAGACAACATTCACCTGACAATTCGTAGTGTTTTGGTATCGAATGATGCATCTATTATTGAATTTGCATAGAATTATGAATATCTGGTGTGTGGTTTTCTGGAAATACCTTGATGAGGAACATGAGGAACATGCTTGCATTGCTGATGTTGGCGTCTGTTTTGTGCTTCCTTCCGCTTAGTGCTACTTTAGTCTTGAAATTTGGTGTTCGATCTGCAAACCGCAGTTTTTCCTGGCATGAGGCATGAGGGGCGTTGGAGAACTATGTTTATGTTGAGGAGGATGGTTTGCGTAGTGATTGTAGTGCAAATACGAAGTTCACTAGTCTTTAGCTCATGTTGGTGATGTTGAGAATCTGACGCTTTCTGTAAGTTAGCACTTTGATGAGGAGAGACAACGTTCGCATGGCGATTCGTAAGTAGTGTTTGGTATAGAATTATGTAAGTGTTAATGAATTTGCAGAAATATATGATTTTCTGGCTGTGGTTTTCTGCAAATACCTTGATGAACATGACGAACATGCTTGCATTGAGCTTCGCCACATTTTGTTTGTCATCTACTAGTTGTCAGAGTCTCAATAAACTCTTGCATGTGCAAAGGTTTGGGGTCTGCTAAACTTCATCTCAGGTGTGGTCAAGCAAGGCTGTTATTGCCTAGGTTGAGGGTTTTGGTTAGTGAAGGCTGTGAGTTCTAGTTGTTGAATGTGGTCGGTGGATCCAGTTGTTATTCTTGAGAGGAGCACCTGTTAGAGACACTGAATTGCAGGATGTTCTAAAAGAAGAGTAGGTGTGATGTCCTAAAAGGAATGAACGGGGATGGCTAACAGGGGTTGCGACCACCGAGAATAAAGCGCTGAACTTGGCCTCAGTTAGTGGGAGCACAAACAGTGTTGCAATTAATTGCGGAAAAGGTAACGGAAAGGAGATTGATACTGGTCGAGGTTGGAAGCCTGTTATAGGTGGTAAGCTTCAAGGCCTGGAAGAGAGTGCGCCAATGCAGGCAGCCAATGGAGGCCCTGTGTCATCATCTCCGTCATCAAAGCAGCAGACCAGCAGTGAGAAATCCAAGTCGCCTCCTGCTGCAAACCCAGCTAATGATAAGCTCAAGAAGGATGGTAAACATTCTCTTTGTTCCTCACCCTCCATCCTATACCAATTATCTGATTTATTGTGGCATCAAAAGTGATGGACCATGTTGACTAGTGTCATGTAGCAGCAAGTGTCCCATGCCACCATCTTTGGTTGCCACATATTGATTGCAAGATTATTTACCTGGGTTGGTGATGAATATATTGAGATGTACCAAGTCAAATGTATAGAGTAGCTGCAGAGGAGCAGGTTGATTTTTATACGAGGCTCTAGGAAATGTGGATGTGTACTTGGCCAGAGATTTATGTGGGGCCCTCAAGTTCTTGTCTGGATTTTGGCTGCAGGGAATGAAAGCGACTCTGATGTCAGGAGGGTTCCAGAAATGTCCGTCAAGGGTGGAGGATCTGGTGCAGGCTCATCACACACTCAAGACAAAAGCTCAGCTGGGCCTCCTCAGAGGAAGAGAGGAGGAGCATCAGCTGATAAAGAACACAAGAGGCTGAAAAGGTTTTTTCTACAGATCATTCTTGAAGTTGTGAATCGTCTTATCTTAAATCTAGTATGGTGTGGAGCTGACAATATAAATCATTGACATGATATGAGCAGACTGTTGCAGTCTGTGATACACTGCCTAACCTATGGTAACAACTTATAGTAGTGTTAGCGAAGAGAGAGATAGATTAGCCCATATTTGACAAATGTGTTTCAGTGGCATCAGCAAGTGCTGTGGAACTGTGTGGTCAGATTAATTATTCCTTATGCTGTTTATCACTTTTGGAGCAGCTGAGCTGGTAGAGGATCACCTTACTAACTTGATTACTGTTGTGGCGGTCAGATTGCTTAGAAATCGTGTGTCAGCCCAACAAGCCAGGGAAAGAAAAAAAGCTTATCTCAGTGATTTGGAAGTTCGGTCTAAGGAGCTTGAACACCGCAATGCTGAGCTGGAAGAGCGGGTGTCTACTCTTCAAAGAGAGAATCAGATGTTGCGTCAGGTACACATTGTGGTCACAACAAAGCAGCATTTGTTTGTGAGCAATTGAAAGGGCCTAGTGATGAGCTTCATAACATCCAGAAATAGTAGCTACTGGAGCTTAATAGTGTCTGTTGCTTTATGGAAAATATTTGGGCTGCATTTTATGGATTGTACTTGGAGTATTTGATTTGATGTAGAAGAGTTGCATCATTCTACCCAGTGCAGACAGTAGGACTTAATTAATCTGGAAATTTTCTTACTGCAGATTGTGAAGAATACTGCCCTTAAGAAGACTGGACCTGGTGGAAGCCCTGCTGGGGGTGCTCAGTGACTAGAGGCTCTTAGGTAGGTCAACATCATTGGACAGTCTGGCTTGTTGTGATGTGCAGTGCGGAAAAGAGGGACTTCATTTGTGGGAACTGCTGTCACGGAGCTCACCTTTCGTCTTCTCCATTCACAGGAAGCAAGGTGCAGAGAGTATATAGAGAAAGTTAGTCCTAGAGTTTTTTGGCAGAATTTGGAGCTCAAAGATAACTGCCATGATAGTCTTGTAAAGACAAGATGCAGGTGCCTCAAGACACTGAGTTGTTGAAGCTTGTAAACTCATTTTTTTGTAGTCAGGTGGATGGTCAGATGTAAGAACGGTGGGACGGGTTTCAGCTTTGTGGCATTCCCTGGTGACAGTCCCTGATGACTATTTATCTCATTGGAAGCTTTGGCACCCTTTTTGCTCCTTCAACAATTTAAGCAGAGCTGGTTTTGCAGGTCTTGAGTGTGGAGCATAAGAAATCTCAGTCGTCATGAATTTGTAGTCAGTTTGGTATCAACAAAGGTAAATGCCTTTTTATTCTATTTATTAGTTCCAGTTTGTTCCATGGATCGTTTTGGGTTGGACATGGAGAGCTTGGTTGATGGGATTTGTGTCAGTTCTTTCAACTGTAGCGGCTTATAGAACATTCCCTGTATCAATTGCTCCCTAAATATAGAGTTAGGTTTATATGCTGTGCAGGGTTTGGGACCAGAGTAGAATCACCTCAATTCTACCAAGTACGAGCATGAGCTTGCACAATCTATTCTATATTTCTAACAGGTGTCGATTTTTCTAAACTTTCGAGTCACTTTCCATGTTGAATTGCACTCGGCACAAAAGATATTTACTTCTACAGACAGAGGTCGCTGTGGTGTCAATGAGTATGTAACTGCAAAATGACTCCCCAAAAAACTAAATTTCAAGTCAGCACTGTGCTTAGTGCTAAAATATGCAGGGATAGGGATTTGAATTTGGCTATGTCTGAACCTCAGGTCTTCAATGAATAAGTTGGATCTTGACACATGTTTTTATGGTGGATCGGTATGCTTCTTATCCCTTGGAACATGGTTGGTGATTACAGCTTTAGTAGCTTGAAAATGCTGCTGGATTTGTCCATTTCATCACTTCCAGTTTCAGAATGTAAGATCTTGATTGTTACATGGGATGTTTCACAGTCAAATGGAGATGGACTGCCTCAGCTTTGGGACATTATTATTTTGCGACGAAATAAAGACCTGTCCATGGTAGTTGGCCTGTAGATATCATAATGATGGAAAATGGATTGAGAAGGTATGTCCTACGAGGAGGATAAGTTATTGCAGCTCAACTTGCACCTGTCAACGTAGGGTCCTCTAAGCAATAGTGCTGTTCTTTACAAGATTCAGTCTGAATTGTTTTTTCTTTTTTTCTTTTTTTCTTTCTTGGTACAAATTGAAGGCATTCAATTGCAAGAGGTAATTAAAGTACAGCCACCAAGGGACACTTCCATTATGGGAGTTAATGGGAAGTAAAAAAAGAATGGCGATCTGGATCCTAGCCTTCCAAGAAACCATTGAATTACTCTTGGTGGCAATAAGTTGGATTGAGCATTATTGTATACAAGCGTACCTCTCATTCTTCCAACATAAAAGTCTTGAAAGAGTGTGTATCATGTAGGTTCCATTTTAGTTGATTTGACATAGGAATTAGTTTTAAAGACCCCAAATTAGTGTAGTCCAAGTCATTCAAAATGAATTGGTCACAAACCTATATGGGTTTAAGTTTTAATGTTAAGATGAATGAGAGCAACGCTTGTATGCGATAGTTCCCTCTCTCAGCAAGAACACATCAAATCGAATCAATGTAGCCCCCATTTACATTAGTTGAGCTTTTTACAGTTGGTTTGGACAAGCTTTTATCCAAATCTCAAACTAGTTTAGGTGGATTTACATTAAGGTATGGGTCTAAGAAACTTGGGTTCCAAAACGCCTATTTGAATGGATCTTTTTGTGTTGTCAAGATCAGACCCAAACTTGAAGATTGGTTTCTTAAACTACTTGCTTTAGTAGGCAGCATTGAGATGTAGTGGAAAAGTGATGCTACATTAGCATCACTTTTTATTTACATACCTTGAACTCCGGCCCTAGTGTAAACTCATTAGGTTCAAAATTTTTCTCTTAACCAATAGGATCTCTCAATTTTGGAAGTTCTTGGGTCTTGGACCTTAGTGAAAACTCGCCTTGAGAGCTTGACTAGTCCGCGAGTTTGAGCAAATGAACAACAACACGAGATATACAAATTGATGTATTTCAATTTGGAACAGAATGATTGTATACCAAAGAGGGCTCTCTATTTCATCTTTATATGTGTTGGAATGTAGTTCTCACGTGGGATACAAGTGGGTCTTAGTGAATGTGAGCACGACACGTGGCAAAATTTGAGGGGAAAGCAATGAATTTGTGTTGGAATGGAGAACCCTCTACAGTATGTGCAATTTCAAGTCCTACTACTTGGACTAATATAAGAAGACCAAATACCAATTTGCGGATAATTGATGATTTGTGCCTTGATGCAAATTCTTAAGAACAACATTGTAATTACAGATCATAAGTCTCGAGATAAGTAACTACCTTGTGCATCACTCTGGGACATATTTGATGATAGGTTGTAAGGTTATAAGAAAAAATTCACGGTTTCAATGTTCTATGTTGAACTATTTGTTAATTAACTACGACCTTGCAAAACATTCCATTGATTTGAGATGGAGTTTCAAGGATAATGTATATGTATATAGAGAGAGATGACGTTGAATCCTATGTTGGTGTGAATGAGAGACACTTCACCTTGGATCATAACCTCAAACTTGCATGTGAACCTGAAATAGGTTTACTAGACCATGTATTTGCTTACAATAAGAGCATGATACAATCAACAAACACATGAAGATTCTCCTTTTAGAGATTTATGCTCTTAAGGTTGATGCTATGGATTGTTTTCCTCTTTCATTCAAATGTCATTTAAGAATCATAAATTGTTATTGAATTTACTTTTCCAAGAAGGTTGTGGAATTTGTGCAATTTAATGGATATGTGTGGCACCAATCCATTGTACAAATAACATTATAGACACATCTTCAACAATCTTCGGACAAGATTTAATGTCTGAACACGTTATTGGGGCATGAAAGGTTGAAAACGTTGCAATGCACTGGCCCTTTACATAAGATACTTAATGAGCCTTCTTGTAAGGTAATATAGAAATGCACTTGACCCACCCATTTTAGGCCAAATTAAATATGAAAGAAATGTCGACTTATAATGAGATCCCAACATTTTCACCAATAATGGCCAATTATATATGTTGTGGCTGGTTATCAATTTAGTTATCTTGCAATTATGGACGATGATAACCATGGGTCTCATAAAACTAAGGGCCACTTCACACACGAGCCAAGAGCCGTGACCACGAATTTGTGAGAGCATAAGGAAAGTGTCCAAAGGCCGTCTCAAGACACGTGCAAAATCATGTAGTGTGGTCATGGACTCTCAAGTGTAGTGTGAAGTCATATGTGACCGGGCCCTCAACCAAATGCTATTTCAATGAATTTCTATTCATGTGGGTCCTCACACATGATGAAATAGAATAAATCAACGGTTGTGAGCGTTCGGAGTGCCACGATCTCCCGGTTTTGTGTTAGACCTACCTCCAAGAGGTGGTTTTTGAAAATAGTCCAAGTGACCATGAAACATGATCCATTCAATGCCATGTAGGAGTCCATGTAGACTTTACATCCATCTTGCATTCACTTACTCTGTTGGTCCCTCAAGCGTAGTGTGAGGCGAACTTGGACTGGCTCCACCTTTTCCACTAATGAGAGTGCTTGAAGTGCAATGGTCACATGCTCTCATACCAGGGCCACACCGGTAGGCCCAGCCAGAAACACCAGCCCTACGTATTCTCCGGGAATACAGGGCTGGGATTTCAGATGGCTGGAGCTGCTGGTTGCAGGCTACCCGCCTTCTTCCAGCCACTCCAGTAGCTCCAGCCATCTGAAATCCCAACCCTGTATTCCCGAAGAATACGTAGGGCTGGTGTTTCTGTCTACTGGAGCTGTTGGGGTTTTTGGTGTGGCCTTGGTATCAGTCTTGTGTGTGAAGTGGCCCTAAACTACCGACCATTCAGTGGTGTCCATCACATTGAAAATTTCTCAAAACAGTGTTTTTTATTGATAACTTTTAAAATCATGATCCATTTGCAAATGTCAGTAACCCAACCAAGATGGAAAATCACCAACTCTTTGTCTCATAATATCTCATAAATAAGTCTTGGTCTGACAATCGTCATAACCTAAAATGGTTGACTTTCTCCATAATTCTCAGAAATCTGCAACGGTGATGAGTATCGAATCGTGATTCGTGATAACCAATCGTTTGAAGTTTGTTAGGGATTGGCGGTGATACCGTTGAAACAGTTGAAGTGATGAGCCGCTTGAGCTGCTATGCGTCCAAAAGGCTTGCCAACTAATAACCGCCGCTCCTCTTCTCCCTTCTCTGCTCTTTCAGCTACTCAGCCTCATTCGTTTCCTTTCCTTTGCTTTCCTTGTCCCCTTTGCAATCTCCCCTTAACACCATCTTGATGTACACTTCTTGGGTTTCAGTCAATCTCAATTCATTTCTTCAGATGCATCTCATGTTTATACCGCATCGTCAACCTTCTCGTAGTCGATCAGACGTGGTGTAAGCTGGGGGTGGCAACTCTCCCTCCCAGATCAGTTGTTTCTGAATCATTTTTGGTGCTTCTAATGATCAGTGATTTGCCACAACACAATGGGGATCGTGAGCATCATAAGGCTTGGAAAGAGGGGAATCGAATGATACCATTTGTGTCCGAGTTAGAAAGGTGCACTTCGGAAGATCGTTTCCACAAGTAATTAAAAGTAATTTCTCCAAAACATGGGTCATCATTCTGACATCCTAGGTATTTGTATTCACTTCTGAGAAGTATCATAAGAAATCCTCAGAATGCTTCTAATGCGACAGCATGATACCTGTCATGCACATCTTAGCAGCTCCAAATCACGTCGTAGAGACTTTGATTGACCCCTACGATCGAGTGCTGCAGATTGTTGTCGCACCGGGGGTGCAAGCGAACTCTGGAGGGGGCACAATCAGAGACTCAAAAACACGGCCAAATAGGAAGTGATGGGAAAAAAACGGAACTCAACTGAAGGAGTGGTGACAATTACGTTGCCCAGCTTCTGAAGAGATTTCATAACAAAACACAGGTTGACGAGGAGCTTGAAGTCATGAGATCTACCCGAGAGACAAAGGAGGAGGCAAAAAAGAGGCGTGGAACTATGAAATCCTAGAAGCCCAGCTCCAATTGTATTTCTCCCTTCTTGTGCCTCACTTCAAGCCAATCCGGTGTGTGTATACATGTGCTCACCTTCCACCACTGGAATGATTCGCAAATCGAAGAATGTGTCAGATCCACCCGTCCCATCATGTTTATGTTATGTTGCAGTGCGTTACGTTAGTTTATTTACAATTTCCTCTTTGACCTCAACCTCTTCATATTGAAGAAATTGAAGAAATAGAAGGCAACAAGAGAGAGACGATGCCAACATTTGGTGTCGGCGTGAATGAGGGACACTTCACTTTACCATAACCGCGAGCTCATATGTGAACCCGAAGCGGGTATGCTGAGCAAGGCTATGAGACAAGTGCTATTGCCTCCTGTTGGAGGTCGTCCCTGTTAGTAACTAGAGACTGACGGGGGAAGGAGGAGAGAGAATTGGAAGAAAGAGCAAACAATGGCACCTCCCACTTGATGGAGGCTCTTTTATCTCGGAATTACAACATTTGTGTATCATGCAGGAGTTGTTCCTATTATTGTTCCTAAAGCAAAACCCCCCTAGCTTCTCCCCTTTACATTTAGACATAGGATCGTGGTAGTAGCGAGACTATAGGTGGAACTCCAACATTGGTTTGAAGGAAATGATTCAATGCTAGGTGGTCCATGTTTTCCCTCAAGATTTCAATATAACATTCTCCGTTCACTTTTAGTGTGGAGTATAATTGGCTCATGTGATCTTCCATTGAGAGAAAATTGATCACTGCATAGTAATTTAGGTCCCCTGGAACCGTCGATCTATCACATTGGGACAATTCAAAATACTCCGTGTAGAACAATTGAGATGAGTGGTGAAGGGGCACATACTTTCAAGTGCCTGGTATTGCCAGTTTGAAGAGTCTTCTAGCATCCTCAATAACAAGAGTACCAGTCTTTGAAAACTGGCACGTGACATCATACTCGGATTCTCAAAGACATTGCGCATCTCTAGAACTTCAATCTGACCTCTAGCTTTAACAACACAAATTATTGACTCGGTCATCACTATCCATCTTTTTGTACCCCCTTTTGAGAGCTAACATTAGAACGAGTCCACGGTGACTCGCATAACATGATTTGTTGTATAGAGAGTGGACTGTTTCTTTGTCACGACATGTTATGTATAGCATGCCCACACCAGGGTCACTTGTTACTCCTTGGCAGTAGGAGGAGCCCCTCTTGATAGGGAAAGTTCATCCCTTCTCAAATTTGTTGCTATATTAGTCATGGTTTTTTGTCCTACTCACAATAAAGTCATTAGATGTAATATACCGCAATTTGGCATGTTCACTTCTCTGCATACCAAACTTAAACCCCTATCAAAATAAAAAACTCTCCCACTGATGTGAACCAGTTACTAGTCCTAATGTGGACATGCTTCTTATGTAATGTCAAAAGAATGTGATCGATCACAATAATTGTTGCTTATGTTACGCATGAGGTTTTGTTATCAATGGTCACATTTTGTTTGCAAAGACTCGTCATAGACCTCTCTTTAACATATACGTGAGGTGTTCTAGAACGGGTCAATTGTCAAGAGTGATATTATCGTGCTCATGTGAACATAATGACTTTTTTTTTTGTCTTTTCAGAAGCCATTATAGGTTGAAAGTCCAACTCGAAGTGTGTTGGTGAGCGATCATGAGAAGGTTCAAAGCTCGTGTGAGGGAAGACTAAGGTGGTGTAGGGATTTTTTCTTTTTCTTTTTTTTTGCAAGGTATGCTTAAAGATTGCTTTCTCTTATGTACATATTGTTCTTTTATTTTGTTTCTGTTGATTTTTGGTTTCAAAGAATCAAGTCAAAATCAAATAAGGAGCTAGAAATTACTCCATTGCTGGTTGTATATACAAGTACCAAACATATAAGCTCAATCTCTTCCCCTCTATTTTCTCGATGTGTCTCGAGAAGGTGGTCATATCCATATTGTAAAGATTGATAATCAAAGGATTCTGTTAAGACGTTGAACAGCAAAGGTTTATTTAGATGTCTTGATTGACATATACTCTAAACACGAAGGTACATTAACAAACAAACATGCCACTACGTTATTACAATGCTGACTAAAATCGCCTTGTTGTCTGTAACGTCATGTTAAACCCAACTTGCTTCTTATTGATTTGATGTCGTCTATGTAGTTAATCCTCCTCACAAGTTACAGATTCACGAGCTTCATAGGTTGGACACAAGAGGAGAAGATGGCAGCAGCTGATATTGCTGGGTCGTTGATGGTTCTTGAGTATTGTGAGAGCAAGATAAAAGGAAAACCAACTTTGGCAAAAGTCCCCCAGTCATTGTCTTGTTTTGAACAAACAATACCCATCTCTGTAACCATCCTTAACTTTAGCCATTCTATGTTCCAAGATCTACAAAGATGTGTTTGTCGCATAGGGTGGGCATGCTTTGTACTTTAGGATACTTTCATATGTACAAATACTCAAAGTGTCAAGGAGTTGTGAAAGTTATGTAGGTAGTTTAGAAGGAACTTGCAAAATCTTTGAGGATATATGCATTGTATCATCTTTGAAAAGTATAGAAGTTAGCACATCAAAGGAAATATAAATATATATATGTCATGGGTTCCAAATCATAATTGTTCATAGCTTGTATATGCCTCCAAGGGCCAAAAGGTTTAAGACTAGAAATACATGGATGTTTTTGCAGGATAAAAGAAGAGCAGGTGCTCATGAGCGGTGCAAAATCCCAGACAAGGATCTTCCTTTTTGGTCACCACCTATAGAGTACAGGTGTGTTTCTATTAAATTTTCCCGTCTTGGGCACACAATGCCACATATGGGGAGGATCCAACAACATAGTGAACATAATTTTTTTTATCGTACCTTGATTTGCAAATATGCACCACAAATCAATGCTTGATCTCCAAGTAAAGCCATATCTCCTTTTTCTAGTCTCGCAAGTCAAAGGATTGAATATGCATGGAAGTTATGATATGCCATATTCCATCACGTATTTCTTTTTTTGCTTTATAGCTTCGTTTTATGTGTGAATGGTTCAAAGCTTTGCAATAGAAGTTGGATTTACTTTAAAACTAAAATTTTGATCATGAAGATGGCAATGGCATAGATACACCATCCATATCCTAATGAACCAAGGATTTCATGTTGAACTTGTATCAAATTTGTTTTACTTGGTTTCAACATCAACATGAGATGTAATAGACAATTCACTCACACATTCATGGATACTCCCCCTCTCCCCTGATTGTCGATATCACAACAATCTTGACATCTTTCACACAATTTTCTTTCAACATTGCAACATTCACATCTAAAGAGGCAATGAGCTCAAACTTTTGCACATGGTAAACATTTGTTCATGAAAATGTGCATCATTTTGCAATGAGGTTTCCATCAACATTTACTAAAGTAGGAAGAAACATCATGGGACATGAAATGGGATTCCTCTACTTGAGAGAAATGATGAGAAACAACTCGCATCCTTTTTGTAGGTATAGAGCCCCAAGGAAAACTCCCAAACAATATACAAAGAAGGGAGATGGTGAAAAGATATTGCAAGGACTTTGTCCACCTTGTAGTAAATTGCCTAAACCTAAACCACCTATGAGTGGAGCTTTTAAAAAGAGAGATAACCCGCCCAACTCTTTGGTAAGACCAACTATGCTTAAAAATGCCTTCAAATTGAATACAAACCTCAATATTTGAATGATGAACTTCATACTAAAGGATGATGTTCTCAATGGAAATTGTGTTTGTTCAAAGTCTACAATATACTTCAATTCACCATGTGCAGAAGTCCCCGTCATTTATTATTGCAATGAAGTGCATCTACTAATTCTGATAGCATGACCTTTGTAGCAATGGATTTGTAATATGTTTACAGTTTAGAAAAGTTTATCAAAGGGGAGATTTGCCATTAGCGGTTGAGCATAGTGGGTCCAAGAATGCTCTTAATTGGAAAGTTGAGTTGGCCAAAGTGGACTATCATTGGTACTTGCCTTTATTTTTTGATGGTATTCGGGAGAAAGAAGAACCATTCCGATTCATAGCTGTTAAAGGGGTGGAAGACATGTTGAAGGTATGTCATTCTATCATATGTTTTGTCGTGGTTACTAGTTGTTCATCATTCTCTCGTCAACAACCTTAGAATGTAAAAGAATCCATGACCTAGCTCCTCCTAGCTTGATACATTCAAGACATTTTTTTAAATTATTTTTTGTTAAAGCATTATTTTCAGAAAATTTCCTCTCTATCCTTAGCAAGCTCATCTCACCATCGATGTCCCAAATCCTTATTGGCAGAGTGCTTGTGAGTGCATGTCTCTTGACCATAATTGGTGGACAAGAAGAAATTGTAGTTTATATTCATGGGTAGTAGGATCATGCAGGCTTCCCCGTAAAGTCTTGTAGTGATGTTGTTAGCTCATCAAATACTCTCAAAGGGTGCACAATAGTATACAAAATAATTTTCACTAATCTCTCAAATGAAAGAGAATCGTGATAAATCTATGCTAATACAAACATTGAAATGCATTACTACTACAGGCCGGGGGAGGAAGAATATTGCCTGTCATTCCTCAATTGATTGTCCCCATTAAAGCCGCTCTCAATACTAGAGATCCTTCTGTGATCAACATCACCTTGATGGTAGTAACTCATTCAACCAAACTATAAACCGAATTACGAAAGTGAACTCCATATCATATGTCTTAGAGTTGAAGTGACGAAAGTTTACAATGTGGTCCAAGGAATTTATCAAATCACAATTCTTGCAAGTATAAAATACTTTAATCATACTTGTATGCAAGGATTGTCTAACTTTCAACATCTAGCCAACTATTTCATCGTGTGTGAAGGCTATGAAACATGCTGTACTAATTTGAGGATTGTTGTGTTGGCTACTACGATTTCATAGCTTTTGATAAAGTTGGTGCTATCGGAGGAGAAAATAGGCGAGTCCATAGTGCCTTATTACCGCCAAATTTTACCCATCTTAAACATCTTCAAGAACGATGTGGTGAACATTGGTGATGACATCGATTATGCACAACAAAAGAAGATGTGCATAAGTGACCTTGTTCAAGCAACGTTGGAGACTTTTGAGCAACATGGAGGTGAAGATGCTTTTATAAACATCAAATACATGATCCCCACTTACGAGTCTTGCGTTATAACATAGTTCTTGGGTTCTCGCAATCACCCTATGCATTGTATCAACCAAGCAATGTTAGACGTTGGCACGTTGATAGGTGTTGCAATTAAATCCGTAGTCGTTTTAGTTGCATTTCACCTAGTGATCTTGCTCAACTTTGTCCTAAATTGCATTGGACGTCATGCATCATTCTTCAACTAGATTGGGTCTAGGAAGTTGAGTATGGGAGGATACAAAGTTCGATATATGCACACATCAAACCTAATGGAGTTGTTTTGGCGCATTGAGGAAAGAAAGGCCGATAATGTGTGGTTTTGCATGTACACGTTTATTGCCTATAACAAACAATGCATCATCCAAGTGGTTTTCAAACCTTACAAAAACATTGGACTTGTGCACTCGAGATACATGCTTCCATATTTATGTACAATGATTGTTTCAATAAGTGTGTGTGTGTTACTATTCAGAGTTAGGTAGTGCAATAACGTTTTATTCAAGAGTTCAATTTTTACTAACGGAAGTTCATTAGGTTGTTCGGACATTATAAAATAGAAATGACTTTGCTTGGTAAAATATTACATTCTTATTAAATAATTATTGCATTGCGTAACTTTGAATAGTAACACGCACTAATTGGGATAATCAGTGTAATGTGAACCTTGCTTTTACTACTTCTCTCTTGATTGGTTATCCAACTATTTTTTGATAAAAAATGACATGCTCCATAACAATTAAAACTTGTAGCCTTGAGCTTAGGTGAAGTGCAATAAGCAATCAAGGGTGAAGTGTCTTTCTCTCTCTCTAGAATGAGAGAACTATTGTATACGAGCATACCTCTCATCCACCCAACATAGAAAGTTGTCCCCCTATAGGTTTGTCGCTGCTTCATTTCAAATGACCTCGAGTAAACTAATTCAGTGTCTTTTAAGTTACTTATGGTGTCAAACCAACTACAAAAAGGTATCTCCAAGATGCATATCATTTCATGGCTTTCATGTTGGATGAACGAGAGATGCGCTCATATATGAAAATTCCCCGCCTCCCTCTCTCTTCGGTCTTTGAGTCCAAATTCAGATTCCACACTACCCATTGTGTAGAGCCCAAACTTATTTAATCATACAGCTACAAATTCTTTGGAAATATTACGTTAACATTCAGCACTGGCACATGACTCCATAACAACATAAGACCTCATTTTGCCATTGACAAAACAATCTTTAAATCTACACATATATGTGCAATTAGGTTGCCCCATGCTGAATCACCTACATTCCACACTACCTTAAATGTTTATTACCACAATAACAAAATACAATAAACACGTTTTCACTATGGTTGCTATACGGATCCGTAAACAAATTTATAATTTTTTTGTAATTTGGTTCCGATCCAAGATAATTTATGTGGTAAAGGGGCAACCTAATTGCACATATTAGCTACATAGCTTGCAAGTTTGTCAAGCATGCAAACAAGAAATAACCATGAGTCATCACTCCAATGTTGGGGTCCATTTACATTGACATCATGATAATTTAAGCTTTAAAAAAATGTATGTGTGTTCGTTGTATATCAATATACATGTAGAGTGTGGGGGAGATCCCCGACATATACAAAACTTCATTAACTTGTCATATAAGATTGCCAATTTTGTATAAGGAAACGTGTAATTAAGAAACCGGTTTTTATAAATCATTTGAATCCGTGCTCAGCTCGGCTAAGAGTGCTCTACAAGTTGTTGTGAGTTGAAAGATTTCACAAAGACTAATACTCATCATGACAAATAGTGTGGGCCACACTATCAAGTTAAGTTTCACAATAAACTTAACATTGGAGAAAATAGTGTGGTTGATGTCATTTTGTCAAAATAGTGTACATTTGAAAGGCTTCCAACCTAGTGGAAGGACTTGAATGTATCACACAGGCATGACAAGTGTATCTAGGGTTTCACATAGTTTTTTTGCGTGATGATGTATATTATGAGTCACACTTCAGGATTGCCAAAGACTGCCTAGTGTAATCTACTTTGTACGTCTACAATTAAAGATGTTTTGTTATTCAGTGTAGTGTTCATGTACATAACATTACACCGTTCTTTGGCCACGTTCCGTGGGACCACGTATCACATGAGCATAATTTTATTTTAATCCAGGGCTTCCCACTTATGGGGAGCACTCAGGCTGCGTAATGTGAGCTTTTTGACAAATAGTAGTAAATTATTAGAGGTTTTTAATCGCACCCTCTTTCTTTGACAAAAGAAAACCATCGTGCAACTGCTTAATAATGTTATGTATGATAGAGTGATGTTTGTAGTAAAACTTTCACTATGAATGTCTTCATTCATCAAGGAGGCTCTCTTCGACAACATAGACTATTAGAAGATGAAATTTTTTGCTAAGAAATGGCATTTACAATAAGAGGCTATAGCACCCCATAACTCCTAACACTAGGCAGCCCATGCTAATTCCAATAAGTAAGTGGCTAGAAGGAATTATCTCATACAAGCGTACATCCACGGGTAGGTCACTTAGTGCATTTTAAAAATGACGTGCGGCATAATATAGAGAGGATTAAAATCATTTGAAATAAAAATTATAAAGGAATTCCAAATAATGAAGGGGCCATTAAATGTAGACAATCCCATTATAAGTAAGTTAGATGGACATAAAATGTGGGCCATTATTTTTTTGTAAAATTAATATAGGGGCTGAAGATAAGGATCCTAGAAGGTATGTTTAGTATGTTTGCTATGGTCTCCTATGTGTTTTCTTCATAACTTTGTTTGCAATGATATTACTGTTTGCACCCTTCTTTGTTTCCATGGTTTCCCTTAACAATCGTCAATGCGTTAGGAAGTAGATTAGCTTTTATTACTTAAAAGGAATATAGAGTACAAAAAATTGCAGTGACTTGGACAATTTAAGTAATGGAAGGGTGCAAACAAATGGGCCATGTTTGAAATTTAAGTAATTATAGGGAGGCTTTAATTCAACCCTTGAAGGTAAATAGCCCCAAAACAAAAAAAAAACCCCAGCCGCACGTGGTGCACAAAAATGCCTTAGAGTGACCTACCCGTGCGTACATCTTGTTCTTCAAACCTAAAGCCATGTAACATAACGTAAGAATATTCATCAAATGTGTGGTATAACCCATAAATATGCGCATTCTTTCATAGCCCCCTTGGGATTATCCCTCCCAATGACCTTGACACCATAATTAGCTTTAAAGAACCTAAATTAGTCTACTTCAAGTCATTTGAGATGAATTACCAACAAACCTAATAGGGATGAAGTCTTTATGTTGGGTGGATGAGAGGGACGCTCATAATATGCGACCATTCCCCCACAATTACCTCTTGGCTAGAAGTAAAGGGAACTTAATTTAACTTGGTTTTCTCTTAAACATGTGATAATCACAATCATAAGTACATGGCTTAGTATGTTTTAGGTACTTGACTATTAATTGATAGAGTTAGAGCTAGGATTTTGTAGTGTCTACAACACCATGGACCTTGTGGGGCTCATTTGAAGTGAATTGGCGTCAACCTATACACGACTTCTTTTACCAAACCTATACTTGTATTTAGCGTCACCAATTCTATTTGTCATGCTCAATACTACCGTAGTTCTCTAGCAGCTTGGGCACTTTTCTGCCTAATAATCAATTAAAGTGCGAAAGTAGGTTAGGCAATCCAAAAAATATTATTCTAAAATTGGGTAGACTCAAAAAGTCATTTAAAATAAGTTAGACATTCATCCAAGTCATTTCTATAATTCATGGATGGTTTTCCTAATTTCATCTATGGTGGCTATAATTAACCTAAACACTTCCCTTAACCAAACCATGCAAATTCATGCTTGTATTGTTTTTAGACCACGAGTGAGATGAATGCCGTGCGAAGACTCTGTTGAAGTTATTTGATGCTACTTTGTCGGATCCTAGTGAATGTCACTTGCATCATTATGATTTTAGGCACTCTGTGAGTTTCTTTATTTATCTATTCTTATTTTTGGACAATCAACATAATTAATTCCCCATATATTTAGACACCTTTTAAATTAATTATTTTCTACCCAAGGTGCCAGAGAGCTACGGTAATTGTAAACTGCCCATGCAGTGTCACCAACACTAAATGTAAACTTAACATCATTTGTCATTCCATGTGACAAGCATTGTAGAATAAAGAATGTTGCAATTATTGTCGCTTAGTAAGTGAGTTTTTCTACCAATTTCAAACACCATCTCAATATATCCTTACAAGAATGTCAGGATGCAAAAAATATACCCAACTTTGTCTCAATAATTGACATGAATCTCATCCGAATTTCAACCATCCATGACAAATTTGTACCCGCATTCTTAAAAGTGTCTGTAGAAAAGTTACCATAGTGGCATAAAATACCATAAAACACTATATGCAAATATATCATTGTAGTGCCCCTTTGTACACAATGAATGAGTTACGTATATCACCATGAATCTTTAAGGTGTTACGGTAGACTTAAAGTACCATTCACGCCATGCATAGTGTCATGCAAGTAAGACATGTGTGAGTTTAAATCAGCAACTAAAGTACCATTCACCCGATAACATAGTTGTCGAGAAGAAGTCTATGGGCGATGAAAGCAGCTTCTGGCTTCTGGTGAGGCCACGTCGCCTGTGCTTTCTCGACCGTCGGATCTGACCGATATAACCCTCTCCCCTAATCTCCTCCGTCCACTGCCTGTGCAGACAGACAGACACTCACTCTCTTCACCTTCCCGATTCCGATTTCTTTGCCGATTCTCTTCATAAGAGGTCATCCGATTACGCATTGTCTGTTCGGAGTGAGGAGTGCTTGGGGATGATGTATATTTTTATGTAAGTAAGGTATGCGAGCCTAAAATGGGCATCGATGATTGTAATGTGGTCATCATAATCTCTTCAAATGTAGCATTTTCCTCTTGGTTTGAGTGTGTGAATCTAGGATCATCATAGATTTGGAACCATTTAATGAAATGTGCCAAGTACTTGTAGTGGGCTCATGGACTCCCCTCCAATGAAAAGCTTCAGAAGATCCACCTATTGCAAGCCAGGGATATGTGGACGGATCTTGCCAGGGTGGAGGGATGGCGTCACCACGTGTCAAAAGTGGCGCATGCCACATGCACTGGGCTCAAAGATATTTGTCTCCGCTATCCAAGCAAGACAGAAATATCTAAGTCTAGTCAGCCCCATGGCCCTTGCCAAGAACTTTAATAAGTTAGGCGTTTGCCATGTCACCACTTGGCCACAATGCAAGCAATAAAGTTCACATTTGTCCCAAAAGCAATGCCAGGTGGCATTATGCACAATCCTTTACTCACCTTCCATGGTAAAATTCAAATTGGTACGGTTAGGCATATCCAAAACCAACGTATAACCACGAGTGTAGTGGCACTCATCCACATTACATTTATAAGGGATTCGTTCTCATTGACAAATTTTTGGGTCTATATAATGCCCCCTCCCCACTTGACATTAGCTAAGCCTAAAAGTGGGTTCTTAAAAATGAGCCTCCACACCGTCGACATTATCTAGTGCCGAGCCTAGTTGGCAAATGATGTGGCATGGCTTAAAAGTGGAGGTCTTAAGCTAAAATTACCGACCCTCCCATCGGTACCTAGATATGAGGCAAGAATGTAGGACCTCGAAAAGTGGTGCCTCCCGCTCTTGTGATTGGTTGCTTTTAGTCTTAGCTATGAGGGCAGGCACGAGGAGCTCCATTAACAAAAACCGATGGTAAGTATTAAGGCATTTGGGGATGGGACAAAAACTATCCAACATTCATTGGTTGGTAGATAGAACAATGAACATGTGTGACAGCTACTTAACCAAAACCTACTTGGAAATCTCCGGAGCAAGTTCTTGTAGGTGCAGTAGGATAGCCGGACGTGTCCGCTATAACCGAGGGAGCTTTACCCGGGTTTTAGGGAAGTCTTTGGTTATTTGCTAATGTCAAGTGGGGAGGGGGCATAAGCTAACTTTTCTTTAGGATGTGAATTACTACTCCTGTCATTGGAATATTGCATTTGAAGTCAATCAATTAGGCTTACAACAACAACTTGCCAAGGCAAGCGTCCTAAATGACGGGCCATTGTCTTTGTCAATGGACAATTGGTTCTTTGTAGTTTTAGGGTGTCCTTTTCACTCACCGATTTATAGTGTACATTTAGGTATGTCCCACTTTTCATAGTGCTATTCCTCTCGCCTCCAACTTTGGGGTGATTGGGTGCCAAGGGAGAGCATCTTTTCCCTTTCAATTGTCATTTGAGATTAAAATAATAATAGTGAAAACCAAAGTCAATGTTTTGGTGCACACATCCTACAAAGTTCAAAACCAGGTACTCTCTTGAACACATAAAAAGAAGAGGAAGATAAACTGTTGAAAAAAACAATATGAAAAAAACACTCAAACATCAACATCATTAACCTTCATTTGACATGTAGGGTGTATTCACAAATATTGCCAACCATATTCCATGAGCTTAAGTATTCTCTGTTCATATCAATGGCTATGATTTTGGTGCTTAGAATAACATTATGAGTGCTCATGTTTATGTGTATAACTATAACATATAGGACTCCGTCAAAGGTTTCGTGTTTTTCGAGGATCATCGATTTCACTTATAAAATTGCAGGAAGAGTTTTTTGCGATTTTCAACAACAACGTAGTAGTAGCAGTAGTAAATCCGTTGGATTCAATTTCGATACACAATTTGAATTTTAATGCAACAATGCAAACAAACCACACAAAAGAAGAAGACGATTCGGATGAATATGCTCATACATCAATCACAACATTGAAATATGGGTCGAGCTCATAAGTTCATGTTGTGTAAAATGTTTTACATACATTTTTACACAACATGGGTCAATTTGACACATATACTACATGTTCAGATTACACATGTAATAAGTTCCACCTCTTTCCTTGTTGTAATTGAACATATCTTTGGACTTGATTTTACTAGAATGAATGAACGAAGTACAATAACCCTCAACCTTACTCCAACTTAAAGCACGGACAAAGTCCCCGAGAGAATTGTTGTTGAAGTCTTGTTAGAGAGAGAGAGAGCTCAACCACTATTCAATCATCATGCCACCCAACAACTATGATACTAGGACCTACATGTTAATGCCATTCTATACACTCAATTCAAGTTATAAGCAACATAGAATAATGTTGAAAAGGAACATTTCCGCAAGTGGTTGGTTGGTGACAATAATGGATTCATATTATAGTTACAAAATGATGCACGTAGAGTAGGTGGGACTTATTCCATTCTCAAAAAATTGGTGAACCATTCCCATATTCACTCTAAAAGGACGTGGGGTCTCAATGTACAACCAAATCATACACATTTTATACGGGCCTCATCATGTCCATATATAATATTATGTGCATTTATGGATTTGAAACCGTGTTTATACCTTGTCTTTTGTCAAGGAGAAGATAAAAATTTATTCATACTTGACACTGATGATCAGAGTACAATGTATGTATTTGAGTGTATACAAGGTCATCGAGGCTATGATTTAAATTTAAATCTTCACTAACATCAAGGTGTTCGACCCATTCAAAATGTGCATTTGAAGAAAAAGCTAATTTTAGATGGAGTCAACTTTGACATGATTTGCAATATATATATATATATATATCGATAGATAGATATATAGGGAACCTTAAAACATGTTTCTATGCATGGATAGACCCAGTATGACTTCTTAGACGCTTAAAGGTTGAAGGTGGCATGATTACCCCCTGCATGCCTAAGAAGCCAAAAAGCGGATGTATATATATGAATTCCAAAGATCATTCTCTAAAGCCTATTGAGGTCAATGTGTGTTTTTGTACGTTTCTTTTTCTTTTCCATTTGCACTTGGAACTACACTAATTATCCCAATTAGTGTACGTCGCTATTTGGAGTTACTCAATGCAACAACCTCTTACTCAGGAGTTCAATTTTCACTAAAGAGAGTTCAATAGGTTGTTCGGATATTATAGAACATGATTACCTTTGCTAGGTAAAATATTACATTCTCATTGAATAGTTATAGCACTACGTAACTTTGAATAGCAACACACACTAATTTGGATAATTAATGTAGTAGTAATTCTCAAACAAATATCTAAATCTAAGAAAGTAAAGCTATTAACAAGCCTATGTATTAACAAGTCTTTTATCATGGACTGTGAAGGGGTTTAAGCCTTTACTTCATTATGTGTTACAATTTAATTAGTTGAGGAAAGGGACAAGGCTAATAACATGAACATTTTGCATTTCTACTCAACAACTTATAAAACTCAAAATTTTAATCAATAAAATGAAGGATCAATTGATTTTGAATTTAAATTGAAATTCTAAATGGTTGGTAGAGAGTAACAACAATGATCCTCGTTCTCAACCATATGAACTTTAAATTGCTAAGCTCCACCCACCACTTACCCTACCCAAGGCTAATAACTCAACCAAGAGCCAGAAATGAAGATGTGATTCTCAAAGAAAACAACAACTTCAATCTAAGCACTACATCAAAATCTCCATGGAACATGTGGTATATAGTTTATGGTATTTAATGTCACATGCATAATAGTATCACTTACCCCATATTGAAGCATGTGCCAAGTTACATTGATGATTAACAACTTCATCATGAATGTCAACTCATGATACTTGGCTTTCAAGTTTACTTCTAATACCTTGGCATGAGTATGTTTAATAGTGTTATGTGGTGCATGCCTATGTTACACAATGATCTACCAGTTGACCAAAGTGTACACAAATGACATTACCATTAGTACGCTCAAGAATATCTTCCTCTTGCATGCTAAAATGCAAGACTATCATCCAACGTATCCCAATGTGCTACTCTAAATGTATATTTTCTTTCACTTAAAGAAGTCACTTATGTGGAAGAATGAAATCATATTGGCAATTACTGGGCGTGACACTTTGAAACCTCTAGGCATCTAGTTTAGGCCCTTTGCCAATAGTGTGTGACACTAAATACCATAAACGGTGTAGTTCGTGACAAGAAAAAAATTTAAATGGAAGATGTGAGCTCGACAATTTCATGTGTAACTGGAATTCGATGACAAGCATATACCTTTGGAGCTCAATCACAACACCTTTTATTCCAATAATGTGGGCCACCCTGGGCACCAATTCCCAAACCCAATTAGGTGGGGCTGGATAGAAATCTCACATCGAGGTAAATGAAAATGTAGGTTGTCTCCAAAGTGGGGAAATGTTACTATCTCAAACAGCACCAAATTTCTGCTTGCACAGCTTGCTCATATTCTCTCTGCTCTCAATGTTGATCACTAAACTGAAATGAAGGAAGATTGACCAGACAGCTTCCCAAGAAGCAAGCAGCACACCATGTGGATGTGATGGAAGTTCAATAGATGTGCATTTACAATGCATTAGAAAATCTGGAAAGCTGTTGGCTTCAGTTTTCCACATTGGACATTTACTGTAGTGACCATGAATAGGATGAGGAGTGCGCGAACAACGTGCTCGCTATTTGCAACCTCAGCTGCAAGCTTAGTTCACCATCATTGGACATCAGGACTTCCCACATCCCTTTCCAAGCCCACCCTTCCTGCTACCAATTTAAGCCCTGCCAATATTTTGGCGAAATGGTAGCTAAGCTTCAACTCCCAGGTTGTCATCAGGCCCCACTTGCATACAAACGGGTCCAATCCCTGGCTGCTTACATCACACCAGAGCCACAAACCCAACAATAAGAGGATTTGACAAACTGTGAAACTCACATGTGTATGACAAGCCACTATGATCATATTAACATCCTCTACAAAATCTTTGAAAACTGTTCACAAAGAACCACTCACCTGTCTCAACGGCCTCAGCTTCATTTGTCTTCCAGTGCTTGGCAATATTCTCAGCCAGAGGATCATCTGGATTTGGTGCACTTAAGAGAGCCTGGATGCTGATAAACAACAGTACACATATTTGTGTTAGTTATTCCTGGTTTTGCACAGGCAAGAGGAACTTGGAACTCCAATAGATTTACCTGACATGCTTGTCAACACATGTCTGTGAATTAATAGTGACTACAGAATGTGAGAGCTCCAAGCATACAGCTGCATAAAAAAAAATACATCACCTTGCATGGACTACAGCTATGAAAGAGACATGTTATTGAATTGCAAGCATGGTAAAGAAGACATGGCAATTTAACCAGAGCTAGCTACTATATGAAATAACAAAGCAAAAACTTTGTTATTAATTTTCACAGCTGATCTGCAGCCAGATTGTGACCACTCTAACCTGAGTAGCACAGTGCGAATCTGAAGAGCTGGGCTCCACTTATCTTTGAGAATATCCAGGCAGATGCGCCCCAGCTAAACCTCCACATAGAATCCAAAACACACCATAAGGAGAAAACCTTGCAATCTCTCCAACTATATATATGAGTATGGTCAGTAAATGACTATCTGTTGGTATAAAGATCAACAAACTGGAAGAATATGTCTCATAGAGAACTATATACGCTTGAAAGTAGAACTTCATTCCCTCAAAACCATGCAAAGAGAAAAATCAACTCACCTTATCAATATTGGGATGGTAAATCTTCGTCAGAAAGCGAACCTGACAGTTGTTCACAAATGTATGATTATCAGGGCACTCTTGTATAGTAAATGGATTGAAGAAGCCACAGACCCATTTCTGACTGATCCACATGCTTCAGGCCTGGGGTTTACCTCTCTGTCATCTATAGTGATATTACTAGGCACTTGCACGTTCATGTATATGTTCACTAACATGTATATTTTGAGCACCAAACTAAGTCAATAAAGGGCTGATGTATTGTCAGCCCTCTAGAGAAAAAGTACATTACTTAAAGCAGAACCGTTAAACAGAATCCACGAGCAACACATCTGATAATAGATGAATAGAAAACAACATTGATTGAAAAATATCAATCTATTTCTTTCTGCAAAGTATGGCAAACCTTGGGAGCGGCCATTGGGTACTCCTCCGGTAAGAACAACTCCAGCTTGAACACCCCACCTATAATTCAAAGAATATAATCTAAAATCAATTATCATTCAAATCAATGGTCCAACGAAGCCTGTTCATGCCGAGACAAACCAAGAGTGCCCAAGCCAATATCAGCTTCCCAGTTACCAAGGTTTGGTTCGCTTAGATTCTGAGCTCCACACATATATCCCTCATTAATCTATTGGATATGCAGATTGACGTGGAGAGAGAGTAAGGTATCAAAAATGCACCAAGGCACATACAATTGACAACGTCTGAATTGTACCCTCAACTCCTGTGGGAAATGGCTTCAAAGGAGTCCCTGTCAATCGCAATCTTGGCATAATATGCCACCTTTGAATCTACCAGTTCAGCTGAGCAGCCTTTTACTGAAAGAGTAACCGTACCTTCATATGGTGACTGCGATGGTCCTAATATCATCACATTGAAATAACGTAGGTTCTCCTCAGATGGCGATGCACTGATGCCTGGAGCTGGAGAGACAAAACATATCAAAACACTGCTCACATTTCCAAACCCAGGGTAAAGGGAGGAAGGCACTCCTGCATGTCAACTCTGATGCTGCTACCTAAGTGCAGAGGGAGATGACATTAAATACCATAATCGCTTAAATTTGAATTTCACCAGCATTTGGAATCTTCCATGAGGCTAATCTAGAATCTCATGGAAGTCGAAACCTCATCCTAACTCAAGTAAAGGAACATAGAAAGACATACCAGGCTCACTGAGCAAACGCTGCGTTTCCTGTAAATAAACAAATCCATCCAACCAGCCATACCCCGTCCATCCTTGTCAACAATACATTTTTAAGAACTCCAAAAACCTTCAAAAAAGGACCTAAAAACAGCTCCAAGATATCTAATTCCTCGCAGAAATTTGTAGAAAAAACAAAAAACAGAGCACAAATACGGCCTCTCACGAATCGTAGACATGACACCACGGTACTCGCAACACAGGACTCGGCAATCGGAACCTTCAAGCGAAAGAAAAAAACAGAAAGAAATTCGGAGGTTGTGAAATTCGAGGTGACGAGAAACAGAAAGGCAATCAAATCTCGTGAGAGTGCCGCACCTTGATGATCCGTCGCGGAAGGTTGCTGTTGGCCGTGGCGCCAGACATCCTTAAGCCCCGTGCTCCGATGCTGTGTTGCGAGCTGAGTGGAAAGGAGAAGGAAATGCGATACAATTGAGCCTGAGCAGAGTCACACGCAGAGCTTAGGGTTTGGAGAAGAGAAGAGCTCCTGGTTCGCCATATCCTTGCCTTCTCTACAACTGCAGGCCCTGCCACCACCAAACAACCTCTCTCTCTCTCTCTCTCTCTCTCTCTCTCTCTCTCTCTCTCTCTCTACACCCCCTTACTACACTATTTATGGTATTGGAGGTTTGGCCACATCATCAAGTGTTAGTTGCTCATCCAAGTGGAGGGCACTTCCAACCACCCTCTTGTGCTTTTCTTATCCAACATTACATCCATAACCTATAATCTACATCCATGAGCCAACTAGTTATGTCCCATGTTGGGCAGGAGATAAGTGGATGATGAGTTGCAATGGCAGCTCACCATCCACTCCCCTCTCGCCCCCTTATGTAGTCCATAATAAAAGGGCCACGTAAATGAACCTTATTTTCATACTCAATATTGGATCCAAAGCTTGAAGATTGGTTTCTCAAACTAGGAGGGTTTTTTTTTTTTTTTTTTTTTTTTAGTGGGGACTGATGAGATTTGGCAAGAAAACAATGCCACATTAGTGCGACTTCATGCCTTGCACCTAGACCCTGATGTAAACTCCTCGGGTCCATTTTTTTGCACTCAACCAATAGGATCGCTCGATTTTGAAGGTTCTTTGGTCTTGGACCCACCCTAAGAGCATCCCCAAAAGCTCCAACAAAGCTAACTAAAATCATAGTATCATGGAGATGGAGTGGTTGGGTTGGCCACCAAACCTAGTTCAATTCAATTGGTCCACTCCAGTAGCTTGCGCCAAAGAAAGTGGATGCCACAACCATGTTGATGCCACGTGTCATATCATCTAATTTGAAATGTGAAAAGGTACTCAAGTTTGTTGTCACATGCATTGATAGCCCACAATAACATACATTGACACACCTAAAGCAAGGAAATATGAAAGGTTATGGAGGCAGGGGTGGCCCAACACATCCCCACTTTTTGGTGGAGTTGAAGGCTCCATCTTGTCGGCATGCTCTTGTCGTTTGGGGTTGTCAGCCCTTGCTAGGGTTTAGCAAGATGGAGGTCTCAACTCCCAAAAACAAGGAACATCATCGCCCAACAACTTGGCAAGGTTGTTGGGCACGTTGTAATGATCAGTGACAATGGCACCTTAACATTGTCATTATTAGACGTTGTTGTTATTATTAAAACATTCCTATATCCGCACCTAGTGGTAAAGTTAACAATGACTAAACTGGTCATTTATTGGACACACCTTTCTTTTAGCTAGAACTTTAGGTTTAACATAAGACATAATGATAACTCAACACTAAATGGTATCTTATTGCTTTGCTTAACATCAAGTGACACGTAACATGCCACATAAGATTGGATGGTAACTCCGACGTTATTTTTGGACACGTTGCATGTTCATGTTTTCTAACATTGAGTTAGCATTTGGTGTGGTTGTGACACTATTTCTATATCCATGACGCTAGTAGTATTTTATGACATTCTTTATTCCTACAAAATAAAGTATAATAGGAAGTAACATAGAATATTACAACATGTCATGCGAAGCATGTTCTCTTCCTAATCTTACTAGAATCTACTCCCACCTTCCCATCCACTTCAAAATCAAGTTGAGATTGTAACACGGTTGAAGCAATATCTCGTATCATGCACTTATATGCAAGAATCCAAGTACAACCAACTACATAACTCTCAAGGGAAAATAATGGCCTTCCCCACTTGATAGTGTTATGTATATCACTATTCTTCTAGTGACTGAAAATTGTCACAAACGACTATCACGTTGTCCGATAACAAACCGTGATCATGTTTTCTTCCAATGTTGCAAATTTCATTCATGGATTATCGTGTCACTAGAGGATGGATTTTGGTTCTCTAAAGAGGTGGAGAAAGTGGTTGTTACATTCATAGAGAGAGAAGAAACGCTGACCCCTGGTAGGATCAACATGATTGAAATGCCCGTTCGACCCACCCTTGATATTATGCCCACTGGACATAATATCAGTGGTGCAGGACTACTAACCCCTCTCTGTTACATTCATACACCAAAGCGGAGCTCTTCATGCACCGCTTCATGCTTGCAATATTTTGAATACATGCAACTTGGGAAGCACTAGTAGCTTCTCTATTAGGACACATGA
The DNA here is from genome assembly GCA_950295325.1 of Polytrichum commune. NCBI lineage: Eukaryota > Viridiplantae > Streptophyta > Polytrichopsida > Polytrichales > Polytrichaceae > Polytrichum > Polytrichum commune. Next base: position 45,740,420 of record OX485804.1, read on the forward strand.
TGTCATCATCTCCGGAAGAGGATTTGGACTCCCAAAAAATCTTGATAGCTTAGTTGTAGGCAAGATTACATCAATTCAATATTCAAGCATTTAATTTAATTTTTTGGAAGATGCTCGAATATATTATATGATCCATATTTGTTCAATTTAACATCATATTTTAAGTTATATATAAGTTCAATTCAATCATGTTTATTCAAAGTGTATATATAACAGATAATGTAGTGGTAGTGACCATTGCTTCACCGATCCCACCATTCCGGAAAGGTAGGGGGACTACACGGATTCAGGGTACCACATCAAAGTGATGTGTTAATATGCATGGGTGCAAAAGGCAATAACATTATTCAATTAATATCGACCGATCCATCCTAATAGCATGAGTATGTTGCTTCACTCAAGTTTTCCATCCTACATCAGCAAGTGCAATGCTCTACTGTGAGAATAAACAAAGTATAATTATGAATGAAATTTGGCTTATTCATGGACCCACCTAACATACAAACTCAGTTGAATAATGTTATGGGCGAGATGACATGGACCCATACTAGTATAGTGCTCGTGGACAAGAGATGTATGTTGAACATCAAATATATCTTTATTAAAACCCGTTTAATGTGATTGTGTACACGTATTTTGACATAAAACTTGTGAATCACCCTAATGGAGCTTCTGAATCATTCATGTCTTCTTTGGTACGAATCATTGTGCTATTGTTGTCACATTTGAAGCTCGTTGTTGTCAACTTTCAAGCTTTATGTTGCCACTTTTCTTTTAAGGTTATGTTAGTATGTTAGTACCCATGATACATACGATGTGTAATTACGTCACATACCAATGTCAACATATTAAGGTGATTATTATCTTGCAAAGAGAGACAGTGCCATTCTCTATGGGAAAAGGGGGGGGAGTGTGAATGAGGGACATTTCACATCAAGCATAGCCGCAAGCTCATATATGAATTATGAAATAGGTATGTTGATCAAGGCTATGAAATTAGTGCTTGTGCATCTGTATATTTCATAATTATCACTAGGGTGCATATGACAACAATTGTTGATTGTGCACCCTAATTCGGCCACCCTCACATTTAATGCCATCAATGATCATTTTTGTACAGTTAAGGATACATGAACAAGTTCAATTTACCTATCTAAAGTCCACGTTTTTGAAAAATCACATATGAGATTCAACATTGCCTTGTTTATTGTTGTGCTACGAACTTGTCATAACCTTAAGGGACGAGTTTTAAAATATGATGAAACCCATATGATTCAACATCGCCTTGTTTATTGTTGTGCTACGAACTTGTCATAACCTTAAGGGACGAGTTTTAAAATATGATGAAACCCATATGATTCAAACAATGTGGCAATCTTGTCTCACCAAGAGGGCAGGTCGTTTTAAGCATCACAAAAACAAGATTTGCAAAAAATAAAAATTCATTAAACTTTGTGAAATGGGTACATGGAACTTACTTGCCCAAGCTTTTAGTTGAAAATTTGTCATAACCGATCGCTCATCCAATAGCATAAGGGTTATCACAACTCGCCATAGTTTTTCATCAACAGAGTTGCGATATCATTCACAATTCCCATGTTATGTTCACGAGTTGATCAATTATTGTCAAATAAACAACTCGAGCAAGTGGACGACTCGTCGCTCACGTGGCTCGTTATCCATTATCTTCTTGTTGGTGATCTAGTCCATAACGAAGGTGTATATCATAAAACACCCATTGACAGAGGACACATCCAATTTGTAATTGGCTTCATGCTCTAACTTGGTTCACGACTCTGGTAACCACGAGTCTTGTAATATGGCATAGTTATTATCAATGCAGTGCAATATGAATATGAATATCATAGACGATTTTATCGTTGTGTACGTACTAGAAGACGATAACAAATATTTGAACAACCTCCTACCATATCCCATTGATTGACACTTATAAGAGTGTGGACAATGCAAAGGTAACGGCAAGGACCATGATTTTCTCCCACAAACAAAAAACTTCAATCCCAAGAGGAGTCGATGCAATACCTATTACCTTCAACATGATTGGTTGCATGCTCGTTCCGATTTTGTGGTCAACTAACGTTGGCTTCATCAAGACCACTTTTGCCTTGATCACGATTCACATTTGCAACCTACAAGTGTTTGTTATTGTTCATGATCTATCTTATAGCGGGTATTGGTACGGCTACATACCTAGTCCCACTACAATAGATAAGGCAATTGGATTTGCCCCAACCACTAACTAAGATTCGGTGTACCTTAGAGAGGAATGCCGATGACGATCCCCAAGAAATCGCCAATATGAATCCGAGTAGCACGATCCTCATTTCTATGGATGAATTATATTCGTCGGCACCGTTGCAATAAAGCGTGTGGTATAGTTTCATCCGTATAGTATCTTGAGTGAGGCCACCATGAGTGGATGAAACGGTGGCATATATAATGGATGAAACGTGTTGAAATGGATGGTTTTTGGTGACTTGAGATTTTGAGATTTGGTATGAATTTCGGCCAATTGTGAAAGTGAAAAACAATCTTCAGCTTTCGGCTATACTTTGCCCCGAAAAATTAAAACCATCGAGGTATTATCTACAGTGAGCAAATATTGTATGTGCCAAATAACCAAACTTCAAAATTATGTATGTCACAATATGAAGTTCATGCAAAAGCACAAACACTTTTTTTTTAATCTCACTAACTTACGTATAATTTACCTAGTATAAAGTTGAAGTCCGCATCACCCTATCAAAGCAGATGTAGGTTAGATTACTCATGCCTACAGAGAGAAGAAACGTTGACCATGCGATCAATGTGATTGGAATGTCTGTTCGACCCACCCTTGGTATTATGCCCTCAATATTATGCCCTCGGTAGGTTAGATTACTCATGCCTACACTTTGTACCATGATCAACACCATACTTTGCGAAGCATACTAACTACACTAAATATTGTAGTTAGTGTCACCAATTCTATTTGTCTTGCTCAATACTAATTGCAAATTGCATGTGCAGTGTCACCAACTCTAGTTGTAAAGCTAACATTTGTCATTTCCTTGTAGATTCACAATGTTGCAATTACCGTCACTTACTAAGTGATTTTCACCCCCAAGTTTCAATTATCCATGACAATATTTTCATTACATAATCCTTGGGATGCATAAAATACCCAACATTTGAATTCAATAACTGGCATGGATTTCATTCAAATTTCAATCATCCATGACAATACATGTGAACTTAACCATAAGAAGTGTCATTAAAAAACCTTACCACGATGACATTAAAACATCATACGACACTAAATACAACATTTAGTGTCGCTTGGGCACACTTTCTCATCACCGTGAATGGTCTACACATTCACGGCGTGACTAATAAGTAGGTGTAGGCACCATTCAAATGGACGAGAGATAATGGAGTATTTCTTTTTATAGTTTAATCGGCTTCATCTTCCTCTACTATGTCTTTGGGGTTAAAAACCGACACAAACAAGTGGGTCCCATTTCATTCCACTTCGATATTTATTGATGGAACTACAAGAAGAAGAAGAAGAAGAACTCCGGTCTCTCTAGGGAGGGGCCGGAGTGAGAGGGGCCGGAGTGAATAGAGTGTCTGTTCATAGGACGTACTTGGCCATACCCCAGGGTAGTGGCTTTGATGGAACTAGAATTATCATCATGCAACAATGACATTGGCATGCATGCCCTAATATCTTCCATGAAATTATAAAGAAGTCTCATGGGAAGATCATCATTGAGGTTTGGGTCAAGAAAAAAAACAACGATTGTGGGTTTGGGCCCACGTTTCATAAGAGACATCACCCTCTTCCATGTGGCCCGAGGCGACATTCTCCTCCTCCACCCTCTTATTATTCTTTGGAGCCCATTAATGTTGAGGTTGCACAAGTTGCAATTTTGTCAGTCTCACATAATATTGTTATGGATCTGAATAATGTTACTTTAGACATTAAAGCTTGATTTGTTCTTGTTTAAGGACTTTTGTTACATTGTGTCATGTATAAGTTGTTCAATTGAAAACCTATGGAGATTCATGCTCGTACAAATGCACTACACCGTTTATGGTATTTAGTGTCACATGCATAGTAGTGTCACTTACTTTGTTTTGAGGCATATACTAGGTTACACTAATGATCAACAACGTCATCAGTTGGTGTCACCCTGTGACACTTGGCATTCACGTGGCCATATTGATAGTTTGGCATAAGTTTGTTCAATATTGTTATGAGGTGTATGCATATGTTACACAATGGTCTATAAGTTGACTAAAGTTACACAAAAAGACACTTGACATTAGTAAGCTCAAGAACATCTTCCTCCTGCATACTAGAATTGAAAACACATGATACTTACCAGTAGTATGCTCAAAAAAAAAAAAAAAAAAACATATATATTTTCCCCTTGCATACTAAAACCCTGTCATCTCAAGTATTCCAATGTGCTACACTAAATGTCACAATGTGGATAAATTTTCACTTGAGAAAGTTATTTATGTTGATGAATAGTATCATATTGACAATCAGTGGACGTGACACTTTGAGACCTCTTAGCATCTAGTTTAAGCTCCTCGTAAATAGTGTATGTGACACTAACTACCATAAATGACGTAGTAGACTTAAGTTAACATCGTTCCCCATTCTCCAAACAATGTAGCCCTTTTGTTTCATTTTGCGAGCATTTTGTGTGGAGTATAATGAATCGAAGACAATGAGGATTGGGCTTTATGACTTGTTGGGAGCTCCTTGTACAAACAATCGTGTAGACCACGCAATGGTCACTCGGAACCTTCAAGAGCTAATGGTTGGAAGTGACCACGAACCGAACCCCACCATTCATTTGGAACACCAAGGAAGATTGTCCATCTACCCCAATCACCACGACTAGGCTCGTGCTTTGGTGTTGGGTGTAGTCCCATGCTAGGTGCCATGCATGCATCCTTCCTTCCTTCCAATTCAACCAATGCATGTGCGGTGAAAGGAAAAAAACATAGGAACATGGGCTCCTACAAATGACATAGAACTTAATAAAACACACATCACCACTTTTGCATTGAGTCCTCTTTGCAACATGTTATGTTGAATGTAGTTATTCATAAACCAAGAGGAAAATGGCTCTACCATTTGTTAGGAGTTCATATAAAATGTCACATTTTACACGACCATGCAATCGTAGCTTGAAACTTATGAAGTAAACACGTGTCATTAAGATACTTTTCTTAATTGGACATCTATGTTTGTTTGGTGTGTGTGGGGAAGTGGGGATCAATGACCAAACATTAAGAAGACACGTTTTTTACGGAGACTGCAATTGTGTCGTCAAATTTGATTAACTACTCCACACTCAATAGCAAAACGCAAATGGGATAAAATTCTATGTACTCAATTAGGGAATCAACAAACATGCACTTCCAGTAACTCGTAGCTAAATAATGGGAAGTTCAAGTTCCAATCTAGTGATTTTGTTGATGATACATGTAGTCCAAGACCCCACCATGGCAATATAATGTTTATAGGAACCAATGGCAATGTATTTGCTTGCCATGGCCCCTAGGTGTGTGTTAGACCTGCCTCTTTGGGACAGGCCTCATGCATTATCCGGTAGACCATGGAACATTATCCATTTGTTGTCATGTAGAACGCAATGAGTCTATTCCTCCATTTGATTCCCTTTCATCCCTCACACCCTCAAGGTCTAATGTAAAGGAACTCGGACCGCCTCCAACTTCTCGGCCAAGCATATAATTTGTATATCAAAGTCAAGGGTCCTCAAGCTCTAGTTTTACATCAAAACACACCAAATAGTCCTATATATTAGCGTGTGTGGAAAGCTATCGTGGAAATATTTAGCGTGGGCCACACCAAGTTCCTAGTCAAGGATGGAAATTGTGTGGGTCCCAGACCCCAAGTCTTCCACTAAATCTTCACAAAGACTTCCGACCAACACAATCAATATTATTCACAGGACAAAAAAACAAAAAACAAAACAATCACCCACATTAGATTTATGAGAAAAAAAATAACAGCATGACCCAGTAATTTTCTGCTGGGAATTTAGTGTGGGTTGAATGTTTAATGTGACCTATACTACTAATTCTTGTTACAAGAATTAGTGTGGGCTCTAGAAAATTACCGTGACCTCACAGCAATGGGTTGTTTAGTAGTGGATTTTTTTACATCGTTCCAAGTCCTCCCTTGCGGAGACGTGGTCACATGCGGGTCTAAAAACCAACAAATATCTTCCAAAAAGTGCAGCCAAGGCTTAAAAGAAACCCATGAAACCCACCTGCCTGCATATAAGTTATAGCTGCTGCAGTAAAGCCTGGGCCTGACGAGCCCAAACATAGTAAAAGTGCAGCTCCGAAGATTTTCACCCCCGCCCGGCCCCTTTCCCCCTCTCGGGCAGCCCGACACGGTAACTCCGTTTTACCTCCGGAGCAGGATAACTTACCTTACCCGAACTAACTAACTAACTTACCTACATTCCCCCAGCCCGACCTTCCTGGGGTAAATTTTTCTTACGTATTTCCGGGCCGCCCTTTTTGGCTTTTTCATTGGGGGGCTCATCCATCTCTGAACACACAAGCACCAGTGAAACAGGGGGAGAGAACCGACCACTTATTAACTCGGTTTCCAGATGAACCGGTTGATTTCTGAGACATAACCGGTCGTAAAGTCCAAGACTTCGGGAAGAATCACTGGTTATTTTAGAGGATTCCGTGGAATATACCCACATCAGTTACGAATAACTGGAAGATCGCAACAGTCACTGGGAACACTGGGATTTTGACCGATTATGCCCAAAAACTCCCTAAACAATGCACAGTGCATACAGACTAGAGAGAGAGAGAGAGAGGAGGGGGGGGGGGGAAGAGAGAGAGAGAGAGGGTTTTGGGGCAAAATCGGTCGAAATCCTAGTGTTTCCAAGTCCAACTGGTTACATGTTGACGTCTTTCGGTTTTTTTATTTATTGATTTGAGGTATATTATGTAGATTCGTGTAGAATGATTAGTAAAATTTTCTGAAATGTTGTTGGACTTCAACTAGTTATTTCTCAAACTCAACAAGTTCATTTGTGAATAGGTTAGAGTAAAGGTGCCCATCACTGATCACTTGAGAGGTTTTGCACAAGATCTGGAGAAGTGTAAGGCGGTGCAAACTTCCCCCATGTTGGAGGATAGAAATCATGTGGATTGTAATTTTTTTTGGTAATTTTATTCCTTAAATTGAAATTACTGTGAATTTTTGAAGCCAAAAGTTGGTCTGAACATATCACTAATGTCTAGAGTTTGCCATACCCGCTCATATTAACTATTCATTCCTTCTCACTTTAGCATCAAAACCAGGGACATGTGTAATAGGCACTATTGGTTATAACTTGATTGAAATTCAGTTCCAACTTGATCGAAACTCTGGTACCCTATATTTTGTCGATGGGGTCTTGATCGAGAATAGGTGCCCTTACTATATATTGTTCCTTTTGTTTGCTTCTTTCCCTCTTCAATGATTCGGATTTTACTACAACAAGTTTCTAGAGTCTCGGTATGGGATCATTGTTTTTTTTACTTTGCTTATGAACTCCCCACTCTCTAAACATAGGGGAGAGAGGGGGGATTGTTGCATATGAATGTACCTCTTATCCATCCAACATAGAAAAAGTTGACCCTTATAGGGTTTGAGGCTGTTTTATCTCAAATGACGTGGACTGTACTAATTCATGGCCTTTAAGACTAATTTTGGTGCCAAATCAATTGGAAAGGGTAATCTATGATTGCATACTATTCCAAGGAATTAATGTTGGATGAATGAGAGGTACGTTTGTACGGGGATAATTCCTTCTCTCCCCGAGGAAATTTTATTGCAAGTTATTTAGTGGAGTATTGGAGAGGATCAATGTTTGTTTTGTTTTGTTTTGTTTTGTTTTTTTCATGCCCCCTTTGCAACACTCACCATCTTAGATCTCGTTGATGTGTCATGTCCTCATTGGACATGAGCACGGTGAATATAAACCGTAACATGACTCCTCATGTACAATATAACATATTTCGGAGAAAATTTTGTTTCGGGGGGGGGGCATTCGTTGCTTTTTTTCTTTAAAAACTCAATTCAATAGCTTAATTATATTAAGAAACATACAATATAGGCAAAGAAACACAAAAACCCAGTTAAAAAAAATTTAACCTAGTTATTTCCTTGTTATTAATTCAATAGTACTGCAATTTACTCATCACAAGAGTCTTGGTGTGGATCATTGTTCTTTTGTCGGTTTGATTTCTTAACACTTATTGAAGGACAATACATAATAGAAACTTTGCCCCTCACAAGTTGGTTGCTTATTCACCTCAATTTAAATTCATTCCCAATATTGTAATTTGGAAATTTTGATCCCAAATACAACATAACATTACTCAGTTGACGAGATGTGTTCAACTGCTCTAGCTTTCAGATTCAATATGAAGCAACGGGATTTTAACATCCAGAGTCTTTTTTCTTGAATCTACTGCTGGACCCCCAAACACAAACTCATCAGTTGAGTAATGTTATGAGTGGTTCATAATCTAGTGAAAATATAGTGAAAACCCTCTACAATAGAATAAATAAGTAGTCAATAATCATCATCAGCGGCATTTTCACTCTCCCCCCCTCTTACCGTAGGTGTTTGTGAACATTCATCCTTCTCCTTGGGTCTTTGTTGCGTCCGGGGCTTGTAATTTTTTACTTGAGTTGGCGAGCTCCGAAAGTTGTGTCTCCGAAATTGCGTGAAGTTTCCGAGTTCTCACCACTTCAACGACTGGATTTTACTGGGAAGCCACTGGAGTCTTGGTGTGGGTCGCTGTTCTTTTGTCTTTATTTCGGAGGCAGTGTTGAGTCTGGGGCTTTCTTTTTTCACTCTACGTCCGGAGCTCAAACTACTGTCTCCGAAAACAAATGCACAGCGCACAGACAGAGAGAAAGAGAGAGACACTCATATCACGAGGCCCCTGTGTCATAGTTCCCTGGTCCTTTCCTTGTCAGCGATTCAATTTTACTGTGAATTACTTACTGGAGTCGTCTTTGTGTGTCGGATCATCATTGCTGTGTTTCCGAGGTTTTAAGTTACTTATTACTTACTTTGGGGGCTGCTCTCACTCCACTGCCTCCGAACTCACAGCCAGCACAGCACAGCACAGCATAGACCGTAGACAAGGTGGTGCAGTTTTCTCTTCTCACGGATTTGGTCCTGCTCTCGTGATCCGTGAGCGGAACTGCAAGTTGCGTCCAGGTGCTCCACTTTCACCTACCTAAACCTGGTTGAGTGGCTGACGAGTAGTCGCTGTTCGTGATAGCTTTTTTTCTTTTCTTTTTCTTCTGTTTGGCTATGGTGTTGTGTGATGATCCGGCCACGGGCAATTACTTACTTACGTTGCCGAGCATTCTTTCCACTACAGTGACGTGAGGTGATGCGAGCGGCGGGATTCGTGGTGGACGCGTTAGGGCTGGAGCAGATTGAGAGTTTGGATTGATTTGGAGCAGTGTGTGAGGTTTTGAAACCTTTGAAGTGGTTTGCTATTGGATGGCGTGAAGGTGTAGTTTGATGATTGGTGCTTTCATTATTTTTCTCGGTTTGCGTTCTCGAATTTTGGTGGAGAAGGTTTCAATGTAGGATGAAAGAGTGCGCGTGGAAGAGTCTGGAGAAGCAGTCTCGGACGGTCTTTCATCTCAGGTACGGATTATACTTCTTTTTCGTCTTAAGCGCAAGAAATTCTACGGTTTCGCTTTAGAAATTGTACTTTATTTGAGATCCTTCTCAAGGAAGAGAGTGCGTGGAGGAGGAGGAGGAGGAGGAGGAAGGAGTAACTTAGTGCAGCCGCAAGGTCGTTGTTTCTTGGTCTTTTCCGTCACGGGCACTAAATGGCGGAATCGCCTACCTTCGGCTCTTTTATCTTTTGCTTTCAGGTTGGCAAAAGCAGTCCATCGGATCCAAGGAGCGCCGAATTTCCTTCTATGTCGCTGCAGTTCTTTCCAGCTGAATGGAGCGTTGGAAACGCGTTGAGCAAGTACGTATCTCGATCTGGGAAACTTAATTGCTTACTGAGCTCCTGCAATTGAAACATACTTACTCCTTGAGCAACATATGTTGAAGTTAGCTTTGATTTCATAGAAGCGGCGTTGTGGAGGTTTTTTTTTGAGTGGGCTCCTCGGACCATATCCTCTGGTTTATCCGATTCGAGTTCTCGGTCCTGTATGGTTTGAACGAGATTACCTTCTCTGTCACCGAGTTTGTCGATCGCACATTTAGGATAGGCTAGATCTGTTTTCTTGCTGTACCCGTTTAATTCAATTATAACCATAGCAGTTTCTTTTCAGTTTGGTTTAGTAAGGAAGGAAGGACGGACGGCTCTATCTGCTGTGCACCTTTGTTAAGGCGTTGCCAAAGGTCTGTGTGTGCGCGCACTAATTTCTGTGTTATGTACGGATACACCTTTGGAAATGCAATGTGCGAGTACATAGTATGTAGCCTCGAGGCACTCACTTAGGGTGGGTTAGGGTCCAAGACGAAAGAAACTCCAAAATCGAGCGATCCTAGTGGTCGAGAGCAAAAATTTGGACCCCAAGGAGTTTTACACTAGGGTCCAGTTCCAAGGTATGAGAGGATGAAGTGGTGGTAATGTGGCATCACTTTCCTGCCAAATCTCGGTGGTTCCGGTCCAAGAAAATACTTCTCCTACAGTTTGTGAGAAGCCAATCTTATAGTTTGAGAAGCCAATCTTTAAGCTTGGGTCCAATCTTGAGTGGATCCCAAGTTTCTTGGACCCGGACCCTAATGTAAACCCTCCCCTTAGTTTCTGTTCCTGTCGGATGGGCCTTCCGTGGACCCTAAGGGTGAGGCAACTTATCCATAGGGCGTCATTCTAGATCGTTAGGTTGAGATAGTGAGTACTGCACAGTAAAACCGCCGATATCTGGACTTCGCTCTGTTTGACGAGTTTTTGCCTTATCTTTCACAAGTTGTAGACGGACTATACAAATTAGCATAAGGTTGGCTTTAAGACGGCTTAGTTTGGAACCACTTAAATCAAGTAGTAAACATTGTCGCAATTGGGAATCCTCTGCGATGCAGTCATAACTCTTTGTTCCCTTAGAGAGGCTGGTGGGTTTCTACAGCATCTTGTGCATGACAATGCAAATCCTCTTTTAATCTGAAGGAGCAAATGCTGCTCTTATTCCTTGCGTGGAAGGGTTGAGATTTTGGAGTACGTTCCATCGTCTTACTGAATCTCAGTGAATATTACCACGCCTTTGTTTTTCTCTTTTATGAATTTTTATGCTATTCGGAATGTTACTAACATTCCATGTCTTTTGTTCACGAATTCCATGGGATTTCATACCCCTTAGAATGTGTTTCTGAAACCTTATTGTCAGTTGCTGCCACTGTCAATGCTCAGTCTATTGAATTGATAGCTGTCTTTCTAATTAAGTGATGGGAGTTGTTGAAGGACTGAGCTCCCCACAACCATTACAGTTCTGTTTGCAAGAGACTTGAAATGAGCACGAGACCCTATTTTCATTGACCTATTCTTCCTCTTGCGAAAGTTATTCTTTATTTTGTCAGTAAGCTGAGCTCAAAGTTCTCAATGTGTTTAAGCCTCTCATCTGGATTCTGCAATTGGAGTTATGGATAAAATTTAAACAGTTGGCAGTGTTCTCATATGCAGAAATTAATCATCTGCCCTTTTGATCGTCTCTGAATTGCAGCAATATTGCAGGCCCTCTGAATTTCCTTAATCTTCAGCAGTTCCCGAAGAACTAGGTCAGTTTACAAGAATGCAAAAGTGCTCCTTTGATACCGGGTTTGGGTGACAACAGCCATTCTGGATATGCCCACTCCAAGATATAATTACCTCCCACTTGAGCAGTCTGCTAAGAATGCTACATCTACAGTGGAGAATGCCGGTGATGAATGCGGATATGGCCATTATGGAAACGTTGTTCCTTTGGTGAAGAAAGAGACGTCTTACAAGGCAAGCATTTATGGGGCATCAGCAGATTCTTTATATGGTAATGTGGAGAACACAAGTAACATGCACGAAAATGGGAGGCTCGGAATGCTGGACAAGACCCCGTCCTTCTGGGTGCCAGCAGATAGGGTTCCCTTTGGGAAGGTTGAGGTAGCAAACACAGAGAAGTCAGCTTTCACCTACAGTCAGCTGGAGAGGAATGCGTATGATGAAACAATTCCCTCTAGTCCTCACATGCTCCTAGAGACAAAACCAAGTGTCATGGCAGAATTTGAGTATCAGCCAACTCGAGTGAAGAGCTTGTACAACAGTTTGCATTCTGACAGGGCCCCATTGCCTGTGGAGAAGGGCTACTACATTTCGAAGGAGTGGGGATTGCCCTCTTTGGAACGGAAGGGGTCTATATCTTCTGAAACTCCGTCTATGAGTGCGACTGAGCGGTTGGAGAGAACTGGGAGTGGGGGCCCTAATGGACTTTTCCAGTACTCCTCTCTGTTGAGACAGTCAAGTGGTGGAAGCTGCACAGACAGCCTCATAGCCAGTGATCACCCTGGAGCTTCACCAAATCCGTCCTCTAATAACCTGAGTGACTCTACATTTCTCAATTCTTTGTATGCATTGGATTCACTGAAGCATGATGAACTTGAAGGAGGCCCATCAGGCACCGGGGGCACTGGGCAAGATTCATATGGTGAAAGTTCAAGTGAGGAGGGCATCAGATCTTGGATGCGGCAAACAGAGCAAAGCTACAGCTTGCAGATGGCGCTTGCTTTGAGGCTGATGGCAGAAGCTGAATTGACAGAAGAGTCTCGACTCCTAGGTTCACATTTCAAGGAAATTGGACATGCTTCGGTCTGTTCATCTGCTCGCAGATCTGTAGAGGCAACAGCACATCGCTATTGGGTATGACTTTAGCTCTATTTGCATCTGTGAGACCAGAACCATCTCCATTCTAGGGAAAGCTGCTGGGTCTCAAAAGGGTGAACACTTGGCCTGAGTTGGTAATTGTTGCAGCTAGGTATTGCTGCGTTTGAAATACCTTTCAAAGGACATGTAACGTTTTCAGACCTTGGACAACTGCCAAAATAACTATGCTTAACTAGATTTTTTTCAATACATTTTAGGGAACAACTATAGTTAACTAGAAATATTTCAAACCGATTTGAAGAACAACTATAATTAACTAGAAATATTTCAGACCAGATTCAAAAACAACTATAGTTAACTAGAAAAATTTTAGACAACTATAATTTGAGAGTCCCAAATCTGTAAGGAGCCAACTGGCGAGTTCTTTCATTTATCTCAAAAAATGAAATGAAATATATTACAATAACATTTTAAAGAGACCTTATGAATCAATGCTTGTCACCCATGCTGGCTCATCGCAAGAGGGAATAGAACCCACCGTTCCTTGCAGCAGTTGAACCCATAATACTTTAAGTTACTTATAGATAATGAGGTCGTGCTCATTGGGTGTCGATTGAGTCCGAGTCACAAATGGAATTAGGTCCCAATTTTAAAATTATGAATAAAAAAAGAAAAAGATATAGATGCTTTGTTATGTCTTGGTACTACACTGCATGCTGCACTCAACTTTAGTTAACTAGATTTTTTTGGTAGACCGAAATTAAAATAACTACATTTAACTACATTTTTTGATAGGTCAAATCATGAACAACTATAGTTACGAAAGGCAACTAGTTAACTAATAGTTGAATTAGTTGGTTAGTTTTCCAAGGTCTGAATGTCTCATCATCACTAAGATTCTGTTTAATTTTAGAATTCGAACAAGAAACTGTATGAAAAATTTCAAGAAAAAAAGTTTCTTTTTCGTATTTGCCAATATCTTGGCTGAGATACCTTTTTACCTTGGAAAAAAACTGCTTCATGTGGCACATTCAAAAGACTGACTTTCTAGCTGCTTCTTGGCACTGTTGAAGTTAGTAGTGACAATCTCATTGCCATTTGCGAGTCTAGTAGAGGACCTTGAGACTTCTGTGATTGGCATACATGGAATGGACACTTTTGTTCTTATTGCAGTGTAAGATTTTGGATTAGAAATCTGTCTCTTATCTTCTTAACTTGAAGAACATTGTTTTTGTTTCTATGAATGTGTTCTTGTTTCCTCAGTGTTTTGTCATGATTAGATTATTTAGTTGCAAACTAAATGTGAAGATTCATTTTTCTACTATTACTTCAATGGATGTGTTCTTGTCACATTTGAAGTTCTTTCAGGCACGTCCGAATAAATTTGCACGCCCAGTCAAATACAATGAAAGCTGAAATTGTCAGATGTTTTGAGAGTGTTTTATGCATGTTTGCATTAATTCACAACTGACAGGTTCTCTTTGAGGATTATTGCAGGTGAATGGCAGCTTAGGTTACAATGACAAGGTGCAAGATGGGTTTTATCAACTCTGGGGTGTGAATCCATATGTCTGGGATTTGTGCAACCACAAGGAAGATAGTGGCCGGATGCCGGCCTTAGAGTCACTTCGAGCTGTAGATCCAAGAGATGCTACTTTTGATGTTGTGATAGTAGACACAATTGGAGACACTCGTTTACTTGAGCTAAAGGAGAAGGCCCTGGATCTCAAACTTAAGGCAGTTGATACTAAGAAGCTTGCAGAACAGCTTGGGAAGCTTGTATGTTCTGCGATGGGGTAAGTTATCCTTAGTAACACTCTCTTTATAAATGTGCTCATCAAGAATGTGCTGTTGATTCTCATCCCTCATGTGTTGATTCTCATCCCCCATGTGTTGATTCTCATCCCCCATGTGTTGATTCTCATCTCTCATGTGTTGATTCATTCAAACAAGAGCCTATTTGATATTCACATTTTTTAGTTATTTTTCTGACATTCATATATCAATACCTTTTTGCTGATGGGATTGCTGTGGGGCTCATTTCTAGTGACATGTCAGTCAAATCAGATGACTGGTTGTGTATTGTCTGTATTGATATTGAGGAGCACTTTGTTCTGAATAATAAATTGAAGTGGCTGTCTGATGATTGAAGAGGTGTAGCTCCTGCTGAAAGTGGGGATCTCATGCATCGGTGGGAGTCAAGGAGTCGGCTCCTGAAAAATAGGCTTTGCAGTGTTGTACTTCCAATTGGGAGTCTTCATGTAGGCTTGTGTCGACATCGAGTTCTTCTTTACAAGGTAGTGACCACTCATTCTTATTGTTGAAAGATTTGCTGAGGTTAAGTAAATGCTTTTTTTAGATGCGCTGGATACAGATAACTGTTTTTTCTTGAAGTCACAAGCTAATCTTATTATCATTGTGAATCCTCTATAGTGTTGGATATCTGTAGTCTTCAAGAGTTTCAAAAAAATTGCTGGAGAGTGTCTACACTATTCTGAAAGTTATAAGTACTCACAGAAGTTTATATCCTTGACCAACTTGTCTTGTCTTGCAGCAGTTTCATATTTTAGTGTTTGTAATTTTTTTTGTAAATTTCTCCTTTGTTGTAGGTGTTGGCAGACAGTGTTAGCTTGGCCTGTCGAATTGCGCGAGGATGCAAGTTTTGTGACGATGATGGTGCTTCTTGCCTTGTTTTGTGTGGCTCAGACCGGTATGTACAAAGCTGCTGCTTCTATATTCTTTAGTTTCAATCATGTCAATTATTTTATGTAGCAGAACTGTTCTGGCCCAATGACTTATAAATCTTTTGGAATCTGAGATAAGCTCAGAGACATCACTGACAGCAATTTGTGGTTGTACCAAGTGTCTTTCTATTAAATGTACATTGAACTAAGGAACCATACGCATCTTGTACAGCCAAATTATCACAGGAAATTACAATTGGGGTCATGTCCTAAGGTGAGTCATTGTTTGTGGTTGTTGAAAGATTTAGTTCTCCAGTATTTGTTTTAAATAATGAACCAGAAATCATGATATCCGATTATTCTGCAGGGAGTATCTTGTCAATCTCATATCCACAGCTGGAGAATTGAGTGATCCTGAAATCCCCATGAGTTCTTCGTCTGCTTTCTCTGTGGCTTCACCTCTTCGATTGCACAAGTATTCCACAATCCAAATCACAGACGAACATCGAGAATTTTGCAGAGAGCTTGTGAGAAGTTCTTCTTTAGAGACATCTAGTTCACCATCAATGTGGACGGGTATTGCTAATGAGGCTGCAACAGCAGAGGAAGGTCAGTAGCCAGAACCTATGTCTTCAAGACTTGGTTCTTCTTTCCTGTACAAATTAGTTTTTTGGGAGCAATCTGTAGCTGCTTGCACAATTTTTCTCTGTACTTCTCATTCATGTTCTTTCCAGATCTCAACATCTGTGTTCTATGCTTTGAATTTGTAACTTCTACTATGAGCATCGCAACAATAAGCTGGGACTTGGGAACTTCCTTAGATTCCTGGATGGCAACTGCCTTGAAGTCACTTCCTTCACGCTTGCTTGTTTATATGGGATTAATTTGTCTTGATGCTTGTTGTAAGTATGAAGGTTTCTTGGTTTTTATTAAGGCAGTCTGGGTGATGATGTATCTACATTACAATAGATTTTTGATTTACCTGGACAAAGGCACATTTTGCTTGTTTCATGACCATTCTCTTTTCACTCACATTTTATCTGCAATGCTACAATCTGTATTTGGTGCACAGTTGCTCGAAAGAAGGCTGCAGAAAGAACTGAACAATGGCTTTCACCTACACTGACCCTCCCGAGCACAAGTAAAATACCAGTGATCCCTGGAACACCAACAGCTAGAAGCATTGATGATGTATGGATGTCTACAATGAATGACCCCTCGGGTGAATCTCTGCCAGTTCCCTACCTTGGTGAGAATCTTAAGTCGGTTGCTGAAAATCAAGTACTTGCATCTACTGACTCTTCATCAAGTGAGAAGTTAAGAAAGATAGAAGTATTTGAAGAAGCCCTTAATTGGACATTGCCAGATGATTCTTCAGGTGATTCTGATTATCAAGCTTTTGATGGGGAAGGAGGTGCAAATTGGTTAGTTGCAGACCCAGTAAAAGTCATATCTAGCAGTATGATCCAAGAAAAGAATATGGAGAACTCAGCTGCAGTTGATTGGGAGCTTAAGTGGGAAGGAGACAGAGTGGAGCCATCGAAGGGTGAACCATCCTGTTCCTGTTTTCGATATATGAATACTGGTGGCTCTGGACACCTTTCAGAGTGTTCAGATGGACTTGGCTATCATAGTGGCAATAGTGATGTGGAACTGGCAGAAGCATTAGTTGAAGCAGTTGGCGAGGAATGGGAGATCAGGTGGGAAGACATTGTCTTAAAGGAAAAGATTGGGGCAGGTATTCAACAAAACTCCAGCTGCAGTTCCAATATTTAAATGTGTGTGACTATCAAGTGAGCTTTGTCATGTTGACAATTTATCTCTCCTGGTATTCACCAGTGACCCTTAATGGTTCTGCTTAAGGTTTGCATATATACCTAGGGGAAGCTCACGAGATAAATATTTGAAATAGGTACGCTAAAAGAAATGGAAACACCATTGTTTTAGAGAATTTTTTTTTGTGCAGTGGTCCCTAAGTGTCAAGTGTGTTGATTCCCTTTTGTGGAAGTATTTAGCCTCTCATATTTAAGAGAAGTAAAGAAATTTTAAGAAAGTTTGCCTCTTGGGCAGTCAACAGAAAACACAATTTTTGGCAAGATAGGTACCTGTCACCATGTTTGTGCCATTTTTTTGGAGAATTTGAGATGCTTCACCAAGATTTGAAAGAAGACTGATGTATAATCTTGGGACCTAGGCACTCATGAGTCTCACTGAACGGACACATACTATCCTCCACATCATATGAACTTACTTGAATTATTTGAACTTACTGGGTCTGCTTGTGGAGACTCATCTTTTACTTGCCTACTTGTTTTGCCAGGTTCTTTTGGCACTGTGCATCGTGCAGATTGGCAAGGCTCGGTAAGATGGTCTTTCTTGTTCATAAAGGTTGTTTGCATGTAGTGGTTTATTGAAAAAGAAGTAGAAGTCAACCATATAAACTGGGATGTTGTCAGACATTCTCTGTGATTGCTTGAAGTAAAGCAGTCTTCCAGTACTTCTTTCACATCCTTGGGAGATGATGTCATTTGACTTATTTCTTCTGTAGAGCTTTTCCTCTATACCTGCAGCACCTTTCTTGATATTATGGTTCACCTTTAAAATGCAAGAGCTTCATAATATCACGATTGATTAGTCCGGGAAGTATTTGTTCACCTTATTGTGTCAGTGCACCATACATGGATTGACCTATACTTCTATTTTTGAAGAACAGACCCCTGCAATGCAGATGGACGTGAGTTGACTGACAAAGCATTTGGATTCTTCAGGATGTGGCTGTGAAGATTTTGATGGAGCAAGATGTACATGATGAGCGGATAAGGGAATTCACCAGGGAGGTAGGGCAGCTAAAAGTTGCATATGGAGAATTGTTGTATTCCTTATTTATTTATTTTTTGAATAATTAAATTCTCTTGGTGAATGATTATCTAGAGTGGAAACTGCAGCATAATTTAGTTGCCATCTACGGGACTGATGAAGAAACTTGTGGTTTGCTATGCAGGTTGCGATCATGAGAAGGCTCCGACATCCAAATATTCTTCTATTCATGGGGGCTGTTTCAAAGCGTCCAAATCTTTCCATTATCACAGAGTACATCCCTAGGTCAGCTGTCTCTACCTTCCTGCACTGACATCACCTGGAGGTCCTGTCAAAATTCTGGGAAATTGTTTCTAATTGTTGTCAGTGCTTTCATATGCTGGAATTTCTGCAATGACCAAACTTTTCACTAACTTTTACAAGAATCAGTTGCTAATGCAGCTTTGAACGGAGAAAAAATGATCTACTCTTGTGGAGTGAAGTCATTTGAAGTACATACCTTGCATTGTTTATCTATCAGCAATGTACATTTTGCTGACAAAACATGAGCTAGAGCTGTTAAATGGAACACTTGAGCTCAGCTCAACGTTAGAACTGTTGAAAAGATAATGTTTTGTATATGAAAATGCACCTCATTCTGACCAGACGTGGAAGTTGTAAATTTGCCACCAGGGGGAGTTTGTTTCGGCTTCTACATCGTTCAGGTTCCATGGAATCAATGGATGAACGGCGTCGTGTTCGAATGGCTTTGGATGTGGTATGTCAACTGCTGTATTATTTGTAGCAAATGTTGGTCCTAAATGTTTCTTCATGTAATGATTGACTATGTCTAATTTCCATAAGCACGAAATCTGCTCCTGAACATTTTTCTTCTGACTCATCATTTGTATACTGTATTTAAAGCATTATTAGAAAGCACAAGGAAGAATATTTCTAAGTTAATCCACTTCTGAACATGGCAACATTTTTGTGGATATTGTACATTGCAGGGTTGGCCAAAGCTCTTTGTACTCTTGACAATATGTGATACCGACTTTGCATTTTGCAGGCAAAGGGCATGAATTATCTGCATTGTAGTAACCCCCCTATTGTTCATCGTGATCTTAAGTCTCCAAATCTTTTAGTGGATAAGACCTGGACTGTAAAGGTGATTCCTTTCTTTCACTTCGATCCATCTTCTGGCTGTTTCTTTGAGGCATTTTTGAAAATGATGCATCTTATGATTCTACATGGTTTGTGTCTACCAATGTATTTATTTTCAGCTATAGATTGATTGGTTGATTGTTGGCTGGCAAGTAGGTGCTGAATTGTGGTATACTTCTCGCAGGTTTGTGATTTTGGCTTATCAAGATTTAAAGGCCACACTTATCTCACCTCCAAGTCAGGAGCGGGCACGGTATATAACCATCTCTGTTTCTACTGTTTCTAGGTCTTACAAATCTTTTGCAAAATATCTAGCTACAAAGGCCACCAATCATAGTAGCTCCACATGTATTCATTTTTAGCAACTCCCTTGTCACTTGAGCTCCCTTTTCAAGTTATAATTAGGTGAAATGTAAGTTTGTATCCACCAGTTTGGGTATGTAAAGGTAAGTACTGAAAAATTTGTCTTCCACAATATATTGATGGGCTTGCTTAGAAGTTGATGTATGTCTTGGGTTTATGCAGCCTGAATGGATGGCGCCAGAAGTCTTGCGAGATGAACCAGCGAATGAGAAATCAGACGTGTACAGTTTTGGAGTAGTTTTATGGGAACTCATCACTATGCAAAAGCCTTGGACTGGCTTAAGCCCTGTGCAGGTCATAAATAACTTCCATCTCTCATGACACTATCTTTTATTTCACATCTTGCAGAAAATTGAAGACACTTACATTTCTACACCATATCACATACATATGTCTTCTTCATATCATGTTTGTTTTCTTCTTCCCCGCTCTTTTGAAAGACACTGCTGATGTTGCAGTTCAAGGAAACATGCATTGAAACTTTTGAGGTTTGCAACAGGTTGTTGGAGCAGTAGGCTTCCAAAATCGGAGGCTTCTGATACCAGAGGATATGAACCGGGAGATAGCAGAAATTATTGAGTCTTGTTGGTCAAAGTAAGCATTGTCTGTTTGAAATTGCTGTAGTTGCAGTTATTGTCCTTGGAATGTTGACTTCTTTTCTGTTCCAATAATGTTCCAAGTCTTCGAGATAATTTCGTTCCCAATTAAGAGAAGGCTGCACTTCCAAATCACAAATTGTTGCATTGGCAGCAGATCAATGTTTCATTTGAAAGTGTGAACGTTTCCTGTAATATGTATGTTTAGATTGACATAACAGTGCAATCTATGAACAGAACATTTCCTGTAATTAGTATGTGTAAAGTGGAGGAATAACTAACAGACTGCAAAATGTGTGGATGTTTTGCAGTGATGCAAGTGAACGGCCATCATTTTTAAGATTGATGGAGCTGTTGAAGCCCTTGCAAAAGATGCAAGTGGCAGCACCTTTGTAGCCTGCTTCAAACTCTGATGTTGTAGATACATTTGGCCACTCATTGCCGCAGGGGTATAGGAGGGGAATAGTGGATGTGGATAGTGGATAGTGGTTGGCAACGTTTGTGCAGTGTCAATGACTTGCAAATACAATCCAAGGTGGGCTTCCTATCCTCATCAACATCATGGTCTCTATATTAGCATACTAACCTCAGTTTAGTGCCCTTGTGATGTTCATGATGTTATGCTGGGCCATGATTTTAGTTTCAAATCTTTTTATCAAATGGGAATTTGGTCAGGTTTGAACCTCGATACCTAAGCTCTTGTGGAGGCAGTTAAAAAAAATCGTGATGGCTCCCTCAGGTGCTTTCAAAGTACTCAAGTTCCAGTGCCACCTTGGCCACAGTTTTAATCTCAAACCTTTCCTCAAATGGGCTTAGGTTCTCAATACTTCTCAAATAAACTTTGGTCAGGTTTGAATGAATCTTGATATCTAAGTTGTATTGTAGGTATATCTCAAAGATCTCACAGGAAGAGTTCAAGTTCTACCAATTCTCGAGAATGCCATGTTCCAGATGTCCGATCTTCGCCTTGTCTGTTAAGCTTGGTGAGATTTTTGTCACCAACACTGACGATTGGGAGTGTGCTCTACTGGGAAGACATGCAGGACTGTTGAAACTACTGTAACTTTGGAAATAAAGCTTGTGGCCAAGTCTTCATGTTCTCTTTTGGATCGCTTCCAATATATATGGTGTGTGAATTCATTGTTATTGTGCATAGATGGATGCTTGCAGGTCAGTGCCAGCCATCCTTTCCGCCACATAACTGTTTTTTTTTAATGAAAGTGAATTATAGCTGGGTATCTACTGAAGTCTAAATGACCAAGGGCGAGTTTCCATGCAGGCCGCTCTCCCAGTAGATTCTAGAAAATAGTGGGTTGGAGGTGTTCTCATGTAGTTAAGCACAAGCTGCCATCCAACCACATTTTGGCGGTCTGCTAGAATATGGAGGGCTGTGGACACGGGGGATGCTGGACCTTCATGCGACTACTAAAGGATCTCTAACCTACAAGTGCTGGTCACAAAAGGTTTTGAAGACATGTTTTAGGAGGAGATTTTAACCCTGAGCAAGAGGTTAGTAGGTGGACCTGGATTTGAGAAGATGAGAGTTGCTAGTTGGCACATACAAACCCTACCCCACCAGATTCCCTCTACATGTGGACGGGCTTGTCCTTATTCACACTAGAATCTGGAGGGTGAGCGGTGTTCATGGAAACTCACCCTAATTACATATCACTTCATGTGTGAGCTGTATTATATGCTTGAACTTGGCTTCACTTTTTTGCTTGCCTCCATTGCTTTCCAGTTTCATTTTTCCATGTGCGTGTTGACCTCCTTGTACACTTATTAGCAGGTTGTAGTTGGAATGAATCAGCCCTCAACTTTGTAGGGGATTCGTTTATACTAGAATCCCTTCATCCACGATGGGCGAGTTTACTTAAGACACCATGATGATTCATTCCAACTAGAGCCTGGTAGAGTAATTTGAGGCCTTTGATATCATTTCCAAAGTTATAAAATCTAAAAAATTGCATTTCAGGCTATAAATTGGTTTTCAGCGATGTCACCTTTCTAATGGATGAGAAGTTACATAATCTAAAAATATGCATTTCAGGCAATAAAACAATTTTCAGCGATTTCACCTTCCTAATGGATGAGTTTATGCAGACACCATGAATCCCTAGTCGCTTGCTGTTCCCAATCAGGTTTCCAACTTGCAGCCAGAGTAGGACTGGCAATGCCCATTACATAGATGGCTCATTGTGCAGCGATTCTGTGAACTTTGAGGATTACTCCAACAATGATCTCTTGCCAAGAGGTGGTTGGTAAAGGAGTTCAAGTACATAGATGGTCAGGATAGTTACTTTTTTTCCAACTAGCCTATTTCTTCTAGGATATGAAACACACAATCAGTGGTTTGCAAATTCAAATTGAGGCCAGCCTCTTTCCTCGTAATTTGCAGAGCTCATCTGAATATCCTATTCATTATCACAGGAGGTTTTCATGTTCAGATCAGTCCTCCAAATTATATAGACTGTTGAGTCTAAATGGTTTTCATGTTTTGAGATTATAGTCCAATCTCTTCTAAACACATGGCGTTCTTGGAGCCATACCTAATCACATACCACTCAAATATAGGTCTCCAAATAAGTTACCCGAACTAGGCATGTTAAGCACCTTTCACACATAGTGCTAAAGTGATGGTAGATTGATGGTGGAGCGGTGGTAACTTAGCTACATTTTCACACCCATCGTAGCAGTGACATTACATTGATGGTAGTGCAGTGGTGCTTACTGCTCATGGCCTAAAATTGGTGGGGATATTGTAGAAAAGGTGGGGTATTCCATGGCCTCCTAGTTTGAATAAATAACTTAGCGTCAAGCATTTCAAAGAGCACCAAATCAAAGGGAAATGGCAAAGTGAAAGCAAAGGTTGGCATAAGCTCTTGTGAGATTGGTGCAAGGAAGTCGCAGAAAACCAATTGGGAGCACAATGAAGCCATAGCTTGATTACAGCCAAGAGAGATGAGCATATCGCAAGCATTGATAAAATTGATGGGAGAGATGATTTTGAGTCTGCAGTTAAAAAATGGAAGAAGATATCCACAAAAGTGATGGAAGCAGGGCATTCTGGGCATTTGAAAACAAGTGAAGTGTTCATGAAAACCTCTTCCAAGCTCACAACACAGTCGTCCATCTTCGACACAAATGAAGACAAAGACAAAATCCTCCCTATCCAATGTATGAAGTACTTTTGTCTTAGGCGCAGATGGATTCGACTGCTTCACAACCGGCAAACCATCGTATGGAAGACAACGGATAGAAGTACAATTCTTTAGTACTGAATACCGAGCTTGTTGACGCTATATAGAGAAGGGAATCATAATTGTAGAAGAGTTTATCATATGAAACCACTGGATTCCTACCAGATACAAGCTTGTGCACTGAGAGACACTACATGTTTAGCATAATGTCGTAGCCTCTCAACTAGATAAATTTGGTAGGTGAATTACAAATTAAAATTTTGTACACAACTGAAGTTCCTAGATGTGAGTGTGAACACTCCATCTATTTTTACCTCTTAAATTTACGATAAGTTAACATTTCTCTTAACACTTGCTTTGGTGTGAAAAAATAGAACAATGTTTGCTAACTTTCATGTTAACAGGCTGGGGAGAAAGTTCAAAAGGTAATCGTCTATGATAAGTTGGTGGTACCCCTAACATTGTAGCTCTAGCCAACTACTTAGTATGAAAGGTGCTTCACCTTACTAGGAAAAACCATTGTCATTTTTTGTTTGTGGGCATCTTTGGACAACTTTGGGCATGTTTGTGTTGCTCTCATGTAATACAATTCTCGCCCATGGCAATGTTCTTTGCATGCTCATAACTTACAGTTTAATCCTTGCTCAAAATGAAATGAAAGGAAGTTGATTTTAGAGCTCGGGAAGCCGAAAGGCTCACATGACTAAAGATACATCAAGGTGGTGTTAAACCAGCCAATTCCCTAGAGTGGTGGAGTGCAGTAGCCTCCATGAGATAGAGGCTAATATCAACTTAATGGTCTAATTGAATGAAGACTTGAGACTCCCTAATACTGCCTACTCAAGTAGTCTCTGAAACTTACCTCTAATGGGGTTGTGTAGGGGACACTCCAGCACAAAATGTGCCTCATTTTCAACTACATTGACATAATTTATTATTTCTACAGATAGGGATAGTTGACCATCATCTAGTTTCAATGGGAAATCTATGAGTCAAGGTGCGGTAAGCAGCAATGATCTTGCATTGTGGTGGTGTCAACAGGTGCTTCAAGTACAATTCAGATTCACATTTACGAAAATCCTTGAGGTGGAGGTGATCTAGTTTCTAATTCCACTCTAAGATTACTTGACTGACTAACCAAGATGAGCAGCTGGCAGGGCAGAGCAAAACATAAAACATCATTCATAATTCCTTAATGTACCAAAGATAAACCCAACCAAAACTTCATGTCATGTGAATCTTAAGCTTCAGAAGGGAACTCTTTATCATATATTGTGATGATACAAGAGTCAACAGGATCAACAAGACCTAGGTCAGAGAGCGTGCTAACCTAACAATTTGGAGTACATTCATTTGCCAGTTTGTAAGTTTCCTATAGGGAAGGAAGATTGATCAAGGACATTGTGCACCTGGAATAACTTCTTACCTGAAAACCGTATGCATGCTAGACGTTAAGGTGAGAGAGAAAACAACTCAGTGTCACTGACGAGAAAGAGCAGGTAATCGAACTGATAAATAAAAGACCTTGAGCAGTTTCAACAAATGCTCACAATGAGCAAACCCCTCAAATGTTCATGGCAAGGTACATAAGTAGAAAATTCCTTAAGTAGAATACAATGTGACATCCAATTGCTCAGGATAAGATAAAACTAATCCCAAACAAAGTTAACCTGTGTACATGGTTGCAAATTTCCAGTATGGAACAAAGGGAGGACTTGCCGTCCTCATATTCTAGGGATTACCTGGTACTCCATCCTAGATTTAGTCCCTTGAAATGAAATTCTTTGCCACTTGAGCCTCAGCCAATAACTCCATGCAAGTCTTCTGGGCTGTATGATCACATCTGAGACACATTGCTGCCACCTTGACAGGCCTTGAATTGATGAAATCAGGTTTGGTGTGATGAAGTTTCCACACCAACATAACAACAGAAGTGACTTTCATAGCACATTCCTGGAAGGGTCACATCTCCATCTCCCACCAGGGTCCTCCATTTGTGATAAACTCTCATATTTCCACAGCTTCTCACTTTTTCCTGCGTTTCTTTGGCTTTTCTGGACTACTTTCAGCCTCGCTGTCGCTGCTTGTTTCTGAGTCGCTGCTCTCAGAGTCAGAGGAGTCGGAGCTTCCACCTCCAGATGTATCTGAGGCATCGTCAGACCCTGGAGCCTCACTGTCACTAGCCACAGGTTGGTGTTGGTTCATGATCATGCGAGGCATGTTCTTAAGGTACTCACGTAAGCTATCAGTGAGACCACCCAAACCAATGGAAGTAAAGAAGTTGATAGCAAAACGTGTATTTTTTGGATTGTCTTTTGGGAAAATTCCATCAAAAGAATCTTGCATTGATGGCTCGGTTAGTCGCTCATTGAGCTTCCTCAGTCCCAAGTGCTCTGAAAGCTCCTGAAAGAGGATTTTGATGAAAATACGCGATGATGAAGTTGTATCCTCTTCAGTGAGCCTGATGTAGGCCAGAGCTTGCCATGGAAGTGCATCAGTGCCCAACAAATGGGCAAAGAACTTGGCCACATTTCGGAGCTTGTTGGTCTCCAATCTGTGGATCATAGAGTACTGCTTTACAAAGCAGTCATCAAAATTCTCTTGATATACACGATTGATCATACAAAAT
The DNA here is from genome assembly GCA_950295325.1 of Polytrichum commune. NCBI lineage: Eukaryota > Viridiplantae > Streptophyta > Polytrichopsida > Polytrichales > Polytrichaceae > Polytrichum > Polytrichum commune. The sequence continues at coordinate 45,766,749 of OX485804.1, forward strand.
CGTTGCCCAAGAAGACCATAGTATCGCAGGTACGTCCTCTCCTGACTGCAACACTCTAGAAGCATTACACACAGCTCCATCTGCACCAAAAGTAAAACTTTGGTCACAAACAAAATTTCACATGTCCACAACAAAAATTCACCTCAAATTCCTATGATATTTTCAAGAAAAACTCTGATGTTTAAGAAAAACAATCCTATCAAAGTGATTTGTTCCAACTAGATAACATGACAAAAATAAATGAAATGACCACCTAAACAATTTCTCTCCACCTTCAGTATACACCAAAATTAAGCACAAGAGAAAGGTTGGCAGAAAGCATGACATACTTCTTGACCAGGCTCCAACTTGATCTTGAGGAGTTTATGCCCAGCTTCTTCAAAGTCCACACTGGACATAATAGTAAGATAAATAGTACGCCGCAAGTTAACAAGGTTTGTCTCAGTTTCATCTTGAATTATCATGCGTGCCTCCCTCTCTTCCTCATCTTCTTCCTCTTCCTCATCATCATCCTCGTCTTCATCACCCGACTCTTTCTCACCATCCTCGACTTCACCAGCTGAGTCGTCACCAAGAATCTCTTTCTTGACTGCCTCATACTTTTTCTCATTTTCAATGAAGTTTGGATCCACTTTAAAGATATCTGGAGCACACAAGGAGAAACAGTCAAATTCAGTCGTTGTTAATCAGCATATTCCAACAGTGAAAAGAGTCTAGGAGAGGCAAAACAGGATAAGATTTGGTCACAATACCAGTAAAAAGCATATGCTATAGTGCTTCAACATATTCTGATTATCAACCTATTACATTCCAAACAGCTTATCCACATCCAGTTGGACCTGTGCCCACGTACAGAGGAGAAAAGAGTGGCAAAACAATGCCAACAGTCATTCTAGGTCAATATGAGTGATTAAAGTTTGTGATCATAGTTTGTGTCCTGGTTGCAAAGAGTGGAGATGCAAATTATAGTGTAGGAGGGTAGAAATGTCAATAGACACTAACTTATTATATTTCTACAAGCACTTCTACTTGCTTGATTATTTTACAGGGCATATAATAGTAGTGTGAATAGCAGTGTGGTTCGTGTATAGAGCCCCAAGAAAGAGTGTCTGTAAACATTCGAATTTTTGTAATATGAATGTTGCACATCGCTACACAAAAAGACATTAGAAGCATACCAAGTCCAGTCTCCTGGTCCAAGTCATCATCAAGTGAAAGCTCATGAGTGATCTGGTCCTCCTGTTCAACCAGATCAAGCTCTGGCATTATTGCTGGGAAGCCCTGCACATTATTACAAAAGAACACATGTCAGCTTTGATATTAAAATCTTGTAAGTGTTGTTAGAATAACATGAATAATGACAATAAAGCAGCACCAAGATCCAGAAGGACCTATACTCGATTAAATAGTTTGCATGTGACTTTACAATCATGTACAAACTAAATAGGCCAGCAAGTTTGTAATGTGATTGATCTTGCAGAATATAAACACAATAGATAATGGAAAGTTCATTAAAAAGCCACCTGCAACATCTCAGAAGTTGGGCATTGAAAGACTGAACAAGTAAGATGAAAGCTACTTCAAGTGTTACCTGAAACCGGGCCTTGCGCACAGCAAACAAGCCTTCGATCATGAACTGGACTCGCTTGTCAATTTCTCCCTCATGTAATATTCCACGAAAGCGCTCAAAAATACCTGAGGACATGATTCAACTTTTGCATTAAAATAGGTCCCAACATTGATTGGCTCTTCCACCTCTCACTATCAATTTTCCTTGCATTGAGCTGCCTGCTTTACTTCATGCAGTACATCCAAAGTTCCCAAAATTTGCTGCTCTTGCACAACAACCTTACTCACTCCACATTTAATCAATAGGCTCTGTAGGATACATACTGTGCAACCCTTGTGGCGAAAGATCTTGTAACAGAGAACCAACTTCTTTGATGAAACCGACTGCCACCTGCATTTACAGGATGCAAAAGTTATGAGGTTTATCATACAGTGGAGCAATGAAACACATCCAAATCATTGTCATATAAGTCCTCAACACCATAATCACAATGGATGCACACTTAGTGGCAATGAGGCTCACCTCCACACTGTCGTCTGTAGGCTTCTCCAGTAGAAGTGTGAGAAGCTCAAGGGAAATAATCTCATGTGCTACTTGTTGATTAACAAGATGTGCAACGAATTTGGCTGCTGCTAGCAACACCTGCTTATCATTTCTCTTGAAGGCCCGTCTCAACTGCAGAATGATTCTCTTCAAGAGGAGCTCACCAAGCTCTGGAAACTTTGTGTTCACTACAGCAACTAAAGCTGCAAATACGTGTGTGAAAGTTGGCGAAGCCATTTGTGACTTCATACACGACCTTGCAAACAGGCCTCTCCCTCGAATCAAGTTCTCGGCGAAAAGCTCAGGTATAATGTTCTTAATATTTGATGCGTTGACCTAAACAAACAAACATGGCCACAGTAAACAAACAAACCAAGTAAGTACTTACCCTCTCAAACAGTTTGTAGAAGACAAAGCACACAAACTTTGCATTTGCACTGGAACCTGAATAGGCTACTTGAGAATGTCATGCATGTAATTGCTGGCATGCTTCTTGAATGATGTAAAGAAATTACGACATCACATAGCACACAAATCTGCCAGAAAGTGCTATTACGAATCATCAGCAGACTCATCGTACGATCACACCTCCTTTATCATTTAGGGGTCTTCCTCTCGACCGAATTCTTCCATCTACCAAGATTCAAGTGAAAAAGGTGTGTCCCAATGAAATCATGTTTAGGTTCTCTTTGCATGCCCCTACGCATTAGAACTGCTACTTACTAGTGGCACCCACGGTTTCTCTTCTCCCTCCTCCACCAAGCGAGCTAGAACGTAAATTAATTCGGCATATCAAGCATTTCAGAGAGGTACTGTTTTAAAACCCTACTTTCCACAGACTATATACACGAATATACCGTGTTGACAAGAACATTGGTACTCTTCCGAAGAGCGTCTGATGTCATCTTCTGATACTATGGGGAGCTCTTGTCATCGTAGGGAACAAACATTTCGTAGACAACAAAGTACAAAAATTTGCAAAACCCTACGCATTAAACCTGCTACTACTCCCCACTAGTGGCACCACGGTTCCTCTTCTCCCGGATTCCACCACTTAATTCGACATATCGAACAATTCAGAGGTGTAATGTGTTGAACCCCTAATTTGCAGAGACTATGTAGACGCGTACCTTGTTGACCAGACCATTGATACTCTTGCGAAGGGCATCCCAAGTCATCCTCTGATACTGCGGGGAGCTCTTGTCATCGACATCCCTCATCATCTGTGCCAGCTTAAATGGCGGGATATAAACCCCGCCACTCCTTCCCGGGGCTTTCTCCGCAACCGGGGCAGCCTCCATCTTGACCTCGCCTCCTCGCCCTTCCTCTCCTGCAGCATCCCTCCTATCCCTCCCATCCTTCCTCTCCCTGCCATCTCTCTCCCTATCTCTATCTCTGTCTCTATGTCTATCTCTATCTCTATCCCTGCCGCCCCTGCCATTTCTTACATCCTCCATCTCCCTTCTGTCTTTGCCGCTTCTCAAATCTTCATCTGCCCTAGGGTTCCACCGGTCCTCTCTGTCGCCCTCCACCTCCATCTCCACCCTGCTGTTGTCCCTCCTATGATCCCTACCATGCCTTCTATCCCTATCTCTATTCCTGTCTCTATCCCTCTCATCTCGTCTCTCATCCCTGCCGCTGCTGCGAAAATCCTCCACTCCCGGCTGCCACCGGTCGTCTATCTCCCTTCTTCCTTCGTGTCTGCCACTGTCACTCCTTAACTCTTCTTCCATCCCGACCTCCGCCATCCTGTCTGTATCGAGCTCCAAACTCCAAGCACCCGCGAAACTCTTGATCCTGTAACCCTAATTCTTCTACTCCGAGCTCGTTCCCGAAGCTTAGCTAATGAAGATGGAGCGTTGTGATAGAAGAAGTAAGGTAATGCGTGCCGCCCCCGCCGACCTCATGGCGATGATCCCCGGAGTCTCTTCCAAGTTAGAGCGACCTCAACGTCTCTCCCTCGCCATCGCCATCGCCATCGCCATCTCTCTCTCTAGGCTTGTATACAGTGGGGCTTAGGGCGGGGTCCGAGACCAAAGCAACTCCAATATCCAGCGATCCTACTGGTCGAGAGCCAGGTTTTCGGACCCAAGGAGTTTACACTAGGGTTCGGGTCCGAGAAACTTGGGGTCCTTTTAATTGTTGGACTTTATTTTCGGACTTAAGATTGGATTTAAGCATGAAGATTATTATAGTAGAGGCATTCATAACAGATCATTTAAGAGATTATACGTCATATTTGGAGAAGTATAAGGCGGTGTAAAGTTTTTCCCATGTAAGAAGATAGAAATCGGGAGGACTGCAAATTTTTCGGTAATCTTATTCCTAATTGAAATTATTGTGAATTTTTTATGCCAAAAGTTGGCCTAAACGTATGACCGATGTCTAGAGTATGTCATAACCGCTCATTTTAACCTCTCATTCCTCCTCACTTTAGCACTCAAAACAAGAACTTGTGTCATAGCACTATTGGTTATGCCATGATCAAAAGTTAGTCCCAGCCTTATCAAAATTAGGACACCCTATACATTCCCGAATGAGGTCTTGATTAGGAATAGGTGGATTGACTATTTTTTTAAGGATCACAAGACTTGAAAGTGGTCTACATTTGTTATATAAAGGTTCTAGGTTTGAGTGGTGATCTAATTTGCCAAGGGTATAGAAATTTTATTTGGGGCCATTAATCCATGTATTGGATTAGGTTTTTAATACAATAATGCTAATAATATTTGCGGCATGTATACACCCCCGTTAAGTGTTCTAAATACATGGTGGCAAGATGTTGGCATATAAATTTTATAATGCTTGATGCGTATGTACATGACTATCATTACAAATATATATAATATCTCTCATGACCTCTAGTATTGATTGCCAAAACATTTGTCATTGGTCAACCAAACTATTCTCATCATCGGGAACCTTTCTATAAGCCATGGAGGTTCAAATGTGACCTAGGCACATGGAATGTATATTTTGTGTACTAGAAGTGAATGTTTATGTGTCATCCATGTCAATATTGTACTATGTATCATACACCTTATGTGGTACACCCTACATGGTGGGGGTAGTATGATAGTTAGAGCAATATGAAGAGAAGTTGAACCGATGTGTAAATAAAATATGTGGTATTTGTTGTGATGTTGGGAAGTGCATATGTAGATATTGTGGTGTGTGAGATCTTGTAGTCCAGGTCCATTAAAAGAAACTCTTTTACATTTGAGTCTAACCATTTGGTGTGTAATAACCAAGTTTGTATTCACACTACATACTATACACTCTGCATACCAAATAAATGACAGTCCTCGTGTGGTTAAAATAAGAGGAGTATTCTCTTGAGTGGGGATCGTTGAGATTTGGCAGGGAAGTGATGCCACATTCGCATTACTTCATTCTTTCATATTTTGGACCTAGACCCTAGTGTAAAGTTGGGTCCAAAAATTTCTCTCAACCAATAATGTTCAATTTTGGAGTTTCTTTGGTCTTGGATCCTAGTGGAAAACCTGCCCTAAGATATTTGGGAATTAATGGGTTTGTTTTTAAGCTCTCCAACTTCTACAAATTAGAAAATCCAACGAACTTGTGTTGCTTTAACAATCTATGATGAAGCATCAACAAAACCGGAATTGAAAATCAAACCTCCACTTATTTAATAATGGTTCTCAAAAGTGTGTGTTTGTTGATGCCTAAACTGACTTCATTAGGACCTCCTCTTAATTGTGTTCACTACTGAGTGTGGAGTATATAAGGTTTGTAGACATAGTCCAATCTCGTTTAAGCATGTGTCCCCACCCACCACAAGGTAGGCAGTAAACCCCACCCTACACCAAGAGAATTCTTGAGCATGGTAGGGCCAACGGGCTCAAATTCACGTTGGATTGCCCGACATTGGTTTTTCTTTTCTTTCTAAGCATGTGTCTTTATGGTGTGTGTTCTTTGATCTTCACCTAACCACACAACAATCAAATATAGGGGTCTGATCAAGGGAAATAACCAAATAGCACATGCATACCTGAGGGTCTAGGTCTAAGGTATGCAAAAATAAAGTGGTGCTAATGTGGCACCGCTTTCCCACCAAATCTCATTAGTCCCAACTTAAGGAAAATCAATGCTACTCTTAGGTTGAAGACACCAATCTTCAAGCTTGGATCTAATCTTGAGTCCCAAAGGTTGGTTCATTGAAGGATGTTTTGGACCTTGGGTATGTTGGACATGGACTATGTATAGGGTTTATTTGGGTCGAGGAGAGGCATTCCCAAAATTAAGGACCTATTGCTGAGGGCAGTAGCCCAAGGTGTAGACTTGCAATTCCGGGAATGCCCTCTCCTTGAGCCCTACAACTGAAATTCAAGTATATTTTGGGTTTATACATCATTTATGGACAATTCTAACTGCCATGCTTAAAAATATGGATTGATCACAATGCATTATGCCACATGTAATGGGCATAGGGCATTTAAGGCACATAATGCCCCATCACATACAATTGGGGCATTATGCTATATAAGGAAAAAATATTTACAAAGGGGAATCGGTCCTAGTTCTTCATATATGATGTACACCCACTCTAAGAAGTAGTCAAACGATTGCAAGTTTTTTTCAAGGATGTTTTCCCTCAATCATAAATATATAAATATATATAATTCTACTTGAAACTAGTGAAAGTTTACACCATCTCGACAAAACCTATCAAATCTATGTATCACAATCTTTTTTAATGGACCTTGAAGTGGTTGGAACCCTGAAATCTTCCTTTGTAACAAAAGTTTTATAATTTGTAACTTCTATAATTGGTGAAGATCAAGTGCTTTTTATATATTTTGGAACCTTAAATATGTATTCTTAAAGGAAAATCTTCTAAACTGATTTAGTGAATATCGAGGACTTTGATCCTTATAAGTTCTTAGTGGCCATGGTATTAAATAAGTTTCTTCCTATAAAGATTTACATTAAAAAACATACACAGTGCCACATTATATAAACTATACACAAGTTTACATTTATCCTTATATACATTTTTACAAGGAAAAGTTATGAAAATCTAGCAAACTTCCTCTATATTGTGCTCCTTTAACTTCCTTATTGGAATGTAAATTGGGGCATCTACAATGTGCCTTTCCCTTGGGTGAAGTATCATGAGATTTTATCTCATATTCACAAACCATTTCATCATCTAAATCCATGTCTCTAGCAACAAAGCCATGGTGCTCGCTGCCACCTACCACAATCGTGGCCACCATGCCACTGAATAGCTGCACATGAACACAAATCAATGCCATCGTCATTATTTGCAATTTCCTCTAAACAATCCTCATCTCACCATTAATTTTGCATACCTAACTAGCATTGCCATACGCATCGCTTTCCAAATCATTCTCCTCGTCATCCTCCAATGATTGTACTACATTCCTCCCTTCAAATCTATGAACTAGTGCTAGTATTTGTTGAGCATTAAAATACCTCGTGGTACGGTGGTAGGATATATAATGTCAAAGAAGACGTTTAAGAAGTCATCCATTTTTACATCACGTGGAGTCATCATAATTCTACAAATAGAAGCAACCCTTCTCACATCCATTCCATTAAATTGAAGAGGAAAAATCCATGTGGGATTTTAATAGAGTTGCCCGCCTCTACACTTAGAAAACAATGCTCCACTAAGGCTCACACTCAAATGTTTTTTTCATACAAAACCTTGCTTATTGATGAGCCCTTTGCAAGATGTGTTGTGCAAAAGGCTTGCTCTATTTTTTAAGCCAACCTCCCCAAAACTTTGCATACTTCAATTTTATCTCATTCGTGCCTCAAATAGAAATGTTTGGGTGCACAAATTCAAAGTGATCCTGACCATTATCTTCCAAACAATAACCCACTATACCAAGAAACGTATGCAAGCCTTCATCTCTTAAATTCTTGCATGAGACAATATGATCAACAAGAGGATCATGCTCCCACCCAAGAGTTGCTTTGATCTTCTTACTCAACATAGGAGGACTATTAAAATTGTCCTTCAAAACCATTTGGAAATGCAAATAGGTAAGAATTCCACCTCTCTCCGCTGCACACAACCCTCCAAGGCATTCTTATTCAATGAAGCTCCTTATAACAACCGACTGCCAAATATCAATGTCTAAACCTTTTGTTGCAATGATAGCACTAACCTCAACGTATTTCACGTTGCTCTAGCTCTTTGTTGACCCTAGGCTTTAGCAACAACTTTGACACTACTTGTTATGAATGGCATTGCAATTTGTAAGCCATTAAGTGCACATCTCCATCAAATAACCTACCTTCAAGTTGCAAACCATGCCAAACAAGCAAACCCTCTACATTGTTGCAAGTAGCCTCTTATAAGCATCTAACAAGCAGTGAAACACTTCCTTCTAAATTATTGTTTCTAAAGAGCCCGCCACATGCCATGCCAATTAAGCTTCTTATACCCCACGTTGATATTAAACCATCCAACTAGGGATTATTTTTTCCTAGTGATATATGAGTCACCTAGTACATCTAATGAAGTGAAAAAAATACTACTTATTCCCAATGTATAGAGTAAGTCTAATATTCACCCTTTATAACTTTCTATCGTATGGTTTTTCTTTTCAAAGGTCTTTAATTTATGTTTTGTGATATATCGTTAATTTGAGTTGAAGTCCATGCATTGAGGGGTTAAATCTTCACCCTTGAAGCATGAGGGTTAAGGGTAAAGCAATTTCTAAGATGTGTTATACAATAACATTTCCAATGACATTTTTGAGATTTCTTCAAAGGTGACATGATATTCTCACACACGTCTAGAAAACTTATTGTATTTAGGCATTGATTGCACCCATAACTAGCAACGCTTATTTCTTACACGTTGTAGGTATGGAAGAATGTCAATCCTACATGCATATTGAAAGCATACTAAAAAATGCTATTTATTGATATGAAACCAGATTTGACATGAAAGTCTTAATAGTTAATGGGGAGGAAAGGAAGTAGATAGAATGGTTATGGAATGAACTATGACTCTCACAACTTTGGGAACAAGGTGTTTTTCTTATCATGTGGACAAGTGTACAATGGCATTTTTGAACTCGCAGTGGGAATTTCACATTTGCCAACTTTGATAGCCTCCCAAGGGCTAAAAAATGGTAATTTACCACAAGTGTATTAAGACATGGTTTGCAAGTCCCAAGGACCGAACTTTAAAGGACCAAGCCTAACAATAAAAGCAAAAGCAAGACATTCTTTATTTTATTTTTTTCCCACCCTAACTTTATTATACTACATTTGTTTAAGCCTTCAATATATAACTTAGAAGTTAATCTTTTGGGAAGGATATTGAGAATTTGTTACGATTTCAAAGAATTTACATATATACACTACAATGATTTTATTTATTTATTTTTTGGTTGAAGATTACTAGATGGAATTCTCATAGAAGGACAAAATGGGACAAAACTCCATTTAATACATGACACCGTGTCTTACTAAGGTTTTCGTCTGTTTTGGAGGACACAAAGTGGACAATCTCGGGGAGGTCACTCCCTCTTTAATTGATGCATACATGTGCACTCATGACTTATTTATTAGGGGGTTATTTAACTTGCATAAAATATTATGAGGTATGGTATTTTGCAAAATAAAGGTAAATGCTTGTATTTTAATACACCCTATCCGTAATTATAATTTATGGGGAAATCTTTTTAAAATACCTTATTTTACTTATACTGCCAAATTTTTTTGAAAAAAAGATTGCAATTCAAACAACGCATTGAACTTTTCCCTTCCGGCACGTAGGTAGAGAACATGAACTCCACATTGGATATGTTGGTCTAGTAACGTTCAAGCCAACTAGCCTGCGAAGTCATCCATCCAAGCTTTTTCAACATAAAATTAGCTCTTTTCATCCACAAGCACAAACCCTACCCTAGACCAGCGACCCATAGTAATTGTTTCCACGCTATTTTACATATATTGCTTAGATAAAATAGACCATTAAATGTGATGGTATTTTACATGTAAACATGCTTCATTATTTTATAACTCCTTGTATTATATGAACATTTTTTGCAAAATTTATCTACAATGAATATATTAGACCTTTTTTTTTTATTGCATGTTGTTTTTATGATTTTCACTAGTGACCTCCATGAGGGACAATCTCTAGTAGACCTTTGAGAAGTAGTGTTGTTATCCTATGAGGGCATATATTAAAGGTAAAAATCATTAGCATATCAATTTAGACAATATTTTATGTGAATAATAAATTTTCTACTAATTTTGATTCAAGTTAAGAAATTTGAAGTCATTGATATATGAAGCTTCTACAATTAATTAAAAAGTAAACTATGTTTTAAGAAAAAAAAAATTAAAGCGGTACATGGGGATATACTTTGAGAAACTTCAAATGAGTCAGTTAACCTTGAAGGCCATCATTATCATCTATTAAGTCAAACTCGAGGGTTTAGTAAATTGATGACTTACTAATATCCTACTAAAACGGGCCTACTAAAATCCTTCATTACACCTAGGTTAAGACGCACCAAGTTGGTTAATAATTTATAATGAAATAGGAGGAACATTTTTGACAAGCATGTGTTCTTCATGTTCTTCATCATGTGCTAGTTGCTATGAAATTATGTAGAATTGGAGATAATTTGAGTCTATTTGCACCATATGATAGCATGAGTTGCATTTTTGATCAGTTTCTAGTAATATCTAAAATTTATACTTTCAAAGAGCTTTCAACAAATCCAAAGTATGCAAATGCATAATGGTGTGAGAAACACCTATCGGTTCTACACTTACATGTTGTGTGGGCCATTTCTTGGAACCACAGATGTTGCGATCTTCTTTATTTATTATTTATTTACAACTGAGAAGATACCAAGATTTCATAAACAGTTTGTATGCATAGTAAAGAAAGAGACATGTCACACAACTTTACCAAGTAGAAAAGGTTATGCCACTATGTAAGTAAAAGGGTAATTGGAACATTTTAGTGTAGAACTTTGCACATGTCATAAGACAAGGCTTCACCTAACATTTAGCAATATAATTTGATCTTCAAAGATAGGTCTAATACTAAAAGTACAAATGATTAATGACCCAGTGGTACATGCAAAGATTAATGCCATGTGAAGACCTGGTATGTTCAAACTTCAAACTTGCTCATGAACCAATGAAATTCGATGGGCCTGACTTGAAAGTTGCCTTGGCAACACCAAAGTCTTGATAGGTCAAAGTGTTTGATACCAAAACTCAACAAAAACACACGTTGCAACAAAAACACATGGCTATTTGCCACTCCTTTATTCTCTTGATCACGTGAAAAACACATCCTTAACCTAAAACTAATGTAGAATGAGTCCTTGATGATTATCCTCCCTAAGCTCCTCTTGAATAATATACAACTACACTTTGGTGATGCTAGCTTCAATGTAAATTCATTACAAAACATCATGGAGCCTAAATCCTAAAATTCCTAGTATGTGACAATCTATGTATTACACACCACAAGTCCTTCAACATCTTGACATTTTTTTCCTAATCTAAGGCCGTATTTGTTTGTCGTATGATTGATTGAGACATCAATTACCCTTCGAAAAGCTCATAATCTCTTGTACATCTTCCATCCGCTTGTTGTTCTTGAGAGCCTACCAACTTTCTACATTTTTTCCTCTTGTACACCTATTTACGAATTGGTGGAGAGGGCAAGTTGCAATCTTACCCCCTCATTTGCATGAAATGGATTACACATTAAGGGCAAGTTATGATCAAACGGTCCCTCAGTGGACATTGTTAGATCTAACTTCACCTTGGGCATTGAAAAAGTGACCTCTTCGCTCACATTTTTGTGTGAGCTCATGAAATCAACCACATGAGTGTGGCCTACGTTTTCAGCAAAAGACGGTACATATCTGTATGGGTTTACGGGTGGATGCCAAGGGTTTAGCCTCGACAATGACAAATTATTGTCAAGATTCATATTAGATTGCCAATCATCCTCTTTGCATGGCACAATGACTTCTCCTACATATGGATCATGTAATGCTTTAAAACTTTGCATGTCAACTCCATGGCATTGCAAATTTGGCTCTTCTTCTCGGCTCAATATCTTGGTTATTGATTGAAAATTTGATAACTCAAGGGTCTGCAAAACATATACATTAGGTAATGTCAAGTTCAATGGCTTTAATATAAGCTATCCTTTTGGGTATCATGACTTGAAAATGTCATAGCGGGCCTAATGAACCTTCTTGATAGGAATCCATGGCTAGAAGCTTTCAAAATTGATATACATAAATTGCATGTCCTTGGGGGCAAAATTAGTAATCATAAATTGCTCTTTGTAGATATCTATGCACTCCATATGCAATTATTCTAACTTCTACCAATAATTTACCCCAATTTCATTCTACAATTAGGTCTATACATGATCATGCATAAATAAGATTATAACATTCCTGAGGAAGATATAGAGACAAATGATAAAAGGGATAATGAAATAATACAAGAAAAACACTTTGTCATTTTGGGACTATCCCAAGCACAAAATAATAATGGTCTCCCACTAAGGATAATTTTTTGTTGCAAGGAAAATTGTTTGGTTTGGGAAATTATAAGAAAAAAAAACGATGATAGCAACACATGGCTTAAGAAAAGAAGAGAAAAAACAATGCAATCTAGGAAGTGAAAATTCCATCTACACGCACCTGGTCTGATCGTTCCATGGAGAAATTGTGTCCGGCCTCAACATTGCCATACTTGTGACTTTGTACATCATAAGACTTTTCCAAGTCCACGCCAAAAGTATCCTTTGTAATGACGTTGTGCATTACATGATTGTTGAGGATTTCTTCATAACCGTGTGTCGTGTTTTGGAAGACTCCTGGCTTCGTTCCTTGTTCTTTGCTCAACTTTGTCAACGCCTCGAGTGCCACTAATTCCCTCCGAAATTGCTCCAAATCCACGTCGTCAAGCGCGTTTGTTTGCTTTTGCTCTACTTTCTTGAGAATGTCTTCAAATATTGTAGTGGATGGCCATTGAGGGTTGTTTTGCATTGCTCCACCTCTCCAGTTATATTTGACATCTAATCGCATAATGGGCAAGAAATAGTCTCATTAATAATTGATTGGAGCCTAAAACTTAAAGATGCAACAAAGCTCAATTTGAGCTCCTTTTTTAAAGGTCGGACTCATTGAAAGAGACATAGTGTCAATAGTTTGAAATTCTTTTAAAAGCAAAACTATAATTGAGTAAATTGAATACACTTACTTGTTTGTAGACCACCACGTGAATGCTTCTCACTCCTATACATCTGCAAAAATTAACGCAAAATTTACCAACACAAAATACTAGCAAAATAATCAACACTTTTGAATTGCATGCCATATCATCTTTGAAGAATCTTTTCAAAAAATTTAAGTGTATATTTCTAGTACTACAATCCAAGCGACTTCCAATGTGAGCAAATTGTAAACATCTATAGAACATCACAAATAACTCTACAGATGAAATTATATCAGCTCAAGAGCCTATACAAACATCCTATATTGGACACCAACAATATGTGGTTTTGATGGCCTTACAGTGGCCTAATGCACACTCACTTTAGATCACGTATTTTATTGTAAGTCATGTACCTGAAGGTGACTTTTTACATGTGCGAGAGTTAGCCCGTCCACATTCATGAGCTGCAAGACCCGCTTGGGTGTCGCTGCTGCACACAAAATTAGATATTAAGTCCGTCATCAGTATGGAATCGTGATACACAGGCTACATCACAAGTTGATTTTAATTCAAGATTAAATTATGGTGCAATCCCACAGAAGGCATTGGTCTCATTTCATCTTGCACAGATTACAGTAGCCTTCTTAGGATGAGGAATTAGGTGCTTCCGTAACCAATTTGGTTTGCATAGATCCAAAGCAACCTACTCCAAGTCACTCTGCTTTAGCTTTGTGATTAGATTCGAATTGGTGTTAGACTGCCGATTCATTGCATACTCAGTTTATATTAGGGTTTAGTATGTTTCTGGAAGTTAGGTTGCGTTGTGTGCCCCGATGTTAATGTCTTTAAGACCTGGTTTGATGTGTCTAGTAGAACATTTAATATAAGAAGTTTTCATGGGTAATTTGGAGTTGCTTTCGTATTTCAAACACCATCATCTTGAAGATTCGAGATTCTTGTAAGAAATTTTATGAATTACTATCTTATTCTTGACGTGAACATAACTAGGGTCTGGATGGCAACTTCCAGAAAATTACTTGTAATCAAATAGTTCTCAACACGTAGACCGATTCAGAAACGAAATGGTGGCAATGGATTAGATCAAATCCCTCTTGAGTCTTTCCAAGCATGTTGCTTTGTGAAATACCAAATTATAATCCTTCCATTAGGAGCATAATTTAGAAACCTCCAGAAGGTTTCATTAACTGCAGACAGGAAAGTAGGGTTTAGTAGGGTTCTGGAAGCTTCTGTTACAAGGTTCACAAATCTGTGCTAAAAAGAAGATGTCAAAGATGACGACGATCATGGTACTGATCGATGCATCGCAGAAGGTTGTGATCCCAACATCATCGATCGTCTGTGATTCCATGCTCCAATTTTATGACGTACTTACAGATCAGTAAAATTAGAAAATTGTTATGCAGACAAGCAGAAGAATTTGTTTGGGAATTGGTTGGAGAATTGCAGAATCTGAAATGAAATTGGATAGGCGCTGCTTACTTTTGTGGCCACCGAGACGCTCGACAGCGGAGATGAAGTTGTGGTGCATGTCTGGTGTCCATCGGAGCTTGGGTGCGGCGGATCGCACATACTTGCGAGCTGCCTTCTCCCTCCTCCTCCTTGCAGGACCGCCACCTTGGTCGACCTTGCAGTAATCCTGATCCATCTCATCATGGCCACCCCCCATGTCCGAGTCGATTGGCGACAAATCTTCCTGAAAGCATCGAGGAGCCGGAGGAGCTGCTCCAGGGTGAATTCTTCGTCCATGACCACCGCCACCGCTTTCCACCACCACACCATGAAGATGAGGATGAGGATGATGATGCCTTGGCCTCAATCCTTGTAGCAGCTCCATATTCCCAAGTGACCTTCAACTAATCCTCTTCTTCTTCCAGCTTCTGTCCCGCTTCGGTCCCACTTCTGCAAAGGTGCAGCTAGCACTAAAATTTCTCCTCAGAAACGATCCACTCGCGAACCTAACCTAGAAACTGTACGTATCACTCAATAAACCCTGCAATTCTCTCGAATTAATAATCGCTCGCATATACACCTTGCAGGTTGCAATATGAACTTGTCAATCCGATTCGCTTCTGAATGTGAACTTGACCTCTGGTAATCTTGCAGGTCCAGAAGCTTTAGATAGATAGGTGAGAAGAATTTTGGCGTGCTGGGCACGTCGTAGCTCTCCTTCACCGAAGCACAGGTGGTAGTAACCTGCCGACGGACAGCTTGCAGACGATGATGGTTTTTCTGCTGCTACCGATAAGTATAGTTACCGATACTACCAATTTCAACTAGTCTTCTTCTTCTCCTAATTTGTCCTCCGAGCAAGTGGGCGGGGAAGAAGGGTTTTCCCATCTATTTGCCGACCTTACGGGCCGGATTGACCTTACGACACTCCTAACCTAGTCTCCACGCAGACGTAGACAACATGCAATCTATATACCTATTTCATCAGCAGAGTTACGGTTTGTCAGTAAGATGAGTGATATTGAGGATACAACCAAATCGGTGTGCACATGATGCTACCACCTTGGATCACATGAGCAACTCATGATTCAACCTTCACAATATTACTCAACCGGAACTCTATCGCAGCTTCTTCTTTCTACCCACTCAAGGACGAGCTATAAATTAACTAAGCGATTGCTATGAACTGATGTAAAGAACTGGACTGCTCCCGGTTACGCGCCAAGCCTGGATCGAATTTGGCGTAGTGCAGAAATTGCAGGAATTGGTGGCAGATTCATATGGGAACTATATATGACTGCACAAATCAGCGTAATGCATATATATACGTGTATGTGTGTGTGTGTGTGTGTGTATATATGTATATATATATATATATATACATATGCCCAGTGCTGCACCGATGGAGTCGGTGTCGGCGGGCGGGTGGTCACGAATTGGTGAGACTCTAATTCCGTCCGCCCACAACCTGTGTGCAGACAAACTCGATCGATGAATCAAATGCGTTGGTACTCTAACCGCATCGCTCGCTCGATCGATCGATCAATCAATCGTCTCGTACTACTGCGGCTGCGGCTGGCGATTGGAGGTGGTCGGCAGTGATCCCGACGTAACTGTGGAGGATCGATGTTCCTGGAAGGAGCCCGGACTGTGTTCGCTGCTCAGGTTATGTTTGGTGTGTCGGCCATGTGCTGATGATGCAGATGTTTATGTAGTTGAGATTGGAGCATTCGGTATTAACTTGACGACATCCGGTTCGGTTAGTCGCTCTCTTCTTCTTGAAGGCCACCGATCGAATTGCAAGGAAGGAAGGAAGCAGGGAAGCAGGAGTACTCACCGCAGTATCCTATATCATGCTTGACGAATTCATCAGTAATTTTTTTTATCGTTAATCTTCTACAAGCAGAGCCAGCCCACAATTTTAAAGTTGTTGCCCATGATTTCTGGGTGTAGTAAATTGCACTTGGTTTTTTCTAGAATTTGCCGATTGGCCCCCCGGCATTCCACCGACAGATGGTAGCTTCGTGCTCACGCCATAAAGGTGATAACTTGAAAGGTAAAATTAGAAGGTGACAGTGTGTGTGTGTGTGAGAGAGAGAGAGGAGTCATTCGGCCGTCCGTCTCTCTGTCTCCCTTCCGGACCCACCGGACGCTAATTAATAAATATCAAATAATATAATTCTTGGATAGAAGGCCCATTAGGCCCTCTCTCACTATACACTATATGGACTGGTTACTATGAGGAATTGTTAGTCTTTTTGACATCATCCTGATATACTGTTAGTCCCATTATTTTGTAAAATTTAATCTAACTTAATTTTTTCTTCACTAGAATGTACTAAGATATTGTGTCCATGTTCCCAATGATGCATTCTCAAGTTTTTTGAATCACGTTAGTATGTTTCCAATGCTATATTCCCAAAGTTTCTAACATACCGACAATTGTTCTTGTGTTCCCATTGGTGTGTTCCCAATGACATGTTCCCATCTTTCCAATGGCACATTCTCATGTTCTCCTAATATCGTGTCTCGGAAGTTTCCAATTTGTTCCCAATGGGTTTCCAATTTGTGTCCCAATTAGGTGGCCTAATATTAATTGATCTTCACAATGTTTAAGTTGGAGATTGGATTATTAGTTGATAATAATATCCAATGGGTATCCAATAGGCATTTGGAAGTCATTTAAAACCTTTGTTTTTTTGAGATTATAGCACTGCAAGCTTTGTAAAAGTGGGATAAAATGAAGATTCTCAAACTAGAAATTATAGTAGTATATTCAAACCCTGGGTATGCAACTCCCGTATTATATGGTCCTGATTATAATCACTTATAATGCGTTTTAGTCCAATATTGAGTGATACAATTTGTTTTAATGTAGGAAACCCTTGTAGCCCTTCTAACAAGGAATCCAAAAATGTAATTATATATAGGAAATGAATATATTTTGAAGCATATAATTGCATTAAAAACCTAATTATATGATTTTTTTAATACAAGTACCATAGGTCAAACTACCCAACTTTTTGGACTTTTTAATAAAATTTTAACATTGTGAATGAATTATAATTTTAATGGGAGGCTTAATAAATATGCAACCCAACTTTTTTTTCATCTCATTTATTTAATTTGGTCTTCACCCAACTTTTTTTTCATCTCATTTTATTTAATTTGGTCTTTACCCAACTTTTTTTTCATCTCATTTTATTTAATTTGGTATTCACCCAACTTTTTGATCATTTTAATTTGATATAATTTGATATAATTTTTACAAAAGCCGTCCTCTAAGCCGTTTTAAGTACGATGCCCCCTGCGTATAATATGGGAGTTGCGTACCCGGGATTCAAACTTGCTCATGTAATGTAATTTGCATCATAAATTCTCATAAGCATTTAAACTATCATTGTTAAAAGAGTCAAACATTGAAACAACATTATATATTCATTCCTATCAGCAAACTTTGTATCATATTTTAGGTTTAGATCTATTTTCATATCAATAAATGTGTCAAGTCATACTACTACCTTCTATAAAAAAAAAGTAGACTTATTTTGTAGCATAATGGAGAAAAATCATGTTATACACAACTAATTGAAAAGTTTACATAAATATCACATAATAATTTTACACTTGGAAATTTGTGGTGCGTAATTGAATAAGTTTTGATTTGTTTTTGGGCAATTTTACATCAAGTTTGTCACTTTTGTTATAATAAGTTTAACATAAACTACAAGGCTACTCAAAACATAAGCTTAGCACCATCCACATAACTTTCCCATTCTCCCAAACCACGACACATGTACGGTGGAGTTGTTTACAAGAGAAATGCTTGACTATTCTAGACTTCTCCCTTTCTCACATCCACGCCTTTACTGTTTTACATCTTTCCCAAAAAAGCTTTCAATTTCTCTCAAGGAAATACTACTCAAACAAGTGCTTTCAAAAGGGTCGTTTTGGAGCTTTCACCCCATAGCAGCACATTGAGAGTGCATGTATAATGCAGAGGTCAATGTCGAGCACAACTACCTAGTACCCTCTAAGGTTGAGGCATCTATAACCGATAAAATACGAGAATTTGCATACGTTTAGGAGGATAAGTGGGGAATTATTTTTCTTACAAAGAGAAATTAATTCTAAGGAGAATGCAACCTTCTTATTTTCCATAAATATGGAAATTGCTACAATTATTGAAGTGGTAAAGTTAGGGTAACACATAGTCGACCTATAGGTTAACCCATAGCCGCTCATCTAAATTCTAATGCTTGGCTCCAATAGTTGTCAAAACTTTTATGAAGGTAATCAATCACAAGCTGCCAACACATATTAAGCCTTCACTTCGTTCACCTAACAAATATAGATCTCATCCATGTGAACATTACATGACCTTAATGAGTAGTTAAATGGACCTAGTTGACTATGAATGCCTTGACCTTACTATTCATCTTCACTCCATTTGTGGTTTGAGTAACTAGGCTGTTTTATTGTTTGAAGTGATTTTTTTATATTTTGATTTTATTTTATTTTCACAGATCGAAACTGGGCCCTGGCCTTAGAACAAATCAGAAAATGAATAACAATTTGTGGCTGTATTTAAAGACAAAGAAAATTCAACACACCAGTACTTACTGTCTATATCAGTCATGGAGATTGATCTGGATAGCAATTCAGGTATTACTGTGGAAACCCAGAATTAAGTACATGAGGAGCAATGAGTTTGGGGATTGAGCAAATTCAAGTTTCAACTCTTAAAAATAAATATTCTTAATGTTGGTCATGTCAACTATGTACTCGATTCT
The DNA here is from genome assembly GCA_950295325.1 of Polytrichum commune. Taxonomy (NCBI): domain Eukaryota; kingdom Viridiplantae; phylum Streptophyta; class Polytrichopsida; order Polytrichales; family Polytrichaceae; genus Polytrichum; species Polytrichum commune. The sequence continues at coordinate 45,786,345 of OX485804.1, forward strand.
CAACTTCCAGGTCAATTCAAAAGGAATGCAGGTTTTTTCTCCGGTCTGGTCTGGTCCAGAATTTAAGTGTCATAGACGACCTCAGCTCATGAGAGAATAAGTTACATCAACAGTAAAGAGACAATTCCCAACCAAATAAGGTATATTCACTCACAAGATTCCTGGCAATTCATCTGAATCCTGATCACCGAATTGGGGATCACATTTCCATGTAAGTTAACCCTAAATTAAGGGTCACATACTGTAGTACTCTTGACTGACTTTAAGCGCATATTTTAGTATTTTGCAGTTTATGCACCGTCAGATGAATTCTTTCTTGACTTTTGCATGCAAGTCCTTACTCTCAACAGTCTGCCCCGTGTAAGTACTTACTGTAGTGATAATGATGGAATTTGAGTTTAGTCCAGGATGATTTCTAGCCTGGAGTACCCTTGGTTTACAGACTAGGTATTTGTTGTGATGCGGTCATGGCTAATTCAATTACTTATCTTAATCCAGTAAAAATCTTTACTATGAATATGAATAAGATATCTACATGAGCTCCAAAAACTATGAGGAAAGTAGTTGTGGCATCGATTTGGATTTGTTAACATCTCGTATTAATCGCATGTTTCATACCTTAGGAGAAGTGAACTTAGTTAGAAAAGTTCAATATTTAAGGGGTATTTAAGATCCACTGTCCTCAGATAGTCACCTACTCCTTTTTAAGAATGAGATAAGTAATTGTATTAGACATGTCTACCTTATATGCCATGTTGGCAAGAGAACAACTGTTTAGAAATCGGCTACGTAAAGAGAGAGACAAGTCACTTCGATATTACCACCGCCATCTTGAATTATGATGTTGCTTCATCTTCAAGTTAGTCTAATTATATCGTGCGCTTAGACGGCTTAACCTTTGAATTCCGAAAGGCCTTGGGTTTGAGCCATCTTTATCGGATATCTATATGTCAAATCAAAAGCATGTCCATCATCGGTATTTCTGGCTCTCGGTGGTTCTTTTTGAGCACGGTCCCAATCGGAGGGTCCAGTGTCACGACCAGAATTTACATTTCTAAATGCAATGAAAATTCATCTGGTTTCAAAACAAAACAAAGCCCAAACCGAAAACAAAAAAAAGAAAAAAGAAAAAGCACTCAAGATTATTGCAATGTAGTTCCAGGGAAGGAAACTAAATCACGGGAAAATATTCTCTGAAGGTGAATTGCATCATCCCTTCCCTGTTGTGGGTACTGGATTCTTAATCGGTTCGGTGGAAATCATAGGGACGGTACTTTCACCTCCTCAACACGGATCTAGTCTCGAGACTAGCACAATTTTGTATTGTTCTAATTATAGCAACTTTGTCACCGAACTTGATCAGCATTGCAACACTAACTTCTCAATATTCCTCCAATATTCCCTCATGCCAGGACCTTGAAGAGGTCGGGAGGGAATTGGAATAGCGGGCGATATAGAATCAAACCACATTTGAGCTCAACATTGACTCTGGGGCTTGCTGCAAGTGCATGGGTCTAAGTTTTAAAAGTTACTCACCGAACTTGAGCATGGAGACATCTCTCTTCCCAACAATACTTGAAGTTGTAATTCCTGAATAATATCACGGAGGGAATCATGATCATTCAGTTGATTATTTCCAGTATGGTACTAGTACTGCTCGCTCTCCCACCGCTTGAAGAGGTAGGAGGGATTTCAAAATCGTGTGTTAGCGAGCGGCGGGACTAATCAGAAGCCCACTAAAAGTGCCACCTTGGGGGAAGAACATTGCAAGTTTGTTTTCTTGCCTCCTTTTTACGGGCCCTAGTTTTTATTTATTTTTTAATCTGGGAGAAGAGGATGCGTTGCGTGTCGACCATGTACTGTTTGTAGTAGTTCCACCAGATTTCACCAGCTCCTGAAGGCAATTAATTGATGATCATCTTCGAGGCAATCGATCGAAGCCTGCCTACCTGCATGGGCCCATCTTCCCATACCAATTACGGCGGAGATGTGTAGATTCACCTAGTTAGTTAGCTGCTCATTCTGATGCTAATCTATATGACTAGCGCATGATCCAAGTTCATGATCCAAGCTCCCAGGTGGCAGTGACGTAACTAGCTAACTCATGTGGTGAGTTTCATTCCAAGAGAATGATGCATAATGCATGACCAGCCACAATTAAATGGAAAAAAACTAATTACGGTGGATACATATGTATACTTATAATGAATTGTGTGCAGCATGACTTATAATCACTGGGTTAGGTATTGCTGAACGTTTTAGCGTAGATGCCCAAGAGTGGATAGTATAGTTGAATTCTGCCAACCTCAGTTTCTGACTAGACATTCAGATAAAAAGTCGAAAAAGTGGTAATCAATCAACGAAGTAGTCTTCTGTCTATCACTTACGGTCCTAAGTTGTAGTTGCAGGCTATGTAGCTGATCGGGAGAGTGAAGGATTTGAAGATGCCTACCGGTCACCCATGCCATGATCTGAATGATAGATGGCAAAACTATATATCAGTTCGAGGTCGAGTTTCACCTTCGACTCATCTTCATAGACCTGCCAATACAAACCATTGAATGAGCTAGAGGAAAACATGACCAGCTTGCACGAGAATGAAGATTCAGCCAGCAGGGTTCATTTCGTTGCATTTCGTTGCATCCAAAATCCATGATGAGTACTTTAAGAAGCCCCCTCGAAGCAGCATCCTCAATCCACAAGAAGTGAAAGCATTCATCACCAAAAATGTGGTCAGATTCTTCGATGACTACTTCAAGCAGTGAGAAGTCGATCCGATTAGTTAATGAGTAATTTCAAGGCAATCTGTCCTGCAGGAAGCCTGAAACAAACTTGGTCAAAATCGCGGGTGAGGTAGCGTCACCGGGAATTCGGTGGGCCGAGTCGGGATCCGGTGGAATGGGTGGAAACCGAGGAACTCAAAACACCTTTAGAACAATTAACAACTAATTTATTGTGCTAACAGAATGAGTTATAGCTATCTATCCCGTAGCAGCTGCGCCTACAGACAGGTACCAGTGATTATGTGGATATATGAGCTCAGAATCAGATCGACTGAGTTAGTACTAGGTAGATATGCCTAGCTCCATTCCTTCCCTTCATTCCATAGCAGGACATGAGATTGCCACTTCACAATTCTCATCGCCTACGTTATACTACTTACATGAATCGGAGGGGAGCCTGCTCCTCGCTCATCTACAGTTCGTGTTGATCTGCTCATTTGCAGACCACTGCTGCATGTAGAACTTAATTACAATCAGCTCAGAAAAGGCAAAAACTTCTACTTTTTACTCATTCTTTAGTATTTAGCCGTGCGGTCCCTGTGCAGTCACCGAAGTGTTGACTGAATAACAGACAGTTTGGTTGTGTCACGACAAAGATGATGATGTACTCTTATAGTCGGTTTTTGGGTGTTTGGGAAACCATGACAGGCACAGGTTAATTAATCAAACTCACTTTAATTTGGCAGCAGCTTCGATCGTTCGCTCTTACCGCCACCCACTTAACAAATTAATTAGCTCTCAAGCTATATATAACTTGAGTGTGCAGCTTGAAACCAGAACACTGTTTATGGTATTTAGTGTTGCATGCGTAAGAGTGTCACTTTATACCCTATTTTTGAGATGTATGCTAGATTACATTAATGATCAACAACTTCTCCAGTAGCATCACCTCGTGGCACTTGGTGTGTTCAAGTGTTCTTACTAATATCTTGGCATGACTATGTTCAATAATGTTATGAGGTGTATGCCTATGTTACACAATGATCTACAAGTTGCCTAAAGTGTACACAAATGACACTTGACATTAGAATGCTCAAGAGAATCTTCCTCTTGCATACTAAAACGCAAACACATGACGCTTTTTATTTATTTAGTATGCTCAATAATATGTTCCCCTTGCATATTAAAACATAAAACTATCATATCTCAAGTATCCCAATGTACTACGCAAAGTGTCATTTTGTAAAAATAATTTCACTTTAGAAAATTTCTTATGTTGGCAATTAGTGAACGTGACACTTTGAGACCTCTAGGCATCTAGTTTAAACTGTTCACCAATAGTGTACTTGACACTAAATAGCATGAACGGTGTACTGATCTGTTGCTCTTAGTTATAATCTTTGTCATTCAGCATTTTTTGAAGTTACAACAGCCAGCACTTGGTGAATCTTTGCACCAGTTACATGTATGATTTAATACTTGAGATATATTTTTTCGAGTTGAGGAGGCAATTTGAGTACTCCAGTTGCTAATCATCAGTCGAAGTGAAGAATTGCTCAAATATATATTCCTGTAACATCTACTTAATTACATATTCAGCATGTCGCCGCAACAGCATGTAAAAGTTAATTCTCCTGCTTCATCAAGTGCAAAATTATTGATGGTTGTGCATTTTACTCTCAAGTTGACTGTATTTAGAAGTTATAAGTGATTGCAGACACCTTGAAGTTTCCAGTGCATGATCCTATCTATGAGGAAGTCGGGAAGGTCCTGCAATTAATTTATGGCCAACGTAGCTATATTTCATCCTCTCTGCAATTAGGACCACCAGAGCAGTCATTTCATCAACATATATTTGCGCAATTACTAATCTGCAATCATGCATCAATAGTAATACTAAGGCTTGATCCTAATTAATACTAGTGTGTGCTGCCTGACTTACATATCGAATTCTTACCCATCCAAAGTTCCAAGGTATAAGTTTGTCTATGGAGATTATTTATCATCATTTGTCATGGAGTGGGAATTCAACCATTAAGAGACCTGAAGCAAAAAAATAGAGTTAAATCTTTGAAATTGAATTACGTATACATCACGCTTCATCATATCATAAGATGAGCCACTGAATGCAAACGAAAGAAACTGATGATCAAAATATAAAAAAGTTGTGATTGACTTGGCATGGTGACTACCTGAGTTGATCACTGATGACCATCTTAGGATTGTCTAGCATTGAATGTATTGTTGAACTTTGAGTCGATCCCTGCAGGTGAAATTTCCCAAAAATGTAAATAGGATGTATTAGTGTTGAAAGTGAGATGGATTAATTTGCATCTAGAATAATATGCATACATTCAAGATATATATATTTGTGGTTGGTATATGATAGATAGTATGTTTGTTAATATTATCTGTAGTAATTAATTGCCAGTCATTTCTATTTGTGACTGGATGTTGGACCGCGATTCATTCATTCAACAATTCTCCTTTCGGTGGCACGAGCCCCTTGATCAAATAAGCAGAAGCCTTAGTTATCTCCTGAATTTCAGAGCTGCAAAAAAAGGCTGTGCTCTCACCATTTGGTAGAATATACCAAATTTTAGTTTTATTTTAATAAATTTATTGAGACAAACAAAACAAGATTTCTTTTATTGCCGAAAATCAAACAAGGTCACCGGGACCCGAAAAAAGAGAGCGGGAAACTCTCTTGGTGCGCCTAGTGGAAGGGCGGTGGAACCACAAAATCTAAAGAAAGGTGCACAACTTAAGTATGATTGACTAAGCCAATGACATAGGAGGCTCAATTGTTTCATATAATTTTAGAATTTGACCTATGGAAGAGGAGGTTGTTGCCATCTCACGTAGTAGTGTCGAATTTAACAAGAATCTCTTTTAAACACATGGCTTCTTGGTGACACTTCTCAAATTCACACCTAACCAAAAACCATACACTGATGTGTTTTGACTCCTTTAATGTCAACTTATTGAACATAATAATGTCACAAATGTGACACTTTCTCTCAATGGTAACTTAGATTATCACAAAGTTGATGAACGAATATGACATTAAATCCACTAGATTCTAGTAGATGCCCAAGTTATTATTTTATTTTATTTGGGCACATGTACATTAGCACAACTCAAAGAGATTCTTAAGATTGAATTGTGACTTGGAGATGCAGAATCACCTCCTTCAGCTCATAGGGAGGTGCTTGATTAATCATCTATATTGTTGTCATGAGCTCCTTTGTGCTACTCAATTACTTGCTCAGCTCTGAAAAATGAAAAACATGATCATCTGAATTAATATAGATTGATCTTAAATGGTTACTTTTTTCTAACTAGCCCACTTCTCCTAGGATATGAAACATGTATTAGTATGAGGTGGTCAGCAAATCCAAATCGACGCCATAGCCTCTCCCTCTTAATTTTTGGAGCTCATATGAAAATCTCATTCAATATCAAGGTGAAAAATCTTTGTGCTCATTAAATGGTCATATAGGTCCCCCCTCCCAAATAAGAATTATGGTTATTATCGAGCCTAAAATGGTTATCATATTCTGAACATGTATTGCAATTTCTTTTAAACACATGTCTTTTTGGTATCCGTTCTTAAAGGCACGCCTAATCACATACCAATCATATATAGTTGTCCAATTAAGAGAAATAACCGCATTAGGCATGTCTAACCTCATAATATTGATTATATGCACTGCTTTATCGGCACAAAACAGAGACAACCTGTAAATTTGTATGTGTCTCAAAAGACACTCATGTATGACAGGAAGTCAGCATGTGTTTGTGAGATGTGAATATACTTAGAGTGTTGGACATCTGGTTCAACACCAGGAGTGGTGAAGCTTAACTTCCACATGGGATTCGCCAGGTCTTGGCCAATATGCATACGACACGTGACGAATTCAATTCGTCCCAGCACTTATATTTTTGTGTGGAAGCAACCATCACCCTAGGGCATGTCCTTCTCACCAGCACCACATACAGTCAAGCAGTGTCCGGGGAGACTTTTGGGCATAATCGGTCAAAATCCTAGTGTTTCCAAGTCCAACCAATTACATGTTGATGGCCTTATCAACTAAAATGAGCCAATTGGGCCATTATGAGACAATCCTTTTGTCACAATTGATGAGATCTTTCATATTACAATTGATTATTTGCATGGTTTTTTAAACATGTGTGGCTGTATTGGAATGGTTGAGTTGTATTTTAAGAACCCTCAACGGGTATTCTCTCGTACGAACCAACAATCATTACGTTTCCATCACGTTCCCTACATTAAATTGAGCGGACCAATTGGCTCATTTTAGTTGATAAGGCCATGTTGTGATCTTTCGGTTTTTCTTTATTAAATTTGAGGTATGTTTCATAAATTCCTCTAAAATGATCGGTAATTCTCCCGAAGTCTTGAACTTCACCCAGTTACTTTCTCAAACTCGACCTGTATTTCTATAGCTAGCGGCTGGTTCTCCCCCTTCATTGCAGTAAAGGTGTAATACCGGTACTGAGTACATTAGTTTGCAAGTCCTTAACTTAATACAATTTGCAAATACATTAAGATTTGTATTGTTAGGCTATAATAATCTGCAATATCTAAATTCCCGAGGTTAGTGCTGTGACCTCATCTACATGCAAGACAAGCAACTTGAAATTGAAATAAAATGGTACGCACATTTGCAAGAAACATAATTTGCCTTGCCAACAAGTGATCAAAGATGGAGTTTGTGCATCGTCAAAATGACTCGTCATTTCTTTTCGTCACTAAGTGTTTTTTTGGCACTATCAACATATGTATCCACAAGTCTTTAGTACATGATAGTCATTATGCAAAGTCACTCAGACAGGGCATAAACACTTGCATTTTCAATAGTTGGGCGCTTTAGATGGGGGTCCATAGTCCAAGAACATAGAGACCAATCTGAAGCAATTTGAGGCAAATTGAACCCTTGACCTGGACCCTAGCTTCCCTTGATGTACCCTACCTTCCAAAACGGTTCTCCAAAATATGAGCTCTCTCTTGAGCTTCATTTCTTGGTTCAGACCATTAATGTTTTCGTTCAAGACGGAGCCATGTAGGAGACACGTCACTTTGCCTCTTTTTGGTCTTAGACCCTCATCTAAAGGCAATCCTCCTCACAATCACCATTGTCATCAAACATGACAATGCAAATTTTCATTGATAATTGTTGAAGGTCAAATTGAAACTAATGAGTTGTATGATGTGGTGGAAATAAGTTACAAACAGCCCATCGAACTAATTGACAGTGATATTTTGGGCCACTGTAGCCTTCAATTACTGCAGATGTATCACAATAAGACCAAACAAATGTCGAGCGAAAAGCTACAAGATTTTCTGGTTGCTCCAAAAGCACCAAACTTTATGACTCCACAAAAAACCACATTCTGTATCTTCAGAACACTTTACACTCATCGTTTGAGCCCTCGCCTGTACAATTTGAAACAAAAGATGCCTTCCACCATCTCAAAATTCAAGTGACCATCTTCAGTCTGGAGTTAGTGTTAAAATCCACTCTTCAGAATATAATATCTTTTCAATGTCAACTGAACATTTAGCTAGCAATTCATTCAACATTGATTCAACGCATAAATGCAACCTTTAAGGTCTTGCAACTAAAATATATTGTCTAAACAGAATTACAATATTGCAACCCTACGTTTGGTAAGCATTTTGTCAATATTGTAGTAGTTTGATCATGTTATTGATTCAACTCTGCGAAATCAGTGTTGATACATGAATTCAGAGGTTCCACAAAAGTATTGAATAAATACCTACCAAGTGTAAAGTTGTTCCTTAAACACGAGTGTGGTGGAGTAATAGAGCTACAAACATTGCGTGGTATAATTTTGGTCATCGTGTCCCATTGGTGCCAGTTGAATGTCATCATCCTCATTCAATCAAAAGCTTGTGATGCAAAACTCAAAACCTTTTGGAGAGATCACCTCAGGCTGCCAATTAGAAGACCAAGACCCCAGTGGTGTGGAGATCAACAAACAAATAGTGAGTCATTTACAGATTCTGCAAAATTGGGTTTTACTGTAACTACCTATAATTTTAGTGAAGGCAGAATATATATCGGAGCAATTGTACATTGTCAACCTCGACAATCTGGCATGCCCTGATACATAACACTAAACTCTCTCAAAAATATTTGCTCTACAAGAAATATGATACAAGTTCAGCTGCAAGAAACCCAAAGTTGGGGAATTAGTGAGAGCTGAGTTTCGGAGAAGATCGAGTTTGGAATTAGGACTCAGTTTGGGAAGGTGGAGGTGACAAATGCATCATGTAGTCTGTAAGGGTAGTTGGCTGCTTGCAGAGGAGTTGGAAATTTGAAATTAATGAAGTAGACTTCCACATGCCTGCAAATTCCACCATTTTTAAGGTCAACAAAGTTATTGGTAGCTCGACTTGATGCATTTCTGGTGAGAAAGTCTAAAGGTATGTGGGCCTTATATTGGTCACTCTTAATTTAAACACCTGGATTTGAGTGGTATATGGCAAAGCCTGTAGTTAAGAATGGACATTAGTATTTGACACTTCTTATGATTAGATCGGAATATGTGATTGAAATATAGACACCAATCAAGGTTTAATTGCTAATGCATTTTTGGGAGGGCCTATGTGATGACTTAAAGAGAAAGAGAATCTTCGCATTCACCTCTTACAGGTTTTGCATCTCAACTCCGATTCTGAAACTTGAAATAACAAACTTTGCGATTCACGTGTTCTAACTGGATGAGACATTGATCAAGACTGAGTTTAGTGACGAGGGTTAGTTACCTTTTGTGGAAGCTATAATTCTTCCCATCAAATCTCTACTCCCACTGCCTACTCCTCTTGTACATTGGATTTTCTTGGCAATATGGCCTGTGTAGCATCATCGTGAGCTCAGGCGACTCTCCTGTACAAAACTCTAAAATCAACGAACTTTCCTGCAAAATGGCAATGCAATATTCAAGGATCAGATTTAATCTGCTTTGTAGGAGAATTTACCAACCTACAATTTGGAATCTGAATGTGTTCTAGTCGAGAATCACAACAGCTTCGATTCCATCGATTTCTTAGGCATAAATCCAGTCATCAGGACGAACAGATTCCTATGGTCCACTATGAAATCCTGAACCTCCATTTGCTTCACATAGCATTCTTAAGCATATGTAAGGACGTTGTCTTTCTATTCTATCTCCAAAGACACAATACATCAAGCTTGATCAAGAATTAATTGAAGGTCCTTGAGTACATGCATTAATGCCAACGAGCATAGTCAAGAGAGCAAGCTCCCATTAGTCGACACCAATCTCATTGTTGCCTATCTTCGGACACAAAGCCTTCTTCCATCTACCAAAGTCTCAAGTGGGAAAGGTTTGTCCCAAATGGAATCATTGCTAGGTAATCGGGACTCCCTAAGTGTTATTCCATTTGAACCGAGACCTAAATAAGTTCTTAAGAATGTCATGCATATAAATGCTGCCATGCTACTTGAATGATACGAGGAAATGACGACAATGTAAATCACAGAGACCTCCGGAAACGCTACTACAATTCAACAGACTCCTCGTAAGATCATACGTACCCTGTCATTTAAGGGTCGTCCTCAGGACCGAATTGTTCCTGTCTACCAAGATTCAAGTGAACAAATTGACCCAAATGGAATCATTCTAAGTTATCCGGCTTACCTAATAATCATTCCCATTGCACCGGAACATGAATCATAGGCTACATAAGAATGGTATGCATAACATTGCTGGCATGCTACTTGAATCATATGAAGAGATTACGACAATTAATGCACATTACACGAGATCTGCCGGAATCAACAGACTCATACCTACCTTGTCATTTAGGGACCGAATTGAAGAGACGGTTCCGCATCCCGGAGGAATTTCACCACCTGAAGCATGGAGGGCCGCTTGACAGGATCCTCAGCTGTGCACATGTTGGCCACATGCAAGACTTGCAACATGTTATTCTTCCAGGGGCCATTGGAGACGATGGGATCGAGAACCTCTGCAGCATTGCCAGCCCTAATCATCTGTCTTACCCATTGGGCTAGGTTTCCTCCCTCGATGTCCTTCACATCGGAGCCTGTTGGCTCTTTCCCTGTAAGAAGCTCCAAAAGGATAACTCCAAAGCTGTACACATCCCCCCGGGTGGTGGATCTCCAGCTTTGTCCATACTCCGGAGGAATGTATCCACAAGTGCCAGCCAAGCTGGTGCTCACATGGGTTTCATAAGCACTGATGATGCGAGCAAGGCCAAAATCTGCAACTCGGGGCTCGAAATCGGCGTCTAAGAGGATGTTGCTTGCTTTGATGTCTCGGTGGATGATGTGAGGGATGAAGCCATGGTGAAGGAAGTTTAAGCCTCTTGCGGAGCCCATGGCAATTTTGAACCTCTTGTTCCAGTCGAGAACTTCAACTGCATCAGCTCGGTTTCTTAGCCACAAATCGAGGCTTCCATTCACCATATACTCGTACACAAGCAGTTTCTCCTCTCCGAAGGAACAGTAACCTAGCAAAGGGACGAGGTTTCGATGCTTCACTTTACCTAAAGTTTCCATCTCTGCAAGAAACTCTCGGCTGCCTTGGCTTCGGGATGCACCGAGTTTCTTGATGGCAACAATCCTTTTTGTGTCTGGTAGGACTGCTTTGTACACGGTGCCGAACCCTCCGTCGCCGATGATGTTGGTTTTGCAGAAGTTGTTGGTTGCCACAAGTATGTCTGCTAGGGTTAATCGTAGCAATGGCCGCTCGAACATGGCAACGTTGATGCTCAGAGGCTCCTTGGACTTGGGCATGGTCATACATGCCCCAGCTTCCAGCACCATGGTGAGCTTCATCCTCTCCAGATCCTTGGTCTTCGCCATAGCCTCCTGCTTGAGCAGACGCCATCTCAAAAACACGAACAACATACTCAGAAAGGCAATGGTGCTCCCAATGGTCAGTCCAAGTATGGCACCGGTGCTTGGGAACCCGGGGGCTAATCCAGCGTCCATGTCTGCCGGACACTTCCTCGCAAGAAACTCACCGCACAGGTTTGCATTGGAAAGAAACGAGGCGGATGTGAAATTCTGGCATGTGCCCTTATGTGGGATGGATCCTCCGATGGCATTGTAGGACATATTGACATACTTGAGCTCCTTTAAATCACAAATCTTCCAGGGGAACGAGCCTCCCAAATGGTTCTTGGACACATCCAAATAGCTCAACTGGATTAACCCCGAAATTGTGGTCGGAACACATCCGGAGAAGCTATTATCCCCGAGATCCAGCACAGATAGCCCCGTCAAATTCCCAATCTCATCAGGGATGACTCCAGAGAGAGCATTATGTGCCAAATTGAGAGACTGTGCTTGATGCCATACGGTGCTCTCCGAAAGCAAACCCACTATGCTTCCGGTGAACCTGTTCATGGCGAGGTTCAATCCCACGATGGACACCAGATTTGCCAACGATGCGGGTATGTCACCGGTTAGCTGGTTTTGACTCACATCCAAGTGAGAAAGCCCTGTCAAGTTGCCCAGGGTTGCAGGGATCTGTCCAGACAGCATGTTTCCTGTCAAGTTCAGCTTTGCCAGGCTTCCGATGTTGCCAAGCTCCGGAGGAATCTGACCGGTGAGGTTGTTGTTTGCCAGGTTTAACCCCTGCAGTTTCCGAGAGTCTCCTATTTGGGCAGGGATGGATCCGCCGAGCAAGTTGCTTGAAAGATCCAGAGTTGTGAGGTTTGTGAGGCTTGAGAGCTGTGCAGGTATGGCACCGGTGAACTGGTTACCTGCCAGAAGTAGCTCCACAAGCACTGAGCATTGACCAATTTCCGGAGGAATGCTCCCGTTCAAATTGTTCCATGACAGATCCAACGTCCCGTGATGCTGGACAAAGCTTGAAGTCGGTATAGCAATTACCTAAACCATCAGGCAGCAAATCACCACCACCATCAGCTTACATTAAAAAAAAACCCCCAAGAAGCCCATTAAACCCTAAACCTCGAACCCTAACCCTGTGACAGATTAACAAACGAAGAGAACATCAGCACATGGAGGAGTACTTTTCCTTTTACCTGGAAATCTTCACAAAGCTCAATGGGTATGCTGCCTGTGAGCTGATTGTGAGAGAGAAGCAGGTAGTCGAGGTTGACAAGTCCTCCGACTTCGTGTGGGATGCTTCCAGAGAGCATGTTGCTACCGAGATTGAGGGTGGTGAGCCTAACACACTTACAAAGCTCCACGGGGATGGTGCCACTGAATTTATTGCCTTGAGCGGAGAATACCGTCAAGTTGGGCAACTGTCCAATCTCCGGAGGGATAGGCCCCTCCAGATTGTTATGGTCAAGCACCAAGTACTGCAGGGAGATGAGGTTCCCCGCCAACGGAGACAAAGTTCCAGTGAGGTTATTGGAGTCTACCTGGATTTCAAGCAACGACTTGGACTTCCAAAGCTCATCCGGAAGACTACCAGAGAATTGGTTGCCTCCCAGGGAGAGGATTACCAGGAAGGGTAGGTCGGCGAAGTACGAAGGGATGGCTCCGGACAGCTGATTCGAGTTCAAGTCCACCTCACTCAAGTTTGTGCAAGCTCGAAATGTGTCGGTGATGTTTCCTGTGAAGTTGTTCATGTTTAAGGATAGGGTCTCCAGTATCGGTGCGTTGCAGAGCTCGGCAGGGAGCGACCCAGACAACTGATTGTTGTCCAGCGCAAGGCTCCTCAGCTTGGGACAGTTGCCAAGCTGTGCAGGAATGACGCTGCTGAACCGGTTTGTTCCGAGAAGAAGACTGGAGATGTTTCTCCAGCTGCCGAACCAGTATGGGAGAGGACCGGAGAGCATGTTCCCCTCCGCGGAGAATGAAATCACATTCTCAAGAGCGGACAGCTCGTCTGGAATGGGACCACTAAGGGCGTTGAATGCGAGATCAATGACCTACAAAGAAGAACATATAAAATTATTCCATCATCATGAGACATGTCTTATATGAGTTTAACATCCTGTAAAATCATTACTGTAAGACAAACTACTTAAACTACCTATGGTCGACGAAGATGAGCAATGAGGATCCGGGAAAATGATAAAAAGTAGTACCTGTAAACTCTGGCATTTCCCCAGAGACGCAGGTATGGAGCCGTTCAGCCCTGCACTTGGCAAGTTCAAAGTCACCAGATTCTTCAAACTGCCAAAAGAGTCAGGGATGGAACCTGAGAACTGGTTTCCTCCAAGATCCAGCTTTTGTAAGTTGATGAGAAGAGAAAGTTCGGGAGGGATAGGACCCGTGAGATGACAATTGCCCAGGAAGATGCTCTGGAGGTTGATCAAATTGCCAATTTCCTTTGGTAGGTTTCCTGACAACGCATTAGCTCCAAGGTCAAGTTCCACGAGCGACTGCAAACTCCAGAGTTGAGAAGGGATGGTGCCGGTGAGAGTGTTGTTACTGAGATCCAGGTAAGATAAGCTGGGCAGGGTGGCCAGCAACGGAGAGATGAAACCAGAGAAGAAATTCCCACTCACATCCACATGTTCCAGCTTTGACAATGCAGATAGGGCAGGGAGGTCGCCGGTGAGAGAGTTGCTACTGAGATCCAGGTAGAGCAAGTTCACAAGATCTGCCACCTGGGGAGGCACAACACTGACAAAAGAGTTGCTGCTGAGGTCCAGGTGTTGAAGGCAGCTACCCATGCTCCCAATTTGAGGGGGAATGAAACTGCTCAAAGAGTTGCTACTCAGGTTCATCACCTCAAGCTTCTTCAGATTCTCGACCTCCGGAGGAATGGCCCCAGAAATCACGTTATAGCTCAGGTCAAGGAACTGTAGATTCACTAGCTTCCCAATCTGGGACGGAATACTACCCGTCAACAAATTAGAGCTCAGGTCCAGATGCTGCAATGTAGATATAGTGAAGAGCTGCGGCGACAGTGGACCGGAGAAGCCGTAACCGGAAAGCGTGATCATCACTACCGCATTGTTTGTGTCGCACTGGACGCCTGTCCATTGACAGGGAGTGGGATCGGAAGCTTTCCAATCCGCCAAAGGATCTGGACTTCCCACCACTAAACCTTTCTTGAAAGTTAACAGAGCAGCCATGTCTGATGTGCCTGGAAGCGCCTTCACACTACCCCATCTCTCTACACACCTCAGCAATAAGAGTGTTCCCAGCAATGCTGCAACAGGGGTTAGGGTTTTCATAGCTTGCCCGAATTAATTGCACCGAGATGATCTACAGCTCAAAGACCGGCCAGCACTCAAGATATTATAATTATATCTAGAGTAGCGGCTCATGTACAGCAGGACATTAAGAAGCCACCAATGAGTCGATATCTCTGCTGAACCTTCATCTTCTGCAGATTCAACACAGATGATCATCAGCTCACAATATTATCCTTACAAGCTCCAATTAGTGCAATTAATGGTTTCCAAAGTGCCCTGGAAGAATATATATCATTTTCTACTCCTCAAGCCCACTAAGTAAAGACAGTCGACTCGAGTGGCCTTCTTCATCGGTTGAGACCGACACACATACTAGGTCGATCGAGTTTTCCACTCAGTGATCATTCCCACAAGTCAGAAACGACTCGTGACTACTATTTAGTATTTACTCGTCTCCGTTGTGTCTGGGCCATGCTCATGATGAGTCTCTGCAAGCCTCTGGCGCAGTAAGTGCGTTATGGAATTATGGCCAGGACAGTCATAATTCCGTTTTTCCCTGTGTATAGATGTCAACCTATTCCCAACAGAAAAAAGGAAAAAAGGAAATGAAGAAGGAAGGGGTCTGTCTGGTCCGGGCTGACGTCATTGTCCTGATGAGCAGCAGCTTCAAAGCATCACTAAGTTATGACCCTTTTCTAAGGAATGGCAAGCGGCTTGTTTGCAATAGCCAGCTTCATGAATTCATTCACCAACGATCCGATTTTTTACCAATCTACTACTCAGCGCAAGGAAATTAAGTTGGTCTCTGATGAGTTGTAGTTGACTGACATATAGTACTCGATCGATCGATCGATCGACTGACTCATGCGACTTGCATGAAGGCAGTCTCAATGATTCGGCCTGGGTTATCATTATCATCCATATATATATACTACAACATAATAATTCTCAGAGAGAGCATCAAATGCAGGTCCGAACAAATCTAGAGGACCCCGCGGATATTTAGCAACGTCGTCCCAGTACTTACTTACAAACAGCACCCAGAAGCAAACTTGAAGCTATCAACACATTCATGGATATTCAAAAAGTGGGACAAAATGCAAGTGAAAGCCGACGACCTGGCTGGCTCATGTCTAAAGATTGCATTCAAGGATATTATTATCTGATCACTACTTGAAATCTCTAGAAACCCCTGCATTATATTACATTTGATAATTGGTAATGGTCCGATCCCACGACAATGTCTGGAATTGCACGACCACATTAAGGTTGAATGAAACCATCAATTGTGAGGAGGTCTAAGCGTATAGGTACCGTGCAGGCTGGAGTGCGAGCAGTACTTCTTCCTTTTGGCATGAATATTAAGTAACTCCCAGAGAATTAGACGGAACGATATGAACGAAGGAACAGCTCCTCCAAAGCCTTCTTCAAAAAATCGACGCTCGCTTGTTCTCGTCGTTAGAGTTGATTTCTATTTCCAAAGCCACGGAAACAAATCCTGCAAAGAGGACTCCAAAGCTCGCAGATATTGTCGATTCGAGGAGTAGCCTAGCCAAGTATACCTTGCGTCGAGTTATACTTGATGTTACTCCATTCTCCTTAACTGCTCCATCCTCTTTCGCTTGTGGATGTATATCTTGGGAAGTAACATAAGTCCAGCCAGCTAGCACGGGCCTAACCCTCACTTTGCAGCCAGAGAAAATTTAACTAACTAATGCCAGGACTCAATGCAAGATTCCTGAGAAACGTCACTGAACCAGGTGGAGAGCCGGCCACAACATATATCCATGTGATCACCAAAACTCCATAACTGTCACTTTACTCGACTGCATCCCCCTTCAGTTTACTGTTAAATCAAAGAGCTCGGAGCTGACTCCTCCGCTTCTCCTCCACGCTCAAGTTTGCAGAAAATATTGTCTAAAGCCAGCTGAAATGGAAAGCGACCACTGTGCCCACCTTCATTAAATTTCTGTTTGTCTCTGATTCATCGATGTGACTCCTGGGTCGGTCGAGTTAGAGCATCACAATTACCTACCTCAGCAGTAAATTAAATGCCGGTTGAATGATGGACTCAATCTCTCTAATCGAGAGCAAATCAAGGGGGGACCATTAACAGAGCTGAGACTTATTCACTCCAGTCTCCACCGCCTTCACCCCTCCAGCAGGCAGCGATCAAGTAAGCCTGGAGTCATCAGGTTTGTGATCATCATCGTCCCCCTCACAGAGCTAGCTAGCTGAAGCTTTCTAAACATAATGCTGTAGACACCAAGAGTGCTGGCCCGCCTGCAAAAGATCACTCGGAAAGTGTAACAACACCCAAACACCCAGTTTTGGTTCTGATCCACTCCCAGACCACCGCCTTAACCCCTCACTGCAGACTCGCTCGCTCGCTCACTCACTCACTCACTCACTCACTCACTCACTCACTCTCTCTCCCACATCACTTCAATTCTCAATGCTGTCTCCGGAGAAGCTGATTCTGTTGCAGCCAGGTCAATGGAAGAGCCACAAGCAGAAGCAGAAGAGCAAGAAGAAGCTGGCTGAGCTAAGCTGAGCTGTGCTGAGCTGAAGACGAAGGTGCAATGCAAGGCAAGGCAGCAACTGAGAGCCGCGAGCGAGAGAGAAACACAAAAAGAGAGCCGGGTGGAAATATTATTCCAGGTTTGGAGGCGGGGATGGCCTCGTTGTTCAAAGTTGTCCAAGCGAGACAGGAGAGATGTAGCTACTAACATGCTGCAGCGGGGAGGTGAAGAAGACAACTTGGTGAGAAATGCCGCTCTGCAAATTTGGCAGACTTGTACTAAGTTAGTGGACAACTGGCCCCGCACTGTCAAAACTCCTGCAGGCAGAGAGAGAGAGAGAGAGAGAGTTATAAAGTTAGTGTTAAGACTAAGTTAGAGCGAGGTTGGGTGAGTCCAACACAGCACAACACAAAACAACACATCACGTCCCTCTTGAATGATCATGCTGGTGCAATCTGAGAAGATCGAATGACAAGAAAGGGCAACCCAATGTGAATATGAACCTGAGACGTGATCAGGTGGATTGAGGCAATCTGCACAACAGGCCACGCAACTTTATGGGAGATCGATCAACATTCACCAACACGATGCTATATTGCAGGCAGGAACAGCAGCAAGCTGGAGCATTTTGAGAGAGAGAGAGAGAGAGAGAGAGAGAGTCCACATTGTACAATTTAGCTCTAGACTTATCTAGATATGAAAACCTGATGGCGGTAACATGACATTTATAATATCTTGTAAGCAATGTTTTATGGGGATTTTTAAATCGACAACACATTGGTTAAAACAATCACAAAGACACACCGCGCAGTCACATCACCTGTCAAAATTTGAACAATTCTAATTATACGCGGAAATGTAAAGAGAGATCTAACTCCTCGCTCCACTTCATATTGGTTAAACCATGTATTAGGAAGTAGAGCTAATACCTCGCTCCGCTTCATGTGTGGATGAGAAATCAAATTTCGACAAGCCATGCGACTGTGCGATGTGTCACCGTGATCATTTTCACAAACTACGTGGTCGATTTAACAATCTTGTATTCTTAATTTTTATTGGTTATGCTTATTTCTTTTTCACAAATTTTATTCTCTCAATGAATTTGGTCATGTTTTCAAAACAAGACACTTGAAGATGAATCGAACGGGTATCTTATTTGAGTAATGCCATGTCATGGGACATTGCATTTGTTGTCAACTGACTAACATGTGACTTGGCTTGGTGGATGCCATGTATGGAAGTTGTAGGTACTTAACCCCTAAATGCCACGAGAGGCTTTTGAAGAATTTGGGGTCATTATAGAAGACCATATTAGGAAATTTTACACATGGAGATCGAGACTCCTTCATGAGAAATCCAACCGTATAGATTTGACAAACATGAGGTGAGGAGAATTCACACTTTCATTTGGGCCGTTGATGTGTAGGTGATTATTATTTACATGGGTCTGTGTCGCACGTGGTACCTGTCAGGCAGCATTTTGAGAGCATTCTTGGGGAGTAGTAAAAAGTGATGGGTTCCATAGCACATCAAAGAAACTGGTCAAATCTTATTACTAGACAAGGCTACAATTGATATGAATACAAATGGAGTGAGATCGATTCCAAGCCCATGATTGGCATACAAATGTGACTTATTGGTGGATCTTGTAATGTGTGAGATGTCTTCAGGGTAAATAAACATGGTTGTAGTTTATGGTCAAGTAAATTTCAAAATTTCTATAACACCATCAGGTCATTTTTCTCCAAACACACGAGATAGTCCATGAAATTTTTCAAAAAAAAATGGACCTTATTTGAGAGAGGGAGAGATTAAAGCCAAATTTTAGCACATTTGGAGTTTGTTTGCCCAATATGTTGCAAATCTATGCAAAAAAAAGATTCTACAAGCCACACAGCTTTTTCTTTTCTTTTTTGGAACACAGGAGGTGCTTTTTAACCACCTTGCTAGTTCTCTGTCAAGTAGAGAGACGATTTCACAGTCGGGAATCGAACCCCCAACCACTCTATTCGGTTTGGGTACCTTTCCACACATCTTGTTCATATTCAAAAATTTCAAGCCCTATGAGTTTATTTAATGATGCATCTTTATTTTCCTAAAACATTGTTGGATTTGAAGCAAATGAAGAGACATAAGAAAATATTTGTCCTAATTATGGGGTCATATATGGCTCACACGGCATTTAGGGGTTAAAGCTAACCACGTATAAGGTACGTGCATGACTCCAACATAGCAATATTATTTGAGTCGTATCTAGTTTGGTGTGGGTTTAAGAACGGACATCAAAACAACATGTGCTTTGGAAGAGTTTGGACGAGATTTGCAACTACATGTTCAAAACATACTAACCATTCTAAGCTCAATACTCAACATGATTGGAGACCTATATGAGCACTTGATGAACACAAAATCCTTCACTTTGATAATGAATGAGAGATTCATAGGGAGCTTCAAAAATTATGACGCAAATGGCCACATACATGATTTGGATTTGCAAAATTTAATTCACACTATTAATTGTGTGTTACATAATCTACAACTTAGAAGTGGGTGCACATAATTTTTTTTAAACAAAATTAAAGTATTCAAATAACACACATCTACCTTAAGTTATGTGGTAGTGAACCAAAGTCCAACATCTTGCCATGCAAATTGCCACACTAGTCTCCAATATGTAGAATTGGTTGGCAACCAATGGTAGGATCCCCCCTTACACCCCAAAAAGGTGTGAATGCAACTATTTCAATGAAGAACGGGGCATTTGTAGGACAACCGTCTGTTTGAACTTGTCCAAAGCAATGCACCAACTTATTCTGCCAACAAACTACACTAAATATGATATTTAGTGTCAAATGGTATTTTATGTCACTATGGTAACTTTTTGGATGATACTTCTTATGAATAAGTGTACAAATATTGTCATGGATGATGGATGAGTTCATCCATTGGCCAAAACCCTACCTTCTCTTGTCGGTTACTCTTCTCTTGGTTCCACCTCCACCCTAAGGTACATTTTCTCGTGTTCGGTATAGTTTGCCATGGATGATTCAAATTTGGATGAAGAATCACTTGGTAAGTGGCAGTTATTGCAACACTGTACATCTATAATCCCCCCAAAAAATTACAAGGAATGAAAAATAATGTTGGGTTGACATTTAGTGTTGGTGACACTACACCGCAGTTTTACAATTAATATTGAGCAAGACAATTAGAATTGGTGACACTAAATATTAGTCGCTTTGGCAACGAAAGGTTATTATATATAGGAACCAAGACAAAATATTAAGTCAAATGAGTAAATAAATTGCAGCCACGATTTCTCCTAGTGAATATGTTGGAATTCAAAATGTATGATTTTGATGACTTGACACTTACGTTTCTACCATAGATGATACAAAGAACTCCCTTTTACAAACAAAAATCCTACCAATATAGAAGCCAAGTTTGTAGGAAATCTATAACTTGGACAACAAAAACACAGCACAAAGAATGAAGATAGATGTGACAGTCACACATTCATCATGGCAGATACGAATGTGTATCACAAAGGAAAAAACCTTAAAGTATAATGCAAGAAAACTTAAACCCATAGCCATACATGTCAACCAACCCACAAACAAAAGATGTCAACAACACACCCTTCCTTATACATTCATATCCACCTACCGAAAGCTACATTTGAGGCCAAAAACCACCCACACATGCACGGAAGACACATAATAAATGGCAATGTGTTGGTGTTCCCACACCCGAATTGGTTTGCAACCTCTCAATGTTAAGTTACTCTTATAAAGACTAAGGGGCTCAACATACAACCTATACACAATTTGTTTTGAGCCTCACTGAGCTTAAAAGTTATTAATATCTATAGTTGTGAGTTCTATGTGTTATTTAGGGCATTTAGTTGTTGTGTCAAGCAGAAATAAAAATTACACTTATATGTAATATGGAACATTGAAGAGTAGAATGTTAAGTATATTATTTACAGCCCATGGCATCCAAGTTGTGTAATATTCAAGCCCGAACCTTCAATAACAACAAGGTAAGTGGTCATTTGAAACGTGCACTCAAAGAATGATTTGATTTTGACACTATTAATTTCAACATAAAATAATGTATCTCAAATACATGTTTTTGTGCATAGAGAGTTCCATATCATACATTTGGAGGCTTCCAATGTATGGTCGTGGTACATGGAAAGAATATTCAGTTTCGTGTTGGTATGGGGTATGCCTAAAGTAGACATGCCTAATTGGGTTACTTATCTTCAATCGGACACCAATATTTGAGTGGTAAGTGGTTTGGTATGGCTTTAAGAATAGATACCAAAAAGAGATACCAAAATGTCAAAAGAGATTGAATTGCATGTCCAAAATACACTAACCATTCTAGACTCAAATGCCAACATAATTGGGGGCATCTATATGACCATTAAATGAGCACAAGAACCTTCATTTTAGTGAAAAATAAGAAGTTCATATGAGCTCCCAAAATCATGAGGAAAGTGGCTACAACCTCAATTTGGATTTGCTAACCATCGTGTGCTAATCACATGTTTCATATCCTAGGAGAAGTGGGATATTTATAAAAAAAAAACATAACCAATTGATACCCATCTACCTTACCTTACCTTATCTTACCTTACATGACAAGCAACATCACCAAGGGAAGAGGGAATTATTGCGTATGAATGTACCTCTCATTCATCCCACATAAAAACCCTGAAATAGTATGCAACCTAAATGTTACTAATTTCAGTTGATTTCACATTGGAATTAGTTTTAAAGATCCCTATGCGAGGTCATTTAAGATGGATCGCCAACAAACCTATCAGGGTCAAGTTTTTATGTTGGATGGATGAGAGATACGCTCGTATATGATAATTCCCTCTCTCCCAACACCGGACACCACGTTGCTTGTTTGTACAAGTAGCCAACCGCTCTAGTAGGTGGCCTTGTACCCGGTTATAAGTATAGTTGGGTTTTAGCACATGAGACGGGATGTCAACTTATACACAACCTCCACGTACCTCCTAGCCAATAAGCCATACTTACATCAGTCTCCATCTTATGGGTGCTCTTGGTGTGCACCGACCATGCAAGGACTATGTAGCTTTGCACGCTTCAATTCTTGACAAGCTTCTCCTATGTAAGGTATGTGGGTGTTATTCGGTTACTTTTCTTGATTGGACCCCTATGTTTGATTGGCGTGTGGATCGGTGAGGATCAAAGACCAAACACCACGAAGAGATAGGGTTAAACGAGGTTAGATTACGCTTTCAGATTTTATCAATTACTCCACACTCAATAGTGAACATAATTGGGAGAACCTATGTATTCAGTTAAGAAATCAATGAGCGGGCACTTCTGATGACCATAACTAAGTAAAGGGAGGTCCGATTCTCGATTTGGTTTTTGTTGATGCTAAATCATAGATTTGTTGATGCTACACAAGTTTCATTGTGAGGAGCTTAACAGTTGAAATTAGAGAACATGAAAATGAATCAAATAACACCCGCATAAGGTAGAGGGTGCTAATCCGTTACCCCACCCTAAACCCACACCTACGCCCGACTCTCAACCACCAACACTCCCCTATCTTGAACTGGTCCCCATGGAAAAGATCTGCCAGAGCCCATAGAATGACGGGTTTAGCTGCCATTAGTTGCGCCACCTCATACCGGACATCCACTACCTCCATACAGGGTAGGACAAAAGCCTCTACTTTATCTGAGGCCAACTCAAGGTAGCTTTAGGGTGGTCGGGCTGGCCATTAGGGCCACAATGGGGAATGGCTACCCTACATAAAGGGGCCAACTTTGTGGTTGGAGTCTCTTGGTTTTCCATGTTAACTAGGTACTCATATTTCATCGTATTTTCCATAATTTAATCTCACATCATGTGCCTCACATTCTTCATGTTGCATTTCAAATGTGTGTTGCATCTCTAATCACAACAAGATTTAAGGGTATGTACACAATATTAGATGCAAGCCCTTAATCACTTATTGCATCCCCAACCTGTATAGATCTAACATCTATCATTTTAATGTGCTAGTATAGTTGGGCCCCCATCATCCTTGCTCCATGTAGATGTGGGAAGCACATATACCTACATGAAAGTTCTTGCATGATATATTGACCCAAATTCTCTTTAAATGTGTAAAAAATAAATTCTCAAAATATCAATGGTATAAGGTTAGTGATATCAATCCCCCACACTAAATATTGTATTTGGTGTCACTTACTATTTGGAATTGTGCAATGCTATATTTCATTTACAGTTTATCTCATTTTTTGTCAATAAAGGTCAAATTGGTTGTAAAGACATTAAAGAATACTAACATCTTTAGCTAGTAAAAAATTACCACATGTACATTGTGAACCAAAGTTCAGCATATCCATGTGAGCTACATGTCCTTAATCGCTTATTGCATTACTAAGATCCACATATGTAAGAACTATGCCCTAAATCATATGCTAAATTGATGGTTAGGGTTTGTATGACTAGGCCATGTGCAAGTCAACTCATACTTTCAATAATATGCATCTCAAGTTATTAACTCAATTGCAATTGTGGCTAAGTTCATATTTCATGATTAAGGCTATAACATCGAAGAATAGAATTTCCAATAATGCTTTGAGGTTATTGAGTGTAGCAATGACATGGGGCCGAATCACATGCAAAGAACTATGTTACAAATTTGGATGATCAAAGTGAGCAATTCTTACACCACATTGAAGACGGCTAGGTGGCAATTGAACCATGTATTGACTTGGAAGAAGATTGTGAAAGCGGGGAAGACTCTGATCTTGATCCCCGAAGCAGAGATTGTTTTGCTACTTTGCACAACTCCCTAAGCCGACCCCCAATTTGAACATATTGGTAATGGCGATTGTCAATAAGATGCATGGGAACGGGGAGGGTGCCATGGCGTCTCCCAAGATATTGGTTGTGAGAAGTCAGCATCTTGGTGGTCTTAGGGCATGGGTAGTGGGAAGTTCAAGCAGGACCCAATCTTATAATCATAATGGGCTATCCTCTAGGCCTAATGTAGCTAGGGCTAGAGCGGATCACATTAGTGCACTAAGGGACCAATCTAATGACTTCACCTCGCTTCACAACACAGATTCAGAAAACATGCATTTGGGATGAGGACATTCAAGAGGGTATTGAGGTGGGCAATACGGATGGTATATGTTATAAATGCCCAGTTAAAAAACATTTTTAAAAAATGGGATTCGGACGAATGACCTACTAGAGGCAACCTTCCTTGTAGTTAATGATGGGGCTCCTATAAAAAAAAGTGGCACGAGTTTATGGAATACCCATCACGTCTTTGTGGGACCATGTTACTAAGAAAACTATAAGTAGGAAATGTGGCAAGTCAAGCGTGCTTTCATTTGATGAGGAGAGTGAACTTGTAAATTTGATTCTCAAAATGCAAAGACTAGGCCATCCAATTAATTTGAGTCAATGTTGTTTGAAGGTGGTTGAGATCACCTAAGACCGTGACACCCCCTTTACAAAGGGCATTCCTAAACTTGGGTGGGTAAAGTGGTTCAAAATCGGGAACCCCAACTTGACACTTAAAGTGGCACAAGCCCGGGGATGGACTATTCGTTGGAAATCTAAATGACATGCATGGGTCGCCAGGAAAGTAAACCCCCTACATACAAGAAAATTATAAAGAAAAACAAATGTATACGTACTAATGGCATGCTAGAAAATGCACTCATGTATTTAAACTACGATTTTCAAATTAGTTTGATAAATGCCTTCACTACATATACAATATATAAATCATGAATCAAATAGGCCTTACTATAAAAACATAAACATAGTCAAGTACACAAATTCATTACCGTGCACAGGTATAAGCGAAAGTGATTCAAAACTATATACTAACTTAAAATTTTGTGAAGGAAAAAAAGCATAAACATTTTAAAAAACACATTGATCTACAAAGCCAAGCAATTTATGTTGCCAAAACAAATTCAAGAAAAGTCTACATATTTTAGAAGACAATGCAAGTAGTGTGCAAGTAAATATATTGAACACGTAATTGTCTAGAATTTGGTTAAAACATAATAAAATTACATTAAACTGATGTATCTCTACAAAAAGATTTTTGTAAAGGTGCCCTCAAGTTTATAATGAATTCAAGGAATATGAAAAAAAAAGTCCAACTTCAAAATAGATAGGGCCACACCCAAAACCAGATTTAGTCATTGCATTTTTTAGCAATACTTTTAATGATAAGTTTTGAAGATCTCGTCTTAATATTCTATATCTGAGTACCAAACACAAAAATAGAGGGCATCATGAAAAATTTTATAATATAAACAACATGTTTCTACTATTTTTAGGCATTTGACCAAAAAAGTTATGGTTTTAGTATACCGGAGCACTCTTTCCGTATACTTGACCGTGCTTGCTCCCTACACCTAAACTTCACTTGTACTTTCCAATGAGAAAGTCATTGAACCAGTTTTTAATCCATAGTACGTAACTCAATAACTGTATCAAACAAAAAAAGACAACATTATCACAATAAGCTAGCCACAATTTGGAGAGAAAAAACTCATGAAAGCTCATGAGAACTTCAAGAGCATGTAGTTTGTAAAAACATAGAACCCAAATGCTAACCCTAACAAAAACATACATGGCAAATTTAAGGACTATGAGCATATGACAACAATGGATGAAAACGTGAATAATATGAAACTAACACATCTTATGTTAATTTTCTCTCTAAGCCTTAGGACCCCCTTTTGTACATCTATATTTACTTTTTTTAAATGGCACATTTCTATGCACACAATATAAACAAACATTATTTCTCCCTTATGTATATTATGTATGGTAATGCTTCAAATATTACCCCTTCATACACCCACATTATTTGTACATGGTAAAAAGAGTCTCCCCCACCCCGGGTGCAAGGTTTAAAGCAAGGCAAGGTGAAGGGTTTACGCCCTGAGAATGTTGCATCTTTATATGATAACTTACATGATATGTACTCTAAGCATAATTAATCAGACACTCATGTTTGGAACTGTGATGAGTCCGGGGCCCAAACAGGGCGGAATGGTGGTGGCCACGTTTTGGCCAAGAGGGGGATATGGAGCATGCATACAAGAGAGAATGGTTTTATATCTTCTTATGCATCCATGCATTGGGTTCTAGCATTCCAATATATATATATATATATATATAATAAAATAAAAATCATTTAAGGGTATGCTACCCAGCCCTTGGATGTGAGTATCTTCAAACCATTTAAGACGTTGTTCATAAAATACTAGGGTTTTTGGAGCTTTAGGAACAAGGGGAAAGGGTGTTGCAAAAGAGGACCTAGCCCAGTGGAGGTTGGTGGCCTTGAAAAAGGCCAAGACTTTGGTGAACATTATAAAAGGATTTTTTGCCACATTTATTTGGCCTTCCAATCATTCAACCATGGATGATAAATTGGGCCCTAACATTACCCAACCCAATACTCTTAACTCCGGCGCGGAGTTCGATGCGGCTCCGGGGAGGTTCGGATGCCAGCTCCAGTGGGTCCATTTTTCTGGCCCTCCCTGTTTTGGCCCCTTGATGACTTTTTTTGGTTTTTTTTTGCTAAATTTGGGTTCTACGGCCCCAAATTACTCTAGGAGGCCCCTTATGAGATCAAGTAAGGCCCCACCCAATCAAAAAAATAGGGGGCAATTTTTGCCCCAATCCACCCGAACCCACCAGAGCTGGCATCCGAACCTCCCCAGAGCCGCATCGAACTCCGCGCAGGAGTTAAGAGTATTGGGTTGGGTAATGTTATCCTAAATTGGGGCCAAATGAAGGTTTCATGATGCGGTTGAGGTTAATGGCGTCAATGAGGTCAACGAGGAAGACGTGAGTTATGAGCAAGTGGAGGAGGCGCTTGGAGGAAGGCGGGTGAAACTCAATATATGGTGGCATTAAAAGATGATGATTGACACAATGCAGGATGTGGAAATGCAGGGTGGAGGATGGAGTAGGAGGATACTAGTGTGGAGTTTAGGATTTTGCAAGAGTTGGACAGGGTTAAGCCAAATACAATAGTAAGGTTGACATTAATTTTGGCCCTTCCACAAATGGTGTCCATTCCTCAAAGAAGCCGTGACACCCCATAGACTATTCTAAGGGGCACTTTCTATTAGGGCCCATTTGGAGTTGAGCCCACTTGGAATTGAAGTGGGCCTTAACTTTAGCCCTACTTTACAAAGTGGGCTGTAGAGTGGGCCTTGCAATATAAAGTCCATAGGCCCACTTGTAGGACCCAAATTGGAAATTCTACTTTAAAGTGGGCCTTCCAAATGGGCCTAGGGACTTTATATTGTAAGGCCCAATCCACGGCCCACTTGGGCTTAAATGAATTATGCCCTTGCTTGAACTAAAGTCATAAAGTCATAAATTCATAAATGACTATATGACGGAAGTTGGGTGAAGTGGGTCTCCATAAACCCTCGAACCAATTTTTTGGCATCGGCCCATTTCTTTCCCTCCAATACGCCGCCATGTCACCCGCCACATAAGCTTTAGGAGAAGTGGGCCGACTCTCAATATAAAGCCCTTGGGCCCATATTAGGGCCCATTTGGGCAATCTAAGCACTCTCATTGGTTGATGCCTAGGGTTTGGAAATGGGCCCTAGAAATGGGCCCTAATATAAAGTGCCCCTAAGTCTATAATTATGACTAGCAATGAGCATATAGCTGCTCTAGTACACAAGCAAGAGAGATGGGAGGAGGTAGCTCAAGAAAAAGAGAAGAGGAAGGCCAACCTTGAGATTACCAAAAACAAAAGGTAGAAGAAAGAAGACAAAAGGCAAAGGACAAGAAGTTGAGGGTTGAGGAAAGTGTGGAAGAAATGGAGTAATGTGGCCCTTTAAACAATGCATTAAAGCAAGGGTGAAATTGCACAAGGCAATAAAGGCTAATGAGCCTCTTGGCATGGGGGCATGCCAAGCCCCATGTTGTGGTGTAGTGCATCCATTGTTCAAGTTGAACTAGAAAGTAAGCATGTGGAGGAAGGCTATGGGAAAAAAGGAATACCTAGTGAAAAACTATGTCCATTGCAAGAGCCCATTTGGGTTCATTGCCTAGAGCCCCTCGTAGGGAGTGGCTAGCTTCGGGGTCGTCACCACCAATTATGGACACGCACAACGGTCCCAGAACCCATGTGGGCAATGGAACGCCAAACTCCAATGGTCAGGGTATGTTGCCAATGTTGTGTGTGTGCTTAATAGAAAAGTACGTCATCGAAAACTATAGTTGACCCTTAATTGCAAAATAAACTCTAAACTTTAGAAGGTATGCTCTATTTGTTGAACTACAATCGCTTCATTTGGCATGTAACCATTTAAGATCCATCCCCATTAATGCAAGAATAAATTAGCCATATTTGGTAGTAAATTTTAGTTATCTTAATGACAATGAATGATAAACATGCAGGTAGATACCTAAAATTAAGGTCATTGCAAAGGAGGTAGGCCGCAAAGCCAAGGGGGTTAGTTCTAGGCACAAAGGGGGTTGAATGTGAAGTGTAATGGGTTGGTACATGGGTTGCCTGGGGGTTAGGGACGGGTTGGTACCTAGCATAATAGGGCTTAGTTTAAATCAAGATGTCATGTCGTACCAACACAACAACATGGTCAGTTCTTGGTCCGAACCTCATAGGCTTTGAGTTGGGCCTTAAGTTGGACTTTGATGGTTGTTGGGTCTAGTACCCATTTGTATTGGTTTGGTTTTAGGTAATGAAGAATGGGGTCCTCAACATCTGCAAGCACAATATACATGGGGCCTAGGTAGCATATTTAAAAAGCTATTGGTTTTGACTTTGAATTATTTTTTAAAGTATTGTAGATTATTTATTTATTCATTCATTTGGTTTATACCTATTATGAGCCCAAAAGGTTACATGAAAATTTTATTTATATCAACCACATAGCAATAGCTTAAAGTGTTGGTTTAAGCACCCTCTACCTTACCTTATAGACACGAAAGAGAGGTTGGTTTTAATCCCAATCAAGAGTCCCATCATGAATCATGTTGCCATAAGGCATATGTGGTCCTATTTTGGGCACTTCCCACTCTTGGAGACATTGTGCATGTTGGATTCATTCGGGAATAACCTCAATTCAAGTTGCAGAATGGATGGTGAGATCCAAAAGTTATAAGAGGTGAAAGTAAAGATATGCTTTCTCCTTCCTCCTTTCACATAAGCCTTAGAATGGTGCATAGACTTTAGTCACAAACCCGTCACAAAGTTTGAATCTCACTGTAAGCATGTCTTTTTGCCGTTCATTCCTCGCTACAAGCCATTCCTAGTGTCTTCCAAGTATAGACGGTTACAGAACGCAGTGATCTTTTTCAGGTTTCTCTTTATTAATTTGAGGCATATTCCATAGATTCCTCCCAAACGATGGGGTAATTTCCCTGCAGTCTTGGAACTTCAACTGCTTCTCTCTCAAACTTCAACCACTTCATCTGTAACTAAGTAGCGGCCACTTCCTTCCCGTTCAGTGCCTGTGAGATACCTTATAAACAGGACCTTGTACTCCATAGTGTCATTCGTACCCAAGTAAAAACCATGCAAAAGGGTATTCATCGGCCTTGCGTGAAGCCATCTCTTGAAGGCTCCGTGTTAAATGCAAAAGTGTTGCTCAACCAAAACGGTTGAGGGATCGGAGCCTGAGTACATGCATATATATATATATATATATACCACCTAATAATAAGTGGGGTGGCCTTTAATTCTATTTTATTTGCTTGGATCGATGGACAGGCAGGTAGGCATTTCATTCAACTAGCTAGGAAGAGGAGGCAAGGACGGCGGTGGACTTTTCAGCGGCCTTAAAACCACCCACCCGCCTGTGAATCCGTGTCTCACATTCGTACCTCACTCGGACTCTTCTGTGCTCGCCCTTGCCTTCACTTAATTATTACTCACCCTTCTCCTCCTAATTAATGCCCCCCCCCCCCCCCCCATACTTGACATTAGCAAATAACCAAAGACTTCCCTAAAACCCGGGTAAAGCTCCCTCGGTTATAGCGGACACGTCCGGTTATCCCAATGTACTTACAAGAACTTGCTTTGGAGATTTCCAAGTAGGTTTTAGTGTAGTAGCTTTCACACATGTTCATTGTTTTATCTACCAACCAATGAATGTTGGATAGTTTTTGTCCCATCCCCAAATGCCTTAATACTTACCATCGGTTTTTGTTAATGGAGCTCCTCGTGCCCTCATAACTAAGACTAAAAGCAACCAATCACAAGAGCGGGAGGCAACACTTTTAGAGGTCCTACATTCTTGCCTCATATCTAGGTACCGATGGGAGGGTCGGTAGTTTTAGCTTAAAACCTCCACTTTTAAGCCATGCCACATCATTTGCCAACTAGGCTCGGCACTAGATAATGTCGATGGTGTGGAGGCTCATTTTTAAGAACCCACTTTTAGGCTTAGCTAATGTCAAGTGGGGAGGGGGCATAATTTGCAATCGCTGCTGAGTACTGTGTATATATAAGGACTCCGTAGAAGTTGTGAGCGATGAATGGAAGCACGATGAACCGGGGGAAACCGACATTTAGTTTTAGTTTTTGATCTTTGTTTTGTTTTTGGAACGTAGGAGGTTTTTTTGGGGGGGGACCACCTGGTGAGTTTTCGTCAAGTAGAGAGACGGTTTCACGGCCAGGAATCGAACCACCGACCACTTCGTTCGGTTTGGGTACCTTTCCATTGTCGTCAGGTAGGTTAGGGTCATCTCGAACAAGATGCAATGACGGGTTGCAGATGAAGTAGTTGAGTTTGAGAAAAAATGACCGGTTGAAGGTTCAAGACTTTGGGGAAAGTGTTCATCGTTTTTAGAGGAATTGAGAGACTATGCCTTGAGTTAGTAACGAGAGACTGAAAGGTGTTGATGTGGAATCGGTTGGACTTGGAAGCACTAGGGTCTCGACCCGATTGTGCCCAAAAATCCGCACGGACAATGTGGAAGAACTGTGGTAGAATAGATTTTAACCATGAAATCACCAAAACCGGGGACCAACTCAAGTTTTGGAAGGAATCTCCACTAATTATCACTTCCAACATTTATGTCAGTGACCTTAAAATGATTTATGAAAAATAAACTAGGGAGGGAAGTCGTGTTGCTCTATATTTGGGCAACAAAACTCATAGAAAATCATGAGTTTTGTTTCTTGAGTTTAATTCTATTTGGGGAGTACACAAGTGGTGAGAAGAGGTAGAGATGCATGTGTACAATGTAGGTGACAAAGAATATGAGAAGACTTTGAGTTCTATGAACATAAAACATGTCAGTGTCTAAAACTCAAAGAAGCTAGGCTCCAAGACCACCTTTTGGTCACACTCAAACAAGGTTAGTAAAAGCTTGATAAATCCAAGGATCAGACTCCCATAAATTGCAAGTTTGAGCGAAAGTGAGATGTCAAAGGCATTAACTATTGGAGACCCCATGGCAAGCCAAAGAATGTTTGAAAGTCCATTGAGTAAAATGCTTTCCAAAAACAACCAATGCATCACCTTAGGTAGCTCTTGTGATGAAATATTCCAATTGCTTAAAAACACCATAAGGATACCTTCAAAAGGGTCACATATATTTATTTTCCTAGGTGGTCTTTGTTTGTAGGTAATCTGTAAATGACAAAACACTACCTACAAATCATAATACCAAAAAAGAAAAAGAAAAAGAAAAGTATACAAACTGATAGACTCAATTATAAAAGAAACCAACATGGTACGACCACCACATGCAAATTCCTAGCAATAGAACTCAAGAAGAATCAAGAAATAATGCCCATCTAGGACGGGACTCATGTGCGGATATTGTCTTGGAGAAAGGAGGACCTCTACTCAATGCTACACAATTAATGTACACATATACGAAATGTCATGAGGTTTAATTTGGGTCACGGCGCCCACTAAAGAGTTGTGTACCGTGTAGAAGGTTCAAGCCATGAATTTGGAAAGTCCAACATAAAGTGAACTTAATGAGCAAACTTGAGTAAGAGTCTCCTTAAATTGTGCCAATGAGACGACTCCTTTTCTTCAATGCATGTCTCACTCTTTGCGTCAATGAACGGAAAGGTCGGACTGCTAGCTAGTTACAGATGAACCTGTTGAGTTTGAGAAACAACCGCTCAAAGTTCATCAAGACTTCAAGGAAATTTCTGATCGTTTTTTTAACGGAACCTATGGATCACACTCAAATTAATAAAGAGAATCCTAAAAGATCGTAGCGTGTAACTGGTTGGACTTGGAAACACTAGGATTTTGACCGATTGTGCCCAAAAATCTCCCTAGACATTGCTTCGAGCTCTTAACCCCTCTAATTAACACCATTTATGGTGTTTGAAGTTACATTCTGCTATACCTTTTTACTATGGATCTTAATTTTTACCAACACAAGTGAAATCGGTTGTTTGGACACCTACATAACATTAACATCTTTACTTGGTAGAATTTTACATCAACAAGGAAAGGGTTATAACAATGCGTAACTCCGAATAGTAAGTGACATTAAACACCATAAATGGTTTGGTGTAAAGGGGGTCTCAGGTCCACTTCACACACGAGCCAAGAGCCGTGAAAGTGTCCGAAGGCCGTCCCAACACACCTCCAAAACCATGTAGTGTGGTCACAAACCCCGAAGTGTCCTAGTGTGAAGTCATATGTGACCGGGCCCTCAACCAAATGCTATAATTTCAATAAACATCTATTCATGCAGTCCTTGCACATGATAAACACAAACAAAACAACGGTTGTGAGTGTTCAGAATGCCATGGTCTCCCAGTTTTGTATTAGACCTACCTCCAAGAGGTAATTTTTGCAAAATAGTCCAAGTGATCATGAAACACAATCCAATCAATGCCGTGTAAGAATCCATGTAGACTTTACATCCACCTTGCATTCACATACTCCAATGCACCTTGCAAGCGTAGTGTGAAGTAGTGAACTTGGACCGGCTCCGCCTCTTCCACCAATGAGAGTGCTTGAAGTGGAATGGTCACAGGCTCGCGGTCCTCTATTCATGCAGTCATCGCACATGATAAACGCAAACAAAACAACGGTTGTGAGTGTTCGGAATGCCATGGTCTCCCAGTTTTGTATTAGACCTACCTCCAAGAGGTAATTTTTGCAAAATAGTCCAAGTGATCATGAAACACAATCCAATCAATGCCATGTAAGAATCCATGTAGACTTTACATCCACCTCGCATTCACATACTCCAATGCACCTTGCAAGCGTAGTGTGAAGTAGTGAACTTGGACCGGCTCCGCCTCTTCCACCAATGAGAGTGCTTGAAGTGGAATGGTCACGGGCTCGCGGTCCTCTATTCATGCAGTCATCGCACATGATAAACGCAAACAAAACAACGGTTGTGAGTGTTCGGAATGCCATGGTCTCCCAGTTTTGTATTAGACCTACCTCCAAGAGGTAATTTTTGCAAAATAGTCCAAGTGATCATGAAACACAATCCAATCAATGCCATGTAAGAATCCATGTAGACTTTACATCCACCTCGCATTCACATACTCCAATGCACCTTGCAAGCGTAGTGTGAAGTAGTGAACTTGGACCGGCTCCGCCTCTTCCACCAATGAGAGTGCTTGAAGTGGAATGGTCAAGGGCTCGCGGTCTCGTGTGTGAAGTGGCCCTTCCCTAGTAATGTACACGGAAACTTGGGCTCCGGGTCCCAAGTTTTTGGACTAAGTTATTATCTTATTATTGGGGGGCCTGCACACTGAAGCCTAGCCTCCCACGCGGAGGGTGAATCATGAGGGTGAGTCAAACCCAACCCACGACAATTGAACCAGGCCATCGCATTTGTTTTAAGGTACCGCTTACAACATCCTTGTTTTGTTTCTTTGTTCAGTTGCGGAATATGTCCCCTGCGTTTCATTATGTGCAAGACGTTTCCCACATCATTTCATCCCCGGCCGCTCCTACTTCTCATGGGGCGGGCCACTAGCAAGCCTCTATGAGTCTTGGGCAATTGTCATGCGTCATTAGAAACCTTGCCTTTCGTCACTAAGCGAATTTGCAGGTCTATCATATTCGTAGATTGTCTAGGGCTTGTATGTTAGTGGTGGAAGGGCTTCCCTGTATTGGAAAGTGTCACCGACGGACTATACGCCCAACATGATTGGGAGGGAGTGGAGTGCTTGATGGAGTTTGGGATGAGAACAAGGAGAAACAAGCCATGATGACATGTCATAAGTTTTGTGACGGCCATGTGTAAGGGGTGGTACGTATAGACCAATGTTGGACCGGCATGTCATAGGTGAATGTGCGGTATCAAATTTTGATACATGGTTTCGACGATGGTATCAAAAAATCTACTTGGTCATTAGTCAAATTCTAATATCAATTGATTATTGATACTAAGTTGGTGGGTATCACTAGAAGAGAGAGTCTTAGTACGTTTGAGTCATTAGTTGGGTCGATGTCGTCATAATACCACATTGACATAGTACTTTCATTTAGGTCTGAAGAATTTTCAATAGTATATAGACCTAAATGGCATCCAATATAGATAGGCACCCTTACTCTATTGGTACCAATCATATTATTGCAAAATCCTCGTTATAAATACTCGAGAGGATTTATAATTTTTTCGATATCGGTCCAACATTGCTTTATGGCAAAGACTGTGCAAAATGACCATAGAATCTAGTGTATGTGGTCATGAGAAGTAAAAACCATTGAGACCCAAAAAATTTTTTTTAAAGAAAAACAAAACAAAAAAAAACCCAATGTAGGGGCTACTTTGTAGAATTTCAGTGTAGACCCAAGAGTAAGCACCATGTGGGTTAATGTCAATAAATACAACAAAGAATACAAGCATGTGAACCCTGGGCAATTCTCTTATGTCACTGGAAAATTGTCATATGTCTTTGGAAAATCTACAAATCTACCACATAGGTAGACTTGCGTATTCCTTCCACCAACACATGGCGATTGCCTAGGACTCATATGTTAACCACAGTGAGAACTTCAAACAAGTTCCAAATGGGAAGGTGGGGGGGGGACACCAATTGTTTCTCTGTCATTTAGTATTGCTAATTGGGAAGGCACTTGAAAGTTGCCCTTGTGGAAAACCCAACGGATCTTTCCCAACGCTCGACTCCTTATGCACGTCAACTGACAAGTAGGCTCCCGTTTTCACACACGACGACTACACCGATACGTTCAATTAGGGTTTCCCCACACTAATTTATCAACACTTCACAACACTCCAAATATCTATTTTCAAAATTAAAAAACGGTACAAATTATCTTTGTCTTTGCTCTCTTTTCTTTTTCTAATCGCTATACGGATGAATGTACAAAGTTTAGGGTTTAGGGTTTGCGCGGGGGGCAAAGGCGTAACCCTAATCGCAAAGCCAGCCTCCTAATTGCGAGTCCCTCAGTGTAGGTGTACCACTTAATTAATTACGCATGATCATTTCATGGTGTAACTCTGGGAAGTCGGGACATGCAGAATCTTGCGAGTCCCGGCCTCTTGCGTCCCGAGCACTGTCACGACAGGAGCAGAGTTCTTCTTTTCACTTCACTTTACTTTACTTTAGGACGCAATAAGTTTGAATTTTCCGGTCCGTTCCGTTCTGTCCCTGACGTTTTCGACCAGATTTGTGTGGCCTGTGGTTGAATAAATGGATTGAATAGAGAGTAAATGCATAGGAAGGTCTGTGATCCCTTAACTTATTTCATCCTTGCTTGGTGGCCATGATGCATGCGGTGTGTGACAAATTAGAATATCCTTTTAAATTCTTCTTAGCTCCCTAGCTAGCATGCCTCCGGAATTTTGGGAGTGATGGTGTGTGGTGTGGGGGTCGGTAAGTAAATTTGGAGTACTTGGGCGCAGGTGGTCTCGCTCAGGCTGTAAAAGTAAACTCGTAGAATCGGGAGTACAAAACACTCATCATGGCTCAACATTATACCTCTAACTAACTTTCTCCACCGTGATTGGGACCAACCCATGAATTTACAAAATTTGAATAAATGAGAGGCCTAGCATTCATGCCATTCATGTAAGAGGAGGGGCGGGGGAAACCCTAACCTCCTATAGGTTTGTGGTTGATTTATCCCAGCGTAATGTCGCTGTATTTGTTTGGGGTTGGGTGTTGATGCTAATTTTATGGTCAAAATTTGCTTGAGAGAAAAAGAAAGAAGAAAAAAGTTAAGTTATAAGAGTTCTTAAAGTTTTCATATTCAACTTACATGAAAGACTTATGAATGATAACTTTTCTCCCCCCCCCCCCGGGCATGTGTGCACGCGGGGGCAGGGGTCACGAAACTTCAATACCGATGGCGAAGTCAACAAGATTACAAGATGTGCGTTGCCATTTGTAAATGAAACTCCAATAAATTGGGTGAAACGTAAGAAAAGTTGGGGTGAAGAACCATTAACATCTTCCCGATATGCATTTAAGGTAGAGGAAACTGAAACCACGTGGGTGGGCTTGGAGGATTATATATTGATACATTGGTTTTGCCTATGTAGGAAAGTTTTTGCATGATGTAAGACCCGAATGGCATTGGAAACAAAAATACCGTCAAAAGTCCCATATCCTAGTATCCTATTGGTATCAAAAAGAGAGAGGTGAAATCGACATAATGAATATCCAAACGGGATCCAAAACGATGATACCATATCAAAACTGATACCAGACCAACACTGATACCGATGCAAATAATCCCTCGCCATACCCACCAAATGTAAATATATGAATGGCACTACAAGTTCGTTACCCACAAGTACAACCTTTGATACCATTATTGATGTTGATTACATTACCATGCATTCACCTAGAGAGAGCGAGCGAGAGAGAGAGAGAGAGAGAGCCTTATCACATACTCGCATACCTCTCACTTAGCCAACCATAAAACCCCTGAACTAGCACGCAACCCCAAATATTACTACTCTTAGTTATCCGATCCCAAAACATGTTTCAAAAACCCCAAATTAGTCGAATCCAAACCATTTTAAAAACGAATCAGCCACAAACCTACAGAAGATCGATTTTTGATGTTGGATGAATGAGAAATACATTCGTATGCAATAATTCCCAATCCCTCTCGTTCTCTCTCCAAACTTACCTTGATACCATAGCACCGGTGATCGAATTCACCGAGGAGACCATGTGGTTGGAAGGGTCTCACGGTGAGAGAATGTAATGTGGGATTGGGGGATATATAGAGAGTACATAACTTACATGGTGTCCTCTCTCTCTCGAAAGGTTGCTAATAATGTGTCCAATGGAAACGGACGAGCACGGTGGGTTGCTGCAGGCCGAGACTGGGACGGGCTTACTGATAGGCCCACAGTCTGCCCATTTTGAATCACTTTGACGGGTTGTCAACTTGGAAGCCTCATGTACTAGTAGCAGCACTAACATTTATTTGGCCGCATGCCCTGCTTTACCTCAGAGCTGCCCGTTACATTTGTATTCTATGGTCTCTTGTTGCCCGGAAGAAAAAAAAGGCCGAGAGAGAGAGAGAGGGACCGTCCAAGTTCACTTTACACCAGAGCCCAACATTTTCCTTTTTAATTGCACCCATACCCAGACCATGCCCATCAGCAGTGACCTATGCCCACCCGTGCCCACCCATAGCACGACATGTGCGCACCCATGCCCACCCATGCTATTCAAATTGCGCCCATGTATTAAAAAATTATGTAATGTGTATTGTGTAATTGTGTAATGTGTCTTGTATGATTGTGTAATTGTGCCCCACCCATGCCCACCCATTATAATATCAAACCCATGCCCACCCATGAACAATAATATCGCAGTCATGCCCACCCATGCCCACCCATGAACAATAATATCGTAGCCATGCCCACCCATGCCCACCCATGAACAATAATATTGCACCCATGCCCACCCAAAACCCATGGGCATGGGCACCCAATGGGCACCCAATGTTTACACTCGAAGGTGAAGGCATAAGGGCCCCAAAGAAGAATTTATCATGGATGAAAGTCTATATGGAAGGTTATTAATCATGTTTTGTGGTCAAGGTCGGGATTTGCGTCAAGCCTCTTGTTTGTCTGACGCATGTTCCAGCATATCATGTTGGTGGGACGGTCTTTGGATGAGAATCAAGGACCCTCGCAATTAATTACATGGTCACGGTTTTTGGCGTGTGTGTGAGGTGGTCCTTATTCGTGTTTGGTGTCTTGGGGGATTTTTGGACATAAATTGGTCAAAATCCTAGTGTTTCCAATTCCAACCGGTTACATATCGTGATCTTTCGGTTGCTCTTTTGAGTGATTTGAGACATGTCATGTAGATTCCTCTAAAACGATCGATAATTCTTGTTGAAGTCTTGAACTTCTACCAATTATTTCTCAAACTCAACCGGTTCATCTGTAACTAGCGGTCAGTTCTCCCCATTCGTTGGTACCCGATCAATTCGAGTCCTCATTTTCCAGACCGTTAGTAAAGCTTTAGAGGGTATCGAGAAAAAAATGAAGAGTTAACTTAGGGCCACTTCACACACACACGAGACTGAGAGCCCGTGACCAGTCCACTTCAAGCACTCTCATTGGTGAAAAGGTGGAACAAAATGTGAATGCAAGATGGATGTGAAGTCTACATGGATCATGCTTCATGGTCACTTGGACTATTTTCACAAACCACCTCTTGGAGGTAGGCCTAACGCAAAACCGGTAGACCACGGCACTCCGAACACTCACAACCGCTGATTTGTTCTATTTTATCATGTGTGAGGACCCACACGAATAGGCATCCACTGAAATAGCATTCGATTGAGGGCCCAGTCACATACAACTTCACACTACACTTGAGGGTCCGTGACCACACTAGATGATGTTGGAGGTGTGTTGGAACGGCCTTTGGGACACTATCTTTTGGGCTCTCACAATTTCATGGTCACGGCTCCTCACGCTCGTGTGGGAAGTGGCCCTCAAGGTCATTTGACATGAACCGGCAACAAATCTATAGGCAAGTCAAGTTGTTTTGAATTGTTAGATAGATGACTGAGAGGTACCTATACATGCTTGTACACAATAATTCCCTCTCGCTGTAGGCTGACACACACGAATATTAACTTGTATTTTTTTCCTTTGGGGGGGGGGGGGGTGGGTGGGTTAAGAGGATTGAGACACAAGCGTCCTGGGTGCCCTGTCCTGAGCCGGTCAGTCCAAGGTGGTTGGTGAGCTGCCTAAGTTTGTGAGTTAGTGCTAACTTCCACACTGGAGGTCCTTGGAAAGTTCTAACTTCTGTTATACGTTTTGTACATGCTCCATGCCCCCGTCCTTTACTAACTTACTGGGGCTCGAAGAAGTGAAAAGTGAACTGGTTCGGTCTCACTGGGATTTGTGGGAGCAGTGTCCGGAGAGGGGAGAGAGAGAGAGAGAGAGAGAGAGAGAGAGAGAGAGAGAGAGAGAGGTTGCTAACCTATCCCTAATTTCTGGTTATGGAGCTCTAAACCGAAACGCACGATTTAGGGTGTCCCCATCTATGAATGGGGAGAACCGGCAGTTAGTTACAGATGAACCGGTTGAGTTTGAGAATAACCGGTTGAAGTTGGAGACTGCAGGAATATTACCGATCATTTTAGAGGGATTTATAGAATATACCCCAATTTGATAAAGGAAAATCGAAGGCTGTCAACATGTAACCGGTTGGACTTGCAAACACTAGGATCTCAACCGATTATGCCCTAAAATCTCCCCCATCACTGGTCCCCATGCTACTCTGTCGACATTCCACATGGTTTTGAATGTTTCTTACCACCGTAACAAAAATATATATGATTCGGGGTTGGTTTTTTTTAATAGCTGT
The DNA here is from genome assembly GCA_950295325.1 of Polytrichum commune. Taxonomy (NCBI): domain Eukaryota; kingdom Viridiplantae; phylum Streptophyta; class Polytrichopsida; order Polytrichales; family Polytrichaceae; genus Polytrichum; species Polytrichum commune. Next base: position 45,826,610 of record OX485804.1, read on the forward strand.
GATTACTATATGGAGGAATAAAGAAAGTCATAAGTTTGTTGTAATCTGATTTGCATGATCCATGATGATATTTGCATGGGTGACAAGGCAACCTGTTTGCCAGAGACAACCTAATTAGTGTCCGGAGAGGATTTTGGGTGTAATCGGTCAAGATCTTCGGGTTTCCGAGACCAACCAGTTACATGTTTGACATCTTTCAGTCAGTTTTTCTTTGTTGAACCGAAGGATATTTTGTAGATTCCTCACAATCGAACAGTTATTTTCTTCAAGTCTTGGGGTTTCAACCGCTTGTTCCTCAAACTCGGACTGGTTCATCTGTAACTACACCTTTTTGTCTAATTGGTGTGGGTTACCATTCGGAGTTACGCCCTGCTGTAACGTTTTCATTGAGAGTATGATTTTGTTACTCAAATAATACGAGTAGTCTGTGTGCACACCGAAGAATATGTTATAACTTAGTTGGTAAAGAAACACTAACGTCAGTAAAAAAATTTAATAGCAACACATAACTCCGAATGGTAACCCACACTAATTACACTAAGAAGTGTAGCTGGCTAAGTTTACAAGGCACAGCAGTACAACTGTAGACGCATGATCGGATAGTTTTGAATTATGATTCCTGAAATAACTTGCTTGGAGTAGGAGTAATTATGAGAGAGAGTTAGAACTTTAGATGTATGATACCAGAATATATTGAAGTCAACTAAGTTAATCAATCACTCAATCAATCGAGCTGTGATCCCAAAGGAATTGCCTTAAAATCTGAGACATGGTCTTTATAGCGTTTTGTATTCTGACTCCCAATTAATTAGTGCCGTGTGTGTGCAGACCTTATAAGTCTTGGGCTTAATTTCAATAATACAACTCTCATGTCCTTCACTACTTTCTAGCTCATCAGCCTCAGTTTGTTATGAAATAACTAATTCGTTCATCTCCCATTGAATCACCGAAGGTCAGGTAGAGCGTGCCCAATCTTATATAAACATGTGATATTTGAGTCGTATGTGTTACGTGTAGATCTAAGAACAAACATCATACAAAGACTCGTGTTCAAAAGTGATTGGATTACGTGCTTAAGTTTTGGTTTTATTCCAAGGTCAATAGGACCAATATGATTGAGGGGAGAGGGACTTTCTAATCGTTTAATAAGAAAGAGAATCTTTTCTTTGATGATGAATAAAATATTTATATGGGTTCCAAGTCTTACAAGGAAAATGACTACGGGCTAAATTTGGATTTGCTACTCGTCACGTCCCCATCCTGTGTTAATTTCGCATTCCATATACTACTAGAAGTGGGTGCAATGCTAAAAGTGTCCATAGAAGATTTGCTTACTTTATTCATCAAAGCCAAAAATTATAAACATTCTTGGAAACATAAACTTGAGGAATGGCCTTCATGTTTCCACTTGTCAACTTGATGGCAATGTCAAATTACTACCAAGGGACTTTACAGTGCCAAACCTATGAACGATATCCAAACACATGGTCTTACCATTGCTTCACTTCCAATAGGTGGTTATATGGTCTACAAAGATAGTAGACTTTGGATCCACATGAGCATTGGATTTCTATGAGACCAAGTATCACATGAGCATTATTCTCCTGTAATTTTGGGATTCTTTGTTTATGGGGAGCACTCATGTTGTCCATTGTGAACATTTCAACAATAATCTATACATTATCAAAGTTTTTTTAATCGCAACCTCTTTCTTTAAGAATAGACCATCATGTAGTTGCTAGTAATGTTATGGTTGGAATTCCCCACTCATTGTTACAAGATCTTTTGACTCGCTTCTTGAGATCCTATGGTTTGGTGTCACTGGCGTATGTATAAACTCATCTATCATGGATAAAAGGGCTCTAATAAAAGCAAGTCCCGCAAAATGTCGAGGGCATGTTCAATCCTATTGAACCCTACTAGACTCATTCAAAATGTGTGTTGCTTGCTCTAGAGTCAAATGATCTTAAAATAACAACTTCTAGGCTATAGAATAATTTATTGAGTTTCCACCTTCCCAATGGATGGGTTTTTGCAAATACGGCAAAACCCTAGTCAGACTCCATTGCTGCGTAAAGATGAACATTGTGCATCAAGAATGATATAAGCCTACTCGCCTTGGCATATGAAAATCATGACCAAAGTCTTTGACTTGCTTCATTGGTCCCCATTTATGTAATTCATGCCATTAGCATACGAGAGGGCATTGTCTAGTTTCACACAAAATAATTATTTCTTGGAAGGAATTCACTATGTGTCATATTCACATTGGTCAAGACAATGTTGAATTCAACGTGGAAATTCACTTTTGGCACTCAAAAGTGCTGAAGCATATAGCACTCTATAGTACCAACACGGGTTATTAGTTCAATAAAGAAGCATTGAGAACCAAAGGTTTGCGGCCCTACTGTGGGCACTTCCACCTCAACAAACATTTATGACTATGTGGTTGGCTCAAGAATTGTCTCATCCGGCTAGCAAGTTTGTGAATCACGAAGATTATCATGTAAAGTTCCAAAATTGGAGTAGAGATGCAAGAGGTGTAAGAGTTCCAAAGTGGATATTTGCATACTCTTCAAAGAACAAATAGGCTCTCAAAAAATATTTGTCATTGTTGATCATGGACTAGTGTCTATTATAGACATTTGAGCATATATCCCATTCTCATTATAACACATGTTCTTTTGGTGTCCATTCCTCACTACAAACCATGCCATATACTACTCAAACACTTGCTTCTAGTTAAGAAGAGTGACCACATAAGGTCCACATACCCTAAGCTTACTTTAATTATGATGAAAAGTGTGGATTACTATTTGGTGTTACCCAATGCAACCTATAATTTTCATTTTAGTAATAAAGTTGATGGAGAATTATGTAGTAGGTTGGGTGGGCAAAGAACGGTTTAAGGTCAGAGAAACAACTTGACAACTGCCAACTGTTAGATGTAGCCATCACACCATCCACAGTGGAATTTCGCTCAAATCAAGGATCAAGATTTTGGGATTGGGAGAGAAACCCTATTGCCCCCGTCCATCATGGCAGCAAAACATTGTCGACAAATTACAAATGTGTGAGTGCAAGTTGGGTGAGCTCCACATGATCCCCATTTATTCTAAACACATTATTGTCATGACAACCAATTTTAATTTGGTGCAATTAGGTTTTTCTTCAACCAATTTATTGGGTTCACACAGTGCTATAAATGTATTCTAAGGACGTTATTTCTTACTAGCATAATTTATAAAAAAATAAATAGGGTATAAGTATGTCAAAAGAACAAACAAAAAAACAACAACGTACTTGGTGGAAAATTATGTCCTAAATAAGACATTCATAGCACCCTGCCTGTAAGTTCAAACTGGAAACCTCACTGTCTACTGAGACAGGGCCCAGGCCATACTTATCCCACTCACGAGGCAAGCTTATGGAGGCTTACTTCAAAGTACACGAGATGACTTCATGGAGATGACTGCAAACATGCAAGCAAATTTGGAACACGGCACCGTTTGTGGTATTTAGTGTCACTTACTATTCCGAGTTACGTATTGTTATAACTTTCTTTTGCTAAGAATGCTAACCATACTATCATAACATTATTCAGATCCATAACAATGTTGTGTGGGACTGACAGTATTCTACAAAATATTCTCCACATTCAGACTGAATGAGGGGAATATACCAAAATATTTCGTGGAATATTGTCAGTCCCACATAACATTGTTATTGATCTGAATAATGTTATGATGCTTACATACTATGCTTAATTTCTTGGTGGCTTAGGATCCAAAGTGGCAGGAGCCTAGCCATTGGGTGGAAGCTCCATTCCCAAGGCCCAATGTTGCAGGCTTGCAAGAGAGGGGTTCGCCTGCGTACTAGGAGGGGCCCTCGTAGTGTTTGATTGAGCGTCTAGGCAAACTCAAAGTGAGCCCATGAGCAATCCAAGTGCTTCTAGTTTATGAAAACCTATAAATCAACTGCAAATCATAACAATAATGAACATGGTAGTCATTGAAGACTATTACAAAATGAGAGTAATGAATGAAAAGATAAAGTGAACGAAATTGACACATTTATTGTCAAATTTTCCTCTAAACCTTAGGGCCACCTTTTGTATATTTATGTTTACTACAAAATATTTAATAGCGTTTTTGGGTGTACACGTTGAAGAAACAAATACCTCTCTCTTATGTATATTATGTATGCTAATGCCTCAAATAACAACCCTTCTTACACTCACATTAGTTTGTACGTGGTATGAAGAGTCGCACCCCCGGGGTGGGTGCTAAGAAGGGTTGTGTGGCCCACATCTATGCACCCAATTAGCTCATTAGGGGGATTACCAAGAGAGAGATGTTGGATCCTAGTTTGCTTCAAGGGTGGAAAAAAATCCAACTTTTTTCCAGCCGATGCATCGGGTTTTTGGTTTTAATGCAAAAAATCTTATTCCTGTGAATAAAACCATGGTTTTATTCCAGCACTCGGCACTTGACAGTCGACACCACCATTGACGAACATTGGACCCTTTGCCTTATAATCTCAACTCATCTACAGAAAACCGAATAAAACCAGATTTTGTTGGCCCACAAATGATGGGGTTTTAAAAAAAAACCGTGTGGTGCCAACCTTGGTTTGCTTGCGCCATCACCCCAGGCCCCACCATTGGCCCCACCGACACCAAGGGGTTAAGGCCCATCTACTTTAAGTCACTCGAATGGTGAACCACTAGAGTTATCCGTAAAGTAAGATGGGCGACATCATGGGTTTAGGGGCTTATCTATGAGTTTTATATAACTAAACACAAAGTCCGGCATGGTTTGGAAGTTGGTTGGGAGGGCTGTAACATGCCCGGCAGGCAAGCAATGAAGCCGTCTGTTAGTCAGCCACCCAACCAACACTAGGCAAAATCTCTAAATAATCGGTCAATTGTGAATCCAAAGAGGTCACTCAGGGCCACTTCACACACGAGACTGAGAGCCCGTGACCATTACACTTCAAGCACTCTCATTGGTGGAAAAGGCGGAGCCGGTCCAAGTTCGAATCACACTACACTTGAGGGACCAACATAGTATGTGAATGCAAGATGGATGTAAAGTCTACATGGATTCCTACATGGCATCGAATGGATCATGTTTCATGGTTGCTTGGATTATTTTAAAAAACCACCTCTTGGAGGTAGGCCTAACACAAAACCGGGAGACCATGGTTCTCGAAAAGCTCACAACTGTTGATTTATTCTATTTTATCATGTGTGAGGACCCACCTGCATAGAAATTCATTGAGATGGCATTTGGTCGAGGACCCGGTCACATATGACTCCGCACTACATGATTTTGGAGGTGTGTTGGGACGGCCTTTGGGCACTTTCTTTTGGGCTCTCACAATTTCACGGTCACGGCTCTTGGCTCTTGGCTTGCGTGTGAAGTGGCCCTCCAAGACTTTCAGCAGGTTGCGAACCCCAGCTCAGAACACAAAGACGGTGTCAAAGTTTGGAGCCTCTGGAAACGAGCTTCAAAATTCACGCCAGGTTTTCACAAAATATCACCGCGACCAGGATGGTTGCATGGCAGATGAGAGCTATGAGCGAACGAAGAGTGAGGTATGTACCTCAAACTCATATATTTTAAGCCACTCTTTGAAGTACTTCACGGATTCCTGCCATGTGAAAGAAAAGTGGGTAAAAAAATGCTACAAAAAGCATCCAGAAGTTGACTAGGTAAACCAGAGCAGTTTGAATCACGGGGTGCCATGTAAAAGTATTTTTGACCGTCCGTTCACACACTCTAGACGGCGGGTGAGTCAGGTGTCCACTTGCGCCATTGATTTCCTTTGTTGATCCTCAGGCCCGGGCTGGCAAGGAAAGGCAAAGCAAGGCAAGGAAAGGCAAGGCCAGGAAAGGAAAGGAAAGGAAAGGAAGGGTTCAGCTGGTGGCCTCTTTTGAGTTTATATCTCCCGTGGCAGGCAGATCAGCCTGTGGGACTGGGCTTCCCATGTGCTAACTTACACTGCCTCAGCCTCAGCTTCAGCTCCTGCTCCTGACCCTGCTGCTGCTGCTGCTTGTGATTTTTTAATTGCCATCTCTCTCCCAGCCTCCCGTACCAACACAATGCCCCAATTTCACCTCCACAACGTCCCCATTTCACATCCACCTCACCAGGCACCAGTTGAAGCACTACAGTGTAGATCGGGGAGAACCGGCAGTTAGTTACAGATGAACCGGTTGAGTTTGAGAATGAACCGGTTGAAGTTGGAGACTTCAGGAGAATTACCGGGGAGAACCGGCAGTTAGTTACAGATGAACCAGTTCAGTTTGAGAAATAACCGGTTGAAGTTGGAGACTTCAGGAGAATTACCGGGGAGAACCAGCAGTTAGTTACAGATGAACCGGTTCAGTTTGAGAAATAACCGGTGGAAGTTGGAGACTTCAGGAGAATTACAGGGGGAGAACAGGCAGTTAGTTACAGATGAATTGGTTGAGTTTGAGAAATAACCGGCTGAAGTTCAAGACTTCAGGAGAATTACCAATCGCTTTAGAGGAATCTATGGAATATACCTCAAATTAATATAGGCAAACCGAAGGATGTCAACATGTAACCGGTTGGACTTGCAAACACTAGGATCTCAACCGATTATGCCCCAAATTGTCTTCAGGCACTGCACTACACTACTTTCATATGATCATCCCAACTAGTGTGTTTTACTATTTGGAGTTACGTAGTGCTATAACCATTTGATGAGGATGTACTCTTTTACCAAGCAAAGTCATTTATGTTCTATAATGTTCGAACAACCTATTGAACTTTCTTTAGTAAAGATTGAGCTCCTAAGTAAGACGTTATTGCACCGTGTAGCTTTGAATAGTAATACGCTTTGATTGGGATGACCAATGTACTTACACACTTTTCTTATTGGGCCTAGCTTTATGAAAGGGTGAAGGAAAATCGTCCCAAAATCATCTAGCACGGTTTAGTACTACGCAAAAGCTCGCTAAAGAATTCCGCACCTTTTATGGTGCAATATGGTTGGAAGCTCTGTAGAGTTAGGATTCTTCACACTAATTTTTAACCATCCACATGTGCAAAATGATAATATTATAATGCAAGTGTGTGAGTGCAAGCATGATAAAGTGGATGGCTCTTGAATCTTGCACAAGTTTAAGTGAGAGTGATTCAAAACAATATACTAACTTTTGAATTTTGTGAAAAAACAAAACTTTCACCTCGGCCTTTAAGGTTAACCTTCCAAAGGTCAAGAATGCCTCCTTTGCCTGGATAGCCATCTATGACCATATCATTGTACACCTTTATGCTATAATCTTCTAGAATGGAATATGTGGATGATTGAAATTTTGTATGAATAATCTTAACTTCACAAACATGTCATTTCTACAGTCACGTATATCATTAGAGGTACATCTTTTTTTATCGAGCTATTGAATTGGAATGTTGTTGTTTTGGTGATTTTGGGAAGATTTGGGCTTGGGCCGTTATTAGGGATTAGATAAGGTAAATGGGATAATTGCAGACTACTCCAACTCCACATAAGGTAGAGGGCACTAGAATTATCGCTCTAGGCATTGAGTTCATCTACTATTATGAGATTGGCATATTTAGTTGTTTCTTGTTAGCAATTGAAAGGGAATATCAATGCACCAAAGTATACCTTCTTTGGATTATGCATGCAAAAGTTCTAAGTACTTAAAGCTCCATTGGTAGAATACCGAACACCGTTATGGGGGCATGATGTTAACATGCTGAACTGCATTCCCAATATGAATATATACTTGTTACATGACATTCTAGGGTACGTGTGGGCATAGTCATATGGCACAGATGCAAGATTTGAGGTTGGGTTCATCCGAGATATTAATTCATATGCGTGGGTGCAATGGGCGAGGATGGCACGGGTCCATGCTAGTTCTATACATGGTGAGTCATGATACTACAAATCTTCATGGGGGCATTCATGGTTGGGGTACTACTTTTGGGTGTCTAACGGTTTAAGGACTATTTTAGACAACTTTACATACTTGGTGTGCTTAGATTTGTATTGTGGAGCCTAAAATTTATTGATCAAATAATAGTAAATCATGATAAACGCCGAGATCCAATGCGACTTAGTCCTTAAGTCCTTTGTCCCAAAAGTAGTACCCCAACCGTGAATGGACCCTCATAGAATGTCCAAGGGTGTATAACTTACATGATACCATGGAATTTTGCAACGATATATGTGCGAAAATCAACTAGGCATTTCGTAGGCATCCATGACATTATTCAGATCCATGACAATGTTTTAAGGGACTGACAGTATTCCACATAATATTCTTGGATATTTCCCACATTCAGACTAAATGTAGAAAATATTCCATGAAATATTGTCAGTGCCAAAAACATTATTATGGATTTGAATAATGTTATGTCAACTGATATTGAAGGCTCAAGATTTGTTGTGTTCGTGCTAGAGGGTCTGGGTTAATCCACACTCTCAAGGTTCATGATCCTAACTTTACTTCGATATAATCACTATATTCCTTAATTTGAGACTTTCTCTTGTCTCAAATTAATATATGGACCACAACAACATGGTCTAATGTTTGGGTCGTCCTACCTAAACCATCTTGATATGAGTTCTTAATCGGGTTCTTGATATGAACACCCGCTTCAAAGTATTTGCATCTTACAACATTCTCCAATATCTGTGTGATTTTATCCATGTTCTTATTTTTGTAACTGTCTCAAAATGCCGAAAAAGTCCCAAATTAACGAATATAGTGATTATACTAATTTGGGGACTTTACTTACAATGTCAAATCCACTACACAAAGGAATTACTAAATTAAGAAGGATTCCCATTGTTTTCACCCTCGACTAAAATGGCTTGCATGAATCCTTGGCCATATTGGAGGATACGATACCAACCGGGTTGAGTATTTTATGCATGCAAAGCATATCCCCATTGATACCCATGTTAGATTTAGATACTCTGACAACATTTGTACACCCAAGTTCAATATGGCTTAGAATTTGTGGCAAGCATGGTGTGGGGTTTGGTAAACATCTACCCCCTAGATACTTTCATTGTTGATTTATCTCAACTTAATAGGGTCAACTAATGCAATGTCTCTAATGATAATCCGGTGTCAAATTGGTTTGTTAAATAGGAATTTTCCACGTCTCAAGGGGTTCCCAATATTTTCACCTTCAATTAACAGGGTTGTCACAAATCCTAGGTTGCTGAACCTAGCTACCCACACAACATTTATATGTACAATGAAAATGGAAGATCTACATACACAATAAGTTAGATGGTGCTAAACTCAACACCCCACCCAAAACTCACACTTTTAAAATCTTGCAAAATATGTACATACCAAATATGAAAATGTCATGAGGGTGCATTGGTTTTTCTTATTTGTAGCATATGGGTGCACAAAATGGGTCTTAATTGCTCATTAATTGTGACTATTGTTTACAAAATTGACTATAGATGGGTTTTCCACTCTCATCATCCATCATCTAGGTTTTAAGGTTTGGTTTTGAGGTGTTTGGGGGTCTAAGCCTCTAAGGTCAAGGCATCCATAGTCAACCATGTCCATTTAACCACCCACTAAAGCACATGTAATGCCAACATGGATGAGATTTGTTGTTGCTCTTTGTTTTTTAGGCAAACGGAGTTAGGGTTTATGTGATGGCAACTTCTGATTGATTACCATCCGGGGGGTGGACTTCACATACCATGTACAACTAACTTGCATGTAGGAAAAGGGTTTTACTTGCAAAATTAGCATACATAGCATACATTTAAGGGAGAGGTTATTTTTTCTCTAATGTGTACATTTAAAATGGCTATTAAGAATATTGAAATGTAGATGTATAGAAGGGACCCCTGAGGTTCAGAGGAAAATTGACATTAGATGTGCTAATTCTATCCAATTTACCTTATTTCATCCAAATGGCATGTGTTTTACAGTCATATTATTATGAGCTATATCCTATAGATGACAAAATGTTCAACATCTTTCTTATTGGGAAGTGAAAATGGACTATTATATCTATAATAAAGACTCATTTATTTCATGATTTATATTTTTTGTATGTAGTTTAGGCATGTATTACATCAAAATGAGAAGGTTACAATATATCTCGGGGGTGCACCTTTCATTAAAACCTAGAATCACGTGCGTTCACTGCATACTCTAAAAACCCCCTATATACAAGTTATTTTTTGTGAAATGAAGTAATACACATACAATTGCAACAATAAATATACAAGTGACAATATGTATACACAAAAAAACATCCATTCATATATAGTTATTAACATAAGTATACAAATATACTTTTGAACAATAATCAACCCCTATAATATGTATAACAAAATATCCTAGCTTTCATCAGCAAAGTTGTTGAAAACTTTTTCATCTCCCGGATATAATTCATAAACATTTGATTCACCAATATATGTCATTGTAGCCAATGCAATTATTGTCTCTAAGTCTACCATCAAATGATCAGTAAGATCATATGTCCACTTGTTGTTAGCCCCTTTTTGATACCAACATAAACCAATCTCCACGTTTGATGGACGGTCCATCAAGTCAATTGGATCCCTATACTCCACCCAACGATTACAAAACTTCCTCCGCATCCAATATGAAAACTTATGATATGTCGTATAGTAACAATACCATACAAGTACAATTATTGTATACTTTTTAAAGGCCTTCCATATATGTACGTAACTATAAATTATAACATGTATACCATATGTATGCGTAATACGGCAAGGTCCAAATCAATACCCCTCCTGTGCACTCACGTATACTCGTACATGTTTAGTACAGTGCACCCCCCGAGCAATATATATATATACATACACACACACACATATATATATATATATACACATACACACACATATATATATACACATACACATACATTTTCTTTCTTTATAAATGTCCCATATGTAGGGGGTTTTATTTCATTGTCACCCACACACGTCATTTAGGTTTCCAACCAACAGTCCACCCCACAGGGATCACCCTCATAAGAGTTTTGACAATTGTTGGCCAAGAGTTAGCATTTAGATGAGTGGTTATGAGTTAACCTATAGATTGGCTATATATTCTAGTAAACTTTACCTACAATTTCCATACTCATGAAAAAAATATAAGGAAGAATTGCACTCTCCTTAGAATCCATTTCTTTTTGCAACAAAAATAAACCCCTACTAGTACTCCTCCTAAACAAATGCAAACTCTCTTATAAGTTATAGATGCTTCAACCTTAAAACAAGTATCAAAAGTCAAATGACTTAATGTGGACTTATGATGTGATTGACCACATCATGGTAGACTTGAAAGTGCTAATTAGGTTGGTTAGAGCATCCTCAGTCAGTCTAGGTAAAGCTCACTGCAAACCAAGACCTATCTTGCTTAAAATTGCTCAAAATTTAGAGGGAGTGCACCAAATCTTGCTTAAAAATGGACAGATCCTCCCACACTCCCTCTAAATGTCAAAAATTTGGAGGGAGTGTGGGAGGATCTTTCCATTTTAAAGCAAGATTTGGTGCACTCCCTCTAAATTTTGAAAATGTGGTGTTTTCAATGAGGGATTTCAATGTAGTTAGTTTTTTCATCCAGGGTTCCAGCTCAAAAAACACCCAGGGAAGACTAAATGAGTGTCAGATGTATCTTTAGTTTGTCACGATAAGGTCGATTGATAGTTCAAAAGGGTGATGGATTGAGTTTGACACTTAATTATCACAATTAATCCATTCTCCTGTGACTTGACTTGTCACATACTTACCATAAATAAATTTATTCATTACTCAAACAATGACACCTTTCTATACTTGTAAAAATTAGGAATTAGGGAATTTTGATAAAAGTCTAGTTACAAGTGACAGAAACCACGAACCGGGAACGAAGAGAGAAGCGTCTAAAGCGGACAGGGTCATAACAGTAACAGTCTAGTGCCAAGTCACAAGTAAACGTCTAGTTCCAAGTTCCAAGTAAGCGTCTAGTCACAAGTATCCAGAGAAACGTCTAGTAACCCAGAGAAACGTCTAGTAACCCAGAGAAACGTCTAGTAACAGTGCCCAGTAACTAGTAACCAGTAGCGAGTAACAGTCTTAGTGTCATAGAGAATCGTCTAGTCACACCAGCGATGGAGAGAGGATAGGTTTTATACTTACCTTTCCTGGCTACCCCAGTCGATATGGGATATGTGGACGCCTCGCTTCTTCACGACAGCTTCTTCCACCAAACTCTCCCGCACTCGTTCCACGCGCCGCTGATCTTCACGATAGAGGCACGATTCTTCTTACCCGCGGAAATCTCTAGATCTTCATGTCTGAATTCAATTTACTTCCTCCGAAATTGAGTAACCAACTCTGCAAGAATTAGCAAGAAGTGACCATGCTTTTATAGGTCTCCCTTCGATGACTCCAAGTTGCGTGCTCAGACAGCTACCATTCTTACTTCTCGTCGTTCCTTTACATTCTCAAAGCGCAACCCGGATTCTTACAGTCCAACAACAATTTCTCGTTCACGGAACACTCCTTTCTCTTCTCACTAATCTGTACTCAAGGTTCACAAGAATAAACTGCTACCTTGTCTCCTTAATCTCATAAATAAATCCCACACCAAGCAGGTTTCATTCTCTCGCCACAAGTCGCTTTTCGCACTTCAATGCTCCACCTTCTCGGCCTTTTCATATCCTCCGAGAGCTCGCAGTTGCAGCAATCAACTTCGGAACTAATTGAATTCTCTCAAACTGATCGTTTCTGCAAGAATTATTCCTGATTGCAATCTCTCCCACACTCTAACTTTACTCTACCCTCAACTACGAGGTCTCGGTCACCCATTAGTAATCAACTTAAGAGGCAACATCTCTCAAGAAATCTCCTTCTCATGATTCAATTCTCATCCCGTAAAGTTCGGGGTTGAACACTTAGGAGTGACAGTTATTCTGAATGGATTGAAAGAGCTTCAATTCTCCTACATGTTGACAAAGAGGTAAAGACTCATAACTCTCGTAAGTTATATTTCAAGTAAAGTATTGGAAGCAACAGGCTTCACACCCTGTTATTATGCAATAATTATAATCCAAGAAAATTGATTCACCAAGATCGTTTCATCCCATGGCACAGGAATATATTCGCAAAGCCTAAACTCATACTCCGATTCCAACAATTAAAGATTCTCCATACTTATCGTCCCTTCAGAAGTATTACAGGAGGACACTTTACTGTATGGACTACTCTTTCTCTCTCTTCCCAAGAGGATTATGAAAGCTTCTCTCACTGAATTCACACAATTGAATGATGCAATTATCCAGAGTGAGATTTCACATTCCACCTTAGAAATTATAACCGGGAATAAGAATATTGAAAATGAGACACATTAACTGCTTCACACAGTTTCACCCCTGTCATACACGATTACGTTGGTCAAGGCACACCTGGGGAAGTAAAACTTCATTGATTCAAGTCAGGACATCTCCTCCCCAAGAATTTACCGGACTGAGCGTTCCATATGTAAGTTCTATGACTTGTTTTCTCCCGTGAGTTTAAGATCACACACCAAAGAATTTACTTCTCTTCACGAGAGTAGTAGATTACAATTACTTCCTGGATTCTTCCCGAACCAAGGGCTTTCACTTTCCACACGTCAACTTCGTGTCTTAGAATTCAAAACCTTAAGAGACTGTCCAAGAAATTCTGTACTAGACGGTTTACAATGCAAACATAAAACATATACTCTTCCGTTCAAGAGTTTCACACTCCTGAATCAAATTCCACATCGACCACACTGATCACACTTCCCACTTCCACAAACAACTTATACACAATGCATATAGCTGAATTTACAATATGATATATTCAAAAAGTAGGATTTACAATGAAACTTAAGGGTTTCACACCCAGTAATTGGGAGAGACTACAAAATCACTCTCTTCACGAGAGGAAGGTCCAAAACTCAAGTTCTCTCCCTTTTGTTCTCTTCCTCCTCCTTCTTATCTTTCTGTCCCGAAAGGTGGTGACTGCCTCTAGCTAGGATACCAAGTGCTTCTTTTAATTATCACATGTGAATTTCATGACTCCTGATATCTTTTATACTACGGGCAGCTAAGTAATATTCTACCACACTTGCCTGTTTCCATTCCTGAGTGACTAATCACCTAGTTTATCACTGTTCTGTGAGTCTTGAGTGTAATTTGTCACTCATCTACCCTTCAAAGTCAAAAATCACCTATCCTATCCAAAAAATGGTATCACAGGAGTGTGGGAGGATCTTTCCATTTTAAAGCAAGATTTGGTGGACTCCCTCTAAATTTTGAAAATGTGGTGTTTTCAATGAGGAATTTCACCTACGTCAAATTTTTACAATTCTTTTTTCTTGAGAAATATCTCACGTTTATTTAGGTGTGCTTCTAATGATGGTAATTCCAATTTCTAATTTTAGGTCAGTCAAAAGATAGGTTTTGGTTTGCAATGAGCTTTACCTAGACCGACTGAGGATGCTCTTACAATGACATTCATGGCATGAACCAATTTGTACAAGTTACATCAATCCCCATGCAATGGACACAAAAGTCTTCCATGACTTCATTAAGCAAAAATTAATATTTTTGCCTTCAAAGGTTGGAGGTCCATTTTGCGCAAGTTTCTCATGTACATATGGTCACTAGTTACAACTGAATCGGTTGAGTTTGAGAAATAACCAGTTGAAGTTCAAGACTTCCGGAAAGCAACTGATCGTTGTACTGGAATTTGAGAATATAACCCTAATTCAACAAACAAAAACAGAAAGATGTCAACATGTAACCAGTTGGACTTGGAAACACTAGGATATTGACTGAGTATATGCCCAAAAATCTCCCTAGACACTTGCTTGGTACTCATACCCCAACCACCAAATGCCTCACAAACCTTTAAATCCCTACCCAACAAATCCACAAACTCATGGACACACTCTCACAAATCTCCATCACATACTTAACACACATGCTCCTCAACAAAAAGAAAACTTGAAAAGAAACACTCCCCAATCCACTAGACTAATCCTACCCCCCCCCCCCAACATGCACACCCTATATATATCTACTAACATTAATCAACCCAATATATGTATATCTACTAACACTAAGGGCCACTTCACACACGAGACTAAGAGCCCGTGACCATTACACTTCAAGCACTCTCATTGGTGGAAAAGGCGGAGTTGGTCCAAGTTCGCTACTTCACACTACGCTCGAGGGGCCATCGGAGTATGCGAATGCAAGATGGATGTAAAGTCTACATGGATTCCTACATGGCATCAAATGGATCATGTTTCATGGTCACTTGGACTATATTCAATAACCACCTCTTGGAAATAGGCCTAACACAAAACTGGGAGACCATGGCACTCTGAACGCTCACAACCGTTGATTTATTGTATTTTATCATGTGTGAGAACGTGCATGAACATAACTTCATTGAAATGGCATTTGGTTGAGGGCCTGGTCACATATGACTTCACACTACACTTGAGGGTTTGTGACCACTTTACATGATTTTGGAGGTGTCTTGGGACGGCCTTTGGGCACTTTCTTTTGGGCTCTCACAATTTCATGATCACGGCTCTTGGCTCATGTGTGAAGTGGCCCTAACTATCCCATAGTCCACCTACCAAAATAGGTATGAAGCTCCCCCCAACCCCCCCCCCCCCAAGCCCCTCTCCATGTTCACACTAGGGCTTGGGGAAAACCGGCAGTTAGTTACATATGAACCGGTTGAGTTTGAGAAATAACCGGTTGAAGTTCGAGACTTCAGGAGAATCACCGGTCATTCTAGAGGAATCTATAGAATATCCCTCAAATGAATAAAGAAAAATTGAAAGATGTCAACATGTAACTGGTTGGATTTAGAATCACGAGGATCTTGACCGGCTATGCCCAAAAACTTCCCGGACACTAGTTCACGCGAACATGACTAGGAGAAGGAGAACGGATGTAACATACTACGTAGAGTGAAAAGCACCGGCATTCTTCTTTATTGGCTTTGTCTGTAGGACAGAGACTGTGCATCAACTTCTTCGTTTCAAGAGCAAATTTCCTAACCACTTTGCGTTCACACTTAGACGTTACTTGTTCTTGTTATTTTTGGTCCACTTTATTTAATGTGGACTCTCTCTCTCTCTCTCTCTCTCTATATATATATATATATATATATATATATAATTGCTCCCTAAAATGCATTGAAAGAAATCTAGTTAACTATAGTTATTTCGGCAGTTCTTGATTATTCACTTGATTATTCAAGTGATAAATGAGTAGCTTCAATCCTTGACCTACATTTGAGAAGAAGGTGCCCAAAATCCAAGAAAGGTTTGGTATAGTGAATAACCATGGATTGGCATGAGCAAAGTGGACATCTACAATTGTAGTCTTTCATAGTAAAGGACAGAGCCTCACGGTTCTACCGTTTTCTTGTTATTATTACTATTATGATGCTTATTACTATTACACGCCCCTACAGTAGTTTGGTCAAGGTGTTGCACATTGTTTTTTCATGTTGGAAGCCAACGACCGGTCGTTGGCAACTGCGTCATGAAATGAAATAGAATAGTATATTGTCACTAAGTTACAGTCAGCACCGACTGACCAGGCTGTGCTGTGACCCTGGGCTCACTGCTCGAAGTTGATGATCAAGAATCTCGTACGAAGTGGCCTGGCTAGCTACTAGCAGCTCCTCGAAAGAGCAAGCTTTCGTATTCATGTATTTGTGTGTGTATAAATATGTATATATAAATATATAGATATATATAGATAGTGCCACCACCTGTAGTGGAAATAGAGATGGGTCGCTATGACACCACCGACATGACCAGAATTTCGATTCAGAGGGGAGTATGTATGAGCGCGAATTATGATGATGGTGATGATGAGAGGACAACAAATATTGTTATCTGGTACACTTTGAGCCCCATACCTTAAATGTCTTGTTTGGGAAGTTGTGAAGTGTAAGGTGGGTACACCTAATGCCGACGATCACCTATGATGGTTTTTGACTTATATGCGTAAATGGTTTCCAAGTTTTAAATGTATATATTTGAAAGGTAGAAAGCACAACTAGCATATGAGGAGACGGATGGGGCGGACCAGTCCGAACACTGGTTTCTTGGAGGCAAGGGTTTAGGCGTCCAACAAGGAACGAGAGTATGGGTTGGTTCGCCCAAATCCATATGAGACTTGGGCAGCTCGTCTTGTGTTGGTAATGATTTTGTGTGAATGTTTGTACAGTGGTAGATGTTTAGGATTTTCAGTGATGTAGGATTTTTTTTTTGAATTTTTTTATTGATGCAAGATGAGTTGTCTGAGCACTACCCAGGGGGGGGGGGTGGCTCTTCATACCACGTACGAATTGACATGATTGTAAGAAGAGGTATTATTTGAGGCATTAGCGTACATATTATACATAAGGGAGAGGTATTTATTTTTTTCTCTAGTGTGCACATCTAAAGAATGTTAAATTTAATAAAGTAAAGGTAGATGTACAAAGGGGCCCTAATGATTAGAGAAGAAAATGACAATAGATGTGTTAGTGTTCATCCATTTGATGTTTCCATCCATTACTTTCATGTGGTCATAGTCCTCAATGACTAGCATGTGTCTTCTTCTGTTTGCATTTGGGTTCTAGGTGTTTACAAATAAGAGGCTCTTGGAGCTCTCATGGGCTTCCTTTAGTTTTGCTCTCTAGATTGTGACTAAGTTATTGTGTTCTTATCCTCATTTGTTTGATACAATTTTTGAGTTACACGCTATGGATGAAATACATTCAATGACTTTCTCTTTGGAAAGAGAAAGCGGATTTTATATGCAATAAAGGATTGTTTCATTCATGATGTATAGTTTGTATATGTAGTGGAAGGATATATTGCATTAAATTGAAAAGCTTATTGTAAATACACAAGTTCATTTTTTAGCATGCCGTGAGTACGTATACGAATGTTCACCTCTATAAACTTGTCGTACAAAGGGGTTTAAATTTCATAGTGACCCACACACATCATTTAGGTTTCCAATGAGGAGTCCACCTTCCACGAGTACTACAAACATCCCATGGTGGCAACTCTTCTTTCATTTCTATTATAAATTTCGGCTCCAATTCCTCTTCTTAAGTCGATGACCCTGCTTCATATGTTGCCACCTTGGGACAAACATGAGTCCTAGGCAATCATTTACATCGGTGAAAGATGAATGAAATGAAATGAATCATGTTTGAAGTCTGGGAAGCCAAGTTGCTTATGGGACTAAAGGTACATGAAGACGTTGTCAAAAAGGCTAATTCCCTAGAGTAACAGAGTGCAATGCCTTAGTAAGATACATCCTAATATCAACTTGATGGTCTGGGTTACTTAAGAAAGACTTGAGACTAGCTCGTACTACATTTTGAAATAGGGAAGGGAACCTATTCCCAGTGGAGTTGTAGAGGGGACACTCCAACACAAAGTTGACCTTGTTTTCCACTGTCTTTGCAGAACAAAATTGGCATGATCTTTTATACCTAGAGATTGGATAGTTGACCCCCCCCCCATTTCAATGACAAGTCTACAATTTGCGGTGCGGTAGGCAACAATGATTTTGTGTTGTGGTGGTGTCAATGATTGTTTCAAGTATGATTTGCATACATAGTTGAGGATACGCTTGAGGTGAAGGTAATCTATTTTGTTTCCCATGAGGTGGAAATAATTATGTCTTAGTGAGAAAGACTTTTTTGATAGCATCAAATGTGATTGTTGGTGGTGTTGGGATGTCTAGGGTTTCCCCATTTGGTAGATCCTATGATGCCTTCCAATCGGATACCATTTTGTACCAAGTGTCAAATCCTTGTTTAGCTAGGTGTCGAGAAAGTGAGGTTGCTTGATTGACTAGCCAAGAAGATGGTAAGTGAGTAAGTCATTGTTGGGAACTTATAGCATATAAGTGCATATACTTCCATGGGAGTTTTCCAAATTCAGCCAACAATCTATGGTAGGATGTCAAGTAGTGCATTTTGATGTGACAATGCAAATCTACCACCACAATAGATTTGTATATTTTTCAATGATGTAAGTCAAGCATAGTCCACGTGTTTCTAGTGACACACATCAGTTGCCAAAGACTCATATTATGTTTGTAGTGAAGTCCCGTGTGCTTGTAGTAAAACCACTATAGTGATTTATGAGTTCCACTTTAAGAATTCATAAGATATTCACATGGACCACAAATTTACAAACCTTAATGTTCATGCTCCTCATGTGGATTTGCTAATGTTGCTCAAGTGTTTATTCTACTATAACTTGAAATGTTCAAAATGTCCACAATAGATGCACTCACCTGAATCCATACAAAAATCACATTCACGTTCCTCAAAATGTTCAATATAGTAGAGACTGCTCACCCCACCACTTTAACAATCAATACTTGATTGATAAAAGGGCTTCTAATTCATCAAAGCATGTCCTTTTTAAATGATGTATACGAAAATCATAAAGACTTCAAATTATACTGCCGCATGACCCAAAGCCAAACACGGCCACCACATCATGGATGTTAAAGCGATGGACATTCTCAAGATCAAGATGTACTTATTGTGCAAGATTTTAGGGCATTAGTTTTGGGTGGGCACCTTGGTTTCAGCACCCTCCACCTTACACCTTTTTCTAGTGCAGACAACCCACTTTCAAAGGATCGCGTCAACCCTATCATTTCCAATCATTCAAGTATTCGAATGGAATTCAAAGCCCGGCCCAAATAAGCTAGTTGACATTGTTGTTAAAGACCACATGCTTTCCATGGATTTATGAGCAGTATCTGGGGAGATTTTTGGGCATAATCGGTTGAGATCCGAGTGTTTCCAATGCAAGGGTTACATGCTGTATGTGATCTTCCCGGCTTTTGGTTATCAATTTGAGGTATATATGTTCCATATAAAGATTCCTGTAGAAATGGTCGGTAATCTTCATAGTCGATAATGAACTTTAATCGGTTCATCTTTAACTAGCTGTCGGTTCTTCCTGTTCATTGTTTATAATAATGAACAAGGCAGTTTCTTTCCCCATGCAGTAGTATTTCCTGTCCCATTGAAATCTAGGAAATAATAACTTCTAGGAATCACAGTCGTGTTCTGTAACCAATAAGGTAGGCGTGCCCAATTTCCATAGATTCCTCTACAAATAGTCGGTAATAAGAATAGCCACATCTTCGACACATTTAACAAGAAGTGAAGACAAGTGAAGCCCAAGAGAAGACAAGAGAAGACAAGAGAATGGTCAAACTTGTTTTTTTTTTAAACCGCCCTTTTTGGGCATGTATTAAAAAAATCAGCACATGCACTTTTTGGTGCATGGTCATTCTTCTTGATCCACATTCAATTTACACCTAATGAGGGGCCCAAGGCTTTCAAAACTAAATTTTTAAGAAGTCGGATCATTAAAGTTGTACCATGAACTCGGACGATTGAAAAAGGCCTTCTTCCATGGTCCTACTTCAAGGTCCATAGTGTAAACCAACACCAACTGTTAGTAGCAGTTGAGTACTAAAAAACCTGGACATGTTGGATATTCTATAGTCGACCCTACATTGATATGTGCAATTAGTTTGCCCATGCTAATATAAGTACACTCCATACTATTTTGAATATTTATAAAATCAATACATTAGTAACAAAATACGATATATGTTTTTTCTAATGTGGTTGCTATACGGATGGATAAGCAAAATTAGAACGTTTTGTGATTTGATTTTGATCCAAGGTAATTTGCATGGGTAAAGAGGCAACCTCTTTGTGAAGTCAACCTACTTGCACATTGAAGTGTAATTGAAACCATGGTAATTATTCATTACACTTTAGGGTGCATCACACCTATGCCATGTCACAACTGACATGACGTGATGACTAGAGGCCATGTCATAGGACAATAGCCGTCCCTACAAAAATGTTTGATCCATTAGGTCATCAAGCTCTAGTGTAAAATGAAGTGGAAAGATCTTTGCATTTTCCACCAATCAAAACGTTTAGATTTTGATGGCCACATAGCACCCTTAAGGGACAATGTAAATTGCCCTTAGGAGCATAGAATGAATGGGTTGTGAGGCCATCTTGCAAATTGTAAGAGGGAAGACAAAACATTGTTGAAACCTCATTCCTCCAATTGTTGACATTGAGAAGGGAATTGTTTGGCTCCACGTTGTTTAATAGAAGTGGACCATCACCCTTCGAACTTTTCTTCTAATGATGGAAAAATCCCATTGATGTGAGATGGGTGTTTTTCAATTGGGGGCATTAGAAGTGGAGAGAAAAACGAAACCTTTTATCGGTCGTCAGTTCAATTTACCATGTGAACCATGTGGACTAGGAGGAAGTGCAAGTAGCAAGTGAACTTGAACCGATGTGTAAAAAGTGGCATGTAGCGAGTAAGGAAAGTGACTCCCAAGTAGATTATTCCACAACAAACCTTCAGTTTGAGATGGGAAGGCGGTTGCCAGTAGCACAATTATGTTGTATACCAATTTTCTCATAGATTTATCCCAATTCCTTGTAGAGGTGCCTTCCCAGGGGGTACGTGACCCTATTATGTGCACTCCTGGCTGCATAATCAACTTCTAACCACAAGATCAAATGCACCACACTAGCAATGGACCTTTGTCTCATCACATTAGCCATTGTAGACCGTAGAGATCATTGCCCATCTCAACATTCACCACGGGGGAGACGGTTGAGGTAAAGGGAGGCCGAAAACACCCCGAGCCCCAAATACTCTCGCGTGTAGCTTAACGACTGCACCTAGAACGGTGTGGACGTTGGGACGCACACGGTCGAATGCGATGGCGACACGTGTCGAGCCGGGGTTGGCTCGTGCACCTGATTAGAACGAAAGTGAGGGGAGATGGAGGCCCCTTGTCAGTTTCAGAAACTGAAAGCAGCTGGTCAGGCAAATACGAGTGGGCCATGAAGATAGATAGATAGATAGACATAGATATAGATGGACGGACGGACGGGCAGCATGGGAGGCCCAGCAAGCAGCAGCAGCAGGAGTCCTTGGACTTTGAACCACGAGCCCTTCTCTCTCTTTCTGATCTCTCTCTCTCTCCCATGCCATCACACCTCTTGGACACACTCCCCTTAACGCTTCACACGTATGTAGCTAGATAGCTAGCCCGGCTTCGATCGATGCGTTTACCTGCCCGCCCTCGTGCCCTTTTGCCTTGACTTGAGGAGTGGAGTTGCATGCTGCCCTAATGGCTTCGCGCCGTACCAATTGCAAGAGAGGAAAGGGAAGGGGTCGATCGGGTGCCCTTTTTTCGGCACGGGTAAGCCCCGGTCCACGTTTCAAGGTGTCATACGGAGGGGGTTTAAGAAATACTCATTGCATCTCCAGCGAAAAGTGTTAAGGAAAGTGACTCACATGCAGGTGGGTCACTTAGCGCATTTTAACAAACGACGTGTGTTAAAATCAAAACCCAAAAGGAATCTGCGGACTAAACCTCAAATGATCAAAGCAAAAAAAAACAGGAAAATCACAACACGTAACCGGTTGGACTTGAAAACACTGGGGAACTTGACTGCTTACGCCCCAAAATCTACCTGGAAACTGCTTACGATAAGCCGTGTCATCATATTGTATTTTTGACAAAATTTTTGCAAGTTTTTGACATTTGACACGCAAAAACTTGCACAAAAGAAACTACACGTCAATTGACACGCATAATTCAGATTCTGACATGTCATGTGACTTGTGAAGGAAAAAAACCACACGTCAATCGACACTTTAGAAATCGAAACGACACGTGCTACCAGGCATGTGACATTGAGGTGACATTTCAAAAGAAAATGTAAGTGTCGATTGCCATTCATTTTCGTTTTTGAAAACGTCACATATATGACACTTTGGATTTGAAGTTGAACGTCAACTGAAATTTGTCAAACATACACACTGCGTGTGATAGGTTAGCAGGCTAAATTAGCCGCTGCTGCGGCACGTCTTTCCTTAGTCCTTGGTGCGCGGGACAAATCTTTGGTACTTTGAGAGTTTCCCATACGCTTATGTGTAATGGCTAGCATGCCAAGTAGGGTACTTAAGCCAACTGACGGAGGTTCCCGACAAGCCCCGAAACAACCACCACCTGGCCTCTCTATCTATCAATCTCTCTTTCTTTCTTTCTTTCTATCTTGTGGCCTCTCTATCTATCAATCTCTCTCTCTTTCTTTCTTTCTATCTTGTGGCCTCTCTCTCTCTCTCTCTCTTTGACTTGGCCTGCACGTGGCAGCCTAGCTACCTTCCTTTAAAATTTTGTGATGAAGGTTGACGTAACTTGACATAAGCAAGCCTGAAGCCGGGTCGAAGTTGATGAAGGAGGAGTACTTTTGTGGCGCATCAAGCTACCTCCACTTGAGCTGAGCTGAGCTGAGCTGAGGTCTGCCAAATCAATTTCCGGATCTTCAAGCGCACGGATTTCGGGGGCTGTGACCATGTTAGAAAGAAGAAGCTGCAGGCCAAACGTCCAGTAGTAAGCTCTGGCAACCTATATATATAGCTGGGCTCTGTGAAGGTAAGGGTATGGTACATAGTTCGGGAGATTTTTGAGCTCACCCAGCTAAAATCCGTCCCTTCATAATTTCTACCGGTTTTTTGAGGATTTGATCGGTTGCAAACTTGTTGTCATTAATTTGGATTGGTCAGTATCCTATATTTTTTTTCAAGTGCCGGTTAATTTCCTCTTCATTGTAATGACAACCGGCCAAAAACTTGGGCAGTGATAAGTAAGTTGGTTTTCCAATTATATCTACAAACAACATACACCGTTCAACAACAATGTCCAAAGAACATATCAGCATACAACAATAATATGTAATGATATCAACATCCAACAAGAATGATCAACAATTTATCCGTAGCAGGAGTTGAACCTAAAATAAGCCATCAACCGGTTGATGACCATGGATAAACTCTTCTATCATATCTAGGTCTTAAAACCTCATATTAGATTTGAGGCCACAACGTGATAAAAGAGTAACCTAACATACCATACTATATACAAAAATGAAATTCACCAACTGTTAGAGTCAAAATCAACAATATCATCTTCACCTTCAAGAGGAAAACGCCCTGAAAGGTATCTTTGTGGATGTGAAAACAACCATCTTAACTTTGTAGAGTTCCTTCATAAAGCTATGGCTTCCATTAGTACGTTATCAAGATCACCACAAAGATCTTCCATAGATACACTCATAATACATTCTAAACGCTAGCCTTCAACAATGAAATGCAACAATGAAGCAAAAGCATCGTTAACTTTCCTGTGACCTACACGGCTGAGAACCTCCCTCATTCAATATCTGCCCATACCCTCGGGAGACCAACCAATATCCGCCTATACCCTTGGAAGACCCAACTCATTTCCGCCATTTTATGAGCCTGAGGGGTTAAATTTCCTACATTATCTCATATTGGTTAGTTGATTTCCTATACTCTTCATATTTAACTCAGTCATACATCCGAAATCTCCCAAAAAAATCGGTAATTTTGCAATTTCACTTGGCTAATTTACAACTAGCTGCCGGATCTCCCCGATCATTGGTATGGTATGGGGATGGGGGTTTTCACGACCACTCGATCGTGTGTTGTGCAACAAGATTTTCTTACTCACTAGGGTAGACGTACCTTACGGTATGTGGGTTGTTATTTAGTTCGTTTCTTTTAATGTTCTCCAACTCCTACCGTTTGGATTTACACAACAAAACTTGTGCTATATTGGCAAATCTACGACGAAACATATGTAAAAACAAGACTGAAAATCGGACTTCCCGGGATTTAGTTTTGGTGGTTAGAAGTGCGTGCTTGTTGGTTTCTCAACCGGATACATAGGTCCTCCCGAGTGTGTTCACTGTTGAGTGTGGAGTAGTTATTAATATTTGAAGATGTAATCTAATCTCTTTTGAACATGTGTCTTTATGATGTTTGCAATATGATCCTCACTGAACCATGTACCCATCGAATATAGGGTTTGAGTAGGAAAACGAGCCACTAAGACCCATCTACCTTGGGTTGATGCTTACCTCTCTACGCCCTCTTTTCATAGGAATTAGGATATAAAACATGTAATTGGTGCAAGATGATTAGGAAAATCCAAATCGTGCACGTAGTCATTTTTCTCATGGTGTTTAGAGCTCCTATGAATATCTTATTCATTATCAAAAGCAAAGAGTCTTGTGTTCATTAAGTGGTCATATACGTCCTCTCAATCGTGTTGACAATTGAGCCTTGAATGATGAGCATATTTTGACCACTTAGTGTCAACTTTTTTGAACACATGTCTTTTTGTGCTGATTTTTAGATTCACACCTTAATCACATACCATTCAAATATAGTTGTCTAGGGTATTTTTATGTTTGATTATTACGTCTACCTCAAGGTGCAAGCATAAATGCATGCCAAACAACGCCATGAAATCAAGGTAGACGTGTGTTATTTGGACACTTTTTCTCTTTGGACTATACACCCACTTCTCATAGGATATGAAGTGCACGCAATTAGTGTGAGATGATTAGTAAATTTGAATCCTTCATGTAGTCATTTGCTTCTTAATTGCTGGAGCTTGTATAAATGTCTTACTCATTATCAAAGCGAAGACTCTATGTCTCAAATGAAATTGTCATGTACGTTCCCCAAGTTACGTTGATTATTGAAACTAGAATGGTTTACATATCTTGAGCATGTAGTCCAATCTCTTCTAAGCAAATGTCTTTTTGGTTTCCGTTCTTAGGTCCACACCTAACCACACATCACTCAAATATAGGTGCCGAGATTATTGTTGTGTTGGATTTAGGCACGTTTGCGTGAAGTTAGATTACAGATAGAGTCAAGGCTAGATGTTCAATGAAAGCCGGTGTCTACTTGCAAACACTTAAAATGTGTTTTATGATGAAACAATCACCAATAACACAATATTCATTAAAATGAGAGTTTTCTAGTGAATTGAGAGTACATAAAGCAAACTAGTAATCCAAGAATGAAATGAAAACCACTGGGAAATTGTAGAGTACAAGTAAAAAAATAACATTTTATTTTCCGCCGTAAATTCCGCCGTAGTTTCCATTAAAATGAGAGTATGTTAAGCTACGAAATCGACTCATTTAGGTCGACTCAACCTAAATTGACAACATATTGTCCTCATTTAGGTCGACTCAACCTAAATTGACTAACATATTGTCTTCATTTAGGTCGACTCAACCTAAATTGACAACATAATGTACTCATTTAGGTCGACTCAACCTAAATTGACTAACATAATTGTCCTCATTTAGGTCAACTCAACCTAAATTGACAACATAATGTCCTCATTTAGGTTGACTCAACCTAAATTGACAAAATATTGTCCTCATTTAGGTCGACTCAACCTAAATGTGTCGATTTCCCAGCTTCACATACTCTCATTTTAATGGAAACTACACGTCTGAAGTATAATCTAGTATTTATCAACCTAACGTGACTTTAAGGTGTCCAAATGGCCAATATTATTTTGAGAGGATCCCACTCTCTCAAAACATTGAATATCGTGTTGAATGATAATTGCAAAGGAACTCTCTCTATTCTCAAGAAAAATAATTATTTTACCCTCAAATTTTGCCACATGTCATGCTCACATTCACAAAGACCCACTGATATCCCACGTGGAAACTACATTCTGGCACAAATAAGGATGAAACAACGAGCCTTCTATATATGGTACATCAACACCACATTCAGCGAGCTGTAGTAAGTGGATGCTGGAACCTGTATCTAGCTAGGTTCATACAAACACATAATTCTTGATGTTCCCTAATTAATTAAGCTGCATGAGTCTTCCTCAAAAACAAGAAATGTAAAGGAAACATTGATTGTCAACGTGCACCTGAGGTCTTTGAATGAGTCTACTTACTTATGATTTGTCGATTGGCTATTCCACCAAGTGATTAATTAGAGAGTGCTCATTGGCACTTAATTAAGACCTAGCTAGTCAACTTGCCTTGTGTCGGTGGATTTCCTTGCAAATCTTCTACAGTGATAGATTTCTAGGTTTCAATGATGCGGGATAATTTTCATCAATGCAAGACGGATCTGTCCAAATACCCCCATCGAGCGTGGCTCGGAGGCCAGGTTTGGGAGGGGGTGGCAGGGGTGGGGTAAAACCTGCCCCTTATTTTTTTAATTGGGTGGGGCCTTACTTGATCTCATAGGGGGCTCCCTAGAGTAATTTGGGGCCGCAGGACCAAAATTTAGCAAAAAAAAACCAAAAAAAGTCCCCAAGGGACCAAAACGGGGAGGGCCAGAAAAATGAACCCCACCGAACCTGGCCTCCGAGCCACGCTCGATGGGGGGTATTTAGACCCACTCATGCAAGACGAGTTATCTAAGTCCCGTGTCCCGTACGTGTGCATGTAGTAGTTTGGATGTGCTCCCACATTAAACTCCTTCTTTATCAAAACACGGTGCAAATATATCACATAGTGATGTTTGGTTCAACACTTTGAGTGTCGAAAAGTAGTTTCCATGTTGGATGCAAGAAGGTCTTGATAATTGTGAATTTGAAATGTGGAAGTTCTCTTCAAAAAGCTTAATGATTTTATGAACTAAATCTGACTAACAAAGAACTAAAGACTTGTCCAAAAACAATAATACATCTACTATGTGCCGTCAAATATATGAGGAGTGTCGGATATATTAGTGGGGGCCAATGAGGTGGACATAATTGCTTGTTCAATAATGTGATGGACAGGGGGGTTAATCTTTTTGGAGCTAGAAAGTTGGCTGACAAGCTAAGATTTAAGATAAGGGTAAGAGTAAGATATCCAAGATAAGATAAGATAAGATAAGAGGAGTTAGAAGTAGGTAGCAAGATTATCACTAGGGTTTACAAGTCGTTAACTAGATTGCCACTAATCCATTTTCATCCACTTGGCTTCATAATAGCCTAGTTGAGTTTACTCTTGAGGGTTCATAATAGTCTAGTTATGTGCCCATTAGGGGCGAAGCATCCAAGAGGCTCTTTGAAGCCCATGTGTACTTTTGTTTTTCGTAATAAAGTAGTCATCTCCTTTGGGAATATGACATGGCTTTTTCTGTGCACTCCTTTTTGGTGCATTATGTTGTGACCCCCCTGTAATTACTGAAATATACACCCCGGTAATTTGGGATACCCACTGCAAAAAAAAGGAAAAAAGAAAGAAAAAAAAGACGAAGATGATGGAAACCTTGAAAAATAAAAACACTTTGAGAAGAAAAATGAGCTAATAATCACTCTACATGTGTTTGTTTTATAAATAACATAGTGTGCATGCAACTAAAATTTGTCCACAACAAGCAATGCAATTCACATCTAAGACCACCTTTTCCATTTTTATCTTAGGGTCCACCAATAGAAGCGCATGTATAAAATTATGTCAAAATTCATGTATATGTCTAGATTTACTTAGAATCTAGGTTGTGTTGAATTGGACAACAATGAACACCACACAATTGTCAGTACTCAAGTGATTGATTCTTTACTTTGAGTTCTAGTTGGGCTTCACTTAGCAAATTATGATGTGTTCTTAGCATGCATTCATGGAACTATGACATATTTAAGTAAATCTAGATATGTTTTCAAAATCCAATTTTTTTGATTATTGCAATTCTATGTATCAATAAATTTTAAATAGTGTAATTACAACCAAAATAACTACTATAAGACTATCATAATCAACTTTGCACATTCTATTGAAGGATCTTATCATACAATCCTATTGTAAGATCCTATGATAGAATTTAACATGTTAGAATTTTGGACTTGGACTTAGTCCACTTTTACTTAAATATGACATTAACTAAGAATTAGGAAAATTTGGACAAGAGACTTGTCCAAAATTATATCTATCTATCTATCTATCTATTTTTTGTTTATTTTTGGCAAAGCTAAAACATGCACATTGCAAAACAATGTTTTTGGGAAAGAAACTAAAAGAATATAATGAAAACCTCAAATAAACATACATTAGAAGCAATATGGTCAAAAAATTCCTCCAGATATGTATTTCTCACAAATATCTTAGTGTGCATGCAGCTTAACACATGCTACAATAGAAATGCAGTACAATTCTAAGATTAGTTGTAGTCATTTCTATCACAAGGTCCATTGGTGAAAACAAATTTTATATAGAAATTTTCGTTATGTCCGGATTTCATGCATATGTCTGGAGTTACTTTGAAAATACTTATGGCCGCTAAAATGGGTTTATTTTTTTATGAAAATGGTGGATTTTACAACCACTTTTGTAGACTTTGCAACTATGTAGTGACATGTAATGAGTACCATGAGACCATGTTGTTCGACTAGTATTGCTAATATCACATGAGCTAGTTATCAAATTTGCATCCAAGGGCTATATTATGCACAAGAGCCAGTAACCATCTGCATTCGAGGGGTATTTTATAAGGGCCTATTCTATAATGGCATATAAAAAAAACACTACATCTATTTAGATTACTAACCAATGATACTTCAAAACCGTTCTATATATTTTGCTATAAGAACACCCTATATAATGTTAACCTTCTTCGTCTCATTCCAATCGTGCTATTAGGCACCTATCCTATAATAACTAATATCTACATGAGTCTAACTTCAAGTAAATTTAAGAACCCTATATTTTAATGTTGATGGTTGTTCAAGAAGAAGTCTATGGGCGATGAAAGCAGCTTCTGGCTTCTGGTGAGGCCACGTTGCCTATGCTTTCTCGACCGTCGGATTTGACCGATGTAATTCTCCTCCCTTGATCTCCTCTGTCCACTGCGTTAGATTGTAGTTTTATCACAAGACTTGACCTCCCCGAGCTCCAAGGGAGTAAGGAAAGGAGAGAGGGAATTAGCATACATGAATGTACCTCTCATCTATCCAACATAAGAACTTGACTCTTATAGGTTTGTTGCCGATTTATCTCAAATGACCTTGAGTAGACTAATTCAAGGTTTTTGAAGTTGCTAATTTTGGTGTCAAATCAACTTCAAAGTATTCTACATGCTGCATACTATTTTAAGGCTTTTTATGTATGATACAATTAATTCCCTCTTTCTAGGAAGGAGGAAAACGTGGATGTGTTAACATCAATAAGAAGGACTACAACCCCCTAGCATTCAATGGGGACAGAGGGAATTATTGTAATACAAGCTTACCTCCCATTCATCCAACATAAAAACTTGACTCCCTATAGATTTGTGACCATTTAAATGAAATTACCATAGGCTGATAGCAAGTTGGGCACATTTTTATCCCATTGATTAATTAATTAAAAAAACTTAGGCAGTCCTTAAGAGCATTTATGAAAAATTAGACAAATATGTATATGTGTATTATTCATTTAGGCACATATCATATCCTACATACAAATCCATTTATTGTACCTTATTTTTCATTCATTCATGGCGGCTAAGTATGTGATGTTAGCCTTGAGGGTTTAAGTTAAGCCGTCTTGGTGTGCTATTTAGGGTTGTGAACAAAGTGTTCTGTCATTTTGTGCTCATGTTCAGTAAAGGAATTAGGATTTAAGTATATTTGGACTTATGCATGAAATTTGGACAATTCCAACCGCCAATATGACGTACATTGGATCGTAAAACTACACAAATATGGTGGTTGGTGATACATGTTGGAATACAAACATTTGAAGTTGTGGTTGTTTTTGTTCGTTGTTTTTGGGGTTGTCATGTGGTGTTTTTGCTCCACAAGTGCACAACCCTTACTTATTTTCGGCTAAGTGGTTTGTCCAAATTTACGTAAACGTCATATGGTTGTTTGAGAATTTGCAAAGCATGTCTAAGAGCCAAAGGCTAATCAATCATTAACAAGGATGAGAGATAATTGAGCGTTGCAAGTGACATTGAAGTTTTGGAATGCCGAAGTTGAGAGAGACTGCCTCATGAAGATCGGAGAATCCTCTAAAATTTAGGCATGTCGATGATACATTTTTCCCCTTTCATTTAGGCCATCTATGAGCCCAAAATGAGTGCTCATATTTGTTTTATGTTTAGAATTTGATTAGGATTGCAATTGGAGTGTTATTAAAACAATCAAAAGTATAAAAAGAGTGAGGCTTGGTGTGGAATTATGTTTAGGCTTTAAGCCATTTTGTGTGGTGAATTAGAAGCTTAGTGACATTAGGGAGTGTTTTGATTAGAGGAGTAGTGCTTGATGAGGCAAGGGGAAGTGCCTTTGATTTAATTGTTTGAATTAGAACGTGTTCTTGTTGGTTTAGGGGGTAAGGAGTTAATGGATAGGATAAGGTCCTACTAAGTAGGAGAAGGCTAAGGAGGTTGTGGTTTGGGTGCCCTCCCTCCTTCCTTCTTCCTCTCTCTCATTTTTCTCTCTCTCCCTCTTAGAGGTGTGTGTGCGAGAGTGTATGTGGGAGTGTGTGTGTGGTGTAGTGTGTTAGAGAATAGATTTGATTAGGGGGAAGTTAGAGAATAGATTTGATTAGGGGGAAATTAGAGAATAGATTTGAGTAGGGGAACTTAGAGGATAGATTGGATTAGGGGTAGTTTAAAGGATAGATTTGATTAGGAGGAGCCAGAAAATCAGATTATTAAGGTTGCAAGGCTATTAGGCAACTGCCGGTTGGGGCTGCTGGTTAATATGTTGGAGCAGCTGCAAGGTTAACTGTTGAAGCAGCTGCAGCTACTGTTGGGCTGTTGGTTAATATGTTGGAGCAGCTGCAAGGTTAACTGTTGAAGCAGCTGCAGCTACTGTTGGGCTGTTGGTTAATATGTTGGAGCAGCTGCAAGGTTAACTGTTGAAGCAACTGCAGCTACTGTTTTGGGTTGTTGGTTAAATTGTGGGAGCAGCTGCAGGTACTGTTTGGGCTGCTGGTTAATATGTTGGAGCAACTGCAAGGTTAACTGTTGAAGTAGCTGCAACTACAATTGGGCTGCTGGTTAAATTGTGGGAGCAGCTGCAGCTACTGTTTGGGCTGCTGGTTAATATGTTGGAGCAGCTGCAAGGTTAACTGTTGAAGCAGCTGCAGCTACTGTTGGGCTGCTGGTTAAATTGTGGGAGCAGCTGCAACTACTGTTTGGGGCTGCCGGTTAATAAGTTTAGTCGGCCGACACTTGTAAGGGGACTTAGTGAGGCAGCTTCAAGGCTTAATGCTAGGCCTTTAGTGACTTGGGTAGATAATTAAGGGGGAAAGCCGTAGTGTCATATCGGACTAAATGATAGTTAGTTGATTGGGTTGTTACTTAATGTTACTTTAGATAATTAGTCATTAGCAAGATAGTAGAACACGAAGTGAGGATTGTGATAATAGAGAATAGCGTTTTTTTAACGCTTGTACCCACACTAGGAAATAAACTGAGTACACGAGTTGATGGAAAGTGTGAAGGATTCTCGCAATGTTGAGACAAGGAAAATCAAGACTAAAGGGGCGAGAGGAATGTCCTTAAGGGCATGTGTAGCTACGGCCGCGGGTTGGACTCTTGAGAAGGCCCACGCTACATCTATTCAAGAGGCTAGCATTAATAAAGCATCATGACTTTAAACAATGTGGGTGTCCCCGGATACGGAAGTTACATTTCATACTACTACAAGTTTTAGTAGAATGCATGTGATTCTCAAAAACATCACCCGGACTAGGACGCTTAAGGGTGGTGGGTTTGGCCTCACACCATCTAGCCCAAGCGTTTCCCAAAACATTAAGCTTCCTCGATTTGGATTTATTTTCCGCCCAACCTGCCATGAGCCTACAGTAATCTAATTCCCAAGCTCTTGAAACTAAACTTCGGTGTCAAAAAAACTATAAACAATAAACCTCCAGACTACATATTGCTTCAAGACATTCACGCTCAATGTACGAGAGGTGCACTCGTATACGATAATCCCCCTCTCTCTCTTTCTCCGTTATTAATGAACGCCAACGAGTCAGTGCAAGCCACAACAACAACAACAACATGGGCATGAGTTGGGTCCGTCCACCTAACCGTGCACTCCTCCCCCACAATAACTAGAGCACACGCGATATAATTATGCCCCAAGTACTTTTCCCTTCCCTTCCCTTCCCTGCCGGTCATGCAAGCTCATCAACTGTTTGGAACTTGGAAGGGTGGAAGGTGCCATTCTTTTTCTTTTAAGCACCGTCCCCTGAGCCCACAATTCTGGCACAGCAGCAGCAGCAGAAGCAGGCTCCTGTAAACGGAGACTCCCTCTGCCGTTCCACCCCCCCTTCTGCAATGCCACATGAGGCCAAGGAGGTAAAGGTCGGGTCCACAGTTCCAGCGTCCGTCCGTGGTTCTAAGGTAGAAATACCCTAACCCGTGAAACTAAGGTGATTTGCATTCAAGATCTGGTCTGACAATCATGAGATAATTTTTCCAAGATAGACGAGAAGGATTTATGAAGAATGCAAGTTGTTTTATATTTTTCTGCCCTATATAAATAATGCTACAATTTTTCAAAGTGGAAAGTTGTCCAAACCCTTACTCGTTCACTGGATTCTCCCTACACTGAACACGATAATCTGCATTTCCATACAGAACATCACCTAAATCGGTTACCTCATGAGTACATTAACACTTGACTCCCATTGGCTACAGTAAGTGTGCACGCGTTGAAGTTACAGCCGAGCCATGATCGGTTTTAGAAATGGCACTTCACCATTATGACGGCGGTCTAGTGCACCGCTAGAGGGTGGTTAATGGGTTATGGTGTTTCTACCTTATGCAACACCCGTTTATTTGTACATTTCCTGGGGCGGGGGGGGGGGGGGGGGGGGGGGCGAGGGAAGGATTTACTTCTCGGGAGTGAGAGCAACATTATGAAGGAGTTGGGTCCTTTGACAACGCATGCGTTTCGCAGCGGCCTCCCTCGCTCCCTCCCCGCGTTATGGTAGAAATACCATAAGCGGACCGCCGTCCTAATGGTGAAGTGCCATTTCTGAAACGGATCATGGCTCGGCGGCAACTTCAATGCGTGCACACTTACTATAGCCAATGGGAGTCAAGTGTTGATGTACTCATGAGGTAACCGATTTAGGCGATGTTATGTATGGAAATGCGGAGTACCGTGTTCGGTGTAGGGTGAATCTACTGAACGAGTAGGGGGTTGGACAAACTTCCTACTTTAAAAAATTGTGGAATTTTTTGTATAGGGCGGAAAAATATGAAACAGCCTGCATTCTTCATGAATCCTTCTCGTCTACCTTGGAAAATTATCTCATGATTGTCAGACCTGATCTTCAATGCGAATCACCTTATTTTCATGGGTTATGGTATTTCTACCTTAATGTTGTGCAGAGGAAAACCACACACACAATGCATGGTCACTGTTTTACCAACTTTTGGGGAATTTTGTTGTGGAAAGGAGGGGAGAAGAGGAAGAAGAAGTATGTACAGCCGTTGGGAGCATAACATTAAGTAGCAAGCCCGGGATGACCTTCTCAAAAGAGCATCGAACTGGTGTGTGCTGGTTTTATCCTCTTCCAAGAGCAAAGGTAGCGCTACCTTTGAGTTTTACTTAGGCTGTTTTTAATCTAGTTGGGTAGTTACTTTCACTGCTTAGAATTGATTATGTCGGTTTCTAGGGAAAAACTATTGCCAAGTGGTGGTAAAGGTTCTGATCTAGGTTGAATTATGATCTAAACAAATCTAAATAGCTATAAAGGAACAAGAAAGTTGGTGAGGTCAAAAAGGTAGTTGCACTTTCTGGAAAAGTCTCCCGACACCGGCATTGGAAACCTCTTTGATGCCTTTTTGAAGCTACTGTATTTGATTAATTATCCATTCATTCACGCTTGCTTTGCAAGCTTTTCCCTTCTTGTTGAGGTAATATTTTGGGCACTCAAAGGGTACCCTGCTAGCATTGCTACTTAATGTTATGAGAGGGGAATTGTCGTGTGCAAAATGTGCCTCTCGTTCATTCAACGTTAAAAACCCTTCAATAGTGTGCAGCCCCGAGGTTATTTTTCTAAGTTTATATGACACTGGAATTAGTTTCTAAAGGCTCCATATTAGTGTGCTCAAGGTTATTTGAGATGATTTTGCAACAAACTTATAAGTTACATCCAGGGGATGAAAAAAATCCTCAACACCTTTATCAATGAATGCTAGGGCTTTACATCATACATATGATAAGGGGTTCATTATTATTCAATAATATATTTGTAGACTTATGTTAATGACTTTATATGCATGTACATATTGTCACTTGTATTTTTATCATTGAAATTGCATGTGTGTTGCTTGATTTTACAAAAAATAAAATAAAAAATGTATATAGGGGGTTTTATTGTATGTTGCGAACGCACATGGTTCTTGGTTTTTAATGAAAGGTGCACCCCCCGGGGCCTTTATGTGAGTGGCATGTTGTTAGGCTAGAATCTAAGACCAAAGTTGACAAAACATTTGTCCAAAGGAGATTAGACTAAAATATCTCAACCTTCTAAATTGAACAGTCAACACAATTGCCAGGACCTAAGTATTCATATAAAGAATCAACACACATGCACTTTATATAATCATAGTTTATAACTAAATCAAAGGAAATCTGATTTGCAATTTGCTTTATGCACATGCTTCATCACATATTTGCTAATGAAACACAAGTTTCATTGCGTCAAATATATATGATCAATAGAAGTTGGAGAACATAAAAATTTACCTTGCCACTTAACACCCAGATATCTTGCATAACTCTCCAGTAGCCATTGAAAAAAACATGGCATGGGAGTCTCAACCAATGTAAGAAGGACACATGACAATAACTTCCTCTTTCTTTTCTTTCTTCTTTTTTGGGGGTCAAAGTAAAGAATTGTCTACTAACCTCTTCTACATCCAATATTGTGGCTACTTGATTTTACTAATCTCGGTTTCTTTCGCCGGGCCGCCTTATTTCATAATTCTCTGGTAGCTATCTCAACTTTAAGACATTACTCAACCATATGGTTAAGTTTAGTTTCTACATTTAGAATTTGACAAGGACCTCCACCATCTTACCTTCACATGAAGAAAGTTTAGATAATGGGAAGAAATTGAGGCCGGCATGACTAGTGAATAGTGCCAGTTTGCATAGTACGAATAATGTCGATATAAACATTGAACAATTATGTTGCTCTGAATTGTCCAGTGCCTAGTATTGTGATGATAAACAATGCTTTGGTGAAAAGTACAAGGAATATAACTCCACCCAAATTTTCATGCATGAACATGTGGGAATGAACAATAAAAGAGGAGATGAGACTTGCCACTTCATTTGTTGCTTCCGTCGTTCTCGATTTCTCACATTCCTCATCCCTGGCGAAATCGTCACTCCAATATACAGCAAGTTTTGTTCGAAGGGCCCACAAAACCCAATGGCTTCATTCCAAGGTCCCGCGAACTGACATAACATCACACAACTCCTTGGCTACGTCCCATGGGACCATGTATCACATGAACGTAATTCTCCTTTGAATTCGGGAATCCCCGTTGACTCATGGAGAGCACTCAGTCTGTGTACCGTGAACTATTCGACAAGTAGCTGTAACTTATCAAAGTTTTTTTTTTAATCGCAGCCTCTTTCTTTTAGAAAAGGAACCATCATGAAAATTGTTTAGTAATGTTTCTAGACGTTACATACAATACACAGGGCCTGAGACTCTCAACCAATGTAAGAATGGCACATGACAAATAATAATTTTTTTGGCGCATCCAGTATCGGGGCCACTCAATACTGGTCATCACCACCCCCAGTTCCTTGAGTTCTCTGCCTAGCTCTTTGCCCAGAACTTATTAGACCTAGCTAGTGTGCTCCTAAGCAGAGAGGCTGCTATGCTTATCATTGACTCTCAAGCGTTTTTTGAACTTGCATATTGACCACCACTCAATCCCCGAGCTCCTCCTCTGCTTAACTTACTTGCCTGCCCTAGCCTGGTTCCCAGACAATGATCAAAACCTCAGCTTCATTATTCCCCAATAGTTTGAGGCGTTGGAGTCCAGTGGAGTCGCCCATGATTGTGGGCCGAGTATGTTGTAAGTAGTCATAGGATCTGAGGGCTTCCAACCATCGAAGACCCCCATAAGTGGCTACCTAGACCACCTCTTCTTCCCTTGTCATGCTGGAAGTCGACAATAAAGGCAGGAAAATCATGGCGCAATTGGGAGCTTATTAGTGCCCAATCTCAGTACATGCGTTCCCTCCCTCAACTGCCAGTTCTCATAATGTGGTTTCAAGCCTTCTCCACTCGATTTCACTTCCTAGATTGCAAACCAGAGAGCAATACAAGCTTCACTGCACTCAATGTTTATGGTATTCAGTGTCACCGATTCTGACTTGTCTTGCTCAAAAAATTAAAAAAAAAAAAATTAAAATATATATATATATATATATATTTTGGGGGAGTAAAAGATTTATAGTTCTGCTTCTACTGTCACATACCCAATGATTTTTCATCCAATTTTCAGTCACCCATGACAATATTTCATCACAGGTTGCTGACAAGAGAAGGTACTAGGGTTTTGGCCAATGGGTGAACTCATCCATCATCCATGACAGTATTTGTTCACTTATTCATGAGAAGTGTCATCCAAAAGTCATCCAAAAAGTTACCATAGTGATATACAATATACCTTATGACACTGAATATCATACTTAGTGTAGTTATAAGCAAGTTTAGACTTATGCATGAAATCTGGACATAATGAGATTATGTATCTTCTATTTCATCGGCTGGCTCTATGATAGAATTGGGAGAAATGAACCTTACATATGGATTGCACCTCGTGTTGTAACCTTCAATTTCAAATAAAGCATAATTGTAGATTTTTTTGAATAAGAGATTTCATAAAATATCATCTCATATCATCTTTGGAGACCATATTTTCATTTAAGTGCCTTCATATTTTACTTGCTAGCAATATTCAACATCCTATCTTTGTACTTACCTATATATTTAGGAATATTGCTAGTAGACCATTTCTCCCCCTCACCCCCTCTGAGTTCTAATCACGTGTTTGTTGCATGATTGTGCTAATTATAAGATATAGACATCTAGAGTGTTGTTTCCACCATATTGCTTCACAATGTGTATATAACAAACCCCGATTAAACATACTTTGAGAAGCAACATGGTCAAGTCATCACTCTAGATGTGTTTATTCTAGAAATAGCATAGTGTGCATGCAACTAAAGCTAGTCTACAACAACAGATGCAGTCCACATTTAAGACCAGTTTCTGTCATTTCTATCATAGAGTTTCCCAATAAAAGCACATGTATACAATATAATTATGTCCAAAATTCATGTGGAAGTCTATATTTTCTTTGAATCTAGTGGAGGATACTGATGCATACTTCAATGACTTCAAAGATTAAACAACACATATATTTGTATCCTTCTCTTCAACTTCAATATCGATAGATGATATGCTTTGCATGCTTTATAGATATTATACTTTCAAATTATGTTTTTTTTGTGCAACTTTGATTTGTGGTGTACCCCACAACTTTTAGGAGGTAAGAGCACCTCCACCCCAGCTCACCACTCGGGCCTATAACTTCAATGTCAAAGTGTAACAACTCTTTAGGGCATTATTGTGAACCCTCCATGCTTAATTTGGAGGGTCTAAGGGCCTCAAAAACTTTTGGCCCCATTATTCTAAGGGAAGATAACATGGCACCTCGATTTTTGAAAAAAAATTCAACGCTCACAAGAAATCTTCATAAGAGAACCTTTTTGCTTTATTACATGTTGATGTTGAGGCTATCATCGGCAAGTTCAACTCCACATCAGGAAACACTCCATTACGGGAAGGACATGATGTTGGAATATTTTAGTTGTAATATGAAGCCTTCCCCCGAGGGGGGGGGGGGGTGGGACTCTTCATTGGAAACCTAAATGACGTGCATGGGTCACTATGAAATTAAACCCATGTGAGTTGTGGATGGAGATACAAGAAGCAAGAACAAAAAGATGCCACACACTACCAACATACAACACCCAGGCAACTCGCATGTTGGCAACGCATTTTCTTGCAAATCTCCTACAATCATAGGTCTTTAGATTTTGCAGTGATGCAAGATAATTTTCACCAACGCAAGACGAGTTCTCTAGGTCTCATGTGCTTGAACCTTGTAGCAAGTGACATGAGTGTAATATGAGTGCAAGTACAGCGTATCAAACAATGTGAACTTCGGTGTCGGGATGTTAATTGCATTTCTCACTGACTTGAAGGGTCTGAACCAGACAAAAATTCTCACAAATAACCGTTGACGAGTAACTCTCTCTCACTCACTCACACACACACAAATACAGCCTGCATCATGTAAAAAATAATCAATGCATGCAGTTCCAGAAGCTGTAAGAATGTAGTAGCTTAGCTAGCGGGATGGAGAGAGGCCCGACTTCAGTTAAGTTATGCAAATTGGAGCTATATATGGACGTATAAGCAAGACAGCTGCTGCGCCTGGTGAGTCGTGAGTCCGTGCTCTGTGGTGTGGCTGACAAAAGGCCTGGGGGATCACGAGGAAGATGGTATGATTGAAGCGGATCACTGCAACACACTGCACAGACACACACTGGACACCTCGATTGTGCAGGGACGACAGACATACAGACACACAGACACACAGACAGGCAGGGGCCCGAGCAAGGGAGAGAGGGAGGGAGCCAGCGTACAAATACATGCTTTACTTCCCTTACATACCTTACCACTGGTGTAAGTTAATTATGCCGAGGTGGTGGAGGGAGGGAGGGCCAGTCAACAGTGGCATGGCGCACTGGGCTAGCTAGGCTACCTGCCCTACACCACCATCAAGTCCACGGCAGGCCCCTTTCAAGTCAAAGTGTTGGAGTCTTGAGTTGTAGATTGGTATCTTTGGTGATCTTTCACAGTTTTTACATACGTGGATCGCATTGTTTTTACCACGGGCTCTTCTTCCACTCGACGCTCATACACTTTGTAAACGTGGAGTTTGAATCTACCATCGGAGGAGATCGTGTCGATCGACGCAGGGAAGAGAATTACACTAACCCTCTGATTTTGGTCAACAACGGCATTGGCTGATCAAGTCCGCGGTAGGCCCATTTCAAGTCAAAGTTTTGTAGAGTTGTAGATTGGTATCTTTGGTGATCTATCACAATTATATGTACGTGGATCTCATTGTTTTTACCACGGGCTCTTCTTCCACTTGACGCTCATAAACTTTGTGAACGTGGATTTTGAATCTACCATGGGAGTAGATCTTGCCGATCGACTAGTGGAAGAGAATCACACTAACCCTCTGATTTGGTCAACAATGGCATTGGTGCACTGGGCTAGGCTACCTAAACCATACAACCATAAAGTTCGCGGTAGGCATGTTCCAAGTCAAGGTTTTGTAGAGTTGTAGATTGGTATCTTTGGTGATCTATCACAGTTATATGTACGTGGATAGCATCGTTTTTACCATGGGCTTTTCTTCCACTCGACACTCATACACTTTATAAACGTGGATTTTGAATCTACCATTGGAATAGATCTTATCGATCGACTCGTGGAAGAGAATTACACTAACCCTCTGATTTGGTCAACAATGGCATTGGCTCATTGGGCTAGGCTACCTAAATCATACAACCATAAAGTTCACGGCATGCCCGTTTCAAGTCAAAGTTTTGTAGAGTTGGGTGCAATCACGGTGAAGTGTAACATCTCTTGATCCTTGCACAAGATTAAGTGAAAGTGATTCAGAATTATGTACTAGCTTTGAATTTTGTGAGAAAAAAAAATCATAAATATTTTTTTAACTTATTAATCTACGAAGCCAAGCAATTAATGTTGACAAAAAGAATCTAAAAACATAAGTCTACATATTTTAGAGGATGGTGCAAGTGGTTGTGCAAGTGACGATAATACGATATTGAACAAGTAATTGTCAAGATGTTAAAAATATGATAAAATTACATTGAATTGATGATTTTCTACAAAAAAATATATATTTGATCATGACCCCAAGTGTATAATGATATCACAGAATATCAAAAAATAAAAATCGAGCGAATCATAAGTTAGAGCGATGAAAAATGTTGAGTATTTCCACCACAAGTTCTATGTCCCATTCACTTAAAATGTGCACCCAAAACGGCATTGATACATGTAGTCTGACAAAATAAAACTGATGAACACATGAGAAACCCTAAACCTTCACAATCAACAACAAGAACCTACCACAATTAGGCATAAGAAAGAGCTCAAACCTAATAATAGTGTGTTGATCATCTCCATTGGGAAGAAAAGGCATGGCAAGTATGTGGGAGAAGGTGGGAACTACCCAAAAAAACCTTAACATTGGAAGAATGACACCCTAAACAACCAATCCACTTGAATGCCACAAAAGGGCCACAATCACAAAGCATACCCTAGAGCCAAAATTTGTCTAACTTTAGATTCAACTTAAGCAACCAAGGCTTCCTTAGGAAGCTTCCAATTCCTATCTTTCATAGTTATACACAAAATGAATGAAAGAAAGAAAAGCCCCATAATACAATATATGTATTCTAAAGAATTACTAATACATGATGTTTTAGCAAGTCTCACACACGGGAATGTACATTTGTTTTAAGGGAACTTCATTTTTGACTTGAGTACAAATTCCAATTGATATAATTACAATATAACATTACTAAGCCTCATGCTCCCCCACCCATTCTCAATAAAAGAGATGCCTTGTTTCATGTGGACCTTGATGTGCCACTTAGGCTAAAGCTTAAACAAAAGTCATCATTTTCAGAATATCACAAATGTTTATTCTCAACCCTTGTCTGAATTGTGCTCTTGCCTAGAATAAGTGGCAAGTAGAGTGTAGCATGTTTCAAGTAAGGGTCAAGAATAAACAAGGGCAAGTAGAGTGTAGCATTACATTTGTCTATTTTTAGTGTGAGAACATTGGCAACAATCCAAATGGCAAATAACCAAAGTTGTTACTTTCAAATAGATACAATTTAGATCCAAGTTGAGTTCAAAGTCCCAAGATAGACGTGCCTAAATCCAAAATAATTTAGGCAACTATGTTTGAGTGGTATGTGGTTACATGTGAATCTGACAACAAACACCAAAAAATACATTCTTTCAAAAGAGATTGGATTACTTGCTCAAAACATGCTACCCATTCTAGGTTTTATAATCAGCATGGTTGGGAGCACCTATCTGACCACTTAATGAGCTTGAGTCTTCAGTTGCATAATAATAAGATATTCATTTGAACTCTAATAATTATGAAGCAAATGACCATGAATATGTTTGGATTTACAAATGATCTTGTTCCAATTGTAGGTTTCATATCCTACAAGAAGTGGGTGCAGAGAGAAAAGTTTCCAAATAACACATGTCTACCTCACTTTGGATGCCCTCAGCGGCAACAACACTACCATGACCTGATGAGGATGACCCAAGGGCCTGCGGAAGTTTTAGTCTCAGGATTATTACCAAACTATCTCTGTAGAATTAAGCCAACGATATTTTGTGATTCTTTCTTAATGCAGATTTCAGTTACTGAAGACTCCTCATGGTGAGCAAATATTCATCACCTGTTGACTAATGGGCACCCCTTTTTGGTTTACCCATTTGTAAATCAACCAATGTGCAGGATCTCCATCATGGATCTATGTGGAAACTCGCAGTTCGCCAAGTGAGGTCCATATACAACCTAAGGTAGACGTGCCTAATTTGGTTACTTATCTTAAAGAGACCTGCATTTGAGTGGTTAGCTGTGAATCCAAGAACAGAAACCACAATGACATGTGTTTAAAAGAGATTGGACTATGCTCTCAAAATATGTGAACTATTTTCAGGCTCAATAGTCAACATAATTGAGGGGACCTATATGATCATCTAATGAGCACAAGAATCTTCACTTTTGCAATGAATAAGATATTGATATGAGCTACTAACCATCTCGTACTAATTGCAGGTTTCATATTTTAGGAGAAGTGGAGGTTGGAACAAGTAACCATTTAAGACCCATCGACCTAAGTATGAAAGTAGACTTGGACGCATATATTACTCCATGGCAGAGTATGGCAGATGTGTGGCCAACACCCATTTCGGATTGAATGCCAGCAATTCAAAATAAGATACAATTCTACTGATCTACAACATATCAGCTCCAAAGCACCACCGCGTTTGCAGGTATTTTGTATAGTAAAAGCAGCTACAAAGAAAATGCACAGAATAAGGATGAAGAACATTCACTGTGGACAAAGAGTAATTCTGCAGTTTCTGAGGCCTGGTGGTGGTGGAAAACATCCATGAATCTTCCTGACCTTGAATGAAGAAAAACCTGCATTTTCAAAGCTTCCACCCCTGCATTTGATATGGTCAAAAACCAGAACTCTTGGGATAGCATTTGTGATGGCTTTTGCTATTAGAAAAATTGGGTTAACCCCTTTTCACCACTTCAGTTTACTGTGACAGAACCTCTATTATGCAAGGGTCGTTGTCGTATAATGCTCTTCGAATCTTCAGAATCAAATTCAATTCACCTTTCACACTTGCCCTCTACTGGTGTGAGTTGAAATAGAATGTATGAAACATTCCTCTACTAAAGCTAATTATATGGTCATATTGATGAACCTCCGCAGACAGTCAAGAGGCCTTGCAGCAGTTGCTGTAAATCATCCTCTGTTGCAAATCGACCGATGTGCAGCATCTCCATCAGCATTTTTTCTTGAAGTTCTGTTTCAAAGTAGGTCCCAGATATGATTAAACAAGCATGCACTGAAGAATGAAAAGCACAGGCAAACGATATACAATGAGATTTTAAAATTTAAGAATCTGATGATATACAAGAATGGTGTCAAAATTGACATGCCTGAACAGTAGTAGAAGAAGCGAGAAGCCTGTCGGGCAGCTGTCTTTGCAAGAGATGTGTCTACAGAGGATAGCTGTTGCAGTAGCCTTTGCAATATTTTAGTGGCAGTGCTCTCACTGCCACATCAGCAAAAAAAGGTTCACCATAAGAACATCTATAATTGCAATATCACCCATGGTAAACTTGGTCTTCAAGGAAGACGTAGTTATCAAGTACAAATGCAGTATTATCAGTATTATTTGTGGCTACCCACTTCTATTTATTTCTGTAGAAAATTCCATGCTGACAAACACAAAGAACTATGGTGCCAAATTCTACCATAATGCAGTGTTTGCCAACCACATTCTACCAGGACAGGTGACTGATACAATTTGAAGAACAATGTGCCTGAAGTACATACCTTGGACAATGTAGAAGTAATCGTTCAAGGAGGACATATGCACGATCTCGTACATTAGGATCACTAATGTGCGTTAGTTCAAGTAAGGAGTCCTCCAACACAGAAAGAACTGCTGGCATGCGATTTGATGATTTCTCAAGGTCCTCCAAGATAGCCACCAAGTTCAACTCTTCTGAATCTCGGCCCTGAATGACATTTGAGATTGCATGTCTTAGTACCAGAACCTAAGAGGTGCATTGGTTCCACAACAAAATTTAATTTGTTCTTATGGGTATAGTTGTTCAAATATTAAAAATTGGAACCCAATATGACTAGAATTTAAGAAATAAGCCAAAGCAAGTGAACCAATTAAGATGACAAATTAGAGCATCTGTAAAGTCTCCGGGTGAAACTGCAGGTGAGTTGGCTAAAAGGCAAGTTTAAGAGCTTGTGCATAAAAGTCACCCAAGTTTTAACATGCTAAAAGAGTGGGGCCAGGTTATTTAAAAAACTGGCTTCCTAGCTTGTCATACGAGGATTGGTGGGCCAAGCTAGCCTTGTATAAGCCGAGCTAGAATTTAGGGTGACAGGCCCCATGGGTCGTACCCTACTTTACACCCTAAAGTTTTCTCAACATTTTTTGGATTGAAAGAGGAGGTTGAAAGAGTTTCACCCATGCTTCAAAATTAGGCT
Organism: Polytrichum commune; assembly: GCA_950295325.1. Taxonomy (NCBI): domain Eukaryota; kingdom Viridiplantae; phylum Streptophyta; class Polytrichopsida; order Polytrichales; family Polytrichaceae; genus Polytrichum; species Polytrichum commune. Next base: position 45,871,534 of record OX485804.1, read on the forward strand.
TCGACACAAGATGTTCTAACGAGATCTTAATAGAAAAAGTCCTTCAAAAAGGTAAGGTCCAAAGAGTTCCCCCCAACTTCCAAAATTAGGCTCCGACACATGACAAGCTAACGAGCTCTAGGGTTTGGTCCTTTTTGAGGCACTTTGCACACAATTTTACTATCCATTAGTTATAAAGTACAGTTATAGTGCAGAATTTACCTTCTTCATTTCATATCGGATACTGGGTATGGTCATTCTCCTGTCAAACAACTCTAGTCTTGAATCTTCCAGCCTCTTCACACCCTGCCACCTTAGACACTGGAGCAGCTGACTCTCTACCTTCAAAACCTTCTCCAGTGCAAGTGCTGGAGGTCCTAGTGAGCCTCCCACCACTGAAGTCTTTCCTTCGTCAGATACAGACTTCAGTACATCAGGACTACTTGGCACTTCTTTGTCAGCTGGCTTTGCAAGCATGCCAAGAAGAAAACCCAACTTCTTTATTTTACCAAATGTCTGTGCAGCAGGTTGAATAACAGGTATCCTGTAAGATGATACATAGTCTCGGTAGTAGCCACCTGCATTGACGCAATGACATAGGAAATCTGCCAATCGTGCAACCACTTTTGAAAAGTAAATTTTGTCCTGAACTTCCAAGTGTCGTAGAAATTCAAAGTAGAAGCCCAGAATAATCTTGAGAGAAGCCTTATTGCTGGACACAGTGTCTGTGTTCTCAAAGTTTGACAGTAAATGGGGACGCAGTGCATCCAGGAGGCCAATACCATAGGAGTAGACCCTCGCAACAGTTGACCGAACTTGGATATCTTGTTGCTTCACCATAGGCAGCATATCCTGTAAAATAAGAGTCTTATAATATTAGTATTAATATTAATATTAGCTGTACACTACATTAACATGTGCATAAAGGAAGTGAACTGGACTGCAATCAATCTCCATGAAAAAGCTTTGCAAGTAAAGGACTATTTTGAGATTGGTGCATGTAACCTTCAGCAGAAAAACAGTTGAACACAGCAGTGCTTACAATTCTTTCAAATTTTGTTCCTACAGCAAGAGTTATAGATTCAACACAAAAAATTCAACAAACCATGCCTTATGTAACTGTGCAGTAGATGAAACTTCAACAAGAAACCTGGTCAATTGATCTTATAGATCACATTGGCAACTATCGGCAATTTGTTCAGACAGCTTGTGCAAATCCAAATAACATGGCCTAAGATGGTTATCTGTATCACTACAAATGCTCTTACTAGGTGAAGTACACATAACCATAGAAGCACTGGTCAGATTATGACGAAGGTACACTTCTTATGAGGAACCACCAAGACAAAATCTTAATATCTAAACTGACAACTCAACAAATGATTAAACTACTAAGAACTGTTTCAATCGCAAGCTCCTCGAACAGCCTACAGTCATCGAAAGGTTACAAGCCACTGCATGGACATGAGATCTCAAGGAATTTTTTTAATCAAACTACCTTGAATCGAAAAGTCAAAGTTGGCAGATGGGGAATGACCAACGTTGGATGTTGTCTAGCCATATCATGGCAAAAACCTGCGAGACCTCAAAAAGAGAGGTTTGTGTGAATAAACAAAACTTTCACAAAACAGGAAGCTAGCCTAGTGAATAAGAGCTCCTTGTAGAAACCACTTATTGCTCACAAGTGCCGGTCCAGAACTGAATAATTCAAAATCGTGACCATATTGAAGAATGTAGGAACATATTCAAATTTAGTTGCAGGTTAATGAAAATAAGGTACCATAAGCTGCTTTGGCTTCCTTCTCACTCCCATTGCAGATAGACCTTAGTGCTCGGTGGAGCACACTATGAAGTGCACATGTCTGTCATTGCAGAGAAAAGACAGATAAAATCAGCATCATGAATGCATTTAATACTTGAGGATGGACTATATTCTAAGCAAGGAAGCAGGTTACGAGCCATACCTGTCTTGTATTCCCTCGCATAGGTTTGTGATTCTTTACAAACATATGAAGAGCTGGACCTTTCTCCTCTCTTGGAACATGTAGTACTGTTCGCACTGATACCGGGAATGCTTGGTAAAGTCCCATTAATAACTCATGGGCCACACCAGCAACTAACTTTGGTACAATTTTTTTCCTCTCAGGATTCAAATTCAAGACAACGAGCACATCGGCATCATTCCCTTGTCCTAACGCATCTCTGCAAAGAGCACACCAGGTGGAATGTTTACAAGACTTGCTTTGCCATCAAATTTGGACCTGCATGACATGCAGAAATAACAAGTGACCTAATCAATTTTCTGTAGGTCAACCTAAAATGACTAATAGGAAGTTGTGACGTTGTGACAGCAGTATTCGACAAGTCATGGCATTGAGCCAGCAGCTCAAGTGTTGGGACTCATTTCCACCTTGCAAGTGGTGTGAGTTCCATTCTCCACTGAACCCACGATGTTACCCACTAGTGTTACCCACGATGGTCTACCCAATCATAGTGGGGGTCACCTGGACAAACAGTCATCTCAAAAGTTGTGGGAACCAAGGGGCTCAGAGAGCCTAGTAGGGGAGGAATAATGGGCAATCAAGTTGCACCCGGTTAGAAAGAGTCCACCTATTAATTGAGGAAATAGCTTGCAGGTGAAGACACTCTATATTGTGCTAGTGTTGGCAAACATAGGCAGTATCCTCTGACAAGTCAGTGACCAGGAGATCCCATACCATCACATCAAAGGATAGAAAGGTCACTATATGAGTAAGTGTTCCTTACAGCTGTTTAACAATGGTCGACAAAATGTGAGGTCCTTGACAGGCAGCCACTAACAGCACTTTAAGAGCCCTAGATGATGATACCGATGGATAACCAAAATTGCTGATCTTCAAATGAAGATCCAGAGACTGATCACGATCTTCAAGGTCCATGTCAATGTTGGAACCTACAGCCATAGTATCAGCAACAGCCAAAGTTGACAAAGCACGCGCTGATTCTGGACCAAATGAGGAAAGTACCCCCTCTGTTACATGTTCCTGCACATCACAAGTCACTTCAAAATCAGCAACCATACACCATGCAAACACCATGCAAATAATGTATTAGATACTGGGAAAAAGTTCAAAAAACATCCTTCGCAGACATATCCCAGAAGGAATGTCTATCATAGTAAGTGCATGACTGCTAATAAAATAACAGAAAGAAGGTAGAGAGGTAATACTTACAAAGGGGTCCAGGTTGTCATTCAAGCGACAAGCTAGGACTGTCCGTGGATGTCGCATGCACAATAAGGCAAAATCCAATACAGAACTAGCCTCGACAAGAATCTGATCCTTGTCTAGTCGCTTCTTGAACACATCCCCAACTCCATTTTCCATTTGCACAAAATCAGTGCGTAGATGTCCTGTATATAGTTCTTCTGCCATCTTAGTCTCTCCCTTCTGCTTCAGGCATTCTCCTAGAAGGGCTGTCAATATCCAGGATATTGTATGCCATGAGGCACTATGGATGATAAAGTTCAGGGCCAGATTTGGCAAGGAAAATGAGGACTTCTCCCTCAGTACTTTTGAATCCCAAAAAATGGAGGCGAAATGTGGTCTTGACGTAAATTCAGGGTCTAAATACATCAGGAATTCACTAATCAGAGCATATCGTCCCGTCCATTCAACTTGCTCTTTTAAACCAGGAAACTGCTGTACATTGCCTATGTCATGTTGCCAGGTATGTAGTAGATCCACCATCTCTAAGATCACCCTTCCCTTAGACCCTAATTTTTCAGGTCGACTTTGCCCCCCATCTTTCCTATTTTCCCAAAGCAGCTTCAACTTCTCATGGAGGATTAGTCGGAGCAGCCCTTCAAATCTGTGCAAGGGGACCTTTATGAGCTTTGTCAGTTGTGTATCTCGAAAACTGCAGGCTAAACTGCTGCCTGTACGTTTAGCACCTCGAGGCTCACCTATTTTTCCTACAGATTTGTTTAAAAATAATAATATTGAATTGAGAAGAACATGTGAATCTAATCCCTGGGATGAATTATTTATTCTGGACTCAACCCCCCCTCGGATCACGGACACTAATGTACATAAACCCTGTATGAGTCTTTCATTCTTGACTTGGACAAGGACATACAAGATCGGAAGGGTGAGGAATAAGCACATGGTATCTGTAAGACTTCCCTTTCCGATTCTCTGCGTTATGTGTTCTAGTGCGTCCACACAGCTAGTAATAATTATTGGCATTAGCTCACCATCATTACTACATAGTAACGCTTGCTGTGAAATGTGCCTAAGAATAAAGTAAGCTGATATGTTTGGATGCTCCAACATCACATCCACTTCTTGAGGCTGGAAATATTGCAACACTCGATCAGCCAGTGTTTCATGGAACCCTGACAATCTTTTCATGGAATCAATATCCATTCTAGCCACATCTTCCGCCTCTGTTTCTGTATCTTTTGATGGAGGTAAATAACTTAACTTTGCAATGCCTTGCGCATTTGATGCTGCATAAACCTCCAGCAACCTACAAAGGATCCGGTCAAGAATCATAAGGAACAATTGAAGAACAATACAATAGGAGCAGTACAACATTCGGATATGAAAGCACCACATACAGATCCCAGCAAAAACAACTCACCCTTATACATGGAAAGTACTTGCAGGTATTTGAAATAGGTATACATCAAATGTCAAATGTCAAATGCCAATCTTTTTAAGAAAGGTACATGACAAACAATAACTTATTGCATACAGTAAAACTATGCTATATCTGACTATCTAAAGTTGTCAGATCCTGGACGCCATTGCAAATATTGATACCTATTTGGCTGCAGGTAAATTATTATCACAGTCTGGATAACAAAATTGTTGTTCAAATGGATGATCCTGACTTTCTAAACTGTAATAAACATTTGAAGGATGGATGTTCTTGTCTCACCCTAAGAACCTTGAACCACAAGGGTTTCCTGGTTGCATGAGTGCGCGGACACAATTCTGCAGCTTCTTGGCTCGGTGCCCAGAGAACCCTCTTGGACCCAGCGCTGCTCCTAAACTGCTTCAATAAAACTTGTTGACATGAGACTCTTGCATATCAATGAATTTCACATGTACAAATGTCTAACAAATTGCACCTTAATGCAGTAAAATATTCCATTACTCCGCCAGTGAAGATAGGCCACTATTATAAACAAACATGTGCTAAGATCCACAAAGAACAGATTGTGAAGTGGTTCAACCTGACTTGCGTAACCACGTCAAGATCTTGCAGAAGTGCTATTGAAGCTACTGGAGATAAACCCAGCTTCTCACAAAGGCCCAGCTTTGTACCAAGTGACAATTCTGCTAAACCTGCCACCAATGAGATCAAGACTGCCATTGTCAATATTTCACAACAACTTGACCACCAGGGCATACAACATCTAGACATATATTAGTCATAAACTTTAACAATAATGAAGCAAATTGGAAGGTGCTTAAAAACTTACACAAGTTGAGTCGTACAGAAAAGAAGTACCAGCCCTTCTTAGCCGATGCATGTTCATTAATCTAAACACTTGATGTGAGCTCCTGAACTTGTATCTAGAAGTGTAGATTCTTTTCTTACTCAATGAGCTCAAAGGGTGTGCCTTAAATTATACTCCCTCTGTTTCAAAATAAAACCGTGGTTTCTATTACAGTGCGGGATTAAGAACAGTGACCAGCTTTGAACCACAATGAGTTTTTTAACCAAAATTGGGAGCTGCCGAAAATTAGCAAGCTGGCACGGAGCATACAGTATTTACCAAGGCTACTGTAGCTTCTTAGATAAATATACCATATTTATTAGTAGGCCCAGCTGCACTGCCGTTGTTAGCCGTGAATGATAGGCATGAGTAGTGGTAATAACGAAACCATGGTTTTATTCTGGCACGGAGTTTATGCAGAAACCATGGTTTTATTGTGAAACAGAGGGAGTAACTATTCATACAATAGAAATTGCAGATATTGACTCACCTGCTCGTATGAGCTTTGGCACTGTGCTCCGTGAAAAAAGAACTGCCTGGTCCTCTCCAAGCAAAGGCATCCTCTCTCCATTCTTTCCTTCAAGCCAAGCTACAGGAACCTGTGTGTCTGGAAACAAAATTGCCAGCAGCTTTGAAAACCCATGTTTTGCTTCATAACCCTCATCACCCTTAAAGGCTAGAAGAGACAGGACTTTCAGTGAGGCATCGACCACCACCTTGTGTAGAGTTACACGCCGAACCACTTGTTCACTCCCAAGGTATTGTCGTGAGGCAAAAGTAACCATAGGCAATCGAGAAGTAACAGGATCTTCCCAATTTGTGTCAGAAACTGTACCAGTTTCTAGAGCTTCACTGAGAGACTCTACTATTAGATCTACAATTCCTGTATGAGATTTTAATTCTGGGTATTCTAAAGAGAAGGCAGGGGGTAGTGTAGGTGCGCCTGACAGAAGGCTAGCAGTCAGCATTTTCCTTTGCATGATGAAAACAGAAAGACTGCATGCCATGGATTGCCAGGATGGCAGAGGTACTGCATGTTTCTTCAAGAACATCAAGTAGGCCACCACCTGCAAATGAAGAATAAAGTTCACTTGACATCCTCCCTTGTTGAGGCAAGAAAAAAAATGAAAATAAAAACTTTAAAAATTTCCCTTAATTGTCATTTGTATGCCAGAAGTCAGCCCTCCAATCTTAGATGTTCCAGATATTCTACAAAATTAGGCAAATGTCAAGATATATGTTTCTTTGTAATCATATTAATCCACACCATCAACACATGCTTGCCTGTGAATTAGGTTGATCTAGTAAACTTATCTCTACACACAATCCTCCATGTTCTTAATTGGGGAATCACAGGAATTCTTGGAAAGAGTCTGAATACGCACCACACTAATAGAGGTTTCCTGTTGCATGGCCAACCTGATTGCAGGCAAGAATGCTGAAATAAGCCTCGAGGCTGTGGGCAGGGTCTCCAGTAATTTCAGCCAAGAAGTATCGTCCTCCAAAACTGATCCTTGAGTGGCTGCTTTTGTCTTCTCCAAATTTGACATAGCAACAGGTAATCCAGGGGATATTCCAGGTGAAACATGAGCAGAAGAGGACCCACTTGCACCAGCCATTGCTTTCTTGGGATGATGCGATATTGTATTTGTAGTGTCCAAAGTAGGTCCTTGCCACCTGCTTGTCCCTCCAGGAGTGCTCTCTGTACGTTTCATTTCTCGTGGTGAGGAAGGGAGGGAAACTTGGATATCAGTGTGCCTGGGATTTGTTTGGAATAGGCTGGTGAGGCAGCGTCGTGATCGATGACGAAGAGCACAACTTTTAGCAACAAGTTTGTGGGAAAGGAAGTTGATGATTATTTCAATTTCTGTGTCTTTGCTTGGTGTAGAGACAACCTGAAAATAGAACAAATGTGGATACCAATCAAGCTTCCACATCAAAAAAATCCAATATTCACAATATTTACCTGGCTCTTGTATGTCCAAAAAGTGACATGCAATCAGCCCTGCCAGATAAGCATCCCAACTTCAAAGTGCTTTTAAAAGTCACAGAAGTAACAACCAATCCACCATATAAAATTGCAACATCATTGTCTGAGATCAATCTCACCTTTCGTAGTTCTGATCGAAGTTTCATGAGGTCTACTGAAAGCTTTCGAGTGGTGGGATGACTACCCTCAAGCATGTAGAGTAGTTCGCACTGTAGCGTCACACCATAATGATTTAGCTATGATGAGTAATGACAAACAGTACTAATGTGGAGTGCTTCATGCTTCAGCTTTCAATAAATGATCATTCTTAAAACTTTGCCACATGCCAGCCTTAGATTGCTTAGAACCGACTCAGATCCTACATGGACATTATAGTTTGGCATCAATAAGGATGAACCAGGAAGCACCTCAGTAAACAAGGCAAATTATAGCAGGAAAAGAGCAGAACTAAAATGCAAGTGCAAGATGGGATGAGGTTCTTGCCTGCCAGGCAATGGGGAAGTGGGCAACCACCTCAGGTTCCCTTGCCAATATGTTATGTACCCATGGCCAAGCTTGTTGCAGGGTCTGTCAGTAACCAGAAAACTGCTTTATTAAGAACAAACAGGAGCACTGAACAACTTAGAGTGAAGAGTTTCGTATTTTTGAATAATGGCAAGACGCCATTCATGATATCTTGATGACAGAGTATGAGGTCCCTACTAGGCAAGAATTCCTATTGCAGGAAGAACAAACATACCTGCAAGGCAGTGACCTCAGAGAAGTAATCAGGAAGATGGCATTTCCTCAGTAAATGACCTAGCTTATAGGTGTCATTGAACCGATCCAGCTTGTCATAAACAGCTTGTGGAGGCCTACGAAGAGAGCCAGACTGGTTCAAGAGCATCAGCTTGCCCTTCCATTCAATTTCAAAGGTTGCCAAATCGATGTTATCAACCCCACCAGGTTCTGTTCTCATCATTTCAGCAAGAAATTTGCTAACTGCATCCTCTGCCTTCTTATCTAATTCCTCTGCATCTGCTTCTGACTTTTCAAGTTCCAACTTTGTACCTGCACTCATACTGCACACAAACAATAGTTGACTCATCAGTATTAACCCTTAAAATCTTCACCTCACATATTCAAATCAAAAACAGGGATGCATAGACTGACTCGCACAGGTTATCAAACATCCAGAGGTGACTTCAGTTGCCGCATATAGTAACGAAAGAGTTTTGCTGTACTGATGTGCCAACACATTATTAGTATGATTTAAAAGGCCAGCAAGCCTGAGAAGTTCGTGGGCCAAACCAAGGCAACTCGTACAAATGGCATAACAGATGAAAATAGCTCCTCATGCACTGAATTCAATTAAAATATTGAGATCTTGTGGTTATTGCAACGTTTTACACTTCAGTGACAAGTAATAATTAACAGAGCTTATATGTACGAAGAAAATTGTCAAGACAACGTTCTCAAGAGTATTCACTTCTTGTTTCATGTGCCAGAAAGCACGGCCTCGTACATAGGATAGTGAGAACTTTGGCAACATGGAAAACAGATGTTACCTGTTGGATTGAGACATTCTGCAACCTGTAATGAGAACCTCCATGAGCCTTCTAAGTGATGGTATGTTTTCCCAGACAAAGCGACCAATTGTTGAAGGATTAAAGACTGCAACAATAAGAACCACTAAACAAGCCTGCCAGTACATACCCTTCACCTGTACAAAATACAAAAAACAACAGTTCACATGAGGACCTCTGGAATAGTTGATTGTCACGAGATACATGCACAACATAGGTAATCATCTGCCAATAAAAGACAATCAAGAATGCATGCAAATCAATTAGGAGGCCATTTCCGTTGAGGACCACACACAATTTGGTAGGCCAACAAGGGACAGTAAATACCAACAACTCCTTCTGACCATTTCACTTCTAGTACTAAGAAAGACAGCACAAGGAACCCTACCACAAGCTGTGGTACAGGTTGGCGAGCAACACCCCTCAAATCAAATGATGCAAGTTTGAATATGGCCGCTGGTAACTGCAATACAAGCAAAATGTGTTATGATCAATGTGTTTCAGTAAGTATTTAGGAAAACTAACAAACTATCCTTGTAAGGACTTGCAAACTGACAAAATGAGAGAAAGCAACCTGAGAACTTGACGCAACAAGAGACCCCTCCAAATGCTCTTCCAATTTGGCAGCTCTGCAAACAAGGACCTCGATAATGTCCAGAGATTCAGGTTTAGTCACTGGAAAGTTCTGCACTCCACCAGCAACATGAACCCACCATAATATAAATATCAGCATAACATTTCTTACTTCTTCATACACAACAGCCTGTGACAAAAGGCAGTGACTGACTAAGAACACCAAGCCTTGTTTGATATTCAACATTGCAAGCCCAATAAATTTTCAACAGACCCCTGCCCAAAGCTTGCTCTTGTCACATATAATAGCAATTAACACTTACAGAAATTCCCATCAAGATTAAACGTGCCACTATCTCTTCTGGTGCTCTTGTACATGCACCCAGCAGTTGAATGTACTTCATGTCAACCTCAGTTGGACTGTCTGCAGGTGTAAAATATGCCTGCATACCCATTGATTCTGTTACTACCACATTGTATGCAATAACAAGGATTGATGCCATAAAAGTAGATCTCGTTCTCAAAAAGAATTCAAGGGATTATAGTTGCAAGTGTGCGTTGCGAGCAAAAGTTACACAATGTGATAAGTATTTGGTGGAGATGTCAGTATTTGCAAACATTGGGAGACTGGGACTGACAATGAGATTGAAGTTGCAGACAATAGGCATACTGCCATCAGGTTTCGCATTTCGAGGGATGCAACAAACAAAGGGACATGACACTCTATAAACTACACTTTAGTTTTCTGGCAACTTGGTCCCACTAGCACTGATTTCAAAATTCTCTGTCTGTCTTAGCTGTTCAAAACCAACATATTCCATAGGACCTTACTTAATTGCATTCAAAGTGAGGGTGTCTGGCTTATTTACAAAAAAAGTTACATATTTGCTGTGGCACTGAAGCGTAAACTCTTCTTTCATATGGCAGATTTTTGTGTTGCACTGACTAATGACCATTCAGCAAGTTACCAGGCAACTGAAAGCAACAGCAGAAATACTCATCAGCGACAGAAAGGCCACCAGTGTAGAACCTCAGAGTCCTCTAAAAATAGAAGCTGGCGAACAATCTTCCTGAATCGTACACCTTCAATATTTGGAAGGTAGACCGCCACAACATCAGTACACCAAGCCATAGCCATCATCTGATTGAAGCAGCACAATTTGGTCCACAAAAACCAGAGGAATTAGAGAGAAAGAATGCTTAAAATGCAGCCTTACCATATACCTATAAACTACTTTTTCTACTACTGGTAGCTCGATACCTTTAAGGGCTTCTCATCCAATCCTTTCATAGCCTCTACCCCAAGGATAAAAGGATGGCAACTTTACACTACAAATAGTACAGATAAGAATACTAATATTTCAATAACATAACTTCTAAGCATAACTGATGGAGTACTGATGGAAAGTGTCTCACTACAATCTCCACAAAGAAGTCAGTAAAGATAGATGCAGCTGTACATGCTGGCTGGCATGTCTAACCTGAAAATTCTGTGTATCAAGACTAAATTTCTCCAGATTTGAGAGTCTGTCTTTCAATGGAGCACCAGATGTTGACCTCTCTAAGCCGCTGCCAGACGTAGAAGTCCCCAAAGTAGTGGTCGGATGTGAGAGTGAAGTGATCATTCTAAACAAGCCATCATCCTCAACAAAGGGTGCAGCAGCGTGTAGTAGCAACTGACATGTGAGATCCACCAGCTGTACAAGAGGAAATGAACATGAATCAGCATCTAGAACGGGAAGTGAAATTATTGAAACCAAGGCAAAACGAGTTACAAACAACTAAGGAGATCTTACCATAATTCTGGGGCTTATGAGGGCACAATATCGGTGGAACCAGTTTCTAGTCAAAGCCCAGAACATGGACTAAATTCCATATGCACATACATCAAAAGAGCATCCTACATGGGTTTGACTGGGAATAACCAGGGGGAAAATGATCAACGTGATTACAAACCTGTTCAATCCATGCCTCCTTAAGCAACTCATCCTGCTCAGCCATGAGTTGCCACGGCTGTATGAGGCCATGGCACAAAGCATGAACATCAAACTCACCACCTGCTTGCTTCATCATCCTATTGCAAAAAGCACTTTCATAAGCACAGTAATACAGCCAAAATATGCATGCTTGTTGCTCATCGTTGATAAATAAAATGACAAGTGATGTGGCCATAGACACCTCTAGCTGTTCCATGTAGTAAACAACAAAGAAGGATAATAGAGGTCAACTTTCAAATGGAAAATAGAGGCACAAACCTAAAAATTTCACTGTGTGATGTATTAAGAGAGTCACAAATGTCTCAAAATCCTAAAAACAAACTTGAGACACATATCATTACATACACAATGGAAGAATGATCGAGAGGCTTGCACAGAGCAACTCTGCTAGGCAACGACTAATAAAAAATAAAAAAATAAATTAAAAGCACAGAATTTGAAAGAATGGCAATTGGTTGAGCCTAAACACCTTCTTACAAAATCATGTAAAAGACAACGAGATTCATCACTTGCAGCCAGCTCCTGCAACCAAAAAACAAAGATTTGTGCCGGAGTCAGTCTTGATTGACGCAATGAAAAACCTAAATAGCCGTGAATGCCTTCATTCTTTCATGCGAGCAAATGTTAGAATGGAAAAATCAGGTGTGTGGACACTATCAAAAATATACTACAACTTGTCTCTCAAAAAATCTTACAACACTGAAAATCAATCTTGTAGACCAGCATTTTTTGACTGCAGACTATTTTGCATGTCAGGTGAAGCACAATAGTACAAGTACAGGCTCTTTGTCATTACAGATCAATCACTGCAGAATTATTTGCTGTCACTCAGTTTACAAACCTGTAGAATCAGGGCAAGTTCTTGCTCTGCTGGAGTCTCATCTGACGGCATAGCTTTCAACACCGTAGTGATACATTTGATATTGTGTGGATTCTTGCTTTGCATTTCTGCTGTCACAAACGTCTGTCATCCCCAAATGCACACTTTACCATGTCATAGAGAAAAACTAACTATAGATGTTCTTACATGTCTATCTGGGCCACTCAGATATTCTCAGAGCCAAACAGATTCTTAAAAAGCAAATAAAATGAAAATAGTCAGGTATTTCTGTATTGAGAAACCATGGAGTTCATAAAGTGAGAGGAATCCAACAGACCTTCAAAGCAAGAGTTGCATATTCAGGTCTCCTTCGAACAAGGTTGCTGATCATATCTGAGAAGATATTATTGTGCATTGCCTTTATCTGTCACAATTTCCAGACTAAAGATGTCAATATGGACAAAATGGGTAATTCAGGCTTAGTACAAGATTCCCCAAGCAGTAGATGCAAGATCAGCTGACCTTTCTCAGATGGTAGAAAACACACAACTCTGTCACTACTATGACAATCAGTATAATTAACCTTAACTGAAACTGTAACACAACTGCTCATGTGGACTTATTCTAACACTATACAAGTAATACTAACTACAGTACATGATGTCGATAGTGTTGAAATTAGTGTAGTGCAGGAGGGATGATAACCTGCGCAGGGGTTTGCCCAGAGGGCACTCGAAGGGCTAGAAGATTTGCAACAGTATTAAAATCATTCTCACTTGTCCCGCGTGTGTGTTGTAGGACTCGATCTAAAAGGCCCTTGGCAACACGAAAGTGCACAGGGTTGTTAAGCCAACCCTCTAGCATACTTGAAGCCACAACTCTAACCTCCTCAAACCCAACTCCTTGCATCAGTAACCTGTACCCAAACACCCAAAAGATACAAATGTTCATTACTGCTAGTTATTAGCAATTATTTCCTATAGGAAGGAGCAAGAAAAGAGGGGAAAGCCACAAGAACATACATTTTCCAGCAACGCTTGGAACTAAGGATACTACTAGCTTGCAAGAAAGCTCTAAAGAACTGGATAACATATATGGTATTTTCTTTCTCTGTTGAGAAACTGAACCTTAAAAGTTGGCGAGGGTTTTCCTTAGATGATGGTGCCCCTAACAGCTGATTCAGAGACTGGCAAAACTCTGCCCGAACCTTCTGCTGAACATCCACTTGCAAGTATCTGCTCTTCACTGTCGCCTGACAATTTAAGTATGCTCAGAAAGAATATCAGTGATCTAGTATGCAAATCTCACATGTCCTTGGTAACTGTACTTTCAGAAATCAAAACGCCCAAGTGTGAGATTAAGACACTGCACCCAGGAATTACACAGTTTCTAGCGGTCTAGGGAACAAGGTGAATATGAAGTGTGTGTGAAAATTAGAGTGGAATAGTAAACATAAGCATGTGGATATCATCCAAGGTTTGATTGGTGAACCTTTCAGGAGCTGCACTTATGTAGCATCTGCACTAATTGCCCATTCATAATCTATGTGATCCACACTACATACCATAAGTATTGTACTTGTCTAACCCAAGTAAAGTTCACCTATGAATCCTTAACAATTGAGATCCCAACGTTAGTTTGTCTTTCACAACCAAATCGGATTCTGAAACCACATGTGAAGCAGTCAAGTTGCTTACCTCACTTTTCACAGCTTGACCCTGCTGCAAATCTCCTGCACCCCTGAACATTCATGCAAGCAATTAAGGGTAAGGTGATCAGACAAACTAAGTTGATCAATAGGTTCTCATTGGCAGAGGACAAAAAGTACTAAGGTTATTATCGTGTGATTGGAATATGACCACCTGTAGTCATTGTACAGATTTCTCCTTTATCATTTGAATTACCAGAGAGTTCTAGCAAAAACCTTCCAATGCACAATCTAGTGCACCCCCTAGATTTCTTGGACTTGGGGACCACCAAAACCTAATGTCCCTGTTGCTCATTAACCATCATGGCTTCCCATGTTGACAGTGAAACACAAACATGCTTTTTGTTTCTCTTGGCCAGTCAGTTAGAGCATTAGGCAAGATGTGGTGATAGTAGCCAAGAAGTAACCATACTGTAAACCAATCTCATGACAGCAGATACAACAACAGAACACTTCAGGTAGAATGCCCACCCTTGAAGTTCTGAAGATTTTGAAACAGCATCCTCAGGACCCAGAGAAACATCCTACCCACCAAACATCCAAAAGGCCCACAGATAATAATCAAGCAAAGGTTGCAACACATCCTGTAGCATGTGCAGTGATCTCACAAACAAGCACCCAATTGAACATTTGGCAACTCCAATGTGATTGGATCCATAATGCTCTCAAACAGGCAGAAATTACATATCATCAACATAAAAAACAATATTTCTACCTGAATGAGAGATATCAAATCAAAAAGCTTACCTGAACTTCATCAGGAAAAGCAGTAAGCACATTTGAGACAAACTCCTTACATCCTTCAAGTTCAATCCAAGAACGAGAACCCATAGAATCCAGGAGATATAACTGCAATCAGCAATTCAGGAACAATATATTTAGTGTCTGAATATTATGCGCAAAAAATTCCCAGACCAGAAAATAATCAGGCTACCAACATTGGCCATCAGAGGTATGATATTGTATGCACTTGTTGTTCATGAGCTCTGTTATTATACAATAAATTGAAATCCTCAAATGCAACAAGCTGTTAAGGGAAAAACAAAATAGAAACTGTTGACAACCTGAACTGGTGTTTCAGATGTAAGTGATCCTAGATTGGATCATTAGCGCCATCTCAAACTTATGATTCGAGTATGGCAAAGTTCTTAACTATCAACTTGATCACTCATAGCAGTGATGGAAAGCAAAGCCTTGCAACTAATACCATCTGATCCAGAACTTCAATCAACTACAGACCACCACACTGCTCATGGAACTGCAGAGATGCACTCTTTGGTTTTGATTTAAGGTATATACAAGGTTGAAAGAACATACCTGGACAAATTCAACAGGCCAGTCAGGTTCTCCTGCAAATGCTCGAAATAGAAGTTTGCAAGCCACAATTGGAAGCATACTCTGTCGCTTTAACCCTGCTTGGGCAGTGGCAGATTCCAAGAAGGAAAGCAAGACCTGCAGCATTTGACCAAAGCAATCTGACGGACTAAATGGATCCAGAAAAAAACAATCTCTATTACAACTTAGATTAAGATTCAACTCTTCTACTGTGTCTTCTGCAATTTCAGCAAGAGCTCAACTCACTATCTCACTCCTCAACATGGAAAAGGGCTGCATAACCTCTCTTAGCCTATGGAACCTAGGAAGTAACTCCTGAAGGCGTCATACTTCACCACTCTCCTTTAACCACATGAACTGTATAGGGAGTTGAAGTTTAGACTTCAATTTATCAATGACCACTCATCTGCCAATCAACACTCGCAGGTCCTCTGCAGCAATTCATCGTGTCCAAAACTTGACAATTGCAAAATTCAGATGTATGATAACAGGCATAGAACATCTAGCACGTAAGATGTGACCAATCTTTACAAGAATTGGGACAAACCTCAAACCAACCCTTCAGTTTTAAAATTTTGAGATTTTCTGCATTGACATTCTGCTTATAGTATATCAAGTCGAGCACAGATAAGTTACCTTAAATGTTCGTGGCAGGCCAAATGCTTCAGGGAGCCTCTTAGAGATGTACATGCAACTAAAAAGGAGGTATCGGTTTGGACTGTGTGTGTTCTTTGCTAGTTCTTCTAATGTATCCACCAATGTCATGTCAAGAGCCTCTGCATCCTCCTGCTGCCATGCACTCCATACAGATCTCAAGATGTCCAGATCTGCAAAGAAAACCAGAACACAGTCAGGAAGTTGAAAATATATTCACATAGGTTAGTGTGGTTACTAGCATGCAAAAACAAAAGGTTACTAAAAGCAAACACAAATTCAAGGTAGGAACTCTGCAAGTAGAAAAATCTTACCATCATCTACAGTAACGGTGTTTAGCTGTCCAATATTTGGTCAAGAATCAGCAACAACTTGTGAAAGATTACAAAGAAGCACATTGGACACACTGCTTAACCCCACCTGCGAATTGTGAAGATAAGTAGAGAAAGATCTAAACTGTGAGCACCTTCCTCAGCTTCCAGTCAATGCAGAAAGAAAAAGAGTAAGGTGAATAATAATTAGTCATGACCCCAGAAAAAACCATTCATGAAGGCAATAGGTGACAATAACTCAGCCATCCCCATTTCTCTGGTCTTGTAGTCAGAACCTAGAGCATTATAGCATAGCCTTGCCAATTCCGAGATTCTTGCCTTTAAAATGCACATTGACCTGATTTGTAAATCTGTAGTATTATTACATGAGATTGAAAAGGATACAGGCTCAAACGGCCTCCGAAATACTGCTGGGACAGTAACTAGAGGCTTCTCCTCATGCTCTGTAGTCTCCTCTTCTTTAACAGAACGTGACTCCCCTTGATCCGATTCTTCTTCCTCTTTAGGACTAAGACGAGCAATACCTGTACATAGAATCATGGAACAATTAACAACTTTACACAAGTAGATAATTTTACAAAGGGTCTAGGCTGTCTAGACTCTGCTTAATGTGAAAGGGAAAATGCCTTCAGACTGCCTTTATTTGAAGATTAGTGGGCAACCGCATTTGCACCAATGGTGGCCATGCATTTAATTATCTTATAACCCCAGGTCATGATTTTTCGAAATCAAAGAATTGCCAGTCCAGGTAAGAACATAGTTGCCCACTAGTATACACATTTCTTGTGTAATCTTCCTTGACCTTCCTCCAGTAAGTTCAAGCTCCAGATAAAAGACAAAGTTTGATTCACAGAAAAGACCAATCCGCCTTCTTAACCATATGTCCACTGGCTGGAGAAAACAATTTGTAATCTAGACAACCTCGATAACAAAATCATTGCTTCCGATTCTATCATTATCATCTGACTTCACAGAGCAAATTGCTTCACGCCTTCAACAATGTCATGTGCAAGTCTCAGAAGCCATGGAAATGTTAAGCATACCTTCTTCAGAATTTAAATGCTGTGGTTCATAGGCCTCCTCAGCCTTTACCACCGCAGCAGTCTGAGCGCTCTCAGGGCCTGCGAAGGGCTCATTTTTAACTCTTGATTGTGCGAGAGGCTCGGGTTCCACAGGGATAGGGCTTTTTACCTCTACCTCAGATATGTCAGGTTTACTCTCAACAACTTCTTCCTGAGCACTGAGCCACCCACTGCCAGCTTGCAAAAGGTCTTCCTCTGCAACTGGAGCATTCAGATCGAATCCTAAAGGAGTAGCATTCAGATCAAGATCTCCTGACCCTTCCTCATCGCCTATCCTTCCTGCAGGAGAAATCCGCCGGACCTTCTTCTTGTGACTGTCTTCAGACGTCTCTTCTCCATTAGGATGATTGGGCCGCTGTGAATTCAATGTTCAATGCTTAATCAGCTCAAAGAACTCATGTATCCTCATGGTGTTCTAACATGACCTAACATGATGTTCCAACCAAGCTCCACCAAATTCCAGTGCAGTGACTTTTATCTGATTGTAGCTACACCTTAACCCTTGCAATACAAAGAAAACTTGAAATAACTCTACATAGTAAGTAGCATAAGATAAAATTGGATGGGAAATATGAATGTCATGGGCATGTGCGTCAATCCAGCTGAATGGCTGCTCCAAGTCACACCCTAAACCTTACGTCTGGCTGTACACACTATACTTACACAACAATTGCCTACATCAATTGCCTACATGCAACATGTCACAATCTGCAAAGTACTAACCAATTCTGAGGAACTGACCGGTATTACAAAAAAATATGACAAGGTCTCATTTCCATCGGGATGATTGGGTCGCTGCGAATTCAATGTTCAATGCTTAATCAGCTCAAAGAACTCATCTATCCTCCAATAACCTAACATGATTTTTGAACCAAGCTCAACCAAATTCCAATGCAGTGAAATGATGTCTGAGTGTAGCTACACATTAAGCCGTGCAGTGGAAAAAAACATTAAAATTTTTGACATAACTCTCTGCATAGTAAGTGGCAAAAGATAAACATCTCATATGAAATGCGAAGGGCATGGACATGTGTGCCAATCCAGCTCAATGATAGGCAAAACTTCACCGCTCCAAATCCCGCCCTCAATTTTATGTCTGACTGTTCACACCATACTTACGCAACGCTTGCTACCTAGACATGCAAAATGTCAAATCTGCACAGTACTAACCAATTCTGTGGAACTACAAAAAAATGTGACAATGTCACAAGACCTCGTCCACAAGGTCAAACATGTTCTTCCTAAATGGCTAAACGGCATCAACACTGGAGAGAGGAGCTAACCTTCATGTTGTTAATTTTCGGGACACCACAAAATTATCCTGGAGCATCGGCAGCAGTCCCAGCTCCTTCCCTCCACACGCAATCCTCCCTCCCCCCGCAGAATGCAGAAAGAGAGAAGTCTTTTTTTTTTTAATTGACAGAGCGAACCAATCAATCCATCAATCAAACAATCAATCTCAACCTACTTCTCTGTCGGCAAGCTTTGTGCCTACCGAACCGAATTCTCCGCCGCTTGTCGAAATTGTTAAGCAGGTCATCATCAACTCTGTCTCCTCCGATTACTAGCCACGAGTCTGTAGAAGAATTGCAAGCCCGCACCATAAAAACTTGAAAGGCTAATTCCATGCTGCATCATCATGCGAAACCCTGTGCAAAACCCTAACCGTCTCCGCAACACTTTGAAATCGGGAAAATCTTGCAACCCATTTTTGCATTTAGTTGAAGCTTGTGCATCACGCCCTGCAACACAATTTCGGTGGTGTGATGCATCACGGGAAGAATTCTTCCCACTTCTTGTGCAAGGCTTTCCGAAGAGACTACTCCCCCACTCGATAACCTGCCGGGTATCGATACGTCTACTGCCGGGTTTCAGACTAGCAACATACCCTGGCTGTCCTGCAGGGTACCAAGTACAGATGCAAGGGCGTGGATGAAGGTACACGTCATCGTTTCGGATGAATGTTGCGCTTCATCATTGTGAATGAACGCCAGGACAAATACTATTGTGTCCTGGTGAGACCCCTTGTACATATTTTAGGAAAGAAAACACACAAAGAGACACGTCACCAATACCTATTACTTTGAATGGTTGACGTAAGCTTAAACACACCACAATGTCTTGTAGTTGAGGGCCCTTCACACACAAGATTGAGGGCCCGTGACCATTCACTTCAAGCACTCTCATTGGTGAAAAGGTGGAGCCAGTCCAAGTTCTCATCACACTACGCTTGAAGGCGCAACAAAGTAAGTGGATGCAAGATGGATGGAAAGTCTACATGGATTCCTACATGGCATCATATGAATCATGTTTTCATGGTCACTTGGTCTATTTTCAAAACCACCTCTTGGAGGTAAGCCCGACACAAAACCGGGAGACCATGGCACTCCAAAATCTCACAACCATTGATTTTTTATTGTTTTATCATGTGCGAAGACCCTACATGAATAGAAAATCGTTGAAAGAGCATTTGGTTGAGAGCTCAGTCACATATGACTTCAACACTATACTTGAGAGCCCGTGACCACACTACATGATTTTGGAAGTGTTTTAAGACGGTCTTTGGACACTTCTTTTGAGCTCTCACAATTTCATGATCACAACTCTTGGCTTGTGTGTGAAGTGGCCCTTATGTTTGAAGCCTCTCTCCCTCATTGATATTCTAACACAAACTTGGCCAAACCATGCAAGCTGCACTAAAGCAATAATTGTGCAAGAGCTTGTGCATGAATAGCAGCTCACATTCTCCGAGCCATCTCTTCCACAATGAATTTACTCCCCCGCCAAATTGCAACCAACACAGTATAATAGATTAAAAATAAAATAATCCACATGGCCAACAATGAAATCAACCGGCACAATAGAAGTACAAAATAAATAAAACTCTATTTAGTCATTGTAATGGATTAATTAGGAAATGTATTATTGAGGATGGGAGAAAATCGCAGGAATGAATGTCCAAGACTAAAGAGACGTGGATGAATGGGAAGTTGATGGATGAGAAGTTGGATGACTATTATCTATATGTAGTAACATGATATACGCATATAGATAAGGAGACTTCATTCTATATATAAAAAGGCTTGAGACTTCTAAAAATATGTATATACACTATGTATACTATCTATATATAGGGCTCGGGGGAAGGATAACACATGCTATGTTTTGTGTGTGTCTCCGAGGTGGGAAGTGAGCCTTTAGTTCAATAAAAATTTACTTATTCATGAGGTAAGTCTCTAAGAGAATTTGGTATTTATGAATAGTTTAACGTGCTTGAATAGGGGTACGTTATAATTTGGTATCAAAACATTGTGTTTTGTTGAATTGCATGATGTTGCGTTATGCTCGTGGTTTTTATAGTATTGTAATTTTCTTTAGCACTATAATTTCATTCAGTAATGCTCCTCCTAAAAAAAATGAAAGCAATGGGGTTCCCATCCTGACTCGTTATCTCAACCACTTCTTGATGCAATCTCCCAAGCCGTTGTCATGACTATGGAAAAACATACATACAGTCATGAAAGAAAAAAAGATGAAAACTAGATCTCCTTCATGTTATACTTCTTCCTCTTCCTCTACCCACTCATCACATACTTATGAGATAGGCAAAAATCATCCTAGACATGAGAAGAATAAACAGATGAAGGTTAAAAAAGGGGGAAAAAAATCAAATAAAGACAAGAAATTGAAGCAAATGAAGCAAACAAAAAGAGGAAGAAAGAAAAATGTAACAATTGTCGGTGGTTGCACGACATTTGTAAGAGTGTGCAACCACCGACAATTGTTACATTTTTCTTTCTTCCTCTGTTTGTTTTCTTCGTATCCTTCAATTTCTTGTCTTTCTTTGATTTTTTTTTCCTCTCTTTACCTTCGTCTATTTATTCCTCTTTATGTCTAGGATGATTTTTGCCTATCTCAGAAGTAAGTGATGAGTGGGTAGAGGAAGAGGAAGTATGACATGAAGGATATCTATTTTTCATGTTTCCTTTCTTTTCACGACTATTTGTATGTTTTTTCATAGTCATGACAATGGCTTGGGAGATTGCATCAAGAAGTAGTTGAGATAACGGGTCAGGGTGGGAACCCCGTTGCTTTGATTTTTTTCAAGAGGAGCATTAGCAAATGAAATTATAGTGCTAAAGAAAATCACAACCCTATAAAACCATGAGCACAACACAACACCTTGCAATGCAACAAAACACAACGTTTTGATACCAAATTGTAACATATCTCTATTCAAGCACCTTAAAGTGTTCATAAACATCAAATTATCTTAGAGACTCACCTCATGAACAAGCAAATTTTTATTGAACTAAAGGCTCACTTTCCAACTTGGAGACACACACAAAGCATAACATGTGTTATATCATATACGCTATGATATAACATATTTATATTTAAACATATAAATATGCATATGTATACTATATAGACATAGTATACATAATATATATACATACTTATAGAAGTCTCAATAAACGTTCTATATATAGATTGAAGTATCATTATTTATATGCGTATATCTTTTTTCTTTATATAGATAATATTTATCTAACTTGTCATCTATCAAGTTTTCATTCATCAATGCTCCTTAGTCTTGGATATTCACACGGGGAGCAAGGCATAAGGGCTATATGACTAAGGCCAAGGCCTTTCACAAAATCATCATACAACCCACATATAAATTCATAAATTCACATTCAACCTCATTTTTTTTGTAAAAAATAATTATTGATGAAAAAATAATATTCATGTTTTTGAGAATTTGTGTATGTCAAACAAAATTTATCTTCTTTGTTATTTTGCAAATTCTTCATCCATCTCGCCTCAAATAATAATTAAACCATGCACCTCAAAAAAACTCTTCTTCTTTTTCTTCTTCTCATTCTTGGTTTTCTTCGTCTTCTTTGCTTATTATTTTGTTACTCACTTTATCTTCTTTTCATATATATGTTGTTGTTGTTGCAACTTCTTCCAATCCTTAGAAAATGCCAATGTCAAGAGGTTTCTCCAATTGTCCTTCTTACAAAAAATTAAACATAGGTATAATTGGTGGAGGGCAAAATGCACTAGAAGGAGATGATAATAGATTAGGATCATGCAGTATTTGAGAAATCAACGATTGGTAGCTTTTGAAAATTAGGGTTGTCATTTCTTGCATCCATTGTGAATTTTGTGTCCACTCTCCTTGCGACTCTATACGTGATTCCTCATCATCAGTATATCCCTCTGTGATTGCCAAAAAAAAATTACACACTACTACACAAATTATGCCACGACAACTATATAAGAGAAATGAAAGATTGTTGAAAACAACAACCTTGTATATTGGTTTAAGGAAATATTACGTTAATATAAAATAAAAGAGAGCCGTCATTTCATCTATTGCCCCCAATTTTTTTTTTAATTTATAATTGCATTTATTTATCGTAGGCCCCTGTTTTATCCTACCATACCACAATTTTTGCCTCTCTCACTACAAAATCTGCTGGACTATATGTAGGCCTTAAAGTATGTCTTTTGGGGACCTCAACTTCCATACGGTCACTTTGTCATTTTTTCCTTGGTGTAAATTGAAGTGGTCATGGGATGACTTTAACAACAAATCATTGCTTTTACAACGCCCTAAGACAACTTCATGGTCCATGGTGTAAACTAGCCCCTCAGGGAGTGCACTATTCATTAAAACCAAGCATCACGTGCGTGCATGCCCCTTATTAAAATACCCATGTATACATTTTATTTTTGCTAAAATCAAGCAATATACTTACAAATCTCATTGCTTCAAAATACATTTCCATACGTACACAAGGGTCCAAAAACAAATACAGAAATTGTATATAACATGTGTACAAATGTTTGGAAATGCAAAAATATGGCCCGATTATATGTATAATATCAAATCATGGATTTTTAGTTATAAAGTCGTTACTTAGTGGATGAAAAAACACATGATTCTTGGTCCAGGTCTGACTTGAACGCGTAAACGTGTAAATGCGTACTTTACATATATTTTTCTATAGCCTCATGTATATCTACTTCTTGCTTAATAGCAATATGTCTCTTGTACGTACATTTTGTACATGCTTGTTTTAAATAATACCCCTTTTGTGCACCCACGTGTATAAATACAGTACTTGAACAATGCACTCCCTGGGACTAGCCCTCAATAAGCTCAACCTATTGCTATTTGCCAACTAAGAATTAACATTATCTAATACTATTAATCTCATCAAATCACATACTTTGTTCCGTTCTCCAAAAATTGAAGGCTCAACAACATTTGTGGACACATAAACATTGTATTTCATATGACCAAAACCAAAGCACTGGTTGATGATATATAGGAAACAAATATGGAAAATAAGTACATCGTTTATGGTATTTAGTGTGACATATGTAATAGTGTCACTTACCCTATTTCAAGGCTCATGCCAGGTTACATCAATGATCATCAACTTCACCATCAATGTCATTTCATGACACTTGGCGTTCAAGTGCACTTATTAATATCTGGGCATGAGGTGGTTCAATAATGTTACGAGGTGTTATGAGTTGGGTCTTATCTTGAATGTGAAAGTAAGGTCCATAATGGAGTCCTCTGGACCCCAAGTTTCTTATATCTTGACCCTGATGTAAACCCACTCTTCTAGAAATGAGTTCTACATTAGGTTCATTTTCCTAATTATAAGCTCTTCATTTTTAGAATAGTGGGTTTACATTAGGGTATGGGTCCAAGAAACATGGGGTCTAATACACCCCTTAATGGATCTTACTTTTAGGCTCAAAATTGGACTCATACTTGGAGATTGGTTTCTCAAATGGTGAGTATATCTTTGGTGGGGACTGCCAAGATTTAACGGGAAAGAGATGCCATGTTAACACCTCTTCATAATTTCATACCTTGGACCCATACTTTAGTGTGAACTTCTTGGATCCAAATTTTTGCTGTCCACCAATAAGATCGCTCGATTTTGGAGTTTTTTTGGTCTTGGTTCCTAGTGTAAAAACCCACCCTAAATTGAGGGACGAAGGGTGTTCTTAAAGTGAGATGTCGGATTGACGACCTAAATACCAGCGATATACTGGGACCTGGTTTGGGACGTGGAGGAAAGAATGGCTTGCTAGGGTAGTTTGAGGACCTGGATGCAACCGAGGCCGAAGCCACCGCACAAGAACTGACATTGCACAAAAGTTAACTTCGACACAGGGACATCGGAGCTCCCTCCACTCTGTTGCATTTTTCCCTCTCACGATCCTCACCGGCACCTCTGCATTCCTCTCGTACCGTCTCCGCGTCACCAAGACAAAGGCAACAAGTTCTCGCAGCCCTAATTTGAGCCTTTGAGGCGGGAGATCGAAGCGCATTTGTCACCATGCAGGCCCCCGTGCTAGTTCTCAGTGCGTTGCCCCTAAACCTTCTCAATGTCATATTGTCCTCTATGTTCTTCCTTTCCTTTCTTGTCCTTCTCTTTTCTTTTCATTTCTTCAGGAAACATATATCCAAGAAAAGCGAGCCTTGTTCATATTTTACAAGAGCTAAGCATGTTAAAGCCCTAACAGAAGAGGGGTTTGGACCCTAGTATGCGGGAAGGTGCTCCAGTAAATGACTCGGCCGTAGAAATCATGTCTGCCATTTGTGAAGTATGAATGGGAGACCCATTGGTGGGTGGGTTTAGGGTTTAGGGTCTGATCACAGTGGGAGCCTTGTGTTTTGAGTCCGATTTATTTGTTCTAGTGTAAATTTCTGTGTTGTTTTTGTTACATAAAGTGCACTAACGGGGTTTCGCGATGGTCCTCAGATGATTCTACGAAGCGGGAGACGGGAAGTCGGGTGCACCGTGCTAATATTCAGGCCTCCAAGGTTACTTTTTATCTTCCTCTTTCTCTCCTTCTCTCGACCTGAGATTGGCTTGATATGGATCCTGTCTTGGTAATTGAATCTGAAAAGGAATGTCTTTGTGCAGGCTGTGGCAGATGTCATTCGGACTACTTTGGGTCCCAGATCAATGCTGAAGATGCTACTTGATGCTAGTGGAGGTACTTCATTGCTTCATGTATTTGATGAGCTTTTGATTACAAGCAGGTGGGTGATATATGTTTTTCAACTTCTACAATATATGTCTTCATGCGAAGAGTCCTCTGAGCAAGTTCTTCTGAATGTCTTGGCAGGAATTGTGCTCACCAATGACGGGAATGCAATATTGAGAGAGCTAGATGTCTCACATCCTGCTGCAAAGGTTTTCGCTCATTAGCTTGGCTCTAATTGTTGCAGCAATCTCATTGTTGATACTTTGAATTAGCTTTTTCTCCTGCTGTCATAATATTGCTGTTGCTGACATGAGAATATTGATGAAACCCCTGCAGTCCATGATTGAGCTCAGTCGCACACAAGATGAGGAAGTTGGTGATGGAACGACTTCAGTTATCATTTTAGGTAAATTCACCAGCTATATTTGAATCAAACATTATGTCACAATTTGTCATTCTTTACTTCCTATTTTACATATTACATTTGTTCTGTACAGTTTTTGGGGTTCAGGGTGAGTCAGCACAAGGTAAAGTGAATCAAGAAATTAGAACTAATGCTAGGTTATAATACTGTGTTACGAAGTGTTCACATTTTTGAGTTTCTTGTCTGGTCTGTGTTGGGTAAATGATTGTGTGAGTATTTTGTATCTTTCGCTTGCTACCTATAACCACATATTTGAGCAGATCAGAGATAAACATTTTATATAGGCTACAGAGATGTTGTGTAATTTGTTTTCGTTCATGGGACTTGTGATTACAGCTGGGGAGATGCTCTATGTTGCTGAACAATTTCTTGACAGGCAGTTCCACCCTACTGTGATATGCCGAGGTTAGGGTTCTCTCCCTCCACACTCACCTTTATCCTTGTACACTACCAATTTTTCTAATTAGTGCATTTAGTAAACAAGATCATCAGAGAATTAACTTGTCCTTGCAAGGAGGTGCAGAGCAGCTTCTCATACATACTCAACAAATAACATCTGTGTAAGTATATGGGTGGCAAGTGCAACTCCAACATGTGTACAAGCTAGGAATTGAAGTCATATGCACTAATTAGACAAATCATGTTAGTTATTGGTTATATGTAGATTGGTTATATATGATAAGAGTATGTTGGTACTCCTTATTTTTAATCATGGTGATGTGTAGCTGGCATGAGTTCAACACAATGTTTACTTGGAATTCTCTCTGTCCAAATCCACTTTTTATATATTGATCACCCCTAATTTGCAATTGCTGTGCGATATTGCATCCAGTTAGCGGTTGAGCTTAGCAAGGTGTGAGGGTTGGATGTTTGATTTAATTATGAGCTGTGACTCACTGGAGTTGCTATTCCAGATCTCATTTGTTTTTTCTCCATCACTGAATTTTTATACCTGTACTCAATATGCAGCTTACAGCAAAGCCTTGGAGGATGCCATTGCTGCCTTGGACGAAGTTGCTTTTGAAATTGATGTCACTGATCGTAAGTTTCACTTTTGTAGTCGTTTATGTAAGGGTATTACATATGCTCTGTCCAGGCAAATACTTCAGCTTCACCTTGAGGTTTCACTGACTGATTCATCTGAACCTGATTGCTTCCTGACACATGAGTTCGACTCTACAGGTCAGATGATGTTGAATATTGTGCGAAGCTGCATTGGTACAAAGTTTACAAGTCGTTTTGGAACTCTTATTGCGGTAAGATGGTTGTTTTTATATTATTTGCTTCCTTCCTCCTAGCTTTCTCCACCATGATCAATTGGTTAGCACAATTTGCTTTTTTTTGTTTTTTTCCTACTTTATATTTATGTTAGTTTGTCCATACTAGACATACTGCAGAGGATTAAGACAGTTTGGGACATTTCTTTGTGATACAGGACTTGGCAATTGATTCTGTTGCCACCATCTCCATTGATTTGGGTAATGGTCTCCGAGAAGTAGACATCAAGAAATACATTAAGGTGGAGAAGATTCCAGGAGGACAGCTGGAAGAATCAAAAGTCTTGAAGGGTGTAATGTTTAACAAGGATGTAGTATCACCAGGGAAAATGAGACGGAGAATTGAGAATCCCCGAATCATTCTACTAGATTCACCTTTGGAGTACAAGAAGGGAGAGAACATGACAAATGCTGAGCTCATGAGAGAAGAGGACTGGTATTGTTTTTTTATTGCTTTAATGCCTATTTTAAATTGGTTTTTTTGCAATGAAATGCTGATGGCTCTCTGCCTGTTATTTGTGGGTAATTGGCACCATATCTACAGTAATGGGTTTGGTCAAGCATGTTTCAATGTATCTTTTGATGCTACTTATGTTCAGTTGGAGGTCTCAATAATTGTCAGTACCATGTGGACAGACAATATTCTGCTCTCCCTCAATAGTGCTCAAACTGGAGTAGAATTCACAAGGACTTGTAACCAAATTAGTAATAAGAGAGATTATATATATATATAGCATATGAATTGTAGCTAATTATGATCTCCTACAATTTTCTAACCTTGCCTAAACTCATGCCGAAGCTTCTTCTTGATGCAGGGCCACATTATTACGGATGGAGGAAGAGTACATAGAACAGTTGTGTGTGCAGATCATCAAGTTCAAGCCTGACTTGGTCATCACTGAAAAAGGGCTTAGTGATCTGGCCTCTCACTACCTTAGCAAGGCAGGCATTAGTGCAATCCGTAGATTGAGGAAGACAGATAACAATCGCATAGCCCGGGCTTGTGGAGCCACCATTGTGAATCGTCCAGAGGAGCTTCAAGAGAGTGATGTGGGTACAGGTGCTGGCTTGTTTGAAATAAAAAAGATAGGTGATGAATACTTTGCATTCATCATCGACTGCAAGAATCCTAAAGCTTGCACAGTTTTGTTAAGAGGACCTAGCAAGGATCTCTTAAATGAAGTGGAGCGCAATTTGCAGGTGAGTTGATGTTCCTGATTTCAACCTCAAGGCAATTTATTTGCATATTTGTTTGAAAGTGGTCTGGTTGAGAGATTCTTTCCTACACTCTAGTTTATTAGTGTGTTATTAAGTGCTTACTCTCCTTGCCTTGTCTTTGCCAAGAAATTTGTCTTTGCAATCAAGTGCCTGGTCATAAATGTTGTTTCAGACTGGTTCAAGATTAGGAAAACTAGTACAGTTACATTAACGTAGTTGTACTGTCCTGAGAGTCCAAGTATGAGAGCCTGGTTGTCAAAACAGTTTGTCTTCACTTGTTTAGATATTGGTCCCAAGAATAGAAGTTCTAGAGGTGATTGCTCCAGATGTTCTTGTGCTTGATTATCTTGTGGACCAAGTGGGTATGCACATTTTTTACCTGGGACCACTATTTGTTCTCATGGAATGGGTATGACAGGATGCCATGGGAGTAGCCCGCAACGTCATCAAGGATGCAAAGCTTGTCCCAGGTGGTGGAGCTTCAGAAATGGCTGTTGCAGCTACTTTGAAGAAGAAGAGTACTTCCATAGAAGGTGTTGAGCAGGTATTCTGTTTTACTCTGATTGCTGTTTGAAATTGCATATAGGGAATTATCTTCAGGTCCTGAACAATTACGGGATTTTGTCTGGAAGTTCTTTGTAGTGGGTATTATGAAGCCATACTATTCCAAAGGAATATCTAAACCTTGATAATGCGCAAATAGACCTGTACATAGTGGAAGAAATAGTACATGACATGATCTACAGTGGTTTGCTCTTGGCTTTGCTACAGGCCTTTTAGAAGTGTGATACATTCTGATTGTTGTGTGATCAATAAAATTCCTCTACTCTGTTGCAGTGGCCATATAGAGCAGTGGCACAAGCACTTGAAGTTATTCCCCGGACGCTTGCTCAAAACTGTGGTGTGAATGTGATCCGAACAATGACTGCTCTTCAAGCTAAGGTCTGCTCATCACCACCTGCTCTCCAGTCTGTGTCTCAGTTGTAAATTAAATAACCTGTGGTTTACAATGTTCTTTCAAATGTTGCATCAAGTGCAATTGGAGTCTTAAGTGGTGGACTGCGTACTTTTTGTAACTATATCAAGCATGGCGTTAATGTGCTTGAGTTAGAACCTTACAGTACGGCAGCCTGCAGTTTCTTAGCCTCTAATATGCCACAATCCGTTGATATGTTTGCAGCATGCAAATGGTGAGAACCCCATGTTTGGTGTTGATGGCAATACTGGAGAAATCACTGACATGAAGGAGCTTGGGGTACGTTTCTTTCCCTGATACAACTTCCCATCTTTCAAATGATTTCCACCAATTTATGGCCAAAAACTTAAAATGTTTCTCTTTAGCTTGTGTTTTTGTAGTGTGTGTTTGTGGTTTTGCAAAAGAGAAAAAGAATACAGAGGAGAGTAGAAAGAAGGTAGATACATATGCTGGAATGTAAAGCTAAACTGGGGACTTTTGATTGAGCAGGTCTGGGACTCGTATGGAGTAAAGCTGCAAACATTCAAAACAGCAATTGAAGCCGCCTGCATGCTTTTGAGAATTGATGATATTGTAAGTGGTATCAAGAAGAAACAAGCCCCTGGATCTGCACCAAAGCAACCCCAAACATCTACAGGGGAAGATGTTGATAGTGAGCAGATGATCCCAGAGTAATTTCACAATCTCTTTAGATTATCAACTCTCAGATGTTTATTCTGTCTAGTTAATGGGCCCGATTTGATCAGCCAGACCCAAGATGAGGACATCTTTGACTTGGAAGGGGTAGTGTTGATAGGTTAGAGAAATAGTGTCACATGGGGAAGTAAACATTATCAGAATACGTTCCTAGTCCAAGTATCAATACAGACATCACTTCCAGAGACTTCGGATTAGGATCCTCTCAGGTGAGTTTAGTATCCATCACAAGCAGTACTTTGAATGAACCTTATGCGAAGGAGGAGCTTGCAAAGCCTGTTAGGGATTTATCACTCATTTTTGAATTAGTACATTGAGGCGAAATTATGGAGAAATTCTGCAGTTACATGTCACTCTCAACAACCAACAGTAAACTTGACATCATTTAGTGTTTGGTCTATTTACAAAAGCGTTGAGAGAATGTTTAGAGCTTTGTTTTTGGAAGATGGCAATCACAAGTAACGGTTTTGAGCACATGTTTGTTTTCTGAATGGCTCTTATGTATGGATCCTTGCTTGTGATTCAACCCAATCTGTGGAAGACCGAGGTCATAAGTTTGTGGAACTCGTGCAAGGTGGTCAGTTCAAGGTCAGTAAACAGTTACGAATCTGATAAGTCGATGCTTTAGTTTTATGGAAGGTAGACGTTCCAAACTTGGTTGCTCATCTTAATTGGTGACCTAAATTTGAGTGGTTTGGTCTGGCTCCAAGAACGGATACCAAAAAGACATGTGTTCAAAGGAGATTGGATTGCATGCCCACAATATGATAAATCATTCTAAATTCAATAGTCAACAAAATTAGAGAGACCTATATGACTACACCCTAACTTCTGATATGTCTCTTATAAATTTGGGAAAAGGTGCGGAATGGAAGCAATTAGGGGTTTGGTGTGTTTGGGGATGGAATAAAAAAAAGGGTGGTAATTGGTGGAATTTAGTGGCGGGTGGGGTAACAGAGGAGGTGTGGATGTAGTTACGATTTAAGATTGTGTACTTTTTTTTTGGTGAATGTAGGGTTGAGGAGGGAAAAAGGGGGCATGGTATTGATGTAATGGAAGAAAAAGGGTACTAGTGCGGAGAAGAAAAAAAGAGAAGGTTTTGGGGAGAGCAAGCAAAAGATGGATGCAGCACAGGGACTTCCCGGGAGGTCACCCATCCCAGTACTATTCCGGCCCAAAGGCGCTTAACTTCAGAGTTCTGATGGGATCTGGTGTAGTAGCCTTGGTATGACCGCATCACGACAGCAAGGGGAGCGGACGTTGTATTTATATTGGAGGGGGTTTCAGGGGGGTTTAGGGGGGGAATATTCTCCTCCGAAATTACGGTAAATCGCGGGTCCTGGGCCCGGATCCACTGAGATTCCGCCTCACCGTCCCAAAGATTTTCCCTTCTACCCACAACTCCCTTTGGCTACCCCGGGAATATTCCCCCCGCCAAAAATTTCTGCCCTGCGGGCAGCAAAGGGCGAGGGGTCCAGGGTCAGAGTCAAGAGGGAGGGGGAAAGAAAGAAGGAAAGAAAGAGGTATGGAATGCCAAAAGGGTCACACTTTGTAAAACAGGGTACCTCAAGAAAGATTCCTTGTACCCCGGGGAAGATTCCATGTACCCCAAGGTATAATAAGAAAAAATATTAGCAATTAACAATTTTTTTTGAAATTATATTATTCAAATTTTAAAAAGGATTAAAAATTTAAATAATTTTACATTTTAGTTAGAGATATTTTATTTTAAATATAAATATATATATATATATATTTTTAAGTGATACTATCACTTTTTAAAGAGACATTTGAGTTATTAACTGCTTCAATTTAATTTCTTTTATATTAAGAATAAAAGAGCAATGGAGAATAAGTTTTATTAAGTTTTCTCAATTTTGGTTAGAGGATATTATAATGAACCCCTTAATTATTTAAAAATTTAAGCCTTTTTTAAAATTGAATAATGTAATTTCAATTTTTTGTTAATTGCTAATATTTTTCTTATTATACCTCGGGGTACATGGAATCTTTCCCGGGCCACCGGGCATCTTCCCCGGGATACAGGGAATCTTTCCTGGGACACTGGGAGTCTTCCCCGGGGTACCCTGTTTTACAAAGTATGGCCCTTTTGGCATTCCATAGTTGGCCCCTGGGAAAACCCTTTTTTTCCTTCCCGAAATCCTTTCCTCCCCTGCATGGCTGCAAATTGGGCCCAGGGGCACAGCCCCCGGGCCTAGGACCCGCGATTTACCGTAATTTCGGAGGAGAATATTCCCCCCCTAAACCCCCCTGAAACCCCCTCCAATATAAATACAACGTCCGCTCCCCTTGCTGTCGTGATGCGGTCATACCAAGGCTACTACACCAGATCCCATCAGAACTCTGAAGTTAAGCGCCTTTGGGCCGGAATAGTACTGGGATGGGTGACCTCCCGGGAAGTCCCTGTGCTGCATCCATCTTTTGCTTGCTCTCCCCAAAACCTTCTCTTTTTTTCTTCTCCGCACTAGTACCCTTTTTCTTCCATTACATCAATACCATGCCCCCCTTTTCCCTCCTCAACCTTACATTCACCAAAAAAAAATACACAATCCTAAATCGTAACTACATCCACACCTCCTCTGTTACCCCACCTGCCACTAAATTCCACCAATTACCACCCTTTTTTTTATTCCATCCCCAAACACACCAAACCCCTAATTGCTTCCATTCTGCACCTTTTCCCAAATCCCCAAACTTTATAAAATACTCTCTTATAAATCTCCAAACCCTAGGGAACAGATGTGTTCAGTTCATATCTTTTTCCTTTTGTCACATTTCCCTCTCATATGTCACCAAGGAAGCAACCTCATGGTTGAGGATTTGGGTGGGTTAGGGGTTAGGGTTTAGGGTTTAGGGGGTGTGTAAGAACCATGAATCAAAGACTTTGAGAAGGCTTTGAGACTTTGAGAAGGCACATGTGATTTTGACATCAATGTGGGTAGATTTTTGAACATAATCGGTCGAGATCCTAGTGATTACAAGTCCAACCATGGCATGTACGTTACCTTCATTCAAAGCTACCTCTTTGGAACAGAGACTTGGAAAGATCTAGTAGGCTAAGGTTTAAGCCATGTGTTTAGCTCATACTAGTGTCTGGGGAAATTTTTGTGCATAATCGGTCAAGTGTTTCCAAGTTCAACCAGTTACATGTTGAATCCTTCAGTTTTTCTTCATAAATTTGATGGTTATTCTATAAATTCCTCTATAAATGATTGGTAATTTTCTTGAAGTCTTTGAAATCTTTTGGTTATTTCTCAAATTTAACCGGTTGATCTGAAACTAGCAGAACTTTGGTTCTTCCCGTTCATTGGCTCATACTCAAGTTCATGGTAATGTAGTTTTGTTTTTCTTGTTCTAAGTATACCAATTGATTGGTTTGGTGTAGGTTGAGAGCTTACTCTATTTGAGTCTATGTGCGAGGGAGTCCATGTGTAACTAGTAGAGTCTTTGAGCTTGTGTGCAGGGAGATTTTGGGCATATCTTGGTATTTCTAAGTTCAACCCATTGAATGCTGTGATCTTTTAGTTTTTCTTTATTCAACTGGGGTATACTCCACATATGCTTCTACGTTGATTGCTAAAGTGTTGAACACCAACTGGTTACTTTTGAAACTCAACCAATTCATGTGTAACTGGTGGTGCCTTTGAGCTTTTGTGCGAGGATATTTTTGGACATATCTTGGCATTATCCGTGGCCCATGTATGGAATTATCAAGTTCATTGCTCCATAATGTCACACACTACACTAACTTCTCTATTATCATGCATCCATGTTAACACTCAATTCTCCTTATATCATGTGCATTTTGGTTGCCACAAGTGTGATATTAGAGAGGTCAAAGTGTATTTTAATAAGTACGAGAATCCTTCACTTTGGTTTGGTGTGATTTTCACTAAGGTAGGGGGTGCTTAGGGTGAGTTTCCATGTAGGCCACACGCCCACCAAGTTCTAGTGTGAACAAGGACTAATTTGCCCAATTGTAGAGGGAATCTTGTGGAGTGGGGTTCATATGCCAACTAGTTACTCCCATCTTCTCATACCCGGGACTGCCTCCTAACCCGCTCCTTCTTAAACCTGTCTTCAATCCTTCGGTGACCAAAACTTGTAAATTAAAGATTCTTTAGTGGACGCATGGAAGTCTAGTGGCCCATGTCCACGGCCCTCCACATTCTAGAGGACAACCAAGATGTGGTTGGATGGTAGCTTGTGCTTAACTACATGTGAACACCATTGACCCATTATTTTCTAGAATCTAGTGGGCGAGTGGCCTACATGGAAACTCACCCTTAAACCAACACTTTAACCCCTAATGTCCTACGCAACCATAATCTAGTCGTGAATAGTTTGCTCTGATCACTTTGACACCAATTCGGATGGTTTCAACTACTCCTCTTGTCCATGTTTAGGTCTATTATATCCTGCCACGTGGATTATTCTGATTCAACAAAGTTGTTTATTTTTAGTTGAAACATGGGAGTGTGCTCTCAATTGGTTTACAATGGAACCAATCCACGAATGCTTGCTTGACATTTGCCACTCCATGGTTTAGGGGCAACATAATCTAAACATGTTCTTTTTGTTGATCCCTATGTGCAAATGAGTCCCAATTGATCTGAAAATTTCCAAGACACTCAAATGCAACATATCGTAAACATTTACCATTGGAAGTTTTAGTTGGACATGTGTTGGTGGGTGTAAATCCATGTGGAAAGTGCGTAGTTGTGGCACCGCTGCTTCGAATTGCAAAGCTTCCCAAAATATCACAAAATAATGGTTTCAAGATTTGTGAGCTAATTTGAGTAGGTATATTGCCCCTCTGTTGAGTGAGGGTAGGATTTGTCATTTGGAGATGATTTCAATGGAGGTTCAATCAAAAAACCAACCCCAATTTAAATTCTAAATTGCAGCCCCTCAACACCATTATTGACGTTCCTATTAAAATCTCCTACATAACAAAATTTTGACATTTAATTACTACAAATGGCTAGAATAGGCATTGACAAGCCACCGTAAAGCTACCTGAACCAACTTGAGATAGAGCGGAGCATGTTACCTACCCTACATAGAGGTATTAAACGTCACTATGAGGTGGCGTCACTAATGACACCTAAAACTGTCAATGCTACAACATGGGCAACAACAATAAAGTGTTGACAATCAGGAGGCGTTTGTAGGTGTTGGTTTTGAGCGGGGTGTTGGTTTGAACAACCTCTACCTTATAAGGAAAACTATAAGGAAAGTGGCTAAGGTATTGAGGCCTTCAAGCGACACTTTAAGAAACTTTTTCGATTTCAAGCAAGTTAAATAGCTTGAAATGTTTTCAAAAAGAATTCATTAGATTAGCGAATCAATACAAGGTGTACATTTTCTTTAAATAAATAAAACTATATGCAACCTATTGAAATTTGCAAAGTTGTTAAGAAATGAACATTTAATTTTCCACTAAAGGGGTCCATTGATGTTGGAATGCTAGGTGAGAATCACCACAAAATCAAGCTTATTACAGGTGAGGATCTTTCTATCAAATGAAGGTGCCATCCCCCTTTTTGTGGATCACTTCTTACACTACCTTGTTGAGCAGACAAATCCCCAACTAAGCATTGTGATTGGCCAAAGTGGTGTTGGTGCTCTTCTAACAATGTTCTTGCATCTGGTGGGCGAGCGGCCTACATAAAAACTAACTCTTACACTGCTATTGTGAATGGTTGAAGTGGTGCTATTTCATACTTAATGCATATTATGATTAATTGCTTTTAACAATGACTTACTAGATAGCACCATTCCACTTAGTTGTTGACGGCTTAAGGATTAAAAATAGGTATCACCAAAAGTAAAATGTTACTATTAAGGCCTCAGCACCTTAATTTGAATTTGTTTCATGTCCTATGGGAAGTGGGCTAGTCAGAAATAGTAACCATTTAAGGCCTTCTACCATTTAGTTGTTGCACCAAATACTTGTTCTTGTCATATATAATAGCAATAAACACTTGCAGAAATTCCCATCAAGGTGAAGCTTGCCACTAAATTATCTCTTCAAGGTCCCAGTCATTGAATTTATCTACCTCAGTTTGCTCTCTCAGCATACCATTGAATCTGTTACTACACTATATATGATATTTAGTGTCATACGGGAACGTTTTGGATGACGCTTTTTATGAATAAAGTGAACAAATGTTGTCATGAATGATGGATAAGTTCATCCATTGGCCAAAACCTCACCTTCTCTTGTCAGCAACTTGTGATGAAATATTGTCTTGGATGATTAAAATTTGGATGAAAAACCACTTGATAAGTGACAGTAATCGCAACACTATAAAACTATATTGTATGTATTATAATGCATACAATGAATTACAAGGAATGACAAATAATGTTGGGTGAACATTTAGTGGTCGTGACACTACACCACAGTTTACAATTCGTATTGAGCAAGACAATTAGAATCGGTGACACTAAGTATCATATTTAGTGTACTTCATTGTATGCAATGTGACAAGGATAAAAACTAGAAAAACGGAACTGAGGATCCAAACACAGCAGGGGTTGCGGTTAGAAACGTGGACCTGAGCCACATAATATGAGAAATGTTTTGGTTGGAAGTTGTCAGTTTTTGGAAATAAATAGGGAATGGGATTGATTGACAATGAGACTGAAACTACAGACGATGAAAATAGGTTCACATTACAAGCGTGCGACAATTTGATCTTATTGGAATTCAATAGGTCTAGAGATGAGATCGCACAAGCATATACACATACACAAAGGCATATGAACAATGCTGGGAGTGAGGTTATCTCATGCTATCCTTGCTTTGCCTTTTATCGCTTTTCTTCTTTTCTTTGGTTCATACAAACAACATGGGATAACTCTTATCCCTGTTCGGACTAGTGTTGTGCCCTTATTCTAACCTTATTGTTTCTCATGCCTCTTTCATTACATTTCTATTGACTACGAGCAATCTAATGCTCTACCTTTCTACAGATCTAACAAGGTTGCGATATTTGTCAGTATCGAAGACCATGATCACATGAAAGGAGACTCGAATGCATTTCGTACTCCTCTATCATACTAAATACAACGACCTTTTGTAGACAAATATGATTTCACTAGAGAAAGTCCTAGGTGTTTGAAAACATTGATAAAACATGTACGAGATAGTTTTTTCACTTTT
Source organism: Polytrichum commune (assembly GCA_950295325.1). Taxonomy (NCBI): domain Eukaryota; kingdom Viridiplantae; phylum Streptophyta; class Polytrichopsida; order Polytrichales; family Polytrichaceae; genus Polytrichum; species Polytrichum commune. Next base: position 45,908,871 of record OX485804.1, read on the forward strand.
GTTTCCACAATAGTTGTGCCAAGAGAATGAATTGTTGGGCAGTCTACCTCGGCGATGGTGCCATTTCGGAGGTTGTGGAGTAATGGAAAGATCCCATGAGAGTGCTATGAGGAGCTTCGGCTTCTTCCATTGTCATCGCGAGGTGCAATTCTTGAAGCACGGAGGTCATTGTTGGTGGCCGATGAATAGCATTTGGCTCCACACATTGCAATGCGAGCTCGGCCACTTTCCAAAGCGCGTTTTGACTTGGTCTCGGATGCGAAGCTTTCACTTCGGGAGCCAATATGGGTTCAAGGTTGTCATCTTCTAGATTTTTCCGTGCCTAAGGAAAACCACAAATCACAACATAATACACATATCACACATGCTTTGTTTCTATTGATTTCAAAATGCAAGTGACCAATAGGTACATGTTGAGCTAGTCTTAATATGTATGTGTTAGGGTTTAATGTCTTTTCCATGTTAAGCTAAATATCGTTCACCATTCACTTCATTCAACTCATGGTTTATCATTGTATGTCTTTCATCCGTCTTTATGCAATAATGATATTTAAATAAAAGATAAATATTGCAACCTCATACAGTTTGGTAAGCAATGAATGTTGTAATATTGTGTGATCTAATCATTGTGAAACTAATGTTGGTGTTTTAATATAAAGATTTGTGATAGTGTATATTGTATTACCTTTGTTAATTTGAGCATACTTACATTGTTTTGCAAGAGTATGAATTTCTTGGTAATCTTATCCCAAGATTCAATGAAAACTTCAATATGGAAAGATTTGAAGAATGCTTGATTGAATTTCTTAAATATAGCATCATTGTGTCTAGGTAACCAAGTGTACTATGATTATGCTCCATCTAGAAAAATACCTTAAGATATGCATGCAATTTGCATAGAACATGATTGAGGGATGAATACTAACCCAATCACAAATGTTAAGTTGGTGATCCTCAAACTCTTCACTAAACCGGTAGATGGGTGGACGTCCCGTGAGCAACTCTAAGAGAACCACTCCAAAACTAAAGATGTCACTCTTGGTGGATAGACAATGGGTGTTGAAGTACCTGCAAAATCAATCTTAGATCGTTAACATGTTTTTTTGATAGATGCATTGTTCTTATATATATCCTATACAATTTGCAAAATAAAGGTAGAATACAACCTATATATTTGTGCAGGTAATAATGTCGACTTCAAATTGGTTGAACAATGTTCAACACAAAAGTGTACTTGAGGCTAGGATTGAATGAATAGAAGAGTCATTGAATTACTCTGGATCAAGATAGCCCACAGTTCCTTTGACGAAGGTCGTGACTTCATTTGGATTGTCATCCTCACCCACTGATTTTGTGAGTCCAAAGTCTGCAACTTTGGCATTTAATTTGGAAGAGATGAGGATGTTGCTGCTCTTGATATCACGATGTATGAGAATTGGACTACAACCCATATGTAGATACACCAAGCCTGTGCAATTATCTTACGTTAACAAAGTTTTAAAAATATGTATTGATTACATATACACAAATGCTAGAGTCTTATAAAAGAATCACCTTTCAGGTGGGGGGGGGGGGGGGGTTGAACTCAATGTAAAGATTCAAAATGACATGAATGGGAAGTAATACTAATACCATTATTTACATTCATCATAATCATTGTAGGGTAATTTGTTTGAGATAACACCTCATTCCTTGACTTTCTTTCATTTGACAAAAGCAATTCAACCAAAAAGAATGCAAATGGCCTTCAAAATTTGTGTGAAAATATGAACTGAAATGTCTCAAATTTTCCCTTGAAGATTTATAGAAAAAAAATGAGAGGACATGATAGATACAATTTTCACTTACCTTGGGCAGCATCGCAAGCAATGTGCAAGCGCATCCTCCAATCAAGTGTGCCAATTTTCTTCGACTTCCCTGGATTGTTACCCACTCCTAAGCATGGTGTGATAGCCTACCAAACGCACTAGGTATTCATGTGCAAAATGGGGGAAACACTTTGAAAATTTGAACTATACAAGAATCAATATCTACATTCTATAAGTATAAACATAAACACAAGGAAGAAGGATTGGTTTACCACGTAGTTGATCATGTAGGGAACCGTTGTGCATATATTCGTAGATCAGAATTTGTTTCTTGTCTTCATGGCAATATCCAACCAAAGCTACCAAATTCTTGTGACGTACCCTTGAAAGGACATCTACCTAGAGTCACATGTGCCAAGCTCAAAACTAAGTCCAAGTTACTTGACCAATCTATAATGTGGCAAGGTTAATGAGAATTAACACAAGGTCACCCAAGTTTTCTTGATGTTTGAATTATCATACTCAAAAGTGGTGTCAGGCTATGAAAAACCGGATTTCTAGATTGTCCTACTAGGATGCGTGGACTAAGCTTGTCTTGCATAAGTTGATCCAAGCTTATGGATAGTGCGTCCTAGCGTATACCCTATTTTAGATCCTAAAATACTCTCAAAGTTTGAGAGGTGGAAAGAGGAGGTCCTAGAAATTTCACCCAACTTTTGAAGTAGCCTTTGGTTTGGAACGAGCTAATGAGCTCTTAATAGAAAGGTTTCTCAAAGAAGGATCAAACCCACGGTTTCATCCCTCTTTGAGGGCCTTTACGGATAACTCTAATACCTTCCATGTTCGGAAGTTTTTGGTGTATGCTTGGGAGGTAGTGTGGAGGTTAGAATGAAGAACATTCCATATTGGTTCATCGAAGGTCAAACTCATTTTAGCATGCCAAGAGGTGCTAAATTGAGTTTGACCCTCAATGAACCAGACTAGGTCTCTCTTCACTTAGAATTTAAAAAAACAACACCTCCAAGCATGCACCACAAACTATTGATGATGTATGCAAAACAACCAATGGAAAATCATACGGCACCAACTCTTGACAATAAGTCCCATTGAAGTTGAGTTAAAGGATAACTCTATAGTCAATAAAACTTCTCCCTTGAAAATCAACTACATTCAAAAGGTAATGAACATATAGTTCCCAAGAATCAAGACAAACTTCTGCGATTTACAAACCTCATTGAAAAATTCTTTTTCACCTTGCATCCCCTGGCGTGATGCTCCATTAGAAACCTTCACAGCCACTTCCTGACCATCAGGAAGTGTTCCATAAAAAACTCGTCCAAATCCTCCTTTTCCGATTTCTGTGCTGAAATCGTTAGTTGCAACAATGACCTCCGCAAGTGTATACGCTTTAGCTCCAGTAGGATTGCCAAGTTCTATTAGACCATACAATTTCAATGTTGTGTTAGGTGGTCAAAATTGTTAATTGGGGACTCCTATCAATCCATAGATGAGTGAAGATGAAGTACAAAATGACAAGTAGAGTACCTATAGTTTTACGAATGCGAACATTTGATTGTAAGTTTGTGATAAAGTGACATGGAATATTGGAGCATATGATGATGCCTCTCATTCATCCAATGAAAACATTGTAATTCATCTATGACTGAAACTTATAGGTGATTTGACAATGAGTCAAAAGCAAAAGTCTTACTTTATAGAGTCCAGTGGGACTTGAAAAAATGAAATATAATCACGAACTTGGAGAATGAGAGAGTTCACTCTAGATAAAAATGATTGACATGCTTGTATGCAACAATAATACAATGTCCAATTCAAAAGTCAAGTCATAAGTAGGAGAAATGAATTCACTTGTAGCATACCTAGAATACGGTAGGCATGTGTTTGAAAGTTATCTTACCAAGACTCCCCGTTTCCAAGATGTGAGCGTTGCGCTTCGCTTGACAAAAGAAGTAGAGAATGATTCCGAGAACAAATGCAACTCCCAAAATACTGCCAAGGACTGCTCCAATAATAATGCTGTGTTTATTAGAAGTACTTGATTGAGAGCTAGTTATACCACCTCCGGTTAAAAGAGAATTGCCAGGGAGATACCTGACAGTAGACATACAATTTCGAATGATCAACATGGTTGTGTGCAAAACCTTGCATGTTGAGAATGAAAATACATGGATTTGTAAGATTGGAAAAGTGTAAAATCTTGTATAAGGTAGTGGTGAAGACTTACGTGAATTGGAGTGTATTCGAGGAAAGAAGCCCAGTGGGAATAGGTCCACTGAAATTGTTATTTTGCACGGACCTGCCATGCAAATTCTTAACGAATGAGTCTTTAGAATTTAGAGAAAATTTATTCTTTTCTAGCACCTGGGTCTGGGGGCATCGACCAAACTGACCGAATATGTAGGGTTGAGGCATCTATATATAACTGATAAGATTTGCATCTGTTTAGGAGGAGTAAGAGCAGGGAGTTATTTCTTTTGCGAAGAGAAACAAATTCTAAGGAGAATGGTTGCTTTTTTTGTTTTCCACATGAATATGGAAATTGTTAATTTCGAAGAGGTAAAGTTAGGGTAACACATAGTTGATCCATAAGTTAACCACTCATCTAAATGCAATCGCTTGGTTACGACAGTTATCCAAACTCTTATGAGGGTAGCCAATCACAAGCCGTCACCACATAAACCTTAACTCTGTTCACTTAGAAAATATATATCTCATCTGTGTTGGCATTACATGACCCTAGTGAGCGGTAAAATTGGACCTGGTCAACTATGGATGCATCAACCTTAAATGAGCACTAGAAAACTAGATGAATCAAATTGCCTCAATCTTGCCAAGCCTCTAAAGACATCTTGGTTAGCAAAACTTAGTGATAGGTGAGAGTTCCCAAACCTCAATCAATGATTTGAAACACAACTTAATGACTTGAGGTTTATTTATTATTGCAAAGTGTGGATGTGTGTCACGAAAGAGTTTCAGAACGCAAGAGGTTGGACTGCCACTCTAAAAGTCCATAAGAGATAAGTTCCCTTCACTATTTGAGAATGTAGTATTAAGGGTGAGTTTCCATGTAGGCCGCTTGCCCACTAGATTTTAGATAATAATGGGTTGGAGGTGTTCTAATGTAGATAAGCACAAACCTCCAACCAACCACATTTTGGTGGCCTACTAGAATATGGAGGGTTGTGGGACATGGGCTGCTATACTTCCATGTGCCTATTAAAGCATTTTTTAACCTACAAGTGTTGGTCACTGAAGGATCGAAGTCCAGTTTTAGAAGGAAGAGGAGGTTTTAACTTGGAGGAGGTTAGCAGGTGGGCCCAAACTAGAGTAGCTAGTTGGCACATATAAACCTTACCCCACCAAATCCATCTACATTTGTGGTGAGTTGTCCTTATTCTGACTAGAATCTCATGGGCAAGTGACTTACATGAAAACTCACCCTAAGTCTTTCTTCCAAATGGACCAACAAGTTGATCTTAGCCTCTATCTCACGGAGGTTATTGCACTGTGCTACTCTATGGAATTAGCTTGTTTGGCACAACCTTGCTGTACTTGGTCTCATAAATCTTTTGACTACCCGGACTTTCAAATCAATTTCATTTCATTTCAATACCCTCGAATATGTGACTATTTTTGTTGCACCCACTCTTGAAAAATGGAAAATGTTTCAATAACTTGTGGCAAAATGATTTTGACTGCCATGCTTCCCATGTGCATTCTTTAAAGGATGTCTAACGTACTGACAAAGTGACGAAAACAATTTGTTCATATGAGACGCATATGCTCTCCAAAAAGATCCACATAACCTGAATTGGCCTATGCAAGCTTGGCCCACACATCTTAATATGACAAGCTAGAACACCAATTTTTTTTTAAAAACCTCAAATTCTCAATTTGCCATTTTAGCCAACAAACCTGGAGTTTAAAGCGGAGACTTAACAAGGTTACACTGTTGTGCTGAAGAGTGACATCAACAAATGAAATTGGGTCAGTGCTTACAGTTCTTTCAAGTGCAGCAAACCTGTCAGCCAGTCTGGTAGCACGCCACTCAGATTATTGTTCTGCAAGCGCCTGAAAATCCAATCAACACTGCACAGGATGAGTCTGACTCAAAGCTCATGGACCTCTTTCCAAACATTATATGTCAAGAGACAACAGGGAAATTGCTTGAAATACCAAGTGGAAATGCAATGGCTGCCTGTGGGTCAATGTACAATATAAATCTGCCGCTCATGCAGATTCAGCTTTGCCCACTGATACATCAACGGTCTTCTAAATAGCTCAACTCACATAAAAAGGGTTTCCTTTTTACTGAAGGAGGCCTTGGAACTGATGCCTAACAAAGTAGATGATGAGAAGCAGATGTGCCTAATTCAAATACTTATCTTAATCGGACGCATATGTTTGAAAAGTGTGTAGCTAGATGTGGCTCTGAGAACGGCTGTAATAAAGGACATGTGTCTTGAAAGGATTACACCGATTAACCATTCTAGGCTCAATAGTCAAAATAGCTTGGGGGGGGGGGGTGTGACCATTTCATGAGCACGAGAATCTTCACTTTGATAATGAACAAGATGTTCCCTAATATTCTTCAGCTGAGTGATCATGTTGGGTGGGGTTGGGAATATGTCATGTAAGGTGCTAGAATTATACCTTACGGATGCTTGTCAAGAAGTAGATTTAGCTTGACAAACGAGTGAGATTCAGGTGAAGCACTATCACTGAATATTATTGGAATGGAATGGCTGATAGTAGTTGAATACTGTTATGTCATATGAGCTCCAAAAGTTATAAGGAAAGTGACAACGGCCTCGATTTGAATTTGCTCACTGTCTCATACTAATTGCGTGTTTCATATCCTAATAGAAGTGGGCTACTTGGAAAAAGGAACCATTCAAGACCCATTACCCTACAATGGATTTTCATTTCATCATCCTTGGCTGAAATATCCACATGGAGCCCATGCGGGTGACTGGATCAGGGGAGCAGGTCATGCCTGTGGTTTGATTATGTGGAAATATACTTACAATGTTTCAAGATTTGTTATGAATGATAGATCCGGCAGTGACCCCGAGAGATGATTGTTGTCCAGCGATCTGCCAACGGAAAATGTATTAGCACATGTTAGTTGTAGTAGGGTGCAGCTGGATGCTGGTTGAGTTCTCCCCACATGATGTAAATGTAACATATATTTGAAGGAATTTGATCAGCACCTGGGGACAGAGGTATGTAAGCAAATTTGTGTCAAATATTCATGTGGATTGTGAAGATATTAGGAATCTTTATTGGGCTGAAGATTTTAAATCGTCAAATAAGTAGGTAAGCTCTAGATGTTGAACTTACAAGCTTGTAAGAGCCACGAGGCTGGAAAATGTGGATGGAAAAGTGCCCTCGAGATGGTAACTTGAGAGATTCCTGCACAAATCCCCCTCACACAGAGATTCAGGAATCAGGATGCTCTGTTGGTCTTTGTACTTACAATGAATGTGTTAAATGAGTATACTAAACCTCTCTAAAACCTTGGCACGGTAATGACTCTAACTTCGCATATAGGACTTCCGTAAGAATTCTGCTATTCTGCAGACTTCAAAACCCCACTGAAGCAGATGTACTTTAGCTATCCTAAGTGAGTACTTAGGAGCACATATAAATATGTATATACACACTTACATATGCAACCTAAACATAAATTTTGTGTATCTAAAAGTTTAGTACAGAAATGATTTGCATTACTCTTATGGCACTCAATTAAACTGCCATTGACGTCTTACACGGCAGTAATTTCTGGCGGTGAAGTTGTGCTGCAAACAACCCACGGATGTGGGTTAGGAAGACATGGATCGCCACTCCATTCCGTCAAGTTCAGGCTCGCTTTGATATCCTCGATGGCTAGTACTGCAGAATCACAAAGCATGTTCCTCCCATCAGGATGGTCCATTGTAACGAATTTGGAGAAACCACCCACAGGCATCGGGTTTACAAATATGTATCAAATTGATGGCTGACAATGACCTTGTAACAGGGATTCAACAAGTGTATCTGGCTCAAAGAACCATTAATGTTTACATATACAAAACAAAGCTGAATATTAAACTCAAGGAGTCAGATGCAGATGATGAAATTATAGGAAACTCACAGTCCCGTTCAACAGTTTTTGATGTGGCTGGGTCAGACACTGCAAAGACCTCCAGGGCATTCAAGATAGGACCCCAGATTGAGGTTGCAGTCGGGATTAGATCGAACGTTGACGTAGGGCCCATAGAATAATCTGTTTCTTGGAACGTCCAGAAACCGTATTCAAAAGCTGACGGGTGATCTGGGGTGATGTTGTACGTGTTCTCATATGTCGACACCCATGGAGGTATTTGTATGTCGAATTCTCTTGAGGTCAGGTTCGCATTCGGGTCCAATTCCGCAAAGTGAAGAAGTGAAAACGGAAGCTTGACAGTCTGGTTGGTATCTGGCGGCAGATAATGAATTGACAAAGTGCCGGATACTGTGGCCACAGCCGTTTGCAGGACAGCTATGGGTGCAGGGTAATATGGACCCGAGAAATATGAGTTACTAATGGAGTGTGTTGAGGTCAGCTCCTTGAGTGGTGAAGTCGTAGTATTCAAGTAACTTGAACCTACACCTTCCGGATACCAGTATCGATCGAAAGGATCAGTTGGGTACCTGCAAGCTCCGAATCCCAATTACAGAACAGTTAATAACTTGTCAGCAGAATCAAGTGGAAATTAGACCGCCCAATCAGGTGATGAGTTATTGTTATAGGGGCGATGGCACGTGACTACCTTATCAGATCCGTCCCACCAAAATTCACTCTCGTGCGTATCGCCATGAACCTTTGTTCTGTAATGTATGAATAAAAATCTGTGAAGAATGAGGGCATGGTCTTCAGAGTGATTCCAGAAATGAATGGAGTGGATGTCGGAGAAGTTCGTAAGAGGCACAGGAAAGTTATATTTCCTTGCGCCAAGTATGTATGCTCAAAATATAATCCAGTGTCAGCAGAAGTGACAACGTCTTCTACGACAGTTGCATCAATAGCTAACTCAAACGATGGCGGCGTGGACGCATTGTCGTAGTTGCCATAGAAGAAGGTCGTCCTCAGCATGTACGAACTGTCCCGAAGAACAGGAAGTGTGTAACAGTTCTTGCTGCGAGAATCATCAAAGTATCTCAAACTCGAATACTCGGCGAATTGTGAGTAATTGGCCGATTGGGCAAGAGAAATGTTTGCATAGTTTTTCCCCGCTGTAATGTAAGGAGCATCGGGTACCCAATGCAGACCTGTTGAGTCGTTATAACTCCTACTTGCACCACAGTCAATGTTCAGAAATCCTGCAAGTTGAACACATGAGACAGGCCGGCAGTCAGGCGCACATTAAAGTCGATTCTGGGATAATTTAATCACACACTCCTTCTCAAATTGTCTGGTTCTTTGGTGTGCATAACTTTATCATCTCCAAGGTTGCATGTACATTCTGAATGTTCACTAACAGAAGCATATTATGATCTTCGACTATCCAACTGCTAAATCAATACTTATGGCAGATAGTCAAGCTGAGGCCAGCTTCTTGATGTTGGACACTGCAAGGTGATGAAATTATATCGAGCTTCTTCAATGCATGTCACATAAAGAAATTAATAGTCAAATAACATCACTTTCAAATCTACTCGGAGCCTGGTGGCAGAAGTATTAATGTCCGTCTTGCGGAGGCTACAAAATAATTAAACCTGCTGGATCCTGAGCCCAGGCTGCTGGGAGCACAGTGAAACTCCACACGTGAAGAATCACTCCAACCGCATGGAAGTAGCTTATCGACATCGGCAAGAAGTTCACTTTTTCTGCTCTCACTGGCTCTCGATGTGATGCAAAACACCTCGTTGTTGTTAAGGTCCGAGTTGTTGAGTTCCCTGACGTAAGGTAGATGGGTCTGAAATGGTTAGTTATTCTACCAATCCTAGGATATGGAACACACGATTCGGGCGAGACGCTTTGCAAATCCAAATCGAGGTTGTAGCCAGTTTCCTCATATTTTTGGAGCTCATATGAGTATCTCATTCAGTATTAAAGAGAAGATTCTCATTCTCAGTAACTAGCCACATAGGCCCCCCAATTATGTTAAATATTGAGTTTAGAATGGCTATCATTTTGTGAGCATGTAAGTCAATCTCTTCTATTCAAATGTCTTTTTGATATTTGTTCTTGAAGCCACACCAAGCTACATACCACTTCTTTTGTGGTATTCATTTTGGCGTTGGCTGGGTTGGCCTTTTGTCTCAAAAAAAAGAAAAAAAGAAGAAGAAAAAGCTACATACCACTCAAACATAGATGGCTGAATAAGTCAAGTAACGGAATTAGGCATGCCTACTCTCGGTGATATTCCACAAATGTCGGTGATTTACGAACTCTAATAAAACTGTGCTGTGATACCGCAAATCAAGAAATGGAATATATTGACGATTTCTCTTTGGTTTATTCATTGGTGTTGGCTATGTTGGCCAATATATTCCATATATCAAAAAATAAAAATAAAAATAAAAATATATATAGACCACCAGTGGCATCAACACATGAGTCAGTAGCCCGTCTAAGTGTCTAGGGATTCGTGGCGTGTACCATGGAAACTCATCCACTACATATGAAGGCGAAAAAGCAGTGGCGAACTATTGAACAGTAGCCTGCAATTGATTATATTAAGATCATTTGATTCTAGAGTTCGTCTCCAAATCAATTCACATTGCAGTACACTGTAGTGGTGTGTACCTATGACGAGATTGCCAATGTGTTCTTACCATTTTATCCTAGGGCGTGATCACCGGAAGATTCACATGGTGTTTGACATTTGATCATTTGTCCTAGTGGCTGACATTGGAGGCAACATTCGAGATGACCAGGAAAGTATATACTAGCACCAAAACATACAAAACTAGTGAACAGGAGTACTCTCCACCCAACCATGCATGGGGTAATGTATATTATGAGACCCAGATGAGGTCATCTCAAGTGTCGTTTCCTGTTGTTGAAGGGACATGTGAGGAATTGATGGAAAAGAGGAACAAACATACCATTAGTAGCATTGTGGCCTATTGCGTTGCAACTTGGATATATATTCGACTATGTTGAGTTTAATAGTAGTGAATTAAGTTACACACTTTGTCCAGCCTCGTCAACTTGTCTTAGCCACGTGAAGCATCCCCATTAATATTATAGATATGTGGTCTTGAATGTGGATGGGCTGCTAGCTAGGTAGTTGGTTTGTATCTATACATTAATATCTATGTGTTGAATTATTTGCACCAAATTCACCGACTTCAACACATCAATAATATTGTATACATACGGATGTATTACCTAGTGGCCCATCCACATTCAAGACCACATCTTATGTACTTGCGCATAGACGTACCTCTCTTCCATGAAATCCTCACTTGTTCCATCAACACTAGAAGGCTATAGTAGGTGGCCTCATGTAGGTTCCACAATGTATATTCGTTACCCCAATGTGGTTATTTCCCATTTTAGGTATTTTTCTTTAACCCTTAAGTGCTCACAAAGTCATATAGTGGTCGATGGATGATTTTGAACATGTTGTTTTGTCACAAGGAAGCTTCGTGAAAGGTCACCTCATACATCATTGGATTCACAAGAGAATTTGTTTTGTTATGGGATATGTCTTATGATCAAGTGGCATATGTGGTGCATGCCAGGGATTTAAGGGGTTGGTGTGAGGGCAATGCTCCCACTTTCAATTCATTTTATAATCTTTCTTAAAAAAATGTACACTTCTTCTTCTTCCTTGCCCGTACTCTTTAATGTGGCTTGGAATTGATGATAGATGCATGCCAAGGGTTTCAAGGATTGGGTTAAGGGCTAGGCTCCCAAATCTAGTGGGTTTTATTTATTCTTTATTTATTTTTTAATTCCCCTCGTCTCTAGTCTTCAATGTGTCTTGGAATTCATGGCATGTGCTTGCCAAAGATTTGAGTGGTTGGGTTTCAGTTGTATGTACTGAGGCCTAGGCTCCCAAATCTAGTGTTTTGAAATATTTATTTTTAATTTTTAAATATTTGGCTCTACACTTCAATGTGGCCTAGGATTTATGGCATTTGCTTGCCATGGATTTTAAGAGTTGGGCTCAAGTGCATGTTGAATACACTAAGGACTAGGCTCCCAAGCCTAGCCCTCCTTTTTATTCCCTTTTGTTATGGGTACTCTTATGCCAAACATCCTTACAACCACCTAGTTTGGACTTGGTCCCTAGTAATATATCCACCATCCATATTATTGTCAACATTCATTATTATATAAGATACATAGATATTATTATTATTAAATTATGGTTGCTATTCAAATGCAAGAAGAAAATTATGAGTTTTAGGAATGTGGTTTTTCATTTATTATAACATGTATTCAAAAACTTTATTGTGTAATTCATTCTCAAGGTTCATCTACCATGTTTTTTCTTTGCACAACTCAAGTAGCTAGCTTGGACAATCCGTAGAAATTAGACTTTATCCCCTCTCTCATTCAAAAATTGCAAGGAGATTTTTTTTTCCCTGCCCATTCCATGGTAATGGAAGCCTACTCCGCGGAGATGAAACACCTAAAACATGAGCAGGCTCACATGAGCTTGCTCATGAAATACCATTCCCCAATAACAACAAAAATTGGTTCAGACTATATTCAGTCATATTCAATATGCGCACAATTGTTTTTCACTTTACATAACATCACTTAACAAAATAAAGATCCTCCTACATCATCAGACTCACATTGTTGCTAGATTGCAAAAATTTGCAAAACATTGTTTTCATACTCAACTGAAAATATGCACTAACTGAAAATATGCACCAACTATGTACATTATGTAGTTAGTTACAACAACATTTTTGCTCTGAAATCACCGTTGAGCGAGCAGTCTATCTAGGTGCTGGTGCTGTGTTGGAGGACATAGAATAGTGATAAGGCCCAGAGGGCTCTTGAAAGGACGCGGCTTCTTCCATACTCAAAGCAAGGTGTAATTCTTGAAGCACGCTTGTCATTGTTGGTGGCCGATGGATTCCCTTTGGCTGAACACTTTGTAATGCAATATCTGCCACTTTCCAAAGTGCATCATGACTTGGAGTTGGTTGCGAAGTTTTGACATCAGTAGCCAATATAGCGTCAAGGTTGCCATCTTCTATATTTTTTCGTGCCTGAGAAAATCATAAACCCATCTCAAAATGCAAGTGGCAAATCTGTGAAGTAGAATGAGTGCCAATACATGACTTCAAGATTTTGTTAGTGGTAACGTAGAATCTAAACAAGGATTCAATTAACACATATTCTTATCATATTTCCTCATCCTGGATTTTCGCAACTCTAATATATATATATATATATATATAAAGAAATTGAAATGACAATCTTACATGTTCAATAGGCGTCAATACAAGAATGTTTGAATGTAATTAAATATGTTCAAAATGATTTTCGCATGAATATGGTTGTTAGTGTTGTCACAATATCGTGCACATGCTTTGTTTCTACACTACGTGGTTCCATTGTTGATATGAGAATATAGTTTTATTTCAAATTAATACTCTAAAGTATAAAATCCTGAACAAAGGAATACTCAATAAATATTCTATCGACAAAGTTTTCTTTTGTAAATGAGTTTTCTTTCGTTTTGATGCTTTTAAAATCAATGGCGTCAACATTGCCAAAGTCATTTATTTATACTTCACCTAGGAAATTTCTTAAATGTGCTTGTGATATAAAACACGATTGAGGGATAAAATACTAACCCAATCACATATGTTTGATTGATGATTCTCTGACTTTGTAATGAATTGGTCAATGGGTGCACGCCCTGTGAGCAACTCCAAGAGAACCACTCCAAAACTGAAAATATCACTCTTGGTAGATAGAAGATGGGTGTTGAAATATCTGCAAAATCAGTCTTAAAGCGTTAACAAATTTTGGGTAATTACTTCACTCTCATGCGTATTCTACACAATTATTAGAATTAAGGTAGACCACTACTTAGTACAAGTATGCAGAGGTGATAATTACATCATGAAGAAGAACTATAAGTTGGACTTCAAATGGGTCAAAAGTTACAATGTTTGACGCACAAGTGAAATTGGTCGAATTGAATGGGTAAAAGAATTATTGAGTTACTCTGGATCAAGATAGCCTGCAGTCCCTTTGACGTAGGATATCACTTCATTTGGATCTTCATCCTCACTCACTGATTTTGTGAGCCCAAAGTCTGCAACTTTGGCATTTAATTTGGAGGAGATGAGGATGTTGCTGCTCTTGATATCGCGATGTATGAAAACCGGGCTACACCCTGTGTGTAAATACTCCAAACCTGGGAATTTATCCATACTTTAGGAACATTCCTAGGCATCTGACACAATCACATGTACAAAAAGTTTGCTTGCATCTTGTGTAGGAGTTGTCAACTTGCAACTTGAAACCTAGCATGGAATTTCTACAACATCTACATGTGCAGGCCATGGAGCATGCCCATAGACGACAACAAACTTACCTTGAGCAGCATCGCAAGCAATGTGTAAGCGCATCCTCCAATCAAGTGTGCCAATTTTCTTCAACTTCCCTGCAATATTACCCACTCATAAGCGTGGTGGGAGAGCCTACCAGTCTCACTAGATTCATATGCAAAATGGGAAAACACATTCAAAACATGAACTATTCAAGCTTCAGAATCTGAAATTCCATAAGTACCAAAATAGACACACAGAGGAATGATTGGTTACCACGTAGTTCATCATGTAGGGAACCATTGTGCATGTACTCGTAGATCAAAATTTGTTTCCTGTCTTCTTGGCAATATCCCACCAAGGCTACCAAATTCTTGTGACTCACCCTTGAAAGGACATCTACCTGGAGGCACATGTGCGAAGCTCGAAATTAGATCCAAGTCACGTGACCAACCATGTTTTATTGTCACGAAATTGCTTGGTTGACAACCAACAACATGGCTGCTCGAAAGTCATGCAAAGCCAGTTTGCTAGAACCGAGACGAGACTTTCGTAAGTTACAAACCTCATTGAAGAACTCCTTTTCACCTTGCCCACCATACCGTGATGCTGCATTGGAAACCTTAACCGCTACTTCTTGACCATCAGAAAGTCTTCCATAAAAAACAGGTCCAAATCCTCCTCTTCCAATTTCTTTGTTGAAATTGTTAGTTGCAACAGTGACCTCCGCAAGGGTATATGCTTTAGCTCCAACACCACTGCCAAGCTCTACTCAACCATACCATGAGAATATTTTATTAGGTGATCAGAACTGTGCACTAATTATTAATGATAAGACAATTGGTGGTCCAAGTTACTAAGAATAGAATAACAATCAAGCGAGTTTTAGTCGACATGGATGATACTCATGCAAGAAATACCAAAGTCATATGTAAGAATCAAATTCAAGTGCAACATGTCTTATACTTAGGAATGGTGGTAAAATTACCATGGCTCCCCTTTTGCGAGGTTGAAGGCTTGCTGCGCTTTGCTCGGCAAAACAAATAGAAAAGGATTCCAGTAACAAACGCAACTGCCAAAAAGCTGCCTACAATCGCTCCAATGATAATGCCATGTTCATTTGAAGTGCTTGATTGGGAGCTAGTTGTAACACCCCCGTTCAAAAGAGGATTCCCAGGACGGTACCTGACAATCAACAAGCAATTCCGAATGGTGTCCATGGTCGTGCGGAAAACTACGCAGGCTGAAAATCAGATAGGGAAAAGTGGATCTGTTTGAGGTTTGCCAAGTGTTGGGTAGAATGGAAAATTGCAAAATCTGCTACGGTAAAAGATGAGACTTACGTGAATTGGAGTGTATTAGAGGAAAGGAGTGCAGCGGGAATAGCGCCACTGAAATTGTTATTTTGAACAGACCTGCCATGAAAGTTCTTAACAACATTTAGAACCAGAAGCAAAATGGTTTCACTATTTGACTTAAGGTGCATGTGTGTTTATCCAAATAGCAATAATCTGGACACCTCTATTTGAGTGGTATGTGATTAGGCGTGGATTCTAAAAATGAACACCAAAAAGACATGTTTTTAAAAAGATTGGATTGTGTGCTCAAAATACATTAACCTTGTCAATTAGGCTCTATAACTCTAGGCTCTATAGTCAACATGACTGGGGGATGGGACACATATGACCACTTAATAAGGACGAGAATCTTCACTCTGATTATTAATAAGATATTTATATGAGCTCCAAAATTCTGGAGGTAAATGGCTACGAGCCCAGTTTGGTTTGCGTGTTTCATATCCCACGAGAAGTGGGTGCAGAGAAGAAAGTATTCGAATAACACATGCCTACCTCATGAAGGAATTGCTACGGACCTCCTTCTTGCTCATGAGCACTCTTTGAAGGATATTCCATTGACAAAAGAACCAGAGTAGGAAGTCATTGTGGCTCTTGAATAAATTCACACATTTAGAGTTCGATTGCCTAGTGAGATTGGGTCAGTGCTTACAATTCTTTCAAGTGTGTCAACCTTGTCAGCGAGTCTGGTAGCGTGCCACTTAGATTATTGTTCTGCAAACGCCTGGAAATCCAATCAACATTTTGCGGGATGAGCTGAGTCAGCAGAAAATCATGGACCCTCTTTCGAAAGCATGAAGCAACAAATGACAAATTTATGAAAACCCAAAGTCACTGATGAGAATAATACACCGGATGTTCAATTTATCATTCTTGACTCTAATACCCACATGGAGCCCATATGAATGACTCACTAAGGGACCGGGTCATGCTTTCTCTGTGGTTTGAATATGCAGAAAGATGCTTACAATGTTACCAGATTTGTTATGAAAGATAAGTCCGGCAGTGATCCCGAGATTTTATTATTGTCCAGCAATCTGCAAACAGGAAAGAAAATCAATGGGATGAGTGCACAATGTGGTATGGGGCCCAGGATGATGTTTTAATTCTCACCACATGACATAAACACAATTACAAGGAATCAAACAGCGCCCAGAGACAGAGGCATGTAATTAAGCTGCATATAAGTGTTTCGATATCGAGGTCAATGAAGAGATTAAGGACTCTTGCTGAAAATTTTAGCTTTTCTACCAACTATGCAGGTACTCGAGGTTGTTGAGCTTACAAGCTTGTGAGAGCTATGAGGTTGGAAAACCCGGATGCAAAAGTACCCTCTAGATGGTAGCCTGAGAGATTCCTGCACAAACCTCCCTCACGAGTAAATTAATTCAGAATGCTCTGTTGATCTTTGTACTCACAGCTTATGTGTCGAATGAGTCAGCTGAATACCATTAAAACCTTGGCACTGGCGATGAATTTAAGCTATTACGACTTCGATAATTGTGCCGTTCTGCAAGGTTCAAAACCCCATCAAAACAGATCTACTCTGGCTATCCTACGTAAGTAGTTGGGCATACATACATGCATCTCTCTCTCGCTATATATATAGCACACGTACAAAATAATCTCATGAATACATAATAGATCTGCGTCACTCATTTGGCGCTCAAATAAGCTGTTATTGACGTCTTACACGGCAGTAATTTCTGGTGGTGCACTAGTGCTGCAAACCACCCACGGATGTGGGTTAGGAAGACATGGATCGCCACTCCATTCTGTGAAGTTCAGGCTCGCCTTGATATCCTCAATGGCGAGTACTACAGAATCACAAAGCATGTTCATCCCGTCAAGTTGGTCTATTATAATGAGTTTGGAGAAACCACCCAAACTCCGCATCGTCTTTACAAAACTGCATCAAATTGATAGCTGACAATAATCATATGACAGGGATCCAGAAAGTGCATTTAAATCTCTGATACCACGATCCAATTCACAATTTTATAACTAAAACAGAGTTGAATATTAAACTCAAGGAGTCAGATGCAGATGATGAAATTATAGGAAACTCACAGTCCCGTTCAACAGTTTTTGATGTGGCTGGGTCAGAGACTGCAAAGACCTCCAGGGCATTCAAGATAGGACCCCAGACTGAGGTTGCAGTTGGGATAAGTTCGAACGTTGACGTAGGTCCTATAAATGAATCCATCATATTATACCACCAGAAATCGTAATCAAAAGCTGAGGGGTGGTCTGGGGTGATGTTGTATGTGTTCTCATACTGAAAGTATGAATACATGTTTGATGAGTCAGACACATTCATGTTGAATTCTCTAGAGGTCAAATTTGCTTTTGGGTCCAATTCCACAAAGTGAAGAATTGGAAACGGACTCACAACAGTCTGGTTAATATCTGGCGACAGATAGTGAGTTGACAAAGTGCCGGATACTGTGGCCACAGCGGTTTGCAGGACAGCTATGGGTGCAGGATAATATGAACCCACGTAAGAATATTGGTTGTGAATGGAATGTGTTGAGTTCAGCTCCTTGAGTGGTGAAGTCGTAGTATTCAAGTAACTTGAACCTACACCTTCCGGATACCAGTATCGATCGTAAGGATCAGTTGGGTACCTGCAAGTTCCAAATCCCAATTACAGAAAAATTAATACTTGTCAGCAATATCAAGTGAGATTAGACTGCCCAATCAGGTAACGATTCATTGTTATAGGGAGGATGGCACGTGACTACCTTATCAGATCCGTCCCACCAAAATTCACTCTCGTGCGTATCGCCATGAACCGTCTTTCTTGAATATGTCGGTCAAAATAATCGAAGTGGAATGAGGGCATGGTCTTCAGAGTGATTCCGGAAATGAATGGAGTGGACGTCGGAGAAGTTCGTACGAGGCACAGGAAAGTAAGATTTCCTTGCGCCAAGTACGTGTGTTCAAAATACACTCCTGTGTAATCAGAAGTGACAACGTCTTCAACAACCGTGGCATCAATAACTAATTTAAACGATGGCGGCGAGGAAGCATTGTCGTAGTTGCCATAGAAGAAGGTCGTTCTCAGCATGTACGTACTGTTCCGAAGAACAGGAAGAGTATAACAGTCCTTGCTGCGAGAATCATCAAAGTATCTCAAACTGGAATACTCAGCGAATTCCGAGTAGTTGGCTGATCGGGCAAGAGATATGTTTGCATAGTTTTTCCCTGTCGTGATGTAAGGAGCATCTGGTACCCAATGGAGGCCCGTTGAGTCGTTATAACTCTCGTTTGCGCCACAGTCAATGTTCAGAAATCCTGCAAGTTGAACGCATGAGACAGGCCGGCAGTCAGGCACCGATCGACGGCGAGGAAATTTCAAAGTCAATACTAAGTGGGAAAGATTGTCCCGCTTGACACCATGTCAAAAGACGCAATCTCGCTTTGGCAAGTGATTTGTTACATTGCCTTCAATAAATATGTTCGATTCTGCGTTAGCAAAAGACTCTCCACTGTTGCTCTTCAATGGTCTCACAGCTTCCCTTTGAACTTGAAATGCCTTGAAAAGGCTACAACTCTGCCAGCATATATTTTGTAGTAATTCACTACGAAAGCTCAATTTTATGAGCGGATCCACCTGCCTCTTCAAAAAATGTTATTCTGTGAGTACTGTGCACATGTCTGCTTGTTAACCGAGTCTTTAAAAACGGTCACCAAGTGTACATCTACATAAGGTTAAATCATCAGGCTTGTATGTGATGGTATCTGAAGTGTTCACTCACAGAAGCATGTGATGATAATCGACTACCTAACTGCTCATTATTTTCTTGCAGCAGAAAGTCAAGCTAAGGCCAGCTTCTCAGCCTTGGAAATTGCAACAGGGTGGAATTATATCAAGCTCCTTTTGAGACATGTTGCGTCAAGAAAATTATCCAATATTTATCACTGTCAAATCTACTGGCTCGAGCCTAACGGCAGAAAGTACTAATCTCCGGCTCGCGGAGGCTACAAACCTGCTGGATCCTGAGCCCATGCCGCTGGGAGTACACTGCAACTCCACACGAGAATCACTATGACAACCGCAACGGAACAATTACGTCCCTCGTATCCACCAGCGCCCACAAACTTTTCCATTTCAGTCAATTCGCGCACGAGATCACAGTAGAAGCTCCAAGCAGCTCGACGTCGAGATTGGCAACAACTTGTTGTGCAGGCACTTGAACTCCATGGGCTCTCCATGCGATGCAAACATCTTGTTGTTTAGTTAATTGCTTTCCGGGTTTGATTACATATGTAAGATATTTCCCTGACGTAAGGTAGAAAATCAAAAACTGTGAATGACCACGGTTGCTGCACTAGACTAGGGCTAGAACGATTCTTGTGTGGACCCAAAATACAGTAGCTAATATTAATCGTAAAAGCTAATCGTAAAAGTGATGCAGTGATAGGTGGAATGCAGTCATTGGTGAGATAGGGGTTGTTTCACACCAACTTGCGATCACTTTTGGATGTCTTTGAGTTAACCATTTTGTGTGCATTCGTATGCAGAGTAGGATATTTTGATGCTCAAATTCGGGAGACTCTACTATACAAATAAGGGGTTTGACTTACTTGCCTCTTTGGGAAAATGTAACTAATGATTTGCATGGAATAAAATTATGAAACAACTTGCATTCCTCTTCATTTCCTCTACTCCATCCCTGAAAAATATTGCACAAGTTTTCAGGCCACTCTTTCTAGCCGAATCAGCTTATTTTCACCATATTCTGTACCTTAGTGATGTACCACCACCGACAGTATGTTACAAGGTTTAGTATAATTGTGCGTGCCATGATATCGTGAACTGAGCACTGTAATATATTTATCACTATGTACTGTAGTGGAGTCAACACATGAGTCACAGCGGCCCGGCTAAGTTGCCAATTGACTTACAGGCCAAAACATCCTACAGTTTTACAGACATTCGTCCATATTCAATGTGTAGTGTAACAGATTTCATTGTAACTTTCAAAAAGTTGATTGGTTTTTCAGTTTTACTCTTGACCGAGACAAAGTTTCCTGACATAGACGATGTTTCCAAAGTTCCAAAATGCATGTAGTAGATAGCACAAATGTACACAACCCGTGCAAATCTGCTCAAATATCGTAAGGGGTTAAGAACAATTCAGTGCTGATGTGAAGCTTGTTACACTGAAATCATGTCCATGCAACAAGATTTGTGTACTTGACTTGGTATCACAGTACCTTTACCACTTTGGCACTATTTAAACTATTTAAGGAAAACCGCATTTTTTGGAGGTTGTATTTTTTGGAAACTTTGAATCTGGGATTGCCGAAACTGAAAATATAGACTAAAATGTTGTTATACTATAAATAGCCGAAGTGGTAAAGGTACTCCAATATGATAAGGTCTAAGTTAAGTGTGCCCTCCTATGAAACCACGCTAGCCTTCAAGAGGCTCTCAAGAGGTGACAAGAGCCTCTGCATATGTTCCTTTTAGACTACTTATCTTTGTTAAATGAAAAAGCCAATTTATTAACTTATAAGCTTCTCTTCCGTGCAACATATGATGTCTTCGAAAATCTACATAGTCAAAGTGCAAGGACATAAATGTTTGCTTTCAAGTTTGATTATAGAAACTGTGGGCCATGTTAGTCTTTGCAATTGCAAGGTTAGGTCCACATGGAATTTAGATTTTCTTATTTTATTCCGAATTAGAACCGCCTTGCAATGACTGTAGTACTAGCTCTCCAGATCAATCTAGCATTTCATTGGTTTGCGTGAGGACTCATCTGGACTTTTTGTGTGTATTATAAATCTAGATAAATCTATATTCTTATCTAATATCTAATATCTATATGCAAAGGGACCATACAAAGCCTATTATAATCACGCCATTTTCTAAACGGGGTGGTTTAGAGTTGGGCCACAAATTGTGCATGTATGTATCTTGACACGTTAATGTGTCAAGTCTCACGCGGTTATTTGGTAGGCGGTATGCATGATGCTTGTAAGAAAACTATAATTCTTAGCTAGTGGCTTTGCATCGGTATAAAGAAGAATCTAGTCCCCATATGTCGGGACACTCTTGCAAAATAAACAATACTCATGTTAAGTGTTACTCATTTTGCAAGGGTGGACCAACATAAAGGGCGGGGGGCATAATTCCACCATAATTCTCGGCACTAGGATCCAACGACCTAATGCTAAGTATTGTTATATCAACCATTTCTTATCCGTAAGAGCCACATACTCTCTCTCTCTCTCTCTCTCTCTCTCTCTCTCTCTCTCTCTCTCTCTCTCTCTTAAAGGCAAGTCATCCAAACCCCTCACTCCCTTATAGATATAAAGGTCAAAGTATTCTAAAACATACTCTAGAATTATGTATCCTAGGTCATCTAGGGTACGTTGAGAATAGTCATTTTAGGAACCCCATAGGTGATCAGATATGAAGGTAATATTACAACTTGAAAACCGATCTTACATTTATACAATCTACCCTAACCATGATTATCTTTAAGATGTGCGTGCCTATTGTCGGCACTTCCAAGTCCCACAAGGTTGCCTTACTTATACCATTGAAATTTTGTATAGATGGTGTCAACAATTTTGCACTTCTATTTTTGGAAAGTATCGCCAACAAAAATTTGACCAAATTTCACTGGCGAGAGTTATTAACTGTGAAAATTGAGGTTTTCTTCTTCATTGGATTGAAGGGAATCCCATTGTAGTTTCTACTACATATGTGTCATTCAAGATACTCGGCAATATTTGTTCATACATCATATTGCATTTCGAACAACAAGTAGCCCTCTCATATTTGGCAGGCATGTGTAATATATTTCCACCAATGAGGTTTTATTTTAGAAAGACGCGTGTGCTTAAAATGGTTGTAAAACCAACTCATTGATAGTCTTAGGTATGTTAGCCTTATGTGGTCTATATTTGAGTGGTATATGGGAAGGCTATAGTCAAGATTAGACCCCAAAAAGACATGTGTTTTGATGGGATCGAATTATCTGCTCAAACTATATCAACCAATCTAAGGTTCAATTGGGAGGAAAGTCTTATGTGATTACTTAAGGAGAAAGAGAATCCACCACTTTGCCTACTTAATTCATTCCTTCCTTTTGCTACACCTTCGAGGTGCCTCACCCACTAAGATTGTGTTGTATTCAGATGGCATGTTCTATGTGTTGATGAGTAAATGTTTGTCTGTCATGATTCAAGATATGTGCACTTGTTTTGATTTGAGACCCATTATTGACACCTGAAAATAAGTATATAGTGAACATGATGCATATACTACATGATCCTTAGATAATAAAACCAAATGACGACATAACCTAGGCTATGTGAATACACGACAAGTGAACGATGAAGGTGCACACACCTTGTAACTTTAAAAAATCCCAATCAAAGAGGACATAAATAAAATAAAATAAACATTGGCATTCATGCACCGTCGTGAATGGGAGGCCATTTTGCCTTACTTTGATCATGTTTTAAGCTTACCAAGTGTCAAGGTAGGGTTCCTGCCATCCTTCTGGAAAGTGGTCTCCATCAATCAAAGAGGACATTCTCTAGTTCAGGCTCACATTAAGAGCATGTAATCATGGAGGAGACATCAAAAGCATACGTTCCAAAAATGTTGAAGTGATGTGTGCAATATCTCATCACAGAGCTATAGCTAAACTCCAACCAGTGCTCAAAATTGAAGTCTTCAGTGCCCTTCAAATGGGTTTTGGGACTTCAAAAAATACCTCAAGGAAAACAGCCCTTCAAAACATAATCCTCATGTCTAAGTGCTCCCTTCACTTGAAGTGCTGGATAAATAGTACCCTTCAAGTATTGTTCATCATCTCAAGTAGCCGTTTAACTCCGGCTATCTAACTTTGGGCTCCATATCTCAGATCCAAATGGGAATTAGTCCAGATGGGAATTGTATGTTGATAGGTTTGGTTGTGAGAAAGTGCATACTTTGCACTATGACTCTATGCCCGGGTGTGATGTAGGGGGCTCATTGGAGGATTGCATCACCCTTGGTAGACTATACGTCCAAAAGGTTATTGACTCACTAAATGATCGCTTCCCCAACTTGCCCATTTTTAATGTGGCCAGGCTTTTCAACCCAAAACACTATCCCTTGGATGCATTGGATCGAGGCACTTTAACTAAGCAATGGTTGAACCGGTTGGTGACACATTTCAAGTGGAGCTCTGTTCTTGTTGATCAAGCCAATGCGGAGTTGCTTGAATTTGTGGAGATGTTATCTTCAGCTTGTCAACACCGAGGTATGCATGAAGATTGGGTTTTTTGTGGCCGTGACCGAGAGTTTAAGATCAATTGGCCAACCCTAATGTTGCTATGGTAAGCCATACTTGTGATCCCTACTAGCGTTGTTGTTTGTGAGCGTGGTTTTTCAAAGCAGAATTGGGTTAAGAGTGAAAGGAGAACATGCCTAAACCTTGACACACTTGATGCATTGATGAGGGTTAGCCTAAACAGTTTGGGAGTTGAATTCATGGATTGGAATGGCATTTTTGACACTTGGAAAACCGCTACAGTAACCAACAAGCGTAGGGCATTGTCACTTCAAGAGGTGGAGTTAGATAGTTGATTCTCCATTATTTCATTGTACTAGAAGCATGTACCATGCAAATCATGCATAATTTTAATATAAGTTTTATATGTCTTTGAAAATTTTCCATTGACGTCCTAGATTTAGATATGCCCTTCAATTGCAATGCTGAAATTTCAGAGCCCTTCAAAATGAAATTCATATGAGGGCTTCAATTTTGAGCACTAACTCCAACCTATCTTCTACAAAACTTGTCAGAGACATCCAGCTGCTTGGCAAGTTTACAATCACCACAAAATACGCCCTAAAACTCCAAATGGAGCATATTGGATATTTTAAAACCCCCATTGAGACCCAAGTGCAAGTAAACGGGGCCGTGCTTGGACCGTTTAATATGGAAAACCAAGCAAGAAAATTTCTGATCACATAAGACATAGATGGCAAAGTGTACTTCAAAGTGAGAAAATAACTTCTGGGTTTAGGTTTTAGGGAAGACTCACTTGCACAAGTGACTACCTAGTGAGTCCAATGCAATTGGAGCCTGTCAAGTTACATCCCGAGTAGAAACTAGATAGACTACAGTTTGTCAGATGCAAGCTAAAATCTTGTCTTGGAATAGAAACCTTGTTGGAATCTTGTCCTTCTTAGAGTGTATTCCAGATGGAACAGAAGTCATAGTTTGGGAAGCCCCATAACCACTTAGAATTTAAATACCAACAATCAATGAGAGCAAGGGACATTGAGTATGGAGCCTAAGGATAAGCTAGGAGAATTGGGGCAAGGACCTATTAAGTCATCTGTGCAATTCTTGGACAATTATGGCCATTGAAACTCTGAGTGTTGCATGCCTCTCCTTATAATCTTGGCAAATACTAGAGCTTCAATAAACACTATGTATGCGAGGAAAAGGGTAGGAAGGAAGAGGGAGAGAAGGGGAGAGAATTATGAGGAGTGCAAGGAAGGTAGTTGATTGCAAAATTGTTGTTGCATGCACTTGCTACTTTATTAAACAAATGTTAGCCAACTCTATACAATGCTCATGGCAGAGAACTAAGGGAGAAATTCCTCAATCTTGCATCCCAAGCAACATGATTTTTATAGAATTTTTTCCAGGTGTGCGAACTAATGAGAACTACCTAATTTGGTCTCGTGCTATCCTGGTTCATTGCACCCGTGCACATGAATAAATGGGTCAGATCCTCCACTCAACAGACCACCTTTGAACCCTGGCCATCTGACCACTGCGTCAACCCTTGTGCGCCCTTGCCATTCCAAAGTTCCACAATGTGGAGTGGATTAGTGATCCTTGAAAAACTGCTACAAGAGTATCAGGTTGAAACTCTTTTCAATATTGAGCTCAAATATGACAGAAATTTGAATACTCAAATCACAAAACACACTGAACACTCTGGCAGATTGGGCAGCCCATATACAAAGCTGGAACACCAAATTGTGTTTCCACAGAGAAAGTTGGTTGTCCAGAACATCCTGAATTCGTGTGGTCTTCATGCACATCAGCCAACCTTGTCTGTAAAAATGCAAGCCCGATCTGTACAAGGTGAACCAGATTCATCAGTGAGATCATATCAATTGCAAAGCAAGAGCAGAAGGGACTCTTCAATTTAATGCATTCTGAACAATGAGACAGATAAATCTACAGACTATCCAACCTCCAGACACTATGTTCGACCAATATAAGATAGAAGGTATTAGATGCTCTTCTCTTGCTTAAAACATTTCATATTCTTGCTTATCCAATTTCTTAGTTTACATATTACAATGCTTCTGTGATTCAGTACCACTATAGTACACTAATAGTGTTGTGCAAACACTAGGTGCTACACCCTCAAACTGAATATATAGCAGTGAGTGATCCACATGATGAAACAATTGTGAGGTCATCCATGTGGATGCATGAAATGCAGGAATTCCCTCTAATAAGCTACCCAAAATTTATGCTTCAAATTTTTCCTTTTAAAGCATTCTTTCAATTTCAGGAAGTGAATTGAATCTGCATCTCAATATGTAGATAACAAAATCTGACCCTTTAAAGCTACACAACAATGTCCAGAATGTGAACTTTGCTCCACTGGTTGTCATGATCTGATTTAAGGCAGCACAAATATAAAGCATGGAAGCTCAAAAGAGCGAAAAAGTGCAGTACCTGACTGTCTTGGGTGTCAAGTCGAAAATGCCCACAACTGCAAAGGATCCTGGTCTTAATCTGTTGCAGTTGCCTGGTTTTACACACAGGACACAAAACTCCATCCTTGCCACACAACCATCGTATTAGTGTATAAGGTAAGCAGGCCTAATTAGATTGTTTATCTTAATTGGATACCTATAATTGGGTGGTGGGTGGTTGGGTGCAAATCTAAGAATGGACACCTGAAAGACATGTGTTTCAAGAGATTGGACTACGTGCTCAAAATGTATTAACCATTCTAGGCTCAATAGTCAACATATTGGGGGGACCTATGTGGCCTTATGATTCACCATCAGTGGACTTTGATAATCCTACAATTTGAGATTAGCTCCAGAACTTTCCGGGATTGATCTTGCTCCCTTAGAAACATTTGCGGACACATAAAACTTTAAACCTTGTGAATTTGAGTAGTGTAAGGTAGAAAACAGCAAAAAGGAACCATATAAGGCCCATCTACCTTACCAGCAGCATAGGTGGATAGAGTAAGGTTGGCCTTGTCCGCACACAGAAGATTGTACCCAACAACCTATTGACCGCTCTCATGTTTATATCCAAATTTTAATCAACCTACTTGTCAACGTTGACACTCATCACTGCAAAAGACACTTTTTGTTGAACAGGTTGTACACTGTACCTACTTTTGTATCCTGACATAACAAACTCTTGCACCAGGTTGAAGTTTGTTACTTGCTGCTGTGGTATAAGAAGGTGACTGCTAACCAGAACCCACCTATCTATCTATCTATCTATCTATCTATCCATCCATCCATCCATCCATCCATCCATCCATCCATCCCATCTATTCACACCATGGAGCAATTGAACTTATGTAGATGCTGATCATATATTCGTTCAAATTCTGACAGAATAATTTCCCTCAATCTAAAACTTCATTTGAACATAATCTCTAACTGATAGATCTCTTTCACTAAACTTCCTAAAATGATCGTTTAAAAGCGTGTTCTACTTCATAGGTGATGCATGTTGAACACCTCTAATAATGATAAAGTCGACATGTTAAATTGCTAGAACAATAGAATCAATCAAAATGTTCATGGAGGGTGGGTGAAGAAAGAAGTACCCCCTCTTGCCAACTTTGTAGGAGCTCAGCAACTGCCTGTTCCTCTAGTGCATGAGCTGCCTCATAATCCTCCAATATTGCAGCTTCTGCACTCAAGAACATACACGGTTAGCAGTGCATAAGAGAATGTGCAATTTAAATAAGGTCTTGGAGAAAAGTAAAATTCACAGTATCAGTATTATGGCTATACAAAGTATTCAACAGTATTATGGCTATACAAAGTGCATGAGAAGCAAGAAACTTTGTCCAGATATGTTACCTTGCATCCTCATGTCCGCCTGCAGGTCATCATACAATGCATACTCCATGGCAAGCATAAGTTCTTGGTAATCCACATCAGCAAGCTCGGATGGGGCTTGTGTTGCCATTGGGTCATACTCCCACAACATGTCTGTGTCTTCATCTCCTGTAGCTGAGTTGCCTCCATTCCCATTGTTTCGAGTTGCATCGCCCGATGTTTGCCTTACTCTGCTGAGCTCATCAGCTAGAATGCCTTGAAATGTAATTTTGACAGCCTACATACAGCTTTGCACCAAGACAAATCATCAAAATCTTTCCTAAGCTTCTTAGAGCTTGGCAACAGTATCAGCAACCAGGTTTGATCTGATGTCGGTGTAAAGAATGTCTACCCAAAGTTAAAGATCAATGCAGCTAGAGTGCTTTCATATGTAAATTTTACAGCTTACATACATCTTGCACCAAGCAAAATCATCAAAAGCTTTCCAAAGCTTCTTAAAGGTTGGCAACACTATCAGCAACCAGGTTTGATTTGGTGTAGGAATAAAGAATGTTTACCCAAAGTTTATCAGTATATCTGCTATGTCCACTTCCACCAATACAGGAGCAACTGAATTTAGACCTTAATCTAGTTAAAGAGGCTCCCACACTACATGTGCATTGTTTTATACATAAGGTTTTGCGCACAGTTGCAATTTTCTCATATTTTTAATTACCTCCCAAATCAACAAAAATGGGACACCACATTTGAAGACCCCGTGACACTAGTTCTGTGGTGTCTGCAACCTGATGTCTGGCCAGAGAAACATGATCAATAGGTGTAGACCATTGTTGGACCAGTATATGGGTGCATGGATGATATTAAACCACAACATCAATAAACAGTATTAAAGTAACTATCCAAATTGTAACATTTGAAAGACTAATCAGCATTCATACTTTATGGGTATCACAAGATGAAAGAAAAATTGGGTAGCATATATACTATTTAAAAAAGTAGCAATACTATAAATAAGAATCATGCATAGTAATACAAAAACGTATATAATCGAGATTTGGCTGATTCTATACCAGATCTGGCACCCTATTTGAATGTGTTTTCCCGTACTGAGGATGAATTGGCAGTGGGAAACCACTATATTAGCAATTTCTCGAAGGAAGAGTATAGAATTTTTTGCTGTTGAAACGACAGGGTTGTGTTGGGCATAGCGATGTCACAATAACGAAGAGATGAGATTGTTTGGGTCATTACCATCCTACTACAATATTGATGCTATTGTACCTTTACCTAGATACGAAGGCTCTTGCATGGTGTACAGATACCCATACCCTGCCCATATGTAAATTTCTCGTTATATATACCACGTGGTAACCAAAAAGAAATTTTACCGGACCAACATTGGTGTATGGTAAGTAGGCCTTTCATGGTCGCTAATTTTAGATGGGCAGCTGTATTTGAGTGGTGTATCTAAGGACAGACACGAAAAAGACATGTGTTCAAAAACGGATTGGACTACGTACTCAAATCTTGTTAACCATTCTAGGCTTGATAGTCAATATAATTTTGGGGGGCGCCTATATGACCATTTAATGGGCTTGCAAATCTGCACTGTTGATTATGAATAAGATATTCATACGAGCTCCAAAAATTATGAGGAAAATGGCTATGGACACAATTTGGAATTGGCAATCATCTCGCACTAATTGCAATCCTACGAGAAGTGGGTGCAGAGCTAAAAGCGTCCATTTAAGGCCCACTTATCTTAGACCATGTGTACAAGAGTGACAGCATTTATGTACCTGGCTCTGCTGTTGAGTACTCGTTGCAGGTGAAGATTCAGAGTCACTCCGGATCTTCCAAAGCAGTTTGAGACGATGTTCTCGTACTCTTCGTAGACACTCCTCCTTCAACTGTAGGAGTTGAAACAATGTTGGTCAAATAGTGATACTTAAATTCAATTTAAAGAGAATTAAACTGGACATCCTCGGAATCTATGAAATATAAGACATATGATGAATGCAGAAAACAGATTTGAAAGAATCTTGTCTAAGAACAAAGATGGCTAAATAACTAAGGTCTTCAAGGAACACAAGCCTGGAATACGATTCTGCATCATCAACACATTCAACCCAATTGCAACCAAATCGAACCAAGTGCGAAATGTCCTCTTCCAATAGCCTTAAACCCTAAATGAAGTTCACGAGCGACCAACACAATTTTCAGATGACCCACAACCCGATTTTGGCACAATGAACGATAGATCGATCCTCAATTACAGATTCGCCAAAGCACTGATAACCCCACAAAAAGAAAGAGAAAACGTGGAGCTACTTATTACCTTGTCTTTCCAGCGTGGGGTCCAAGCCTTCAGTGAGGCTCGATGTTGTCCGTTGCCCTCCATTTCGAGCTTAGTGTTGGATTTTTATCCCGGCGATGGTGATCAGAAGCTGACCAAAAAAAGCTGAAGAATTGAGCAATCTATGTGTAAGTCATGTATTTAGGTGTGTGCACACCAAATTGAAACTTGAAGGGGATTGTTTGCGAGACTCCAAGAGCATCCGAAGCACATGCATTTGTAAATTCTCTGAATCTAAGAAGACGAAGAAGAAGAAGAAGAAGAAGAAGAAGAAGAAGAACTTTACACTCTAAGAGGAAAAAACACAAAGTGAAATATACTTTCCTTCCTCCGATCCACCTCCCCGCCACTTCAAGGCTGGCAAAAAAAGTGATGAAATGACCAAGGGAAGTAAAAGACATGCAACTACTACCGCCAGTTAGCACAACAAATTTTACATTGATGGCGGCCTTCATTGTCCAATGCATGTTCCAATTTGATTTGAATCAATGCTCGTGATTAGGAACCTATCCAAGGAATCTGCACATAACTTATAATAGGTTTATAACAATGTTGGTGTGGTATATAGGTGAATGTTTGTCATTAATAAATTTTAGTATCAAAGAACTTGTCCAGGGTATCAAATTTGTAATATTAATCAAATATTGATATTTGGTGGCTATGTTGAGGTGAGAGAATGATTGAATATCTAAGAAAATATTTGGGTCTATACCATTTTAAAACCATATTATTGATACTAGGGTGATTTTGCCTAGGTATGAAGATTCTTACATGGTATATCAAAGACCCAAATTGTATTGACACAAAAACTATTGTCAAATATCCATATCAAACTACACAAAATATATTCGCCAATGCATCTTCAAATCACAAACAACATTTTTATTAATTGGTCAAGGTTAATTCCAATACAAGACAAATTGTTTATTCCTTAATTCCAAGATTTAATCATTACTCACAACTTATGCAACTAACAACGATTATCAAAGTCAAGCTATAATCTTGATTGCCATGCACAACTTGCAACAACAACAACCATGGTAACACACGAGACAATAGTTGATTTGGTTAGCTTGCATTTCATACTTAGGGGCGGTTTACACTATGGACCAAGAGCCATGACCATGAAATTCTAAAATCTGTGATTGGAGAGTAAAGTGCTCTTGGTCCCATTTGGCTTTACACTACCTTGAAAAAAGGAGAATGACCACTAACTTTGAGGTCCCCAAAAACTACTAAAATCTGCCATTTGGATAATGTGCCATGGTCCAACGGGTTTTCCGTTGAGGTGAGGCAAAATGCTCGACTCAACGGAAATCAAGGGAGCCGTGAGGCTGAAAATCAGCCATTGGCTGAATTTTTTTTTTAATAATTTTTTTTCCCGATTTTTTTTGGGCATGTATTAAAAAAATCAGCACCTTCACTTTTTGGTGTGTGGTCATTCCTCTTGGTCCACATTCGGTTTACACCTAGTGAAGGGCCCATGAACCATGAAAACTAATATTTTAGTAACTCGGACCATGGAAGTCGTCCCATGAAGTCGTCCCACGCAAAATAGGCCTCTTACGTGGGACGACTTCATGGTCCATAGTGTAAACCGCCCCTTAAAGATCTCGTCTCTAGACTATGTATTAACCCGAAACTCTAATGAAGTCTAGGACAACTTATGCCTTAATCTCCTTGGTAATCCAAAGTTCATCCTAACTCAACGTCACTTACTCAATCTTCATCTTTCATTTCCATCATTGACCAACTACCGTAGGTTCATAGTTGGTTCCACACATGTTAGCCGAATAATTAATTAAAGTTCAAAAAGTAGGTTCGGCACCTAAAAACAATATATTCACATTTTTGGCAATTTTCTCTTTTAATTTTTAAAAATTCAGCTTAAATTCATTTTTAATTTTCTATTTAAGCTTATATCTTGTACATCTCTCTTGCATTGAATGACAAGTAAGATGTGAGTGAGATATCAGAGTCGAGAATGCTCTGTGCTTTACGCAAGTAGAGTGGAGTTGTGTTCAACAATGCATATGGGATATGTAAACTTTGAGGTGAAGCACCGAGTTAGACTTCATTTTTATAACACGCATAACTTTTGCATAGAGTCTTCAAATGACATAAAATTTGTTGGAGGTGAAAGATTACTTGATTTCTAAACTTTTCTTAGACCAACAAAATTCCAAAAAAGTTGATCTTCTATGCACAAATGAGCTCCGAAAAAGTGTTATGAACGCATTTTAATTTTTTGATCTTTACACGGCTGCAATGTTTTGTCCATATCTTTTGCATAAAGACTTATTTTGACACAAAACTTGTTGGAGGTGGAAGAAGGATTAATTTCTCAACTTTTGTTAGTTGGACAAAATTCTATAAAACTTCATCTTCTATGCTCAATTGGACTCCAAAAATTTGTGTACAACACATTTGAAAAGCCTCACCTAGAGTCTTGCTACTTCTTAACCCATATTCTTTGTGGACTAATGTAAGTGAGCTTGATTACAAAAGGAGCACCTTCTCTCTTTCAAAATTCACATATGCTTCCACTGTAAGTAAAACTCTAGTGAGAAGTAAAAATTTCTTACTTTTCGGCAATTTTGAAAAATAATTAATTTTATATTCGGCAAAAAATGCCAATAATATTCCAAAAATTTTGACTTCTTTTTTTTGAATTATTTAGTGTCGGACCAGCTATGAACCTACGGTATTCAAAAGCATTTTTTCATCACTTTAGTTTATCGGGTTTATTAATCTGACCAACTTGGCATATTTAATTAACATAAGACTATAGTGTTTACTTTAACTATAGTCATAGTTTATCTATACTCTTAATCTTCTCTCTTCATTTTGTCCTCTCTCATTGCCTCTCACATGCCTCAACAATGGCTATAGTTCCCGTCTTAGGTTAACACTAGGCCTTTTGGCTTCCTCACACACGATTGTTACCTTCCACAAGTCTTAGTTCCTCTCGTGGTTTCTTTCCTAAACAACCCTAGAACACTCTACTTTGGCCATCCCTCTCACAGGGAGACAATAATTGCACCTAATTATGGACTTAACCTAGGATTCGGCTCTCACAGCATGTCCCTCAATGTGCCCCAATCATCCAAACTCTCTATTCATTCAGTGACTCATGTCTATAGTTTATCTAGCTTCACTCCGAGATAATTGTTCTCTCACTTTCTCTCATTTCTACTGCCTTCTTCGGGCAAAGATTTTGCATATGTTCTTAACTCCAATGGATTTTCTACTCTAACAGTTGTATCTTTCTCTTTCGAGGTTGACCCTCTCCTCTCTATTGTCCTTGGCTATTGAACTTTGAAAAAGAT
The DNA here is from genome assembly GCA_950295325.1 of Polytrichum commune. Lineage (NCBI taxonomy): Eukaryota > Viridiplantae > Streptophyta > Polytrichopsida > Polytrichales > Polytrichaceae > Polytrichum > Polytrichum commune. The sequence goes on from OX485804.1 coordinate 45,942,323, forward strand.
TTTGGTCTTAGGACAATTGTTGCACAATCTTCAATTTCTTCCGACGATAGTCTTAACTCCCGAGATCACTCTCTAATGCCTTATGCCTTTCCATTCTTCCCTTTCTCATTTGCTCCTTCATTGCTCGTTCTATTTTTCACAATCTACTTCTCTTTTTTTCTTCAGATTGTCTCGTCTTCTCACAATTTGTTCAATTCTCTATTCACATTGGTTTCATTCTTATCAACTCTCAAACGTTCCCTCTCACAATTACAAACTTAATCACTTGCAATCACAACAATGGACAATGGTTTTCTAATCTTGCACTCCTACAATTCAGACAAAAAATAGTCCGACCACACTCGGCCATTCAATCGACTCAAAATTCAAAATAACATTATACTTCAAAAGAATATGGTACCCCGCAATCACTGCAATGATTACTTAATTTACTTAGAGAATAGTTTAACTATTGTCCTCACACAATCTATGTGTTGTGGGAGACAAATCCACAAGTTCAACAATGCGCTCAAAACTATTCAGAGAAATGCCCGCCTATCTCCCTCTTGCCAGCCCCTTTGGCGCGGTAGGGACGACAATAGTCTTTGTAACCAATTATGGGCACCTAAGCCCACACTAATTGTTGTAACTACCTTCCTAGCCTATAGTTAATTATTTTCATCTATGTGGATGTCACTTCATCCACCTACTACCTATCTATCCATAGTTTAACTATTTGGCCAAAAATTTGGCACACACTTCTAGAGGAGTTCGATAGGATTCGTGTCGGGGGAATGTGGACTCCATGGTAGTACTCTAATTGCGTGATCATTGACCCATTTGATTGTTGACATGTTGGTATGTTTTGGATCATTATCATGTTGGAACACCCATTCCCCCGTTTCTTTTCCAAATTTCACAACTAACAAAGGCTATCATGTAAGATGTTATGATATTGCTTGTTTTTCATTTTTCCTTCAATTTTGATTAGCTCCAACGCCCTCCCAACTCATGCAACCCCAAACCATGATGCTCCCTCTTGCGTGCTTCACAATCTTACTATCCGCACAATTGCTTAGGGGTTCCCTATGCCTCTTCAACAATTCAATCATCAACCCCCCCCCCCCCCCCAATGTTGAATTTACTTTCATCTAGGAATACAACTTTCTTCTAGTGCTCTTCCATACAATCCTTATGTTTCTTTGCCCATTCATGCCTTAATTGTTTGTGACAATCCAAAAGGAGAGGTTTTTTCTTCTTAATTGTAGATTGTTGTCCTTGGCATTTTAGTGTTATTCTTATTTTAGTGTTAAGGGAAGTTGTGATCTTTGAAACCTCTCGAAGAATCCTTTGACAATTTATTGTAGACTTTTGTTCTTCTATTTGCACCAATCATCCCAAGTAATGATCATCCCTTTCACTAAAATTGCATAGATGCCATGATCTTCACTTATCCTTCAGCGTTTTTGTAGCTACTTAACGTTTAATGATGCGACTAATTGTTGATGGCGTTGTTCCTAAAAACTTGGCTATTGTATGACAACTTTGTTATTCAATATGGAAGTTATTCAATATGGAAGGCTATAACATATGCACACATTTCTAAGGAAATTTTGGGGCATGGTGGAAGGGGGAATTGAACCAAAGACCTTGTGAATGTAAAGCATAAGTGTTAACTAGTGAGTTATTACTTACTATGACATGGGTTGCTCCCCTAATTTAGCAAATTTGAAAAGTTCCAAAAACAATGCAACACCCCAAACACACATTTTTACCATTTACTATTCGCTTGTAAGTCCAATCGCCATGGAAACCGACATGATGCTAGCCACATGCTTCATTAAGAGTGTGTTGGGCACCACGTGATGTAGGCTTTTCCCATTTATGAGAAAATGTAAATTTCATTTATTTGTAAAGGGTATTGCATTATTTTTGGAAGTCATTGTATTATGTAATGCCCCATAACTTCAAATAAATTTTGTTTGACATTGAATGCAAAAATGCCACTTCACCCAAATCCAACACTCACTAGGAGCCCATGTTCCAGTTGCAACAAAAGGAGGCACTATCTCCTAGGCACATGGTTCTAACAATTCCAAGCCTCCCAATCCTTCGGTCAAATTTTCATGTGCCTCCAAACCCAAACTCGCACTCAAGTACTAGATATTCGAAGTTAGTGCATTAAAATCTATGTGCACTCACAATGGATCACATAAATAAACAGGAGAGTGCAAGACTCATTAGATGGTCATTATGTTGTTGGAGGTCACATTCATTCCCTACCTAGGTTATCTCAAAAGATGAAAACCTACTCTCATGTTTATTTATGTGATATGCCGTCTGTAAACGCAATTTTTGGGCTATCGCCTAGCTGGAGAGCTACCATTTTCAAATTAGTGACAATTAGCGGCAATAGTCGTTTAAAGGCAAATCACCAGTGTGAAACGAGGGCGATAGTCACTCCTAGACGGTTGCAACCGCCTTCACCTCCCCCGCCGATAAGGAGGAGGCTGACCATCGCCAAGACAGGCTATTATCATTTTGTAGAATCTTGCAATAGTCTCAGAATCAGAGCAATAGGCTAGGAAGTCGAGCACTCAGTGATTGAGGCCGGCAGCAATAGGCAATGCCAAGCAAAAGACTGGCAGAAGTAGGAGTAGATGCAAGAGCCGAGTGATTCGGACTTTGATGTGACTTGGGAATTTGACAATATGAGTAAATTGTTTGTGAGATGCAATTGTCTTCAATGTGGAAGTTGTTTGTCGTGTGATTGATAATCGTGAAATGTCTTGTGTGATTTCTGGCAATAGCCGTGTGCGTTGAAATAGACGTATCATCCACCGAGAAGGTGAGGAACTTTGTAATCGAGTCGGGAAATAGCAATGGTCGAAGTCGGACTATGGCCATTGTCTTGTGAGTGAGTCGTGTCAATAAAGCAAAGGCTGATTGCCGAGAAAGAAGGGCAATAGTCTAGTGGAAGAAGGAAGAATTGAAGTCTGAGAATGGCAATGGGCAAGAGAGAGAGACTTCTCTCAGTCTGTTGTAGAAGTTAAGGGCTATCTGTCGAGAGTGAAGGAAGGGGCCATAGCCGAAAGCAAGATCAAGTCCTTTGGCAATTAGGCAGTGAGTGGTGGAGTCTTGGAAGTCTGTAACTTCCGTGAGACAAGGCCTGGGCGATAGGCTATGTTAAGGGAAGTCATGAGAGAAGTCCGTGAGGGTAAATAGTCGAGGTTAGGGCCATCGCCTGTTCGGACAGAGAGCCGAAGCGTCGAGGAAGGGCTATCGCCTGAGTCCCTTGGCTATCGCCTGTCTGTTACAGAGAGACTATGAGTGAGAGTTGAGAGAGTAACGTCCTGTAGGGCTATAGGCTTAGCAGGTGTCGTCCCTAAGAGAGAAGAGAGCAAGAGAACAGAGAGGCCGCTCGTGGGAGCATAGCCAAAGGCCTACTCTAAGACATTACCTGGCGTGTAGCCGTTGCAGTGACTGCAGAGACGATACGAGTTATTCGCAGGCGTGAGCTGCAAAAGACATTACCATCTCAGGAAAGAGAGATTGACTACTTAGTGTAAGACATTACCAAAGGCTAATACTTTCGAGCTTAAAATGTAATTAGGCCTTAATCAAGGAATATCGCCTACATTGTTGATGCATTGATCATATATAATGCTGTGGGGATTTGTGTGGACAAGTTGCCAAATCAGTTGAAGATGAAGATGATGATTACAGTCTTGTGAAGATGGGCTGGATGACTGTAAGTCAAATTAAGATGAATTAATTTGAAGTTATTGCAAAGCTCAATTCTTGTTATGCAAAGACGATGTGGTTACAAAAAGACATTACCCCGGACTTCGGTCCTGACGAATTGCCAAGGACTACTTGCCAAGCTTTTGAGCTTCACGACTAAAATAGGTCAAAGACATAGAGTGATAGAAACTTTCCCTAAGGATAGGACATAATCACTTTTGACGGAGGAAGCACAAGGAACCATAAGAGTGGGGAATAAGTGGAATTAAGAAGGAATGAAGGAAGAAAGATCCTAAGTTGTTATTATAGTCCTTAAATCCAATGTGACATTAACCCTTATAGACACTATCTCAGTCTTCCTGGAGACTTTGTTCCTTGGGTTTTGTTATTTTGAGCCATAGCAAAAACTTACTACACCGTCTCTATCAAAAACCCAAGTTATAAATAAATAAATAAAATTTATTTATTCAAATTTGGTGGCACCTATTGATTTAAAAGAAATAGACCAAAGGGGTGTGCTTCCAATGTGAATCGATGGTTATTTAAATCCAAATTGTTTTCAAATATTAACCTTCACTACATAATCCTTCTAATCCTGAAGTGAAACTATACTATCAAAAATTCCATTAATATCTCTACCAACTCTTCTCCAACATTTTCCACCACTTCAAGATGATATGGCTCAAACCTTTCAAACAAAGAATGTGTGAATGTGTGAACATGTCCAAGTTTATGCATATATCAACAACAACAACAACAACAACAACAACAACAACAAATTACTTCAGTGCACTTTGATTTAACTTGTGTTGAGAGACAAGCAAAAATACAAAGTATAACAAGCATTAACACAAAGTATGAGCCGGAGCTCTATTCCATTAAGATTATATAGGGGTGAAGACAATTGGTTAACTCGAGTTAAGGTTTAGAGTGTGACTGGATTTATCATCCATCTACCTTATTGCTATCTACCTACTGTGACTTAACTGGTTATTAAGGACCAGTCGGGTAGGTATGCTTGCTAAGCTATGGATGGAACCGGAGAATGAATGGATGACATTCATCATGTCTTAACACTCCTCCTGGAACGATGATCTTCCTCGTTAAAAAAAACTTCATGATGTTGTGAAGGAAAAAAAGTAAAGTCATCGTTCGCCATCTAATTCACTATAGTTCAGTGAAGGTCCTCATACCAGCCGCAATGATGAGCTTGCGGTGCTGAGGAGTTGGTAGTGCCTTGGTGAGGACGTCGGCGATGTTGTCTAGTAATGCAATCTTCTTGACCTCGACCTGCTTGGTCTCCGTGAGATCTTGAGTACAGCCGAAGAGGTGAGGACTGATGTGTTTGACACGGTCGGCTTTGATGAATCTGGAGGAAACTTGCTCGATGCAGGCCACGTTGTCTTCAAAAATGGTCGTGGGTTTGTTCATCGATGGAAGGCCACTCATTTGAAGGATGGCCTGTTGCATAGTGCGTAGCCAAATGGCTTCACGCACTAGTAGAAAACATGGTAAAAAAGAACCGTAGTCGTTTTCCCATTACAGTTCTTTTGACCACTGTTTTGCCACATGTTGCACCAAACGTAAAATCATGTTACAGTTGAAGTTTCCACTGACTGCCGATTGAAAATACACATGAATATGTTCCACGCGCGTTTGGAGTGCTGGCCATTCCTTATGTTCCACATGTATATTCCTCTCATTATTCCTTACGTGATATTGAATGAAACCGTTGTGAGAAAATTGCGAAAAAGATCCGCAGTCGTTTTCCCATTGCGGTTTGTTTGACCACCCTGATGTGCAGTCACTAAACGACTGCAGAGTTTTCTTTTTTCTTTTGCGAATGCAATTTTGAAATTTGGGGGGCATGTAATACACCGTTGGAAAGGTATTTTCAAGACCTTTCCAGCAGTATGTTAAATGCCCCAAAATTTCCAAAATTTAATTTGGTAAACCAAAAAAACAAATATGCATATCTTTAACAATTGCAGATTAGGGTGGTCAAAAGAACCGCAATGGAAAACCGACTGCGGATCTTTTTCGCACTGTTTTCTACTAGTCGAATAAGTGGAATCCAACATTGGTTATATATATGTGATTATGTATGAAATTCCTTCATATATATGAAGTGAGTTGTGGCCTTGCTTGCACTAGTTCTCTTTCATCGTTCATCATGCTGCGACAGCATTTGATTGTGTGAAGTACACTGGTACATCACTACCTGGAATGCGAAAAATTAATGGCCATGCACACAGTGACTTCACCTCCTTGTTTGTAAATAGTTTAACTTATACAGTCTCCGAGATGTGAAAGGTGATCGTAGAAGGCCACTTAATACAATTTAATACGCTACCTTGTGGTGTGGGTGGTTTCTGCTGTACCGAGCACCCGGAGGTGAGCACAATATTGAGTCTGCTACCAAGAAGACAATGACTGGTATACCTTCCAATGCAAAGTGGGCATAAGTCTCCCTACATTGTGCAAGTTTCCACCGATAATTGTGTCTACGACCGTCAACTGTGCATACAAACAAATTCAGGGGATGCGCTCCCAACTTCATCCTTTGCCATCCTCCAGCCGAGGAGAACATGCACCGGGAACATGCTTTCACATAGTCACCATGTTGTATTTTCTAGAAAATATAATGCATCTACATTCTGAATACCCACAGTAATGCTACCATGTCATTTCATGTGTACTGGGAGCATATGTGCACTGGTGACAACCCACTTGAACAAAGTTGTAATTCCAGCCTCGTATTTACCACAGATGCCTTACTTTAATTTCCTAAAACATCGCAGGGTCATCTACACATTCCGTTTTCTTGCAACACAATGTCACCCTTCTCAAAGTTCAATGCCAACTCATGGGCTTCATGGAGTGCTTCAAACTATGGATGTACAAGACGCCTGCAAAATTGAAAAGACAACATAATGTACCACGTACGATATTAGGAAATGTTGATAGCAGAAATGAGTATATTGATATTGTGCTTCAGAAACATCACCACATATAGTGCCGTGTATGGGAAGGAACTCTTGCCAAAGAGAGTATGTAACACACAAAAAGGCACTGCCATACTATTTTCAAACCGAAGAGGGGGTCATTGCCATCAGTTCAATACAACGTACGAAGTCACTATTGAGTTCCAAAGCGGCTAAGAATACTCCACTTAGGGTAAGCTTCCTGTTGCATTTCACAAAAAACATTTCCAGATTGTTTGGATGTAAGTCATTTCATCTTTTTCATCAGTTAGCACTACTTCAAGGTTGTGTGGGCCAATCGAAAGTGGGCAGCATTCTCCTCTTCATCGGGGGCCCATGCGCAACAACTCCTCTTTTGTTTTCCAGCACACCTTCGCAACCTCATTCAATTTAGTGAAGTCTTTCGTCTGTGAACATCATTGGCCCCATATCTTCATCCTGTGGATACACACAACTTTAATAAGATTTCTCGCCCTAAACATATATGTTGGACACACCCATTACATGCAACACCTCCTACAAGCATGAAAAATAATGCCTGCAGCTCTGAAAAACAATATTGAATATGCTTTTGAATGGTTGCAACCACATTATCGAGTGGATGGTTTGGGAATCTTGGTAATCCACATCTATGCTTCTCAACAGAATGGTGCCTTTTGGTTTCAAAACCCGACATAAACTCGGAGTGCATCTACTGATGCTTGGAGTCTACAACTATTGTGCAAAACTACCACACGGTCGGAGGTCACCTTGCATTGGGTTTCTCACCTTGAAACTGCACAACGCACATTCAAGTTAAAATGGCGGATCATGCTTTCCTTCTAGGGCTCTGCTTTACAAATTCAGATCCATCGCTCCCAACAGCTCCCATTCCCATCCTACAGTCAGGGAGAACATGCAGCCTGCACGTGCACACGTGGGTTGTTCTTCTCCATATAGAAGGGTATTTTTTGCAACAATCAGCAACAAACGTCGGGTTTAGGATGAGCAACATAGAATTTGAGGCTGCTGTAGGGTTTTTTTAACAAATACCTTTCACGACTTTGATGGGGGCTAGGCTCAAAATTGCAAATTCAATATTCAGACAGGAGTCCGAACAAAACATTACTGATAGCATCCATCTTAGAAACCCAAAAATAATAAAAACAAAAATGATACAGAACCAATGCAATGAATGGGGAGAACCAACTGTTGGAAGCAAATTGTATGCAATTGACTTTAAGATGTTGACTCTGGTTTCCACTGGCTATTGTAGAATAATTGCTGCAGACATTATAGAAAACACAAGACATTGCTTGCAGGGAGAATCCGCCTCCAAGTACACAGTTATGTGAATTAGTCACAAGTGGAGGGCTGACACCAACTGGAGGGCCAAAATCAGACTCTTACAGGCATCCGGGCCGGAGAAAGACCTACCAATGCATCGTCTAGGGAGTGAAGGTCACCTAATACAATTAAGTACAGATATCATAACCTGAATACCATAATTGAAATTGGATTGTTGTGCAACATGAACAGTCACCTGGGATGGCGTTACGAAACTTTCTTGCCCAAAACCTTTGTGTTCTCGCCTTTGTTCCTCAGCAACACGGTGTCCCGCACCTTGCCAGCTTCCTGCGATTCGCCTTTCTTGCATAATGAGCTGGTTGTCTTACCTTTCGGCCCGTGATTGGTGCCAATCGACGATGCCCTGCCACAAACAGTTGAGGTAACATTACCCATCATGCGCGTTATTTCTTCCATGCTCGGAATCTGCATGATGTAACACACACCCCACAATATGGGGCAATTGGGCAGTCCCTCCGCTTGATCCAGGAAAGCAATGTGCTTTGGATAACGCTCGTCCTTCTTGAACATCACCGGAGTGTCCTTGTAGAAAACCCTGATGACGGAAATCATTTGTTCCCCTTTCTTACACAAATCTTGCTCGTCATTTATGCACCTGGACTTGTGGTTGATTCCAGCATAGGCCTCCGCCACCACCTTACCTTCGAACTTTGGGTGCAAAACCCAGACCTTCACTCTTACTCTGATGGGATTCTACATCACAAATTGCGAATCACACAATTTAATTTAATAACATCACAGTCAGAGACTTCATATGTCAACGTCAACCCGCTTCACATACATCAGATCCTTTGTGCATGAAAATCAAAATCACATTGTTGCGATACTCACGGAATTAAGGGGTCGTCTGCCGAATTCAAGCTGTGTGATGACAGATGCGTCAATTTGCGGTGTTTTGTGCTTCTTGATTTGAGGACTTGTACTTTTTGTTCTGCCTCTTGGAGTCCTCCTCTCACAGGCTCTTGACTCATTCACCAACTTTCGTTTCACGGGGACCTTGGGTAACACAAGCAATTCTTCGCTGTCTGATTCTATTCCAATTGGATTGCGTCCAGGATCATCCTCGTCAGATTCATCACCTTCTTCCATGCTGATCTCGTCATTGCAATTGGACCTGTCATTCTTCTTCTGTGACTCTTTTTTGCACTGTCCAACATCATTGTCATTCTTCTTCCCTTTCCCTCCATCTTCATGTAAATCCTCTATGTCCTCGGGCCATCTCAACTTCGGAAAGGTGGTTTCAACATCAAGACTTTTCCCGCCAACACTTTTTGTATCCCCCTCATAGCTATAGTTCATTACATGTGAGCTCTCAGGAGACCTCAAAGGGCTCTCTATATATTTCCTTGGTGAACTACCTCGTGAGCTTGAGTTCCTCACCTTTGGTGCACGCTGATTTCCAAACAGTTTCTTCGAAAATTTTATGGTTGGACGACGGCAATTGTCGGATGAATTGTCGGAAGACAAAAGCTCTACGGGTTGCGAAGATCTCCCACCATCCCTGCTTCTGCTATTCTTTTCCTTCAAGTTCACCTTGGCACGTTCCATATGTGACTTCCCTTCTCTATGATTAGAGTCCATTAAACGGATTCCAGACGGCCTTTTTAACCCATTCAGCACCTCTGTTGCAGTGCGATTACTCTGCCTCGGAGCCTTGGCAGCCTCTGGTGCACTGTCATGTGCAAGATACATATGGGCTTGAGCAGAGACGTTGTTTGCCAGAGAGTCACATTCTGACGATAAGTTAGAAACAAATTCATCCACCAAAGCATGCAATTTGTTGCTTATGTCTAACATGGGTGGTCGCTCTGAAGGATCATTCGATGGGGAAATCTTTGATGACTGTGACGGTTGCGTGCGATGCGGCAGTGCCGTAACCTTGGTAACATTTTCTTTGTGCTGTTCCACACATGTCCAACACACCATTCAGTTAGGATTTTGAATATGCATACGGCATATTATCAAGGTAATGTACACAATAAAACCTTACAAAGTAGGGGGGAGTAATTACTGGGAGGCATGGGGCGAGAAGATGATTAAAACACTACAAACTTGGGTGGTGTTTACATACTTTTGAAATAGGTAGTTTTTTGTGCACATAAGTAGAACTCAACACACCATCTTCACTCCCGCCAGCCTTCTGTTGCTCCCGACAATCAACTTGGAGTTTCCCCTGCATATACACGTACACAGAAAACGTGTTAACAATGAAGTTCAATAAATGCAGTAAACCATGATTAGAATAAATTATGGTAATCAGTATAGTCAAGAGGGGTACGTGGACCAATCTGCCCCTCTATTTACAATAGCTACACCGTCATGTTAAAATTTGCACAAAGAATATGTGAGTGCAGGATAACGTACTGCCACGCCTTTTTTGGATGCTGCATTTGCCTTGTTTCTTTCGCATTCTTTGCTCCCTTCCCTTGACTTCCAATATTCTACCAATTGCAACCATGCCGCTGATGGACAATCAGCAGGCTTACTTTGGTCACCGTGTATTGTCCAATGACGATGGTACACTGCTCTATTTCTCTTGTATAGACGTTGCAGAAATCCCGCTACCATGCCTTCTGGAAGAGGCTTCTCTATTATGAACTGTCTCTTCACTTCTTTCATGATTTCTTGCATGGTGGATGGATTTTTAATGTCTATGTCGGCATTTGGAACAAGTGCAAGTGCAGCTAATTTTAGGGCGTTCAAGAACTGCGCTTTGTATTGAACTATGTCTCCATTGTTGTTTTGTTGGAGCCGGACTTGTGGCACTCTACCTTCCGCAATGGATCTTTTCACTTCTTTTAGATAGGACTTCTCTTCTACTCTAAGTTGTTTTCTCTGTGACAACGTGTAAGGTGGGGATGACTTACTGGAGTTCGTACTTAACAATATGGGGCTATTGCTTGTATGGATCACCGGCGTTTGCTCCTTCAAAGAGTCATGCTGCTCACGCATGAAACCTCCTCCTGAAGAAGTGTGGGCACTAGAAGTTGTATGGCTGGCTCGACGTCCCAATGTGGATGGAGTCACCCTTGCAGTTTCTGCTCCCTTCTCTATGGATGAGTCCCCACGACCCCCACTTGTATCTCTCTCGGTAGGGAATTCTCTTGGCCCCTCACATCTGGCTTGTCCCGTTGGAGGACCAACTCCCGGTCCGGCCTGACCCTCTGCAGGCTCCGCAGGCATACATTGGGTCCCTAGGCGAGGCTGCGTGCTCTCGTGCCCCGAACCATGCAATTGTTGGGAATTGTAGTACTCCTTCCCTAGCATATATCCAGGTTGTGAGCTAAATGTTGCACCTTGTGGTAGATTGGCAAAAGGCAACAACATGCGGGTGGAGGATGTTCCTTCAAATTGACTATCTTGGGGTTGTGCTGGATATGACAACTGGTTGGTGTATGCATTCGGGGATGCAATGGGTGTCCCAATACATGGAGGGTACATGGATTGGCCTCGACCACCTGGAGTTCCAAACACCGGCTGTGCAGTTTGCCAAGGGACTGTGCTTTGCGGTTGTTGGTAGGTCGTTGAATACGGCATACCAAACATCTGCACAGGCTGTTCAACGACATTAGTGGTTGACATAGTTTTTCCCGGACGAAGCATGTGTTGCTACATGCGTCATTATATTAAGGGACGCCGACAAATCCGCCCAAGGGGGCAACGCTAGGGTTGCATGCCATGTTTGAGCCATTTCAATGTGGAACTATTATTACGTACAATTGAAGGTGAAGAGCAAGCAGACAACGTTGTGATTTCAGACAACACATTGAGTATATCAAACAATGACCTGGGAATGCGGTTTACCTGTGCTTGGTTGAACCTTTGTGGTTGCGCATTTCCGACTCTGAATACCTGCACATATAGGAACAAAAAAACTACACTAAGGTTGCAGAAAATATGCTTTGTTGCGGAGTCCTTCAACTCCCGGTGCGCATGTTCTGCCTTTCATACTCACAGAAGGGCGTGCATCAAAGTGGTCCAACTTCAAGACCAGACTGCACATAACACGTACCCCACGTGTAAAATCATCCACAAATTGTGTACTTCTAACAACATCAAAGTCCGCGACATTGACACTCTCGTATTGGGAGTCCATGGTGTTGCTCTGCATTTTGCGGATCACAACGTTAGTTTAAGGGTGTACTTGTACACAAAAGTGTTATGCAAACAACTATGCTATTGAACGCTCTATGATGGGTTAGCTTGCAACATTACAATCCACACCTCACATCCCAACAAATCATGACTATGCTCACAACAAAGGCTTCTATGTGGACACCTACTATTTATTATTCGGAATTTTTTGTCCTTGACTTGTAAAATTGTTTCTTTCCTCCTCACCTTCTGTTTGCAACGACAATATCTGCGGCATTAGAAGCAACATGCTATTGTACGTGGCATTATGGCAGAGGGCATAACTAAAAAGCACAATTTCAGAAAGTGCTATTCTGACATCGTATTTTGACTACAAACACCACACAATTTTACTTGGAACACAATTGTGATTCCCAGAGGATGTGAACACTTGCATCCTCTGCATGTGCACATCTTGCAATTGTTGGCTCCACTTCAAGCCATTGCAACGTCAGCTTGGCACCAGTGCGTCTCTTCGTCGGTGCTGCATGCTTTGAATTGCCCACTTAGTAATATCCACTTCGTGGTCTTTCATTGTGCCCATTTCTTCCATATTATGTCCACTGCACTTCACCAATTGTTGAGACATGGACAAACTAACGGGAACCTAAAAACCTGTCCAACTCAGTTGGATATTGTCTCTTTTTATATTAGCAAACCAATGGACATAGACTCATCCTATTCAAGATGTGAGTGTAGGAGTACATGCACTAAATATTGTGATATTCGACACCCTATGCGCGAAAACCTTCAGACTATGGAGTTCGCGTTGCACATACTGTCACTTGCCATGTGCATTCCTAAACAAATGTCGATCATTCGACACACTATGTGTACAGTCAAGGAATGGTAGATGCAAGATCTAGCGAATGGAACTGACTTGGAGTGCATTGGAGTGCATATCACACCTATCGACACCCCCTATTCTATTCAAGAACCCAAGAAGACGACGCCAGTTCCAATACCTGATATGCTACTAATAATCTGAACCTGTGATGAAAAACAACTCCTGTTCAGCTTTTAGTTTATGTAGTCAATGAAATATCATGGAATGTGTTTCGTTATTACCTTACACAGGAGCAATTGTCAGATTGGGGAGAAGCTTCGGCCAGTCATGTGTGGGCTATCAGACAGCCACCATATATGTCAACGGCCTACAACCATATACAACCTATAAGCTGCGAGGTCACACACACGCACAACCGCATCCTGCCAATCTTACACAACAAAGCGTTACTTGCTAAATGTACACCAAAAGTCCAACAATTCTGCGATCGACGGAGGGAGCTTCCCGAATTTGGAGTCCAAAAAACAACAGTGATATTCATATAGATAAGTCGATCGTGACATAGGACAAACACAACAACAATGTGCATGTCAGCTAATACAAGAATGAGAGCGCCAAAGAGCATCATTGCCGACGCTCCTCTTCCACACAGCCTGCACATTCACAGCCTATATCTCAACAGAACACACATGGAGAAGGACCTGGAACTTCCACATTTCCAAAGGAAACCATTTTCAGGTAATATGTCACGGTACTTCCAGACTTGGCCCGCCCAACTCGGCAATCAACAAATAGAGTTGTAAAGGAGTGTCATGGCGAAATTGGGTGCTATAAGCTAAAACAATGCTCCAAAGTCCTTTCAAGTCAAATGGTGACATTCTCAACAATGTTTCTGAATGAAGGAGAGGGAGCCTCTTCAGAGAGAGTTGAAACTAGTTTACCTGATGTGAAGAAGTTATGTCGGGAATCAAACAATAAACTTGTCGCAAAAGGTTTCTGCCGCATTCCTATGTAAGCGCAGTGAGATGGGATACCACAAAAAGAACATGGAGGGTGAGAGGGATACCACACAAAGAATTGTGTTCGAACAAAGAGGGTGAGAGGGATACCACACAAAGAAGTTGAATGTAAGAGACTGGTTCTAGTGGTTGTGATCCTTGCCGGATGGAAGGCCATGCCCGCCATAAGAGAACCCCCTTATACCTTTCCAACCACTCTGATCCAGAGGCGATGACAACGGGGAGGCGAAGGAGACAACCTCAGGAGAAGGTCGTTTGAATGACAAAGAGGTGGGAGAAGGCGTTCTGAGCGTAACAATTGCAAAATAATCCGGAACGCAAGACACAGATGCAAGAGGGGGCTGCGAGTTCAGTGTGGGATAGCTTGGTTCGCCAACTGCCATCCTATGAACTCCCGCCTCTACAAACATTCTGTGAACTTGGCTCACAGTCTTCATGGCTTGTGCTAGAGAAAGGCCCCCCTGTAGATGCACTGACGAGTGCAATGTGTAGGGGGAGTGGGAATGACATTGATGTGGCCCCATCATTGCCGGGGGCTGGATCAAATCTGGCGGGGAGGCGATGGCAATCAAGAAGTGAATACTAGCCCCCAGCAATGATGGGGCCACATCTACGTCATTCCCACTACTTTTGCACATCCTTTCATGATTGCCCCTAATTGGGCCAGCTACCTAGGGTGGTACGTGGGCCCAAAGCCACCTGCGATCGACGGTGGGAACTGGCCCGGGCAGCAAAAAACTCCACGTGGACGGTGGTGATCATCCCGGGCACTTTGCGGTTGGATTTTGGGCGGCGGGCTCATCCACTAGTACGCATCTCCATCCATTCGCCTTTGTCATCCCTGTCAACCCGATCCTTCTCTCCCTCGCCATCCTTCACGATGCGGTGATGTCTCTCTGTCGAGCACAATGTGAAGTGTGCGTTGTGTGACACCTTGGTTTTGTTTCCGGAGGTGTGGCGAAGAATGGAGGGAAGGGCCCAAAGAGACCATGCCATGGTGACACAGTGAGCTTGAAGCACGCTTCCTGATGCATCAGGCCGGTCTGTTGGATCGCTGTTGATCTTCGCCTTGAGAGTGAGGGGAGGTATTTTTGTTGCAAGGAATGCAATGTGTGAGGTCGGTGAGATCACAACTTACTTTGGTGTTCCTTTCGTTGCCTTCTTTAACTTTGCTCTCCTGCACCTTTGGAGCCCATCTTCTCTGCAGTCTTGCAAGTGAGGAACAGGAATTACACTCCATGCCCAAGTTGTGGTGTGTTGTCACAAAACATGTTTTAGGATGCCAAGCACTCCTTCAACACTGTGGCCACGGTAGTGATGCCCTCAAACGTCCAAAGTATGCAGACTAATCTACAGTCTAGTGAGTCCATTCTCTCATGGCTTCCCTGTCTGCATGCTTTCCTGGTAGTTTGCAGCATATTGTATCAAGTGACCCATAATGTTTTCCAAGGCAAAGGTTGTCTTTGCACCCACCTGTTGGTTGGTATGTAGAATTGGTAGTGACCTACTAGCTGACTTGTGATGCAGGATTGAGGCAAGTGGCGATGTAGTGTTCATACCAACCAAGAATCCAATCCGGCGACAACGTCGCTGCACAGTACAATGACAGATCTCTGTGAAGGATGTTCGAACTCGCATGTTCTAGCGTTATTGATTTGCAATGTTCAGGACAAACCTTTTCTGCAGGCTTGGTGTTGATAACTTCTGGTGTTGTCGTCGGTCTTGTTTGAAAGTGCATTGTTGTTGTGTATATCTCGGGTTACAAATGGTGTTACTTTATGTTGGTGATTGTTGTGTTATTTCTGTGAAGAGATTGAGTCATAGATCCCCAATCATATTTGGACTTGTTGAAATCGGACTGATCTCATGGCTTATTGGATGTGGAGGTCTCCATGCCGTTGAAGATAACTTTTGCCGCGTTTAGACACGGTGGACAAGTGGGAACTGGCTGCCAAGGACCACCGTGATGACTACCTGAACCATGAAGGCAAGTCCGCTTCCCAACAATCTATGTCTACTTTGGCATAGATCCTTGGTGACCACTCCAAAGGTACGCAATAAATAAACTCATTCCATGGTATTCAAATGCTCCGAGCCACTTTGAGCTAGATCGGACTGGTTTGGTTGTGGGAGTAAAGCATTCCTGCAATTACGAGTTTCAAAGCTTGCTATGTAAAGGTGTAGAGTCTATGTAGATGACCCTACCATGGCATGAGCATTACTTCTGCACATCTGGGGCGTCGTCATCTCTTCCTCATCAATGTATTCGGGCGAACTAGACCCAAGACTATGAAGTCGGAAAGTGTGCGGTATTTTTTGACTTGCACTGTATTGGATGATTCGTAGCTCTGGATTATATATCTTGAATCATGAAACTAGTTTTGTGGGTTCCTTGTTATCTTTATATGTAAGTAGTGTCTGAAACAATATTGAACTGGTATCAAACACCAATATTTGAGTCTTACGAAATAGAAAGCACACGAGTAAAGTCCTTGATACTGTTATTGATGTTGGTAATTGATACCATGCACTCACCTACATACCATTCCAACATTGGTCTGAACCTCGATGTTTACTACAGAGTTGGATCATTCATATGTTATTGACATCTCTCTACAATGTGACCACTTGACTCCCAATTGCTTCCAGAACGGTTTTTTCTCTAGAAGACAAATTGGACAGGCGCTTCTAGAACATCTGGCGGATGACAGTGCACTGGTATTACTCCATTTTCTTTGTAATGCAATGGTATACCTCAGTAAAACCCAAGTGTGTATTATGGATGGGACTTTCCCCATAATTGTGTTTTACATTATGAAATAGGGTGGCTAGCCCAAGAATAGTATTACTTACTCTCTTATGTGTCTTGTTTTTTTCTCATAGTGGAGGAATGTGGGTGACCTGGATATTTTGTACCAACCATTTGGGATCCTATGGGTTTGTCCCTTGGGGAGGTAAGTGCTAACTGGCTTGTCTGAGCCTATTCGAGGTGTACACCTTTGGAAGGAGGTAGTAGTCTTCGGGGGGATGTTATTTCGTGTGATGCATGTTTCCAGATTACCACAGTTTGAGACACTTTTTATTGTTAAATAACTTGCAACCAATTGCAATCGTCACATGTGATTTGATGGATTCTATTTCTGAATCGTTTGTAAATTTCAAAACTAACCTAGATTGGTGATTGTTGTTGGTTTGTAGTTGGAGTGCACATCCATCGCCATCAAGGCAGATGGTGTTTAAAGAGGCTGGGGTTGCCGCTATCCATTGCAATTTTGCAGTCAGGTCTTTCCTTTGTGCTTCACGTGTTGTATTGACCTTCCCTAAGCGTGGGAATGATAAGGGGATTTGGTCCATTCCAGAAAGTGAAGAGACTCTCATGGCGTGCGAACTAAATGTGTTCATCCCATTAACAATGAAGTTCCACGCAATGTTGTGATCCTGGGTCCACACTACAGAGGTAACATCGATTTCCTTGCGATTGTTGTTTTTGCAGACACGTTCGTACTGATGTTGTACCAACAGTATTTGTGCATTCGATAGGAAACGCAATGGTGGAAATTATATGTTAATGGAGGACAAAATGACTTGATCATGCAGGTCCACAACCCAAGTGCTGGCCGCCGAGGTGCTTGATTGAACTGACGTTGAGTTGGGAACCTCGGAGTTTGCCAAGGTATATGAGCATGGAGGATGAACCAAGAACCCGACTACCACTACATCATCCAGGCCGCATCAGGGCAAGGGACCTGAAGTTGCAGCACAGAGATGAAGAACGTGCAAACATGAATAATTTGTCAAGATATAGGTGCCCGTGCAATCTTTGTGGGGGTCGGAGGCGGCCCTACAAGACTAGCACAGTTGCACGGCACCTACGGCATCGAGGTAGGCATGGTGCCTTGAGAGGATGGACAGAGGTAATGTTTTTCCTATACCATGCCTTAGAGGTTGGTTTGCCAAAGTGCTTATATGGATTTTTTGACTTGTAAGTAATCTTGTGCACAAACATGTGTCAATTTATTATGTTGGCATTCAGGGTGATGACCACGACTCCTCAGACGAGGAATGGGACAACCACATTGGGAGACACGCTAGAGCATTTCTTGGCCTTAATGAGCCAATTGTTGAGATAGCACTAGATGACGGGGTAGGAATCGGAATGATGGTACGGAACGCTTTTGCGCGTGCGGACGACATTCACATGCGTGCGTCTGCAGACGGTTGCTCTTCGACTAGTGTTCCGGATGGCTCACCAATGCACCATCAGCTATTTGGAGTTGAAGAGCCGGTTGGTGTTAACAACATAAATGTGCGTGGAGAAGTTGGAGAGGTTGCTGCTTCTGAACAAAGACCCATGTGTACATCCACAAGTGACACGGATATGCAGTCCAATTCCGCTTCAAGCCTAGGTGGGAATCTGTCCGAGTCGGGTGACTCTCAAAACCAGGAGGCGTGTGGGCATGGAGAAGGACCTGGAAATGGAGGAACCAGCGCAGAGGAAGGATTCTTTGGCACGCCTGTCAATGGGGTTCCGGAGGACGATGCAAGCGACTCGTCCAGTGAGAATGATTGGGATGCATCCAATGACATAACTAGTGATGGCGAGGATTTGGAAGACTTGTTGGGACAAATCCCAAACGATCGCATGGGATCGAATCCTGAGATTGACATTGCTGCCACGCTCCCATTGTATGAGGGTAGCACACTGTCAATGCTATGCGCGACTTTATTGATTGTGAATTGTTGCAAAACACATGGTGTTTCCAACATGTTCGTGAATGAGCTACTTATGCTCTTAAGCATGAGCATTCTACCTGTGGGAAATTCCCTTCCCAAAACAGAGTACGAGGCGACCAAAATTCTGCGTAGACTTGGTTTGGCATACAACATGATACATGCATGTCCTAGTGGTTGTTGTTTATTTAAGGGTGATTTAGAGGACAACGAAAAATGTCCAGTTTGTGAGGCTGATAGGTATAGAATGTGCGGTCGGTCAAGGGTACCGACCTTGATATTGCGTCATTTCCCACTAATTCCACAATTGCAAAGAATGTTCAGTTCGAAGAAGTTGTCGAAGTTAAATGTATGGCATCATTTCAACAAGTCAGTAGACGGAAAGATGAGACACACAGCTGATTCTCCACAGTGGAATTTTGTGCACACAAAATTGGAACCCGAAGCGGGGAACGATATGTTTGGTCGGGATCCACGGGATATCCATCTCGGACTTGCTGTAGATGGCATGAACCCATATTCGGAAAAACGCAGCACCCAGAGCTTAACCCCAGTTATTGTATTCAACTACAATTTGCCTCCATGGATGGTAACAAAAAAATATTTTGTAATGTTATGTCTTTTGATTCCAACAAAATTAAGTCTAACCGGTTTGAATTTTGATGTGTTCATACAGCCGTTGGTAGATGAGTTGCAACAACTTTGGAGTCGGAGAGGCGTGCTCACACGGGACGCTAGGGCGTCCATGGGAATGGCTCACTTCAATATGAGAGCTGTTTTGATGTGGACATTACACGACTTTCCGGCATATGGGCTACTTTATGGACTAACGACAAAAGGTTTCAAAGCTTGTCCTGTATGCGGACCACATACAATATCACGTAGGTCCAAAATACTCCGAAAAAACGTGTACTGCAATTGCCATCGGAGGTATCTTCCACAAGACCACTACTTTCGTGGTGCGGACGCTGCGTTTGATGGAGAAGCATGTCACGAAATGTCGGAGGAACCACTGACTGGAAACCAAACAATTCGGCGTGGCTATCAGTCGGAGGCATACATTGATGGTGGGGGCACGGAGAAGGATGCTGAATTTCCAGGCAAGGAGCACGGTGTGAAGAGGGTATCAGCACTTTACCAATTACCATATTGGAGGGTTAGTCTTCAGAACTACAGACTGTGTATTTTCCTCATCCCTCTTACTACAAACAACATGGACCATCTATGGTTGTTGCTAATTTTTGTCTCACATAAACCAAAAGAAGACGATATCCTCTTATTCGTGTAATAGATATGTATCTTATAGCCTATCCATAATGTTAATTACTTGGCACATTGGACTGGAAAGTGATTAAGCTGTGAAATAGATAATATTGGTGGACAGCTTATTCTTGGTGGCCGCTGTTGCACATCCCCAACAATTGGGGACGTGTGCAGGTTCATGACTGCTATATTATCCGTTCTATATATACTTGACGAGACAGACAGGTAGTTGGAATAACTTCCCCCCTAATATTTCGGTTTTGTAATCAATCATTTATTCTTGTGATTCTTTTCTTTGCTGTGGTAAATGGTATAATGTTGTCATTCTGGTCCATCATAGTTGCGCTTAAGATTTGGTTTAGCTGCTGAATACCGAGTTAGTTACATGAATGCAAGTTCTTTTCTGTTCTATTTCATTTGTTCATGTGGATTTGTGGGTGGGTGAGATTTCCTGATAATTTGGATGGAGCTAAAACCGTTACTTCCAAGTGCCTGAGTATGCAATGTACTTGTCAGATGAATAAAACTCTTAACTGATCTGTTAGCAATCGACATGGGGATCGTATGCATGTCTTTTCTGAACACCAGATGTGAAATTTCTAAGGTTCAAAGTGGGTTTGGTAGATGACCCAAAACCAACACTGGAGCCTGATATTTTAAATCAATATGTACATTCTTCAAAATCAATATGTACTTGTAATGCAAGAGTTTAGGGTATCGATTGTGAGTGGGGTTATGGTTTTAGCAAGCTCTACCTCTCTTGAGAAGGTGCTTTCTCATGCTGTGTTTGACATGGACACAAATGATGCATAATTGTTGTAATCCAAATGGTGGAATATCTTTAACGTGCTACATGGATTGGCCGCAGAGACTTCCAATTCGGCACCTGCTGGACGTTATGCACATTGAGCGCAACATATGTGACAGCTTGTTGAAACTGCTATTTGGAGGGAAAGACACTGCAGCATCACGTCGAGACATGGAAGAGGAGAGAATACGAGAACATTTGTGGGTTCGACGAGGGCCGTTAGCAGGTGGAAATTATTTCAAACCTGCGGCACCATATGTACTCAGCAAAGAGGAGCAGAAGATATTTTTGGAGCAATTGAATGGTATCTCTGTACCGACGGGATACTGTGGGCCAATAAAGCGGCACATACTCCGGAATCGGATTGGTAACATGAAGTCACATGACTTCCACATATTTTTTCAGTTTGTACTCCCTGTTTGTTTGAGGCATCTTATGGATTCTGGGCCTCGACAGGCCATAATCCGATTGGCAAGGTTGTTCACTATGATATGCAAGAAAGTCATAAATGTAGCTGAGTTAGAGCTTCTTCAACATTATGCAGCTGAAACCATGTGCTTAATGGAGATTTGGTTTCCTCCTTCCTTTTTTGACATTATGGTCCATTTGCCAATCCACCTTGTTAGACAAGTGAAGTTGTGTGGTCCAATTGCAAATGCTTGGTGCTATCCGGTAGAGAGGCACTTGAATGTTTTGAAAAAATATGTCCGGAATAGGGCACACCCCGAAGGTGCCATTGCTAACGCCTATATGTATGATGAAGCTTTGGGTTTTTGCACCGAGTACTTGAAGTTGTATCCTTTCACACGGCGAAGGATTTGGGACGATGAAGAGGAGCTAGGCGATTGTGGAGAACTATTGGAAGGAAGAGCCCTACACCGAGAACTAACGAGTGACGAACGACGAGGAATCCATTCTTGGATTATAAGGAATTCGGAAGCAACCAGGGAGCCATGGAGGTAAGCTACATGTATACTTTGCCATGAACAATCTCTCTTTGGCAAGCACCTCTAATGTTTCTTCCGTGAAGTTGAACATTGACTTTATTTTATTTATGCATGATGTAGGCAGTACCAGGCCCTTGTGGAGCAACTAGAGGCGGACAGGGAAACCTTCAGAAGAAATGCTGCATTGAGAGGGCTTACACGAAGAGAACAATATAGGTATCCAAATGACCTCTTACATGGACTGCCTGACTTTGTGGATTGGTTGCCACAGTACACGACCCAATTGGTGAATGCCCATGGTTCTAGCAATGTCGACATTGATTTACTCCGCCTCTCGGCTCTTCCCTCAAAGGAAGCCGAGACTTACCAGCAAATGTGGGCCTATGGGAATCACTATAGGGTGGAGAACGAGGGACAGGATCTTGGATTTGTGACCCAAGACTATGGCATCGCCAGTATATTTGGAGCGGAGGAGGGACGGAGTGCAGGCGTGACCATGGTAGGAGTACTGAAAGAGATCATCGTCGTACGGTACTCGGCACAGAGGAGAGTTGTATTTCGTGGATCCTGGATCCGCAATGACCCTGGGCCACGATCATCAACGAAGGTAGACCAATATGGCTTCACCGTGGTACATTTCAATGATCGAATAGCAAGAGACAGGGAACCATATGTGCTACCGGCCACAGTCCGCCAGGTAAGGCATGTGTTGATCATCAACACAGGCATGTTGGAATGTGGCGTACCTCGCTGCATTATGTTTTATTATATCTTGCAGCTAAGGATGTGCTAATATTTTCTCAAGGAACACAATGACTTGTTATCCATTTCCTCACATGGAACAGGTGTTCTTCATCCAAGACTGGTTGCATCCTGGGTGGCGTGTGGTGCTGCAGAAGGAGCCGCGATCAAGGAGAGTATTAGATAACAACGACGAACAAATATTGGGGATATCAGGGGATTTGAGTGGCCTGCAACTACCGGTGGACATGAACGCAGCAGAATTCCGCCCAAATCTGATGAATGCCGGGGAGACAGTTCCAGCAGCAGAGATGGCCAGGTTGAATGCCTTGGTCAGGGGGGAGGGACCACATGATGGCCAACATGCGAGAGCTCCTGGGCAAAGGGGAAGGGGAAGGGGAAGGGGAGGCAGGAGGAGAAGATTGCCTAGGAGGAATATGAACTAGTGCAGAATAGCAGAAGTGGCAAAAACTTTGGAAGCAGAATCCTCCTTTTGGCAAAGCCAATCACAGATTAGGGTACTTAACATTGATGAGCAGAGCTAGTGTGCTGGAAATATCAAATTTCAGAAATCTTATGCATTTGGACTCACATAATGAAACCCCGGTAAATGGTTTGGATGCCACACATTCTAGGAGAAGAGTAGAGAATTCACCTTTTCTATGTCTTACTTGGAAGAGTTCATGTGTACAGGTTACACAAATGTTTATTCACGTTTTGACAATTATATGGAGCATGCCTTTCCTCTTGATGAGTTGAATGCATTGATCTGCACAGGAGAGGATTCACTTGGTGGCTACACCCTCACTCTGTTTTGATGTCTTCATTTTGTGTTTTGATTGGGTTTAGTCCAGTAGAATTGACGAATTGCTTCCTAAAGTATTCTTTGTTTACCATTTCGCTGGATCCAATTTGGAAGCACCAGGAAGTTCAATAAATTGTGTGACATGAAGCTATTTGCGTATTGCAGGGACACAATTCAAACTGATTCCTATTCGGTTTTTGGTGGCAGGTTGATTCCTTGGACATGATAGCCTTGTTGGGTGATCGAGACCTCTTCAGTGAGGGAGTGAACTGGATTGGCAAGAACCTCCGATTTGACAAGGTACATTTTGTGAGAGGCAATACTACTTTCAGAATACCTCGGGAAGGAAAGGGACAAATTCAAGAGCTAAGCAGGATCTTGGATTGCTTCTACAGGGTATGCAAGTGCATCCTTATCACAATGAGCTGTTACATTTGGCGGAGGATTTTGGACGGCGCCTGTTACCTGCATTTGAAACTCCCACAGGTACATCAGTGTAATCACAAGATAGACAGGACTGATTTTTTTTTTATTCTGTGGATTGCCTTTCCTCAACAATGATGAATTCCACCCGCATTGATAAATTGAATCACTTTTTTTAGGTATACCATTTGGATCCGTGAATCTAGTGCATGGAGTCAGCGACGACGAGAGTCAGGCAAGGCGAGCCTCTCCCAACAGCCACGTTCCTTAGTCTAGGGTGTGCCTCGTAGCCCTTGGTTTTGCTAGTGGAAGTAGAGAATGACATAATCATAGAACCTCACTTTGGATTTCATTACTTGAACCCTATCTTTTTCCAGTACTAGCAACTCTTGGTTTCATTTGTATACAGTTTCCTTTATGGTCTTTGTAGTCCTGAGGTTTTCTTTCGTTCTCATGTCATACTCTTCAAAGGTAGTGTAAAATGAAGGGAGTGTAAGATTCTGTCTCAAAATTTATGACAAAACATAAATAAGTGAATGAATAATATTGAATATAGAACCTTGTTGCTTATATATAACTTAGAATTTAGAATATAGAACGTGCACAATTTCTGGTGCAGTGCAGTAGTTTTGTGAATTGTCATGTAGCATCAAGTGTCATGTGACGCCCTCTCTAGTTGCCACACATTGATTGCAAGATATTTCATGTGGGTTGATGATGGATGGTGTGGGCCTCCTTTTGGCAAAGGAGGAAGAATGCAAGTTCTGGCGGTCGTGAGCTTACAATTCAGGCTTGGGTTGTTGGAGACAGGTTGGAGAAAGGCCACAAACAGATGGGTTAGCTGTGGCAGTTTTGCAATACACCAATGAGGCTAGGGTTGTGAACTTTGATGGAGGCCCGGGTCTTCATGATGGATAGATTCTTCTTCCCTCGAGAAGGGCATTGTGTTCATATAGGCAGAAACCACTCATAGTTTGGCAGGGGACGGACATACCTCAAAAAAGTTGGATTTCGTGAGTCTTGTACAGTCTCACATGTGCATAGTTCGGGTAAGTGTGAAGGGTGTTTTGCAATAGGCTACTTTGCAGAAGGCCTCGGATCCGAGGTCTGTTGTCCTTGGGGGTTGCTAAACTTGATTTGAGGTCAAGTTTATGGTGTCAGGTTGAATGTAGGCATGCCATGTTTGGGTTTCATGTTTAGCTACATTCAAACTGACTCCATAAATTTGAAATCGAATCATTGTATTCTTCATATACAGAGACACGCATGTGTTCATCTAACCGGCCTTTCCAGATTGGGGTGCTATGAACTGCTCAGCTCCAGGTAAAACTTTGACTCGTTATTCGTGCCAGTTGTTTTTACATGATCCGTGTATGCATTGTGGGCTTTTTTAGTTCGTTCAAACGGTCTTCAAATAGTACTTAATATGTAAGGTAATTTTTAACTTGTTAAGGAGAGGACATGGCAATTATCCTATTCATGCAATATTTGCATCAATTTATAGTGAGTTTAGTGTAAGGTTAATTTTGTTACTCTGTCATGGAATGCATGCAGGTGGTGTCAGAGAGCAACCAGTGCCTCTATTTTAATTTCTTGCATATCAGCATTTGTTTATGGACCCAATTATTTATGACATATTGTACATTTTGGCACTATGACAGCTATATGGATGCCTCATGTGGGGGCAAAGATCGCCAATTTTGTCATCCCAGCAAAGGTCAGGGAGTTTGTGTTTGGTATAATTTCCACCCTAACATTTATGCTGTCAACAAATATTGTGATCAATGGTCCTCAATCTGGCATGTAGTGGGATGCATGTAGTGTTTGTGACAAATAGGGCCAGATTACAATCATTGTTGAGGAGGACCAAAACTGTTGCGTCCAGTGAACGCACTAATCACTGTACCCAAATTGTTGCTTGGAAATATTACAATTCTGGCACCATATTTGGAGCTTTTACACCTTTGCAATGTATGTTACAAAGTTCTTCTGCATTTTGTCACGGGTGTGGAACACATGTATATGTATGTAGTCATTATCCTAAGACCATATAGGAGTCGATGAGTCATTTTCATCTATGCATGCACGCACTCCGATTTCCAATATGGAATTTGCATTCTCCTGCAGCAGTCCACTAGTGCATGTGTTAAGGGTATGTAAGGCATGTGGAGCCCAAGCTTTTACGCATTCTGTAAGCCGCACTGTGTACACCGAGTGCAATGAATTTGACAGAAACTGGGTTTCTAGGTCATATGTCAATGCGGCCAACAACTGGTATAGCGTGATACTTGAGATTGAGCGTTTTTTGACTCATCCTTGTAGTTGAATGTTTCTGACGCAAATCTTTGCATTAGAGTGGAAGTTGGGAGGCACCCACATTTCGGGTGGTAGTTGAAATCGAGTGACAGTCGATTTTGAGTGACAATTGAATTTGAGTGACAGTGAAATTTGATTGACAATGGATTTTGAGTGCCAATGGATTTTGAGTGCCAATGGATGTTGAGTGACAGTTAGACGTCACAAACACTGAATTCCGCAAGTCACATGAATTTGGGCATTAGTGTAGTTGGGTTATGGCTGAACATGTCTGACAGTCGACTGTGAATTGCAATGTGGATGACAGTTCAGGCGCATCTTGCAATTAATTCCAGATGCGCCAATTATGAGTAGGTGCATTCATGATCAGGGCTAGGCATGAACACATGGCATGGCATTGGCCAGCCAACTATAAAGAATTACAGAAGACACAATTGTGCAAGATGCATACAAGTTATGTGACGATAATGTTATGTAATTGCAGCAGATAGTACATGCATACTACAAGGTAGGTGTTCCCAATCAACAAGTGAATGATTTGGCAATGCAAATTACAGATACAAATTGGAATTCCCGGGCAATGTATACCATGAATAGTGCCGTAGGTATACAGTCATAATTTTGGAGGACAATTAATTGCACGCAAGTGCTTACACTACTGGTGGGAAAATCATCAATGAATGCAAAAGCAGTTGGAACCTTGAATGACAATGACTCAAAATTAGAATTTAGTAAAAAAAAAAAAACCCCTTCAAAACAGTGGTCAAAAGAACCGTAATGGGAAAACGACTACGGTTCTTTTTTACCATGTTTTCTACTAGTGACGGGAGGCCTCGTGGAAGGAGAGTACGTAGTTCAACATGATTTGTGGACGTAGCGGTCACGGTCTACTTGGTGGAGCGCCATGAGATCGGTGCGCTGTATTTTATGAAGATATAGCCGGTTTGAGACTTGCCTGAAACGGGGTTTGTCTTGAAGCCAGAGTTTGCGTATCCAATAATGTCACTGGAAGTATCCTTGCAGAAGTGTAGGCCGAGATCCTCCGTGCCGCGGAGGTAGCGCAGGAGATGCTTGAGGCCCTGCCAATGCCGGGAGGTTGGTTTCTGACTGTGACGCGCGAGGACGTTGACGGCGAATGAGATGTCGGGACGGGTATTCGTGGCGAGGTACAGTAGAGCTCCAACTGCGGCTAAATACTACGGTTTGTTGATCTCCTCCTCGTTGTCATCTGCTGGTCGGTAGGGATCATCTTCAGTGCGACTCTTGCCAATTATGGGAGCTAAAAGCGCATTGGCATTGCCCATGTTGAATGAGCGGATTAGTTTCTTCACATATGTTTGTTGATGAAGTAGTAAGCTCCCATCTGCATAATGTTTAATCTGTAGTCCAAGACAATAGGATGTGCGCCCCAACACTTTCATTTCAAACTATTTGGTTAGTAGGTTTTCCATAGGCTTACTCAAGGTTGGGGTGCCAATAGAGTTTAAGTCATTGACATAGACTGCGAGGATGACAAAACCGGTGGTGTCTTAGTAGCTCAAGGTTACACACAAAAACCTGGGATTGATTTTGAACAAACATATTCCCCTCTTATGGATAGCATATCCTTCCGGTACCTCCTAAGTCTAGCCATCCAAATGGCATTAGAAACCCGTCTCCTCGACGTAGTCACAACCTATCTCTACGGTGACTTAGATGCCCAAATTCACATCAAACCTCCTCCAGATCTCCTACCAAACACTACACGTGCACAACCCATGCGCTTCTCTGGATTGAGGATATGCAAAGCCCTTTATGGCCTAAAGCAAGTAGGCCAGGCATAGTACCATCACCTGAAGTCCTTCTTGATTTCTCATGGGTTTCAAACTCACCCCGCCCCACCTTGTGTCTTCGTCCTACTAATCTCACTTTGAATCTAAGAATGTTACCATGTTTGTCTCGCTTACAAGTGAAAATCAGTTTGTGTCCTATCGGTTTGGTAATGAGATCGGTGACAAGGAGTCCAAAGACGCCTCGTTATCAACACCGTTAGCTCTTCCACTATAGCTCTTCCATCATAGTTTTTTCTAGCTCTTGCTCTTGCTTTTTTTCACCCTTTTTATGTTCTTTTCTCCTCCTTCTACAACATCTCTCCGTTAACCATAGCAGTCCACGAGCGTAGAGAACAACCTTAGGATTTCGAATTAGCAACAAAATTGCAAAACTTAGAGATAGATGTGAACAACAACCTTAAAGACGGTAGTGTAACACAATTGGAAAGGACAATTACTATAGCCGCATGTATTGTAACCTCATGCACTGTAGCCGCATGCAATTGAGCCCAAATTAACACAGTTGATTACTATAGACCCCACAGTCATGGCCACGCAACGCCAACCCCGCTGTCGGGTAGAGAGGGTTCCGCCTTGGGAAAGCACTGGGCTTTTGGCTGCAACTAGATTTGTTTATCGGACCGTCGTATCTTCTGGTCTTCAAGAGTCTCGGTCTTCAGTTTCTTCAAATCTTCAAACTCTTTCCCATCGGTGTCGCGCACCTCTCCATGAGGAGTGCCCGAAACACCATGGGCACAAGGGGGACCCCGGAGTGACACCCGGGACTTGTGGCGCCGTTGGTGAGAGGGCCCAAGTGATCCTAGTGTGGATGAGGTCCCCAGGCGTTGGGAACGCCTCCCATCCACGAAGACTAGGAGGCACAAGGGTAAGGCCATGAGCTATGCGTAGCTCATGGCGTAGTGATTCTAGAATGCTCAAGAACACCTCAATCGGAGGTGTGAGCTAGGAGTTATGGCCATTTGAGTGGGGCGCTGTCCCGGGACAGCGCCCTGCTACAGCAGTGCCTGGGAGTGATTCCCGGGACTGCCAAGGTTCAAACAGGCATAACTTCCTCAAGACTTGCCCGAATGGGGCAAGTGAGGAGTCCATCGGCATCTACGTGAAGCGTAGATGAAGATGGAGTGGTTGGTTGCTGGAATCAGACATCATACAAGGAAGTTATGATGGTCTGAAGCTGCTGGGGGCTTCTAGGCCCAGCGGCTAAGGGAAAATGTCCACTTGGCCCCAACTCTTGGTAGAGAGACAAGAGGTTGGTTGACGGTGGGGTAGGGGCCCCGCGTAGAGTCCTAGAGGCTTATATGGGTGAGGTGGTGTGGCCTCACCCACCCGAGGCCGAACGGCACGGCCTCCATGGGCTTTGGCCCATTGTGAGGCCATAGTTGCCTAGTATGCTTCGGGTTGTTGTAGTGTTGCTCCGGCAACGCGATGATCAACATAAGATTGGACTTCCATGAATGGAAGTCCACATCTAAGGAGTGGTTACCGATTAAAGGGGTGAGTCCCGAAATCAAAGTAGGAGGGTTGGTTCCCCTCCTATGAACTAATGGTCCGGGGTTAGAGGAGCTAACCATTAGCATGGCGGTATGTGAAGGGTTAGCGACTCGTAACCTTTGCTAGAATTGAAAATTGGCAAGATGGTCAAGGGGGGGCTAGCAAGGGTTGCGACAGTCGGCCTATCCTGTTGCAGCTCTAAATGGGTTAAGGATAAGGGTAGGGTGATAAGAAACCACATGCCTCAAACGGGTGAAACGGGACGTCAAAACACGAGTTGACGTCCGAAAGATTGGCTCCTAAACTTTCAAACCCACAATGACCAGCAATCGTGCCTCACCAATGGGAACAACAGAATACAATCTTGTGGGTCATCAATCCCACTTTGTTGTTACAAACACAAAATGGGGTTTTTATGGATTCCCACAAAATCCGCAACAAATTTACGATGCAAAAAATCAAATGCGACTAGCCTCCAAATCCGGTTGGGATTCACAGAAATGACAACGAACCACAAGCCACAACACACTTGAATCTTGAGAAGTCTTCAAATCTTCATATGAATACCAAATTGAGCAAATGAGATCTTTACAAAAAGCTAACAATAAGTACTACACTTCCTCAAAGTTTTGTTGCAAACAAAAGACATGTCCGTCTTCTATGGTCGGTCGAAGTCTCAACCCTTCTTTTTAAGAGCCAACATACCTCCCTCCACTCAAACTAGCACAACTTTTTGCTAACTTCAAATCAAGCAAGTGAGATCACTCTAGATAAACAACACCATGAAACACAATTCCTCCATTATTTTTTTCAATTTTTTTTTCATAAACTCACACACCATCCGCTTCAACCCAAAACCTCTTCTATTCAACAACCTCTTCTCTTACAACCACACCAAAAATAATCCTTTTTCTGAGAGAGACAAAATCCCCTTTTTACCTCATCACATGGGCTTATAATCTCTCATTGGTCCAAAAATAAACTAAGAATAAAACAAAAGATAAGACTAAAAGGGTAAACTAAAAATAACTAAAAAATAACTAAGAGTAAAAAAAAAGTAATCTATTTCTATTTCCTTTTACTTTCCTCCAAATCAAATAATCACAATGCAATACTAAATAAGTACACATTTATATAGTGTACGCATTTACATTACGACACCGCGAGACTCGAACACATTCTTTCTTTTTCGATCCGCTCGAGCTATATGGATCCAATTACTTAGGGTGGAACATTGACACGCGTGCATACTTGCGTGCAGAGGAACTCGACACCACGATCGCTCCTGCACACGAGGAGGAGATCCTAACCTCACACAAATGACATACGCTACTCATCTTGCGTCGACACCTCGATTCTTCACTTCGACAGCAATACATCCAAGTCGAGGATCCTGCCGAATTATGGGCGGCGCTGGCGGCACGATTCAAGCATGAAGAGACCATTTTTCTGCCACAAGCCCGGAGCGACTGGATCGGCCTCCGCGTAATGGATTTTCCAAATTTCCTCGCATTCAACTCCGAGCTTCACCGCATTGTAGCCCAACTCCGGCTCTGTGGCGACACCATCAACGACGCCGAGATGATCGATAAGACCCTCTCTACTTTTCCTCCTGCTTGTGCAATTTTGGTTCAACAATATCGCAACATGAAGTTTACTACACATTCCGAACTCATGTCCTACCTTCTGTTAGCCGAAAAACAACAACAACTGCTCCTCAAGAATGCAGAGTCAAGGCCAGCTAAGGAGATTCACAACAACGAAGTCCAGATCCCGCTCATGACAACTAGCTCGGCACCCACACCACACCCGAAGCCGGGCAATCCAAGCAGGGAGTCCCACATCTCCGACGCATCACGCCAAAAACCAAAGGGAAATTAAAAGCCCGAGCACACGTGGAACCGATCTTCCAAACCCCAAAGGTACGCGAATCATACCAAAACCAACCGATCCTCTCAATCGTTGAGAAAAACAGAGAAGGGAACTTGTCATAAATGCGCCAGAAAATGCCACTATGCTAAAGTCTTCGAATGACGACACCATCGAACACAGCAGGAAAGTACTCTACTCTCTCGTGTCTAATCACTGAGTAATCTAATTTTTTTAGAATATTTGTTTTCCCGGCCTTCCTACAAGTTGTTTTAGCAATGGAAATATGCTAACAGTCTCTTGCGACAAAGGATATACTTTAGGAGCGTTCCCACTAACTATGACCTAAGGCGGGGGCTTGGTGGGACTGCCCTCTTCATCTGAAGAAAGTGTAATTACAGACTGAACTCTAACGTTTTCTACAATTGGCGTGTCGAGACCGGGCTCGAGCTTGACCTTCACATCACGTGGCAGAAGAGTTTGAATGGTGTAGGTAGAGGAACAACGAGGAGTGAGGATCTCAGTAGATGCAGCCATCCGAGAATCAGTGAGGCCATACACTCGGTAACTACATGGATAAAGACTCCAAAACAAATTATTGCTCTCATCTCGCTGCGATAACCGACCAAACGTGTGTGTAAGTTCTGACGTCAAATCGTCAAAAATATCCTCCTCAACACTAATAGTGACCTCTCTGAAGCCGAACCGAATACTCAGACGTTGTAACGTCACGTAAGCTAGTCCGTCCTCTTCTATCCGAAAGGTAAGTGGGACTCTCACTCCATGTGCATAGAGGACAGCCATCCCCAACTCTGCTTAAGCATGAATATGAGCCATGATGAGGGGAGTGAGGACTTGCACTAAGAGGAAAATATGAAACATGATTCTAAACATTGTGGGCCATCTATATATTACAAATGGACTGCCAACGACAACGACATGATCCACATGATGGATGAACTCTGAACGAAAGCTTCACTAATATTTTCAATATGAAAACAACCGCCCTTGAGTCTAAAAATGATGGGTAACGTTGTCACGATATATATAAGTATAGCGTACAAGTCATGGTAGATATTCTACTCGACAAGCAATTAAATATGATTATTTGGCACCGACTTAAAGTATGATTCATAACTAGGTCTAGAGATAGACTTGATGTTTCAAGATAGGAATAGAACGAATGACAAAGACCCAATTGGGCATTAAATATAGGACTGTCCCTCGTGCGAACACTTGTATAAGATCTTGTGATACTCATTTCCTTGTTTTAGAATCATAAGTTATGGACTCTCGAGTGCCGTAAGATGTGTTCGGTTCAAAGGAGGGTTTTGGGAGTGTTGGAGTAGACATGCTCTGAAGTAGACATGTTGTTGTTGGTCTTGTTGTATTATATGATAACATTAAATACATATGAATGTGGAGAACGGACAATTTATTCTTGATGCAAAACAACAATAAGACATGAGACGTTCATTTTCTATTTGTTTTGCTAATTAATTACCGATTTGATTTGTGCAAATGCTTGACGAAGATGTGTCCGCACATTCACAATTCTCAACTCCCTTGAAGAAACGCAGACGAAAGGGATCCTCCAAGTACTCGACACGGAAAACATTAGAGCGGTCGAGGATGGGGAAGAATTTGACTAGATTTACAAAATGCGGCATAGGTGCCACCACACGATTTCTAACATTTGAAAAAATAGTGGAAGACACGGAACTCCTCAATGAAGGGATTGATATGGAACAACCTGACATCTATGGGAAAGAGGATGTAGAAATTGTTAGTGAAACAAGGCTTGATATCCAAGATAATGAAGAAGAAGTGGAGTCCCAAAACACACTAGAAGTAAGAATTTGACCTATTATCTATTGAATGTTAATTTCCTAGTCATTGCCTAGAGTGGAAGTAGAAACTTATTGGTTATTGAATTTAGGGTTTGGAATGGGGTGTTGGGAAGGAGAGGATGAGTTCTCATTCCGTACGGCCTCACTTGATGGCAAAGAAGGCTCATGGGAGGGGGAACGCCACTATGCCTCTCACCATCACTTCTCCCCGACCACCAATGTTGCCATGCCGCAGATCAATGCGGAGATCCGTTGGCATGGCCAACGAGCAACAAGTTGGGAACATCAATGAGGTGGTATTGGAGGTAGTGGAGGAAGGCCAAATGGGAGAAGATGAGGAGAAAGAAGATGAAGACAAAGATGAAGATGAGGCTAGCCAACTAAGGGGGGAGGAAGAAGAAGAAGAAGAAAGTGGAGGAGAGGGCGAGGAACATGACCCAAATGAAAAGGAGGAAGAGGATCACAGGGAGGAGGAAGAGGAGGAGGCAAATGACAAGGTAGAACATGCCAAGGAGGACGGCATGAGCGAGGGGGATGATGGAGAAGTGCACAAAACCTCTCCAATCCAGGTTTTCTCCCCCAAACCCTAACTTTTTCATTATGGCATGAGATTTTAGTGTTTCCAAGTCCAATAGGTTACATGTTGATAGTTTAGGTTTTAGGGCATAGTCTGCCCCGATGCTAGTGTTTCCAAGTCCAACAGGCCACATGTTGATAGTTTAGGTTTCGCTTCATTCATTTCAGGTATGCATTTAAGATTGATCAAAATCTGATTTTTAAGTGTACGACAGTCTCCAACTTTAGTTGCAATCTATGAAAATCATCCGGGAGTTTTAAGGCATAGTCTGCCCCGATGCTAGTGTTTCCAAGTCCAACAGGTTACATGTGGATATGTTTTGCTTAATTGATTTCAGGTGGGGTATTTAGATTGATCAAAATCTGATTTTTAAGTGCTTTTAAATGTTCGAACTTCAGCTACTATCTGTTACAATCAACAGGGAGTTTCTACGACATAGTTTGTCCCGATCCTAGTGATTCCAAGTTCCATTGATTTCATGTGGAAGTTTTCGAGTTTTGTTTTATTTGAGATTGATCAAAATCTAATTTTTAAGTGTACGACAGTCTCCAACTTTAGTTGCAATATGTGAAAACCATCCGGGAGTTTTAAGGCATAGTCTGCCCCGATGCTAGTGTTTCCAAGTCCAACAGGTTACATGGTGATATGTTTTGCTTAATTGATTTCAGGTGTGGTATTTAGATTTATCAAAATCTGATTTTAAGTGCTTTCAAGTGTTCGAACTTCAGCTACAATCTGTTACAATCAACAGGGAGTTTCTACGACATAGTTTGTCCCGATCCTGGTGCTTCCAAGTCCCACTGATTACATGTAGATGTTTTCGAGTTTTGTTTTATTTAAGATTTATGGAAATCTGATTTTTAAGTGTTCGATAGTCTCAAACTTTAGCTGCAATCTGTTAAAATCAACTGGGAACATTGTTTGTCCCGATGCTAGTGTTTCCAAGTCCAAATGATTACATGTTGATTACTTAGGTTTTGCTTCATTCATTTCATGTATATTTTTGAGATCTATCAAAAGTTGATATGTAAGTGTTCTCTAAAGTCTTGACCTTTAATTTGTTATTGTTTCAAACTCAACAGGGGAGGTTTTGGGGCATAGTTGAATTTGATTATAGTTTTCTCAAGTCCAACTGGTTACATGTTGATATTTTCATAATATGCTTTATAACCTTCATGTATATTGTATGCATTCCTAAAAAGTTATGGGTAATTTATGAAGAACCTCGACCTTCAACCTGTCATGTTTTTCAAACTCAAGTAGGGAGGTTTTTGAAGATAGTCACACTTGATCCTAATGTTTCTAAGGTCAAGTGGTTACATGTTGATATGTCCATGATATGCTTTATTCATCAAAAATATATTGTTTGAATTCATAGCATATTATGAATATCTTGTCTAAATTTGTTTTGGTGAGTTCAAAAAAATTAATTCGATAGGTTTCTAATTATTTATTCTTTATTATGTGGATGTTAATTTTCGAGTTTTTGGAAGACAAAGATCTTGATGCCCGTAGGTTGAAAATAACATATTTTAATTCTATCATCAACCAACTGCGGGTGACCCCACATGCAAAATCACGATTTTGTGTTCCATTGTATCGTCTTGTGGTTTTACCGTTGGTTAGACCAATCCTTGAAGGTGATGTTCAATTATTAGAAACTGAATTTTCCACTGGCTATAGGGAAGGAGATCGTGTGTTATATGTGTCGATTATCAAAAATGATGGTACTTCTCTTGATGTTACGGATGAGACAGTTAGCTCTTGGGACCAACATTGGCAACGTGCAAATCAATGTTTTGAGAAGGAATTGGATAAGGACAAAGATTTGCATAAATTTAAGGGCAAAATGTTTTATGTTTGGAAGGGTAACCATCGAGTGACATCATGGTTACGCCACATTGAACGCCACATTGAACGCCATCATTCTGATGAAGAACACTGGCATTATTCAGTGGATTGTATTTTTTTGGATCCAAAAGGCTCAGTCGGAGTATTCCTCGATGCTATGAATGATGTCAACCGGTTAGTAACAATTACCAAACTCAACCATTTTATTTGATATTTTTGTTTTTAATGATTTGTATGTTGTGTGCATTGCAGATCCACTGAGAACGATCATGTCAAAACCAATTTACCCCACAAGATTCATCGCATACGGAATATAGGCATTTTAAAGCTTGATGAATTTAAAGAGCTTATTTCATCTGAGGACTACGCAAATTGCGTGAAAAAAAAATCAAGAACTACGTGGTACCGGGTATCATTTGATGATTGATGTGTTTGCAACTTTGGTTTATAAGGTATAAATTTAAATTTTTGTTTATTTTTATGTTTGATTCAAAAAAAATTAAGTGTGTAATTGCTATTGATGTATGACTCTTATTTACAGAGAGAGGTGGTGACTGCTGCTGATGAGGCATCCAGGTTGTACAAAGAAAAAACTCCAATAAAAAAACAATCTGCAAAAGGAGAATGGGAGGAAGTGAACAAAGCTACAATTGCAATTGTCAGATCGTTTAGAAAAAAAGAATTTGACAAGATGCTCGCGGTAACGGATCCTACAAATGGAGATGATTTCATGGTGGAGGTATGTTCTTATACAAACACTTTTAAAATCATTATAATTTGTTTAAGTTTTTTCGGTTTTAATTTTTGAATGTTGTTGTATGCAGATTAATAAACACTGGACTTCAAACTCTAAACCAGTGTTTGTAAATGAAACTTCCATTATTATTTGAAACTTTCGTGAGCTAGGTAGATTTTATAAATGGTGGAATTCTAGTTCTATGTCTCGGATTTCTCTACATTTGACTTCAAATGATACCAAAAACTCTGAATTAGATGCATGGTTATCAAAAGCATCATTTTGGGCTCAGGTACTTCTATTTTCATTAATGATAAATAAATATTTTACTAAATGCATGATTTCATATTGGGATGGATTAATGTATTAACGTGTTGATGTGTATTTTGATATAGATGGAAGTATCCGTTGTCAATGAATTTGAATCAATGAAAGATGAAATGGGAAATATCGAATTCAACACATGCGCGCTATTACTTCCGGATTACATCGAAAAGTGGAGAATTTTGTTATGGGGAAAAACATTTATGACAATAATGGAAGGAAATCCATCATTTATAAAATCTACCCAGCTCACGAAAGTTTTTGGAGCAGATTCAATCATTAAGCGTATTCTTTATAGGTTGGATATTGTGATGCAATTTGGTTTTTACTTTACTTATCACTATGATTTATTTTTTATGTTATTTAATTATGAAAGTTCTTTCACTTTGTTTGTGGTATTTATTTTCAGATGATTTTTAAATTCCTTGGATTTAAATTCATTGTTGGTATTTACGACGAGAATTGGTGGCGAAGGGTGCTATTCTTGAACAAAATTTGCCTCAATATTGGGCAGCGTGGGTTGATAAATCCAGTGATCTCTGTATTTTCGAACCATCTCATATGGAAACATGGCCTCTGAGAATTTTGCAATCGTGTCCTTGGTTTTTAGAATATGCACTTACATTTTGTATTGCAGAAGAAGAAGAAGAAAGAAACTCTGTTGGTGATGATGTTTCTCTTCCAACCTTAACTCCTTCAGAAGTTGTTCATATTGTTGTTTCAGAGGTTCGTAGAAACCGCAAACGCGGTTTGAAAGTAACTAACACTTCTTCTCAAGAAAATATGGTTCTAAGATCATCATGAACAAAAACACCTATGGTGTCAGGAGCATGTGCAAGTGAGGATCATGTGGACCTTTCGCAGTATGATAATTGTGTGCAGATGACTGGGATATCAACATTGGAAGTATTGCCTCGGACCTCTGCTCAATTTATGTTGGAAAATACTTCCGTTCTTAAGGTTGTCACTGGAGAATCTCCCGGTGTGTTGTTAAAGACAAATAAATTTGTCAAACAAGTAAGCATTTTGCCAATATTTATATTTTTTCGCATTATCAATTTTGAAAAAAAAAAGTTTGATTATAAGCGATATTGATAAATTTTTGTTGTTTGCAACAGTTTGATGGTTTGAGAACTACAAATGTGTCCAATGACACATGCCCGCATCGAGGTTTTGATTTGTTAATTGCAGACTTACCTGAAGATCTCTATGTGCCGCATATTTCTTTTCCTCCTTCAGTTGTTCTAGAATGGAATAAGCATAACACCACCGAAATTGAAGCAATATTTGAATTTGCATTTTCGTTCCTTCACGACAATGCATTCATTTTGTTGTTTATTTCGGAATGTAAACATGTACGTCAAGATGTTCGTACATATTCGGCTACTTACGGTTTCACTTTATTGAAAGATTGGTGGGATGTAAATGGCATGAAATTGTGCTCTTGTATCGATGTTTCTGCCACAGTAAGTACAATTTTTCTTCTTAACATTTTCAATGCATTTTGAATTTATGTAAAATAAATTTTTTAAAAAAACTAATATGTGTATGTTGTTTATTTGTGGCAGTCACGCAAGTTCCAAATCTTGTTATATTGCCGTGAGAAGAATGCACATGTGAAAGTATCATTCAACAAAAATCTTGAGTTCGAAAAGCAAGGTGTATGTGTTGGCGAAGATGATGTTTATTTTAATTACACAACTGAAAAAACTCAACTAATGAATGGTTCTGTGCCTTGGCGAGGAGCTCGGGAAAAACATCCTATCTTAATGCAGATGTTTGTTGAGGCTTTATGTAAGCCTGGAGCGGTAGTCATTGATGTCACAGCTTCTACCGGTGGGTTTACAATCTTAATATCTACCATCAACATTCAATTTTTCTACCTTAATGATTCAAAAAACTTTCTTTCATCCAATGCATTGTAATGCTTATAAAACATATACTGATTTTTTTAAAATTTTTCATTTCAGGTGCCTCTGTCCACGCATGTCGTAAAAGTGGACGCCATCTTGTTGCTTATGAGGCAGATGATCTAATCTTCAATAAGATACTTCAACCGCTTCGCGAGCTTTCATCTCAAAACCCCGTAGTTGGTCAATCATCACAACCACCTTCATTGGAGGAGGATGATGAACCTCCTCGCAAAGTAGCAAGGAAATCACGTTTGAGTACGTGAGTTTTGCCCAACCTATTGGAATTTATGATTATTTGTGAACTTGTATATCGTCAAAGTTACTAACCCTCATTGTGTATATCTAAATGCAGTGTTGGCAAGATGATGGAGCAATTGTCATCTCCTCCGAGGTCGTTGTTGCTTCCTGTATATGCGGAGAGCATTGCTCTTGCACAAGCGGCCACATCAACACCTACACGTCGGCCAAAGTCTCGCAAGTTTAATTCCAATGTGGAGATGTTCTTTCATTTAGAGGCATCAGAGGACAATGGAGGCATTTAGATAGTTGAAAATACCATCCACCATATGTTGGATTGGATTGGATTGGATATGGTTGGTTTGAAATGTGATATGACATTGAATTTGGTATTCCAATAAAAAAAATAAAAAATTGAAGCCACTCTTTGCATTATTTTTGAATTACCACAACTAGTGGAGACTGATTTTATGTGAGCAAATTCCTCTTATTCATAAACGATATGCCCAAATAATTTAGTCCGCCCCCCCCCCCAAACGCCTACATCAATTCATTTCTCAATACTTGAAATGTGTTTGCATTTGTTGTGTTGAATCTAGTAACAATGTTGAAATTCATCATGAAACTCTCATGCCAATCTTGTGGTTATTGATTTTGAAAGTAGAATCGTAATAAATTCATTAGGTTCGTTGCATTTTGTTTGTACTACCTACTTCTAATATTATAGAGAAATACGCAATCAATTATGCCAAAATACCACGGTTATAGGATAATATTGGGTGTAATTCCAAATATTTTTTCCACCCTCCCTTCTCAAAACTTACCGCTCATTGCTCACCGCTCACATGATAGCACCCCCCGCCCATAGGCATGGCTCTCTGGAAGAATTGAGCCCGCTCCTGCAAATACTCTGCCCAAATGTTTGGATCATCCAAGTCCACAACATGAGCTAGTTTTTTCTGAATAGAACTCGGGAGTATAGGCTCACGTCCATACAACAACTGATACGGGCTGTAGGACGCCAAAGAGGCATGCCTATTAAATCGATAGCCCATAGCAATCCAAGGCAACATAAGGTCCCAATCCCGGTGGCTCCCCCGAAGTAATCCATAATTCCTCAAGCCACGCTTGGTTGTCTGAACAACCCGTTCAGCCAAGCCATCCGCCTCCAGATGATCCTGAGAGGTGGTGCGGTGATCTATGAGCGTCTTAGTACACAACTCCTCAAAAGTACCGAGAAACTCCCTCCCTTGGTCCGTCAATACCTCAGCCGGTGCTCCAAAACGTGCCAACACACGATCCAAAAAGGCGGCCGCGGCCAACTCTGCAGAGTTTTGGGGTAAAGCAACAAGCTCAATCTACTTGCTAAAATGCCCCACCATCACCAACACGTACTTTGCTCCACATGGCGTAACAACCAACGGTTCCGCAAAGTCTAGCGACCAATGGTAGCCCAATCCCATGAT
The DNA here is from genome assembly GCA_950295325.1 of Polytrichum commune. Classification (NCBI taxonomy): domain Eukaryota; kingdom Viridiplantae; phylum Streptophyta; class Polytrichopsida; order Polytrichales; family Polytrichaceae; genus Polytrichum; species Polytrichum commune. The sequence continues at coordinate 45,982,497 of OX485804.1, forward strand.
AGGTAAGGGCTGTAACTGAGGTGACAAGGTGTTAAAGCTAGATCTGACCCGGTCACAAACTTCACACCTCCCGACATAAGCAGCCACATGCTGATACATGCCAGTCCACCAATATTGGCCACGCAACATCGAATATGTCTTGCGTATGCCAAAATTGGCCAAGTTCCTCGTGCATTTGTCGCACCAAGGAGACCCTCTGATCCGGCCTAGGGATAATACGCCTTGTCCCATCTGACCACAATCGAAATAACAAATTGTTTTCCCAACTGAACCTTGTTATTCGATGTCCAATCCTATCCCTTTCCATTGCCGAAATAGACGAAGGAAAGGTCCCCTGCTGGAGCTTATGCAATATAGGAAGATCTTCCCATATATTCGCAACAGTTTGAGGTCGATCAGTCTCATCATCCGAGCCTTGTATCGGAACCTCAACAGCCGCATACCAACCTGGAACCGCCTCTCGATCACAATCTCCATGCCACCCGGCCCCGGTCAAGTCCTCATCCAAAGGACTTGGATTGCGTGATAGTCCATCTGCATCCAGGTTGGTAATTCCAGCACGGTGCACCACCTCAAAGTCATACTCTTGAAGCAACAAAGCCCATATGGCGAGCTTGCCAGTAAGCTTATCCGACTCCATCAACCACTGTAACGGCTGATGCTCAGTCACCAAAGTAAAGCGCTGACCATAGAAATATGGCCGGAAATGGGCAATAACCCACACCGCCGCCAATGCTTCTCCCTCATAGGACGAATAATTGGCCTCCGCCGTGTTGTTGCTTCGCGACGCGTAAGCAACAACATACTCCCGGCCAAAGTCATCTTTCTAAGTGAGAACTGTTCCTAAATTGTCACCAAAAATTCTCCACCCTTCGATTTCGTCCTAGCCCGAGTGGAAAAATTATAATGACACGTAGAAAATCCTCCCTCGGTAATTCAATAAACATCATAAGTCAAAAACATCATAAGTCAAAAACTATAAGAATGTGTCACTATTTTTTTGGAAGTTTGGACATAGTCTCGGTTTTTTTGGCTTTCAAAAATTCATATGAAGTCCAAAAAATGAGTTCTTGGTATCCATGGATAGGTAATGAAGTCCTCTACATGAATATGTAATAATATTTCTACTGCCACAAAGTATATGGTCGCAATTCTACGCTGTTCCCTTTGAATCTGCATTTTTTCACTAGTTTTTGGAAGTTTGGACATAGTCTCGGTTTTTTTGGCTCTAAAAAATTCATATGAAGTCCAAAAAATGAGTTCTTGGTATCCATGGATAGGTAATGAAGTCCTCTACACGAATATGCAATAATATTTCTACTGCCACAAAGTATATGGTCGCAATTCTACACTGTTTCCTTTGAATCTGCATTTTTTTACTAGTTTTTGGAAGTTTGGACATAGTGTCGGTTTTTTGGCTCTCAAAAATTCATATGAAGTCCAAGAAAACTAAATGCTCCAATAAGAAACTTTGCACATCCGCATAAGTATAAGGCTAATCAATTTAAATCAAAGTATTCAAACAAAGCCATAAATTGAACTTTAAGTTATTCACGCCCAACTATTACTAACAATAGGTCAAGCCCTCTTCAAGGCCAACTAGCCTTGGCTCTTAACCTTACACCCATGCATACACACGTGCTCCTATCTTGCTTCCCACGCACCCACACTTATAACACGTGGGGTGCCAAGGAGCACGAAGGAAAAAGAGGAGGAGTGAGGAAAGAACGAGGTCTTAAATAATGAATTTAAGGAGGTGAGCACCTTCAAGGCTCACGATAAGCCTTCGAAATCTCCTCCTACTTTGTAGGCTCTCATCTTATCTCTTAAGCCCTTTTCCTAAAACAAACACCAAAGGTCCTAATTCAATCATTTAACTACCATTGGGTCTCTACCTACTACGCTCACCAACTACGGAGCTTCCTTTTACTACTACATTTTTAATCAATCCACTCCAAATGAGCCTAATGCTTAAACCTAGCTTCTTTGAAGCTTCACTCTTTTTATATTTTTGTAAATAATCATAAAACACTAAAACATCACTTGTAATGGTTTACAAGAGTTAAAACAAACATGTGGGCCCATTTTGGGCTGACATAAACCCAATGAGCTCCAGTCCGTATGCAACTAGAAAGATTTGGAAACATTTGGACGTCGAAGCACTGGAGCCGTACCCAATTTTTGCTGATCAAGCTAAAGTTCTTGACGAATCGTCGGTAGTAATTCGCCAAGCCCAAGAAAACACGAAGTCTCGGCACATCAACTGGTGCCGGGATCTTCTGCAAGGCATCCACCTTAGCTTGTTGCACCCCAAGACCTCCTGGAATAATCATATGACCTAGGTATGCCAGTCGGTCATGGAAAAACTTGCACTTGCCATGGTGTAAGCGCAATCCCCACCGCTGCAAGCGTTCAAAAACGGCTTGCAGGTGCCTAACATGATTTTGTGGTGTCTTGCTGAAGATGATCATGTCATCAATATAACACCGAGCAAATGGCAAGCCAGAGAGGACCTGATCTATCACTCTTTGAAACTCAGCATGTGCATTCTTGAGGCCAAATGGAAGAAACTTCCAATGGTACAGTTGATCCTTCCCATCCTGATCAACTCCCCAGAATGCAGTCTTCACCCGATCTCCCATAAGTAATGGGAGCTGGTAATAGCCGGATCTCAAGTCCAACGGCATCGAACAATTCCTCCGGGATTGGCATGGGATACCGATCCGACTTGGTCTTCCGGTTAACTGGACGGTAATCCCCGCACATCCGCTTATCCGTCCAATTGCCAAAGATGTTCTTCTTCGATGGCATAACCGTAGCACAAGCATACTCCCCGTTGGACAGTTCGATTAGCCTTGCTGCCAAGAGCTCTCGGCAACGAGCCTTAACGCCAATCCGCTCGGAAACACTGAGCCTATAAGGTCTTCGAAAAATGGGATGGTCGTCCTCCAACTGAATGTGGATGGGTTTCCTTTATAGCCTTCAAGATCTTGAAGGCTAAAGGCAAAACACCTATGGTACGAGTGAATAAATGCTCGTACTTTTCGTGCCTCAGCACCAGTGAGATGAAGGCCCAATTCCAATGGCCAATCATCAAACTCTGTGGTCTTCCTCTCCACTAGAAGAGAGCCACATGGTGTTGGCACGCACTCTAACTGCTAATGAGAGGAGGGGGCCTTAACCATGCCCCCAACCTCTGTGCTAGCAATAAAGTCCATCCCCTCTTCATCACCACCAATATGTGATGATGAAGCCACCACCGGAGGTGAAGAAGCCAAAGCAGTTGAAACCCGTTAAGCTCGGAGCTCCTCCATGACCTGCTGCTCAAATCGAAAGATTCGTTCAGCTTCTCCAACCATGACCTCAATTCCCTCCTCCATGGATGTAGACCGCTGTGCCCCCTGACCAAAATCCGCTGCCCCCATAGATAACAATTGGTCACCATGGTGTCATTGCAAGGCAAGGTATAAACCAACAGTTTACACCATGGTATGAAGATCCATGGCTTGGCCCAACACAAAGCGTTGTTGGCCCTTAGAAAGGCCAGGAGTTGCGGTGGTACCCGTGCGGAATCCTATGGCACGCTCCCGTTCATCAGCCAAGGGTTCGGTGTGGGTTTTGGTGTTAGCATCCCACACCATACCCGGCCCCCGATCGCGGAAGACGAATGACTGTGAAAATGTCATAAAGGTGGGAAAGGCCCTCCGTGGTGCTCCCACTTTGTTGACCAATGCCAACGGGGGTAAATCATCTCAAACAACCGGCAAAGAGGTCCGGTTTGGATCCAAGATGTCATCCACCTTCTGATCCAAAGGTGGAGGCATTGCAGAAAATGCTGCAGCTAAAGTAGATGACGGTGCGAGGTTGGTCCAAATCCACCGTGGCCGGGGGGCATAAGAACCAATGCTCGCGGCATCCACAAAAATGGGATCTCCAAGGTGTTGACGAACATAATAATCACCTTCCAACACCTTGTCCCAAGAGTCTCTAAAAAAATGTACATTATCGAAAATATACCCTGGAGGAAAAGGTTGGTAGAAAAACCACCACTGCATGAGGCGGATGAGGTCCCAAAATAGACTAGACCTGGGATCCTCTAGTCCTCCGCCTGCTCCAGCACGTGAATGGCCCTGGCATGGCCATCCCGCAATCACCATATCCACCGAACCCAAGTGTCGTAAGTCGGCCTCACTGATGAATGTGACATCACGAGGGAGACGTGAAAAACACCCAGGAATGGCAGTTGGGTGTAACTGTTGGGGGTACAATACCATCAACTGGTGAAGATGGTGACGAGCCACACGGGTGGACACTGGAGAGTTGTCCACATAGACATACCGTTTGACTGTGAGGCCAGCCTCCAATACGGCTGTTAATCCCGTCCCAATGCCCCCAAACAGTTCCACCAAAGTAATCCCCGCGTCTGGCGGCCGCCACAAAATGGGATGTGCCAATGCCGACGGGGCATCCGGTATGACCGGTGTCCTAGGAGTGAGAGAGAGGACAATGTCCTCACACCTCCGGAATAGGTCGGCGGAATCGCGCCAGGGAGGAATGGGAGCCTTGGGATGGCGCACCACTGCACTCTTAGGTGCCATATCCCGTTGATCGTATGTACTCCCCATGAATGCCAGTGACTCCTCCAACAATGCGGAACCATAAGGCAAAGTATCTACAATAGCATCACATCCAAAGACCATGGATAATGGTGCTATGGTCGCGGCCGCCGCGAATGCCACAGAAATAAGCTCCCTATGGCCGTCCCCAACAGACCAACTTGGTCGGATCCACGCCTCCTCAGTCCAGTTGTCCAAACCAAAGCCAAGAGGATAAAGTGCTTGCTGACCAACTAAAATATCATAGTTGGTTGCATCCGTCACCATACACCTAAGAAGAAGAGGTGCTGGTGGATCTCCAGGTTTCACTCGGAAGCTAAGCTGTAATGGCTCCCAAGTATAACATGTGGCCCTCTCCACGTGACCAACGGATGTGACAATGGTGAATGGACATGGAGCCAAGTCCTCAGCCGCCAATCCCAACTCCTGGGCAAGCCTCTTGCCGATCATAACCGGTTGTGCCCCTGAATCCATCATCACACAACGGGGAGCAACCCGAGTGGCATTGCCCCCAGTCCGACTGACCACCAAATGTCGATATCATTCACCATATGTACGACACCGGGTCGAATGCCACGGCGTTCGCGAGCAGGTCTAGCAGCTACATCAGACAGATAAGCTGCTTCCGCTGTCGGATAGAGAGGGTTCCGCCTTGGGAAAGCGCTGGGCTTCTGGCTGCAACTAGATTTTATCGGACCCATCGAATCTTCTGATCTTCAATCGAATCTTCCGGTCTTCTAGTCTTCAATTTCTTCAATTTCTTCTAATCTTCAACCTCTTTCCCGTCGACCTATCCTGTTGCGGCTCTATATGGATAAAGGGTAAGGGTAGTGTGATAAGAAACCACGGCTTCGGACGGGTAAAACGGGACGTCAGAACACGAGCTGACGTCCGAAAGATTGGCTCCTAAACTTTCAAACCCACGGTGACCAGCAATCGCGCCTCACCAGTGGGAACGACAGAAAACAACCTTGTGGGTGATTAATCCCACTTCGTTGTCACAAACAACCTTGTGGGTGATTAATCCCACTTCGTTGTCACACAGGAAACAAATTACGATGCAGAAATGAAATGCAACTAGCCTCCAAAACCGGCTTGGAATCACACACACAAGAAAAAGACAACGTGCCACAAGCAACCACACATTCGAGTCTTGAAGCCTTCAATTCTTTAATCTGTCCGTCTTCTATGGTCGGTCGAAGTCTCAGCTCTTCTTTTAAGAACCAACATACTTCCCTCCACTCAAACAAGCACAAATCTTGATTGCTAACTTCCAAAACAACAAGTGAGATCTCTCATGAATCACAAATCCCTCGTATTTTATTCCATATTCTTCTCAAAACAACTCACACCGTGAGCTTCGAATCCACTTCTCTCTCTCAACAACTTCTCTCCCACAATAATCACCTAACATCTTTCCTTCACCACCTCTCCCTATCCATGCGAGAGACAAAGTTCTCTCTTATCCTCATCACATGGCTTCTAATCACCCATTGGTCCAAAGTAACTCAAGATAACTAAAAGACAAAAATAAACTATGAGTAAATAAAAAGGTAATCTATTTCTATCATTTGGTAAAGGTAACTAAGAGTAACTATGAGTAAACATAAAGGTAAGCAACTTCTATCCACTTCTATCCTTAGGTAATGATAGCTAAAATAAACTATGAGTAAATAAAAAAAGTAATCTACTTCTATTCTTTATTATTTTTATCCAAGACCAAGAATCACAATGCAATATTAAATACGTACACATCTATATAGTGTACGTATTTACATCACGACACCGCGGATTGTGGTGAGTCATAAGACGTAGTCGGCCCCCTGTCATCTGAGGTGTGTGCATCAAAAGACGCAATGGTCTCTGCGGCAAGCCTCGCTCGCCGGTTGGCCACTTCATCGGGGTCTTCAGAAGCGGGGATGTCTGTAGTGGCTTGGGCCACGGTCAGGGAAGGTGAGGATGTTTTCCCTTCCAAAATCCTACCCGCTAAGTGGAAGACCTTAGCAGGTTGGAATTCTGGCGACGACCACTCCATAGCCGTGAACAAAAGGGTGTGCAACACTTTGGATGCCAAAGTGTGCACCATGCCAGTCGCTGGATTCGAAGTCTCCAAGCTCGAATGATGACCACTTACAGATTGGACCGCATCCGCCAATCCAAAAGATAATGGCAAACGGGCCTGGCCAATATGATCCGTGGGACCATTGCTCCGAGCTCGTAAGCTCTCCATATAGTCCCCTGTGGTCGAGGGCGTGGCTCGTGACACGGATTGAGCATGTGTCACCGCTGCGGAACTCACCATTTTTCCTGAGGCTCCGAACATATAATAATCCGGAGTAGAAGAACTAGCCTTAGCAGCGGAGGAGGACAATGAGTTCAAGATTTGGCCAGATGACGCCAAACTTTTGAACCTCTCCTCCAATGCTTCAATCTTCCCCTCCAACGCCTTTTCCCGATTGGAAGAAGGACGTTTCTCTGGATGGAGAGCAAAGCAGTTCTCCACCATGTGATTGTTCCACCCACAATGGGAGCACGTCAACTGCTTGGGTAAATGCTTACCTGCCCCCTTCGTCGAATCCTTTGCGGGATCAAATGGTTTCCGCTTTGGATTGCCTACGGTCTGGGCTTGCCTTTGCTTCGAAGGACAATCCTTCTTAGCGTGGCCCGCCTGCCCACAAGACCAACAATGCAAGGTCTTTTCCACCTCCGCCTCCGCCAATCCTGCAGTCGCGACTGGCGCCTTCCGGGATTTGCTAGAATCCACTAGCAAGGACACCAAATTAGTGGCATCGTGCTGACACAATGCACGATCACACTGCTCCACAATGGCGAATGCCTCTGTGAGTGTCGCTCGACCACCATAGTCCATGATGATCCTGGACAGCGCCAAGTCAAGGAAGCGTTTGTCAATCTTGGACAAAAACACCTTCACCAATTGATTTTCCGCAAACACACCTCCAAATTCTCTGGTAAACCTCGCCAACCTCGTATACATGGTACGAGGTGTATCGTCATTCTCTCGTCTAAAATCTTGTATCCGCTGCATCTGGTCCCGACGGAAACCTCCATACTCCTCATGTAGATGCAGCTCAAATGCCCGCAACGGCTCAAAAACCGGCAGAGCTCCCAAAGAGGCTAAAGCCGCCTGGGTAGCCTGGGCATAACGGGAGAGTGGAAGAATAAAGCTTGACGTATTCGCCACAGCGGGAGCAGAACCCTTATCCTTGGGTACACCAGGAGAAGCTCCCTCCACATCCACCACATATACTCCCTCTGGCACGTTTGACTTAACCTCAGGGACGGCCATGAAACTGGAAGCTGCGCCTTCCTTCAATGCGGATACCAACTCAACCCGAGTCTCCCAGTACCGCTCCACTTGGCGCAACTCCATCCAATGAGCCTCCGTCCACTGCTCATAAGTTTGGAGAGTTTCGTGCTCCAAATGCTGAGGCAGAAGCTCGAACGTATACCAATCGTTAAAATTGGTATTGCGTTGGCTATTCTCTCACATTCATGTACGAAACCGGATTTTCCAGTCTTGCAGAGAAATGATCCCTGATCGACCGGAAAACCGGTCCCGTATCCCTCCCCTAGTCTCCTCCTCCATATTGTCAAAGGTTCCCACCCACAGGATGTGAGACCGAGTGATAGTCCTCACGCCGAAGTAGGCTGAAAAACCTCGTTGGGTGCTACCATTGGTTCAATGTCTGAGAGGTCCGAGGGATGACCTTCTGATGTTCATGGTAACGGATAACGATAGTGTTGAGTACGAGTTGTAACCATAAACCCACAATGGAATGGTCATCAAATCAACAACCCAAATGAATTAGTATTCAGGTACAAAGAGAAAAGTGGTCAAAGACAACATGTATCACCCTTCAACTTGATGTGACATCTACAAGAAAACATTTTTCTTCTTGTTGCTCCAACAATCCGCGGTTTTCTCTGTTCCAAAACTCTGGAACTTTGTCTCTCCTTGCCCCCATGCGCCCCCTTGCATGTTACATCTCAAGAATCAAGAAAAAAAGAGAAAAAAATATAAAAATGAAGCATTCTTGCCAAGTGAGAAGGAAGAGAGTCAAACACTCATAAGAGCTCTAAATCTCTCTTCAAATGCACACAATGAGTCAAACTATCTCTCACTCCACCGTAGGAGAATCCAAGAGTGTAAATAGGGGAAGAAGAACTTAGGATTTATTGCAAAAACATGCAATCTTCACCTCACACAAGCTTTCTCCACACACTCACTAACAAGACTTGACTTGGCAAGAATACCAAGCCAAAGAGGAGGCTCTTTACTTAGGAGCCTTCCTCTCCACATCTAGATTTATCCATCCAAATCTAGATGGATGAAATCCAACAGATAAGGTGTGGTCATCGACGCCGTATACCGTGACAGTTCCATCCTAAGTAATTGGATCCATCTAGCTCGAGCGGATCGAAAAAGAGAGAATGTGTTCGAGTCTCGCGGGGTTGGCGTTGCGTGGCCATGACTGTGGGGTCTATAGTAATCAACTGTGCTAATTTGGGCTCAATTGCATGTGGCTACAGTGCATGAGGTTACAATACATGCGGATATAGCAATTGTCCTTTCCAATCGTGTTTCACTACCGTCTTTAAGGTTGTTGTTCATATCTATCTCTAAGTTTTGCAAATTTGTTGCTAATTCGAAATCCTAAGGTTGTTCTCTATGCTCGTGGACTGCTATGGTTAGCGGAAAGATGCTGTAGAAGGAAGAGAAAAGAACAGAAAAAGGGTGAAGAAGAGCAAGAGCAAGAGCAAGAGCTATGGTGGAAGAGGTATGGCGGAAGAGCTAACGGTGTTGATAACGTGTTGAGAGACAAGCAAAAACACAAAGTATGAGCATCAAAGAATGAGCCGGAGCTCTATTCCATTAAGATTATATAGGAGTGAAGACAATTGATTAACTTGGGTTAAGGTTTAGAGTGTGACTGGATTTATCATCCATCTACCTTATCGCTATCTACCTACTGTGACTTAACTGGTTATTAAGGACCAGTCGGGTACGTATGCTTACTAAGCTATAGATGGAACCGGAGAGTAAATGGATGACATTCATCCTGTCTTGACAACTTGGATACGCACACTCTGGTAAGTCCCGGAGACTCACAAAGTTGCAACATAAAACACTGATTTTTTTTTTTAATTCTGGCATCAAGGCATCCGAGTTCACAAAGGTAGATAGGCACATGCACCTTGAGACATGCTTAGGTATATAGATATTGTCCACACAAAAATGTTCCCATCGGAAAGATAATAGGTTTCTCACAGATCGAATCATGTGTCTGATCTGTAGATGTAACCTTTTCAAGCATGAAGCACGCGCGACGCAACTAGAGCAGCTATCTCACCCCTGCCTGCCTTCGTTTCTCCTCTGTCTCTCATCCCTGTCAATTGCTTCGACCGAGTTGAGGGTTGTTGTGGGTTCTGCTTACAATGGCGAGGTAGCATAACAGCTGATGCGAACGACAATGGCTTCTTGTGCGACTAGGTGTGTGCAATCTCTCCATCTGTCGCTGTATTTGCTTTTGTATGTTTTGGGTTAAGCTTTCAATGAATGAATGAATGCTGCTGGGATTTCGAATTTTGGATCTGGTTGAAATTTCCCATGTGAATTTGCTCAATCCTGGATGCAATTTGTGGGACTTTGTTCAAGTGCACGTGATTGGGATCATTGTCAATGCCTAGTCCATGTGGAGCTTCATCGTCCTACATGATTGACATGATGCTTAAATTTTATTTTTTTGTTGAGGATCCTCGATTGCAAGATTTTTCCTGTTTTTTAATGGCCGGAGGCTGGACAATCCCAACCCTAGACTCCAGTGCTTTTGTTTTGTTTTTTTTTTTTTGTTCTTTTTGTTTTTCCAATTGACTGTCACAAATTTCACCCATCAAGGGCAGATTTGTTTCTACAAAGAAAACCTATGTGAAGGCAATTGGTGACTCCTTGATGGTCGCTGAGGAATACAATTAGGCTTTGAATTACCTGCGGAGATTTTCATATGTATTTTCTGCTCTAAGTTGTTTAGATTGTTTCTTACACGATGCATTTTGTATAGTGATGTGTATTTACATGACATGACAATGACTGGAGAATGAATGATTCCAACCCTAGGTTTTCGTGTGTGTGTGTGTGTGAGAGTGTGGTTTTTTTTTTTTTTTTATAGTTTCCAACTCTCCTAAATCACTCACCTATCGAAATGCTTCAAGACAAATTTGTTTATGTAGAGAACACAATAATTATTTGAAAGCAACTGGTAACCATTTGATGGCTGCCGAGGAGTACAAGTAGGATTGAAATTTCTTGCATAGTTTTTGTACATGTTTTTCACTCTTGTTTGGTGTACCGATGTGTTTTACATGACATGGCAGTTATTGGGCTATTAACAAGCTTTCTTTGTTGAAAACCTCATGGAAACCCTTGATGTGTGTTGTGCAGCGTGGGTTTAGGTGTCAATCTACAATTGCAATCGAGTCGAATTTTGGATCATCAAACAAGGGGATTATCGTTGACACAAAGACAATGCAGGGGCCGATCATGCGAACAACCACATTGTACAGGGTTCAGTTTGCAGCAGAGGGTTCAACTACTTGGTAGACCTAGAAATTATTCGATTTTACGCCTTGTAACAAGAAATGTGGCCACACCAAATGACGATTCTTTGGCTGTTGGGCTGCGCTCTAGGGAGGGTGGTGTTAGGGGGCAACCATCAAAATATAGTTCCTTCAACAGCAAGCAAGCGGATATTACCGAGGTACTACCAGAATGAAAACTAATAGTATATTATTAGGTCATGTAAATTCTGAATGATTCTAATCAGCATTTGACAGGGGATTCTGCTGCACCAAAGTATGTCTCATTTGAATCCTGTGTGCAAAAGTGACAAGGGTTTGAAGTTTTAAGGTAGACAATCTCACTTGTTTACTTTTCTTATTAGGTCACCTATATTTGAGTGGTTTGTGGTTTGGTGTGGCTCCAAATAATGGATGCCAAAAATAATGAAACTTGTCTGAAAGAGATTGGACTGTATGCTCAAAATATGACAATCATTTTAGGTTGAATAGTCAGCATAATTGGGGGGACCTTAATGACCATTTAATGAGCTTGAGAATCTTCACTTTTAAATAAATAAGATCTTCATGTGAGCTCCGAAAACTACGTGGACAGTGGCTACAGCCTTTATTTGGATCTGCTAATCATCTTGCACAAATTGCATGTTTCATATCCAAGGAGAATATGGCTAGTTGGAAAAAGTAACCATTTAAGACCCATCTATCTTGTTGGTAGATGACCCAAAACCATCATGGGAGCCTGATGCTAAGGTGGTGGATATTCTCAAAATCAATATGTACTTAATGTGCAAGATTTAAGGGTGTTGGTTTTGGGTGCGGTAAATGATTTTAGCATGGTCTACCTTATTGTACAAATGGAAAATAATGTTAGATTTATACCATGAAACTCAATTCTCTCTTCGTTTTGAATTGTCAATAGGGGCTTCTGTAATTGACGTAAGACCAACAAGAATAGTCGAGTTGCTTAATGTGCTCAGCATCTCAGAATGGATGTCCCATGTTGAACTTTCTTAAAAGTTTAAATGTACCAAACTGTTGGCTCTTCAAATTGGCAATTTGTATGTCATCTAACATCTTAGGATAGAGATGTATCATCTTGTGAGGCAGTTGGGATTTGTGCGTGAAAGCGAAGTAAGGTCGAAGCTGGTGAGGAAACTAAGCGAGTCGAATCAGTACATTCGACACTTGCAAAAAGAGGTTTGTTGTTTGCTATTTCTTTGTAATACAAGCCATTCCACGTGTCGCTGATAGCACCTTTGTACATAGTCTGTTCTTGGCTGTTACTGACTTTGGTGTTTGTTTTAACTTCAAGAAGGAGATATAATACAAGGCTCAATACTTAGTTACTCAGATCGAATCATCTTGGAGCTTGCTATCAAAACTCAAATAGCTGGTCGGAATTGGAGGGAGATATTATGAACTTATTATTATTGTTCATTTCTAGCATAAAATGCAAAGGCTCTTAACTTTCAGTTTGATATCTTACCAGTTTTGATGTATCGCATTGTTTGCTGCATTCCCCCAGTTGCAAGAAAAAGAGGACTCATTATTAAATGCACGGAGTGAGCTTGCTGCATTTGAATTGGAACTTCAGGTTAGCCTTACACTATTTGCTTTTCCCCAGGGCCTATGCCTCTCCTAGTCTCAATCAAGAATGTGCTTCCTACATGTCATTTTAGGATCTAATTTTCTTATCTGTGCTTTCAGTTGGTGCAATTTTTGAACTGGTAGCGTAAGCTATAAAACTTGACTTACTGCATATTACAGCCAATTGGGCCAGTCGACTTGATTGAGGAAATAGAGTTATCTTCTAATTGAATGGTACTTTTCGTTGGGAGTTGGTCCTTTATGATATTCTATTGGTTGTGTTGTATACAAAATCATTAATTTCTTTCCACTTGTGGTGCATGCTCAGAGGTAGTGTTTGAATCTGAATTAAGAGCAACCTATTTCGGTTCATTGAGGGCCAAACTTATTTTAGCACCTCTTGGCATATCAAAATGAGTTAAATCTCAATGAACCAATATAGAAGGTTCTTGTTCAAAGCTCCACACTACCTCCAAGCATGCACTGAAAACTTACTGAAACATGGAAGGTGTTGTATGCAAAACAACCAACTCCCAATGAAAAGTTTCTTTGATTGAAAGGATAACTCTAATACTTATGTCATTTCCATCACCCTCACATAATTTTGGTCCACATCAGGTGCTTGTAAAGCTTGCACAAGAGGTTGGCAGGCAGGGAATCCAACCAGGAACTCGAAAAATCAATGGTCGATACATACACTCACATCTTGCATCTAGACTTGAAGGTGAGAAACTCTATTCGCATCCATGGTCCTTCATCATTCTAGAACTTGACTTGAGTAGTCTAGGAGAACTATTAAATCACTTCACCCATTCCTCTCAAAACGTATCTTGTCACCTTTTATTTTTGCAAATCCTTTGAGTTTTACTACTACGCTAAGAGACATTTTGTTCTAGCTCAAGGAAAACTGAGATAGTGGATTCATATGAGTTGAGCTGACATCTTTATCTGCGTCTTGTAGCTGTTGCTAGAGCAGACACAGTTTTGATTTTGAACTAGGTAGTATTTTGTCTTATATAGCTTTGCAGCAGAAACCCTTCTCAACATAGAAAGAACTTAGTGATAGTAAAGCACCTGACTGGAAAGTCTTTCAAATTATTGAATGTGATTGCCCTATCAGTTCATTAAAGTTACTATTGACTGTTGTAGCTCAGATAGGACTTCGAATTGTAGGTGACTGTATTGCAATTTAGTGGAAAGAATATTGTCACAACCTCCACTTATTTGTGGCCTTGAAAGTTCCTGTCAATTTGCTACTTTCAGCCTCACTCTCCGAACCCCTAAAAATGTATTGAGGGTGGAAAGTGTCTATCATGAAATGAAAATCTTATGTCTTAGTCTAACACAGGATCATTTAGAACTGTATATATTTGCTAAATGTTATGGTCACCTAAGCTTATACTTGAATCTCTTCCGATATATATATAAAATTTCCTTCATGTTTTCTGCAACATGTTGTAATATTGGTATCTTAAGTTGTTGCAGAGATGCAGAAGGTCTTATATGCGCGTATCAAGGACGTAGATGCTGTACGAACACAGGATGTTGAACTTGTTTTCTTTGGAATGGCTGAGGTAAGAATCTTATGAAATCTTCATCAAAAACTTTCAGAGGCTGAATTATTACATTATAATAACAAAGTGTTCAGATAACATCATCAATTTCAATTAATGTTGTGATAATTACATTACTTTGGTACATTATACTATTGCAAAAAAAATTGTTACATAAGATTCATACATATGTTACATGATAATTATATTATACGCTACTAGGCGTAATAACTACATTATATTGGAAGTTTGTGTTATTTGAATATAGAGATTGAACAGTAGAAGAGATAAAGCAGCAATTCACTTTTCTATAGATAGACCTGCTCCATGATGGCATCAATAACAATTGGAAAACTTTCACAATTTACTCATCAATCTTATTGTCAATCTTGAAGTAGAGTTTTAAGTTTTGTAAGGTTTTGATTGCCAATGATAATAAGATCAGGTTCCAAATGTGTCTCAGATAGATCACAATTTCATAACCAAAGTTGATACCGTTGATTATTCAATTTGGCCAGGATGTACAAGTGATGGGATCATTTGATGGGTGGACCCGTGGAGAACAATTGTCACCAGAGAGCACAGGCACCTTCACCAAATTTTCTGCTACCATAAAGCTTCGACCAGGCCGGTAAGACATGTCATAATTTTTTGAGTAAAAGTAGTGACCCTTCTTTGTGGCATTTTGAAAACAAGGAACGCTGTCTGATTATGGGCTCTGAAGCACATATATGAGTGCATAGGTGACTTCTTCAAGTTGGGTATTTTGGAATGGAGATTGCATAGTGTCATCCTCGCATTCAACATGTTCTGGTTGGGAGTTGGTTGTTTTGCTTACAATGCCTTCCATGTTCAGTAATTTTTGGTGTATGCTCGGAGGTAGTGTGGAGATTTGAACAAAGAACATTCTATATGGGTTTTATTGAGGGTCAAACTCATATTGAGGTGCTAACATGAATTTGGCCCTCAATAAAACGGAAATATGTTCCTCTTCGTTCAAATTCAAACACTACCTCCAGGCATGCACCACAAGTGGAAAGAAATAATCATTGTTGTATGCAAAACACGAAAAGTCCCATTCCATTGAAGGATAACTGCAATATATTGCCCTAATTTTGTCAATCAGAGAGTCAGGGTTGTCAGATGTGACACGAGGGGGAGGGGAAAATTGTCTTGTAATAAACTGGTCGACCAATAAGTTTGACCAGATCGTCAATAAGGTCTACTGGACATTTTTAGCAGTTGAGTGGAAAAATTCCAGTCGACTTGATTAGTTGACTGGATAATTCAAAGTCTGGATGGTGAGAGGTGTAGACGTCCATGCAGCCACTAACATTTAAGGTAGATGGGTCTTAAATGGAAACTTTTCCGATTCACCCACTCCTAGGATATGAAACACGTGATTAGCACGAGATGGTTAGCAATTCCAAATCAAGGCCGTAGTCACTCATAATTTCAGAGCTCAAATGATATCTTATTCATTATCAAAGTGAAGATTCTCATGTTCAATAAGTGGTCATATAGGTCCCCCAATTGTGTTGACTATTGAGCCTAGTTATCACAATTTGAGCACATAGTCCAATCTCTTTTGAACACATGTCTTTTTGATATCCATTCTTGGAGCCTCCCTAACCACATACCGCTCAAATTTAGGTATGCGATAAAGACAAGTAACCGAATTGCGCATGTCTACCTTACTGGCAAAATCCTTGAAGGAGGATTATAGGATACATGACTTTCTTAAAAATATGTGCAATAGGGTACTAGAGAGTCAGGGTGTTTGTGCACGTAAGAATAAACTTTGACTTTGAGCTGAAATCCGGTCTTTTTGTGCAATTTGAAGGTACGAGGTCAAATTTTTGGTGGATGGAGAATGGCAAATATCACCCGACCTCCCAACAGTTGGTGAAGGCCTGACCATGAACAACCTACTAGTCGTTGAACGGTCTTAGGCTCCAACTGATTGCTTTGGTAAGGAAGTGTTGCAAGTTGAAATAAATAATTTCAACCAAGTTACTGAGGATTTTGTCCCACTCTACTTATATTGTGAAACAAGTGTGTTTTGCACTGACAATCAGTTCACCAGATGTCAAGATGATTATTATATCTTTGGTGCTTCTATGTCTTTTGTTAATATTGAAATGTTGACTTGATTGTTGAAAGCCAAGGGTACTATACTGTTGATAGTATTTAGTGGCATGTATGCTATTTGCTGAGGGTTACACTAAATTGCCTAAAGACATAGAACTGGCATGTCTGCTAATTGTCAACTTGACACTATGTGTCATATATGTAGCTTCATGATGTGATTAAGTATTTGCAATATGACATTTAGTGTAGCACATTGGAGTGCTCGAGATGATAGTTTCATGTTTTAGTGTGCAAAGGAAGATATTATTGAGAATATTAATGCTGAGTGTCATGTGATTTAACTAATGGTCAAACTGTGTAACCTTGGTGTAGGCCTCATGATAAGGTTAGTGACACTATTAGGCCGGTGACATTACATACCAAGTTGACAAGAAAATTACTTGATGTGATGTCCTTCAGTTGACACTACAAGTTGCAAGAAATTTATAGATGTGATTCTTTTTTCTTATGGCATTCATTTGTGGTGTACTTAACAGACCATGGGAGGATGATACATGAACCCCTCTCACTTTTAAGTGATGCATTAGGGCTTTGGCATTTTAGTTTTAAGCTTTATCCACAGGGTATCGCATAGTCATTTTCACCAGGTTATGAATTTGAAAGAATATACCCCCAACATCTACCATGAAATGAAATTGATTTTAAAGTCCAGGAAGCCAAAAAGCTTATGGGACTAGAAGTACATCAAGGTTGTGTTGAAATGGTTGATTCCTTGGACTAAGAGTGCAATGGCCTCAAGAAGGCGAATATTGATTGGATGGTCCAACTAGAAGAAATATTTTGGGGACTACACTAAATATGCCAATTAGTGAGGGTGGTACTAATTCAAGTCTCACACACAATCTACCCAAATCTCAAGTTACTGAGGGCTGAAGTTGCTATTGAGTGACACTAAATTCATGACTACTCTAAATTCTATGCTCAAATACCATATATCTCAAGAAAACTAGTGTGTGTTTGTGACTAGTGTGTGCCACATGCTTGTCAGTGAATATTACCAAGTGCCGGTGCTTTCATGCCAAGTGATGGTACTTTATGTAAATAATGCCAAGTGTTGAGATGAACAATGCTTCCTAGATCTTTAGGTGACACTAATTCATAGCGTAAGGAACTTAATATCATCTTCACTAATTTCCCACCCTCATTAAGTTCCTACTCACTAATTGGTATATATAGTGTGCCCAATACTACATTTTGAAGTAGGGAAGAAAATCTACCTCTAATGGACTTGTAGAGGGGGCACTTTGGCACAAAGCGTGCTTCATTTTCAACTATATTGTCAAAGCACAAATGGCACAATTCTTCGTTCAGTAGAGCTTGGGATAGTTGACCACCACTCGTATTCAATGATGTGAGATGTAGTAAGCCGCACTTTTATTTTACATTGGGTTGATGTCAATGGTTGCTTTAAGCCCATCAGAGCAATGCCCTTGAAATCAAGCATTGTTTAAGTACCTTAAGCAATGTCGATGCATATTCATAGTCGAGAAAACCCTTGAGGTGATGGTAATTTCATTTCTTTCCATTGACGTTCCTGCAAAAATTTTACAGGTTGGAGACCTGAGGCCAGGATCTGTGGATTAAAAAAGGGTAGGTATACATCTGTCGGATTCTCTCCCAGTTATTCTTCTCCTGCCTTCCATGATATATCTGTGATTACTTCGAGAGTTGCAAAAACCCGGCGCTCTTCAGGGACACAACTGCTGACTTCCATCTGTGAGATTCACATCCAAACGTTTTTCTTTCATCGATTTCTACCAGAGGCACCTAATAAGTTATGGGCTATACAATTTCGGGCTGAACGTGTTGTATATTTGAGGCCTCCAATTCCTGCTTGATTTTCAGTCCGGACCTTCCTGGAAGTGCGCGGGCCCAAGTTTTTCCCATTCAGATTCATGGCCTGGTCAAGTTATGCCCTCAAAGAAATGATAAATTTTCATATATACAGCACTTCGAAAGAGATGAGGCATCCATAACGATTACAATGAAAGGTGGAATCCCATAGTACAGTTTTAAAATATCAAGCTAGCATATAACTTTACCTGATGTCATTGGCCACCACAAGAAGCGATGGGGCTTACAGTTGGATAGATGAGCTTGATTTGTGTAGCGTTCTTTGTGTTTCAAACTTCAAAAACTCAGTTATAAAATTGGATGCAGCATAATCACAGGAAGAATAATATACAGCACACATGTCCTGTCTTTCTTTTTCTAGGGTTCCACACAGAAGTAACTTCAACGTATTACAATGTCTCTCAAGTTGCCAGGCTAAATAACCCACGAAAATCTAAATTGCAGAAACACGCATCGTCATTCTGCTCCCAAAAGATCCTCAACTACAAAGGGCAATCAGATGTTATGCGAAGTCTTCGGCAGGGATGTGCCATCTCTGTGAAAACCTGAAACTACATTCACGTGTCTTGTTTCCCAAAGATTCTCAAGCACATAATCTGAAGATCACTCTCAAACCTCGCAAAGTTGTAGGAACATGCCTGGGTTTTATTTCACGTTTAAGGGTCGATTATCAAGATTGTTAGGCTCTAGAAACTCAAGAAGGTAGAAAAATCCCCAAAATAACTTCAAGTATCGTTAGTCTAAAAACTTAGAAAGCTGGAGAATTTGTAAACTTTGGCTAGAGCTGTTTGGAAGAGAGGGAATTATCACATACAAGGGTACCTCTCATCCATCCATCATTAAACTTGACCTCCTATAGGATTGTGGCTGATTCATCTCAAATTACTTGGACTAGACTACTTTAGGGTCTTTGAAGCTAATTTCGGTGTCAAATCTTTGAATAGTAATAACGTCCAAATTGCATATTGTTTTAGGGCTCCTATGATGGATGGATGGATGGATGGATGGATGGGTAAATGGATGAGAGGTACCCTCATGCGCAATAATCCCCTCTCTCCAACTTTGTGGGTCTATGTAAATTCACTTATTGATAAACGTGAAAATACAGCAAACAATTCTGTAACCTATCAGTTTTCATCAAAAATCAATGTGACTTCAAAACTACATCAAAACCCCCATGCTAAATTAGAAGATCTTCGGTTGGATTGCCTTGGCCCTCAACCTTTAGAGGACTTATTTTTACTAGAGCCATTTCACCCATAACATATAAGTTCACCTAGACGTCATGAAGCTTCAGCCGAGTTAAGTTGGCTCTTCATGGATCCTCAACCACATGTCAAGCACCTATTAATCACGAGACACTGAAAAAACACGTGGGCTACATTCCATGTGAGGAAGCTAGTAGGTCATATCCTCAAGGATTAAGGTAGACAAACGGAAAACGGTGAATGACACACTACCGGTGCACTAGACTAGGAGTAGAATGATTATTGTGTGGACCCAAAACAGCTAATCGTAAAAGTGCTGGCCTAAAAAGGATGTAGTGATTGACTAGATAGGCCCCGCTTCACACCACTTGGGATCACTTTTGAGTACTATTGAGTTAACTGTTTTGTGTGCATTCGTATGCAAAGTAAGATATTTTGGATGGTCAAATTCAGAAGACTCGACTATACAAATAAAGGGTTTGACTCAAATTACGAAACAACTTGCATTCCTCATCATTTCCTCTACTCCTCCTATGAAAAATATTGCACACATTTCAAGTCACTCTTTCTAAACGAATCACCTTATGTTCACCAATTTCCGATTTTTCTACTTTATTGATTCACCGGGGACATTCATGTGGACGTGAGGATTAGGATCACAAGAGGCTGGTGGACGTCAACTGTAAGCATGTGGTATATTTTAGACTTGGTTACTCCATCCACCTACTCCACATGGAAGTTAACCCTAAGTATCAAACGCATATAAAAACAATTTTAGGTAGAGATACTCTGAACCTCAAATTGACGCAATTGACGACAATCGTACGTTTTGAAGCTCCAAACTGTGTGATTGCGGTACAAAGCGTTGGTTAAGATTAGAGTGTTGGTTTTGGGTACAAGCATTTTCAACCCTAAATGATCATAACGTCACACTTGATGTTTGTATATTTTTAAAATAGGTCGGTATGATTAGAGATTTGTTGAATTTGGGAGAACGTCATGCCGTGGTTTTATTTGTTGGAAGCATTTGATGACACCATGGTGTTTGTATACCCATTGAGAGCATGGTGACAACTTGAATTTTTAAGTTTTTTTGTTTTTGGGCACTGTGGATGTCAATTGACATTGAGGGAAGTACATGTGGATAGGTCCAAATAGAATCAAAATGGAAACAAAAAGTTATATGTACATATTTGTACATATATATAGCGTATATAGTGTATATAGTGTACATATATAGTTTGTCTATAAATATGTGCATCGTCTTATCCATCATTCAAGTTTGAATACTTGTAAAATGTGTTTTCTTTGGAATAAATCTCTTAAGGCGGTCCAAATTCAACATGTGCCCGGAGCAAGTGTTGGGAACCATAGTTAATGAACTTCAAAGTGAGTTTTTTTCTCCAATATAGGAAGGGGGCAGCAAGGCTAGACACCTTGCTCTTTCAGCTAGGGCCCCACCAATATTATCAAGGATACAATTGTAATCAATTATTAAAGCATTCTTACTTTATTTAAGGATTGATTTGACCTCATAATTAGCATGAGAGGCCTCAAACTAGTCTAAGGAGACCCCACCTAGGATGAACTAGCCACAAACTTATGGGGGTCAAGTTCCTACTAGACCTTCTTTTACTTCGATTATGGGGGGTGGGGTTATTATACGACCTATGTACATCATTTCTACAAGCCCTTATCAAATATTAATCTCATATAATTATGTGTCTATAAATGTAAGTTTGTATTCAATATGGTACTCACAAAAAGGAAGTTAACATACATAGTTAATAAATGTAACAACAATGACCAAATGTATGAGAATATTTTTGATAAGTACTTGAACCAAGTTCACATATTCGATCTTTGATTTCCAACACTGCACTAAATAGTCTTATTAGTGTGGGTGGAGAATAAGCGTTTGAGTGATTAGCGCAGGCCACTCTAATTTTTTAGTCAAGGTGGATCCATTGTGGGTCCAAGATCCTAGATCTTCCCCTAGTAAGTCTTTGCGAAGACTTCCGACCAACAACTTATATAAAATAAAATAGTCATCTTATTCCATAAGCAACACAAGATCAAATAATTACCCACAATAATTTTCTAGGAAAACAACTACTATGGCCCACAATAATTCTCTACTAGAAAATTAGTGTGGGTTGAAAATTAATCTGAGCTCTAGAAAAATTGTGGCCCACAATAATAGGATTTCTTAGTGTACTTCTATTTCTATTTAGAATTGTGCATCGATTCAATTGAGAGTGAATTGTGAAAAAATCATTTTGTTTTATAGGTTATTTGAAACTTGGCGAGGTTAATATGGCAACATCTAACTCAACAATGCAATTGGTTCTTTGGGTTAACTATACATGTTTAGAATCTCGTAGATTTCATTGATCATTGTTGCCTACTGTACCTTGAATAAAAGACTTGTCATTGAAACTCGATGATGCTTGATTATCCCTATCTCTAAAGATAGTAGACTATTCCACTTTTGTTCCTATAATACAATTAAATATGAGGCACATTTCATGTTGGAATGTCCCCTATATAATCCCATTAGAGATAAGTTTCCATCACTATTTGAGAGTGTAGTTCTAGGGAACCTCCAATCTTTCTTTTGATCAGACCATCAAGTGGACATTAGCCTCTATCTCATGGAGGTTGCTGCACTGCACCACTCTAAAAAATTAGTTGGTTTGAAACCATCCTGGTGTATTCTCAGTCCCATTAGCCTTTTTGACTTCCTTGACTTCTAAATTAATGTCATTTCAATTCATTGAAGACAAGCAGGTAATACTAACAAAATGACCCCCCTTACCCCCTTGAAGTCTATTTAACTTCTTTGTTGGAAATGAGAATAAAAAAAAAAAAACATTTGACACAATCATGGATGTTTTCAAAGTTTGACAATGTTGAGTGGCCACCCTGGATTTCCCGAACCTCAAAATCAACTTCAAACTTACCTCTTCCAAGTCGGCTCTTAACTTACCCTAAACCCACACAAGCAAATTTTATGTCATACTTCATCATTGATACTGTAGTATGTTATCAGTTTCCACACCCAAAAAAGGGTTTCTTCAGTGATGGTGCCACATGTCATGCAGTGGTTGGTTGGACCACACCAGATGTCGACATGGCATGAAAATTAATCCGATTTCCCACAAGCAAAGTGCCTAAATTGAAAAGGTGCTACGGTACATATACCCAAGTTGGGCATTAACATTCATAAGAACTACAAGTCGACTCTTACCCTAAATTGAAGGGCTGATCACTCCGACCACTTCTGGCACCATTTGTCAGCATCTCCATCTGTAATAGTGTGAAAAGCGATGGGCCATAATTCCCAACAATTTCACGGTTAGAACCGGACATAAAGTTTGGTGTGATTGGGGCATGAGGGGTTGATCACACCAGCCAGTTTAGAGACCATTCGTCGGCATCTCCGACTGCAATAATGTGAAAAGTGATTGGCCAACATCTATTTCTGAACATAATCCCCAACAATTTCACAGTTGGAACCGGATGGAAACTTTGTTGTGACTGGGGCGTGACCCCAACAATGCATATGTCATAATTCATCGATATTGTAGTATATTATCAGTTTCCACACAAAGACAATTATTTCCTTAGTGATGTGCCACGTGTCATGCAGTGGTTGGTTGGAACACACCAAAAGTTGATGTGGCATAGACTAGATTCAATTTTGGGCATGCAACGAGCCCGAACCGGAAAGGTGCTACGGAACATATACCCCTTGTACATCAACATCCATACGAGCTTTTTCCATTGGAAGTGGCTTCATAAGGAGTTATAAAGTTGAAACCCACCATTTTAATCCTAGGGTTTTGTGTATATATATATATATATATATATATATATATAGGCTTCACTTTACCCGACCGCTTATATCTGAAATTGAAGTAGTCAAGACTCAACTTTGTTAGCCCTTTTTTAAAGCTCTTGACACCTTTCTTTCGAGCTCGAGGGGGTCAAAATGCCCCAAGTTTGATGCACCTTAAGTTCATGTAATTGTTGGCGTATATGCCCCCGGCCAAGGCTTTTGAAGAGAGGCCATGCATAACATACTTGGTGGACAATGAGCGGTTTTGGTTGGAAATGAAAGAAAGAAACATAACATCGTACCTTAAAAGCCTCAAAAGCCAATGATAACGAGAATTTTTACCCACTCCCGTGAGCTTGTGTTTCAAGGCACATGAACCCAACGTTTTCTAAGCGAATTCGGTTATAAAGTTGTTATATATCAAGGTTTTAGTGTATAAATGTGCGTAAAGGAACATAATTTCGTGATGTAACATATCATCGTACTTTATTCATTGAAGTGGTTTCATATCTTCATGCTAAATTACAATTCTTGGAAACTTGTAAAGGAATGGAATACAATGACCACACCAATTAATTGAAAATTGAGAACTAACTAGACAAAGAGATATGTGAGCTATAATGACATTAGTTCTACACTCGATATTGCATTTGGTGTCACCAATTCTATTTGGCTTGCTCAATACTAATTGTGAATCGTCCGTGTAATGTCACAACTAAATGTGCACCTAACATTATTTGTCATTTTTTGGAAGAAAAAAAAGTTTGGGCATCATAGGTTTACAATATGACGATGATTGTCACTTACTAAGTGATTTTTCATCCGTATGTCAATCATTCGTGATGATATTTCATTATAGAATTGTTAAATGCAGAATATATCAAGCTTTGTTTCAATAATTGGCATGGATTTCATCCAAATTTCAAATCATCCATGACATTACTTGTATACTTATTCATTAGAAGTGTTGTTTAAAAAGTTACCACAATGACATAAAATGCCTCAAGACACTAAATACAATAATCAATGTAATGGAAACAATGTCCTATAGTATTGAAGGAGGGGGGGGGGGTCTAGGGCGAACAATACTATGATGACCATTCTAGGCCCTCTTACTCATCCTTGGAAATGTCAACCAAAGGGATGCAACATTGCTAATGTCGAGAAGGCTCACTTTCCCTTTGCCGGAACGGCTGGCTTTAAGCACATGAAAGCCTGCTCTAAGGAGCAAAAGTGCCATAATTACTTGTACACACCTAAAAACTGTAGAAACACATAATAAGGTATGTGGCTCCATTGTCACGGGCACTTCCAACTCCACATATAATATGGACCAATGCATCGAATAAGGAATTGTCTCATATGGTTAGCAATTGTAATAATCGTGCATGGTCAATTTCCAAGTTTCAAAATCAGAGTCCACATGCAAACATTACATAGGTCAAAGCGAAGATTCTTCTTTTTCTTTTTTTAAGTGATCCTATAGACCCACCCAATTATGTCAATTGTTTATGGTTTATATATTCTAAACACATACAATTCCAAACTCATCGTGGTGCGTGTCCTTTTTGTATCCGTTTTGAAGTATAAACTTGCCATGCACCACTCAAATATAGGTGGTCGATTGAGAGAGGTGGCCACATAAGGACCAAGTACCTTACTAAGTAAAATATGTGGGCGGTTGTGGGACTTATGTGGTCACTCCTCCTAATTGGGCACTAGACATAT
Source organism: Polytrichum commune (assembly GCA_950295325.1). Lineage (NCBI taxonomy): Eukaryota > Viridiplantae > Streptophyta > Polytrichopsida > Polytrichales > Polytrichaceae > Polytrichum > Polytrichum commune. The sequence goes on from OX485804.1 coordinate 46,007,629, forward strand.
GGAAGAGCTTGTCATTTACACTGGCCACTGCATTTGAGACATGTATCCCAATGAAATAGATCACACTCTTTAGTTATTGACACCAGTCAAGGTCCACAATTGGCATGGCCTCACTTTGGATTCCCGCTATGCACCACTCCCCCCAACCAATGCATATAGCGCACACCATCCCCTTTTGGCACTCCAAGACACTTACATAACACCCCCTCATGACACCCCCTCATGACACCCATCTAGCACCTCACACCTGACATACATAAGGCATTCACCCACCAACTTACAAGCACAATTCTATCTCAATACCCACATGTAGCAAAGTGGCTCAACAATCCACTAGTCCACACCTCCATTTCCAACTACTTTTGGTCAGCACCCCAATGCACATGTGCACAAATCACACAAACTCCTAAACTCGTGACATGTCTAATACATGGGAAATCAAAGAATACACACCATATGGCCCACCAAATTCCTCTCCCCCCCCTTTTGCCGTGCCTTTTGCAACCTTTGCCCACTATAAGAGACCGACACATGTCTCCACCTCCTCTCCACATGCACCAACCCCACCCTCAACAATATATGAACGATTAGACACAACAAAGTGGTATGGCAAATACATAAGCTACTCCCACTCCACAACTTGAGACGCAATATTAATGACGTAAGCACCCATCTCAGAGCCCCCCCCCCCCCCACACACACACACACACACATGGCTATACCCTTGCATTTGCACCACAAGGCCATGCCAATGTCTCACTAGACTCGTACCTAACATCATGATCATCACCACCACCTCCCAAGATAAAACCACACACTATACCACCCAAAATTTGAGCCAAAGATTCATTGAAGTTACCTTTCTGCCAAGATCACGACCCCATCATTGTAATCCAAAAGGGGGGGGGGGGGGGGAGACTCAAATACCAAACACTAGTGTACACTTTAGAAGACAACAAATGACACATCACACTCATTATCCTCACAACATGCATCCGAGGAGGCATACACACAAAACAATATCACCAAGCCTATTTGAATAATGCTACATCCCCTAATGCTCATCCATGCATCCATGAATTAAATTAACTTAATGGCCATCAAATATCTCACCCTACTCATGATGAATTTCCAAAATGTTAGTTCAAATTGATTTCATTTCTTATATTTAGTAGGTCTTGATATGCAATGATCAAATTGCAACCCCACATTGCTGCTCAATTTAAGAACACGTGGTCCGTTTAACTTTTGACATGGGTCCTGTTCACCAACTACTTAAAGTCGAGGTTCCAAGGATTTTGCATTCCCACTCCATACATGACCTTATTGAATTTCACCGAACTTTTGAAGATTAGTATGTGAAGAAAACACTTGGACGTCTTGCATTCCATTTGACGTTGCCTTCTCCTTTGCCTCATCATGAAGAGGACATTGCATCACTAGGTCAATTTTCGCCACCACTAGCCCCATCTCATGTGACATGGTACCTCCCCTAGGAAGTGTCACATCTACTAGAAAATTGTTGCCAAGAAGTTGTTAATGTAATAGGGCATAATAGTCTCCATCTATCCCTATACGTTTAACAACATGTTCAAATATAGAGGAATACAATATGTTGTTAAACCTAGCACCACCGTTCAATGGGCAGAGGGTTGTTTATTGCTAAGGACACTACAATTCCACCCAGTGGATATGAGGTTTTATTTCCTTATTGTCCCATTGCATTCTTTCATATATTGGCATGTATAATTTAGTTATCTTTAGAATAAAAACATGGGGGCCTATAAGTTTATCTATTCGAAGTTTACACAAAACAAGGCGACCCCAAGCAACTTCCTATGGAGATCATGAATATTTGGGTACATGGGAGGTTATAATCATTTGTCAAGAATGGAAGCATAATTCCAAATGTTAGGTGGGAGGCAAACCATGATGATTACCTTGGGTTACATAGTTGTCTCACTAGAGCGCAAAAATTCTACCAGTGGTAATTGAGCTTGCATAAATTGCAACATGCCATACATGGATTGCATGGTGATTCAAGATTGAGATAAGTAATTTGGAAGAACATTGCTAGAAGGAACTCAAGAGAAAGACCAATCTTTTAGAAAGTCATTTCAATTTGATTGGGAATAATCAAAGAGAATGAAATCAACGAAGAGTTACTAACCTTAATAGGATGAAAATCCTTTGGATGGTCACATTCATAAAGTCTATTGATGAAGCCAAAAGAGCTTAAAAACACTATGAGAGGCATATCATTAGGTAATAGGAGTCTTCAAGTAGGACATAATCACGCATGATTGAAAAAAGCACAAATGAACTTTAACATGAATAATAACAAGTAATTGACAAGTTCAAATGGAGACTAAGAGGGAAGAAGATGAGATTGTTATAGTATTCCTTCAACCAATGTACCATTAATCCTTATAGACACTCGAACAACCTTGAGATTTAGTAACATGGGTTTTTTTTGGTTTTAATTTATAGCAAAAAAACCTAACTACACATAATACTTGATTGATATATAGCATGCTTGGAGTTAAGAAAATACACGTGTTATGATGAGTTTTACATACAATGTGCTCAAAATACAAACACAAATCTCAGTTTTATAATCTAACACAATTGAAAAGGCACATGTGATCACTCAAAGGAAACGATGATCTTCACTTTTACCTCTTATTATGTTTGCATCACAACTATGATTATGGAACTTGGAATGACAACCTTCGTGACCCACAATTACTAACCATTATGAAACAAGATATGATATAATCCAACGATCAAAATTGCACGTGGAGTTGGAAGTGCTCAACATAACATTCTTTAGCTACCTAGGTCTACTCAGTGGGGCGAAAACCGGGGGGGGGGGGTACCGCACCTACTCCCGAATATTTGACTATTGAAACAAAATGAGAATGGTTTTGATGGGTGTCACTGCCCATTATTACCATTGCAACATATACACCATTTTATTAGGATATAGTAGCCAATACACGGACCCTCCATCCATAGTCTAGCTAGAGCATTACACTCCCAATATACGCTATCAAGGTTGGAGTTGTTAACACCATGCCCACACTGGAACCAACGACTAATCTGCACTAGCAAGAGAGTTTCCATCTTGATAGGAGATCTTGTCTTGTATGCATTGGCGAAATTACAATACGTTACATCCAGTGAGGTTACTATGAGTAGGACAACAAAATTGTACTAGTGGCAGTAGATTTTGGAAAGAGGTGCAATCTCCCTATCAAGAGGGATTCCTCCTACTGCCTAGGACCAATGATTGGCCCAAGTGTGGGCATGGTATAATTGCAACCAAACTTATTACTGGGAGGTACCAAGAGCTTACTAATCTTGGGTAACATGAGAGGTTTCATGAAGATATTGTGACCCAGGGAGGGCTGCCTCGTTTAGCAAGCAAACAATAGATCCCCTGAATAATGTTATGACAAAGGAGCCACACATTGTAGAAAAAAACAAATAACGCTCGGGGGGTTCACTGGCGAAAATTGTAGAACAACGTGCAATAAAAAATAGGGTCCAATATATTCATTGTAGATAAATTTTATAAAAAATGTACATGTAAAATAGGGGATTTTAAAATAATGAAACATGTTTATATGTAAAATACCATCACATATAATATTTTCAGGCTTTTTACATGTAAAATACCATCACCTTATAATCTTTTCTGCAAGGTAAATAACCCCCCCAATAAATAGGTCCCGAACGCACGTGTATGCAAAATATAAGAGGGAGTGAACCCCCCAAGAAATAACGATGAGAATAAGTTGATTCGGCCATAATGAGTAGCTTGAAATATGTGCAAAACTTCTTTAGAGATGGAGTAGAGGAAACGATGAGAAATGCAAGTTGTTTCATAATCTTATTCCTTGTAAACATATACTTATGTTTTTTCAAAGAGGCAAGTAAGTCAAACCCCTCATTCGTATAGTAGAGTCATCAAAATACCCTACTCTGCATACAAATGCACACAAAACGGTTAACACAATGACACCCAAAAGCGATCCCATGTGGTGTGAAACAGGACCCTATCCAGTCAATCACTGCATCCTTTTCAGGCCACCACTTTTACAATTAACCATTTTGGGTCCACATAAAAACCATTCCACTCTTAGTTTAGTGCACCAGCAGTGATATTTCACCATGTTCCGTATTTCTACCTTATCTTAGGTTAGTTATCGTGGTCTATCCATGGCCTCCAATGAGTTGGCCCCCTCCGAGGGTTGACACGAATGTTTCGAAGAGTATCAAAATGCTTTGGGACTCACTCATACACATGCGCGGTGACATCTAGGAAGCGGAGGCAATATATTAGTGTGTCCTCGGGCACCGTTCCGCCAAATCACCCATTGAAACTTATGCAATATTATAAGCTTACAACATGGTGGGGTGGGGCTTACCGATTAGGCCTGGATAAGAACAGGGATGCGTTAGTAATTTGAAGATAGAGTCCCCGGCCCCATGACCGCTTTGGAAATTTTAAACTATGAATCTCACCTACCTTGTGGCATGCATGTGATTGAACAATCAATCGGGACCAATACCAACACGAAGAAGGCTCATGCTCCGATCACACCGGCCGTTTTTGGCACCATCCGTCGGCATCTCTGGTCATAATGGTGTGAAAAGTAGAACATTTATTACTCAACATAATCTCCAGCAATTTTACCGTTAGAACCGGACATAAAGTTTGGTGTGAAACTTTATGTGTATAGTATAGTATAGGCGACCATAACCGATCACTTTAGAGATTTTGTGCCCGATCTACGGAAGCACGAGGCGGTGCAAATTGTCCCCACATAAGCAGATAGATAGAAATCAGGAGGGTTGTAAAAATTTTGGTGATTTCATTCCTTCAATTGAAATTACTGTGAAAATCTGAAGTCAAAAGTTGGCCCGAACATGTTAACCAATATCTAGAGTCAACCATAACCGTTCATTATGTGAGGAGCTTTGGTGCTCACTGCTATTTGGTGCTGGCATGATCGAAGTTTCTAATGGGGTGTTCATTGAAAATGGGTGGTTTGACTCTAGCCACCTAGGTTTAGTAGTTTGGGTGACAGTTGGTTGCGATGAACGGGGAGAACCGGCCCCTGGTTACATAAGAATTGGTTGAGTTTGAGAAATACACCCTGACATCCATAGTATCACCTTTCTTAATTTCACACCCTCTCTTATATCCCAAAACCCTAGGGAACGGATGTTCTCAGTAGAGATTTCCCTCCTTCTTGTCACATTTCCCTCCCATATATCATTGATTCGGACATTAAAGTAATCCACCAAAGAGTCCAAACCACACACTTGCATGCATCACGATGCCACCATTGTCATTATTGTCATTATTGTATTATCGACTCTATGCTATTCCATAGTGTCACATGCTTACACTAATTCTCTTTTACATACATCCATGTTAACACTACAAACCTCCTTAATATCACGTGCACTTCGGTTGCCACATGCATGATGTTAGGGAGGTTAGAATGTAAACAGTTGAAGTTCAAGACTAAGGGGCAGTTTGCACTATGGACCAAGAGCCATGACCAAGAAAATTAAATCATTTTCATGGTCACAACTCTTGGCCAAGAGCCGTGACCATGAAAAATAAAAAATGGATTTTTGAGTGGCTTGGTCACTCTTGTAGTGTAAAGTGGATTTGGACCGGGACAACTTTGGGCTGATTTTTTAAATTTCTATCCCAACGATCTACAATAACGTCAAAAAAATTCGGGAAAAAAAATATTAAAAAAATAAATTCGGCCAATGGCTGATTTTCAGCCTCACGGCTCCCTTGATTTCCGTTGAGTCGAGCATTTTGCCTCACCTCAACGGAAAACCCGTTGGACCATGGCACATTATCCAAGTGGCAGATTTTAGTAGTTTTTGGGGACCTCAAAGTTAGTGGTCATTCTCCTTTTTTCAAGGTAGTGTAAAGCCAAATGGGACCAAGAGCACTTTACTCTCCAATCACAGATTTTAGAATTTCATGGTCATGGCTCTTGGTCCATAGTGTAAACCGCCCCTAACCGGTCGGTTTAGAGGAATCTATATTGAATTAGCTTCAAATTCATGAAGAATAACAGAACGGTCACAAACATGTAACTGGTTGGGCTTGGAAACACTAGGATATCAACCAAGTTGGGGCATAATTGGTTGAGGTCCTAGGGTTTCCAAGTCCAACCAGTTACCTATTGACATCTGTCGGTTTTCTCTACTAGTTTGGAGTACATTCCATAGATTCCTCTGAAATGATGGGTAATTTGCCTTTGAAGTCTTGGAACTTCAACCGGTTATTTCTCAAACACCGGTTATCTCATTGGTAACAATGTCGGTTTTCCCTATCCATTGCTTATCCCCAGACACTTGTGGGTTGAGAACTGAGACACTATTTTAAGCTGGTTGGTAGGTAGAAAGGTGCCTTGGTGTGGCCCGTCATCGCCCGTCACATTGGCATCTCCTGCAACGCAGTCAATATTCCAGGAAGGTTGTATGCTGCCGACCTGTCCTTGCTTCGCTGGCTCTGGTTCTGCCACGTGTACAATATCTATATATAGAGTTGTTTGTTTTGTTATCAAAGCCGGCCCATAACATTCTAATAATAATAAGCTACAACAACTGTAGTCTTATTGGAGCTTGCTGGGGTATGACTGCAGCTTTTTGTGTTATTTTGGGTTTTGGGTGTATTAGGGTTGGTTCACGCTAGAGTCCAAGACCAAAGAAATTCCAAGTTCGAGCAAATCCATTTGGTCGAGAGTTAAAAAATTGGACCCAAGACATTTACAATAGGATCCGAGTGTAAAGTATGAAGCGGCGTTGTTTTGGCAGCATTTTTTCCTATTGAATTGTTGCCGGTCCCTTTCTCAAGAAAACACTCTACCTAAAATTTGACACACCGAATTTTGAGCTTGGGTCCAATTTTAAGACCAGTGGATGGGGAGAACTGACTGCTAGTTATAGATGAACGAGTTAAGTTTGAGGAATAACTAGTTGAAGTTAAAGACTTTAGGAAATTTACTTATCGTTTTAGAGGAATCTATAGAATATAACCCAATTTAATGAAGAAAAAACCGAAAGATGTCAACATGTAACCGATTGGACTTGGAAAGACTAGGATATTGGCCGATTATGCCCACAAATCTCTCCATGCATTGTTTCGGACCAAAACTAAGGTACTTGCATGGTTGTTTTGGACCTCAAGTTTCTTACACCCAGGCCCAAATGTGAACCCACTTTTAAATGTACAATAACAATAGATGATACCTCCTACAACCACACAACATATTTACATAGAAGCATAGCACTCATTTTATCCAAGTATAAACAATGAGAATTGTTCTAACCATATATGGATTTGGTATCAGAAATAGTGTCGAAGCTCGGAATGTGTTGGTTTAAAATGAGATGTACAATAAACAATTATAGAGTTGTGTAATTCCAAATTGTAAGTGACATTAAATATCATATTTATATTAGTGTAGTAAGGTGAAATAGGACGCCCTTTGTGGTACACTAAACAATCCTACTATTGTCGGCCATAACAACTTTCTAGAGCCCCCGCTAATTCTCATAATGAGACTTAATGTGGGTCACCTTGTTAATCAACCCCCTTTCAACCCCACACTAAAAAAAAAATCCTAGAAAATTAATGTGGGTGATTATTATACTTTCCTCTTGTAACTAATATTCAAATATTAGTTAGTGTTGGTCGAAAGTCTTCATGAAGACTAAGGAAAAAACCTAGGATCTTGGACCTATGCTATTTCCAGCATGACTAGAGAATTAGTGTGGCCCATGCTAATTTTCCACCCATACTAATAGGACAATTTAGTGGAGTTTTGATGGATGAGAGTTGATATGCAATAATACCCTTTGACCTCCGGCCCACATGGCTCCTTGGTCAAACCATGGGTTGCATCGGTCTACGCTCCCGTCACGCTTTATGCTCTCCATCAGGGCTGTTTTTTCACAAAGTTTTTAGCCGTCCACGTCCCAAAACCTCGAATTGAAAGGCAAAAAAAATTGCAACCCGTCCCAAAACCGGCAATTTCAAAACCAACCCGTCCATGGAAAGGTTGAAGAAAAAACAACCCGTCCCAAAACCGGTAATTTCTAAACCAACCCGTCCATGAAAAGGTTAAAGGGAAAAACAAATCGATCAAGATAACCTGAAAGATGTCGGCATGTGATTGGTGCACTTGCCACTTGGAAACAATAGTATCTTACTATCTTCGTTCATTTCTGCTTTTTCTATTATAATTACCAATTTGCCCGCCTGCCACTGCCCCATCTTGTCTGTTTGTCCACAGACTAGTTCAGAGAAACTGAACTAGGCTCAGTCACTCAGACGCAGTCACTCAAACTCAACCGGTTCATTTGAAACTAACTCAAATTCAAGAAGTTGGAGAGTGCCGCTGGAACAATCTCCTCCTGCAATCTTGAACTTCAACAGGTGTTTTCTCAAACTCAACCGGTTCATTTGAAACTAACTCGAATTCAAGAAGTTGAAGAGTGCCGCTGGAACAATCTTCTCCTACAATCTTGAACTTCAACAAGTGTTTTCTCAAACTCAACCGGTTCATTTGACGACTGCAATCAAGTTATCTCCCACCGGTCTCTCAGTTTCTTTAGCTTTCAGTTGCATATGTTCGATTCATTAGCATCCTAAATCTTGAGAGTCTTATTCCTCTCTTTTGTTGTGGGTTGAGTGCAGATTCGAGGGCTGTGCACTGAAGGCTTCAATCAAGCACTTCAAGATTGATAGTTTGATTGGGTATTAGTGGTTTGATTGCATTAGGGCATCGCCAGTGGATCTAGAAATTTGGAGGGAGTGTGGGAGGATCTTTCCATTTTTAAGCAAGATTTGGTGCACTCCCTCTAAATTTTGAAAATGTGGTGTTTTCAATGAGGGATTTCACCTACGTCAAATTTTTACAATTCTTTTTTCTTGATAAATATCTCACATTTATTTAGGTGTGCTTCTAATGATGGTAATTTCAGTTTCTAATTTTAGGTCTGTCAAAAGATAGGTTTTGGTTTGCAGTGAGCTTTACCTAGATCCACTGGCGATGCCCTTATGCTTATATTCACATGTCATATATGACATAACGTAATTGATATTTGAACCATTTTTTTTAATTTAAAAAATGTTTTTTAGAACCCGTCCAAATTGAATTTCACACGTCCCAAAACCGGTTCATTTTCTAAGAACCCGTCCACTGAAAATGTTTTTTTTATGAACATGTCCCTAGACATGTTAGGGACCTTGTGAAAAAACACCCCTGCTCTCCATCCCTTGTTTGCACGCCACTATTTGCACATTATTTAACTTATTGTATCTTACCACACGAGGATATCATTTTGGTGAATTCTACATGTACACTACAATGTGTGAGTTGGTAGCTAGGGTAGGGATATAATGTGGATGGAAGGTATTGGAGCTTTTTAGGGGGACATCATTTTTGTACATAATGAAGAGTACATGAAGGTGTAACTGCATTTAGGTCGCGATCTCACTCATGGTTAAGGAATAATTCGGTTATAGCTAACTAGAATTTGAGACCATTACTAGACTTAGGTATAATTAGCAATAGCTAAGCATCACATAGCTAACTTTGTGTGTGTGTGTGTTTTATAGAGATCTTTAACTAACTGTCCATGACGAGACAACTCAACTAGGATTGTGGGGCCTATGATTGTCATAGATTGGGCTCGACACTTGTAAATGGGGTCATGTCCTGATGACCTCCCGTATCCAATGGGAAGTGTGTTCTAGGCCTCCCAATCCTAGTAATTCAAGAAGTCGAACTTATTAAGTAGGGCTAGTTAAGTGAAGATTTGAATTAGATGACCTTTATTAGATGACTGAAGTGTGGTTTTGAACCCAAGGCCTTAACCTAGTTCCCATGGGGATTCCGAGGTTAGGCCGCCTAAGGCCGGGAATAGTACTCGGATGGGTGACCTTCCAAGAACTTGATTTCCAATGCACATGTCACCTATAATCCACCCAATCATAGCGGGGGTATCCGATTGAACTGGATATTTTCAACCAACCATGTGGGAACATGTCTCCCCCAAGGTGTCGGTCAGCTTGTCTACGCCCGTTCAAGCTGTTCACCTTCAACAGGAGGCAACAGTTGTCGGGGGGCCCCTCTAATTCTTGTGATGGTCGTTTTGGGTTCACGTATAGATCGAGACGGCCTCGAAAACGAAGCGACGCCAATATTTACGCGGGTGACAACACGGGGGTCGTCATTCTTTATTCGACGACCGACTAGTAAAGTTACGAGTTGAGTTGATTGGCCTTTAAAAGAGTACTAATGAAACTGTAGGTGTGCGGAAATATCTCCCCTAGTGGCACTCCCATTGGTTATTAAGGTTACGGTGAACCGATGGTGCTCAAAGGAGGAGGGACATGTGGTATTATTAGTGGACCACCTTACCAAACCCACGGTTTGGCCCTCGGAATCGTCGCCAAAGGCGCATGTGGACTTAACTATCTCGGAACTCCACTCGGGACCTTCATGGTGATGTCGTCCTTCCTTTACCCCCCCCCCCCCCCCCCACCCCGGCCTCTAACTTATCCTCCGAGCCGGAAGCCGCCAACAAAACTTGTGTGCGGAGTAGCCCTAAAAGCTAATAGCATGAGCTCATCTCATAAGGTGAGGTCCGCCGAACGGGAAGGCCCTTTTGGCACATGAAGGGTGTTTGGGCCTTGTGAAGATCTAGAAAGATGCGACCGTATGCTTGTGTTTCTCGGTCCCGGTCACCGAGGTGGGAAGCCGTGAAAGGTAGCATAAAATAAGAGAGATAGAAGAGAGGGTGAGGTCCCAACGAGCGCGCGAGAGTACAACAACTACTACCCACTTGATTCCTCACACCCGATCGGCAAGTGTGTCCACTTCCCATGTATGTACTTAGTTGTGAGCGATCGATTGGTGTGGTGGAAAAGCCACCAATGGCACTAACCCTCATTGCGGATATCCCTTATAATATGACACCGAACAAGGGAAAGACAACGCCTAAACTTAGAATTTGTGTGTCGAGCGTGGAAAGGTCAGACCGACATGACGTCCTGTTCACCGGGGATGCTGTTGGTATTAGCACAGACTCTCGAGGAGAATGAACTTCGAATCTTGCCACAGCTGTATGTGCATATGAGTAGGTGGGTGGGTGTATATGGGCTGGCTACATGTCCATGCACTTGAATGTCACTTGAGAAGAAGTGACATTAAGGACATGCACTTGAGAATCATCGCAAATGGACACGCTACACTCCGTAACATGCATCAACCTCTTTAGTGTCACTTCTTCTCTTATATATGTATCCCAAAACTCTAGGGAACGAACGTTCTAAATTTAACACATGTTTAAGTAAGATTGGACTAAGTTCAAGTCCAGAATTACACACACTTAGCACTGACTTTCGAGGAAAATGAATTGTGTATATTGCCACAACTGTATGTATATGAGTAGGTGGGTGTATATGGGTTGGCTACATGTCCATGCACTTGAATGTCACTCGAGAAGAAGTGACATTAAGGACATGCACTTGAGAATCACCGCAAATGTACACGTTACACTCCGTAACATGCATCAACCTCTTTAGTGTCACTTCTTCTCTTATATATGTATCCCAAAACTCTAGGGAACGAACGTTCTGAATTTAACACATGTTTAAGTAAGATTGGACTAAGTTCAAGTCCAGAATTACACACACTTAGCACATATTCGCGAGGAAAATGAATTGTGTATCTTGCCACAACTGTATGTATATGAGTAGGTGGGTGTATATGGGTTGGCTACATGTCCATGCACGTGAGAATCATCGCAAATGTACATGATAAACTCTGTAACATCAACCTCTTTAATGTCACTCCTTCTCTTATATCCCAAAACTCTAGGGAACGGATGTTCTCAATTTAACACATATCTAAGTAAAATTGGACTAAGTCCAAGCCCTGAATTATGACATTCTAAACTCTATCATAGGATCAACAACACATGCATTTCTAATCACCACATGCCGTTGGTGACAACGGCACATGCAATCACTTAGCACATACTCTCAAGGAGAATGAACTTCGAATCTTGCCACAACTGTATGTATATGAGTAGGCGGGTGTATATGGGCCGGCTACATGTCCATGCACTTGAGAATCATCGCAAATGTACACACTAAACTCCGTAACATCAACCTCCTTAATGTCACTTCTTCTCTTATATCCCAAAACCATAGGGAATGGATGTTCTTAATTTAACACATATTTAAGTAAAATTGGACTAAGTTCAAGTTCATAATTATAACATGTTGAACTCTATCATAGGATCAACAACACATGCATTTCTAATCACCATAACTGAATTAGGAGAAGTTCAATTTTCACACTATTTTTTGCATATGTTTCATCATAGATTTGCTAATGCAACACAAGTTTTGTTGTGTAAATCTAATTGGTAGAAGTTGTAGACCATGATAAACAAACCAAATAACGTCCCCATGCCTTAGGGCTAATCGTTGGTCGAAGGCAATAGGAGGAGTCCCTCTTCATAGGGAGAGTGCATCTTTTCCCAAAATTCACAGCTATCATTAAGGATTTTTTGTCCTACTCATAATAATCTCAATGGATGCGACGTACTACAATTTTGCAAGTGCAATACAAGACAAGAACTCCTATCAAGATGGAAACAATCCCACCATTGTGGGCCAGTAGTTGGTCGTAGTGTGGGCATATCATTGAACGGTGAGCAATTTGAGCCACCTCAATTGTTGTCCTTACTTCTTTATGATTACCCGGTTATTCATTGAAACATTTCGGTCATTTCATGTATTGTTAATTAGCTTAGAATTTGGTTAGATATGGTTCAGTTCATTTCCTAGAGTTTTCATTTTGACCAAGTAATTTGGGAGAACAAACCAATTCATCTTTAACTAGTAGCCGGCTCTCCCCATTCATTGAGTTCATTGCTTAGGGCCACTTTACACTAGAGCTTGAGGGTTCTTGACGCATAAAATACAAATTATGTGAACGGTCGAGAAGTCGGAGACTGTCCAAGTTCATTTTACACTACATTGATTATCCCAATTAGTGAGGCATGGCTAATGGTGAGTGCAAGAAATTTGTGAAGGTGATATTTAATTTATGTACACTATGAAATTAGTGCCACCAATAGATCTAGGAAGCATTATTCATCCCAACACTATTCACTGAAAATGCTACTCATAGCAATATTATTCATTAAAAGTATTAGCACTTGGCACTACATCCTAACCTCCGTAATGTCATCGTTTGTAATGTTACTTCCAAAACCCTAGGGAATGGATGTGCTTACTCTAAATCTCCTTCCTTGTTGTCACATTTCGCTCCCATATATCATGGAGTTTGACATCAAAATAATCCACCAAGAGATTCAATCCCCACGCTCACATGCATCATGATGTCATCATTGTCATTTTTGTCATTATTGCAATGTTGAGTTTGTGTTAATCCATAATGTCCACATGCTGCACTAATTTTCTATTATCAGACATCCAAGTTAACACTATAGACCTCCCCAATATCACGTGCACTTTGATTGTCATAGGTATGATTTTAAGGAGGTTAGAGTGTATCCATTGACAAACATGTGTTTCCGTTAAAATTGTTTTTATCACTCTACAAATATTGTAGTTAAGGTTTTGCTATCACTTAGAACTAACCCAAGGAAATCAAATGAGGGTACTAGGTCTCATGGAAGATTGAGCTAGTGTCTATAAGGATATGTCACTTTGGGTTGAGGAGTCTAATATCAATCTATTGTTTATCCTCCTTCATTCCTTCTTAGTTAGGCTTGATTTACACACTTATAGTTCATTGATGCCTTATTTGTTGTGTGTGATTCCATCCTATGTGTGTGGACTCCTATCACCCTAATTTCCACTTTATATGTCAATCACGAAGCTCAAAAGCTTGCAAGTAGTCAATTGCTCACAGTCAAGACAATGTCCAGGGTAATGTCTTTGAATGATTGCATAGTCAAAATTACCAAGAATCACGCTTGCGATAATCTCAAAATTAAATTCTCAGTTATCAACTTACATTCATCATCCCAGTCTTTGCAATCTATAGTCACCACCTTCGTCTTCCTCTAGACCTGACAACTTGTCTCAAGAATCACTCACATGGCGTTAATATAGTGATAATGCATAACAAGATAGGATATCTCCATTTCAATACCATTTAGTTTATTTCAATTAATTAAATAATCTACATTGAGTATAAACTCACTTCAGTGAAGTAAAGTAATTTTCTCACAAGGTAATGTCATTGGCAACCTATAGCATGCCCCAAAGTATTGTCACCACTACATGTAGACTCATTGTCATTTCTAACAAGGTGCAGTAGATCTAATAGGCTATGTTCTAATCATAATACTTACCCTATGGCAATGCCTCTCATTGTGTAGTCCTCTCTCAAACTAAGTCTTGGGTATAACCTTTCAACTTCCATTACTAATGACTATGCCATTTCAAGCTCTCGGTCTCCTTGATTCCACTCATGCTATTTGCCTTCCTCACTTTTCGTGAGAATTGTCCCCTCTAGACCTCTTATTGGTCTCGCCATTTCTTAGTCTTCATAGAACTATCACCTTCTCTTGATTTATGCTAACTCTTAATCCTAGACTTCTCAAACAACTTCCTATGATGCTCAAAGGCTATTGCCCAAGGATTACGCTCTTCAAGTTTGACCATAGCTCTCACAATCCTTAGACACTCATTTGTTCAATTTGTTTATAAATCTCTACCAAACTATTACACTCTCAAGGTTCTCCCTCAATCAAATCCTTAAGGAGCCTTGTGTCTCAACATACATTGGTTCTTTAATCTTCCACTCAATATCTCTCTATAATCACCTATCGTCATAGGCTTACTCGTTTATTCTCAACCTTAATTACACCCTCCATGTTACTTTCAATTTGATTACTTATGGGCTATCATCCTCATGATTTTTCTTTTAGTCCTACGCTCTTTCTCAGCAATCCTCGTCTCGCAAGGCTATTGCCAAGAACTCACTCATCACCATTAACCATGACTTTGATAGTCTTCAAGCATTTCGCTCACAATTTCCACACAGAGAAAAGAAGAAACGCTGACAATGTGATCAGCGTGATTGGAATGCCCATTCGACCCACCCTTGGTATTTATACCCTCAAGGCATAATACCAGTGGTGCAGGACTACTAACCCCTCTCGGGGTGGGCACCAATTTCCACACACTACTTACTCGTAACGACGCACACAACCATCACTCACATACATTCAACATTTGCATTTACTTCAAACCACAAAGTTTAACAATCAAATTTTCATTGCTAGTACCACACAATACTTAATCACAATATCATGATTAAATTAGTTCAAAAATCCGACTCACTCAGTTCTATGGGTCTAATGCCCTATCCTCAAGTTATCCACTTGGGATGCAACCTAACATATATTCACTCAAACTCAATCGTTGAGCTCAGTGATACAAAAGTCCATTGCTTCTACACTGAGAGTATGCAAGATAACACATGAAAATAGCTTCTCTTTTCCATGGCTGACCTCCTTATTGAGCCGAGAGGAGAGGAAGGTGGTTGAGGCCACTAACTGTCTTGAAGCGGCAATAGCCTCCTAACCCCACTATGGATGACAATCTAACTACCCTTTGTTGGATGAAAGGCATAAAGCTTTGAAATTTGCCCAATTTTGGCTATAGCCAAAGAATGTGGTTGATAAACACCTTAGAACATGCACTAATTTTCTTGAAATCTATGGTAAATGAGCATGTATTCATGAATTTAGTGTCACTCAGTAAAACATTTAGCCCTCAATACCTATGAGATTTTGGACTAACACATATATTTGAGCATATATTGCTTTAAATTTTGTATTGAACAATAACCACTTAATATGCCTTTCATGATTGTGTAAGGTATGTGCCCACCCTATTGTGGGCACCTCCAACCTCACATAATGTTTTTGCCATTGAATCGTATTGAGAATCGTCTCATCCATTTAGCAATTGTGAATCAAAGAGTGTCATTTCAATTGTCAATTCCAAAGTTGGGATGCAAATGTTGTAAGAGGTCAACATGAACATTCTCTTTCTATTTAAATGGCCTCCCAATTGTGTTAACCACCGTACATATAATAAATTAATCTTTGGGGTGTATTGGAAACACATCATGATATTATTTAGTAGTCACTACATGCTCGGTGGGGCTGGTCGTAAGTTAGATATTAATCGGAATTAAACCATGCTTCCTCTCTCTTACCAACATATTTAGTTTGATAAACTCAGGCGAAGCATTGTCATTGATATTACTAGGATGGAACAATGTTACCCTTTATTGATCCAAGTGGCCAAAGTACATCAGGGTGGACTATGGGCACACTTCCATATGTTGGCAAAGTCTGGAAAAATCACCGGACAACAATTTGGACCCCCATCCGCATGAAAGTGTGTACTAACTTTCCTTATAAAACAAAAATTTGGTAGGCAACACAATTGTAGGGGCAAGTTCAAGTAAGGTAGATGTACCAATTCCAACATAGCAATAATTAATATGGACACCTATATTCCATGTGGTTAGGTCAGGATCCCAAAGCATACACCAAAAAAATGTGTGTTTTAAAGAGATTGGAGTGTGTGATCAAAATATGCTAACCATTTTTGGCTCAATAGCCAACATGATTGGGGGAACTATATGAGGGTGCAAGCACGGTAAAGTGGACAACTCATGATCCATGCCTAGTGTTAAGTGAAAGTGATTTAATTATATGTACTAACTTTGAACTGTGTGGAGAAAAAAATCATAGACATTTAAAAAAACATATTAATTTACAAAGCCAAGCAATTTATGATGACAAAAAAAGTTCCAAGAAAAATCTACATATTTTAGAAGACAATGCAAGTGGTGTGCAAGTAGGTGATATCGAATAAGTGATTGTTTTAAATTTGTTCAAAATATGATATAATTACATTATATTGATGTTTTTCTACAAAGTTTTGTGATGATGCTCTCAGGTAGATAATTAATTAAAGGAATATAAAGAAAAATCCAACTTCAAAATAGTTAAGGTCATGAAATCTATGTTCAAAACCAAACTCAACCATTTGCTTTTGAGCATCACTTTTGATGCTCAATATTGAAGATTTCAACTTGATATTCTACATTTGAGTATTTAACATAACAATAGAGGTCATCATAAAAAAAAATTACAATTTAAATAACATTTTGCTACTACTTGTAGGCCTTTGACCAAAATCATTATGGTTTTAGTATACCGGAGCACTTTTGTGGTCCACTTTACCATGCTTGCACCCATGACCACTTAATGAACATGAGATTATTAACTTTTATAGTGCATAAGATATTCATATAAACTCCAAAATTATGAGCAAATGTCTATGGACATGATTGAGATTTGACAATTATCTCACACTAATTGTGTGTTCCACATCATACAAGAAATGGGTGCATAGAGAGAAAATAATCCAAATAACACACATCTACCCTATGAGGATGGATACTTGACCTCCATTATTTTGCAAACTTTGGAAAATGACTTTCACTCTAGCAAAACTTGATTTGCATAAATATGCTTGTTGATGAACCTCATAATGTGTAACCCACTGCTTGACCAGTTGCACAAATGTCACGCCTCAGATATTTAGGACTTTAAAACCTTATTTTGAAATTGCTTCATAAAGGGTGGGGATGAAATTACCTCTAAGCGGTATCCTCTTCCAAGTTCAAAAAACACCTTTACGTAACCACAATAGAATTTCACGTTTCATATTCTAAGTTTTTGAATTCATGAATTATAGTTCAAAGTATCCTCTTAAAAATTTGAGTGTTGGATGCTCAAATACTACAAGATTGTGTTCCCTTAAAATTCTATTCTCACCGTTAAGTGTCTTAGAGTAAATAGACTTAAATTTCTCAATTATAAAGTTTTTCATAAATATGGGGTTGAGTAGGTTCATCATTTCTATAGCCAAGTCCCAAAGTCCAACTACCCTAACTTTAATTCCAAAATTCAGTTGGTCATTACTTCTCAAATTCTCCTTATAATTCATTGATTGTAAAATAAGGGATGTCCCCTCATTAAATAATAAACTTTCTTTGTTATAATTCTTCCTATCGTAGTTTAATTAATATCTTAGCACATTTCCACGTGTGGGGGGACAAACGATATGACCCACTCGGCAACCTCCCATTATTT
Source organism: Polytrichum commune (assembly GCA_950295325.1). Classification (NCBI taxonomy): domain Eukaryota; kingdom Viridiplantae; phylum Streptophyta; class Polytrichopsida; order Polytrichales; family Polytrichaceae; genus Polytrichum; species Polytrichum commune. The sequence goes on from OX485804.1 coordinate 46,025,908, forward strand.
TCTTGTCATCTTTGAGTCACCTTTCCAATCGATGGCCTTCCATTGAGATGATTTGACTTTCCCTACCTTGGACTTGTTTCTTGAGTATTCATGGTCTTTAATCTCAAGTGTCCCCACGACCTTCTCCTCTTATACGGGTCCGGTAATTTTCCAAGTTTTTATGTTTTAACACCTTTGATGAAATTTTCAAAGTACTAAGGCCAAATGATTGGTCAATCTCCACATCTTGAAGCCTTGCAAAATCTCTAAGTTTTGAAGCCAAAAGATCTCTAAGTCTTAAAGCCTTGAAAATCTCTAAGTCTCGAAGCATGGGAAAATCTCTAGATTTTGAAGAATTGGAAAAAATTTGGGTCTTGAAGTCAAAAATTCTCTAAGTCTTGAAGATGGAAAATCTCTAAGTTTTTTGGTCTTCAAGGGTCTTCGGAAATGTGCTCCTAATAGTCTTGAGGGGTCTTTACAAATGCGCTCTTAATAGTCTTTGTGACGATCTTGTGAGATGTTTGATGTTGAATAAGGTGTTTAGGTGCTCAATGTGGTTCCTTTATATAGTCTTCAAACCCTATTTCTAAACGTTCAAATCACATGTTCAAAACCATGTATGTTAATACTTGCTAATTTTTTCCTTGTAAATGTATTTTTGTAAACTTATCTTATTTGAATTCTCATGTGCCTATGGGGTACATGGAACTTATTTTTTGTGCATACATAGATGTGTTCTTTATCCCATGAACTTTCCATTCACCGCATTTATCCCAAAAATGGTTAAGGTAGTTATGTCCATCCAAGGGATCCAAAGAGTTAGTTTCTCATCTACTTAACCTCACCCATAGTCTATTATAAATGGATCACTAAAGCTCCCAAACTCCCTAAGTTCCATGTTGCTTGAGTTCTTACAACCTACGTTCCCAAAACCTCGTTCTTGGTTCCCAAGCCTTCATGCCGTTCCCAAGCCTTTGTTGCCAGTTCCCAAGCTTTCATTCTTGTTCCGAAGTCTTGTTGCCGTTCCCAAGCCTTCGTCATCCCCCATAAGGGAACTATGTCGTCCTCCCATGGCTCTCAATAGCCTTTGTTTTCCAGCTCGTTGCTCCTTGCAGGTTTCTGCATTCTTTTGTTCGAATTGTCTTCACGTTGTGGCTCTACATTGGCATGGACCCAATATTGTTATATGTTATAGTAATATGGGCATATTATAGACCTTGCCCAAATTTTTTATTTTTTATTTTCTAGAATTTCAAGATACAAAGCTCAATAAATATCGTTTTGCAACATTCAAAATGCATGGGCCAACCCTTCTTGTGAATTTAAATATACTTCACCGTTATCATCGACGTTATTACCACGACCTCCAAACATCTTGTTGGCCGAGAACTCCATGTGGAGGAGGAAATAGCCCAACATGCAAGTTGGAATGTAGTTACCTTGTCACTTACCCATTTGAATGATGCATGAGACTTGAGTGGATTTATTATTAAACTTTCAATCTTGACATTTTGAAAAATGAAAATAAACCCAAAAATTTAGGGAAACTACGGGTGGAATTTGAATAACAAGAGCATGACATCATGAAAATTATGGTGTTTGATTTTGATTTTGATTTATTAAATCCTCAACTTGACACCAACATGTTCATGCCAAGGTGAATATGTTTTTGAACTATTGAAATTCCGCTCATGGGTTTTCTTACGTGGTTTTTAACCAAGTATGTTCATTTTAGAATCGACCATGTAACTACACGTTACACGGTATATGGTTAGATGCGAATCTAAGAACAAACACCAAAAGATGATGTGTTTAAAAGAGAATTGAACCACTTGGTCAAAACATGCTAACCATTCTAAGTTCAACAATCAACATGGTGGGGGGAGGAAGGGGGGCTATATGACCAGTTAATGAACACAAGAATTTTCACTTCGACAATGAACAAGATATTCATATGCGCTTAGAGAATCATGAAATAAACGGCTACGAGCTTGATTTAATTTTGCTACTCGTCTTGTACTAATCGCAAGTTTCATAGATTCCTTCGAGAAGCGAGTGAAGAGAGGAAAGTGTTCAACGAACACACATCTACCTAATTAAGTGCACATTCTACACCTACCTTACTCCCAACCAGAGTTCGGGAAGTTTTTGAAGCCTGTGTGGCTAATTGCCGGTAGTTGCTACGAAGGGTCGGATATTTTTCCAATTTACATCGGCAAGAGCCGGTCTTTTGTAAAATCAATCGGCCAATTGCCTATATTTTCATATTTTCATTGGCCAATATCCGATTAAATGGAATTCATATCGGCACTAATTGTTTAAAAAATGTATGAAAAGTCATTAGAAATCATTTCTTAGTACAAAATCTTGAATAAGTGAAAAGAAAGGCATGTTCAAAACTTTAAATTTGAAGAGTTAATATCCTTGGTAGGAATTGAACCTAGCAATGCCTTCACTGCTTGAAGGCCAAGGGTCCCCCAATTCTTCATAGAAGCAATTGGATTTGGTCATGGAAAGGTTGCATAATTCAAAAAGTTTAAGGTTTAGGGTACTTCCTCAAGTGCATCATCAGATGCCCCAGACAAATAACGCTCTGGATGCTTCCGGCTGAAATCCAGTAACTCACAAGAAGAATCGGCTACATTTCCGGGACATTTTCTGGTCCTTCGGCTAATTGCCAGAGGATTGAAATCACAGTCGGATTGCCATCCAATGGTTGGAAATTTGGACCGGCCATGAGGGGAAATCCATCGGCTGATGATGAACTAGCCATCGGTTTTCCCCGAACATAGCTCCCAACATCCAAGGCCTCCACATGAGAGGCTTGCCTACCTTTTGACTTTGGGCCCTCACGGTCATGCACGTGCTCCTAAATCCGCTTAAGGAAAAATGATTTGGTCTTGTGCGGATTGTACATGTTCATCGAGCTATTCCATATAGCGCATATCCAATTGTTGTGTACGATGGGCACAACTCTACTCTCATCATACAACAGCTCAAGCCTCGAACTTAACCGAACCTTAGAAGCAGTTAAGACTTCGGCAAGATGCGCCTATACCGATGTTGGACCGGTATAAAGGTGAATGCATGGTATCAATAACCAACATCAATAATGGTATCAAAGAATCTATCTGTGGGTATCAAATTTGTAATACCCACCAAATATTGATATTTGGTGGGTATGTGAAGGCGAGAGAATTTTTGTATACCTGAGTTATTATTTGGGTCAGTACCATTTAAATTATATTGATACTAGGGTGATTTTACCTCAGGAATGCTATCTTGTGAGCGGTGAGCGGTGAGCAGTGAGCCGTGAGCAAAAAATTTGAATTTTTATTCTTCAAATTTTTCAATGACATGTATGATATAGACCCTATGACCGTGGAGAATTTATGGTTTCATTCTATAAAATCTGCATATTATTTAACAAAAAATAATCAAGGTCCTATTTCCTTTTTTTGAGTTTTCGTGGATAAATACTTAAAATTTTAATTTACATTCTTATCCCTTATTTTATGTTCCCTATTATTTTGGAAGTTTTTTTCTAAATTTTTTTTCGTTTTCTTCCGTTTCTTTTTATGGATGGTTTTTTCAAAAGTTTATAATTTCTTCCACTCCACGGTTATAGGAACCATCCACAGTTAAACGTACCATCTACTTTTAGTCATATTTGTAAAGAAACTATACGAAGAGTCCTACTCGGTGTAAGAATTAAGTCAAATATTATGAATTTTTTTTTAAATCAATTTTTTTTCAAAAAATTCAAATTTTCTGCTCAACGCTCGCCGCTCACAAGATAGCGTCGCTGGATTTTACCTAGGTGTGAAAGCTTTGCATGATATATAGAAGAGGTATTTGAACTCCAAGCTTGAAACTTGAAATCTTAGATGGATGTATTTTGTTTTGGTACATGTTTGTATACTTTATTTTAGGGTCCACCTCCATCATGTCATTCACAAATAGACAAAATAGATAGATGAAACATCATCTCGACATCCCAAGTTGAGACCTTCACCTTTGTGACCGTTGGATTTTCTCCGATATTGCTAGAATGAAGAGGATTTCGTTCCCACGTTTTCATTCTGAAGATGCCTTCTACATACAAGTGGTTGATCACAACAAATGTTAGTGATAGTGGTCTCCAATGGCCTCAACATCAGGGGTGACATCCAAATTCCAAGTTTATTGAATTGCACTTGGAGCAATAAAGGATTAAGGTCTAACATAGATTGAAATGATTGCATTTGGGTAGCAATGCTGGATTCATCATTGAAATAAACTTTGTGGGAGGGATTCAATAAATATCGGTCCAAAAATAAATATATTATGTCCGTGTTCATGTGGGTTAAAAAAACAATGTGCACCTTGTTTGGAGTTTGGACATGGCATGCCATTTTCTTATAACACAACACCTTTAATGCAATCTTATGCATTTTGAATTCAAGTGAAATTAAATATTTATAGAAGGGGCAATCAATTTTGTTTTGTTTTGTTTGAAGGCACTTTAGACATTGTTGTAGTGGGTCCATTGTTTGTTTATCTCGTTAGTCCTCGTTGGAAGGAATGGCCATTGTGGCTCCTCTTCTTGAAAGCGAAAGTGGACCTTTTAGTCTTTGCAAAATCATTTGCAAGCTTTGGAAAAGCAAAATGTTATCCATGTTGTACGTATTGCATTGCACAATACTATCCCCCCCATGCTTGGATCCTTTAGTCCAATATTTTCTATCCAATGGGTCGGCAGTGGACTAGCCCATGTCCCAAAATTGACAGTTATCAACCCTACCTGCTATTGCGCTTGACTCAAAGCTCATTCGTAACATATCGTCATATCCATCCTTGTTCTACAACTTAATGGTTTCATAACATTGTACCATAGCTATGAGGCTGAGCATATTCTAGGTTTTGTTCACACATTATTCTCTAGATATATATTTTTGTACCAATTTCTAGTTGGTTTAAAATGAGAGAGGTTGGGTAATAACACGGAGATGTACTAGCCATGTCCATGCGGTGACTTATATCTATGGGATATCTATTATCTACCAAATACTACATGGAAGTGGCTACAGTAGCTTGGGTGTAAATACAAGTTGAATCCTCGTTTTTGTCACAATAGATAGCCCTAGTGCCTACCGTCTTACATGATTAGGCTCTGAGGGAAACCAATGTAGCCTCGTTTATGATTCATTGCAAACACACATGGATTCTATCCAAGATCGGATATCTTAAAAAATAAAAAGGTCTTGACTTGAAGGCTAAATAATGTTTGTCATCTTTGCATGCCCAAATGATAGTGTGTTTTTTTTAAATAAGATAAAATAATGTATATGCTCTTAATACCAGTTCCCCCAAATTGGTTGTCCATAATACTACCAATATAAACAATATTTCCTCACATTATCATCAATAATTATCATTATAGACGACCTTTTGTTGCAACCATATATGTATTTTGTTACTTTTTTGTATGAGAAATATATAATCTTCACACTCTCTTCCAATATCATCAAATGTCAACCATCTCAAGTAAAAACTATATCTCATACAATCTCATCCACTAAGCCATATTTTTCCGCAACAGGGGGGGGGGGAGTGGGAAGGGGTTACAATCTTTGTTAATATCATATTTTACATGCGTGCATTGCTTTCAAATTAATCACTTTCAAATCAATACCTACATATAGATATAGTATTTTGATAAAAAAAGAGAGGATTTGAATACAAGTATTTGGCTAAGAAATAACATCAAGTATACATATATTACACAAAACAAGAATGTTTATGTATTATCATAGCATACATGTACATGGATTTTTTGTGTGAAAGGCAGGCATGAAATAGTTGCACAAACAATTTCACCTCAAACACCAATACCTTAACTTTAAAACTTTAAGGCAATCTTTAGATTTACATCATTCACAAGTGTGCAGTAAACAATGTGGGTTGGGTCACATGTTTACTGCACACAGAGTCCATAAAATATTGGGCATGACAATGGGTTGTACGTAGATCGTAAATAATGTGGCACAAGGGGAGGGGGAGCTGCCAGGAGTCACATAGGATGGCCCTGCTTGAGGAGTCACTAGTCGCATATGCGGGCCATGCTCTAGCAGCCACATAGTGCCCCCCTCCCCCCTCCTACAATTCTGAGCCAATTGTCCCCCGCACCGTTGGCAGACCTCATAGCCATTGCGCTCTTTGTCCTCCAAGCTAGTTGTTTGCCACTGGACTACATCTTTGTTGAAGTTGCCAACTATGCTCTCAGTTGTTGACGCGCCTTGCCATGTGGGTGAAGCTTGTTCCCGCCAGTTGCCAGGCAGATTCCCGCCTTCGAAGTCAAATCACCAACGGCGTGAGACTTGGGGTCTCCCTCAACAAGTTGGGCGCGGTTGCCATTTAATCCCCTTTTCACAACAAGTGCTTTGCGCAAGCATCGGCTAATGGTGGGCCTTGAGGCAGGGAAAGGTTGGAACTTGGAATTGATTTAGGTTGAGCTTGTACTTGGGCATCATTGATAAGCAACGGTCTCATGAGTGATTTGATTGGCCATCATTGATCAACACCGGCTTGTGGATCACATGGCTACATAGTAGATCACATATTTATCATGCAGATCTACTAGACTATTTAGACTTATCAAGAAACTCTTATTATTTGCTAGATTGACAAAGGCCCCATAATGGGTATTGTAACTTAATCCCAAGGGGATTCCCATTTTGTAGTGGTTATTGTTTTCTATATTTTCTTCCCCCTCATCGATGGATTTTTTGAATTTGTTAATATATAATGAGACCAAAGTTTATTAGCATTACTAAGAAGTTACATGAAGTGCCTCCCGAGCCCATTGTGTAGCCATCCACCTATCTACGTTCCGTCCATCTATATATCTATCTTGGGTGCATGGGTGTCACATGCATGGGCTGAAGAATTACTAATAAGAGATGTCTTGGAATCAACACACAAATCACACTACAAACTTGCTAAAGCCATACTACATAGTGGATTGGTTGCTTTAAAAGTGAAGATCTAGAAGCCAACCTAGTAATTATTTTTCAAAGTACCCAACTTTTTTGCCCATTTCTTGACGAATGTTCATGGGCCCCTTTTCCCCTCCAACCCTCAATTGCTTTAAAGTTCCGGTCAACACACGCATTGTGAATGTGGTGTCACCCATGAAGCTGGACATTGCAATTAAAGCATGATGGTTTAGGTTAATCGGGCTTTGCACCATTAGCAAAGGGATTTGGAAACCTAGTATCAATGCCAACATTGGAGGGAGAGACACATTGAGCATGGACCCCGCTCTGTTCAATGAAACTCATGAGAAGACTTCCTTAGGTACACATTTGCCATGGGAAGGAACATGTTGCAAGCTTGGAATCCTCCACCTAAGACAATTGTCACCAAATGGTATGGCATCATCCCGCATAGGCTTAAATTGAAATGGGGGTATGTTCGGGACTTAGTGTGTAGCACAGAGGAAGGTGCCTTCATCTGGTCAATTTGGCATAAAGCATTAGCAATGAACTCTTGAATAACAAGATTTATCACGGAGATTGACAACAAATGTTGTATGTGTAATGTGAATATCTCATAAACCATTGCTCATAGAATTTTGTGATTGAAGGATTGCCCACAACGCTTGGGATATCCATTGGGATCAATAACACCATTTGTGCAAAACCAAGGCCAAACGAGCTGTGGAGGCTATTCGATTGGCAACATGGGATTTTTGCCAAAACAAACTCCTCCGCCCTAAGCAAAGTTCCTAGTATTTGGCTTTTACTAAGAGGCATTACACTTTGGACTATTTGGGTTGAAAGGAATATATAACCTCACCTTCAACAACAATTGATGGGAGTTCAACTAAATGCAACATACGATATGGCAAAGGATTCTTGAATATGCTAGAATTGAATGCGATATTGCGTGCCGGGAAGCTGAGAAGGCTATCAATTACAACGATGTGATTGGTCAACATGATAAGATATGGGAAGGCAACAAACTCATCTACCATAGAGACAACACTAGAACCACGCACTGGAACATCTAAGCGCCTAAGGTAGGCTTAGTCAGTCATGTTCAGGATATTCACAGAGCCGGAGTTGTTCTGGATTCATTGAGTTCACCCAAGAGAGACCACCCATTTCTTTGTGCAGACGCCTTGAGTGTATTGTAGTGGTTTTCTAGCATTAAAATAAACATATTTCAATTGTCTCAAAATATGAAATAAATTAAAAAAGCCATAGTACACATCAATCTATGAATATGTCAATTTATAATTCAAATGTACAGGTTGCCATGTGTTGGTACTACCCTACGGCACAGACCAAACCAGTTTCTAATAGTGTCGCTCCATAACTAGTGTCGCTTAGTTAAAACAAAATGAAAAGTACTTCAATGGTACCAGTAGCATCTTCCACACCTTCCCATAAAGTGAATGTCTTACGTTTGACACTCTGATGTCACCCTTTGTAAACATAACTAATAGCCAAAAAATTGAGTACTTAGTATAACTTGTCCACACTAAATCCAACTACATGCTTGCCCATCAAGATGGTGCCATGTGTTTTACATGGAAGTTCGTAGCAAGAAAAATCTCTAAGGAGATTTTTGTTGCCACTGTCAAAGTACTTTCCAAGCTTGTGCATCGCATAAGTTAACATATGTTTATGTTATTTGCAATGGCCTCCAACTGCATGAATTAAGTTAGCCAATCTCAGGTTAGGGTTACGATTGGCTTTGCCCCCCTCCAGTTGCCACCTGCTAAGCAGAAGCATAAACATATGTAAGGCGTTTCGTACTACAATAAGATAACCAAACAAGCAGCTAGTTGCAAGAGTGCTCTACCCTATTATTATCATGCACACATTGGTTGGTTCCGGTCAGATATATGACCAGGGCTTGCAACTTTGGGGCACTTTCGAGACCACTTTAGATCGACGGTCATTTATGTATAATTGGACTTCACTTGAAGAATGAGATGTTAACACTGCAGGATCACGACACATATGTGGCCAGCTCCGGTTGGCTGCCACATTTTTGCCCGTTTTAGAGACCACCCTTGGTCTCTTTCCTTAAGGCAACGCCAACATATGGCTAGAGCTTTGCAAGTGTCCATAGGTAGATGTACCTCATTCAATTATTTCACTTAATTGGACACTTGTATTTGTGTTGTATGTGGTTTTGGTGTGGCTCCAAGAACGGACACCAAATATACACGTGTTTGAAAGAGATTGGATTGTGTGGTCAAGAAATAATAATCATCATGAGTTCGATAATCAACATAATTGAGGGGACCTATATGACCACTTAATGAGCAAGAGAATGTGCATTTTGATGATGACTAATGTATTCATATGAGCTCCAGAAATTAGGAGGAAAATGGGTTCGTACCGCGTTGTCACACCGTACATTGTATCATCAAGTTATACTTAGTTGACTCAAGGTGCTGTACAAAACCACTTCAAATGTACTTCTTGCAAAGTCTTGCAAAACAAATATGAACTCTTTGACATTGAAGGATTACACTTCGACATTGTCATGTCCACATGGGTAGAAAGAAAAGAAAAAATAACGTCCGTATCTTGGTACCGGCATGAATGTGAGCCCGTTAGCCTTGTATTGATCACGGTGTACCGTGATGCAATATAAGGTGTTTTGCCTCCATGGGGAGGTGGGCTCTAGTGTAATATTAAGCATATCTAACCTCTCTAAGGCGGGGGGATGAGTGTTTGTTTGTTATCTAGTTTCCTTTTATTCAGAACTAGGTATGTGAGGTATTTGATGGCGTTTTGGTGTATATGTTTCATAAGGAGTTTGATGTTGGATTTAGGAATTTTTAGTTCGGTTAATTTTTCGATGGAGTGTTCGTGGACGGCTTCTCTAACTCCAGCTGTGATAGTAATGATGAGGTTAGTCTTCCACCCATTGTTTTGTATGGTATTTATTAATGGGTCATATTTCGTGTGTTTTCGGGTGATTGCTTGTTCTAGGAATCTGTCATGACAATATGTGAATTCGATAAATTGGATTGTGTGTGTTGTCCACATGGGTATGGGTAGAAGGTGGTGAACAAACATTGCACATAATAGGTTCTTATTCTTCTTCTTCGAGGCTTTAAACTCAAGGCCTTAACCCAAATCCCATGGCAACTACGAGAGTGAGTTGCCTAAGGTTGGGATAGTACTTAGATGAATGACTTTCCTAGCACTCGATTTCTAGTGCATCCTAATAACCACCTTTGGTCCACCCAATCATAGTGGGGGTATCTGGATGACCCGGATATTTTCAACCAAGCATGTGGGACCCTAGGGGGAGATAGGTGTTAGCTTGCTTGTCCGAGCATGTTCAAGGTGTTCACCTCCAAAGGAGGTAGTAGTCGTCAAGGGCCCTCTAATTCTCGTGATGCCCGTTTCAAGACTACACATAGATTTAGACCAACTAGAAAAGACAGCAACGCCACAATTCACGCTAGTGGCAACATATGAGTTTTCTTTCTTTCTTTCTTTCTTTCTTCCCTTTCATGTAGACTTTCTCTAAGGTGATCATGCTCCCAATCCTCATATTTTGTGTGAAATAAATATGATGCACACTAGCCCTATTGTCCACCCAATCATTGGGGGGGGGGGGGGGGGTCCAAGTGAACTGAATGTTTTCAACCAACCATGCAAGGACGTAGGGGTTTGCTTTGGAGAAGATGGCTTGTCTATGCCCATTCATGGTGTTTGCCCTTGACAAGATGCAATAGTCTTTGAAGACCCTCCAATTGTCATGACATTAGTTTTGAGATTCCATATAGGGTTTATACCAACTTGAAGATGAAGGAGCACTATAATTTATGTCGGTGACGACATCTGAGTTATTTTGTCTTCTCTTTGTGTAACAACATGTTTCGTTCACAACCTTTTAAAGTGCTTGTGTATGATAGACATAGTGTTTTCTACTTTGGCTCCAATTAAAGAATGTCCTTGAGAGGGCGCCATATGACACAAGTTGTTGGTATAGGACAAGTCACAAAGACCACTCTAGTTAACATGGTACACAAATTTTAATGTCACACTAAATAAGATGTTTAGTGTAGTAACGGTGGTTGATCTTTTGTAACTCACATAGATGAGTGGTTGAACGTACACAAAATAAGTGGCCTAATGTAGTTAGGTCTTTTTTGGGAAAACCTATAGGAGAGTAATATGTGGTTAGGTTTGGATCTAAGAACGGACACCAAAAGACATGTATTTAAACAATATGATAATATGCCAATTTTATTGATTACTCTAGGTTCAATAGTCAACATAAAGGGGGAGGGGTCACCTATATGATCATTTAGCAACAAAGAGAATCTTCAGTTTGATTATGAAGAAATTGTTTAATCAATGAAGAAACACTTGATTTCCTATCATGATACTTATACAAGCTCCTAAAACCATGAGGGAAATGGCTATGACCTCCAACTGGATTTGTCTATTAACTCACAATAGGTAATCCAATGTTTAATATCACATAACAAGTGGGTGTATAGCTAAATTTATCCATTTTAGGCCCACATTTATGAGATTAGGGCTAACGTGTTCTTCTTTTGTCGTGCTTTGGCTGAGATGTTTGGATATTCAATATCTTGCTTTGGCAAAATACCATGAACACCACTTGCATATTTATTTTCATTGATCAACCTCGCTATGAGGGCCAGTTCACATGGGCTCCCAAGTTCCAAGTCCACTCATGTTAGCAAGTCTCAACTTGGAAGCAAAGTCACAACTTTTGAGCATGAAGGAATCGTACAAATCATTTTTAATTGTCATTAAACTTGGGTTTTGATTATTTTATGCAAAAATATTTACAGGCCTTGGGTTGAGAGTTGGGTCTAGCTTTTTGTTCTACCCAACTCTCGACACCTGTCCCAAGCCTCACATTCGAGAAATTGTTGCCATGTCATACTTGGGACTTAGGACGCCGTCTGAAGTGGTAAGTCCCAACTTCCGTGCTCTCAACGGTTGAGTTTGCACGGAGCAAGTGACTTGAGACTTATGAGTTGGGACCCATGTGAACCGGCCTTGAATCTACACCCTAGATGTATTGACATTGTTGTTATGGGATAAAGCTCGTAATGCTTACGAAAGTTTGTTTTTATTTTATTTTATTTTAGAGGACTTTAGTATAACCAAACTTCACTGCAGTTTCACATTCCCAATACTTAGATGAGTTCACGTGAAGCTCCAACCAATTGTTAAGGTCTCCCCAACAACAAGCAAACTTGGATTGTTTGGTGAGTGCAAAGGAGGACCATGTGGAACACATTGCATTGATGAAGAAACCTACAAAAAAAAAGATGCCCTTCATTTTATAATACTTTCTTGTTGAATATGCCAAATGAGTCCAAATTCGTGAGATAGTCCATTGTACATGGTGGCATTCAACTAAGATTTAAGTAAATATGGACAAAAGATTTGTCTAAAATTGTTAATGCATATGAGAGTATTTATTGCATAGTTAGGACATGTACATTGCAAAACAAATTATTTGAAGAAAGAAACTAGAAGAATATGATGAACCCTCAATTATCATACTTGAAGAAGCAATATGGTCAAATAATTCCTTTGGCTGTGTATTTTTTTCATTAATAACACATTGTGCATGCAACTAACACGTGCTACAACAAGAGATGCAATCCACTTTAAGTTGATGTCATTTTTATCACAAGGCCAGGCAACAAAGCTGCACATACAAAAATTTATTGTGTCCATTAACATGAATAAGTAGATATCTTTACTTAAAACATGGTTATTCTATATGAATAATGTTGGTGGCATGATTCCTCTCCCAAGCAAGGTAAATGAAGCAACGTGGACCATAAAAGGACATGTTACGTGTTCAAGAACTTAATATCAATCACCACAATTGGGAGGAGATAGATGACCACAATCAACATGCGGCCTTCATGCTTCTCCCAAGCACTTAACTACATGGAGACCAAAGTGAATGCAGGTCATGCATTTGATATCATTATAATCCTATTTCCATATTTCCATGGTGTGACATTATAATCCTAATATGTCCATATTTCCATGGTGTGACATTAGGTCAATAGGTGCTCTATATGCAACCCACACACTACCAAAATTTGTGGCACTATCTATAAACTCTTCTAATATACCAAGTCTTGGTAGTCGAAGGCTTTGTTAATATGGATGGTCTTCCGTGACAATGATGCAATTCGGAGAGTGAAGTCGAAGAGCACTTAAAGAGTGCTTGATGAGCCTCCAATTTAAGAAAACCTAGAACACAAAAGCAAGCCCTAACAAGAATGGATCTAGTGGTCATTGAGGACAATAATTATATGACAACAATGAATGGAAACAAAAATTGGATGAAAATAGCACATCTATTATCATTCATTTTTCAAGAACTTAGGAACTCCTTTTGTACATCCACCCCTACTTTGTAATTCTCAATAGCCCTTTTTATTCTTATGCAATAGAGCAATAACATACCCCCCCCCCCCCGGCTCTCCTTATGTATACCATGTACAATTATGTTTAAAAGAATAATTTTTTTTCCACTCACATCAGTTTGTACATGGTATGAAGAGTCCACCCCCCCCCCCCCCCAAACAATGTCACCAATGTGCCATGCCAATAGACTAGTGTGGGTTTCGAGGACGTGTTGAACAATGACCACTATTATGAAGCCACTTTGAATGCAATCCATGCCATGCCTATATATGGATAGACGGGGAGCCGCTATTAATGCACTTTCATGCACTCCATACTACATGCATAAGTAGCTAACAAGTGAACATCCTACCTTCAATACTTTGGATTCATGGTTTTTGTAAACCAAAACAAGTCTAGGGTCAATTGCACATCAATACAAAGGGGAGCAAAATTGATAGTGTAGTGGTGAGACATTGAGAATGTTGCTTTGTGTGCCAGTTTCAGTGGTTTGTCAAATTGACTTGCAACATTTCAAACCTCAGAGAATTAACCAAGTGGGGAGCTATTTAGCTAGCTAAAAATTCCAACTAGCTAAAGCTACACAGGAATTCGGTGCCTCAAAAGAATAGCTAGCTAAAACTAAGTGTCATAATTGAGTCAAGGAAAGTTAGCTAGCTAGAATCTGAATGTAATCTAGGTGGAATGAATGATGTCATTGCACCCAAACGGCCATCTTTCAGACCTAGACTCGTTAGAGCAACAATGTTTTTGAAACTAAACATGAGCTTAATATCTAATAATCCAACATTGTCGCGGAATCTTTGATTTGGAACACCTTGATTTTCATCTCATCTTGAATTGCTGGATGACATTGATGATTTCGATGATAACGAAAATGATGATGAAGAAGAAGAAGAAGAAGAAGAAGAAGAAGAAGAAGATCTATCACCAATGCCAATTGAAAGTGAGGAAACCGACCATATGTGTTGATTTTAAGCCTTTCAATTTCCTTGTGCAAGAACGTGAAAATACAAAGCCAACCGAGAGCAATACAACAAAATATATATTGTTTGGTTTCGTTTGAATGGATTTCTCTCTGGTTTAGAATGAGTATGCATGTCACACAACTTTTTAGCTAGTCAAAGCTGAGTGAAAATGAAAGTTCCGGAAAAGTTAGCTAGCTAAAGCTAAGAAAAAATCATGTATTTGGTGAACCTAGGTGACAAATAGGGGCCCGGAAATTTTAGCTAGGTGATGCTAGTTGGCCAATTGTCCAGGGTTAACAACATTTCAATATGCTCTTTGAGCTTATGATTAAGTTGCCTATACATTTAATTGTCATCGCACAATTAATGGTTTAGTCATTGTTGTTTTGCATTGGATGTGCAGCCTTGTTGCATTTGAATATGGTGGAGTCGATATTGGTTTCTTTCTTTCTCTTTTTAAAATAAAAATAAAAATAAAAATGTTTGGAGCTTCTTGTTGAGATTTCAATGCTTTCAAGCATCAATGCATTGAGTATTCATGTGTTTGCCAGCACCCATATTTTAGAAAATGGTGCAAGTGGTGTGCAAGAGGTGATATTGAACAAGTATTTGTCAAAATTTTGTCTAAAATATGATAGAATTTACATTGGATTATCAATTTTCTACAAAATATCAAATGATGACCTCAAGTGTATAATGAACTCAAGGAATGTGACAAAACAAATCAAGTTTAAAATAATTAAGGTCATGAAGTTTATGTCCAAAACCGTATCTAGACATTTCTTTTCTTTTGAGCATTGCGTTTAATGATAACTATCAAAGGTCTCATCTTGGTATTGTACATTTGAGTACTTAACACAACAATACTCGCCCAACGCCACTTTAAACCCCTCATACAATTGAATGACGGAGAGTGTTCAATTGAGGGCCATATATCTTAGTGAACAAAAATATCGCACTTACGGATTGATGTATAAACCCCAATCGTGTGTTGTTGTCACTTGTTTAATCAGTTTATATTTTTTTATCAAAACCCCAATAACCAAGAATGGGATGTTAAGATTTTTTAATGAGTTTGTCGTACTTCATATTGGGTGATGATAACCTCTCAATAGCGGGGTGATTCTTTATAAGCTTCAAAAATTGGGTAAGTGATGGAAGCTCGCATTTTCTACAAAGGTACAAACACATACTTTAACCATTAACCCTTTGGCCATTGAGGTCGAGATTCCATCCACATGTGTTTCCAATGAAAAGCTCGGAACACAACGGCATGAGCCGCTTACGACAAAAGAGGTTACTTTGACTACTCGAAGAAGGACGGAGTTGTACAACCGTACATACCCGATTTTCTTCAACATAGTGGGAAAGTGAGACCCTAGGTGGCTAAGGAAGAAGACCCACTAGACCCACTATGACCCTTGTGCAAGTGTAGAGAGTAGTACAAAATGGTGGGCAACAAGAGACGAACTACATTCCGCTTCCGAATCCTTGGTTCTTGGAAGGACTCGAGAATCTCTTGAATGGAGAAAAAGGTCTCCAAGGTGGAAGTTAGCGAGAGTGCTCCTTTACTTGGTTTAAAAAAACACACTTAAAACTCGCAAGGAGGCCAAACGATGGTACGGTTAGTTTGCCACCGAATACTAACACTACGCCGTTCATGGTGTTTAGTGTCACTCACTATTTGGAGTTACACAATGCTTATAGCTTTTTGCTAAGAAGTTAATTTCTTACCAAGTGAATTTGTTGGCTTTATCTGTAGGACATAGACTATGCATCAACTTCTTCGTTTCAAGAGCAAATTTCCTAACCACTTTGTGTTCACACTTGAACGTTACTTGTTCTTGTTATTTTTAGTCCACTGTATTTAATGTGGATGTTATCTAGAGTTATATATATATATATATATTTATTTATTTATTTATTTATTTATGCATACAAGTGCTCCCTAAAATGCATTGTAAGAAATCTAGTTAACTATAGTTATTTTGGCAGTTCTTGATTATTTATTTATTTTAAATTGGGTGATAAATGAGTAGCTTCAATCCTTGACCTGTATTTGAGAAGAAGGTGCACAAAATCCAATAAAGGTTTGGTATAGTGAATAGCCATGGATTGGCATGAGCAAAGTAATCAGCTACAATTGTAGTCTTTCATAGCAAAGGACAGAGCTTCATGGTTCTACCGTTTTCTTGTTAATGTTGTATACTGTTCATGTAGCCTATATGATCTTTGTTGGTGACAAATGAAATCTTTAGCGAGAGGTTATAGCCTTGTGTAATTTCAAATAGTAAGTGACACTAAATATCGTAAACAATGTAGTGGAAATGTAGTAGTTTCATGACACAACAATCTAACATGAATTGACCATAATAGCCCTTATCATTATGGTCACTTCATGTTAGATTATCTTGTCATGAAACTACCACATTTTTACTGCCTAGTGTGAAAGGGTAAGTGATCCTAATTCGGTTCTTCATCTTGAATGGGTACTTGTTGTTGAGTGGTGTGAGGTTAGATATGGGTCCTAGAAAGGACATGGAAAACACATATGTTTAAGAGAGATTGGACTACATGTTAGAATTTTGTCAATAATCAAGAGTCCTACTTGTACGATCATGTACTAAGAGAGACAATCTTCACTTTGGCAATGAATAATTCTTTCATACAAGTTTTGGAGTTAATAAAGTTTTACTTTAATAAGAGCTAATTCTTAATTTCTTTCTATAGTAATATGAAAAGGAGAAGGAAACACATTCACACTGCAACAGATAATGCTATCTAAAAATTATTTTATCACATACTTAGATGGGTGACATATACTTGGGCCCTCAGGATGAGATAAAACTCCAACCCGAATTCAATGAAAAGAAAAATCAAGGCATGTTCGAGCTACACTGATTATTCCATTTAGTGTGTCTGGTTCTAGTTCCCGAAACACACATTATTTTACCAAATCTCAAATTTATTAAGGGCTACAATTTT
Source organism: Polytrichum commune (assembly GCA_950295325.1). Taxonomy (NCBI): domain Eukaryota; kingdom Viridiplantae; phylum Streptophyta; class Polytrichopsida; order Polytrichales; family Polytrichaceae; genus Polytrichum; species Polytrichum commune. The sequence goes on from OX485804.1 coordinate 46,043,291, forward strand.
TACTAAGTGATATTGAATTCATAAATACATGCTCATTTATCATACATTTCACGAAAAAATAATGTTTGTTCTAAGGTGTTTGTAGATTGCATAATATGTCATGGTGAGCTTGAACATGCTTCTTCTTCTTCTTTCTTGTCGGCGCCACTCACTCATGAGAGGCATCTCCTAACACTAAGAAAATGAAGAGAGTTTGCATTGAGAGTTTCCAACACTTTGACACTTTAGGCTCCCGAAAACCCTAGATCTTGTGGTGGCACTAATTTCACAACATAACGAAATTTAGTATCACCTTCACTAATCCCACCCCCCCCCCCCCCCCCGGACACACACACACACACTACTAGCCCACCCTCACTAAATGGGATACTCGGTGTAGTAGCTTGGATCTCTTGCAAAAAGTTCCTAAAGAGTGAGCAACTGCCTTACGGTTGTTTGGGTCAATGGGGGTAGAGGAGACTAGAGCATTTTTTTGTCTTACCTACACAAAGGTTGTCCCATAATAACCAAGAAGCCATGCACAAAGGCAAGCGGGTGTTTTGGAATACAAGCCTACCTCTCATGCCATGCCCACACTTACAGGTGGGCATAGTCAGTGGATGGCTCCCACTAGTAGAGCTTGCTTTTCTATTTTCTTTTAGCCAGCAAATGCTCGAAATCCAAGTACATTGCATTCATTTGTTGACTAAAACTGACCAAAAAGAGAGAGTAAGACCTCTAGTGGGAATCGTCCACTATGCCCACCAGTAAATGTGGGCCCTGACTTCACTCATTCAATATAATATCCCTAAAATAGTATATAGCTTGGAGATTACTTTCTACAGTTGTTTTGACACTATAATTAGCTTTAAAGATCCCTAACTAGTCTAGTCCAAATTATTTGAGATGAATCAGCCACAAACTTGCAAGGGGTCAAGTTTTAATGTTGGATGGTTGAGAAGTATGTTCGTATGTGATAATTCCCTACCACCTTGCACAAATTCTTGAGAGAGGCATTCCTTGATGTGGCACAACAAGAAGAAATCAAAAGATCTTGTTTATTTATTTCTCTTCGACTTTATAATGCTTTGATATCAACTGATAGGGAGCTATGTTCGGGGAAAATCGACGGCTAGTTCATTATTAGCCGATGGATTTCCCCTCATGGCCGGTCCAAATTTCCAACCATCGGATGGCAATCTGACTGTAATTTCAATCCTCCGGCAATTATCCGAAGGACGAGAAAATGTCCCGGAAATGTAGCCGATTCTTCTTGTTAAAGTGGATTTCAGCCGTAGGCATCTAGAACGCTATTTGTCTGAGGCATCTGATGATGCACTTGAGGAAGTACCCTAAACCTTAAACTTTTTGAATTCTGCAACCTTTCCATGACCAAATCCAATTGCTTCTATGAAGAATTGGGGGACCCTTGGCCTTCAAGCGGTGAAGATAGATAGATAGAAACTCCAACCCCTTTCAAGCAAGGGGCCGGTGTGAATAAAGTGTCCGTTTGTAATGCCAATAAAAATCAAGCGGTGAAGGCATTGCTAGGTTCAATTCCTGCCAAGGATATTAACTCTTCAAATTTAAAGTTTTGAACATGCCTTTCTTTTCACTTATTCAAGATTTTGTACTAAGAAATGATTTCTAATAACTTTTCATACATTTTTAAAAAAATTAGGGCCGATATGAATTCCATTTAATCGGATATTGGCCAATGAAAATATGAAAATATAGGCAACTGGCTGATTGATTTTACAAAAGACCGGCTCTTGCCGATGTAAATTGGAAAAAATCCGACCCTTCGTAGCAACTACCGGCAATTAGCCACTAAGGCTTTAAAAACTTCCCGAACTCTGATAGGGAGATGCCGTGGGAGAACTAGGACCATTTCACTTGCAAGTGGGAAATAAGTTTTGCATGGAAACCTTGACCACATGGGTTACCGTTTGGGAGTTACATAGTGTCACCCCGCGCGGGGGGGGGGGGGGGTGTCACTCTTGTATTTTAGAAAAATATGTGAGAATTTTTTAAGGTTTAGTTTGAAGTTGTGACTTACAAATTATAAAGTTAGTATTTGTAACAAAGCTCAACTTATATATTGAGTTCCATGGTATAAATTTATTAGGGTGTTTGTAAATTGATCATGTTATAGAAGTCTTAGAACTAGCATACCATAGGGTTCAGTAGGGTGGGGAATTAAAATAATATATATTAGGGCCCGAGACTATAAATGAGCACCTTTGGATGACATCTCATGGATGTATCTTGGTAGATGAATGTAATTTATATGGTTAGATGCGGGAAGATCTCCCAACGGGTTTGCGCAATCTATTTGGCTTTGTGAGTTCCCAATTAGGATTTTTGACAACTCTTTGAAGTTCTCATGTTTGTCCAAACTCCCACCATCTTGCGAACTTGGCGAATGTTGATGGTTGATTATTGAAGGTTGGGTTCTCAGGGATGCCTTATGTGATTCTTACTATGATGTGGAGGTAAACTACACAATTGCTTTGTTTGAGAAATGCAGGAGTACAAAACCTCAACAACACGTTGATTTATTTTGGGTAAGATTTTAGGCAAAGGTTTTGGCAATGTTTTTGGCATATTGTATATTTTGAAACAACGGGGCTAGAGTTAGGGTTTGGACATTCTGTCTTGAGCACAAAGGGTTGGATGTTGTGTATTGAGTGGTTTTGACCACTTGAACTTGAACGATGGCAATGATTACTTCAAATTTGAATGTGTAAACCCTACACAAACTTTGTGCTTGGTGTTGGTTGGTTGTGTTCTCTGCTATATGTATGTATGCAATTTTTCTTTTAAACGTAAATTTTGGAAGCTTTCACAAGTGTTTTTCAACACAATCATTTTATCATCAATTCCCACGTGTATGTTTTGAAGGAATAGAGTACATAGTAGGAAGCTAAATTATGTACATGTTGTGTTCATGTGTTGATGTGGGAATTATGATCTTGTAGGTGTAAGTGTTAGATTTTACATGTCATCTACAAAAACTCTAATTTATAACTACTATGTGCCCATGTAAAAGAAGAATCAACGCCAAGTTAACCTACCCATAGGATCCTCAAAAATAATGAATGTTAGAAAATTACGCAATAATAGGGTCCACAATATTTACCTTCTCCAATATAATTATCCCCCAAAAAACACCTTGTGTTCTCAAGTGTTCCCACTAAATACAAGGTAGTGACCCCCCCCCCCAAATAAAAACCGAGCATAGTGTTGTTCTTGTTTTATTTGGAAAAGAGGAATTGTAATTTCTTACAAATACTTAAAACATATAATAATAGAATTTCATTGTACAAATCATACCAACACTTTCATGATCATAAGTTCATTCCTCTTGAAGAGGTTATAGCATTTGTGCAACTCCAAATGAAAATCCACACTAATTGAGTAGGCTTACAAAGGTAGTTCATGTCTTGATGAATTTGAAATTGAAAATTGATGAAGACCAAACTCTTTACGTGTGGAAGTCATAAATATGTCAAGTGAGCATGTTAAATGCCCACTCAAAGTCCACCATGTATCTCCAATCAAACATTATAGATGCAAGTTATAGATTTTCGGTGACATCCACATGAACATACCCATCTCTTAACTTATGAACCTCATTCACAAAGCGATAACCTTCACTAATTATATTCATCATAACCAATACCATTCGAGCATCACGGTCCATTTTTGGGTGAAGATCGTGAACGCATAAAGTGTCAAATAGGAAGTTGCAACCCAAACCATGCGAAAAGTGGTACACCTAACTTGCAAATCTTTCATCATATGATTTTATCTTTTGTACGTAGGGAACGAAAGGTCGAGGCATCTTGTTGCAAGATTCCAAAAAAAACGTCATATGAACAACATGAGGGCATTGAATAAAGACCACAAGGAGGTCCCAAATTCCCTTGGAAAAGGAACAAGTAAAGGAAAAAGTGCTAGCCATCTTACATGAAGTTCAGGAGTTCATTTGGAAAAGCAACAAATAAAGGAGAGAAAGTGCCGCTAGCGGATGGGCTCACTTGTGTTAGCCCCCACATTCATACCTACTTTTTAGGTCAATTTAGTTATTGGAAGTTAAGTTGGGGGGCATGGACTACAATGGACAACACATGGCCTTACTAGATCCTTTCTATTTTGTCGTTACTTTCCAAATACGGCATGCAAACATGGTAGATGTTGATATCAATACACTAGACATATGATTTGTTGTGCCATTAAATGTGACGTGCATGTGAGTTCGTTCTTCTTACATTGATCATGGGTATCCATGATACATAAATTTACACTCTACGTGCTTTGACAATGTCACGTGACACCTAAGTAAGGTAGGGGTGGCAATTTCCGTGCAGGTCCTAAAGTCGATCCCTATGTCAGAAGCACCTATCTAGGTGCTTTTACCGTTCACAACGCTGCCAACATTTCATTGGCTGCCAGCGGTCGGTTTTAGAAATCCACCCTGTGGATATACCACGTACCCTATGTGCGAGTGTTGGTCACTCTACAAGGTTTCCTTTAAAAATTTGTAGGAAATCATAAACATGCTGGAAAATTTTGATTTTTTCATAGTTGCTCTTGCACTAGCTTTGCGGAGCGCTCAAAATTTATAAAAAAATAGTTTCAGCATCCCAACTAGGCACATCTGAAATTTGGATAGAAATTGCCACCCCTACCTTAGTCCATTCACAAAGACTCATTCCTTGATTATGTTTCAATGAACTCATATGATGATGAATCACTAGTTCCAGGAATAAAGACACCATGGATGTTTGTGCTCATGAACCACCTAAATATGCCTAGATAATAAGTTGGATGGTAATATTTATATCTAGGTTGCTCATAATAAGTAAATATTTATTTATTTATTGAAAAAATGGCCTCAATGAAGCTAAATTGTCGTAACCTAAACCACACTTGACTCAAAGGTGGCCCGTTGTGTACCCATGGCGGGCCACCAAGTGGGATTCAATGGGTTCGAGATGTCGCCAACCCTGCACAACCATCAACCACGCAAGTGCTAGCATGATTTGCCCCTATGGGAGGATGCATGGCATATGCCTTGTTAATGAACACCCTAGACCTCTTTGTCAACGGGGTTTAGGGTTAGAAGCCACTTGACCCTTGGTCTTATGGATATCTCCCCAACTCCCCGCAAGCTATCATTATCAGTCATTGGCCTTAGAACCATTCATCGTGAACTTTTTGGACATGCCCTTACTAGTGTGTGCAGCTAACGAGGCCAAATGCCTTTGCTAGGACTCGCCGCAAAAGGACCCTGGGAGTAGGGGAAGTCCCGAGACTATTAAGAGTAGGTTAAACACATATGGTAGAAGGTTATAAGAAATCACGACCAAGTTTTCTAACTACATCTCTCACACATGTTATTCAGGGCTCAAAGATATTGTGAGTTGAAAATATTTTGGCCCACTATGCTTTTGGCCCATTATTCTTTATGTGTAGGTTGCAAATTTAGGGTGGCTTATGAACTAATATACTATTAAATATTCAAGCAAAATATTTAAAGTGGGTTGTGCATAGATTGGGCAAAGAAGACTTTGGAGAAAGAACCAGTGTCTTATTGGAGGAGAGATATGAGGACCTTCAAGGGATAAGGACTTCCTTGATGGGTACTAAAATTGCTCGCACCTTGTCTCCATTTGTTTTACTAGGTAAAATCACTATACAACTTGTCACCTATGTTTACCTTGTAGCCGATTCTTGCCAAGTATACTTGTAAGATGGTTATGCCAGTCGTTGTTCCTTGGTAGCAGGAGGATCCCTCTTGATAAGAAAAATTCATGTCTTTCCAATATGTCCTGTTATTAGTAAGGGTTTTTCATCCTACTCATAAAAACCTCATTGAATGTAGTTTACTACAATTTTGCCCGTTCATTTCATTGCATGCAAGACAAAGACTACTATCAAGCTAAAAACTCTTATTGCTTATCAATTGCGAATTGCAATCAATGTTGTTTGTGGGTGTTCTTCATGATTTTTGGGTGATGAGGAGTTTTAGCTTGGATATGTGCTAGATGCTTGTTGCTGCACATGCCGCATTAGATTACGAAGTTCTTGAAGGGCGTTGCAACGATCCATTTGGGGACGATTCCAATGAAGGGTTGCAAAAACAAAAACGGCTCATGGGTCAAGAAGAATCAACATACATGGTGGAAATCAATCAAAAGAACTATGATAAAATGTTATGCAAATAACAAAGAAAAATATATTGGGGCTTATGGGGTAGTATACAATATACATGTGATATTGATTTGATTTCTTGTTGTTTCATAACATTACTTAGCTGATGAGTTGTGTTCATGGGCCTAGCAATAAATTCAAGATTAAATACTTTAGATGTTGGAATCCCACTGTTTTAAATTAGATTTGAAGTCATGGAAGTTGAACACGTCTCATTAGTTGAGTAGTGTGACATGTATTCAAGTCTCACAAGATGTATATTATAGCTAAAAACATACACTACCTGTGCATACAAAGAGGTGCAAGTTATTAAGATAGAGGGTGCTAGAACCAACACCCCATCCAAAACCAACACGTATAAACGCCTCCCAATTGCCAACACTCTACTACCTTGAACCGTTCCCCATGGTGTAGGAGTGCCTGGGCTCATGGAGTGACAGTTTTAGGTGCCATTAGTGGTGCCACATCATAGCGGCCTCCGCTGCCTCCATGTAGGTTAGGTAACGGGCTCCACTCTCTCTTGGGTTGGTTCAAGGTGGGTTTAGTGTGGCTTGTTAGTGCCTATTCTAGCCATTATATACATGAGGGAACAATTGTAGCCATTCTATTCACAAAACCAAGGAGGTAGGCCACAAAGCACAAAGGGGGGTCGGTTCTACGCATAAAGGGGGTCAATACCCAAGATGCAAGGTGACAGTTTTGCAACCAAAAAGGGTGGGATCATGGAGGTGCCCATGTGACTTTGTACACAGTTTCTAGTTGGGCTTTAATTTAGCTTGGGTCTAGTACCCAACTATGTTGTGTTGGTGCTAGGCAATGAAGGTGGAGGTCCTCATCATTCCAAGGTTGTCGTCATACACAGGGCCTAGGGATTGGTTTAAAGAAACTAGTGGTTTTGACTTTGAATATTCATCAAATATTCAATTATGGTTGAAAATATTTTTTCTTTCTTTACACCTATATTTGGCCCAAATGCTTATATATATAAACCACATAGCCATGTGTATGTGGAATAGCTCAAAGTGTTGGTTTAAGCACCCTCTATGTTAGGTCCATTCTTGTTTGTATTGACAAATGCTAGAAAAGGGGCACATGCCAAAAATCGTAGGTTTTTGGGATAATTGTAGCTACTGACTAATGCGCAATAAACATGCTCCATGATTTTAGAGTTCAAACTTTGGATGGTGAGAAGCATTGAGACAAAGTGGAGTGAAGTGGGGAGGGATATTAGAGTTACAATATTTGTAAAGTAAAGCAAATGAAACCATGGGTTAGTCTCAAACCCTTTGATTTTGAGAATTAACAAAAATCACCCATGTTTTCTTAATGCTCAAATTATCATAAATGAAGAGTGGTTTCAAGTTATATAGCTTATCCTATTAGGATGGGTGGGCCAAGCTAGCCTTGTATAAACCGATTTGAGATTCAAGGTAACATGTCCCATACGCATACCCTGGACTAGATTCAAGAACTTTCTCAAAGTTTTGAGGTGGAAAAAGGAGGTGGAAAAAGTATCACCCAACTTTCAAAAAAAGACTTCCATACATGATGAACTAACGAGATCTTGATAGAAAATTTTCTCAAAGAAAGATCAAAATTCCAGTATGTCCCACTTGGAGGGACTTTAGGGATAACTCTATTGCTGCCAATTTTGGTGGTACACACAAGAGCATTGCGAATCTTGGTGACTCGGGGGTTAGTGGAGACAATATTGATGCTCAATGTGTGCTCAATCCATCATGCTAAGGGTGAGTTTTCATGTAGAGCACTTGCCCATTATATCCTAGATAATTGTAGGTTGGAGGTGTTCTCTTGCAGTTAAGCACAAACACCATCTAACCACATTTTGGCGGTTCGCTAGAATGTGGAGGGCCATGGGACATGCCGCTGGACTTTCATGCACCCACTGAAGGATCTTAAACCTACAAGTGCCAGTCACCAAAGGATTGAAGACCGATTTTAGGAGAGGGAGGAGGTTTTAACATGAAGAGGAGGTTAGTAGGTGGTCCCGGATATGAGAAGATGGGAGCAACTACACTAAACATGATATTTAGTGTCATATGGTATTTTATGTGACTATAGTAACTTTTTGGATGACACTTCTTATGAATAAGTGAACAAATATTGTCATCCAACTTGTGATGAATTATTGTCATGGATGATTGAAAATTGGATGAAAATTTACTTAGTAAGTGACAATCATTGCAACACTATAAATCTATAATCCCCCCAAACATTACAAGGAATGGCATATAATGTTGGGTTAACAATTAGTATTGGTAACACTACACCATGGACAATTAGTATCGAGCGAGACAATTAGAATTGGTGGCACTAAATATCATATTTAGTGTCATTTGTTGAAAAATAATGAGATATACAATAAATAGATATAACATTGCATAATTGTAGATAGTAAGTGACACTAATACAATATTTACTGTAGATTTCATGTGATAAAAAAAAAACTCGGATTGAATGCATGTATCATCAACTTGTGTATGGTAAAACTTGTGGTAAAGAACATACACTAAAAAGACACATGTGTTGCGACGAGATTGGACTATGTGTTCCAAAAATAAGCATGATTCTAGGTTCAACAATTATACAATTGAGAGGGTCTATGTGAATATTCAAAGAAAAAACTAATCTTGAAGACTCTTTATTTGTTTTACATGTCTACATCTAGTTTTGAAACTTGAAATGCCGATCTTTGTGATTGACAAATTGCTAGCAAGACGAGATACTACCCGATCCAATCCAAGCTCTTGTCCGAGGAGTCGCCACGTACATTACGCATGCTTCACTAACTTAGTACCCAATTAAGGTAGATGGGTCTTGAATGGCATGTTTTTCTTAATCGAATCCCTATATTTGTTTGGTATGTGGTTTGGTGAGGATCAAAGAGCACACATCATAAAGACACATGTTCAAAAGAGATTGGACTACGTTTTTAGATATTAATAGCAATTATACACTTCACAATGCACACAATTGGGAGGACCTATATACCCAAGTACGAAATCAACTAACATACACTTCTGATAACCGTAACTAAGTCAAGGGAGGTCCAATTTTCAATCGGGTTTTTGCAGATGTTTCCATTGTAGATTTGCTATTGCAACACGAGTTTGGTTGTGTGAATCCAATTGATAGAAGATGGAGAACATGGAAAAACGAACCAAATAACACCCACACGCCTTATATCTATTTTTGACATGGTGCGGCATGGTGGATCACAAGTGCCAAGACCAATGGACGTGTTCTCGGTATTGATGTTCATAAGTGAAGTCAAGGGCGCACCATGACGATTTTGTGGCATCTCGATCAACTGAAAAGGATCCTTCAAACAAACAAAAATGATTGTGTTTTCCTCGGTGATTCAATTGATAGAATACGGTCCGTATTGATAGAATACGGTATGAAATGCTTAGGGCCACTTCACACACGAGCCAAGAGTTGTGACCATGAAGTTGTGAGAGCCCAAAAGAAAGTGTCCAAAGGCCGTCTCACGACACTTCCAAAACCATCTAATGTGGTCACGGACCCTCAAGTGTAGCGTGAAGTTGCATGTGACCGGGCCCTCAATCAAATGTTATTTCCATGAATTTCTATTCATGCGGGTCCTCACGCATGATGAAATAGAATAAATCAATGGTTGTGAGCTTTTGGAGTGCCATGGTCTCTTGGTTTTGTGTTAGGCCTACCTCCAAGAGGTGGTTTTTGAAAATAATCCAATTGACCTGGAAACATGATTCATTGGATGCCATGTAGGAATCCATGTAAACTTTACATCCATCTTGCACTCACATCCTCCATTGCTCCCTCAAGCGTAGTGTGAAGCGAACTTGGACTGACTCCGCCTTTTGCACCAATGAGAGTGCTTGAAGTGTAATGGTCATGGGCTCTCAGTGCCGTGTGTGAAGTGGCCCTTAGTAACCAAATGTTGTGTGCAATGGTGGGAGTTGAATAGAGAGTACTGTAGAGGGCTCTCTATATCATCTTTACATGTGCCGGAAATGTAGTTTCCACGTGAGATGCAAGTGAGTCTTAGCGAACCTGAGCATGACACGTGGCAAAATTTGAGGGAAAACAATTATTTTTGTGTCTCGATAGAGAGCCTTCTATGGTGTCTTGTGATGCGCTATTAACAAATATGTTTGACGTATCACGAGTATCAAGGGTAGATTATCTTGAGCACATGGACTATCATAGTGTCCACATGTTTTACTTGTGGTCTAATCAATCTTGAAGTTAATTCTTTATTGCCCTCAGGTTCATTCTAGAGGATTTGGAACTTTCATATCACCTTTGATGTCAAGGACAATTCATCCCAATAAGTTATTTATCAACAATCGGCCGCTTGTATGTGGATGTCAACTTCATTGTCAAGATTTTGGGAAAAAAACCTTCATCTTTGAACAAAATTTAAGAAGACCTAATGGTCGCAAAGTTGAAGTTGGTGAAAATCTTTTTTTTTCTAAATTTGGATGATGGCATGAATGAAGATCTTTTGATAGAATATATACAAGTATGTGGAAATATGATACTTCAAAATTTTGCAATCTATATATTCTATTCTAGAGGTGATCGACGCTCAGGGGGTTCACTGGCGAAAATTGTAGAACGACGTGCAATAAAAAATAGGGTCCAATATATTCATTGTAGATAAAATTTGGAAAAAATGTACATGTAAAATAGGGGATTTTAAAATAATGAAACATGTTTACATGTAAAATACCATCACCTTATAATCTTTTCTGCAAGGTAAATAACCCCCCCAATAAATAGGTCCTGAACACACGTGTATGCAAAATATAAGAGGGAGTGAAACCCCCGAGGATCGATGCTCATCGACGAGATGATGAGTGTCTCTCACAATGAGCTTGATTACCAATTTTGAAACATTTTTGGTTAAGAGGGTTGCCCACACTAACAAAGATGGATGATCCTTGCAATGGGCAACACCTCAAGGATGTAATTTTGCGCCCTCCTTCACGTCTTAGTGATCTTCTATGAGCTTCAGGAAAACTTCGGAGCATTGTTCTCCCTTAATTTCTTAGTGACCTTCTATGAGCTTCAAGAAAACTTCAAAGCATTAGAGTTATCCGTAAAGTTTTTCAAAGAGGAACAAAACCGTAGGTTTGATCTTTCTTTGAGAAAAAAATTCTATTAAGAGCAACACTAAATATGATATTTAGTGTCACTTACTATTTGGACTTACACACACGCTTACACAATGCTATATCCTTTTACATTTGGTGTAATTTTTTACCAAGTAAAGTTGTTAATGTTTTATAATGTCCAAACTATCAATTTCACATTTGTTGGTAAAATATGAACTATATAGTAGCAAATATAGCATTGTGTAATTCCAAATAGTAAGTGACACTAAATATCATATTTAGTGTAGTTAGCCCATCATACATTGGAGCATGTTCTAAAAGTTGGGTGAAAGTTTTGGGACCTTCACTTTCCACCTCAAAAACTTTGAGAATTTTAGGATCTAGAATTAGGTATGTGCTTGGCCCCCCCGTCCTAAATCCCGCATCAGCCTATGCAAAGCTAGCTTGGCCCACCAATCCTAGTAGGACAAGCTAGAAAGCCAATCTCTAATTGCCCAACACCGATCTTTGTGTATGGTAGTTTAAGCATTAAGAAATTTGGTTGACTTTGTGTTGATTCTCACAAACTTAAGGTTTGGAACTAAACCTATGGTTTCATCTCCTTTACTTTACAATAACTCTAATGTTCTCCTTCAAATTAATACAATATTGAATGAGACTTGGACCTATCTACTCTTAACACATCAAAGAATCTCCATGTTGAGTGGGGGACCTAGATGATGATATGTTGTGGTTCTAGAGTGATTTATCTTCTTGAAAGGGAGCCCATGAGGCTCTTGGGGGCAATAAAGGGACAAGTCTCTATAAGGTAGAAGTGCCCAACTAAATTGTGTTCCTAGTAGACATTGTTAGCTTCAGGGGTGGCATATGTAACCACTTTGGATGACAAGAGGTCTACACCTAATTTTCATAATTTAGATATCAAACACACGATGCCAAATATTTACGAGCTCGCATGCTTTAGCTTCATAACATTATCCAACTGCATGGTCGTGTTTCATTCTATATTTAGCATCTAACATGGGCCTCCACTATCTAATCTTTATGGAAGGAAACTTAGAAAACAGGAAGAATTTGATTATGGTACAAATAATGAATAGAGCTAGTTTGAATAGTTTGAATATTTTGAATAGTGTCAGCATGTTCACTGATATTGACACTATTAATAGTAACGTGCATGGAATAATAATAGGATGATTAGTGCTTCCTACAAATATTTCTAAGGATGAATAGTAATTCATGTGCATGGTGCCGGGAGTATAAAGGCCAGTTTACACCATGGACCATGAAGTTGGACCATGGAAGATGGCCTTTTTCCCATGGTCCAACTTTCATGGTCCGATTCCTTAAAAATTCAATTTCCCAAGCCTTTGGGCCCCTCACTAGCTGTAAACCGAATGTGGACCAAGAAGAAGGACCATGCACCACAAAGTGTGCTGATTTTTGTAAATATATGCCCAAAAATGGCAGTTTTGAAAAAAATTCAAGTTTGACTATTCTCTTGTTTTCTCTTGGGTTTACTTCTATTCACTTTTCATATTTTCTTGTTTCCTATTAGCCATTTTACCAGCCATGTATTATTTGAGAATGGACTTGTATTTCTTCTTGCATGATAACCCAAAACGGTTGAAATCTTTCATTGTAGCTTCTAATCAAATCTATAGTTTGATCTAATAATTAACACATGCATTTAGTACCAAAAAAAGAATGAGAATCCAAAAAACAAGCAAGAAGGGACCAATATTGGTGAATATAAAGACAATCAACATTAAAAAAGAAGAAGAAGAACATGTTGTACATGAGAACAATACGAGTAGGTAGGAACGAAAATATGGGACGGATTAATAGTTAGAGGGAGGAAGAAGAAAGAAAGGCTTTGGATGGAGGAGAGGACAATTTAAATCCTCTCGTGTATGGAAACAACTAATATAATAACCAAACCTCAAAGCCCTCATGACAACGGCCAACCCAATTTGGAGAAAGGGGGCCAAGGGCTTCTACATCCTCATCATACGGCATGCATGCAACTTCATATAACCTCATTTTTGTAAAAAATAAAATTAACAGATGTTTTGAATTTTTAACCTTATTTGTTAGCTATTTTTGGCAATTTCTTGTTCACCTCACCTTGAATAACAATTAAGTGATACACTTCAAAATCTCACTATTTGATTCTTGCCATATCTTTTTCTTTTTCATTAGATTCGCCAACCTCAATCACATTCTTCTTGTCGATTCTCTTCATCTTCTTCGCTTTTTCTTTTGTTGAACACACTCTTTTTCTTACAACAAGTTGTTTCTTTGCTATTGTTGGTACTTCTTCATTTTCTTGTAAGATTCTAGATCTAGTAAGATTTTTTGCTGAGAATTGAACATGGGGGTAATTGGAAGAGGATAAAATACACTAAAAAGAGAGGGAAGCAAATTAAGACCATGCAACATTTGAAAAATCAATGTCTGATTACCTTCAAAAATTGGAGTTGTAAATTCTTGCATCTATTATGAATTTTGTGGCCACTTCTTTTTACAACTCTCTACGTGACTCCTCATTAGCAATATATCCTTCTATATTTTGAACAAAAAATTGATATGCTACTACCCAAACCATGCCAAAACAAGGGTGCAAGAGAAATATGAGAACGTTATAAACAATGAACTATTCTATTGTGGTTTTAAAATATAACATTAGCATGTAATAAAAGAGAGCTGCCACTGTATCTACAATTCCTCCAAAGTAAAATTCATTAAAAATTCATTATAATGGTATTTCTCTGCTACGGGCCCTTTTTTTTCTACCTAACCACATTTTTTACCTCTCCCACCACAAAACATGTTGAACCATGTCAGTGAATACTGTAGACCTTAAAATATGTTTTTTGGGGACCTCGAACTCCATGGTTACTATGACATTCTTTCCTTGGTTTACACCAAGGTGGTCATGGGATGAGTTCCACAACCAATCACATTTTTACAAGGCCTTGGGACGACTTTATGGTCCATGGTGTAAACAACCCTTAACTCCACCCAACTTTCCAAATTTAGCTAGTAAACGACTATTCCCACTTTGCTTGAGGGTCCCACATAATATAATTGACATGTTGCAAGGCCATGGAACCAACCCACATGGCTGAATAATATTATGTTTTTTACAATTTGTTAATATCTTGAATATATCCTTAGATGGTCTTCACCATGTTGATAGTTTCATGTCCATTATAGGAACTTCTACCTTGAGCAAGATTATCAAAGTGTATGTGTGTGTTGGATTGCCTCACGTATATTTTTAGTACATGGGAGAATAAGGAGAAGAAAGAAATATAAAAGAACGTCGTTTTTTGACCGATGTGATGATATTCCATTAGCCATCCACATTACAAGTTGAGTGAAGTGTAAGAGGGGATGGTGTAATGTCTATCTTGCGATAGACGGGACCCTAAGTGAAAGGAAAAATAAAGAAAGGAAACTATGATGTTGCCACTGGTGTAAATTATGATGTTATTTCATTTTTGAGTTGATCTAAGTCTAGGACCCTAAGTGCTTAAAGGGCCATGGTCCTAATTTAGCAATACTGATGGTTGATATATTCCAAGTTTATGTTTATTAAAAGAAATGTGGGTAAGATATAGTAATAGCTTCTCATGAGAGAGGTTCCATAAGGGATTTGATATTGTATTTTGGAATTTGAAGATGACGAAGGAAGTTAATAGAAAGTTAGTGTATGGCACATGTATGACACCATGGATGTTGGCCATGATAATGACAGGGAGAGGGTGTTCCAACCAAGTTGTTGGAGACAAGGGACTAATAGTTGTGCCACACCGGGCAGCCCAGTGGTCCATCCAACCAGTCCTCCCGGTGTGGCATAACTATAAGACATCATAATGTGTGTTATTACCGACAACGACACTCGCAAGAAATAAATCATCATGGTATGTGAAATTCACAATTTGAACGGTGAGGGAGTGATGGGTTGTAAAGACACGTATGTCCAATAAAAAAAATTTACACTCAATGCTCAAAATGTATGGATGGAAGCGAGCCAAGTATACACATTTTGGCATGTAACACGAGCATGGAAGTAGCCATGAGGGTAATGTGTTATCGGGGTGGTGTTGGAACCTCGAAGCCTTTTCACGAGTTTTTGAATACCGCACAAAAAGGGTGGCTCCATCATTTCGGGTGGAAGATCCTTAGCAATTGAGGACAAACACATGAGAGATGCAATGGCTTCCATACATAATAATCTTGCTTACTTTAATTAGTAAATTACACAACACGGGCCAAGGAGAATTTTGGGCATAATTGGGTTGAGATCTCGGTGTTTCCAAGTCCAACTAGTTAAATGTAGACACCTTTAGGTATATTCTCTAAATTCCTCCAAAGTGGTCGGTAAACGAAATGTGATATTTAGTGTCACTTACTATTCGGAGTTCACATTCCTAGGTCGTTTAAACTATTAATGTAGTTTTTTTTAATCAAGTAAAGATCTTGATGGTCTATAACGTACAAACAACCAATCCGACCTTTGTTTTGTAGAAAATGAGATGTACAATAAGTAGTTACAGCGTTGTGCGATTCCAAATAGTAAGTGACACTAAATTTCATATTTAGTGTAGTTACCGACTAAGTTATATCATAATCTTCGGTGTGCGTACTAACTACTTATATTATTTGGGTAAGAAATAATACTCTAGTACTATATTATACCAATGCACAACTCCAAATGGTAACCCACACTAATTAGACACAAGAGTGTAGTTGTCAGTTCTCCTTGTTCAATGGTAGAGAAGTTACTAGGTATATCAGAGTCTCCTTGTGGAACATGCATAATTTTCCTTTATAAAACAAAAGGTAAACTTTCCATTGAATGTTAGGTAGATGTGCCTAATTTGGACACTTTCTGTTTGCACCTATTTCTAGTAAGATATGGAACGCGCGATTAGTATGAGATAATTAGCAAATCTAAGTTGTTCTTGTAGCCATGTCTCTCGTAATTTTGGAGCTCGTTTGAATTCTTATTCATAAGAAGATTGAAGATTCTCGTGCTTATTAAGTAGTCATATAGGTTCCCCAATTATCATGATTATTGGACCTCAACTGATTAGCATATTTCAAACACATGATCTAATTTCTTTGAAAACTATGTCATTTTTGGTGTTCGTTCTTAGATGCACACCTAACCACACAACACTCGAATATAGAAGTCCAAATTATGGCTACGTTGGAATTAGGCACATATGCTTTATAATTGGGTTTAAATCAAGTGTTTTGTTGACCAACTAGATCATCATGTCTATACCTCCGTAAAATTATTATGATCTACCTTGAAATAACATGTAGATCGCCGCAAAATAGAAAATAGAAAATTGTGAATATAATAGACTACAAAGTGCTCACATCTATACGGTTACAATTCACAAACCATGTGTTGATCTCTGTGAACAAATACTTTAACCTTCACCAATGAGTTAACATGTTTTCACCCCACAATACCCCATAGCATTTAGGGGTTAAGTCATAATCTCTCCAAAAGCATTGCACTTTGTAACTTTAGAAAGGGATCATTGCTGACTCCACCTTGATGTACTTCTAGTCCTATAAAGGCAAGGCCACTCACCTTGCATTTGCATCTACAGATGCACTTTTACATCCACAATGCAAATACGGATGTAAGGAAGTGGCCCACTCACCACTATATACTTTCATATTGGATGAGATTTAAACCCTGAACTGTTGAACTCCTTGCACAACGTCGAGATATGCATGGAGCCTTCTATCACTAAGGACAAGTAACATTATTGTAGCTTTTCAGTAGAGACGAGTCAATAGTTCACCTTCCTAGTGAATGATAGGTAGATTTGCATGAGCCGGACGTGCTTGAGAAATAACCAGTTGAGGTTTAGGGTCTTCAGGAAAAATACTAGTTACATATGAACCGGATGTGTTTGAGAAATAGCCGGTCAAGGTTTGAGACTTCAGGAAAGTTACTAGTTACAGATGAATGGGATGAGTTTGAGAAATAAGTGGTCGAGGTTTGAGACTTCAAAATACTAACCATCACGAATGAACCGGACGAGTTTGAAAAAGAATTGGTTGAAGTTCGTGACTTGAAGAAATTACCGATCATTTTAGAGAAAATTCAAAAGTTATGCAGGATGACCAGTGACAATTTTGCTTGGGTTTGCATCTTAATCCTGGACGGAGGCCACTTTTCAGTCCCGGATGCCGATCCAAGAACGATTGAGCTTGCTCCAAGCCTTTTTCACCTCTTGAACTTTGAAATCAATTTCATCATTAACGAGAGGTCATAAAAATTGTCGCAAATTCACAAATTTTGCAACTTAGGGCCACTTCACACACGCGACTGAGAGCCCGTGACCAGTCGCTTCAAGCACTCTCATTGGTGGAAAAGGCGGAGCCGGTCCAAGTTCGCTTCACACTACGCTTGAGGGACCAATGGAGTATGTGAATGCAAGATGGATGTAAAGTCTACATGGATTCCTACACGACATCGAATGGATCATGTTTTATGGTCACTTGGACTATGTTCAAAAACCACCTCTTGGAGGTAGGCCTACCACAAAACCAGGAGACCAAGGCACTCTGAACACTTACAACCATCGATTTATTCTATTTTATCGTGTGTGAGGACCCGCATGAATAGACATTCATCGAAATAGCATTTGGTTGAGGGCCCGGTCACATATGACTTCACACTACACTTGAAGGTTCGTGAGCACACTACATTATTTTGGAGGTGTCTTGGGACGGCCTTTGGACACTTTCTTTTGGGCTCTCACAATTTCATAGTCACGGCTCTTGGGCTCGTGTGTGAAGTGGCCCTTAATTAATTGCATCGTGAGTGACTGGGTCAGAATCTGATGAAAGAAATGGTCAGAGGTTTGGCACTACAGTACTACTGGCAAGCATACTTCATATTTGCAGTTTGAATATATATAAATTTCGAACCATGAGGTCAACTCGGCCATCATTCCCAAATTTTCACCTAGGAAGTTGGAACCAGTGTTTTGCAGTATTAAAGTTATATATATAAATGTAGGTGATTTGATTCTTGTCTGTTTCATTTTGATACATAATAATACAGCAGTCAACTCACATTCCACAACGACAAAAACAACTTCGGTATATACAACTATGGTAAGTCAAAGGTATATTCTATCTCTCTTATTAAGCATCATATTCAATTGGAATGTTAATTTGCAGCTACTGTAACAACATGTTGAGTTTTATATATATATTTGTGTGTATGTGTGTGTGTGTATGTAGGTATACCTATTAATGAAGCACATCGGAAGGAGTGGACTTGGATTTCTAAGATCCCTGATGAGATACAAATTAGATACATTTTATATATATAAGCGAACAACGAGTCGATCGACAACTCAGATGTTCAAGAATGGTTCTATATGTTGAAGCAAGTATGCTTTAGGATAAGGACTACTTTGAATGTTAAGACACATCATGCCAGTTCAAAACTTTCTTCTTCGACCAACTTGACTGCACTTGAAATTTCTAGGGTGGCCGCCTCCTCCATTTAGCTCATTTGTGAGGTTTAGGTAACTTTTGATATTGGGGGGGGGGGGGGGGTGGGGCTAATTTATCCCTTTGATTAACGATTCACGAGTCAAATTGGATGGGAGTTTGGTCCATGTTGCACAATACCTCCCAAATTTGTTGTGGATTATTTCAGTTGGGTCTCAATAGAGCTAATGGTGGAGTCCACGACTATGAATGAAGAGTCAAGTTTAATGTAGAGAAACAAATACAGAATGGACATCAACTCTATTGAATAGTAAAGCTCGTATTCTGAATAATTGACACTCATTTGCTTCAAGATGGGTTTAGAAGGGGGAACGACATGACAACATGCGATGTATCTAAGCAAATAAAATTATAATTGAATTCAGATAAAGAAATGACTTCAAATTGCTTTAAATACTTCACACTCAATGTAATGAACACATACAGGAGGGCATACATATCCAATTAAGGAATCAACAAACATGCACTTCTAAAAACCATAATTAAATAAGATAAAATATGATTTTTGTTGATCTGCTTCATCGTGTTTGATACTCCTTAAGCAACACGAGTTTCGTTGTGTAAATCCAAATAGTAGAAGTTGGAGATTCGAGAATATGAAAAACGGACCGAATAACACCCACATACCTTATAATGAAGGGCGTGACACCTCCCACTCCACAAAGTATGAGGTTGGAGAATGGGTAAGCTCTTTTTGTACTCTAAAACGTCGTAGTAGGTAACACATTTACAACTCTCACATGCACTCAGATATATACTGCCACTTAATCAATATTACATCATAACTTATTGTAAAGAAGAAAGGGTCGACTTACCAATAATTCTCGAAAGTGGCCCGCCCGTGACAAACTTAAAACTATCACCGTCCCATTATTGTATACAAGTGTACCTCTCATTCATCCAACATAGAATCGTGTGGCCTAAAGGTTACTTTTCGTAATTGATTTGACACCATAATCAACTTTTAAGACCCCAAATTAGGGCCACTTTACACACGATCCAAGGGCCATGACGATGTATCCGAGAGAGCCCTTGATTCTTATCCAAGGCTGTAACATTAACATACTCTATTGAAATTTGCATCAAACCTACCTCTTGGAGGTGGGCATGACGTAAATTCCAGCAAATTATGAAACGTTATTCATAATTTGTCGTGTAGGAAGTCATGTGAATTTTCCATCGTTGATAATTTCTTTCGACCCTTAGACCTTCACCTTCTAGTGCGAAGTGAACTTGGCCACTCTTGACCTTTTTGACCAATGAGACATCAGAGAATGCAATGGTCACGGACCTGTGGTCTCGTGTGTGAAGTGGCCCTTTAGTCTACTCAAGGTCATTTAAGATGAATCGGCAACAAACCGAATAGAGGGTCAGGGTGGTACGTTGGATGGATGAGGGGCACGTTTAAATGTAAAACATATAAAACATATGAGATGAATCAGCAACAAACGTTATAGGGGTTCAAGGTGTTACATTGGATGGATGAGAGGTAAATGTGAAACTTATGACATTTGAGATGAATCGGCAACAAACCTAATAGGGGGTCGAGGTGTTATGTTTGGATGGATGAGAGGTAAGTTTAAATGTAAAACTTATAACATTTGAGATGAATCGGCAACAAACCTAATAAGGGGTTGAGGTGTTATGTTTGGATGGATGACATGCAGGTTCAAATGTAAGACTTATAACATTTGAGATGAATCGGCAACAAACCTAATAGGGGGTCGAGGTGTTATGTTTGGATGGATGAGAGGTAGGTTTAAATGTGAAACTTATAACATTTGAGATGAATCGGCAACAAACCTAAGAGGGAGTCAAGGTGTTATGTTGGATGGATGAGAGGCTTGTTTAAATGTAAACCTTATAACACTTGAGATGAATCGGCAACAAACCTAATAGGGGGTCGAGGTGTTATGTTTGGATGGATGAGAGGTAGGTTCTCAGGGGGGGGGGGGGTAGTCATTGGTTGGAGTAGCAATATACGTGCGAACAAATGATAGGGTATTTTAAAAACATGGGAGCAAAAAATTATAATTGGACTTAAGAGTAATATAGGGTATCAAAAATGGCATTGGACATCGTTAAAGTACTATAGGGTATGGAATAATAGGTAATTTGGAATTATAAGTAATGCAAGCCATTTTTCTATTAACCCAAAGTACAAAATTACATAATGATAGCATGTGAAAAAAAGAAGAGAATTGAAAGTAATACCCCCCTATAAAATAGTGGTTGTTCGCACCTATATCCTTAACTTTTTAAAACACTGCCCCCCCCCTGAGGGTAGGTTTAAATGTGAAACTTGTAACATTTGAGATGAATCGGCAACAAACCTAATAGGGGGTCGAGGTGTTACGTTTGGATGGATGAGAGGCATGTTTAAATGTGAAACTTATTATAACAACAGTCAAACCCTCGTCCACGTCACAATTCCCATCAACAGAAACATGTGCCACAATCATGCGGAGGCTCTCCTCTCCCGCTGCTGCCCCGTACGCACCGCCGGCCATTGGCGCCGCGCCAGCTCACCATTTCCTGAGCGGAGTAGCGCTGACCTGGCACAAAAGGGCAGTCAGGTCCGTAACTAAAGTGGGGAAAAGGCTGGCAAGTGAAATTGATGAAAGAGCCCTAGTAACTTCATAGGGGTGACACGTAGACTGAAGGCAGGGGTAAGGGGAAAAAAACCAACCACACCAAAGACAACAGGGCACGAAGTCACTAAACTTGACTCAAGTCTTTTTGTAGTTCAGGAGGCTGCAGGCAGGCAAGGCGGCCACCTGAGCGGAGAGTGAAGTTGAGTGGTATCCGTCCATCCCCAAAGCTCTTGAAAAGGCCTCAAATGTCGCCAGCCACTGCCACATTCGTCATTTGTCAAGAGATCATGAGCCTCCTGCCTGTCTGTTGATCTTTCAACTTTGGGGTGTAAACAAATTATGAGTCGGAGAAGAAGATTCATCTACTAGACCTTGGTGGAGAGATTCAAGGTTGGGGTCGGTCTGTCTGTCTGTCTGTCCGTCCGTCCCGGCTGTTGTTGTTGTTGTTGTTGGTGGTGGTGGTGGTGAATCTAGGCCTGGGTGGGGGTTTAAGAGAAGCTGCATTGGGATTCTGGGATGGTGATGGTGAGGCTAGGAGGATGATATTGATGGGGTAATTAAGTTAGGAGGAGAGGAGGGGGAGGACATGATCCATCATCGTTCAGCTTTCTCATGCACCGGTTGGTTGATCCTGTTCTATTGGTTCCTGTTCTCTCGGGTGGTAGGTAGCTGATATCGTTTCGTGCTTTTGTCACAATTCTTCGTTTTTGTTCTTCTTTTTGGTTGTTGTTTTGTTTCTTCCTCCCGGAACTGAACTGGTGTTTGATGTCCCCGAGAAGTGGGTTCGAGTTAAGAAGGTTTTTGCATCGACTGCAATTGGGCTGAGTCGGACACGATCGATTGCATTCTACATACAAGGGGTCTACAAGATCCTGAATTCCTCTCATCCTCATTCTTCTGTGTCCAGTTTCGTTTTTGGTTTGTTTCTGGGGATTCTCACCTGATATATTATCATACGCTACTGGGGTGAAGTTCGAGCTAGGCGTGCTTCAACAGAGTCACAATACTTTCGGGGCCATGATCGAAAGTTGGCAGCTTTGGAAGGTGTGATTCCACCCAGTTTGTGAGCAAAGGAAAGATTATAACTTATATATTGTATATAAGTTAGCTCTTCTCATTTGCGCGGAGGGTTAAGGTGGCCGAGAGAGAGAGCAAGATGGGGGCTAATAACAATAAGAGCCAGGAACGCGAATCAGCAGCGAACAAATCATGTCATTGCTTACCGAAGCAAGTAGACTCGCGAGCATCGTCCTCCGAGTCGCTGCACGGGGCAAAGGCAAGCATGCAAAACGGGGCAGCTGCAAGCAGTCACAGGTTTCTGTACAATGTGTGGCACAAAATTCGCACTGGAGGACACAGCTCCGAAGGCCTGGGCACATACAGTGGGGTGCTCATTCCCACCTGTGAGAATATGTGGGGTAAGCATTTAAGTGGGTCTTTCCCCTTCTTTCTCCCTGCTGTTACCCATCCATCCATCGCCAGGCTTAACTTAGTTCAACCAAATTCTTGCCGTCGTTGTTGCATGCATGGTGAATTTGCAAAGGTTAACCTTTTTGGTGCATTTGTCTGTTTGATTTTCTGTTTAATTGCAGGTGTGCTCATTTTTCTGAGGTTTTTCTACATCGTTGGGAGTGCCGGAGTGTGGCAGACATTCCTCATCGTTTTCATCTCCTTCCTTTGTGCCATGCTCACTACTATGTCTTTGAGTGCCATTGCTACCAACGGACCTATTGAGCAAGGAGGCACCTAGTAAGAACACCATCTTATTCTTCTTCTACCAGGCGTTGTGAATCCAGTTTTTTTTGTGTGTGTTTTTGTGTCTTTGTGTTTCACGAGTTCATGATTCTGTCTGTGTTCATGTGAATCTGGCAGTTACCTCATTTCACGGGCGCTTGGACCGAAACTCGGTGGTGCTGTGGGCTTGCTTTACTATCTTGGTGTAGTTCTGCTTGCAGTCCTTGAGGTGAAACCAGAGAGAGGGAGCCTTTCTTTCTTCCTTTCCTGTTTGTAGATGTGCAGGACATTTCTGATCAAAATATTTGGTGAACCTTGTTGGCAGTAGTGGCGAGCCTCGCAACTTGATTTCTACCTTGTTTAATATATTCATTCTGCAACAGTTCCTGCTGTCCTTGATTACTTGCAAGAATCCAGTAGCTGCTGGAAATCTCCAGTGCCAATTTTACATCCGAAAGTTTTGTGCGTTTAGTCCTGAGAATTGTTTGACAGTAAGCTGGGGAGGATGTCATGATGATCACTGCTCAGCTCTTGGGGGAATTTTTGCCGAGTTCTTTTGTTTCTTTTCTATTTTCTTTTTTTTCTTATGCTGGTTAGTTGTTGGTGTTGTATTTACAGGCACTCGGTTCCGTGGAAATGATTGTGTTCACTTTCCCAGCGCTTGATTTCACGTCAGCCAACCGAATTATCGCAGCAATCATTCTGATTTTCCTCGGCCTACTGGTATATATTCCCCCATGTGTATACCATCTTCTAAGTTAGCTGCACTCGTGACGTAGACGACGTTTTGAAATGAGATCTTGGAAACTCGTTGCTAATCATGTGTCACCACTCACAAACTTACTGCAGGTGTTCGTGGGAATCAAACTGGTTTCCAAACTGGGACTTGCATTCTTCGCAATTGTCCTGTACACCATGCTGTCGTTCTACTTAGGTTTGGGTTTGGCCCCTCGGGGATCTTCTCCTCCTTCTCTCACAGGTCTTTCATGGACAACCTTCAAGAGCAATTGGAGTCCTGGATATCCTCATGGCAAATCATTCTCTACCGCGGTGTCCCTCTTCTTTCCATGTTTCACGGGTATCTTGAGGTGCCTAACCCTCCCTAACCCTCATTTCTTGCATCTTTGGACTCTTAAATTTGGACCTCAAGACGTTCAACCATCATCACATCATTACATGGAAAACTTCGTGATGATTCTGTTAGGGTACACAGAAAAGAGCTAACCTGTCTAATTTGTGTCTGCCTAATTTGTGTGTCTACCTCTTCTTAACCTTCTTTCTCCTGAATTTCGAGCACTTGCTTTGGACCAAGATTTCAATCATCATCATCATCACAAAATTACGTGGGAGAATTTATGATGAATCTGTCAGGGTAAACACGGAAAGAGCTAACTATGTAGAGGATGTCATTTCTAAGTGCCTAAATTTTTGTTCATGTTGTTGTTGTTTTTGTTTGTAGTGGAGCAGATAGGGCAACAGCTCTTCGTCGACCGGAGAAGTCGATTCCGCAAGGAACCCTAGGAGCTATAATCATCAGTTTCATAATGTACATGTCCTACATGGGTTTATGGGCTGCGGTCGCCCAGAGAGATTACCTGCTGGGCAACATTGGAGGGGCACATGCGATGCTGATGGTTGTGAGGGAAGTGGCTTATCCTCTCGCCATCTTAACGGAGCTTGGAATCATCATAGCTTCAATCTCCCAAGCTATGCAATGCCTCATTGTCTCACCCCGCCTGCTTCAGGTAAAAGCAGCTTCACTCTGCCTCAAAACTTGGAAGAAACATCATAATCGCTCGCGCTTATCATTTTAATACGAGACATAATTTATTAGATTGCCCAGGCAATTGACTATCATGGACGAACTTGAAACGAGAGTGGTCTTTTAGAGTTACAAGCTGCAAGGTTTTTCTTCAACTTTGTTTCTGATGAAGTTTTCAACGTCATATGATGCGTGGCGCAGGCCATTTCTGCTGATGGAGTGGTGCCATTCTTGGGACCGCTGGCGAAGATGTCAAAAAACGGAGAGCCTCGGAGGGCTTTAATGGTAACCACCGTTTTGTCCTTCGCGTTCTCAATGATGGGAAGCTTGGATATAGTGGCGCCGCTCGTGTCTATCTGTTTTCTCACTTGTTACTCTGCACTAAACCTTTCCTGCCTGGTACTTTCAGCAGTCAATGCTCCCAGGTCAGTACATCATCATCACTAGGAGTTAATCTTGCATACTAAATTCTTCAATTGTTTGTATTTTGGCTTTGGGAAGCATGTAGGTGCCAATCAAGAACTTCACCATAACTTCTTGTCCAATGTGATACTGTTACAGGACCTTCGGAAGGAACACATGGAAATTAATGTTGCGGTCAATCAGCTTCATTCATCTTTCTTTAATTTGCATTCCTCAAACTAACTGGGTTCATTTTATGTTCATGTGTGTTGCAGCTGGAGACCTAAGTGGAAGTACTATCACTGGTCTGCGGCGCTTGTGGGATTTTTGGCTTGCGTGGCCATGAATTTTGTGATTGTTTGGTATTGGGCTGTGGTGGCAATCGTCTTGCTCATCGGTATATATGTGTACATAGACTTCCGCCAGGTAAAATCTCATATTTCAATCTACGAATGCAAAAGTGACGTCTTTCGTACATTGATGTTTTATTAATGTATGTGGGTGTTATTCGGTTCGTTTTTCATGTCCTCCAACTTCTACTGATTGGAGATTTACACAACCAAACTTGTGTTGCATTAGCGAATCATGATGATGCATGAGCAAAAATTGGATTGAAAATTGGAACTCCCCTAATTTAGTTATGGTTATTGGAAGTGCATGTGTGTTGATTTTGTAACTGAATACATAGGTCCTCCCAAGTGTGGAGTGGTTAATAAGTTTTGAAGACGTAGTCCAATCTCTTTTGAACATGTGTCTTTATAGTGTTTGTTCGTTGATCCTTACTGAACCACACACCACTCAAATATAGGTTTCTGATTAAGAAAACTAACCGAATAACACCTGCATACCTTACTGTGATTCTTTCCCATTAAGAGATGCTTTGTTTTACCATCTGAGGATGTAGTAGTGACGCACCAATGATTTTTTGGACAGGTTGAGGTGAATTGGGGAACTGGGTTAGGAGGACTCTGTCTCCAGATTGCAGTGCGGGGAATTTTATCCGTCGGGGATGAAGCGCGTTACACTGTGAATTGGCGTCCACAGCTCCTCTGCCTGTCGAAGCCACGGTCTGCATGGACTGATAATGATCATGCAGGCCACCAATTTCTCTTCTTTGCTTCTCAGCTCAAGAAGGTGTGTGCTGGTTTTGAATTGGTCCAATTCTCACATTATTATTGCAAGCTGTGAAACAACATCTGAAATTGATGTTTACAATGACTGTCAATACGCATACAAAGCTTGATTGCCTTTGAGAAAACCTGTCTTTTGATTAGCTAATAACACTGGACAATTAACTTCAGGCTGATGTATTTTTTTGCACCAATGTGTTGATCAGAAGAGGCTGTTAGAGTTTGCATTTTGGTTTTCCATTTCAGTTGAAATAATGTTTGTGATGGTTTCAAACTTTGTGGAACATAGGGTCAAGGGCTGTATGTGGTAACTGCTATTCTTGAAGGCAAGTTGGGGGAGAATGCCGCCCAAGCTACTGCTGAAAAGGTGCTTGTCTACTATAAATTGGGTATCAATAGAATGGTCTAATTTCATTCCTACAACTTCTGTTTTACCGTTCTCACAGAATTTCCTGTTCATCGTTTACTGTTAGCTCAATATCTTGGCCTGAATATTAGACCTAAGTAGTGTGCAATTTTGGCAATCACCTTTGCAGGTTGAGCTTGACAATCGTATGAATGCATCAAAAGTTACTGGATTTGGGAGAGTGTTGATTGCACCTACATACCGTGAAGGCAAGACGTATGCTATACAGTCTTCAGGTCTGGGAAGCTTAGAGCCTAATACTTTGGTTCAAGGTTGGCCTACAAAGTGGCGAGAGCCAGGACATGAAGATACCGCTGAGGTAAAACTTTGTATCCTTTCTGCAAGCTGTCCATTTCTTCAAAGTATATACTTCAGATAACCTTGATCTCAGAAAATGAAAACGTCAATGTTAGTCAGTTACAACAGATACTGTGACTCACATCGATTATGCATGTTCAAGAACTTAAGACAAGCAATGAGCTTCAAAGTGTTCTTTATCATCAAAGATTTAGTGCTATTATGCTATTTTCTTATTCATTTGCATCATATGTTATTTGATTATGCTTATGATATCAATTCCATCACCACATGTGTCTTGCCATGTGCAGATTTTGCTAGAGACGTTGACAGAATGTCGCGCTGTGGACAAGGCAGTCCTCTTGTGTGTAAATCTGGACCGGTTCCCGGCGATTGATGAATTTCAGGAGGGAACAATTGATGTCTGGTGGATTGTTCACGACGGAGGTTTGCTGTTGCTTCTGGCCCATCTTCTGCAACAACACAAGATATGGCGGAAATGTAAACTCCGCGTGCATACTGTGGCTGAGAAACTTGATAACTCAGAAGTAGTGAAGAAAAATCTGGAAAAGCTCTTAGAGCTGGTAAGCACTTCATGTCACTTTATGCCAATTTGTATCCTTGCTTTTGGACTTGAGAGAGATTCGGTGATTCAACACTTTGCATCCCCGATTCAGAAATTTTTGTGCTGTTGGTTTGATCTTTTCTTCAGGTACGAATCAGAGCTGAGGTTCAGGTGTTGGAGATGGACGAGTCGGAACTAGCACCTTACACATTCGATTACACACTTCGGGCAGAAGAGGCCAGAGATTACGCTGAGAAAGTTGCTATGTACTGGTCAGTCATCTGCAAGAATCAACTCCTGAATTGCATATGCATACCTGATAAATTTGTTCAGAGTTAACGACCTCCATTTCCAAGTTACAATGTGTTTTTACTAACATGCCCTTGTTCTGACAATCCGAATGGATTGTATTTGAACGTCTCATGAAAATCGGCACCCGAGTTCACTAATTATAGGGGTTCACTACCCATCTGCGTGAAAGGGGCATTTTATGGGCTGTAATGCAGTGGTCCATCATGAGAATAATCCACCAATTAAAAGAATATTTGTAGAATATTTTAAATATGCCCTATCTTACTTATGACCTCCTTCATCACATTTGTTGGATACCGATATTAAAATTGGAATTTTAAATGGAGTGTGTCTGAAGGTCTCATAGAATTGGCACTTCGTGGATCTGTGTTGGCAGCAAGAGCATTGAACAAAGAGGAGCAGCTGACAAGGCTGACCGACGACTGTCTTTTGAGATGCCCAGAGCAAATGATCAGAAGGCGAAGGACGGGTTGCCCAAATTCCAGGTCCGTGACCTTGAAGGATCTAGCAAAACGCGTCGAAAGAAGGAGAGGAGTGGGCGGCGGGATTGGGGCTCTCCATCCCGAGGACCAACAGAAAGTAAGCAATCATCAGGATAAGTCCACAAGTATAATGCCTTCAGTAATATTGATGTAATCCGGTCAGGTCAAACTTCTCGGTTCCAGTTAGATGCTGGCATTTGACAGAGATTCAACAAAGTGGCCATCAACCTTACGACAAATTGCCGATGTTCGCAAGCATAATGCCTTCGGTACCATTGATGTGATCCAGTCAGATCAAATTTTTTGGTTCCAGTTAGATACTGGCATTTGACAGAGATTGAACAAAGTTGCCATCAACGTACGGCAAATTGCCAAGTTCACAAAAATGCCTTCAGTGATATTGATGTAATCTACTTAGGCCAAACTCTTTGGTTCCACTTCAATGCTTGCAATTGACAGAGATTCATCAACAAAGTGGCCATCAACCCTACAAGTTGCTGCGTTCACAAGAATAATGCCTTCAGTAACATTGATGTGATCCAGTCAGGTCACGCGTTTCTGGTCCAGTTAGATGCTTGCATTTGACAGAGGTTGGCCATTAACCCTATTATGGCAATCTTGCAGGTCCCAAGCATGGTAAGGATGCTTTCCCAGTGATTCTGAACTCGGCCAACAAACAAAGCTCATCTTCAGTGGGGCCCTCGTTACTTCCACATTCGCCCGACCGTGGATCGTCCACAACGGCATCATCCCCATCACGAAGCCTAGAGAATTCTCCCATGGCCTCACCAATGCACAACAATCCAAGGAAGAAATCCCACAGCCTGGATTTGGAGAGAGGTTCTTCTTTCGTACCCGAAGAGGAAGCAGCGCCTCAGACCCAGCCCAAGAGGTTAGTCTCCAACCTCGTAGTCAATACAACCCGGGATGGAACTTCTGCAAAGCCGAAGAAGGAAGCACACTGGGCAGACAGGGACGAGTCCTCCGATGACGCAAAATCTTGTAACAACCACAACAACATCAACAAGGAGATTGTGGTTGATGTGCGTGATGGTCGTGACTCGGACAATGAAGGGGGTGATGATTCAGGCTCGGGTGACAATGATGATGATGACGACGACGATGGTGCTTCGTCACGACGCTCGACCAGCCACGTGTACCCGGGCTCCCCGGGAGGGTATGGGGGTGGCACGTTGGAAGATGTGCCGGAGCCCATGAGACGGACGTGGTCGAGTTTTAGCCAAAATTTCTCCCCGCGAACCCTAAATGACATTATTGTGGAGCAGTCCCGAGACGCGCAGCTGATCCTCATCAACCTCCCGGACCATTACGAAGGCATGCAGCCCAGCCGCTACATGGAGTATTGTGAGGATCTGTGCAAAGGGTTGCAAAGAGTCCTCCTCGTTCATGGGACAGGCAAGGAGCTCTGGGGTGGCCAAGCTCACCTTGGATTGTAAGACTACCTATTTTTCCAGCTCTTGTACAAAACATCCATGCCCCACTTGTATACTCATCACTACTTTGGGCCGGCCAGGCCCGCTGCACCCATGCATATGAATTAACGTCCTCGGTGATCCCCGCAATGTCTGTTCCAACATGCATCGGTGGCTCAAATTCAAGATTCAAGGCCTTTACCCAGATCCCATGGGAACTCCGAGGTTAAGCCGCCTAAGGCCGGAACCGGATATTTTCAACGGAAGCTAGGAGCTCTCCCTTGGGGGAGATAGGTGCCGACCGGCTTGTCCACGCCCGTTCAAGGCGTTTACCTTTGAAAGGAGGCAGTAGTAGTCGTCGGGGGCCCGCTAGTTCTCGTGATGCCCGTTGCAGGATTCCATGCAGACTTACACCAACTCGATTACGAAGCGATACCATAATTCACGCCGGTGGCAACGTCGGAGTCGTCTTTCTTTTGTTTCTTCTATGTTCAACATGTGGCCGTTGAACCCCCGACCAGGGGCGTCTGCCCAATGGCGCAAGCGAGTGAGCTGCGTCAAAGCCCATGTACCCCTCGCCGTTCTAAAGTTCTAAAATATACTCATACGCTTGATGAGACATAGCTGGATGCTGCTGCACCGTGGACTCAATTTTGATCAAATTGCTATTTTGAAAGCTCCAAGAGGAACAGTCATTGCAAGTCATGCTATTAGGTTAGAGGAGTGTTTGGAAGTGTCGAAACTCCCAACACCCGGAGGCTCCGGTTTTCTTGGTGCACGCAGCTGGGGGATGAAATGGGGAGTCGGGACATCCGTGCCCAGTCGAGGTGAACTACAATTCTACAACAATCTGGTATGTAAAATGGCCGCAGCAAACACCTCAAATATATACGGAGTAACTCTAAGCGAAGAATGAATGTGGTCAAGAACATCTTCGGTGAATCATCGCTTGTGGACTGATGTAATTTCTACAGATTACGAGCTCGTCTCGATTGAGCACATTAGCATGTGTTACTACTGTACAGTAATTCACTAACAATAGAACATAAGCTTTGGGAATCACTCGACCAGTGTGTATCAGTTTGTCTCTTGCATTTATAAAGTACTGGCTCATATCAAGTTGCTGGCAATGGCTTTGCTATCTTCAAACCTTACTGCAATGTACCAGATCAACGCTCTACCAGACTAGTTACTGAAACTTGCATTTTTAAGGTAGACGCAGATGATTATCTGGACACTTTTCTCTCTGCTCTTCTCATAGGATATGAAACACGCAATTACGCAGTGCAAGGTGATTAGCAGATGTTATCTGTATCGTGCCTGTAGCCATTTGCCTCATTTGAAGCTCATAATTTTTTGAGCTTTCATATGAATATCTTATTCATTATTAAATTGTAAACTCCAGTGCTCATTAACTGGTCTTATACCCCCCCTCCCCAGTCATGTCTCTTGAATGGTTTGCATATTTTGAGCACATAGTCCAATCTCTGTTAGGCACATGTCTTTGTTGTGTTTGTTTTTAGATTCACACCTATCCACATATCACTCAAATATAGGTGTTCATATAATTCTTATGGTGTCCATATAATTCTCGTGGTGGATTAACACACGTCTACCTGAGCATAATACTAGTGCAACTGAAACTAACAACTAGAAAATTGCTCCACATCTCACAAAACGTCTGTGCAAACTGCACTACACTTTTTTTTGTATAATTAGTGTGGGTTACCATTCGGAGTTCCGCATTGCTATAAACATTTAACTGAGAGTAGTGTGTTTTTTTACCCATAAGTGGTTGGTATGCATACTGCAGACTATGAAGTAACTTGATTGACAAAAAACGATGATTTCGGTAAAAAATTATAGCAACACAGAACTCCAAATGGTAACCCACGCTAATAGGACAATTTGGCATATTTATGTGTGAACAAACAAAGGAGATTATATGCCTTTGGGTACAAATATATGTTAGGTTACCTACTCATGAACTAGTCTAAAAGCAACATTTTAACAAACATTGGTAACAGTGACTAGGATGCAAGTGGCCAATCATGTACGAACTGGAAATGTTAACGTAGAGATGGGTCTTGTAATTGTTGCTTTTTCTAGCATGTAAAGTACATTAGTATGACATGGTTAGCAAAATCCAAATCAAGGCCGTACTCACTTTCCTTGTAATTTTTGGAGTTCATATGAAAATCTTATTCACTATCAAGTGCAGATTCTCGTACTTATTAAATGGTTGTATAGGTCTCCCCTCTCAATTATCTTGATTATGAAGCTTAGAATGGTTACCATCTTTTGATCAACTAGTCCAATCTCTTTTGAACACATATCTTTTTGACAACCGTTCTTGGAGCCATACTTAAGTACATACTACTCATATATATAGGTATTTTATTAAGATAAGCATTGGAATTAGGCATGTCTACCTTATGCATAGCTCCCCCATGTGTTGTAAACTTCCCATAAAATTGTCACATATGGAAATTTAGAGATTTGTGGCAAAAATTAAATTTCTTGCCAAGAATACCAACCCCCACAAGAGCATTGGTCTAACAAGGGGTAAGGTAGACAACTCTTATTCGGTTATTATTCTTATTAGGGCACCCATAATTGAAAGGTATGTGGTTTGGTGTGGCTCCAAGAACGGATACCAAAAAACTATGTGTTTGAAAGAGATTGGATTGCGTGCTCAAAACATGGAAAACATTCTAGGACCATTAGTCAACATAATTGTGGAGGACCTATATGACCAGTTAAGGAGCACGAGAATCTTCACTTTGATAATGCATAAGATATTCATATGAGCTCACGTGTATGAGCTCCAAAAATGATGATGAAAGTGACTATTGTAGCCATAACATTGCTAAGAGGTGGTATTTTGTCCTCTTTTTAAATACGGGGTACGACCTCCGTGCTCTATAGCGTTTAAAACTAGGATTATGTGTATTTGGATTTATGCATGATTTTTGGACAATTCCAACCACCAATATGATGTACACTACATCGCAAAACCACACAAGTATGGTGGATGGCAAACATGGAATACAACACATTCAAAGTTGTGGTTGTTTTTGTTGTTGTCATGTGATGAATCTGTCCCCACAAGTGCACATCCCTTATTATTTTTGGACAAGTGGTTTGTCCAAATATAGTTAAATTCTAGTTAAGTTATAGCCGTCCTTGGTATTTCTCTAGTGAAATAATATACAAATCGAAAGCTCTGGCCTATGAGGGATTTGAACGTTTTGTTCCTAGATTTCATTGTTTTATTCCCAGATCTCAATGTCCGCATGTTGGGCCCACATAACATGTTGAGCTTGCTATGTCATGTTATGGTCTTGATTTGAATTTGCTAACCATCCAGTATCAATAGTGTATTTCATACACTGGGAGAAGTGCGTTGGTTGGAAAAAAAAAAAGCATTGTAAGACCCATCTACCTTAAG
The DNA here is from genome assembly GCA_950295325.1 of Polytrichum commune. Classification (NCBI taxonomy): domain Eukaryota; kingdom Viridiplantae; phylum Streptophyta; class Polytrichopsida; order Polytrichales; family Polytrichaceae; genus Polytrichum; species Polytrichum commune. Next base: position 46,076,746 of record OX485804.1, read on the forward strand.
TTAGAAATTTTATGATGGAATCCGTACTGTTGATGGATTTTTTTTATTAGCTATTGTTCACAAGTGTATATTTGGTTTCAAGCAGCCCTCCACCATCACATCTCAAAATGCAAGTGACCAATGTTTAATGTTGAGTTACTATTGATGTAAAACCTTCTGGGTTGAATATCTCCCAATAGCTAACTCAACATCTAGCTAGTTGCATTCAATTCAACTCATAATATAACCTTTGAAGTCTTGACACTCTAAAATGTAGAAATGATACCTAGATTGGAATTCTAATCTTAATTTTGGAGCATTGATTTGATTTTGTTGCTTGATGTCATCGGTACAATGTGATATAAGTTGATAGGTATATGAATTTAGAGGTTTATGATGCATACGGATATACCTATCACCAAATTATGGCAATGCGGTATTAGATAATGGCATTATATTTAAATTAAATGATCAGAGATTGGCATGATTAAATGATGGATATGACAAGTATTGGAGCCTAGTGGACTATGCAGGGAACCATTTTTTCAACCCAACTACTTTTTGGTGATGGATGTTCATAAAAGGAGGTTAAACAAAAGAATAAAAAAAGTTCTTAGCTCAAGCATTACCTCATATCATTACACTTTTAATAGTCCTAGTAGTGTGGGCCACAATATCTCTCTAGAATCCACATTAATTTTCAACTCACATCAAACCTCTAGTTCAACATTAGTGTGGGTCATATTGAGTATTTTTTCTTAAGAAGTTGATATGAGTACATAAGTTTTTATTTTATGATATTTTTCCCTTTAAACTACTACTCAAGGTGTTGGTTGGAACTCTCAATAAAGACCCGACTAAAGGTATTTCCCTTTAAGTTCTCTAACACTATTTTTTTTCTAGGAAATAGCTTGAAATTGGCAAGTGAAGAACAAAGTACAAATACACACATCGTGGATTCCTAATGTTAAGGTACCCAAAAGAAAATTGGTTGCAATCTTAAAATTCTTCATTGATAGTCTTGAGAACTTTCATGGACAACCACGTCTTTTTTTTTCTAGTTGCCCAACCCCCTCTCAATTAGAAATTTGTGCACTAAAAAACAAGCTACATACAAAGGGGGAGGGGACTTGGTCTTAAAGAAACCTAGGACCACAAACTTAAGAACTCGGTTTTATGACCAGGCTCACATGAAGCTTGAATCAATAGCTCCTTCACAAAACCATAGAAATCTTCGTGTCTTATATTTCAAGTGGTAATACTCCATACCCCAATCAATCTTTTAGAAAAAATGCATTATATGACGATTTTCCATTGAAAAAAGGCACGATGCACCTCACATAACTCCCTCGATGACCCCCAAACTAAACTCGAGAGAGGAGACCCAATCAAAGATTGGACAATATGTATAATAGACAAACGCAAAGACCAAACCATGACTCAACTAAAGACAACACGCCTAAAACCTAATAGCCGACATCTCCCTCACAACATGGTTGCAAAGGCACAAATTGCGAGCACCATACCCCAAGTTTATATGTAGATTGTAGCATATCAATGCATTGCTTTCGACGAAATAGGACGTATTGTGCATGTTACTTAATCCTTCATGATATTCCCATGGGCCACGATTCTAAGAACCACTAGTCCTCAAGGATATAAGATATATGGGTGTTGTTTGGCTATTTTCCTTAAATGGATACCTCTATGTGGATTGGTGTGGTTGTGTGAAGATAATAGAACAAAGACCACAAACACATGTTGTTTTGAAGAGATTGGTTATGTCTCAAATTTATTTGTTACTTTTTACATTCAATAGTGAACATAGTTGAGAGGACCTATGTATTTAGTTAAGGAATCAACAAACACGCGCTTCCAAATACCATAGCTAAATCAAGGGATGTCCAATTTCCAATCCGATTTTATGTTGATGCTTCATCATAGATTTGCTACACCGTTTATGGTATTTCGTGTCGCGTACACTATTTGTGAAGGGCCTAAACTAGATGCGTACAAGCCACAAAGTGTCACGCCCACTAAACAACCAATATGGTTCCATTCGTCAACATAAGTAACTCCTTTAAGTGAAAAAAAATCCTACATTATGACATTTAGAGTAGCACATTGGGATACTTCAGGCGATAGTCTTGTGTTTTAGTATCCAAGCGGAAAACATTTTCAAGTGTGCTAATGAAAAGTGTCATGTCTTACATCTTAATATGCAAGTGAAAGATGTTTTTGAGCATACTAATGGCAAGTGTCATTTGAGTACACTTTAATCAACTTGTAAACCATTGTGAGACATAGACATTCATCTCGTAAGATTATTGAACATACTCATGCCAAGATAGTAGTAAGCACACTTGAACGCCAAGGGTCCTGAGGTGACACTTATGATGATGTTATTAATCATCAATATAACTTAACATACGCCTCAAAATAAGGTAATTAAGTGACACTGTCATAAACGGTGTAGTGCAATATAAGGTCCGTTGTGTAAATATAATCGGTAGAATTTGGACAACATGAACATTGAACCAAATAACAGCCACATGCCTTATATTGTTGGTTGACCCCGTCATGCCGGAGATCCTCAAGCCTCAGAAGCACACAGCGAGCATGCCACCTCACCAGGAATGGCCCAAATGACAGGCTGGCTGGTCCGATGACGTGTCACCCACTGCCACGACATCAATGCACAAGATGCATGCATGCATACATACATACATACATAGCATGAAATCTGCATGGCCATACATGAGGATACAGTCTAATGTCCATATTGCGACTCTGAATTACATGATATCTTGTGTTAATATACCTCCATACTACGACTACGATGCTTGTAATACATCATTTTTTAGGCCCGATTTGTCATATTATAGAGGTGATTAATGTGCATCGGTGGTGGGACCACATATTTTTCCATGTTCATATACGGTTTGTACTTTTGAACATGGAAGGGAACCTTAGGGAACACTATAAACAGTGGGGAACCTTGGGGGAACGTCGTGAGCATATTTCTTCAATACACGTGTTTTTTCCATACTTGTGTGTATCTTCATTGTGTACACAAAATGACCTTTTAAATTGAAAATAGGCCAATTTCTTGAAAAACCTCAATGGTACAACATTTGAGGCCAAAATGTCAAATTATTGAGAATACAACAGTTGGATATTACAACACTTTCTTGCACGACCAAATGTGTCTTAATGAAGAGGAAGAACAATACATACATGCATGTGGACACGAAGGAGTAAAGTCAGCATGCATGGCTATACATGAGCACACATGTCGTACGTGGCCCTATTGTGGCCACTTCCAACTCCATGTACAATCTTGACTATTGGATCCAATTAAAACTTACTTCTTTAAGTTAGCAAATGTGAATCATGCAAATTGTCATTTAAAATTCCAAGATTGAAGTTGGTACACAAATGTTATAAGAGGTCAAAGCAAAGATTTTTTTCTTTCTTGAGGTGGTCACTTAGGCCCTCTCATTTGTGTTAATCATGAAACTTAGACTAGTTCGTGTAATTTTAGCACACAATTTAAATCTCATCATGATACATCTTCTTCTTTTTATAGTCCATGCAATTTAACCACAAGCTTTTGCCATATACCATTTAGGGTGGGTTCACATTATGGTCCACGTCCCAAGAAACTTCAAACCTCCCTTAATGCATGGAACTAATTTTGGACTCAATATTGGACCCAAGCTTGAAGATTTGTCTCTCAAACCAAGAGAGGTAAAGGTAAACATGTCCGAAATCCAAGACCTCTGATAATGTAACACCTACTTCGAGGTTGAATTGTGGTGGTCAACATCATCAAGTGGTCGCTCACCTTCCAACATTGTATTCAACCTATTATGTGACTAAATTGGCTTTAACATGCAACTACGGTAATTTCATGAAGGCATGTAGCACAATTTGTAGTGGATGTGCCCACCAATCCCACAAGTTTATGATGTCTTCTATTTTGCTTGAATAAGCACCCAAAATAAGTGGCATGAATGTACTTTAATTAACAAACACGTTTCCATATAAGAGGGTGGGTATAATAAACAAAAGAATGGTTAAATTGGGTAGAAGAATCTTGAGGTTAGAAATTCATAGCAAATTTCCACGAACTCCAAAATCGTACCTTAAAAAGCACGAGTATTGAAGATCTTCCACAAGAAGGTTTCAATCTCGAAAAAATGTCCACTCCCGACAATTCTACCTTATTTTGTTGACCGATGCCACATTAGCATCACTTTGTTTTTGCGTACCTTGGACCCGGACTGTAGTGTAAACTCCTTGGATCCCAAAAAAATCTCTTGACCGAATAGGATTGCTCAAATTTGGAGTTTATTTGATCTTGGACCCTGGTGGAAACCCACCATCAAATCATGGGGCGAGATAATCAAGAAGAAGACTCTTGCCCAATTCCATCCCAATTCAATATAAGTCGGTGACCACATAAGGTCCAAGGGCCCCATTTACTTACATTCACCAGATATGGCATGAAAGTGATGCCACATTAACGGCACTTGGACCCAAACCCTAACATGAACTCCTCTGGTCCCCCAAAAGCCTCTTGACAATTAATGTTGGTGACACTACACATGCAGTTTACAAATAGCATTGAGCAAGACAAATAGAATTAGTGACACTAAATACAATACACTCACGCTTGTGGCAACCAAAGTGCATGTGATATTCAGGAGTTTTGTAGTGTTAACATGGATGCGCGATATAGTAGCATATGATATTATGAAATAACATAAAGTTAACATTGCAATAATGATAATAATTACAATGATGACAACATGATGCATGTGAACATGTGGTTTGAATTCTTTGGTGGTTTATTTTAATGTCAAAACATGTGATAGATATATGAGTGGGAAACGTGACAATAACGAGTGAAATTTAAACTGAGAACATCCATCCCCTAGGGTTTCTGGATATAAGGGAAGGAGTGACATCAAGGAGGTTGATATTAAGAAGTTTTGAGTGTGTTTAGTGTAGAACTGCAGACGCAGAGGAGGATAACATGACACATGTATGGCTATACATATCATACATACATGCCATACATACATGAGTCATGGCCAACAAGAAAGGGAAGAAGAGTCCATAGGCTCGGGCCGGTCCTTCCATGTTGCTCTCTCGTCTTCCTCATCGCTCGCAGACTTACTTAGATCGCAACCTCTTCTCCTCTCTTCCCTTCTCTTCCGCAATCGCGCTACGAACCATCTCCATCTTTGCAAACGATCTGTCCCTAAATTTCTTGTATCCGCGCAGACTGCAACTCTCCTCCAGGACGTGCGGAATCCAAGGCGGGGAAGATGGCGTACGCGTATCTGTTCAAGTATATCATCATAGGAGACACAGGTGAGTGCCTGGATTGTTGCTTGTGCATCACGCTGTGTGGGGAATTGACAAAGCCTTAGAAATTTGGCAGAATTTTTTTGTTGCACTTTTTAAGTGGTGAAAAGAACAGAGTCTGTCATGTGGAGGCCACTTGGAGATAAGAAAGACGGAATGGTAGGGACTCGGATGGTTATGTATGTGTAGAACTGAGAGTTGGTGTGGTTTTAAGATACACTTAGGGTTGTGGGTTGTAGTCAGTTTCTTAATTATCGATCAGACTCTTAATGAAGAATTTGTAGTTGAACAACAAATCTTCATGGACACGATTTCTCTGTCTTGATTGCCTCATACAAGGAAAAGTTCCAGTTAGCAGCAGTCTATGTGCTAAGATAATTACCATTTTTGCGAGGATGCACACAAGAGGGACATGAATTCGTCTAGACCTGAGTTTTACATCACCTGCATTCATCAAGAGGGAAAGTGGACAGAGAGCTAGCCTGTGAGGGATTTCTGTCCTCTTAACCTCTTCTTTGTAATTTTGTATTGTGCCATTGTTGGTCGAGAATCAACTGCAAAACCCTACCCTGGCTCAACATCTTGGGCTGCTGTCAATAATTAGGTGATCTTTAGATGCACACGAACAAAGGACAGTTCAAAATTTTGATGAGAATTTAATTAGGGTTAAGTGTCATGGTGCTTCAAAGTTGGGTTGCTTTGTTAGAAGCTCTTGACTAGTGCTTTTCGTTCTCTTCTCAGGTAGGGATTGTCGTGAGTGATTGAATTTTACTGCTGTCTGGGTGAGAATGTATTTCTGTATGGTTTACTGTTATCCCACTGATGCCTCACACATACACATGTGCAAGTGTTTATTTAGCCACCGGATATTAAACCGGAAATTTTGTGACCTACTTTAAAATTGAGTTAGTTAATGAGAGATGTTTGCGTGGCATGTAGGTGTGGGAAAGTCATGCCTGTTGTTGCAGTTTACTGACAAGCGGTTTCAGCCTGTCCATGATCTAACAATTGGGGTGGAGTTTGGGGCTCGAATGGTCACAATCGATAACAAGCCTATTAAGCTTCAAATTTGGGATACCGTATGCACCTCCCTGCATTCTTTGCATGGTTTTGTTGTGTGTTCTGTTGAATCAATGAAATGGATATCACAGTGCTCCTTTCCTTTGTCAGTGCTTTTTTTTCCCCCCAGTTTGATTTGTTTTTTTTATCAATGTCATGTTAACACTTGTGCAGAAGGTGTAGTTTCTTATTTTGGAGCCACCAAAGAGTCATATAGGCTGGTTGTGTTGTGTTGGTGCAGGCTGGGCAGGAATCCTTCCGGTCAATTACAAGATCATATTACAGAGGAGCAGCAGGTGCTTTGTTGGTATATGACATCACCAGGTACAAATTTACTTGTCATGACAGAGTTATCCTTGAAGTCCATGGGATTTTTTGTCGGGAGTCGCTCCCCTATGATTTTCTATTGGTTGTGTTGCATACAACAGCAGTAATTTATTTCCACTAGTGGTGCATCCTCAGAGGTAGTGTAAGAATTTGGATGAAGAGCAACCTAGTTCGGTTCATTGAGATCCAAATTCATTTAAGCATCTCTTGGCATACCAAAATGATTATATCCTCAATGAACTGATATAGAATGCTCTTCTTCGTCCAAGCCTCCACACTACCTCCAAGCATGCACCGCAAACATCCCAACATGGAAGGTCCTATGCAAAACTACCAACTCCAGACCAATGTTGAGTTAGTGGATAACTCTAATGGGTCCCCTCTTTGCTCCTATGATATTTTCTTAGGCTCTCCCTTTTGAGGCAAGTATCATGATTTTACGTAACATACGTATCTTTTTTAGGAGAGAGACATTCAATCACCTGGCCAGCTGGTTGGAGGATGCTCGGCAACATGCCAACTCGAACATGACAATCATGCTAATTGGAAACAAGTGCGACCTGGCACATAGAAGAGCAGTGAGCACAGAAGAAGGGGAACAATTTGCCAAAGAGAATGGATTGGTGTTTATGGAAACCTCTGCCAAGACAGCCCTCAATGTTGAGGATGTACGTGACATTTTGTTTATCTGTCCTGTCTTGTACATAGCTATATGTGTATTATAACTTCTGAAAACTAGCCTTGGTTCATTATGTTTCTCTGATGTTGACTTCAGGGATTTGTTGACAGGGTCTTTGTTGATAAAGTCCTTATAAATGCACTTTCTAAGTTCACAAGGTTTTGAGGTATATCTTTGTGCTTGATTCATGGAACAGGCCTTTATCAACACAGCTGCCAAAATCTACCAGAAAATAGAGGAGGGAATCTTTGATGTTTCAAATGAGGTGAGTTTGTGAAAATCAGAGATAGAGTATTAGACATGCTGCTGCAAACTGTAGCCAAGGTGATGACATCATCACCATTTCTGCAAACGCTTTAAACCATAGACCTGCATCTACAGTCAAATGGTATGAGGTTGACACAAGAACTTGAGCCCAACAAGATCTGACTTACAGATGATATAGGACGTGCTCAAATCTGAAGCTCAATATTGAAACTTTGCATTTATACTTTTAGAGAGTGAGTTTTGACATAATTAACAGACAGTTACTAGCTGGTAGGAAGTATTCATCGTATTCAAGCTGTATTAATCAATTACAATGGTTGGATGACAGTCATATGGCATCAAGGTGGGCTACGGCAGTGATCGATCTGGTGCAGGAGGGGCTGGCGGGGGGAATACCGCTATTCAACGAGGTGGTTGCTGTTCATAGAGCAGTTTGGTGTAAGGAATAATACTGGGGTTAGCAGCTAGTTTTTGCAAGACTTGCTCTTTCTTGAAGTTTGAAGGTTGCTTCTTAGAGGGCGTTTTCCAATTTATGTATTGTACTGCCACTTTCAAGTAGGTGAGCAGTATTGTATAAAAGAAGGTCAAGTGGAGTGTGTGAAAAGCATCGATTTGACCTGCCTTGTTGACCCAGCTGCTGGTCTGGATTTTATCGACCTAGTTGTTGGGAAGGCTATTTATTGTCTTGTTGTACAGTTAGCATATTAACATCCCCATAGATTAAAATTTGTTTTCTCCTCGTTCCTGGGAAGCATTGGGTTGCTCTTTTCAAATTGTATCAATTTCTTTCCAACGTACTAATACTGTGTCCTGATCATGTGTTATTTTCTGTTAGCCGCCATTGTGTTCTATCCATATCAATTTATGCGGTTTGTGAGTCTGAGTAGCACCATATTTGCAATCTTTATCTGATATATGAGATGGGTGCACTTCATTGAATTCACCAGAAGATAGAACATGTCTCTTGTCACCATTACTTTTTGTATGCATTGTTCTATGCCTGAGTGGATACCTGTCTACATCATTCAGTCTTCATCATGTCAAAACACTATGCTGTGCACATTACTAGATAAGCTTTCCAAATAGTTCACAGACCATAGATTGTGTTAGTTGCTCTAATTTGGCAATGTTTTGTAGATGAGTTTCAGAATAATACTTGCAAATGGGGACCTACACCAAAGCAGGTTGTGTCTCCTTGGCTGGGATGTGAGGATTCAGGCGATCAATTACATTAGATTACATCAAGAACTAGATAGTGCTTCATAAGGTTAGTTACCTATATAAGCACATCGATATTTTTCATGTCTGTTGAATAAGTTACAGGAAACACCATGTTGAGTTACAATAGCTAATTTTGAGACATCCTGTTTCCATAACATTATTAAAGCAGTGTGTGTTTGTTCATGTGGGCCCTCAGAATATAACGATGGGATGTCACAGCTAGTTGTGACATACCATAGTTATATTCTTGGGGCCAATATGAATGAATGCAAACTGCTTAATAATGTGAAGTTCATAGTGAATGTTGGTACAAATTTTTCATAAGCTAGGTAGTTTTTAGCATTTCTGTTCACCCCACAGTAATATACCAGGTACTAAATGTAAATCTTTGAATACTCTGTTAAATCCAGCCCATGAGAATATTGATCTCTAATGGTGTGCAAGGTATCAAAAAGGTTACCGATCATGTACAGTATATCAGGCAGCACCAAACTGCCCAAGTGAGTGACACATGGTGACCTACTGACTTACATATCCTCATAGAGCAATTTATTGACAATGGTCTACACTAAATATACCAATTAGTGAGTGGGAAATTAGTGAGGGTGGAAATTGAGTGAAGGTGATACCAAATTCCTTTATGCTATGAATTAGTGCCACCAAAAGATCTTAGGACTAAAACTAGGAAGCATTCTTAATCTTGGCACTTGGCACTATTCACTCAGTGTTGGCACTTGACACTATTCACTAAAGTATTGGCACTTGGCACTAATCACTAAATGTATTGGCACTTGACACTATCCATTGACAAGCATGTGACACGCACTGTTTTTAAAAGAAATCCTATGGTAAATGAGCATATAATTTACCATGACCATGAATATAGTGTCACTCAGTAGCAACTTTAGCCCTTGGTAACTTTGAGATTTGGTTAGATTGTGCGTGTGACATAAATTAGTACCACCCTCACTAATTGGTATATTTAGTGCAGAAACTTTAGAGCGGAGTGTGGACAATGTAAACTACATAAGCATGCAACCTTAGGGTTGCTTCACATTATGGCTATCCAAGTCGAGAGGGTGTGGGATTGAATGGCCAAACTTTGCTGAGAGTCCAAAAAATGGATTGAATATAGGAATTGGAGCCTTCGGTTGGGCACAATGTGAAGCCTCCAAAGGCCAAGCCCAAAGTCCAAAGAAAGAAGGAGCATCCTACTTTATTCTGTGCCCAAAACAACCTCTCCAATCTAACGGCCAAGATCTTGTCAATGTTTGATTTTTTTATGAAAAGAAATTGACGGCCTCTCTACCAAAGTTTGGGTTTCCATTCCAATCCGATCCAAACTTCCTTTGAGAGTCCATTGCCTTGGTCAAAAAGTACTGCCATGTAGACATTTTGGAGAGCAACAACCTTTGGACTTTGGCCTCTAGTGTGAAGGGTCGAATGGCCAAATTCTTGGTTTCTTGCAATATGATTGGTGGAAATTGACGGCTTCTCGACCTTCAGCCCAATGATCATCAAGAACCAACAATTAGTTACAAATGAACCTGTTGAAGTACAAGACTTCAAGAGAATTACTGATCACTTCAAAGGAATTTGTGGAATATGCCTCAAATTAATATAGAAAAACCAAAGGATGTCAACATGTAACCGGTTGGACTTGCAAACACTAGGATCTCAACCAATTATGCCCAAAAAGCTCCCCGATCACTGCCTCAGCCACAGTGTGAAGTGGCCCTTAGATTTCCTCTGTCCTTGTGCTCCACCTTGAATTTCCCTGCTCCTGGTAACCTTCTGAGGCCTTAAGGGGTTGTCAGGAATATCCAAGTGTGGACAGTACTCTGTTGTGATGAGATGGACGTTTTGCATGCATTGCTTGGTGTTGGGGAGGCTTTGGGTCCACTTGTCAATGTAAGGAACGGTTTGTTCAATTGTCAAGAGGTCAACAGTAGAGACATCATTGAAACATATTTCCAAATGTCCAATGTGTTTCTAACTTTGTCAATTTTAGGGGATTGCATGGTCTTCCAATCTGCAAACAAAAGTTGTAAGTGGTGGAGAAAGGAAAAAAAACCCTCTATTTTAGATTCAACACCATTCAATTTGGGTCTCATCCTTGACAAATTGGACTAGAGTAGAGATGCACCTCTTCCTCATGAGGGACCAGAAATCACGACAAGAATGTAAGTAGTAAATGCTTGAAGTGAATACTCCAGAGACCTCCAAAACTTGTGTGGCCAAGTAACAATGTTTTTATCCTCGCCCTCTGCAAACAGCCTAGAATTACCTCCCGGTATCAACTGCTGTCTCCATCACTATTTTCCCCAATGCTGAATTGCTAAGGGAATGTTGGTTTCTCTAATCCAAAACCAATGACCTACAGTACAGTACCTCCCAGTTGCAACCTGAAGATGTTTCTACTCAAAGTTTCTCATTCATAACCAACTCGCTATGCCACCTCGGGCTTAAACAGAACTCTCTGGGACAATCACCCAGCAGCTCCAGTTCCATCACCTGATCCACCATACATTTGAGCACTGCTTTACACCTGTATAAACTCAGACAGGACTGCAACCTTAGCCTGCACCAAGGTGAAAGCTGAACAGCCTAAGCTTGCTCGACACGTGCATTCATGAAATTGCTGCTCACAATAGCTCCCCCTTTAAGCCACCTTTTGTATCAATGTCCGGCAAGGTAAATGCAGAGGGAGATTACACTGAAGATTACTGTCAGAAGCAATTTTCATCATCCCTCCCCTGTGCAGAATTTGTCAGATTGTTTGTTGCTTTCACAGAAACCTTGTGTTCTGGGAGGAACTGTGTGAGAATTGGGGATCAGGTCTGACTTTATGGAAAAGAATGATTAATTCCTCAATTGAGTTGCATTTCCATGTCTTGCGCAGCAGCAGCCTTGTCACCGGAACCAATACCACTGGCAAGGTTTGCAGATGCCCCTTGTGGTGTAGTATGAATCTCAGCCCTTTGAGTCAAAGCAGCTGGTGAACTCTTGGTTTGAGTTTGTGTGGATGATGAATCATTGTCTTGTAGATTGGTTTTGTTTTCTTGACCACCAGTTCGTGAAGGTGGGTCTGGAGGCTGGATTACTTGGTCAGGAAATGCTGCTTTATACCGTGCCCGTAAACCTTCATCTACAAGGCGTACTCCTGCCAATTGATTCCCAAGTGATATCCATCTGCCATGGAACATTAAAAATTCATGAGGATCAAAGGAATAATCATCTTGTGTTCCAGAGAGAGGTTTACCAGATCTTTCTATTCACGAAGTGTTACTGATGAGATCTTTTGGAATATCAGGATAACAAATACAAAGCAATGGTAAAGATCAATCGAGCAAAGTGACAAAGGTCAATCATCAAGGTTTGCCATCAACATGATTACAAACATGGACAGTAAGAAAATCTCAATGTCGATGGCAAAAAACTAAAACTCATTCCAACACATTTGCATAACAAATAACTTGCATTAACTAAACTGTTGAATGTAGGTCATACCAAACAAGATGGGATATGTGGCTAACAATATCATCATCCAGATTCCCATATCCAGCAAGTTAAAGATGATAAGATTATACCCTGCATGTGTGTTGTGCATCCTAGCAAACAACTCAAGCTTCCGTGTCCTTGGGCTTATCCTCTCCAATAAAGGATACATCTGTAGAAGCAAAATATTGTCAGAAGGAATATCCCTATGTGAGGATGTATACCTCATCTCATTATCAACCTCTAATTAGCAGTCATATTCTGTCATGTAAGAATTTTCTCTGTTTGCTAAGTAGCAACAGATCCACAACATACAAAAAGGACCCAGATCCACATTTTGCTTGAGGTACTTAAGGTCAGCAAAATAAATTTCACACGAAAGTGGGAAAGACATGAGAATATAACCTCATCAGGTTTCCGACTTGTTTCACGAACTTCTGCAACAATGACATCTGTGTCAATGTTGCGATTGACATCAGGGTGGCCTTTGATACCCACTAGACAATGCTCCTTGCTATGATTGAGCCAATGGCCCGTTCGCCCTGTCCGAATGATTCTCTGTAGTTGGTTGGTTTTGACCCATATAATTTCTTCCACTCTCTTATAGCCCCATAGTTCCAAACTGACACATACAGGAAGAATAAACATAAGAGCCAATTTACAATTTATTGACATGAGGTTACTGACAGAAAAATTTAAATTACAAAAACTGAGCTAAACTAATGCCTCATGTAAGGTTGAACTTAAACTGCTCATTAGACAGGCAGGGTCTCCAGTTTGAACTATTTATCTCCAACATTGTACAGTTCAAAGAAGATCTTGATCCAAATATGACAAAAGGAACTTACCATTCACGCCCAAGTTCCATTGCACGACCCGTAACCCAGAGAAATATGAGTCCATCTGTTTGAAGTGCTGGTACATTCAGGTTACGCATTTCATCATCGGCCATAGTCCCATAAGGCAACTCCATATGGATATCCCATGGGGGGTCTGCCATGATCACTCCAAATTGTCCCAACACATCCATTTTAAAGTTACGGATGTCACATTGTATCCATTGAGGCTCACCAAGCTCTGCATCTGAGCAATACTCAGCCCGCTGAGGTCTAGATCCCAGTCTTTGGTTGGGTGGTAAGCCGGGGGCCATCATTAAATCTGGTACGTCGGGAATGGGATCTAGCTCATAGTGCACATACTTGCATGTCTGTTTACAGGAAAGAATTACCAAGTTTATACATGCAAAAAGAGAGAAACATGCCCATAGCACAGGAAGACTGTAAACATCACTTTGAACGAACCAACTACATGACAAGTCTTGTTAAGTCTTTCTATATTGTGCAACACAAGTGAGCCTGTGGGGGTAGCCTGGTAGTGCAAGAGGACACACCTTCATGTGTCGACATGTATCCAAGAAAGAACAATCTCCAAGATTTGAGTCCGTGTGAGGAGCAATGATTCGGCGAAAATGCATCTGACAGAAGAAATTCCAATGAAAGACCGCTTTCAGATAATATACACATCAAATATGTCAACCACAACCTCTTCAATGGTGGTACTCCCACATACACATCTTGAAAAGTCTAGATATAAAAATAAAAATAAAAAACCATAACAAGCAATATAAGATGATCTTATGTGAATCTCTGCGGGATTGCAGTAGGTGTGTAGAAGTACATGGGCCCTGCAAAAAAGACCTCACGATATCATACAATTGGGTTCTTAAGAAAAGAAATAGATACATAGATTCTCACCTTCTCACAAGCTATGAAATAATTACGCTGGTGCCGGCAGTCCTCCTTTGTCAAAGCTCCACAGTACTCCTTCAATGCGGATCCCCCTTTTGTCTTGAACTGCACAACGTTTCCAAATTAAAAACATTATGAGATTTTAATAAATAGCACATAGCCGATGTAGGAGAACCAGGGCACCAGTGTCTCAGACAAGAAAAACCTGATAACTAGTACAGTATCAACTTAACTCGCAGGCCAAAAAACGAAATTTGCAGAATGAAAGGATGACTGTTTCTCAAATCCAAGTCAAAAGAAACAATAAAAATTCACTCAGTTATTGATGAAATTGAAGGCTAAGATGTGACCTTTGCTGCATTTGCTGTTTCCTTTGCAGTAGGCCGATGTAAAAGTTCCAACAGCTCTTCTCCTGTCTTAGACTGCTGGAGTTCCTTAAAGGATTTCTTAGTCAACAAGGCATCAATATCCTCATCTTCACCGACACCTCGCCCCTTCACAACCATCCCACCATGAAGGCCACCGGGACCTAGTGGAGGCCGTTGAAATGGTGAAGGAACACCTCCATACCCACCTCCTAACCCTGGACCTCCTCCTGGCATACCATGCATTCCCATGACCCGTGGTCCATTTCGTGGAACCATAAGAGGGGGACCTCCTCCGGGAAATATAGGGCCTCCAGGAGGCCCTCCCTGCAAGTGATCCCACATATCCGGTCGCGTAGGCATACCGTGAGGCCCTCCGTTTGGTTCCATACCAAGCATGTGGTGTGGATCGTTGCCCCGGAGGTGAAGTGGCGGTGGTGGTGGCGGACCGCCACCTCCGGGAAGCTCCTTCATCAACCTCCCTCTTTCAAAGTGACGCACCAACACATGTAACCCTCCGTACCGGAAATCCTCAATCTCTTCAAGCTGTAGCCCTCCAGCCTCTGCCATGGCCCGTAGCGCATAATCCACAGCTGCAATACCCCCTGCTTCCCCACCACCTCCTACTTCATGCAACGCGTCAATTTCCATCGGGTTCACTTCCTTGGCGAGCATTCGGTGATGAAGATTGGCAGAGTCGATCGGCAAAGCAGTTGCGTGTGATAGCAAGCAACTAGCAACCATGGCCTTCACAATTCCTAACGCATTCATGGGACCATTCCGGCCACCATCCCAAACCCCGCCACCCCCCCAATTGTCGGCCCCCCATCCATCACCTCCAGGACCATCACCTCCTCCCCAAGGGTCACCGGGGGGTCTTGGCCCACCCATACCTCCTGAATGTTCGACATCTGAACCCCCTTTGAAAGGGGCTCCCAGTATACCCCTTTGCTCTGCTGACCCGCCACCATTTGCTAACCCTCCTCCGGGATATCCTTGCACTCCCGGAGCCGAGAATCTTGGACCGGGCATCATCCCTGGTCCCGGAAGTTGTTCCCTATGGTCACCACTGCTTGCATGGACATTTTCAAACTTGGGCATATCCTCATGTTTCTCAGTCCTTTCCTTCCTTTTCAGCTCTAGTCCTCCAAATGCTGATGCAACCTGTTAACATCGCCATGTATTTTCACTATCAGTGCAGGCCACTTTACCTCGAGACCTGACCTGAAACCTCCATAACCTAAAATTTTAACAAAATTATATGCACAGAAATACCTCCAAATTCACGCCCATCCACAAAACCTGTAGCTTCCTCAATCACAACTTTGAATCAACAGGACTGATCCTAGACAATTCAGGAATCCTGAGAATAGGAAATTGGTTCAATCTGTTGTATGCACAAGTGAGGGTTATCTCTCCCTGAAACTTCAATTAAATCCACGGTAACCTCAGACTGCACTTGAGGAATGGACTCTATTGCTTAAAATTTTTAGCTTCAGCGAGGAGGATAATCTTGTGAGACTGCATGCAAAAGCAAGAATGTGTGGAGGAGGAATAGGGTTTTGAACTTGATCCTCAAGTTTTCCAAATGTTCTTCAAAAAATCTAAGTTCGAGTCACAATCCATGGACCAATCCCCAGTCCGATAATTTCCACATCCCACAAAAACCCTCAAGAAAAATAACCTCCCCTGGACATCATCATGCATTATATTTTGAAACCTGTGGTGAAATCCAAGTTCCCTCTGCACTGCTGCCAGAGTAATACCAGCAGTTCTCAAACCCCTCAGCTAACTATACCAGATAATCTTCTTCTCAATAAAGAAGCTGATAGTTTGGCCCATTCCCAATGTTCCAAACTTGAATGCTTTAAACCTCCAATGGCACCTTCTACTTCTCCCACTATTCGTGGTTTCAGTATGCAAAAGAAAAAATGCCATGGGGGCTTAGGGTTTACAGGAAAACTGCTGCTCCAATTCACCTTGGTCATCACTAACTTTGAGAGACAGCTTCCAAACCCATTAGCTAACTATCAATCGAGAATCTGATAGTTCGGCCCACTTCCCATGTTCCACATTTGAATGCTTTCAACCTCTGATGGCGCTTTCCACTTCTCCACCATAAGTGGTAGCCTAGGGTCCACCCATTCCTAGTGGGGGTTTCCGGGTGAACCGGATATTTTCAACCAATCATGTGGAATCCTAGGGGCTTGCCTTTGGGGGAGATAGGTGCAGGCTGGCTAGTCCATGCTCATGCAAGGGGTTCACCTTTGAAAAGGGGCAATAGTTTTTTGGGGCCCTCTTATTCTTGTGATGCCTGTTTCGGGATTACATGTAGACTTGGACCAACTTGAAAATGAAGTAACACCATAATGCACACTGTTGGCAACAACGGAGTCGGACTCTTCTTGGTATCCCTAGTGGTTACAGTATGCGAAAGAAACATGCCATGAAGTATTAGGTTACACCTCGGCTCATCACCATCCCTAACCTTGAGAGACAGCATCAGAACCCATCACCTAACTACCAGACAAATTTCTTCCCAGTTAAGAAGCTGATAGTTCAGCCCACTCCCTATATTCCAAACTTGGCTCCTTTAAACCTCCAATTGCACCTTCCACATCTCTACTATAAGTGCTAGTCCTAGTGGTTTCAGTATGCAAAACAAATGCCACTATCCACTTCATGCCATGTAGGGATCCCATGTTCGTTCATGCAAACTTCCTTGGTCCCTAAGGCCCTCAAAAGACAGCTTCCGAGCCCATCATCAGCTAACTATACCCCACAAATCCCTTCTAAGTTGAGAAGCTGATAGTTCTGCCCACTCCCAACATTCCAAACTTGAATGCTTTGAACCTCCAATGGCACCTTCCACTTCTCCACCCATAAGTCGTAACCCTAGTGGTTTTAGTATGTGAAAGGAGAAATGCCACAAAGGGCTAGGGTTTTACAGGAAAAAACAGCCACTCCAATTCATGGGTCATCATCACTAATTTTGAGAGACGGCATCCAAACCCATCAGCTAACCATACCAGACTAATTTCTTCTCGACGAAGAAGCTGATAGTTTGGCCCACTCCCACTTTTTCATACTTATTGCTTTGAACCTCCAATGGGGCCTTCCAGTTCTCCCAGTATAAGTCATAACCCTAGTAGTTTTAGGGTGTGAAACAAATGCCATGAAGGGTTAGAGTTGTGCAGGGAAAAACTGCCCCTCCAATTCATGGCTCATCATCATCACCAACATTGAGACAGCTTCCGAACTCATGAGCTAATTGTACCTCATATATTTCTTCTCATTTATTTTCACCCATGATGTTAAGAAGCTGATAGTTCGGCTCCCACTCCCGAAATTCCAACTTGAACCCTTATTACCTCCAATGGTACCTTCCACTTCTCCCATCATAAGTGTTTCACCCTAGTGGTTTCCGTATGCATAACAAATGCCATAAATGGTTAGGTTTTTAGATCCAGAAACTGCCACTTCATTTCCATGGCTCATCATCACTATCCTTGAGAGACAGCCTCCAAACCCATCCGCACCCATGAGCTAACTAAACCAGACAAATTTCTTCTCAAATAAGAAACCGATTGTTCGGCCCACCCCCAAAATTGCAAACTTGAATCCTTCAAACCTTCGATGGCACCTTCCATTTCTCCCACTCATAAGTGATAAGTCCAGTGATGGTTTCAGTATCCAAACAACATGCCATGAAGGATTAGGGATTTAAAGGAAAAAGGTGCCTCTCCAATTCACGGGTCATCATCACTAACCTTGAGAGACAGCTTCCAAACCCATGAGTAAATTATACCACACAAACTGCTTCTCATTAATTTTGAAACATGGTGTTAAGAAGCTGATAGTTCGGCCCCAACTCCTAATGTTCCAACTTGAATCCTTTAAACCTCCGATGGAACCTTCACTTCATTAGTGATAACCCTAGTGAGGGGTTCAGTATCCCAACAAAATGACATCAAGGGTTAGGGTTTTACACCCCAAAAACTGCTCCTCAAATTCATGGCACATCATCATCGTCACTAACCTTGAGAGACAGCTTCCGAATCCATGAGTTAATTAAACCACACAAATTGCTTCTCATTAATTTTGAAACATGGTGTTAGGAAGCTGATAGTTTGGCCCCAACTCCCAATGTTCCAACTTGAATCCTTTAAACCTCCGATGGAACCTTCACTTCATTAGTGATAACCCTAGTGAGGGGTTCAGTATCCCAACAAAATGCCATCAAGGGTTAGGGTTTTACACCCCAAAAACTGCTCCTCAAATTCATGGCACGTCATCATCGTCACTAACCTTGAGAGACAGCTTCCGAATCCATGAGTTAATTATACCACACAAATTTCTTCTCACTAATTTTGAAACATGGTGTTAAGAAGCTGATAGTTCGGCCCCAACTCCCAATGTTCCAACTTGAATACTTCAAACCTCCGATGGAACCTTCACTTCATTAGTGATAACCCTAGTGAGGGGTTCAGTATCCCAACAAAATGCCATGCAGGGTTAGGGTTTTAAACCCCAAAAACTGCTACTCCAATTCATAGCACGTCATCATCGTCACTAACCTTGAGAGACAGCTTCCGAACCCATGAGTTAATTATACCACACAAATTGCTTCTCATTAATTTTGAAACATGGTGTTAAGAAGCTGATAGTTCGGCCCCCACTCCCAATGTTCCAACTTGAATCCTTTAAACCTCCGATGGAACCTTTACTTCATTAGTGATAACCTTAGTCACCAACAAAATGACATCAAGGGTTAGGGTTTTACACCCAAAAACTGCCACTCCAATTCATGGCACGTCATCATCGTCACTAACCTTGAAAGACAGCTTCCGAACCCATGAGCTAACTATACCACACGAATTTCTTCTCGTTGGTTTGAAACATGATGTGAAGAAGCTGATAGTTACCCCCCCCCCCCCCCCCCAGGTTCCAACTTGAATCCTTTAAACCTCCGATGGCACCTTCCACTTCACCCACGCATAAGTGATAACCCTAGTGATGGTTTCCAGAATCCAAACAAAATGCCATGAAGAAATAGGGTTTTACATCCACTCCAATTCATGGCACATCATCATCATCACTAACCTTGAGAGACAGGTCGATGACAGGCTCGATATCTGGCACCACACATGCCAAGCTTCGCATCTGCTCCGCACCCACTCGTCGCAATCGCTCCACTTTGCCCTGCACACGTCTGAGCTGGTCCCGCATTCCCACAGTGTCGTCCTCGGCCCCCCCACCTTCCATGTGTCCCTCCATGTTGCTTTGCTTATGTTAATCCTGTTCACTGTTTCCCTCACACCATAGCCATCATCCTCCTCCCTTCTCCTGCTGCTGCTGCTGCTGCAATGATACTCCTCCTCCCCCTCCTCCCCATCACCGGCACCAATGCACACCCCATCATCGATGATACACCCTTGCCTGCTGCCCAGCAATGCATTCCTGGAGGATGAGCGGATGTGTGATTGCGACGAGAATGCATCATCATATCACATCACATCACATCACATCACATAGTTGATTTGGTGTGCATGGGCAGTTATTGGGCGACGTCCGGGTCATCGGACGAGTTGCGACGAGTTGCGACGATCGGAGGAGAGTAAGAAGTTAGGTGCGTACTTTGCAAGACAAGTGAAGTTCAAACTCTGCCCAAGCCAAGTGGACTTCAAAACTTTGGTGTAAGGGAAGGGAAGGGAAGGGAAGGGAAGGGAAGGGTGAGTGGGTTTGCACTAGGGTCCACGACTTAAGAAATTATAGAATTGAGCGATCTTATGGGTTGATAGAATGAAAGTTTGGAAGTGAAGAGTTTAAACTAGGATATGGGTTCAAGGTATGAAATAATGAACCGGAAAAATATTGTGGTAGCACTTTCCTATCATTTATCAGCGGTTTTCACTCAAGAAAATACTCTTCCTAGTTTGAGAAATCAATTTTCAAGTTTGGGTTCAATGTTGAGTTTGAAAGTAAGGTTCATTTAAGGGGTGTTTTGGATGCCCGGTTGAGTTTCTTGGACCATGATGTTGAGCCTACTGTACGGGAGGGTAAAATTGTCCAAGACCAAGGAAACTCTGAAATCAAGCAATCGTATTGGTCGAGAATAAAGTTTTGGACCCAAGAAGTTTAAACAGGGGTATGGGTCCAAGGTATGGAGAAATGAAGTGGCGATAAAGCGGCATCACAGGCCCGCCAAATCTCAGCGGTCCTTGCTCAAGGAAATACTCCCCCTAGTTTGAGAAATCAATTTTCAAGCTTGGGTCTTATCTTGAGTATGAAAGTAAGTCCTAGATCCCAAGATTCTTGGACCAAGACCCTAACATTAATACACTCCCATGAAGAATGGGTTTAATTACACTAGGGTCCAAGACCAAGGAAACTATGGAATTGAGCAATCTTATTGGTTAAGATAAAGCTTTGGAGCGAAGCAATTTTGACTAGGGTATGTGCCAAAGGTTTGGGAAAAAAAAAACGAAATGGTGCTAATGTGGCATCACTTTCCCACCAAATCTTGGCAAACCAGACTCAAGAAAAGAGGTACTTATTGCGTCCAATTTGAGAAACCAAACTTCAAGGTTGAGTCGAATCTTGAGTCCAAATGTGAGGTCCCTCAAGGGGTATTTGGACCCCAAGTTTCTTGGGCACGAACCTTAAGCATGTGTTTATACACTAGTAGAAAACTATGCCAAAAAAAATTGTAGTCAATTTTGGCTGTGGTTTTTTTGGGCATAATTTTCTACTAGTGATACTAGAGTCCAAGACCAACGAAACTCTAAATTTGAATGATCTTATTGGTTGCAAGAATTTTTTGGACCCAAAGAGTTTACACTATGGTTTGGTCCAAGGTATGAAAATTGAAATGGCACTAATGTAGCATCACTAAGTTCCCCGCCAAATCTTGTTAGTCCCCACTTGAGAAAATACTCCTCCTAGTTTGAGAGATCAATCTACAAGCTTGAGTCTAATCTTGAGTCCAAAAGTAAAGAAATTGAAGGGGTGATTTGCACTCCCAAGTTTATTGGACATGGACCCGAAAATGAGTGTGCACTGCATGGGTTTACATTGAGGTCTAAGACCAAAGAAGCTTAACATCATGCAATCCCATTGGTCAAGAATACTTTTTTTGGACCCAAGGTGTTCACACCAAGGTCCAAAGGGTCCAAGTTTGAAGTTAATAAAATTGAAGTGGCCATAACGTGGCACCATTTTCCCTCCAATCTTGTTGGTCCCATTTCAAGAAAATGCTCTTAGTTTGAGAAAATTGGTTCATAAGCTTGGGTCCAATCTTGATTTGAACACCAACTTTCTTAGACGTGGACCCTAATGTAAACTAAGCGTGCCAACCAAACCATGCAATGTTTATTGCTATCAGTTGCTATTGGAGCTTTATAAGGTAAGGATGTGTGCTTTACCATGTGTACACAATTGTCATCATCGCCCACCAATTTATGTTTTTAAGAGAGTTCCTCTCTGGAGGCATTGGCAGAGCAAATATGCAAGCATTTATCCGACCAAGACCTCCAAAGAGAGACCATTCATAACATAATGGGTGGATGTTGAGAAATTTTGTTTATGAACGGAGGGACAAACATGGTACCTTATAACGCCTCAAATGCCAAATGACATTGCATGGTTTGATGGGGCATGCTCAAGGCATGCTCTAATCTGAGTTTACTTAACATAGGCCTACTAAGAGCAAATCATGTTAAAATGCTTATTGGCTTCACCATGGAGCGCAATTGTTGGTTTCATTGGCATATTATGTCTATAAGCAACACGAGGAAGAATTTGTTGATGTGGCATTTTACGAATGGCTACTGTGGTGTTGAATTATTGTTTTTTCTCGCCTAGCTAGGAATTGAGTAGGCATATGCTAGGAAATGAACCATAAATTATTATTTCCACATGTATGAACAAACTATGGCCTTGAGGTTGTAGAAAATAGGAATGGCTAACAAGAGGGGGGGCTCATACTCTTTACTTAGCATCATAACTTTGTTGGAGTTGTGGTCTCTTTAGTTTTGGAGAATAGGTTGTGATAGCAATATCTAAGAGATTCATAGTCGCAAGGCTATAGACTGTTGTTGGAGTAATCCTATATTCCATTTTGGAATTTTATCGAAAAGAAGTCTATGGGCGATGAAAGCAGCTTCTAGCTTCTGGTGAGGCCATGTTGCCTGTGCATTCTCGACCGTCGGATTTGACCGATGTAAGATCTCCACCGTTCCTGCCACCACTCATCCACTGCTTTGAATCATGATATGTTCCATGAGACCCTTCAAATTCTTTGGCCTAGTTTGCAATCTTTGTGTGTCGGAATCGGTTGAAATTTCAATTTAGACTATGGTCTTTGTGATGATGAGTTGACCATGAGATTCACACGTGTTTGAATTAATGTTTTGGGTATATGCATGAGGGACTGATATTTTAAGGTGAGAGGAGGGAAGGTTAGTTGTGGTGAAATTGAAGTTTTCGAAAGTGTTTGGTTTATCAAAGTATGTGATTCGTCATGAGCATAACGTTTTCTGTATGAGGCAAGTTGGTGCATTGTAAGGCTATCCTTCCAAACTCTGAGTGCTTAATTTCATTGATAAGTTGATACTTTGAGTTATAAGGAGTGATAATGAATTCCTTAACTTTGAATACTAGCACTTCTTGAATGTTGACATTCTATCAAGACATGACTCAGACTATGGCTTATTTGAAGATGTTTAGAGAGAGTGGACCTTGTTTGTTTGGAGTATAGACTGAAAGAGGATATTCACATTTGTTGTTTTGCATGTGAGTAAGACCAAAGTCACATGTTGGTATTGAAAGGTTGATAGAGAAAGGTGGAGTGATCCTTCACTTATAAGATGGACATTCTTCTCTGAGTCTTTGAAAATGGCACTTTATGAACGCAAAGTGTAATTCAAAGAGAGATGTAAATTCAATTGCGGACAAAACATAAGTTTTCACAACATTTACATCAACTAGTGGAGTGATTATCTGCCAATAACTCGCATGAGTTGAGGGAGTATCTGACCTCGTTGAGAGGGAAGAGGGATCAACTTTATTTGCCACTCTGCAAACAATACTAACTAGGTAGTGTTACAAGATTGTTGGAAAATTTTATGGTCTCTTATAACTAGGAACTTTTTGGACTTCCTACATTTCTAACACTTGGCAAGCTGGAAGTTGAAGAGGTAGTAAGGTAAACGTTGGTGACAAGAGATTTGGTTCTTGAGCATTGATTGCTAGCGTGCTAAAAGCTTTAATTACATGGATGTGTGTAATTTGTTTTTGTATGCTAATAGCAGATCTATGTTATTTTAGCCATGGATATTCAATACAACAAGTCAAATAGCCTTGAGCAAGCATAGTGAATTAATATGTATTCTTAAAAAGAAGATTACGCATTGAAATTAAGAAGTGATATGAATGAAGTAAGACTATGGCACCTTGCTTGAGTTGTGGTTTGGCCTATTGTCTTATGCAATGGATACTTACTTTTTTCATTGATGGTGAGGTAAAGACATTTGTCTCATAGCATAATTAAGTTAATAAAAAAGAACTGAAAACCATGCAAGGGTGATTACACTGCCAATTCAAGTTACACTAAATAAGGCTAATTAACACAAGATTATTGACCACACCAAAGTGCCCTTGGCTTTGGTAAAGAGACAAAAATGGGATTTATATTTGCAAGACTATTGACAATGTTTTCCCACTGCACAAAGTCAAGTCAAATGAACTTACCAACAGACTATTGCTTGGGTAAATAGTGTGAGATTAAGCGATTATCACAAAATGCATGTACTATGATTGAAAGACTTTTAAATCCTTATTCTTAAATGTATCGTCAACCAAAATCCTAAATAACCTTAAGTAAACCTTAAAATGTCTTAATAAAACTTATATGGGACACTTAGATGACCTAAAGATCACCTTTAAAGTCTTCCTTGAGTGTGTAACCTTGGTTTTGTTCCATCCAAAATCTAAGCTACAGCTACAAAGAGGATGATTATAACCCATAACCATAAATTGGATTTTGGTTATACAATCTTTGTGATTGGTGTACTAGAATCCTCCATAAACAATATGAAATGTCAAGTTTGTCAAGGCAATGGCATGTTATTTGTGAACATGTACATTTAAGGAGCCATTTTGGGGTTGTTTGTTCACGTGGTTTGTTGTTAAAGTTGTCGGCATTGGTTAGTGTGAAGAATTAGGTGTTTTTGTTTGCTTGTAGGGTCTTGGTAATGAGGTGTACGGCTTTGTTGTGTCGTACTATTCTTAGGCCTTTTAAGTATGGATGTTCACATGTTGATAGGAGATGGGGCAATGTGTCTCTATCGTTGAGATGGCATAGTATGCAGTTGGGGTTTTTATGTGTGAGGGGCCAAAATATGGTCTTCCTATGGTTACCCATGTATTGTGCATATCGAAATTTGAGTGTGTTGGGTGATTTGGGCATCTGTTACATTTTCATTTTCCAAAAGTGGTTGGATAGTTTTTGGTGTATTTGGGTGTTTGATAACCATTTGTCTACGTATGGGAATTTGATTTTGGTGGTTGCCGATTTGCGGTTTTGGTGTTCTTTTGTTATAAATGTATGTAGATTGCGGATGGCTCCATCATGGGTGGTTGTGGGGCAACTTGCTAGCCAGTAGGGGGTAGGATGTGTTGTGTGTATGCATGGGGTGTTGGTTGGTTTCTCTTTAAGTGTTCCTCTGTTGGCTAGTATGTCAATTATTTCATTCCCGGTAATACCCAAGTGTGCGCGTACTTTATGTATGTGTGTGGTATGTGGAGTCCAATATATATAGTGTACTATTGTTGTTATTAGTAGTTTGTCTGGGTGGTGGTGTTGTGATATCGGGTGTTGAATGTGGTTGTTAATTAAAAATATGCTATTTAGACTGTCTGTGAATATATATATGTGTGTTGAGTTGTGTGGATTGTATTGATTTTATGGCACTTGCTCATTTGTAACTGTGCCTCCAACTTCTTCAATCTTCGCACTATTTGCATTTGTGATTTGCTTTCTGAAAAAGCAGCCCAAACGTCACCATTTCTGGTGGCCGTATCATCTCAGTACTGTTAATAGATATCCAAATCATTGATCATCATCATGTGCAGTGTTCAAGATTGAAGCCCTCATATGAGTTTCATTTTGAAGGGCTCTAAAATTTGAGCCCTTCGGTTGAAGGGCTAGTTCAAATTCAAGACGTCAATTCAGTAATATAGAAATAAAATATAAAAAACTCATATTAAACTTATGCATGATTTATATGGTGCATGCTTCCAATACAATGTGAAGAATTAAGAATCAACCATCTAACTCCACCTCTTCTAGTGATAATGCCCTACGCTTGTTGGTTCTTGTGCCAATTTTCCAAGATTCAAAAATACTATCCCAATCCATGAATTCAACTCCTAACCCATTTAGACTAACCCTCATTAAAGCATCTAGTGTGTCAAGGTTGAGTCTAGTTCTCCTTTCACTCTTAACCCAATTTTGCTTTGAAAAACCACGCTCACAAACAGCAGTGCTAGTTGGGATCACAAGTATGGCTTGCCATAGCGACATCATAGTTGGCCAATTAATCATGAACTCCCGGTCATTGCCACAAAAAACCCAAGCTTCTTGCATACTTCGGCGTTCACAAACGGAACATAACATCTCCACGAATTCTAGCAATTCCGCATTGCATTGATTAACAAGGTCATCGCTCCAACGGAAATGTGTCACCAACCGGTTCAACCATTGTTCCGTTAATGTCCCTCTATCCAATTCATCTACGGGATAGTGCTTCGGGCTAAAAAGCCGGGCCGCATTGAAAATGGACAAGTCAGGAAATCGATCATTGAGTGAATCGATGATCTTCTGCACATACTGCCTCCCCAACATGATGCATGCCTCCAATGAGCCTCCTACGTCACACTCGGGCATGGAATCATAATGCAAGATATGCATTTTTTCACACCCAAAACTATCAACATACAATATCTGCCCATTGGGTACTACCTCGCGGAGAAACTTTCCTAGGTGTTTGGTTGTCAGGCCAAAACTTACACCCAGATAGTGTCTACGAAACAAGCTGATTGTTACATCAATCGTAGAAGCTATGCTAGTGATATCTACAAGATCAAACTGAAACTTGCGATTGACCTTATTCAACTCTGATAATATATCAACTAGCATGTGAATGAAAAATTGGAACTGAAGAGAAGTTAGATCCTTGTACCATGTGGGTTCTTCAACCTCCCAAAGTTACCATGTACAGCGACCTCCTCGTCACTGTAGCGCTACAGTGTTGACGGGTGTAAAAATTTTGAAGACGTCAAGTGAAGTTTTCATTTTGAGTTTGGGGTTGCATTTTGAAGGGCTGTTTTGAGAGAGGTATATTTTGAAGGGCCAAATCGCGTTTGAAGGGCATTGAAGACTTCAATCTTGAACACTGATCATGTGTCGAAAACAAGTTTGCCACTCATTTCATAAATTCAGAATCTTCGCTCTTTGGCCTAATTTTACTTGCAATAAGCCCATGGATCTATGACAACTTGTGTGATTCTTGAAAGCAAGCCCAAAGATCATCATTCGCACGTTCAAGGTCATCTAGGTATTGTAGATATTTCTTGCCAATCATCGTTGTTTTGCCAAACCACTAATTCCACATTCTCAATGTCCTTGTTGATCTCCGTGATTTTTTTTAAAGTTGAGTTCAAACTCAAAGCCATGAGATTAATTTGGTGCTTATCACACAAGAGCGGATTCCAATACGATGTAGTGACTTAGTACTTGACCCACAACCTAGCTCCATGACCGCATGTTGGGGATTAGAGTAGAGGTGCCCATAATCAATCACTTCAGAGATTCCACGCCAGATTTGGACAAGTATAAGGCACTGAAAATCTTTCTCGTGTAGGAAGATAGAAATCAAGAGGACTACAAAAATTTGGTAATTTTATTCTTTGAATTGAAGTTATTGTGAACTTTTGAAGCCAAAAGTGGGCCTGAACATATTACCGATGTTTAGAGTTTGCTACAACCGCTCATTCCTCCTCGCTTTGGCACTCAAAACCATGACATATGTCATGACACTGTTGGTTCTGGCCTAATCGAAATTTAGTCCCAACCTGATCAAAATTCCGGTACCCTATATATGGCCAATGGGGTCCTTAGCGGAAATAGGCACCTTTACTATACATTTGATCTTAGTCTAACATAGTTTTATTACCACCCTCTAGTTATGTCTTTCACAATAAAAAGTTTGTTGACAACCTATTTTTACTTCACATTAACAATGAGAATTCTCAAAGTACTTTTACATTCACATTTTCATTCAGGTCTATTCATACTTCACTCCTAAAAGCTCACAATGAATTTTTTTGTCCAAGCAAGAAATTTGGGCAGGATGGAAGGGAATGCAAATGAGACCGTTTTGCTTCAAATTTGGCAATAAATGGCATATGCAACTAGGTAATTACTCATGAAATTTGGAACCCTTTTTTCCATTAAGGGCTTAATCTTTTTAACACAAATGTGCTAAAACCGATAGCCCCCTTTCAATGGTTGACACAGAAACAAATTTCTTTTTTGGGAAAATGACATTCTCATCTCCAAAGACCACTTACCAAAAAATCAAAAGCAAAGATACGTTTTTATCATGCACCTAGCTTGGATCTTTTAGCATCCCAATTCTTATATTCAATGTTTTGAAATGTTCATAACTCATCAGAAAGTGCACATTATATTATAAGTGGTGAAGCATTTTACCACACATATCGACAGTTATTATGCATGACAAATATGGCATTCACTCACAAATTCGTTGAAGAAGACTGGTGTGGATTGGACACTTTTCTGATACTGATGCCTTCTTTGCGGCCAAATTCAAGCACTCACATTTTTAAAATACTTGCAAATGTATCGGTGACAATTTTCACTTTCATGGAATGTTTTTGTGAGTCTTTGAAGAGAAGATTCTCATGCTCAATAATGGATCACGTAGGGCCCCCATAACTAAATGGCTATGTCAACTGATTGTAACTCAATGTCATGTCTCCCCCTTTGAGCCACATGTTTTGCAATAAGAATTGAGCACTCCACTGCTCAGGGAGAACCAGCGGTTAGTTACAGATGAACCGGTTGAGTTTGAAAAGCAACCGGTTGAAGTTGGAGACTTCAGGAGAATTACCGATTATTTTAGAGGAATCTATAGAATATACCTCAAATGAATAAAGCAAAACCGGAAGATGTCAACATGTAACCTTAGAATCAGTAGGATCTTGAACAACTATGCCCAAAAACCTCCCGGGCACTGGAGCACTCATCCTAAAGCCCCAAGCTAAGAAACCATAAAAGTTGCAAGTATAGACTCAAGCTCAAGGGTTAATGAAATGAAATTGATTGAGGACTGTGAAGAAATACTAGAGACTCTTTAGATCTACATTCTCAAATAGTGAATGCTCACAATTGAGGTGACGCTCATAGAAGGCAACACTTACATAAGCCGAATTAAATGTTTTTGACATGAAATGGGGACTTTTCTGGCGAGCGCTGAGTTGCAGCCAACAGCTTATTCTCAACACCTAGGCTGTCAAGTGATGAATGAAACAATGCAAATTGTTCAAGTCACCTTGGTACAACTAAGGAAAGAAGGTAAGAATTTTGCAAAACAGTAGAGACAAAGCAGAGTTGAAGCATAAGGCACGGGTGTTAAAACAAGACCAAAGCTGGTACTTTACTGCAGCTCATAGGAGGCAAAATGGTCAATAATCTTCAGCATAAAGAAGGATTTACAGTATTGAGAAGCTATGGCTGTACTAATTGTCCTGCTTGGAAATTGATTAGTCTTAGGACAGAGGTCTTTTCTTCATCAAGCACATGCAGATATAACTACTTTCATGTGCGGTTCCAAGACAATCCTTAAATGAATGTAGTCAAGGCAGTCCTCTAATCTGAAGCAATAGTGGAGAATCTATCATTGAGGTCCCATGGAGTCGATTGCTGTGAGAGAGGGAAAGGTTGAAAAACGGGACGGAACCTGCCCTACCCTTCCTTACTGGAACGCCCTCCTGCCCACATGAGTTTGCGATGCGCCGGAGGTGATGGAATCCCGATCGATGGGGAAGATGGATGATGATCAGCAACATTAACCCTTACTGTACTAGTTAAAGCTTGACCCGATATGCTCAGTTGATGATGCTGGAATGCTGGGATTGATTGATAATCGCAGTCCAAAACCCTCGCATCAACGGAAGCTTGGATAGGTTCAGTCAGTGGTGATCCTGCACAAGGACTTGGTAAGAATAGGTCTCAACTTGATGATTCGCTGGGTCACATTTTCAAGAGCAAGTTGAGTGGGGTACTGTTGAAGCGTTGCGAGAATCCTCGAATGACGAGCACGATAATGTCACGGATATGTCGTGACTGGACCATAAGGTCGACTTCATTTTCAGTGTCCATGACAATTTTCACTCTGTGCTGGTCGTTGCGGAACACCTCTACATGGAACGGGGGTGCGTATGTACCACGAATCTCGGTGGATGCAAAGTGCGTTTTTGAACCCGGTTTCACCACCTTCACTCTCTTCCTATTTACATCAAGGACCCGGCGTTCCAAGCTTCCAAGTCCCTGCGGGTTCTGGGATTTCATCGGAGACCTGTCCCGATCGCGCAATGCCTCAAACTTTACCACCCCCAACTCTAACTTTAGCTTAACCTCCTTGGAAACCTCAGGGTCCACGATAATTGGGTCCGTTGAGGCTGAAACTGGCCCACCTTCAAGCCCATCCTCTCTCACGGGAGTGTACACAGCAACGAGTCGGTAGCCAACATCATCAACATTAGCTTCATACATCCGGCCCACTTCACCCGAAATCGGGATCAGGTCAGGACTTCCTGCCATGGCACGAAACCATTGCAGCATACTCTTGCCCTCCTTCCCACCACTGTAGATTCCTCGCACAGCGTACAGGCTAGTATGGTAACCCCGGCCTTCTATCTCTAAGTTTTCAACCCTCGGGAAACCCGGCGCGACTGGAGGAGTTATGATGAACGCGGGCTCGGCCGATCTGCCAAAAACATCTGATATGATGCCTTCACATCTTAAGCAGTAGCCAACATCCTCGAGTCTTACCTTATATGTGCAGGATCGTTGAGCCGGGAGCGTCTCAAAGTGCTCCGTGGACTCGGGCTGCCACGACCTTGACCATTGGTACTTGATGTCCTTCTTGTACTTCTCCCACGACCGCTGCTGAACCTCCCCCTTCGGGATGACCTCCAAGGCCGTGAGAATTTCGCCCTCGATGGGCTTCCCAGAGATAACCAGCTTCTGTATCCTCGGAAGCTCAGGATATATCAAAGGACTGGGATCAGACAATACAAGCTCGCCCATGATACCGTCGTTGCGCACGGGAGTGTAGCCAAAGACAACCGAACACGTGTAGTCATCATCATTCACCACATAAGTCTTCGAGTGCGCATCAGCAATTAGGGTCCGAAGCCCTCCTGTTGTTTGCCTGTACCAACACATCCGGCTGTCTCCTTCTAGCCCCCCATAATACTCGCCCTCGCCCACAAACATACCTGCTGAAACCTCTCGTACACTAACGTTGCGCACGACGGGGAGGGCAGGTGCCACGGGAAGATTGCTGTAGCCAACAAGCGGAGTGCCTCGTTTTCCATCATCTCGCACCGGAACCCAATGTAGGACCAAATAGGAGCCAACATCATCCAGTTTTGGGGTATAAACCTCTGTCTCACTGAGGAACCGTGCGTCCTCTGGCAGCTGGCCATCTTTTGGTCTATGCGCAGTTCGATACCACGTGTACTCACCCTCCCCTTCCTTGCCGCCAAAATAAGCTTTGCGAGGCACCACTTCAACATCTTCAAAGCACTGGGGTATGACAAGGTCCGTACCCTCAGGCTCTCCATCCACAACTACATCCGAAAGAGTGGACCTTGAGTCACCTACAGAGCCATCTTTCCTTACCGGCGTATATACAAGCTCAATTCTGCTTCCAACATCCTCAGAAGTAAGGTCCAGAATCTCCTCTGTACTCAGTGGGTCTTGGCTACCATCCTCATTTTGTCGCACCCACTCGTGAATGCAGGCGCCCTTCTCCCCACCTTTGTACGCGGCCTTGAAGGTCAGGCATCCACCTTCGACAGGAACACCACAAATCTCTAAAGCATTACAAGTTGGAGGGGCAGGAGCCACAGGGCCCACACTGGATGAGACCGCTACGGGGCCTGTGACGCCATCACTCCTGACAGGCTCACAAGAAACACAGATCAGTCCATCTATGTCCTCACCTTGGATCGTGTAGGACTCTTGAACTGCACCTTTGATCTCACGTTGTGTACCATCTTGGCGAGTGAGAAACCACTGCACCTTGCATATTCCTTCTTCACCTCCCCAATACTCTTTTCCTACCTGGAGCTCATAACCTTCAATTGGCTCCCCAACTATATGCAGGGAGAGCAACTTAGGTAATCCAGCCCGGGTTCTCTCCATCCCAAAAGTGCTCTTCCATTCTCCGATGAGACCATCATCCCGCACAGGCCGGCACCGAAATGAAACAAGCTGGTTGACAGCCTGCCTTGAAATCCTGTACTGGAGCTGCCCTTCTGCTTCAGGAACTAAGGTACCAGAATCATTTTCATTGTCATGCAAGTACCAGCTATACAGGCTAACACCCTCATATCCTCCCACATACCCATATTGGGCGGTCAATGTTTCCCCTTCAACAAAGTCACCAACTATGTTCAGAAATGTTAACCCAGGGGGGAGCATCTCCACAATAGTCTCTGAGATCGCAAACACTGGCTCACCACTCTCCCCATCTGAGCGCACAGGGATGTATTTTGCCACTAGGTAATGCCCTACTGCGCCAAGTGGGATCCGGAATGCCTTGGCAACCTTGGAGCTACTGAGCGGCTCGACTTGGGAGTCTTCTGTCGGAAGTGTGGGAGAGATCTTTTTGAACCACTGCACACGGCTGGCACCTTCAGTGCCCCCCATAAAGATTGCACTCACTGCCACCTTACTCCCTTCCTTCAGATCTCCAACAACTCGCAAGTTTTCCACCTTGGGAGGTGCAAGTAGAACAGGTGTACTTACGGCAGTTACAGGATCACCCACCTTACCTTCAAAGTTGACAGGGGTATACATGAACATCATCCGTCGACCTACATCCTCATCAGTCAGAGTATAGTCCAGGTTTCCCCTTGACACAACCTTAAATTCTCCTGATTCCGGATTCTCCCGAAGCCACTCGAACTTGCTTGCACCTTCTTTGCCTCCAAAGTAGTGGCCATTGCCTTTAATAACATTGCCGTTGATAGCATCCCCAATGATCTGGACAGCACTCACGCTCGGAGACGCCGCTTGAATTATAGCAGTGGCAGCATACTGCGGCTCTCCTTTCACTCCCTCCTCCGTCACAGGTGTAAACATGAATATGAGACTTGACCCAACATCATCAAGTGTGAGCCGATACTCAGGTTCCTCAGCTCCCATGATTGCAACAGGACTAGTGTGATCCGCACGCCTTAGCCAGCTTGAAACAGACTTTCCAGGAGCTCCACCACACCATGCAACAATAGCTGAGCCTTTCACAATTGCACCTTCAATGGCATCCCCGTCCACTTCAAGGGACAAGATTTTTGGACACTTACTACCAGGGGCAACAGGAGCAGAGATGGCAAAAATTGGAGGATATTCTGTCTCTCCCAACACGATGCTGCATTCCACTTTGAGGCAGTTGCCCACATCTTCGTGTTTTGGCCAGTAGCTTTCACCTTCTGCACCCTCAACAGCAACAAAGTTTGCAGGGGTTTTGTCACCCACAAACCACTGATACCTCAGCTCGAGGTTTGCATCCTCAATTGCCCCTTCAACTTTCTGAAAGACAAATTCACATGTGCAAGGATCCTCCTCTGCAGGCTGGTCCACCCATGCTTTTTCGACTGTGTAACCAGGTGGCATGCTTTCACTCCACTGTGAAATTAGAAACTGAAGCGTTGATTCTGCAGCCTCCTCTGGGTCACAGAGCTCCCAGCCTTCCCGGATGCATAATGCTGTGCTAGGAGGATACATCCTTGCAAGCTCTTGCTCCTCCATCGAAAGGTCGCGGTCATTGAATTTCTTCAAGCTTGGACCCACAAGCAGGATGGATTGAGCTTCCACATGGAAACTCTCTAGGATGGGATTCTCTTCCAGCCGCAAATGCTCCAATGCCGGAAGGTGGGGAAAGTCCTTTAATGTGCAGATTTTGTTCTTGCTGGCAGCAAGAACTTGTAGCCGTGGCTGTGATGCCATATTAAGAGACTTAATCTTGTTCTGAGCAACAGACAAAAACTCCAAATTGGGTAGCTGTGGCAATCCACTGAGAGAAGTGATCTGGTTTCCTGCAAGATAAAGCTGCTGGAGAGCCTTACAAGTTGCGAGAGGTTCAAACCCGGCACCTTTAAACTCATTGAAGCTCAGATCCAACACTTTGACGCGCCGTAAAATCTCAATGCCATTCAAGGTTGCAAGTTTGTTGTCACGGAGGTAAACGAACTCCATCTTGGGTGTCAGGCTCACAAGATTTCCGTCCAAGGTTCTAACCTTCTGGCCTCGAAGATCGAGTCGAACATCATCACCAGCCTTCACATCCACAGGTGGAAGAGAGATAAAACGCGAGTCCCGGGCATCCGATGTCAAGGATTTTCTTCGAGTGAGCATGCTGGGGGGACCTGCCGCAATAGCTCCTGGAGATTGTTTTGAGTTTCGGTCACCTGACATGGGGGAAGATGACTTTTCTTTAAGACCACCACTGCCGTTGCTGGAAGATGAAGGTGATAGAGACTGTTTTGAGTTTGAGAGCCTCTCAACATGGGAAGGTACTGAAGAAGTCGGGGACGCCTTGCCAGCCTTGCCAGAAGAGTGGAGCCTATCTGATGGGGAGGACTTGCCAATCCCTTTGCTGTGTAGATTTTGACCTTTTTCAGAGGGTGAAAGTTTGGTAGTGGGACTTGAGCTCAGAAGCCTCTCCAAGGGCGAAGACCTGGTTGTGGTACTGCCCACATTCGGTGATCTCTCTGAGGGGCTTGAGAATGATGAAGATGTAGAGAGTTTATGAGCATTCCCCACTGGCTCTGCAAAGCTGGATGTCCTCCTTGGTCCAAGAGATGCAGACGAGTTGAGCTTCTTCTTTGCTGATTCTTTGTTCAGAACACCATTTGAAACAGGTGACTTCTGCGTTGATGCTCCACTAGGAGAAGAAGAGACTGAATTTACACGGGAACCTGTGAGAGAGCTCGATGCTGGGCTGTATGACTTTGCAGGAGTTGTTGGACTTTTCGCAGGAGGTCTACCTGAATCAATGGAAGACCTAACGGTGGGACTGGTTTTCTTCACATGGCTGCTAGTAGGTGTTGAATAGGTTGTCTGGGGGGAAGATGCGCCCGGAGAAGATGCTGATGTGCTCGTGCGCCTTCCAGAAGCTTTCAATACAGGAGTCCTTGCTGCATTTGATGAACCCCATTGCCGCAGGTCCGAGGAGGATGAAAGGTCCATGGATCGTGACAATGATGTTACTCCAGAGAGGGAATTCCTTCGCGGATTGCCCACGGAGCTGGCCATGCCAGACAAGGAGGTTCTCCTTGGGTCGGTGGTTCTGGAAGGTGTACGTAAGCCTGTGAGAGTACCAGGGCCAGCAGAGGATCGCCTCACTGTGGGAATGCTGGGAGATTCAGCAGGAATTCCTCGTCTTTTGATGATAGGTGTTGCAGAGATGATGGGTGGGGCCAATTTCCCATTGCTGCCATTGCTACCATGGCTGCCATTATTATTACTCCCATCAGGGAAGCTTTCACCCCTTCGAGCTGCTGCCATAGATGACGACGACCTCAGAAAGGGCTTTGGTGATGGTGGGGCTTGCGTGCGAGCTGTAGCAGAAGAGGTACTTCTTCTCAAAGTGTTATTAGTGGACGCAGCCACTCCCGCGGTTGCAGCTGTGGGTTTAGCCGAGCCATTGTTGTGTCCCTTCTTCAAGGATCCCACTTTTGATTCCCTCAAAACATTGCTGGGAGTTTCATGCCCTGAGCCATGGCCATTTCCGGGTGACCTGGAAGCTTCTTCAGGAAGAGAGGGAGCACCAGAGAGGATGGATTCCATGTCAGCATCTGTAACAAGCTCCCCTTCTTCCACTTGCCCATCCTCTTCCTCCTCCCCTTCCTCCTGGTTTCCTTCAGCTCTCTCTGCTTCATCTTCATCCTCATCTCCGCTATCGGATGCCATGCTTGAGAAGCGAGCTTCTTCCTCCGTGGTCGCTGGCCGAAGGTCATCTTGCCAGGGTTCAGCAGCTGTGACCTCCTCCATAGCCACAAGCTGGATCACATAAACGGACGCGGCGGCCCAAAATTTTCCCTGAAAAAACAGGACAATTATGAGCTAGGGAAGAGGCGCACACACACACTCCGCCACTTGCAATCAACAGGAGAAAGGGCCACATGTACACCAGGAGCTAGGTGATGATGATGCCATACCAGATCAGAAATTCTTGAAGACCCAAGGAACTAGTCTTGTAGCAAGGCAAGAGTCGATCTCAGCGACATTCTCCTCCACAGACGCATCAAGCAAATAGTAGATCACAAAAAGGAATGGCTTCGAATGTTCTGAAACAAAGACTGCACAGCAGTGAGAGCTCCATTACCAAGAAAGGAATGAGAAGCTTGAAAACTCAAAGCTAAATTTCAATTGAGCTCAGTCTACTGAGCCTTGGAAGAGAGCTCCACAAAAACTACTGAAAACTAAACATCGTGGACTTTGTTCTTTACGCCAAATTCCGCTCAATCATCCTTACGTTCTGATTCCCAGACGAATGTGAAGAAACTTTAAGGGGCGACAAGCGGAATCTGGAGCGTAGGATGGTGCAGACATACCAGATCAGTTGGTTGCTTGAGTGCCAAATACAATGCGACCACTAGCAGAGGAAGTCACTGTCTTCACTTGAGAATCACTCTTTTACCTGCATAGAGCAAAACATCAGGCTTCACATATATATACATTGTCAAATGACAATCGTCGATGGAAGTTGTGTCTAATGCAGGATCATCAACAAATGGGGCATGCCGGTCCCAGGACTAAGTGCAGCACAAAACACAAAGGTTACGGACTTTAAACACGTCTGACACGGCAGCATTGAGTTTTCAAATTGTTGCTTCTAAGGAAGCCTGTCTTAAGCAAATGAGACGTTCAATGACAGCCAACCCAAGGCTGCGATCACTAAAGTTGCAGAGTGACTTTGGCCACTCTAGCTCTTAGAGACGAGCAAGGATCTGAGAAAGCCTCCTCTTACCCTGGCGGTACCTCGTGAGCGGAGAAAATGGGGAAAAAGAGGGTCGATGCATTGCTAAACCCAGAGCTTAGTTGACTTACAAGGGAGTGCAACTGAAGTTGTAATAGACACCTCCACGTTGAGGAAAGAGCACGGGATGCCACCCTCCATGGCCAAGGGAAGGCACACAGTGGACACTTTAAGAAGAAACACACTTGCGAGGAGGCTATAGCGATACATATAACGACAAATAGGACCTGACATTGCCTCGCTGCTTTTAAGAAGCGCGCCACTTCGAAGGCACTGGAGGAGCCACACTGCTGATAGGATGGCTAGATTTGGGGGCTGAAGGAGATGATGGGGGCATAATGTTGAGTGTCTGCACCGATTGCCATGATTCCACACTACACTACCACGATAGAATAGGAAACTCCCCCTCCCCTAGCCCACTGATCGAGCTTCAAAGATCAGCTCTAAATATGGGTACCATCATCAGGAGCGGGAGATCTGGAACACTTAACTTTCGTGCACACTAAAACCAGAATAGCGAGATCTGCACTACAGATCCCTGCACCCCAAAACCACATTGCCAACCCATTCCCACACCCGAAATTATACTTCCCACTAACCTACATCCCTCCCAATGTAGCACTCCACAATCCCATCCAGCCACAAGTTCAGCACTAGCTCCTACCTGACAACTGCTGCGCCCGTCTGAGCACTTGGGCCAGCCTACATTGCGCGAAAACTGCCTCCTTTCCTCACTGCCGCCCAACTCAAGCAGGCAGATTCAATGCGGATCAAGATGAAGTAGCCCTCCTGGCGATTGATTCGCAGCCCAAAAACCCACCTTGTCGCACCGACAGCACTCCCACGCACACAAGTAGAGTGCAGTGAAGTGGAGGCGAGGCCCTCCTCTTCCTTGTTCGACTGAGGAGGAGCTGAGTCGCTCCAGGAGCTTGATGGAAAGCGAGGAGGAAGTTCGCAGGTCGGATCTACAGAATGGGAGGCGACGAGGCTGGAGGTCCTAACCAACGAAGGGAAGGAAGGAGGGAAGGCTGGCGATGGCGATGGCGGTGTGAGGGAGCGAGGTGGGATCGACCGACCGAGCGAGAGAGAGAGAGGGTGAGAGAAGCGCACAGGAGACAGACAGGCGAGACAGGGCAGGAGGTGGGCGCCAGGCCTGCTGCGTCAGGCAAGGCAGGCCCGCCCTGCTAGTGCTAACTAGCAAGTTAGTGTCGCTTGCACTATTCTATTCGCCTGCCTAGTACCGTCCCACGTGGCAGTTTTGGGGCCCAAAGTGTGCGGGGCCTTACTAAGGGCCACTTCACACATGAGACTGAGAGCCCGTGACCAATAAACTTCAAGCACTCTCATTGGCGGCAAAGGCGGAGCCGGTTCAAGTTCGCTTCACACAATGCTTGAGGGACCAACGGAGTATGTGAATGCAAGATACATGTAAAGTCTACATGGATTCCTACATGGCATCCAATGGATCATGTTTCATGGTCACTTGGACTATTTTCAAAACCATCTCTTCGAAGTAGGCCTAACACAAAACCAGGAGCCCATGGCACTCCGAATGCTCACAACCGTTGATTTATTTTATTTTTATCATGTGTGAGGGCATGTGAAGGCATGGTCACACATGTCCTTCAAAATTTTAGTCCTATTTACATCTCATAATCTTATAAATGTTAATCTTATAGTCTTAGGACCCTATGAACATCCTTTGGAATTTTAGGGAGGCTAAGGGTGATTTACATATTGGTCCATGTTCAAGAAACTCGGGGTACACAACCCATCTAAGGGCCACTTCACACACCAGCCAAGAGCCATGACCATGAAATTGTGAGAGCTCAAAAGAAAGTGTCCAAAGGCCGTCCCAACACACCTCCAAATCATGTAGTGTGGTCACGGCCCCTCAAGTGTAGTGTGAAGTCATATGTGACCGGGTGCCTTAACCAAATGTTATGTCAATGAATTTCTATTCATGCAGGTCTTCACACATGATAAAATAATATAAACCAACGATTGTGAGCGTTTGGAGTGTCATGGTCTCCCGGATTTGTGTTAGGCCTACCTCCGAGAGGTGGTTTTGGAAAATAGTCCAAGTGACCATGAAACATGATCCGCTTGATGCCACGTAGGAATCCATGTAGACTTTACATCCATCATGCATTCACGTACTCCGTTGGTCCCTCAAGCCTAGTGTGAAGCGAACTTGGACCGGCTCCACCTTTTCCACCAATGAGAGTGCTTGCAATGTAATGGTCACGGGCTTCAGTCTCGTGTGTGAAGTGGCCCTAAGTTATGTGGTCACTCCACTTAATTAGACACTTGAGTTCTTATTTGAGTGGTATGAGCTTTGGGCAAGGCTTGTGGTTGAAATCGGACACCAAAAAGACACGTGTCACAATGACATTGGACTACTTGCTCAAAATATATCAATACATCATTCTAGGTCCAATTGTTGCATAGAGACATGGCGTGATGTGGCCACTAGGCATGCTACATCAAGCACTCTAGTGCTAACTACACTAAATGTGACATTTAGTGTCATGTGGCATTTTATGTCAGTACCGTAACTTTTTTAGTGATACTTACTATGAATAAGTTTACATAAATATATGTTGGCATCCCAACTTACTTTTGATTCATCCAAATGCCAAATTTTGAAACAAAGCTTGGTATGATGTGCATCCTAACGAATTGCTAATGAAGTATTGTTATGGGTGATTGATATTTGGATGAGAAAACACTTTGCAAGCAACAAAATGTGCAGTACTGTGAATCTATAATGCCCAAAAGAATTACAAGGACTGACAAATATTGTTACTGTTAATAGTTAGTGTTGGTGACACGACACCACGGTTTACAATAAGTACTGAGCAAGACAATTAGAATTGGTGACACTAAATATGATATTTAGTGTAGCAAGTTAGTGTCCACTTGCACTATTCTATTCCCCTCCTAGTATTTTCCCACGTGGCAGTTTTTTGGCCGAAAGTGTGTGGCCCTCACTAAGTATGTACTCACTCCACTTAATTGGACACTTGAGTAATTATTTAAGTGATAGGATTTTTGCCAAGGCTTGTAGTTGAAATTGGGCACCAAATAGACACATGTTAATTTTTAGGTTTTATAGTTACATGAAGAGTGACTTGCACTATTCCAGACCTTGGACAACTGGCCAACTAGCATCACCTAGCTAGATTTTCCGGGGGCCTATTTGTCACTTAGCTTTAGCTAGCTATGTTCACAAAACCTAAAATTCTTACTTAGCTTTAGCTAGCTAACTTTTTCGGAACTCTCCATTTCTCTTAGCTTTGACTAGCTAAAATGTTGTGTGACATGCATATTCGTTTTAAGCCAGAGAGAAATCCATTCAAACAAAACCAAACAATGTATATTTGGTTGTATTGCTCTCGGTTGGCTCTGTATTTTCATGTTGTTGCACAAGGAAAATGAAAGGCTTAAAGTCAGCATGTATAATCGGTTTCCTCACTTTTGACTAGCATTGATGATAGATCATCATCTTCTTCTTCTTCTTCTTCTTCTTCATTTCATTATCATTGAAATCGTCAATGTCATTTGGCAATTCATGACGAGATGGGATCAAAGTGTTCCAAATGGGAGATTCCGTGACCTCTGCTAGATTACTATGAATTAGGCTCGTGTACAATTTCAAAAACGTTCTTGTTTCAACGAGTCTGGGTGTACAATGTGATCATTTTGGTGCAATGACATCATTTATTCCACCAAGATCACATTCACACTCCAGCTAGCTATTAGCTAACTTTCCTCGCTCAAATGATGGCACTTAGTTTTAGCTAGCTGTTCTTTTGAGGCACCGAATTCATGCGAAGCTTTAGCTAGTCAGAGTTTTTTAGCTAGCTAAATAGTTGCCCACTTAGTTAGCTATCCAAGGTCTGCACTATTCTACTCCCCTCATGATACCTTCCCACATGGCAAGGTTTTTTTTGCCTAAGGTGTGTGAGCCTTATGTGGTCGATCCTCTTGATTGGACACCTAAGTTATTATTTAGAGTTATTGCTTATGTGTTATATTGGTCACCATGGTTATACACCATGAGGATTTTGCAAGTGCACAAAACATCAGAGGTTCCAAAACTGAATGTTGACATCACCTTCACATCTTGCTTGTTATTTCACAAACAAACGTTTTATCGTGTAGAGTTCGTGTGTTTTTTGTATGGACACCAAGATCGCCTCCTAACTTCTAAGTATTTGGGCTCAATGACCAATAAAAAATCAACTACATCTACCTTCAAGAAATACCTCCTTGTCAACTTGTGATGTCTCCTCCCTTGACTCTTAGACTTAGGAAGTGCATTTATGTTCTTGAATTCCACATCCTCCTTTGCTTTTAGAAGATACCTTACCCACAATTTGAAGTGAATGTATGAGAACAAAAGAAAGTGGTTGCAGATTTGACTATATTTTGTGTTGCACACTATAATCAATGTAGCAAGTTAGCACGACTTACACTATTCTATTCCTCTCATAGTCCTTTTCCATGTGACATTTTTTTTTTTGCCTAAGTTTGTGGGCCTTATGTGGTCACTCCTCTTTATTGGACACCTATATTTGAGTGGCATTTGACAAAGGTTGTAGTTCAAAGACATACTTCAATGATACCCACATATTCATTTCCCAAAGAATCTAGGTAGATGCTAGATGATCAACATGCAACAAAAGAAAAACTACACTAAATATGATATTTAGTGTCACCAATTCTAGTTGTCTTGCTCAATACTTGTAAATTGCACAATAGTGTCACCAACACTAAATGTTAACCCAACATTATTTGTCATTCCTCGTAGATTGACAATTACCATTGGGTCACGTGACACTTAAGGAAATCACATTTTGGTGTTGGAAGCGATGAAATAAAGCACCCTCTAAAATAGTCTAACAATCAACACGCTAAGGGGTGGTAAGTATAATGTATTATACTACATTGTTCATGGAGAATAACATGGGCCACAACTATAAATGATGAAATTAACACCAAAAAAACATTCGGGATATTATCATGGTTGCACATTGTATTCCAACCCACAATCCATAACATCAAAAGTCTACACATTGTAGATTACATCAGTTATAGTTGATAGAAAATAATGTGAATTTATGAGACTTCCAACAAAGTGAGATCCAATTCATGCTTGCCCTACCATGGCGGTTTTGAGTCTAAGATTCAAATATTTAATCATATAATTATAATAATTATAAATATTGTCTCCATAAATTTTCATGTTGAATATTTTTTATTTATAAATAAAATGTCCATAGATTTTGGTACATGGAGAGATTGATGTAAAAAACTCCCTCGGCTATTAGGTTCAAACCTATCTTATTGCATGATGGTGTACATTATGGGGCCACACCATAGTGCATTGAAGGTAAGTCACACTATAAGTATGCCTGCATTATTTATCATAAACAATGTAGCTTGGACCCCTGCATAAGAATCATACACTAGAAAGGATATATAGATGAAAATTTGTTTCGAATCCCCTCCCCTCATTTTAAACCGCTAAACATATGCCACCACATATTGTCGCCTCCACAGTGGTAAAGAACAAGCCCCATATTTTCCAGCTCATTGTTTCCCTCCACCATTTTCCAAACAATGGGACAACGGCCAATACCACCATCACGTCATCCGTTGTGTCGTATTTAGATATCATAGTAGTTTACGAGTAAGTCATTGTGCAGATATTCCCACCTTTGCTACACAATAAACACATCAACATAAGTTGCTTGAGTAATAAGTTTCACTCACGAGACCCAATCCATGAATTGTGTGGGCTTACCAATGGTTCTTAGTCATTGAATGGGATTGTGATATACGAGCAATATAAATTATACATCCATGTTCATAGGTTATACAACCACATAACATTACTTAGCATTTAGTGTTTGTTCAGTGAGCTTTCGGAATATAACAATCATATGCTCAAAAAACTATGCAGGAAGATTCATATTTTAACTGAGATCCAACATCCGCTTATTATATTTCAAGGACCCACATTGTTGAGTAATGTTATGCATGTAGTGCCCAACTTTTTTTCGTTAAGACCACGCAATCCTTGCAATGAATCATTCCCCTTTTTGGCCGTTTATATTCAAACCCAATTCAGCAAGTATGTGGGTGGTCATATGCACGCAAACTCCAAGCAACCAAGTGTTTTACATGTAAAGTGGATGTGCCTAATTTGGTTATTTCTTTTAATTGGACACCTAAATTTGAGTGGTATGTGGTTAGGTGTTCAAATCTCACTCCTTATTATCACATTTCTCTCCCTTATATCATGAAATTTGTCATTAATGCA
Organism: Polytrichum commune; assembly: GCA_950295325.1. Taxonomy (NCBI): domain Eukaryota; kingdom Viridiplantae; phylum Streptophyta; class Polytrichopsida; order Polytrichales; family Polytrichaceae; genus Polytrichum; species Polytrichum commune. Next base: position 46,119,954 of record OX485804.1, read on the forward strand.
AACCACCAAAGAAGTCAACCCTTGCGCCAGGGGTGTTTTTTCACAAGGTCCCTAACATGTCTAGGGACATGTTCATAAAAAAAAAACATTTCCAGTGGACGGGTTCTTAGAAAATGAACCGGTTTTGGGACGTGTCAAATTCACTTTGGACGGGTTCTAAGAATAACATTTTTAAATTAAAAAAATGGTACAAATATCAATTACGTTGTGTCATATATGACATGTGAATATAAGCATAATGCAATCAAAACACTAATACCCAATCAAACTATCAATCTTGAAGTGTTTGATTCACCTGCATACATTAATTCATCAACCACAAAATTTAGAACCTTTTTAACATAATGTCAAAGATTACAATTGAAGGTAAACTTAGTAATTGAATAATAATTAATATATATAAACATGTTAAAAAGTTTAAAAATAAAGAGCTACTTACCCTTCAAAGAAGTGGATGAATTCTCCTATCCTTCATGTTTCTCCAAACAAGCATCACTGCATTCCAATCGATGTTTTCAACTAGAATATTTGCACATGAAATGCGCATCAAAGCATCCAAAGTTTCCAACTTCAAACAGGTACGTAGATGACTTTTGATTAGGTTTTGTTTAGAAAAACCCCTCTCACATATTGCAGTGCTCACTGGAATCACCATAACTTTCCTCCACAAGTCACTCAAACCAGGCCAATTGATTGATCATTCTAGAGTGGTACATGCAAACTCCCAAACTTCAAATAAAGACTTATTTGGGATCATCTCTCTCATGGTCTCCACCATCTCCAAACACTCATCCTGACACCGATCTTGTTCTTCTTCAAAAGTCTGAAACTTCACAAACAACCTTTCCAACCACTCTTCAGTAATACGAGTTCTCTCATCATCATTTGTTGGATAGAAAGTGGGACTAAAGAACTTGCATGCATTGAAGATGCCTAAATCTGGAAACATGTTATTCAATGCATCCACCACCCTTTGTACATACTCTGCCCCAATGAATTTGCACTCTTCAATTGTACCAGGTCGCTCAGTAACACTCCCCAAATGCATTGCATAGGTTCTCTGGCCACTATCTGCAAGTGGATACACCATCTCCATAGAGGTTGCACATGTCCTAAAAATGGCCACAATACCTTTGAACCTCTTCCAAATGCTGCACCTCTAACTGTAAGAAAACGTCTACTCAAAACTGTAATACAAATGTTCAAGTGGCCTCCAATCTGAGTAATATCCACATGGTCACTTTGGAACAACTTATTGAGTTTATTCAACTCAGTAAGAACATCCACGAGAATAAGACTCTCAAGATTTAGGATGCTAATGAATCGAACATATGCAACTAAAAGCTAAAGCAATTGAGAGACCGGTGAGAGATAACTTGATTGCAGTTGTCAAATGAACCGGTTGAGTTTGAGAAAACACCTGTTGAAGTTCAAGATTGCAAGAGAAGATTGTTCCAGCGGCACTCTTAAACTTCTTGAATTCGAGTTAGTTTCAAATGAACCGGTTGAGTTTGAGAAAACACCTGTTGAAGTTCAAGATTGCAGGAGGAGATTGTTCCAGCGGCACTCTCCAACTTCTTGAATTCGAGTTAGTTTCAAATGAACCGGTTGAGTTTGAGTGACTGAGTCTAGTTCAGTTTCTCTGAACTAGTATGTGGACAAACAGACAAAATGGGGCAGTGGCAGGCTGGCAAATTGGTAATTATAATAGAAAAAGCATAAATGAACGATGATAGTAAGATACTATTGTTTCCAAGTGGCAAGTGCACCAATCACATGCCGACATCTTTCAGGTTATCTTAATCGATTTGTTTTTTCCTTTAACCTTTTCATGGACGGGTTGGTTTAGAAATTACCGGTTTTGGGACGGGTTGCAATTTTTTTTGCCTTTCAATTCGAGGTTTTGGGACGTGGACGGGTAAAAACTTTGTGAAAAAATAGCCCTGCCTTGCGCCATGTGTCAACATGTGGAGTGTCACCTTCTTATTCTTATTCGTCTCCTTATTCTTATTCTTATGCCAATTGTTGAATGTCGGTGCATGCGTCCACCACACCGCCCGGGATGGCCAAGTGGAGTAGACCACACTAGCGAAGGTGACGGGAGAATGAATTCAAAGTGTCCTCACATCTCCTTTGTGTCATTCCATAATGTCACATGCTACACTAATTCTATAGTATCACACATCCATGTTAACACTACAAAACTCCGTAATGTCACATGCACTTTGGTTGCCACAAAAGTGATACTACGGAGTTTAAAATGTACTTTAAGGAGAAGAAAACATTATCCTATTGGAGTAAGACTATACCTAGTGGTAGGGATTTTAATACCAACCAAACCAATGCATGTGTCAGAGACTACAACCTAACTTGTTTACGCATTGTTTTTTGTAGTAACTTGTGTGGGCAATTTTTTAGATAATTTGCATGGGTACCTCACTAGAGAATATATTTAAAATAAGATGAGACCTAATATAGGGTGCTTTTTATTTTTGCAAGAATTGTTTTTGAAAAATGTTCAATGTAATATAGCATCATTTCTATTTACAAACTACATTATATTATTATAATGTACTTTATAATTTAATGTGTTGTTTTTCTGTAGAATTACATATAGGGTATTATGTTGAGGATGGTAAAAAACTTGTAGAGTGTCATAAGGTTTTTCCACTCACAACCTCAAATCTTGAGCATTTAGTAATGTTTTTGTAGTGCTCAATTGTGTTATTGTAGTGTTATTGTATTTTGAATAGTGCTCTTGTAGTCGTGTTTTTGTTCATCATGTTGTATCCCTATCATTGTTTGGTCTCAATCCCTTGTCATTATTGTATTCCACCCTTTATCAATATACTTAATAACATAAGGCAACCCATGTCTTATGTTAATGGGTTGCTTTATAATACTAAGCATGTTGATAAAGGGCACCTTAAAACACTATACATATGATGATTTTAAACAACACAACAAAGGCATTTTTTGAATGAACATAGGGTTTAGCTAAATGGAAAATCTTTTACGTTCAAACTACCAAAGGGTGAAATATAATGGAGCAAAGTAGAAATAGGATAAAAAGAATTGGGAAAAGAATTGGGAAAAGAAAAGATAAATAACCCCTCCCCCCCCCCCCAAAACAAAAAAAAAAAACACACTTCGACACACATTTATACATAAACCACGAGATATTGTAGTACCGTAATGATTTGAGATATCTACATTAAATTGAAAGTGGCGATTACAATTTCTAATGACTTGCATGATGGTTGTAAGTTCACAAAGATAATTTAATTGTGAGATTCTGACAAAGCTTAGTTCATTCATTTTAAAGACTATGCGATAACTCAAAGACATTACCCTAGATTTTTATCCAATGAGCCAATGACAACTCGCCAAGATTTTGAGCTTCATAATTGTATTAGAGCAAGATAATAAAGTGACATGATTCCACGTATAAGATTGAATCACACAAGGAAGAAGCACAAACGAACCATTAAAAAATGCCAATGAAGAAGTAAAAAACCATAGATTGTTGATAGAAACCTTAATCCAATGTCACGGGTAGGTCACTCTAAGGCATTTTTGTGCACCACGTGCGGCTGGGGGTTTTTTGTTTTGGGGCTATTTACCTTCAAGGGTTGAATTAAAACCTCCCTATAATTAATTATATTTCAAAAATGGCCCATTTGTTTGCACCCTTTCATTACTTATATTGTCCAAGTCACTGCAATTTTTTGTATTCTATATTCCTTTTAAGTAATAAAAGCTAATCTATTTCTTAACGCAATTGACGAGTGTTGAGGGAAAGCATGAAAACAAAGAAGGGTGCAAACAATAATACCATTGCAAACAGAGTTATGAAGAAAACACATAGGAGACCATAGCAAAGTAATACCATTGCAAACATTGTTATGATGAAAATACATAGGAGATGGCAACACAAATACCATAGCGATCATTGCAATGCAAGTGACCAAAAACACAGAGCATAGTAAAGCGGATTTAGAATTTATGATTCAGGGTGGAGTCACAATGTTACAGCGCGTACAAAATAACCCCAAGTACACCACAAATAAGGTAAGGGTGGAAACAGAGGAAAAATGTCCGTGTGTTCACAAACACAACATGCGGTTTACAAAATGTTGACCCAAACTCATCAAAAAATGGGAAGAATGGCAGTGGTTTAGTCGGAAAGCTGCAAATTCCACTATGCTCCCTACAAATTCTTTGGCAGAGCTGTGGATGACTGCCAAACGGGGAAAAAGCTTCATAAAACTAGCGCGGTCCTCGTCTGTGGGATCTACGCGATCCCATTCCCGCTGGGCGTGGCAGCGACTCAACACCCAGTTGCCAAAGACATCAAGCGCATGATCTAGAAGGTGAGTGCTTATGAACATAATAATTCATAAATTCATTCAAATGTTATAATTCACCATTAAACTGTAATGATTCATCACTGAAATGCAATAATTCACCACTAAAATGCAATAATTCCTTAATCCAATGTTCGGCATTTAGGGTTTAATGCATTGCAGTGAACATACAAAAACCTTGAATTCAAAATACCTAAACCCCCATTTTATATAACATTTCATCAATCATAAAAATTTTCTTAAGAAATGACAATCTTTAAACTCTAACATGTTGTAAGGTTGAATACTTACATTGTGTGAAGCAGTCGAAGATGATCCAAGCTTGGTACTAAATCCTATATACTTTGGTATGTCACAAACTTGGACAGCTGCTCTAAATCATTCATGTCTAGAGTGTATATATACTTCGTTTGTAGAATTGTAGCTCATGGTCACAGTAGATATAACACAATCTATATCAATCCATTGGCTATATGTGTGATCATATTTAAACTTATCACGGCCAGGATGTTTTCTATAATATCGCAACATTACTTCAATATGAGGATTATTAGGAATTCTCCTCCCTGATTCCTTTGTTCGGGCAAGGAGGTCAACCGCCTGCCTCAATACTCCATATTGTTTCCCATTGCAACGCCGCATAGCTTGCACCCTGCCCACCCACCATGACCCCTCATCTACTCCGTTCAATATGTTAGTAGCATTTCCAGCTTTATTAACATTACTTGAACGTCCCCTTTTTCGCTTGGCAGCGGATCTTACAATTGACGATAGCCTTATCGTGCTTCGTTGGACAAAATGCACCCCACAGTCTGATCCTCTGCATAACAGACTTGACCCACATGAAGATCCCGATTGAAGACAATTATCATGGTTATCCGGTGAGTGTGTGAGCACTTCATGATGAAAATGGACGAAAACGCAAAGCAAATTGAAACCCTAGCCATATGCAAACGGGTGTGGGGAAGACGACCCCAACGACGGCCTGTTCCCTTTTCATTCATTTTTGGACAGACGGAAATCCCAATTATCATCCATCCCCGTGAGTCCTAAACCCATTTACATATCATACTAAACATACCTTCTAGGATCCTTATCTTCAGCCCCTATATTAATTTTACAAAAAAAATAATGGCCCACGTTTTATGTCCATCTAACTTACTTATAATGGGATTGTCTCAATTTAATGGCCCCTTCATTATTTGGAATTCCTTTATAATTTTTATTTCAAATGATTTTAATCCTCTCTATATTATGCCGCACGTCGTTTTTAAAATGCACTAAGTGACCTACCCGTGTCCAATGTGGCATTAATTCTTATAGACATTAGACCAGTCTTGAGATTTAGTACTTTGGGTTTTTGCAAAGTGACATCAAAACCTACAAGGACCATGGACAAAACATTAAAATTAAAAATGCCCAATATGTAGCAAGGACCAACCTTTTTTGGGGATTTTTTTTACTTGTTGTAAGGGAGGTCCATACCTTTAAATATGTGTAGAATGGGTGACAATGTTTTTTTTAGTAGATGTAGTTCTTTTTGACAAAACAATGCTACTAATATTCTAGGCAATGGCTACAAGTTATGTTTGTGGTAGAAAGTACATGGTGAATAGTGCAAAGCATTCATAGTAGAAACTTGCAACAAAATCCAATTGGATGGAGTAAAAATGGTATATATATAGAGAGAGAACCAATTGTCTTTTCCTCTTGTACATGACCTCTAATGTAGTGACCCAAATATGCACCCTCTAAGCTTAACATCAATAATTCAAAGATATACATGACTTCAAAATTAAAAACATATAATTAACTTCCAAACATGCACACGTAATACGACATATACGTTCCTTTGTTGGACCATGGCCACCAACATAACCTTGTTGGTCACATTGCCACACATTCTAACATCTACAATGACCCAAGCTAAACATTATGGCACTGAAATCCACAATTACCTTTTGAACTAATGAAGACATTATAGCATTGATAACTACAATGATCTAATAAGATTGATTCTACCATTTGATAACTACAATGACTCAAGCAATGACTATAGGAAAACACTCTAACATTTTTGGCATGACCAATGACTGCAACAAAACATCTTGATACCTAACAATATGTGATTGACATAAGAAAGACATTATAATATGTTGACACAAAAAAACAAAAAAAAACACGATGGTAAAAATTCCCAGCAACCCAATGTCCTTGACCCAAGTATATCATCATCAAGAATTGATTGGAACACATGCCCCATGAGGCTCACAAGAACATGTCTACAATGTATCTATTCAAGATTGGGTACAATGCAACACATGGCTTCAACTAAAAATCTAGTTGGTGTCTCATATCAACATGCCACTAGTCGTAGACCTTGTCAAAGGGAAACATTTTGAGTGTAAATTTTTTCTAATTGGAGATGCCAACACATGCAAAGAGATGTTCGTAGAGCCAGTTGTGGATCTTCAACTTTTGGAGAAATTTAATGTTGCAAATATTTGTTCATATTCGTTAAAACCAAGTACTTGCACCATTGTGAGTTCGCCAACCTTGAACCATTCCACAATGTGTTTGCGAAGCACCAGTGTCATAAATAGTGTGCACCGTATTTTGGTCAAGGGTTTCAAACCCACGGGCTTTTGCATTGCGTCATTGCATGAGGCTTCATGGTCCCTTTGAACAATGAGTATTGGTGGTCTAGGCTTCCAAATCAAGCAACTGGGAAGAATAACCTCACCAACACGACACTCAAAGCAATAATAATTCCTAAGCACAGCAAAGTGCCCCTTACACAACTCATATGCACATGGTTGCAACTTATGCCAAGGCATCCATAATGTTGGATGCAAAACGGATTGGACAACTTTGTGATTAAGGACTTGGTAGCCCCTGTATTCAAAACACACACAACATTATCTTAACCAAGAACTAGACTCACATAGATTGAATTAAATATAACACATATGCTGGAAATCGGAAATGGTTAGGGATTACACACCTTGGCAAAATGCCGTCACATTATCCACAATGTGGATGAAAGGCTCCAAACAAACTTTCTAGGTCCTTTCACTTGCATAAACGTGGGTAGCTTGGTGAGTGGATGACCCACATCTGTATGATAGATGCTTAGGAGATGCATCCAAGCCATTTAAGGACCACCACATTCATGTCGAGTGTGGAAGGGCTCCCACACAAGGGAGATAGTGCCATGAGACAAGTAATTAAGTCAAACATTTATTGGAAAGCATTCGAGCAAAAACTTGTGGCATGATCATAGTACAAATGATAAAGCTTCCTATAGCAAATTGTTACCACCACCAAGTAGTTACAAATAAGAAAAAATCCATATGTTGAGAAAATTTAACCAAGTGGTGGACAATTGTAAGAAGAGGCAAGAAACATGACAATGTGACTGGTATAGACACATCAACCAATAGCTCAAAATAACCTTTTGCTACCTCACGTGATTGGTGGGTAGTGATGGAATCTTCAATGTCATTATACATTTTATGCACAAGAGTGCAAGATTTGTTCCTTACACATTTGAGTAGAGAGACTGTACTCATCCACCTAGTCTTCACGATTTTGATATTTTTCAAGTCTTGCATCTACATTAGCTCAATGTGCTTGGTAAATTCTATATGCCTCTTTGGACTCCTAGCGAAGTATTCGTGGATTTTTTTGAGAAAATTCTCAATCTTGTTGATCAATCTTTGACATCCAAATTGGTTTGATGGCTCATGCAATGCACCCCATGCAAATGGATTGTAATTATCTCCCGCAACATTTTTTGGACGCACAAACAACCTCCCTGCCCCATCTGACATGACCACGACAACCACATTAGTTAGAATTAAAATCACCAGGTTCATTTCAATAAAAACTCATTGATACACAAAGACATATCAACATGATGATAGAGGCCTAACAAACCAATACGCATGCATTCAATATAAGCGTAAGGGAATCAACAATACATCAAGAGAGAAGCAAGCAAGAATAGGGAATTCGAAATCCATATTTTGAAAACTTAGTTTTTTTTCCCTTTTTTTTTAATGACAAAATCTTATGGAATACAAATGCACCCTTTTAGCAAAATGACACAATTTCTTTGCACAAGTCTTCCACTAAAACGCCTTTGTGGGTGGACATAGTGTCCATAATGCAAATGGCTAACCTAGAGGCAGATGAACCCACAATCAAGTGCCCTAGTGACACAAGTATTGGTTGCATGTAGAAGTTTTTCAAGGAGTAAGCATGAATGTTGATCCAACTATGGTTGTATGTTGTAGTTACTTCATCTATAATTATGGCTAGGTACTTCGTGGAAGCAAGATCCTCTTCTACCTTGCTCATAACTTGCACGAACATATCTTCAACTAACATCCACCATGATTTGTCATCCCAATGTTTAACAATGTGGTGTAGCAATTCTAGGAATGAATATAAACACGTCTTGGCCTCGTACTCGAGCATAAGGTAGTCGTGTGGCAAGAGGTGGAAAACAATGGCGAATTGTTTGATCTTGGGAGCACATTCACCCTTAAAGGCAAGTTGCACTTGCACCAACCATCATGCCCACTGAACTCATGAATTTTGTTGGCATGCATTCACAAAGACATCCAATTGAAGCATGAAGAATAAGGCATTGCAAGCAAAAAGACTTAGAATTACGGATGCAATCAATCAACCTATTCCATCTCTTGTTGGTATAACATCTGGTAGCTATGAGATAGCTACATTCTTTCTAATGTAATACTCCCCTTTCTTCACATAAATTTGTAGCAAGTCTTTCTTCGCATGTCGTTTCCTTGCATGTTTTCCAAGAGTAATGCTCTTAGGACTTATAGTCACAGGATACCCCACATGGATGTGCATATTATGCATTGAACCTTGTTAACAACATTGTTGCATTCCTCTCAAATCATTTGAGCCCATGGATGTGCAAGAGCCCACGTACCTTGACATTTTATTGTAATATCATCACAATTTTAATTAATTAATTAATTAATTTTTTGTTTCTTACTTGGAACCTTATCCCCCAAGTTAATAATCTCTACCACATCACATATCTAGGAGTCATAAGGGGATCGGATTGGAGTTGCCCTCCAAGTTGGATCAATTTGACAACAAGATTAGCTCGTGGATGGGTGCAATAACCGTCAACAATTACTTCGATGCTAGAGGAAGAAAACTCTAACTACATGACCATCCTAGCGTGTTCCTCGTGGATGTAAAATCCAAAGAATTGAGATATCCCGAATTACAAATAACCACAAAATAAACCTGAAGAAATGTTTCCTTCTTTGCCTTGAATATGGCGATATGGCGATCAAATTGGATGGGGATGGGATCAAGACATAAGACCATGACATTCAAGACTCACCAACACCCACAAAACCATATATGAGCATCCACAATAGCCAAATTGGAGCGCACACAAAAGCACAAAAAATTGACGCAATAGTGCGAAGAATGCAAAATAATGGCCTTATAAACCCAAATCACCCAATGCTCATAGAGTTGTTTTCAATGCATAAACCCATAAGGCAACAATACAAAGGCACCCAAAATGCATACACAAAAAAATACAACAAGGCAATGCAATTTTCTTCAATAATACATGGATTAAGGTTAGAGATTCTCCCAATATCCATTGTGAACTGAATTTTGGTGTAGGTCAACCAACATAATTTGATCATGACCAATCCTATTGCTTAATGTTTGAAGGAGCCAAGATTCACCAGGAGAATGCCATGCATCTACCAAGAATCTATCCCACTCTTTGCACTCATGTTTTGTTACATGATTCATAGTGGGAGTACACACTATATATCAATGAAAACCCCACTTCTAGTTCCCACCACCTCCTTGAATGTTGAGGAAACCTCCATTCAAGCAAAATCACTAACATAATTTTTGCACATTTAGCAAACTAAGCCTACATGTGAGTGAAATGGTGACCATAAAATCTAAAATGGAGGGCATAATGGATGCTACAGATGTAGTAGTTGGCAAAATGAATAGACTTTGGCGATGTCACATCATGGTGCCCACCCATATGTTGGTTCTTGCATGGCTCGAGATGGTATTATTAAGAAGAAGGTGGGTTGATCACTTATGGTGCTAAGTGGCACCCCCTACCGTATGTAAGTCAACGAATAGGTTGGCAATTGTGTGGTGTAAAGGCAGTTATTTCCTAGTAGGATATCTTGTGACTCCTATTCCCATTTCGCAATGGGGCTACATTTCACCTCCAAAGAAAAGGTTGACGAGGACCTCCTTTGCAACCCTATACAAATTTGCATGTGCCATAGTCAATGGTTGTCTCTACATCTTTGACATGCTTTGAGCATGGAGTAAATAAGTGGAAGGGCTCATGCTTTAAAATTTTTATGGCGCCAATGAGTGGGACAAGAACAATGTATCCGACCTTGTACCACCAAATGCTTAGGGTTACACATCCACCTCTTTGACTTGGGCCCCCACCACTTCTATCCAAGGTGAAAACGTAGTTGATTATATTGTAACATGTATCGTGTCTTTTTAAAGACGTTATGACCCAAAAATCAACATCAAATACTCCAAATTAGTTTTGGGGGACCAATTTGAGATGAATTAATCACATATATAAGAGGTCGTATTATTATATCCCTTTTACCTCAGTAATAGTAGTAGGGCCCATATCAAATAGGTGGGCGCTTAGCCTTGGCCCCAACAAACAACTACAATATCAATGTTTTACCATATGATATATACAAGAACCATGGACATGCCCTAACTAAGGGCCACTTCACACACAAGACTGAGAGCCTGTGGCCAATACGCTTCAAGCACTCTCATTGGTGGAAAAGGCGGAGCTAGTCCAAGTTCGCTTCACACTACACACGAAGGACCAACATAGTAAGTGAATGCAAGATTGATGTATATTCTGCATGGATTCCTACATGGTATCAAAACGAATCATGTTTCATGGTCACTTGGATTATTTTCAAAAACCACCTCTAGGACCTAAACACAAGACCACGGTATCATGGCATTATGAGGTCTCACAACCGTTGATTTATTACATTTCATCATGTGTGAGGACCCCACATGAATAGAAATTCATCAAAATAGCTTTTGGTTGAGGGCTGGTCAAATATGACTTCACAATACACTTGAGGGACCGTGACCACACTACATGATTTTGGAAGTTTCTTGGGACGGCCTTTGGACACTTCTTTTGGGCTCTCACAATTTCATGGTCATGGCTCTTAGCTCATGTTAGAAGTGGCCCTAATTATATTTTTATCTCAAGCCCACTTCACACACAAGCCAAGAGCCGTGACAACAAAGTTGTGAGAGCCCAAAAGAAGTGTCCAAAGGCCGTCCCAAGACACCTTCAAAATCATGTAGTGTGGTCACGGGCCCTCAAGTGTAGTGTGAAGTCATATGTGACCATGCCCTCAAACAAATGCTATTTCAATGAATTTTTACACGTACGGGTCCTCACACCATGATAAAATAGAATAAATCCACAGTTATGAACGTTCGGAGTACCATGGTCTCTTGGTTTTGTGTTAGGCCTACCTCCAAGAGGTGGTTTATGAAAATAACCCAAGTGACCATGAAACATGATACATTCGATGCCATTTAGGAATCCATGTAGACTTTACATCCATCTTGCATTCACTTACTCCGTTGGTCCCTCAAGCGTAGTGTGAAGCGAATTTGAACCAGCTCCGCCTTTTCCACCAATGAGAGTGCTTGAAGTGTAATGGTCACGGGCTCTCAGTCTCGTGTGTGAAGTGGCCCTCAGCCTGATCGGATCAAGCTTAAGCTTGGGGCAGACACAACAATTCTCATCAATGTGTTGCAAATAGGTTGAATCAAATTCAGCAATTATGTACATTTTGGTGACCATGCTTGTGGTATGTTGACCCAATTTAGTTATGAGCACACTAAATTTATTTATGGCCAGGCACATCTAAATGTAAAGTGGGATGTTATGAACTGACTTAGGTGACCAGCTTCATCTGTTGAAGACATTATGGAACTTCTCCAAAGTCAATCATATATAGTGCCATTTCACACTACAGCCAAGGGTTTGATTTATTATTTTTGAGTACTAGTATTTAGAACTTTGAGTGTGGAACTTCACTTATATATATATATATCTGTGTGTGTGTGTGTGTGAGTGAAAAGGCAGGCAGCCGGAGCCAATGCATCAACGGAGTAAAATACATGCACTAAGGGCCACTTCACACACGAGACTGAGAGCCCGTGACCAAGTACACTTCAAGCACTCGCATTGGTGGAAAAGGCGGAGCCGGTCCAAGTTCGCTTCACACTACTCTTGAGGGACTAACGGAGTATGTGAATGCAAGATGGATGTAAAGTCTACATGGATTCCTACATGGCATCAAATGGATCGTGTTTCACGGTCACTTGGACTATTTTCAAAAGCCACCTCTTGGAGGTAGACCTAACACAAAACCGGGAGACCATGGCACTCCTAACGCTCATAACCGTTGGTTTATTCTATTTTATCATGTGTGAGGACCCGCATGAATAGAAATAACATTTGGTTGAGGGCCTGGTCACATATGACTTCACACTACACTTGAGGGTCCGTGACCACACTACGTGATTTTGGAGGTGTGTTGGGACGGCCTTTGGACGCTTTCTTTTGGGCTCTCACAATCTCATGGTCACGGCCCTTGGCTCGTGTGTGAAGTGGCCCTAAGGGCACCCCCGAGTCTAAGCAAGTTAACAACTACTACAATATAGACTTCGTACCAAGATTTAACTTGGCATAATAATCTTAAAAGTATGTCCTGAATCTACGTCAAATTCTTGGGCAAAAAATGATTTAAAGAGGTTAGCGGTGGGGTTGGGAGGTTGTCTTGGGTCGATTTCCAAGTCCCATGAGAGGTTAGGCACACGCATGCTAATATGGGTCATAAGCCAATAAGAAATAAGCATCGTTGTTTTGACATTGGGATTTTGGAGTATTTATTGCATAAATTTATGGTGGAAGGCCATGGCATACTCAATATAAATGTACTTGACGGTGGGCTTGAGTCCATAAAACACATGCTCTGATATTGAATATAAGTGGGTTGGCCACTGGTGGACCATGGTTTTTGTATGCACCACCTCTTTGAAATCCCATATAAAGTCAACAAGTTTGGTGGCAGAACTAGCGGGGATGCTTTAAGAAGATTGTGTGTGTGTTTTGAATGCACAACCAACTTATGTGATAAGTTTGATATGTTTTGGGGGGGCTCCCTAAATACCCCCGACGAGCGTTGCAGGTGTCAGGCTCGGAGGCCAGGTTCGGTGAGGTTTATTTTTCTGGCCCTCCCCGTTTTAGCCACTTGGTGATTTTTTTTGGTTTTTTTTTGGCTAAATTTGGGTCCTGCGGCCCCAAATTACCCTAGGGAGCCCCTTATGAGATCAAATAAGGCCCCACCCAATTAAAAAAATAGGGGGCATGTTTTATGCCAACCCTGCCACCCCCTCCCGAACCTAGCCTCCGAGCCACGCTCATCGGGGGTATTTAGGCAAATCCTGTTTTGGGAGTCTCACAACATCATCCACCACATAGACGACGTGATTGTCAACCCTCGAAGCCCTAGGGATTGAATCTTGTCCTACTAGGACGGGTGGGCCAAGCTAGCCTTTCATAGGTCAATTTGGCATTTAGGATGGCAAGTCCCATGCGCTTACCTTATTTCAGATCCTAAATTTATCTCAAAGTTTGAGAAATGGGAAGAGGAGGTCCCACAATTTGCACCCAACTTTCAAAATAGGCTCCAATGTACGACGGGCTAACGAGCTCTGCATAGAAAGTTTTCTCAGAGAAGGATCAAACCTATGGTTTAAGTCTAATGTGTTGACTATGAGATTGTGAAGGCGTCTGAAACTCGCTTGAAGGCCATACCATGACCAAATGCTAAATCTTCACCACTCTATTCGTGTAGGCTATTTCAAGCAATAGAGTATAACAAAGCAATGGTTTTGAAAATTGAAGTATCATGATCTCCTAACATTGTGTTTGAACAACCTCTTTCAAGCATGCTTGACACAAAATCCAATACATCAATATGTTTGTGCGTGAATCCAAAGACAGGGTGTCTTCAAATGTCATGTGAACGTAAATCTTTGATGTATTCAATAAACATCTAAAAGAATACACATTATTAGTTTAAGGGTATTTCATATTTTCCTTTAAAAACTGTCTGAGCCGTAAGCTCAACAACCTAACATTATTCAACTAAGTGACAAAGTTGTAATGGGACCGGGAATATGTCATGTAAGGTTCTAAATGCTTATTAGGAAGTATATTCAACTTTTAAAATGAATGAGATTCGGGTGAAGCATTGTCATTGACTATTATTAGAATGAAAACGATTGATAGCATCGGAATAGTGTTATGAGCACAATGTTAAGTAAGAGCAAATTTTGGGAAGTTACTTGCGTGGATGGAGGCCTGCAAACTACTTCACTTTCGCACTCACACGACTGTTGATCCGCCCCATTGCATCGCTTTCAAAGATCCGGTAGAATTGGGCAACAACTTGATCTTATATTCGTGTCACATCAAGGACACCTTACCAAGTCTTGAATCGGAGTCCTTTGCACTTATATAGGTATGTATAAACGTGTATATATTTGGAGTGGTATTTGGCAAGGCTCGTCGTACATAGTTAGATCGTACACTTAAAAGATGCGTGTGTGCTCAAAATTACAAACATTGTTAGCTAACACAATTTGGAGGGTGTAAGGTAGATGTGCCTTAGATGAATACTTTTTCCTCGATGCACTCACTTCTCGTAGGATATGAAACACACAACTAGTGCATGATAGTTAGGAAATCCAAACTGTGTTCGTAGTCAATCGCCTCCTTTAAACATATGTCTCCTTATGTGATTGTTTGTAGAGAAAGAGAGTGTTCACTATGAGCATGTATCAGTTTTTAACATGTCAACTCCGTATCTGAAAATTGAGATGACGATTGTTGATTGAGTGAGATAAGTTCTAATGTACCAATCAAATTTGGTGTGCGGAGTTGAAGAGTGCCTATGAGAGGGCTAGAACTTCATGACAAGTTTCTTTGTGAACCTAACATGGAGGACATCGTAATTACATTTGGAGAAAATACAAATAATATGAAGAAAACAACATTGTATACAGTAATCTACGAGTGTCACATTCAAAACAAATGTGAGTGTGAAGATATGGAGACTTTGGGAAATTTTCGATAGGTTGGTAGTCCCATGCTTTAGCACCTCGTTGTGTTAGGGTTTGGTGTACAAAATGCGATCATGCTCGGAGAGGTCAAGATGAGTTGCTATCACAAGCACACTTGCTCCAAAGTAGTTGGTGGGTCTTTACCGTGACATCATCGTCAAGTTAGAAAGTGTCACGTAATGGCAAGGCCGTACTAAGTACACTTGTTTCGTTGCAAGCCCTAACACCATTAGTACACTTATTATTTTCATTCAAACCCTAATATTTGACGATGTCCACCATCAATGAGGTGCAAAGTGCTTTGCTCAAGATCTGGCAATCAACAAACCAGAGGGTTGTAAGTAGGACCCTATACACATCCTTTGGAATTTTAGTCCTACTTACATCTCATAACCTTATAATTGTCAATCTTACAATCTTAGGATCCTATAAATGTTAATCTTACAATTTCAAGGACCCTATAAACAACCTTTGGAATTTTGGGGAGGCTAAGGGTGATTTAAAGTAGGGACCGGGTTCAAGAAACTTGGATTACACAACCCACCTTAGGGCCATTTTTGGACACGAGACTTAAGGCATGTGACTATTGCATTCTAAGAACTGTGATTGGTTGAGAAGGTTGAGACTGTCCAAATTCTCTTCACAATAGAGGTGAAGGCCTAAGGGTCCAAAGAATTTATCATGAATAAAAAGTCTATAGGGATGTATTTGTGATAGACTATGGATAATGTTTCATGGTTTGTTGGAATTTGCATCACGCCCACCTCCAAGAGGTAGGCCTGATCTGAATTCCGCCAGAGCATGTCAATTAAACAACTAGTACGGCCTTTGGATGAGAGTCAAGGGATCTCGTGATAAAATGGTCACAACCCTTGGCTCGTGTGTGAAGTGGCCCGCAATGGATCTCATGGTCGGACTCAAATTGGACCAAAATTTAGTGTTCAAAAATTGGGAGGAGTATTTTATACGTTGGGGATTGTTGTTATTTAGCAAAGAACGATGTGTCTCATTACCGTCATTTCAGTTTTCTCATTCCTTGGATCTGGACTTCGTTTCTTTGGCCCTAGACCCCTAATGTAAAACCACTCCAACTTGGGATTGGGTTCATAATAGGCAAGGTCCAAGTTCCCCCAAAAATGAAATGGCATTCATATGGCGCCACTTTTCTCCCAAATCTCATCGGTTTTGATAGAAGGAAATCTATTCACCCAAGTTGAGAAGCCAAATAAGTTGGTTTATGTGACAATTTGATTTATAATAGCATGACGTTGGGCATGTTAGAGGGCCTACGTACCATTGATAAAATTATGATGATACAAATTAGGGTTTTTTTGGTGGTATTTCAACCCTCTATTGTTTATACGTGATAATTTGCCTCCCACAATCTACGTTCTTTTCTTTTCCTTCCAACGCAACAACCACCAATTCTCATTCTTTGGGTAAAAATTTAAGCACACTTCCATGTGGATCAGGGGCAATCGTGTGTTGTCATTTGTGATTATGTAATTATGTAGTAGGGACTCTAACTAGGGAGGATATGATGAATTGGGGACATGATGGGTGGACCTTGGGTTCAATGGCAAGGATTGAGATGGTTCTTTAGGGTTAGTTCGGAGTCTTTTCCTATAGGGTCCACGATACTTGTGTTTGGCATGCAATGTGAGCTCCTTTCTCTAAATACTAGGGGCTAGATTATCCATTTGCATGAAAGTGCATATATTTTGGAATGTAGAATTAACAAACTTCTATGTTTTATCCTTCTTTGGGGGGGGGGTGGCAATTGATCATATATCAACTTTGTTAGATGTTTAGTAAGTGAAAACAACTTAAGGTATGTGGGATCCTCAATCAAACAATAGTCTTACATGGATGCAAATATATAGTTCAATAGTGGTGTATGACAAGGCTTGCAATTGAGAACATACATTGAAAAGACATGTGTTATGATGAGATTGGACTAGGCATGTGCTCAAAATCAAAATATTATCGTAAGTTGAAAGTGAAGGAGGATCTACATATATGACCACTTGAAGAGAGAAATTAATCTTCGTTTCAATTCCCCATAATTTTTACATATGAACTCCAATTTTAACACTTGAAAAATGACAAATTTCACGATACGCAACTGCTAATGTGAAATCGGAAGTGTTTGTTTAGAGGCCGGTATTTCCTTACATCGAGCAACTGGCACTATTAACCCTTAAAGGACAATGCAAGCCCCACGGGCTTGGTATTATTTTGGGAGAATCTTGTTCAAAACTTCTACTCCATTGCACCAAATGGGGTTTTTAGAATGCCAAATCAAGCACCTTAGCAAGATCTATACTTCTTTAGAATAGAACCTATGTAAATTAATTGGTTAGTCATGCTTAAAATGAATTTTAAAAGATATTTTGGGTGTGGTATCGGGAAAGCATATGTCCTTTAAGAAGAACACTAAAACTTACGTTGATCGGACTCAGAAAAATGCTCTGAGGCCTCACATGTGGGAGTTCATCAAAGTCAAAGGAAAAGTTTACGGGACTTGACATTGGAGTCAAAGGCCGGGACTGTTCTTGAGAGTCGGGCCTTTGAAATTTGGGAAATGAATGAAGAAATTATTGGGTTTAAGGACGTAAAGTAAATGACCCCGACGAGTCCTTCAGTCCAAGCAAATTCATATGTTTTACATTGACCATGATATATGAGGTTTGTAAACTTAAAGTGTATGTAAAAAGTACATTCCTAACATAGATAATGAGTGACACCAACACAACTTCTTCACATTAAACCCAACACCCCATCTACCATATTAGTGTGTGAATTTGTTATGAATAACATAATATGTTTATTATATTGAAGTCAAACTAAATACCAATGCATTCAAAATGGCATACAGTAGCTCATTTCAAATTATTCCTCTTCAACAATTGTTGCATATTTAGGTATACTCAGGTTGGATTGCATAACATTATTCATATCCTTGATTGCGTATTGTGGGACCAAGTATTGGGCGAGCATAGTTCTTCTTTACTTTAGGGATTTCCGTTTATGGGTAGCACTCAGCACTAGTAAGAAAAGTGGGTCAACATGACACACCAATCTAACACAAAGTGTCCAGGATGACACTAACTAGTTGGTGTCATTCCTACTAGTGTGGATTGTGTACTCTAGATTTTCCAACAATCAACTTTATTCTATCAATTTCAAAAAATTGCAACCTTTTTCTTTGAACAGAGACCATCATCTAGCCACTTAGTAATGTTGTGTGCATAGTTATGTACATTATAATTTAAAGCATTGTCCACATGGTTTTGAGCAACGAAACATTTTGGCAATTGCCATCCATGTGTGGAGTACTTTCATTATTATAGATCTTTTGATGCATTCAGTTTGTACATGAAGGTAAGTGGGCCTTAAACACACACTTTTAACTTTGCACCCAACTTCTTCAGACCTTGGACAACTGCAAAAAAAAACTATAGTTACCAACATTATTTTCAAAACATTTTAGGGAACAACTATAGTTAACTAGAAAATTCCAAGTATTATTGATTTATTAAAAATAATTGCCTCTTGATTTGCTTCAGTTGAGGGTCTTCAATATGCTCAAGCCACTGAGGATCATCAAGAAACGCCTTTATACAATCACTTACAGTGTTGGGCTCCGGAACAACCGCCATGTACACCACCAACACAATAACACACTAGTGACACTACAACATTATAACAAAAAATCTGCGAATAGGTTGCGCTTATATTTAGTTAACTAGATATAACCATAGTTAACTAGAGTTTTTGGCAAACGGAATTTAGAACAACTATGGTCAACTATACTTTTTGTTAGGTCAAATCGCAAACAACTATAGTGTTGAAAGTCAACTAGTTACCTAATAGTTGAATTAGTTTGTTAGTTGGTTAGTTGGTTAGTTGTCCAAGCTTCTTCTTGTAGGATATGAAACATAGATAGATAGAAACTCCGGTCCCTTTTAAAGGGGGGCCGGCGTGAATAAAGTGTCCGTTCGTAATGCCAATGACCCGATGCCCACTATATGAAACACACAAACTAGTGTGAGATGATAAGTAAATCTATATTGTGCAATGTTCATTTTTCTCATGATATTTAGAGCTCATTTGAATAATTGTATCATTATCGAAGTGAATATTAGCTTTTTCATTGAACAATCATATAGGTCCCCCTAGCCATGTTGACTACTAAGTCTAGAATGGTAAATTTTTTTTGATATGTTGTCTAATTTGTTTTAAACACACGATTCTTTGGTGTGCATTCTTAGATCCACGCCTAACTACACCCACTGTTCAAATGAAGTGCCCATTTAAGATGAATAACCAAATTGGGCCCAATTACCTAACAAAAGGACGTGTTTGACACATGCGTTATTATATGAAGTCTATTATACATTAGACTTATTCGCAAAGTTTTCCAATCAAACTCCAAGTGTGTTGGTTAAAATGTGAGTTTATGTTCAAAGTCATCACTAGATTATTGAAGGTTGGAATCCACATACTGAAAGAGTGGTATTGACTCGTGGTGATTTTTCACATGCTATGTATAGTTTTTTGGACATGTTGAGAAAAAAATCATGTCCATGAGACACGTTACTTTGTTTGGGGGCGGGGGTTTGGCATTTTTGAAATGATATATTAACACATTTTCATGCAAGCTATAGAGAAAATATTATTATATTATCTCTTTGTGACAAGCTAAAGTAACATTAAACCTTCCATAACCAAATTGGTTGACATTCTCTTATCCATGTAGATGCTTGTAGAAATGAACACATAACCATGGCCATTAGTTGTTACTTACAAATACATGTGTACAAGCTTGTGGTGATATTACAAAAATAAAATGCTCAAAATTAAACGTAAGAAAATGGATCAAAATCCAAGAAGTTTCATGTAGATCATACCAACATGTCCTTCATGAGGTTTGATTCATCGGTCTCTCATATTTCTTCACAAAAATGTGACATGCAATTGATTCACCAATTCATCATCAACATTTACCAATTCCAAACTAGCTCGTACATGGCTCCTGATCAAGTTTTGCTTATAAATCAAACCTTGGACAACTACCAAAATAACTATAGTTAACTGTAGTTGACTAGAAAAAAATTCAAACCAATTTGAAGAACAACTATAGTCAACAATGAAAAAAATTAAGACCAAATTCAAGAGCAACTTTAGTTAACTATAAATAATTCAATTATTATTATATATTCGAAGAAGTTTGTCATTTGATTTGCTTCAGTTGAGGGTCTTTAATATGCTCAATCCATTGAGGATCGTCATGAAACGCCTTTATACAATCACTTACAGTGTTGGGCTCCGGAACAACCGCCATGTACACCACCAACACAAATAACACACTAGTGACACTACAACATTATAACAAAAATCCATGAATAGTTGCGCTCAACTTTAGTTAACTAAATATAACCATGGTTAACTAGAGTTTTTGGCAAACGAAATTTAGAACAACTATGGTCAACTATACTTTTTGGTAGGTCAAATCGCAAACAACTATAATGTCGAAAGTCAACTAGTTACCTAATAGTTGAATTAGTTGGTTAGTTGTCCAAGGTTTGAAATCTTCTCTCACACTATTCTACTATAAAGGATTACTACACTAAATATTGTATTTAGTGTCATCAATTCTATTTGTCTGGCTCACTACTAATTGTATATTGTCCATGTAGTGTCACTGACACTGAATGCAAAACTTGACAATATTTGTCATTCCTTGTAAGAAAAATTGGGCATTATGGATTTACAACGTTAAATTTTTTCTGTCACATTTTAAGAGATTTTCCATCCAATTTTCAATCATCCATGGTAATATTTCATTGCACAAATGTTAGGATGCAAAATTTTACCGAATTTTTTTTTTTGGTCAATAATTGGCATGGATTTCATGCATTATGCCACAATCACAAACAATAGCAAGAACAAGGCAACCGCATATTAGCAGCCCCACAATGTTTGAAGGGTTTTGGGCAATGTATGAAGTAAAATAAGTTGAGATTAAAATACTTGGAAACTCATTCATGAGAAGTGCCATTAGAAAAGTTACCACAATGACGTAAAATGCAACATGACACTAATTCCAATATTCAATGTGGCATTCTCTGCCAAAGTTTGTGTTAGCCATGCCAATTGGTGAACCACTTACAAGTCGTGGTTGCAAAGTCCCACGCCACCCAAAGGAATATGTTCGTCATCATTTTCCACATAGTTTCTACCATCTCAAGGCACTCATCTTGGTAACTTTCATGCTCATTATTAAAAACATTGAACTTGAATGAAAACTTTTCTATTCATTGTTCAATTGCACGCGCCCGCTCTTCAACATCTTTGGGATAAAAGCTACTTATACACATTCGATAATTTTAGGCCAAGAAACATGTCATTCAATCATTCCACCACTCTTTGCATATGTTGTGCTCCAATGACCATGCACTCTTCTATAGTCCAAATGCGATTATTAGCCTTAAAGAATAGGCTATTGACTTAGGGCCAGTTCACACTATGGCCAAACTTCGAGAGGAGAAGCGTTTGGACCAATGGAAACGCATAAATGTCCAAAGTTCGTCCTCTCGGCCTTCACACTAGAGGCCGAAGTCCAAAGGACGTCGCCTCCAAAAGAGCCTTGGTGGCAGCACTTTTAGGAAGTTATGGCGCCAAGAGTTCGGCCTCTCGAGCAAAGTTTGGGTCGAGCAAAATGCTCGACCCAAACTTCCGTCGAGAGGCCGAACTTTTTTTTCATTAAAATATCAATCATTGACAAGATCTTGACCATTAGATTGGAGGGGTTATTTTGAGCAAGGAATAAAGTGGAATGCTCCTTTGGGTTTGGACTTTGGGCTTGGCCTTTGGAGGCTTCACACTATGGCCGTCCAAGTCGAGAGGCCGTGGGAGTTCATGGCCAAAGGTTAGGACTTTGGGCTTAGCCTTTGGAGGCTTCACACTATGCCTAGCCAAAGGCTCCACTTACTATATTTTATTGACTATTTTCAGCTCATTTCTTTGGACTCTCAACAAAGTTTGGCCACTCAATCACACGGCCTCTCGACTTGGACGGCCATAGTGTGAACCGGCCCTTAGATCCTCCCTCAAAAGCTTGGCTTACCCCTCTAGAGAAAATGTAGAGACAAGGCAATACATGCAAAGTAATTAAGTGCTCCATGTAGGCCAATGTTCATAATAACAATATGTAGAATTCATGAGGACACGATATGTATCATAACAATATGTATTTAGGTGTCCTCGTAAGGTCCGAGATGACCTAAACTACCAAGTGATAGTGGAGAGGCACCTATTTCCGAATGGAGTAGTTAGTAGTTTGATTCCCGCTGTGAAATTATCTCTCTACTTGATAGAAAAAACTAGCTAGATAAGTAGGAAGCCAAGAGCCCACCCACTGTAAGATAGGTAGTATACCCCACCATGCACCAAGAGGCTTTTTAAGCAGGGTAGGACTAATGGGCTCAAATTCATGTCGGATTGCCCGACGTTGGTTATTTATTTATGTAGAATTCTTGAGGATAGGAGATAGCTTCTCAATTGATCTAGAAGAATTAACATTTCTCAAATTATTGATACCAACCAGCTTTGAATTATACTCAATGTACACACTATTTTGGCATTACGAACGGACACTTTATTCACGCCGGCCCCTTGCTAAAAAGGGACCGGAGTTTCTATCTATCTACACACTATTCAATATTTCATACTTAGCATTCTATAACTTGTCATTGATATCCTTACAAATTTGATCAAAAGTTGTAGACAATACTTCAATCAAATACATGTAAAATTCATTATGCATGATATTTTCCATTTATAACAATGTTTACTATAAGTAGATGTATGCGACCATACACCAATATAAGCTTCGATGATGTAGATTGCTCTAGTAATAAGGGGTAGTTATTCATAGTTTTGTAAATTAAGTGATCACTTTTCAATATCAAATCCACGTTCACACATTCATATTAGACCGTTTGGAGGTAGACACACGATGTTCAAGTTGCCTTTACATCTTATTCAACTCTTCTAATTACACCTAGATATCAACAACCGTGAGTGAAAATAATTGAAGGCTAAATGATGTAAGCTTCGGATACCCAAAGAGGTATCAACTTTCATGTACTACAAACAAGAGTATTGAAAGGAAACTTGATACTTAATACCACACATGTCATCGGGTTTAAAATATATTAAAAACAAATCTTGAAGTGCCCAAGTATACATAGACGGGTAGGGAAAAAGTAAATTGGATTTGGGTTTTTATATATATACACACACTAGAATCATTTTCAAATTTAACTTTTGGAAAATTTTAGTGCAGTTTCTTCCTTATGTTAATTGAACGATTGGAATACATGACACAAAAACAAGTTTGTGTAATACCAACCTAGGTTGCGGGATTTAAATAAATTATGTATAAAGTGGTTTTTAGTTTGTTATACTACAATGGCTTGGGGCTAAGCTAGCCTTGCATAGGCTAATCCTGGATTTAGGGTTGGCAAGTCACGTGGATACACCCTATTTCAAATGAAAGAGTTCTCTCATAGTATCTGAGATAGAAAAAGAAGGTCCATGCAGTCTCACCCAGCTTCAAAACTAGACTCCAATAGAAGATGACCTAACAAGCTCGTAATAGAAAAAAGTAATAAACTAGAAGTTTGGTTTCTCTTTGAAGGACTTTGCGAACAATCTTAAGGAATACATAATGGATGCAATGAAATGCATTGCCCATGTTTCTCTTGTATACAAGTACATACTTAATATATCGAGCATCAATATCAAATATGAAAATACCTATAATTCTCCTTGATGTTACGCTTAATAAGTTCTATGACCAATGACTATAGAAAACATGGTTTCCGTACTTAGTTAGAATTCGTACAAATTGTTTATATAGTTCGTGCATCGAGCCCCTTATTAAACCTCCGAGGGTTCAAATGAAGAGGGCAAGATCCAAAAATGGCCACTAAACTAAGCGGCATGCTGAGGAGTTCAGTGGAAATATACTGCTATAGGAAGGACTGTTTTGTGGGACTAGGTTAGTCAGAGTCCCGTTTTCATCGCAAGCCTTGGCAGACTGTTTGGAGAATAACCAGTTGAAGTTCAATGTCTTCATTATTTAGAGGAATCTATGGAATATACCTACAATTAATAAAGAAAAAATCGAACTATTACAACGTGTAACTGATGGAACTTGGAAGCACTAGGGTTTTGACAAATTATGCCTAAAAATATTCCCCAACATTGAGGGTCTGATCACACCGGCTAGTTCAGACACCATCCGTTGGCATCTCCGGCTGTAATAGTGTGAAAAGTGATGGACCAACATCTATCTCTCAACATAATCTTCAACAATTTCACATGATTTGGAGGGTTGTGGACACGGGCCGCTAGATTTTCCATGCATTCATTAAAGGAACCTTTGGCCTACAAGTGTCCGTCACTGAAAGATTAGGACTTGTCAAGTGGCATGGTGTCGAGGACCAAGCCACATCTTGGTTAATTAGTCTTCAAGTTTAGTTTCTAGGCTAAATGTTATGTTATGTTAGTTTAGCCCTTGGGATAGTTACCCAAGTAAGAGGGTTGTTTGAGAACGGTTTTGCCTTGTAGAACCTTGCCACCTTGTGCAAGGTTCCTATCTCATTGACGTGGGACCCACTTATGGTTTGGGCTTAAAGGGGTCAAGGCAAAACGGTTACCTCGGCTTGGCAGTTTTGCCAAATTGAGTCTTGTAGTTATAGGTGAGAGAGAGAGAGAGAGAGAGAGAGAGAGAGAGAGAGAGAGAGAGAGAGAGAGCTTATGATATAGGGTTTGTTATGCATTATCTTTCTTCTCTTTCTACACTCTTAGATTCTTCTTGTGCGGAGTGAGAATTAGCTTGCTTGATATGAACAACTATGGAGTTGTGTATGAATATTAAGAGAGGTTATGTGTCCCTCATTACCTTATCTTCAAATCATTATCATTTCACTTGGCAAGAATCTCATTTGTGTTAAGTGTATAAGATCTTGAGAAGTATGTTGGAGGCCCCAAAAGTCAAGAGGAGTGAAGTGGAGCTCAGACTCAAACTTGGAGGAGTGACAATCTTCTTACACCAAAACATCAAGATGCTTGCTCAAAATACAAGCTCTTGAAGGCAAAAACTTACATTGTAGAGCAAGGTTGAATCTTGATCCATTATACCAAGAATTTTCAAATTTTGAGTTTTATAATCATATTTTATTTGGGTAGAGGACTTCAATACCTATATATTGCCACTTCAAACACATGATTCCGACATCATGTGTTTGAATCATGATTTTTCAAAGTTGAGCTTGAAATATTACAATCTGCATTGAAGCTTTTGGAATTAAAATCACTTTGGATACTTAGGCGTGATCACACTGCACTACCGCCATTGTGGCTTCATCCACTAGTTGTCATTCACTTGATTTTCATCCACTTGATTTTCATCCTCTAGTTTTCATCCATATTTTCTTATGTTCTAAATTTCATAGAACGATTCCGGGGCATCCGGGGTCAGATTCTTGCATTTCTTTAGTCATTCTTGAATAGAATTTTGAGAGGAATGTTGTTGGTCCATTTTATAGACCATATTGAGCTCAAGGTCTGAATTGGAACTTTTTGCAAGCTGGTGCATTTTTTGGGCATTCTTTTGCACTTTTCCACTTTGTATACCATCATGTTGACATGTTTAGTGTCATTTCGGATTCATGCGAGCATAAGGAGTGCAATGAACCTTTTTTCATATTAATTTGTTTGTTGGAATTAGGGTTCCATGTCTTAACCCTTCTACCTTTTATTATACCACTATTTTTTGTTTGCAAGAGTAGTTGATTTTGGATCAGTAATAGGCAATAGGTGTACCAACCGGTGTGGATTTTTGCTGGTGACTTTTGCCACTGATTGTGTCCAAATCTTTGACCAAAATATGAACTTAAAACTTAAAATTTGAATATTTTGGTTTAATAGATCTAGATTCAACCTTGCTTTACAATGTAAGCTTTTGCTTTGAAGAGCTTGGATTTTGAGGAAGCGTCTCGATGTTTTGGTGCAAAAACTTGTAGATGAACATATCCTCGTGCTTTGAATAAATATATCAATAAAGAAAGCACATGAGAAGAGGAAAAGTGATTAAAAAACCCAAAAATGAAGCCAAAAAATGAATGAAAGCTTGAAATTTTCTTCTTGACGGTTGTCACCCATATTGTGATAGAGAGTGTGAGAGTGACACACTTGTATTTGTTTTATCACATGTTTGTATGACCATGTTTTTCGCATGATGTGTTATGTATAGCAGTGTGGATTTACATGACAAATTGGTTGAAGACTCAAGAGAACCAATGTTGGTATACAACTTCATCCTTGGTAATCGGGAGGAAGAGGTTAGTAAGTGGGCCTGGATGTGAGAAGACCATATTAGATAGTGGCACATATGAACCCACCCCACCAAATTCCCTCTACATTTGGGAGAATTTATTTTCATTCACATTAGAATCTAGTGGCCAAGGAACCTACATGGAAACTCACCCTTAGTCAAGGCATTAGCATTCATCTAGGATACATAAAGGGGAGATATAATTTCTATCTTGTGTTTACAATAAAAATGCTATTGAGAATCTTACTGTAAATGTAAAAGTAACATTGGCGGTCCCTAAAGTTTGGAGAAATAAACGTCTATTATGGGGTCATATTATTATGGGTTGCATTTTATGAATAATTTTTTTTAAAAACCTTCATTAAATTTCTCAATAAAATGTGAAAGTGAATTGTATACATATTGAAGGCTTATTTATTTATATTAAATACTTGTATTTATATATATAGTTTAACCATGTGTTGAGAAAGGAAGGTTGCTTGAGTGACTAACCAAGAGAAGGGTAGATGGGCATGTTGTTGTTGGAAATCATCAGTAAGCATGAGTGCAAATTTTCATGAAGGTTCACCAGATTCTCCCATCAACTTATAATAGGATGTCGAAGAGCTCACTTTAACGTAGGAGTCTTCAAAACAAGAAAAAGATGTATTGGTGTTCTTGCATGACATGAATGTGAGCATGTTTTCCATGTATTGAATGTGAACCACCATATGTGCCCTCATGCCTTTTTAAAAAACCTTTCAATGAGATGTTTTCAAATCCCCCCCCCCCATGACCTTGATCTTTGCATGTCTAAAGGTTGGAATCACAAAAGGACTTAATAATTGAGATTTGAATTCCCGAACATGGTAATCCAACTACTACTTCTTTCCTCAAGACGGCCATCAAAGTTTGCACACTTGCAATTTGCCACCTTTTACTTGATGGCTCAAAGAACACTTTTTAGTCTAATTAATGTGGGTTACCATTTAAAGTTACGCATTGCTTTATAAAATGTTACTGAGAGTACAAGTTTTTTACCAAATAACATAAGTAGTTAGTATGCACACTAAAAATGTGATAGAACTTGGTTGGTAAAAAACAATAATGTTGGTAAAAAGTTATAGCAACACGCAACTTCAAGTGGTAACCCACACTAAACATACAAAAAATTGTAGCCATGTAAATAGAAATCAACCCCAAGATACCTATTGAAATACATGAGCTAGCTCTATTTGGTTATTTCATAAGTGGAACTCCTCTTGGTTGATTTCATTTCTTATTTTGGGTAGAGATCATAATCGTGGTCTTATATAAATGACACCAAGGCTAAAGGAAATGTAAAACTCATCTCCGGGAACAAAATATGTCCTTGATGATAGTAAAATGTATCCATATATGGTGGATGAATGAATTCGAGGCGTGTTTCGGGGGGGGGGGGGCACAAACAAACAGTCGGTAATACAATTGAAGTTTTAATTGAAGCCATAGTTGGGGATGTGACTGCACATTTGGACTCTTCGTTTCAATACCACAAATATGGTCCATTTTATTTTCGAGGTTTGTATACCCAAAATCATCACCGAACTTAAATCCGCCACTATGTACCACACATATACATTTGAGAACAATAAATGTATGCATGCAATATATGGCATATCTTGAGGAGGGTCTAGTACAACACTAATAAACAAAATTTGATATCCAAAGTGACATAAATGACTCAATTCTTGAATTTCTCATTCACAACACTCAAAAATAGGTACCTCGAGAACCACCAAGTGGTAGATTTGCCAATTTTTCAATGACACATGATGTGTTATGTGGAACTTGTATGGTGGTAGTGAACCAACAACCATGTGTTGATGACACACCGCCTTGATTATCGGCAAGGGTAGAAAGAAAAGAAAAGAAAACAACACATCCACGATTTTGCAACATGAACAACCAAAGGTGTAAATTACAAGCTCTTGACTTGAATCACAAATCAAAACCCTAATTGGTGCATAAAAGTTGTCCCAATTCAAGAAATTTATGCAGATTAATTTAGTAATTGTCTTTGGAAAATTAACCCAATAAAGAATGACCATGCATGTGTTGAAGAACGACTATTCATTGTATAAGATTTCGGTTCACGACACTTGCCAAGAAGTGTGGTAAAAACACGTCCCTTCCAAGCTTGTTGTTACCGTAGCTCTCTGACAGCTTGGGCAAAAAATAATTAATTTTAGATGTGCCTAAATTTTTGGGAAATTAACTTCGTTGTGTGTCCAAAAAAATTTTAAATTTGCAAAGAGTGCATAAAATCACATATAATGCAAGTGACATTCATTGGAATCCAACAAAGTAGCATCAAATAACTTCAACAGTGTCTTCATGCAACATCAATCTCACTTGTGGTCTAAAAACAATACAAGCATGAATTTGCTCCACAAATCATGCCAAGGAAAACCCTGACATACAAGTAAAAGATGAATTTTACAGTAAGAAATGTTGATAAAGGGAAGTGTTTGAGTTAATCGTAGCCACCATAGATGGAATTAGAAAAACCATTCATGAATTATAGAAATGACTTCGATGAATGTCTAATGTGTTTTAAATTGCTTTTTGAATCTGCCCAATTCTAGA
Organism: Polytrichum commune; assembly: GCA_950295325.1. Classification (NCBI taxonomy): domain Eukaryota; kingdom Viridiplantae; phylum Streptophyta; class Polytrichopsida; order Polytrichales; family Polytrichaceae; genus Polytrichum; species Polytrichum commune. The sequence continues at coordinate 46,149,582 of OX485804.1, forward strand.
ATATTACTTTTTGGGCTGCCTAACTTACTTTCGCACTTTAATGAATTATTAGAAAGAAATGTGCCCAAACTACTAGAGAGCTACGGTAATTTGTTTCAATTGGGGTCCCGCATATAACAATAAGTTTGTACTCTATGAAAGACCAACGACGTTCCAAGCCCATTGTACTTCGTGTAAGTTAAGTTAGGTGCCCTTTTGAGCTTCCGGACAAAAATTTAGGTGGCATCGAAAGTGTTGCCAGACAAACTTGCAGGCCTTCAGTTGGGTAATTGAATAAAGGATCGGGTTAAGAAAGTCACACTAATAAGTGAGAAATCGGTTTATGTATCATGCAGTCTTTGATGCGGTCCTTCACATGGGACTTTTTGGCAATGTGCACCGGTATTGCTTATAGGTAGTTGATGGGTCTTAAATGGTTACTTTTTCCGATTACAGTCCACCCTCTATAAATGTTACACCTATAAGTGTTAACCCTCTCTAAATGTTAACTTTCTTCTACTCCCCACATACTGCACACTATAAATGTTAAACGTGTTAACTGTTAACAAAATGGTACTCCCCTTCTTTGTAAATTTGACTCTGTAAATGTTAACGAGTTAACACAATTTGCAAGTTGTGCATGCAGATGAATTTCACCAAAGAACCATTGATTCATACTTCACCCGTGATTTGTAAACTTGATATTGAATAAAGTTTTGATTGGGTTTGCAATTTTATGAATGGTATTCTCTCACAAGGACTCTTCACGATTGCTTATATTTATAAATGTTAAGATTTGTATATTGCTCAAAAAAGTAATTTTATAATTGTTAATTGTTAGCACCTCTGTAAATGTTAACTTTGATCCACTCCCGAGGGTTAACATTTATAGAGGGTAGACTGTAGCCCACTTCTCCTAGGATGTGGGACGCGTGATTAGTAAGTTACGAGATGGTTAGCAAATCCAATTTGAGATTGTAGCCACTTTCCTTGTAGTTTTTGGAGCTCGTATGGATATCTTATTCATTATGGTATCGAAGGTTATCGTTTTCTTCAAACGGTTAGATGGGTCCATCCCCCTCCCCTCCCCAATTATGTTGACTATTAAACCTAGAATGGTTATCATATTTTGAGCATCCCAGTAAATCTCTAAAACGAGTGCTTTCAACTAAGGTGAACATACATGATTCAAGTCATTTATCTTAAATAGTAACCTATATTTGAGTGGTGAGTTGTTAGGCATGGATCTCAAAATGGATATAAAGAAGACATGTGTTTCTGAAGAGAATGGAGTACGCGTTCAAAATGTGCTAATACCATTCTAGGTTCAATAGTTAACATAAATGGGGGAAGCTTACATGGTCGTTTTATGACTCAACCACGTTTGACTCGAAGAATCATTGGAGCAACAAAGGAGATAGTCAAGGTCCCATGGATTGTTGCGAAAGTATCATATCATGTTTATGGATCCAAGAACATTTCTACCTCTTGAATAGAAGTTGAAGAATCATGGCTAGTTGCAAAAACTAATCGTTTAAGACATGTTTACCTTAGGCCATTAGGGAGCTTTCACATGCTTAAGCATTTAGGGGTTAACATGCCACGATGCATTCGATATAGACTAGACCCCTTGCAAAGATCCCTTACTTGGATAAATGAGATCTAATTGATCCCTAAGTTACAATAACTTTAACCCTTAAAGACCAAATCAAAACCACCCTGAAAACCATCTCAAACAATTAAGTCCTATTTAGAAGCTCATTAACAAAACTCAACACCTCTTATGATAGATCTAACCGTACAGTGGGAAGCCTTGAAGACTTTAGACTGTTCACACAAATTTTCAAATGTTATTTTTTTTTCCAAAATTGAAAGAACATAATGTAGATATGTATGTTGATATTGTCGGGCAACAATGACTCCTTGGACAAAAATATTGGCCTCGGCCTTAGGGCCGCTTCACACTATGGCCGTCCAAGTCGAGAGGCCGTGGGATTGAATTGCCAAACTTTGTTGAGAGTCCAAAGGAATGGGCTGAAAATAACCAATAAAATATAGGAATTGGAGCCTTCGGTCAGGCATACTGTGAAGCATCTAGACCAAAAGCATAGTGCCAAGCCCAAAGTCCAAACCTTTGGCCATGAACTCCCACGGCCTCTCGACTTGGACATGCATAGTGTGAAGCCTCCAAAAGCCAAGTCCAAAGTCCAAAAAGGAAGAAGGAGCATCCCACTTTATTCCTTGCCCAAAACAACCCCTCCAATCTAACAGCCAAAATCTTGTCAGTTTTTTTTTTTTTTTTTTTTAAATTATGAAAAAAAATCGACAACATCTCAACCATAGTTCAGGTTTCCATTCCTGTCTGACCCAAACTTCTTCCGAAAATCCATCGCCTTGGTAAAAAAAACTCCAAAATGTAGGCATTTTGGAGAGCAACGACCTTTGGACTTTGGCCTCTGGTGTGAAGGGTCAAGAGGCTGAATTCTTAATTTCTTGCAATCTGATTGGTGGAAATCAACGGCCTCTGGACCTTCGGCCATAGTGTGAGGCGGCCCTTAGAGGTTCCCAAGGCTGCCACTAATCAGTTGTGCCACTGACATGCATGTGGGATGCAAACCGTGAATCACAAGCACAATCCCAAAAGAGTCTGCCAAAAGAGGCTACTTAGTGTCTTGGAAAAGCATATCCAAGTGGGTTTATTCATTACGAGGTTTTAAAGCCATTGTTGGAGGTGACTTGAACTACCAAGGAGAAATTTGTGCTACCTTAATGATCATGATCAATCCGCAACATAGCATTTTTGAGTTGATTTGAAGAGTTTAGTGGAGCCATGGCGACCTAATTGAAGTTGTTAATTTGTGCATAGAATTGAAATGCTCCATTGTTGGGGTTCTCTAAGTCTTGAATCGGAGTGAACTATCACCAAAATGATCATTTTCATTTTTAATACCTTGGTGCACTCAACTGATTATCCCAATTAGTGTGTGTTACGATTTGGAGTCTGCCGTGCTAGAATTGTTTACTGAGAATGTGATGTTTTACCAACGAAGTCATTTATGTTCTATAATTGTCCAAACAATCTATTGAACTTTTGTTAGTAAAAATTGAACTCACGAGTAAGACGTTATTGCACTGTTTGAATAGTGACACACATTGATTGGGATAGTTGGTTGAAATACATAGTCGTCATAACGATTGCTCTAACAATGTTGGTTAATATCAGGAACTTACATCATGGACCACAAAGTTGCCCCATGTCAAATGGCATTTCTCCAAGGTCACACTCTGTGCTTGCACTTCTATGGTCATATTTATGAAAAATGTAAAATTCAAAGCCTTTATGCGTCTCACTAGGTGTAAACCGAATGTGGACCAAGAGGAGTGACCATGCACCCAAAAACAAATGTGTTGACTATTTTCTATTATATGCCCAAAAGGCTAATTCATTTTTATTTTTTATTTTTTAATGTTTTACCTTCACCCCTTCTCCCTCCTTTCTCTTTTCTTAACTGCAATAACATTCAGCAAAAATTTGAGGAAACAAATTAAAATAACATTTCTCTTCCATGTTCTTGCGACTTTTGCAGCAAGACCTCTTTTGCCTCTCTCACCGCAAAACTAATTGGACTATGATAGTTGATAATCTATGCTTAAATATAGGCCTTTGGGGACCTTGGGCTCCATGGTCACTCTTGCATTTTTTTTCCCTTGATGTAAACTAAGGTGGTCTTGAGACAAGTTCAACAACCAATCACAAATTTTAAGGGAATCAAGGGACAACTTCATGGTCCATGATGTAAACAACCCCTCAATAACAAAAATCATTCATTGCATGAAGGATGTCAAATTATGCATTTACATCATCTAAGTTGGATTGTGCATGTTAGGTGGAAGTTACACACACACATGCACATGCACACTTGCACACTTGCACACTTGCACACACACACTTGACATGTGAAAGAAAGACGGCATGTATGGGCTCCTAAGCGTCTAAGAGGCCCAACTATTATTAATTTTTCAAGCAAAAAGAAAACGAGTTTATTTGAGCCACATAATTTCATTTTTAGCTAATCATCTCAAAATTGTCACTATATAAAATTAACTTATTCTTCAAGTGCACTTTTGAAATATGTTAAACACTTTGACGTTAATGAAAGTTTGAGTTCAAATACAAAAGCTTGGTGCTCTTGGATGCGAATGCATACATTACATTTTGATCATCAATGTCTAGTATCAATACATTTTTATTTTCTCCTTGACACAAGACAATATATCTAGATAATAAGGTTTTGAGCATGTAAATAAATAAAATATGATTTCATCTGAACTTGGTGAAGTTCCTTATAGATTGTGTATATGGCCGTAAATCACACATATACACACACAACATTCAAGGAAGGGACAACCCTAAACCCTAATCATGATTGTTTTTATAACATGAATATTATTTGGCAACACCGACACTTTGTGTAATGTATCATCAAAGCAGTCTAGCTCGGAAAACACTTTATTAGTTTCACATATTGTAATGATCGATTTTCAAACACTACCACCACACGCAAACTTGATAAACATGTGAACCTCATTTCTCATCTCACTCAATTTGGATGGTATTGAAATCAACCCCCCCCCCCCACACACACACACAATATTAAATGTCATGGATATTCTTCCCTATTTGTTATCAAATGTGAACATAACCAAGCATCAGTTCTTTTTGAGTAAGCTTTGTGAGCCTACAGTTCAATCCACCTATCGAAAGGCATGTCCTAAATCATTTTCTCTACCCATATGCAAACAATAAACAACGTGGTGGTGGTGTGGTTGTCACTTTGTAGTTCCCCACTGTTCCAGAAAGTTGGGGGGAGTCGTGTGTCATATGTATAGGTGCAAAGGACAAGGACGGCATGAGTCCATACTAGTTATCCTATAATAATGGTTTGTGACAGTGACTATATCGTTTTCATGTTAGAGCAAACTTTTTTCTTTTTCTTTTTCTTTGAATTTCTTAAGCTTTCATTTAAAGCATTATTGTCCATCTACCAGTCAAAGGTGGGCGACAAAGTGTGAGTTGCATTTGTTCAGTTTGAGTTCAACAACGTGTTTAAAGTATTGATCTTTGCAATATGTAGGTTCAACATATATTGAATTGTGATATGGGTGTAAGGATGAAAGATCCTAAACAACATACTAGTGCCGTAGGTAATGAGCATATTCCACATAAATCTATATAATATTGGCAATGCCATGTGCAAATTTTCTTGTTCTTATTTAAGACCTTTACAAAATTCCACCCGTCGATTCAAAATATATATATTTAAAAATAAAAATAAAATGTTAAAGTTGCTAATCCATACACAATGGGAGACACGGTGGTGGTGGTGGTGAGGCCATCACCCCACCATTCCCCATCAATCTTGCCTAAAAAGAAGAAGAAAAAGTAAAGAAAAAGGGCCATGTGTCAAAGATTTGTCTTTAGAAACATACACGTGACAAACAAATGAAGAACAAAACATGGAAAAGGTAGGGGGTTTTCAAATGCAAAACATAACATTATTCATGTTGTTGTTAATTGTATCATTCTAATCGTATTTAATATTAACCTTCACCCGAATCTCACTCGTTTTTCAGGCCGAATCTACTTACTGACAAACATATGTAAGGTATGATTTTAGCACCTTACATTGCATGTTCCTGGCACCACCCAACATGATCATTCAAACGAATAATGTTATGAAGGTGGATATTGTGGTGGTGGTGGTGGGGGGGAGGCATGATGACAGGTCATGAGGGGCTTGTAAACATGGACATGGACATACATGCATATGGTAGTTACGCACGGCCATGGAGGACACATGGACATGGACATATATGGTTTCATGGGTTTATGAGGTCGAGTCCAGTTATGAAACTAATTCATATGCATGGGTGCAGTAGACTGAAACGACACATGCAAACTAGTGACAAACGGTAATCGTATGTAGCAATGCACTCAAAATCGAGGTACTAGAATGTTTCATCGGGTTATTGGTTTGAAATTTTGTTCAAGTAGGTTAAGAAGGGGTTAGAAACATAAGCATTTTAGGGTAGCATGCAGAGAGAGAAGTCAAGGCGGTGGGATGAGTGAGTCACGGATACTTTTTTCCAGGTTTCCAATGCTAGCCATGAAGTTTGAGCAATGATTTCACTAGGGGTTTGGGCCTTCAAGTGCATATGTGTACCTGTGAGCATGGTACACTGGGAATCAGGATAGTGTTCATTGGAATACTGTTGTCAATGCTGTGACCTTGTGCGGAAAAGTCCAAAAAGGAGCTAACTTCTCGGGGGGTTCACTCCCTCTTATATTTTGCATACACGTGCGTTCGGGACCTATTTATTGGGGGGTTATTTATCTTGCAGAAAAGACTATTAGGTGATGGTATTTTACATGTAAACATGTTTCATTATTTTAAAATCCCCTATTTTACATGTACATTTTTTACAAAATTTATCTACAATGAATATATTGGACCCTATTTTTTTATCGCACGTTGTTCTACGATTTTCGCCAGTGAACCCCCCGAGGCTAACTTACAAGACTCAAGTTATCATACACGGCTACATTTCACCTCTACAATCCACCTACCGAAAAGGTAGGGACTAAGGGCCGGTCACTAAGGACTAAGTGAAGAAGTTCACTTGGTCAAGACTTTTAGGGGAATGGAGCAATCCGATTGGCTGCGAAATGGGTTCTTCACCAACTGGAGTTCATACTACGGCCAAGGCTATTTTAGCATAGAACTTTAAGCATGGATGAAAATATGAGATGGTTATGAACATGGCAACATTTCTTGCTAAGGGCGTCCTCCAGAGGTCAAGTTTCTTGAGCAGCCTCAAACTCTTGAACAAGAAACTTGACCTTCAAAGAATTCCAACTTGAGGCATTTGATCTATCTATCTATCTATATTTCCATCTTGTTTGCCATGCCAACCATTGTTTCATATAACCTTGTCTTCAGAGTTGAAACTCTTGATAGAACATGCACTTCTTCACCGTAGTCTACCCTAAGTTATACCCTATCTTGAAACGAGTGGACTCTTAAACATGACAAGGTTTAAGATACTCATATTCACGTCGATGAAAATACCTACCGTGGGTTGTGTGTGTATCTATTTATTTATTTTAGAAACCAGGGTTACATGGCAGGCCTTAGACACATCATCAACACATGTAAGGTAGATAGATTAGGTTTCAATGAACATTGTTGTGATTTTGCTTTCTTCTATTGATATGCTTTGACAACACAATATATGCAATTTGGGAAATGAAAGTTGAATTCTATGTTACACCATTTAGGATTAATAGTTTTAAATCAAAGAGCCATCTACTTATAATCGTATTCTTAAAAGTTTCTCCTTAAGTCGCAGCGTTGCAACACCAAGCAATTCACATCTGGAGACAAATGACATGGGTCCATGGAGAATTGCCCAATGTGTTAAGAAGGGTGTACGAGTTTTGGTTATGGTCCAATTGAAATTGACTAGCCCTTTATTATAAGCTTACGGAGCCCAAACCGGTTTGCCACCTATGCTATGTCCCGTCACCCTACTTGGCTCAAGCCTTTGGGTAATAAAAGGTTTGGAGTTGGGGGGAGGGAGGTTACTACACTAAATAGTCCTATTAGTGTGGGTCACAAATGATTAACTTGAACCAATGCAATATGTAAGGGTGTTGTAGTTTATAAATGTTGACCTAGTAACCTGGAGGACGTTTACATAGTATAACGTTCGACATCAAAGCTTTACACTCAATAAGACGCTCAACCCCAATTTTCTTTGTAATAGGTGAGGTATGAGAGACATGGCATTGTAAAAAATGAGGACCCCTTGAGAAAGGAAGCCTGAGTGGGGGGGGGGGGGGCGGGTAGTTGTGACGATGCCATGTCTTGAGGACCTCGCCGCATGCAAAGACCTAGCCATAATTTCTAGGTGCTTCCACACATAATAGGAAATCATTGTGCTCTATGGGAAAGCCAATGGAAGACTACGTAACACAACATGAAGTGCCATACAATAATAAACAAAAATTAAGGCCAGGTCTTGACATATAAGAACCACATTTGGGCTTTGCCCCCCAAGAGGGACCTTATACGCGTGACCTTGGGCCTTACCTATTGCCTTCTACTCCCTTGGTTTCCCACCCCATTGCTTGTTGCTCCTTGGACATGCTCTCCTACATGTTGCCACCACAAACTCCAAGCTCTTACTTCAATCGGTTGTACCTCCTATCTCCACCCTTGTTGCCACTCAATGGCATTGGAGTTAGATTTACAATGTATTATTATTATTAAAAAAACATTTGCATTTATTTTATTCTACATTAGCATTCATATTGCAAGGAGCAAGTTTTGGTAAGATGTTCAAGGCACATTATGATCATGTAGGCATGATCTTGAGAATACAATTATAGATCAATCTTCAACATAATCCTGGACCCAACACAACACAATGTAACAAGTGCTTGGTAATAAGTAGTGTTATGTCATTTATTCCAATGAAAGGCATATTATTTGATAAAAATGTAGCAAAAAAATTAAAATTAAAATAAGTGAACATAAAACATCATCCAAGGCTAATAGCATATAGTCCAATGTATAAAAAATTGAAGGTTGAATTTCGTTCACTTTAGAATGAAGAAATCCAACTGTTGTCATGAGGGAAATGGAATACTCATGTATCAGGGCATTTTCTAAATTATTTCGCTAGTTAAGAGATGAGTGATAGTCCCACTTTGTTTTACACAAGGTTATCAAAATAAAAGTGATCATGTCAAAGTATGGATGAGAAAGTGACAAGTCCTACATGTCTAGAAATAAATAAGTTTTAGCGGTCACCCATATTTTGTGGCAAGAGCATCATAACAAGTCGTGTCAACATAAAATGAAGGTGATCATGTAAAAAAATAAAATAAAAAATGGTAGTGACTTCCATGTTAATAATTGTCTAATTGTAGTGAGATATATTTTGGATGAAAGGGCCTTCTTTAACTTGGGATGTTGCCTGACGACCTTAGTTATTTGGATTTCTGTTCTTTCATTGGACAAATCATTGCCATCTTGCAGCTCCATGAGTCTAAAGTGCAAACTTTACTCACACATGTTTCATGTTTTGGGAAATAAGCCTTTTTTTCCCCTAGTTCCATTGGTTGTATTATATACATTGATGAAGGTGAAGGTATGCATAACATTAGTCAACACATACCTTTAATTGGGTGGGCCACAAAATCGTAGGAGCATAATCACAACATCTTACAAACTTTTACACTTCACATTATAGTGTGAGCTTGATGATGTAGGAAGACCCTTACTTTGTTGAGTAATGTTATATAAAGTATCCTCGTCAAGTATACGGTTTGGGGTTTGTGGTGTCTACATAAAGTCATTCATTAGCAAGGTCAAAACGCAACAAACTAACTTATAATAAAAAAACAACTATTTTTAAAGCATTTGACTTCCATAAATGACATTAAAGACTTGTATTACTCTAATGGACTCCATTGAGAATGAATCAACCCTTAACCTTGTAGGGGACTTGTTTTTACTAGAGCCCCTTTGTCCATGATAGATGAGTTTACATAGACGCCATAAAAACCAAACTATGATTGTGATGTCTATGTAAACTCATCTATCATGGATGAAAGGACTCTTAGTGATAGCACATTTCTTTGCATGATGATGTCCGATTCATTCCAATTGAATCCTGTCATATTCATTTGGGGATTCTTATGTTGTTTTGGGAGTCAAATTGTCTTTGATAGGTAGTCATTCATAGGTTGTGAAGTAATTCACTACGTTTCACCTTCCCAATAGATTGGGGTGATGTAGATGCTACAATTTCTTAGCCTACATTTATGGCCAAGGATTTTCGGTGTCTATGGAAACTCATCAATTAGGAAGGTGAAAATGCAATGACCTATTCTATACCATGACCATGTCTACTTCTAGATAACTCAACACCATAAAAATGGCACAAGACATCCTGAATTAGTCTAGTTGGGTGCAGTGAGAACAAATATGCCCTCAACATATGTGCTCAAAATATAGACACAATCCCAAGTTCAATAATCAACATAATTGGGCGCATATTGTAATCGATAATCCCCTTCAAAACGACTTTTGTATGCCAACTTCATTATGAAACTTGAAACAACAACTGCTATCATTTGCAAAGTACACTTCGTGATATTACTTCAGGGTCTCTGACGTTACACCTAGAGTCAAATTGTCAAAAACACTCCTCGATATGCTATGATATGATTCACTACGTTTTCACCTCCGCAACGGATGAGTTCATGAAGACACCACAAACCCCTAGCCGAACTAAAGTACCGATGTACACAAGTTTACATGCCACCAAGCCTTTCATATATAACTTCCCATTGGAGAAGAATTAACCTAAGCAAGTGCCATCCTTCCAGTGCTTGACAAGGATTTCATCAGGGCGAGCCACCGATTCCCTGCAGGTCTAGTCTAGTGTCTAAGCTTCAAAAGTCTATGAATAACAAAGGAAAGTGGTATGAGTCCAAAGGCAAGGTGCCGGCACATTTGAAGACCAGGTTCTGGCCATGGGAGGCCGAGCTTTGAAATCACCCCAGCCGGCCAGGCAGAGGGCAATTGTGGTGAACAAACTTCGGATAATTAATTACTGCTGCTGCTGCAGTGCAACAAGTGTGGAGATGCGAGATTCTCAAGCTGTAACTTAGAGCATCCCCACCAGATCGGGTACACGCCAAATAGAGTATATAATATTTTATACCTTTGGGGAGCCCTCCATCTTGGGCGGGGCAGCTCATCTTGAGTCAAAGCCCACCAAAGCCTAGGCATACCCCCGGTATAAATAAGAAGCAATCAATAAGACAACGACACCTATTATCTGACATGGGATAAAGTAGGATATCGGAGTATCGGATATTAAAGTAATCTCTTGGCAGGCCGGAGGAGGGCCGTTATATGAACCATTTATGGCGGGGGAAGGTCTTTACTATACCCGGGCCAGTTCTAAATTATGGGGGACCGGACATTGGTGGGGCTCAATTTATGCCAGTACCGCCACCTAAGAACCCGGGATGCCCCATTTTTGGCATTGGCATGCCCCATGCCCGGTCTGGTGGGGACGCTCTTAGGTGTGGCTTATAGATTGATGTGATGTGTTACGGTAGAAAGACCATAACCCGTGAAAATAAGGCGATTCGCATTGAAGATCTGGTCTGACAATCATGAGATAATTTTTCCAAGATAGACGAGGAGGATTCATGAAGAATGCAAGTTGTTTCATGTTTTTTTGTCTAGTACAAAAAATGCTACAATTTTTCAAAGTGGAAAGTTGTCCAACCCCCCTACTCATTCACTAGATTCTCCCTACACCGAACACGGTAATCCGCATTTCCATACAGAACATCGCCTAGATCGGTTACCTCGTGAGTACATTAACACTTGACTCCCATTGGCTACACTAAGTGTACACGCATTGGAGTTGCCGCCGAGCCATGATCGGTTTTAGAAATCGCACTTCACCATTATGACGGCGGTCTGGTGCACGGCTAGAGGGTGGTTGACGGGTTATGGTATTTCTGCCTTAGAGCACTTGAATCAACTAAGGTATATTACGTGTTGTTGATGTTGGTGTTTGATGCCCGGGTGATGTTCTGTACCACCTAACTTTTCAAGGGGAGGGTGAAAACGTTGATTGTTATGTAGAGTCTAGGGATTTTAAAATCAGATTAACAGCTAAAAATTGCATAATATTAATCAATTTCAGCAAGAATCATGTTTCTTTATGTTGGGTCACTCTTGTAAAATGAATAGAACCAAGGTGGAGTATTGTTCATTCTACAAGAGTGAAGATACAAGTTGGGAGTACTTGGGTTCGGTTACCAAGGATATCCAAATACTGAATTTAAAATTATTTGTAATGGTATGTTGGTCGGCTTGCTAGCCTACTGCGTGAGGTTTGGCATAGAGTAGAGGCGCCCATAACTGATCACTGAAGAGACTTTACGCCAAATTTGGAGAAGTACAAGTTTGTGCAAATTTTTCCCTTGTAGGAAGACAAAAAATCAAGATGATCGCAATTTTTTTTTGGGTAATTTTATTCCTCAAATTGAAAACATTGTGAACTTTTGAAGCCAAAAGTTGACCTAAACACATTACCAATGTCTAGAGTTTGCCATATTCACTTAATTTGAGACGAAGTCCTCCTCACTTTAGCACTCGAACCCAGGGACATGTGCCATGGCACTTTCGATTCCTTGATAATACCATAACCAAAGTTGGAGACTTAGGGTTAGTTTTCATGTAGGTCGCTTTGCCCACCAAATTCTAGTGGAAATGTAGATTCCACGTGGTGTCATCTACATTTCCACTAGAATGGGCAAGCAACCTACATGGAAACTAACCCTTAGAAATCGTGAACCCTTTAGATTCCTAACGGAGTCTTGATCGGGAATAGGTGGTTATGCTCTATGCATAGCCAGTCACGACATACGGGTTTGTGTTAGAGTAAAAGGTAGCAAGGACTGTAAGGTTGAGGTATCTATAGCCGATAAAATAAGAGAGTTTGCATTTCTTTTAGGAGGAGTAATACCATGGAATTATTTTTCTTGTAAAGAGAGACAAATCTAAAGAGAATGCAATTTTTAGTTATTTTTATTTTTCATGAATATGGATACTACTACAAATTTTGCAACGATAAAGTTAGGGTAACACATAGTTGATATATGGGTTAACCCATACCTACTCATCTAAATCCTAATTCTTGGCTGCAATAGTTGTTAAAAACTCTTATGAGGGTAATCAATCACAAGCCGCTGCCACATAAACCTTAACATTGTTTTGCCTAAAAGAAATATAGATCTTATCCATGTTGGCATTACATGACCTTAGTGAAGTGGTTAAATGGACCTGGTCGACTATGAATACCTCCACCTTACTTGGTATGATTCATTGTCTACAAATAGGGTACCCCATTTGGAAAAGAGATTGACCTACTATACATTAGAAATATTATGCGGTTTACACTACATTGATTATCCCATTTAGTGCATGTGGTATTAATTCGCGAAACACTCACTATTTTGCCAACTCTCAAAATTAACGAGGGCTGAATTCTTTACTTAGTGATATTCAATTCATAAATACATGCTCACTTACCATACATTTCAAGGAAACTAGTGTGTGCTCTAAGATGTTTGTAGAATGCATAATTTACTTTGGTGATCTCATAGACTCTTCTTCTTCTTCTTCTCCTCTTTGGTCGCCACTCACTCTTGAGACAACTCCTAACACTAACCAACTTGGTGTCTACCATGTATGCATGCAAGTATGTGCACCACAAGCTTTCAAATTCTTTCAAACACCGGCCCTCAAGTGTGCCCAATGGGTGAAGAAAATTTATCCGAGAAGCCCAAACCAATATTCCTCTAAGGTGTGACATTACCTTCATATTGGCAAGATTAGCAATGAACATTGTGGGTAACAAAACTTGTCAAGAATTTGAGGTTTGGGGATTGAGGGGGGGGGGGGGGATGCCATTATGTATTGAATGTGACATAATATTGATGTGAATCTAGGCGGAGACTTAATGCCAATTTGCAAGGGACGTAGGGTGAAAACTTTACATGTTGTTTCTTATTTCCACAACATCTAAACACAGCTTTAATTTATTTCCCGAACACTCTTCTTCTCAATTACCTTCTCATAATTGCTTGACATGTGGCTTACCTACATGGTTGAATAATGTTGCACATTTCAATATAATACGTACATCATGTTCATGCTTATAGAAGACTGTGAGTCAAATTTTTGGCCAAATAGTTTAACTAAGAGCGGATAGTGAAAGATGGATGAGATAACATTCTAGTAGATGAAAATAGTTAAACTATAGGCTAGGGAGGTACTTACAACAATAGGCATGGGCTTAGGCGCCCATAGTTGGTTACAACAACTATCGTCTTCCCTGCCAAGTTAAGAGGATTGGCGAGGAGGAGGAGACCAGACAATCTTTGATCGTAATTGAGCGCAGAGAGAAAACTATAGGTTAGTCTCCCTCAGCACCGAGATTGGGCGAGGACAATAGTTAACTATTTTCTTTGAGTAATCACCGCAATGATTGCGGGTCACCAATTTTTCCATAGGAACATTGTTATTGGAATTTTGAGTCGATTGAATGGCCGGAGCCTCATCGAACTATTTTCTTGTTTTGACTGCGTGAATGTGAAATTGAAAACTATTGTCAATTGACAGGGTTGCAAATGACTGAGATTGAAATAAAAAATGGAATTGATTGAGAGAAAATTGGAGAGAGCAATGCGAGATTGAGAGAGGAATTGAATGAGTTCAAACTGTGAGGAGTATCGAGTGATCAAGAGAGAAATAATCAACCTTTAAGTGAAAGAGGATGCGAATGAGAAAGAGGAATAAACAATGAGAGAGCGAGGGATATTTGAGAAGTATGAGAGGAATGAGGAATTAGAGAGGGAAATCAAGAGTGAAAACTATGAGCGGTCAAAGATGAACATTGTGTAACTATTGCCTAAGTGTGGATTCTTGAACATAGTTGAGCCTACTGGAATGGTGAATCAAAAGTGTGCGAAGATTGTGATACTAGCGAACTATTGTCTGAGTGAGAAGTACAACTAGTTTGACAGACAAACATTGAGTGGTCAGAACCTCAAGGGTGAGGGATTAAGTGTAACCATGGGTGGAGAATCCCATTGAATTTGGTGCATATGCAAAACCCTTGGCCGAAGAAGGTGAGGTAGAAAGGAGGGAAAGAGAGAAAACCATTACCTTGGAATGGAGTGAGAGAGTGAAACTATAATATGATAGTGCTGAGAGAAAGAGGGCCGAGCCATGTCGAGGAAGACCCTGAGAGAGAAAGAGGAAAAGACGAGTGCCATGCCGAGAGTTAAACTATGGGCTATAGTTGAGGCATGTAATAGGCAGTGAGATGAAGTTGAAATGCCAAGTGTCGGGCTGTATATGAACCGATTCATTATAGTTAAGCATGTGAGAGGCAGTGGAATAAGAAAGAGGAAATTGTTTAGCCGAGCATGATTATAGTTAAGATAAAAACTATAAGCTGTTAGGAGTACCATTTGAAGAGTGAATTTAATGAGAGAAGCCGATCAACTAAAGTGATGAGAAATCACATCTGATCAATTGATTAGCGGTGGAATTTGAAGAGTTAAGAGGAATTAAGTGAACTTAAAGATAGGATGAACTTTGGATTAAAAGGAGATTTAGGCACAAATTGTCATGGGCTTAATTAGGAGTTTTATATGATTACATAGTCTAGTGACGAGATCTTTGAGTGTGTAGTGCAAGCTAACCATATCAACTATTGTCTTGTGTGTGTGTTACCCTGGTGGTTGTTGTTGCTGCAGGTTGTGCAGGGCAATCAAGACTATAGCTTGACCATGTTAATTGATGTTAGTTGCATAAGTTGTGAGTAATGATTAAATCTTGGAATTAATGAATGAACAATTTGTCTTGTATTGGAATTAACCTTGACCAATTAATGAAGGAATTGTTGTGATTTGAAGATGCATTGGCCAATGGTTACCAAGGACAATTGTGTTATTCAAAGACTATTGTTCTCGAAAGACTATTGTTCTATAATCTCATGACGAGATGGATACTACAGTTACTGACACACGTACCCCACTGAATGAGAAACAATGAGAGGAAACCTTGAGAGAAAGGAGAGCGAAAGATGGATAAGTGATGTTTTAGAGTGAAAATAGCAACCCTATTATCTAATTAATGAACTATAAAGTGACAAATGCATGTAATAGACACTAGTAAAACCTTCCTTGAGAGTCTGTACCTTGGGTTTTGGTTATTTCCGTCATAGCAAAAACCTAACTACAAAGACCTATATCATAAATCTTCAATGAAATCTCTCACTAAATCTTCTTTGCTCCACTTAACAAAAGCACTGAAAACATCAACAAAACAAAAACTAACAGATGCAAACCCGAAACCCTCGACCAAGTGAGCGCTAAGCGATGAGTCACTTTGCGTTTTGACACCTTCATATGCATTAATTTCATAGTATAAAGAAACTTATTATAATCTTCATTGATTTCCCACAAAAATTATCAGCCCACCCTTACTAAATGGGATAATCAGTGTAGAGAGTAGTGACTATGACCATTGCATTCTTAAATCTCTCATTGGTTGTATAGTGAGTGGCGGTCCCACTTCATTTTAACACTTGATCACCTAAACAAAGTAATACATGACAGGGGTTGTAGCAAAAATGAACACAAAAAAGGGTTACGATGAGATTGAGTTATGTGGTTATAAAACATATACACACCATCCTAGGTTCAATAGTGGACACAAATAGAAAAGCCTTTGTGATCATTTCAAGATTAAGAATACGCCCATTTTGAGCACGTATAACTTTTGTATTTTTACTCTGATCATGTACCTTGGAATGACAGTCTTTGTGATTTACAAAATGTGAATTGGATGATACAATTTCCGAGCCAATCCAAATGTATGTGGAAGTTAAAAAAGTGCCCACAATAGGGCCGAGTACCATAAAATGTGGAAGTAGACATATTTATTGATGTAGAAGATATGAGTGCAAATAGGATTATCAATTGACCTTAGAATCACAATCTTGGTGAGGAAGTGATGATGGTTGTGTAACCGAAAGGTCCACCCAACCCATGATGGAAGATGCTTCCATTGGTAGCCTTTGTATTGAGCCGGTGTCGATATTGTTGGCCCACTACATTACCCATGCAATAATATTGAGCCACTCACATTCATGGTACCTAAAATAAAGTGTGCGGCCTTATGTGGTCAATCATTTTAATTGGGTGCCTATGTTTGAGTGGTTTAATAATAATAATAAATAAATAAATAACGCTGGAGCTTTTTACACTAATGTGCTATTTATTTTCATCCTCTCCTAATCATGTTCACGCGAACATGGAGAGGAGGGGGCTTAGTGCTTAGTTTGGTAGGTGGATTATAAGATAGTTAGTGTTAGTAGGTATACATATATTGGGTTAATCAATGTTAGAAGATATATATATATAGGGTGTGAATGTGGGGGAAGGGGGGGGGGTGGGATGAGTCTAGTGGGATTGGAGATTGTTTCTTTTCAAGTTTTCTTTTGTTGAGGATATATAATGTGTGTTAAGTATCTGTTGGAGATTTGTGAGAAGGTGTCCATGAGTTTGTGAATATTTTGGGCACGAAATTTAAGGTATGTGAGGGTTTTGGTGGTTGGGGTATGAATGGTGCTGCGGATTCTAGCTGTTATTGTTACGGATGGGAGGAGTACAACGTATTTGTCAAAGTTTTTTTTTGTTTAAAATTTTTTATTGCTTCCAATGAGAAACTACCGTTGCGGTATGTAAATTCAAAAAAATAAAGACTTTTGGGTTTGGGTTTGGGTGAGAATGGGGGTTTGGATGTAGGTGTTGCTCCAAAGGATGCATAGTATATTAGGGTGTAGTCGTGTTGGGCACTTGCAGCATGGGAGTAGCCATGATGGTATGGTGTTTCCCGTTGTTCGTTCGTTGAGTTTGATCGCATTTATAGGTGTGAAGCATCTTGTGGTAGGGTGTGCCAATAGTGTGTCAGCTATTGGGTGGACTGTTTTGTTATGTTGGCTAGTGCAGAGGTTGTTTGTTTGTTTGTTTGTTTGTTTGTTTGAGTGGTATATGCCAAGGCTCGTAGATAAGAAATGGACATACGAAGTGTTTCAATTAGATTGAACTTTATGTTCAAACTATAGATAACATTGTAGGTTCAAGACTGGACATAATCGTGAGGATTTTGTGATTACTTGAAGAGAATAAGAATCTTAACTTTGATCTCTTATAAATTTTGCGACTGAATTCCAAATCTGGTACTTTAAATGCAAAACTTTTTTATTTGTAATTGATAACCAGGTGAGATCGCTTAGGATTTCATCCAACAATCAAAATTGGCCATGGGATTGGAAGTGCGCACAACATGGTATATATACCTTGCTTGCCTTCCAAGGCCAAAATACAAATGCACTTCCCCAACAACACAAAACCATGTTTGAAGCATTGATCACTTCTTAAGAATGAGGAGAAGTTGAGCTTACAATGTTGAATGCGTTCAAATTTATTGAAAGTTGAGGAAAGGCCTTGTGAAGCTGTACATGATGAAAAGTTTTTTTTTTTTTTTAAAAAAAAAATTAATTCCAATGAAAAACAAAGCCGATTTGCAAGGATGTACAATGTATTCATTGGGTTCGAGAATTTGCAAGTATTTTTTGAATGACAAATTTTGGTGGTGAGTAGACACGTCCTGCTTTGACGAAGAAAGGCCACTTGATAATTTAATACTACTCTACTAGATGAATCCTTGTCAAAATACTATCAATAAACCCCTCCCCTCTTGAAAAGAAAACGATTTCTCTTAATTAGACTAAATATACCAATTAGTGCAGGTGGTACTAATTCAAGTCACATGCACAATCTAGCCAAATCTCAAAGTTAATGAGGGCTAAAGTTGTTACTGAATGACTAAATTCATGACTACGGTAAATTCTATGCTCATTTCCATAGTTTTCAAGTATATTAGAGTGTGCTTGTGATTAGCTTATGCCACATATTTGTCATTGAATAATGTCAACTGTAGATACATTTAGTGATTAGTGTCAAATGTTGGTACTTTAAGTGAATAGTGCCAAGTGCCGAGATGAACAATATTTCCTAGTCTTAGATCTAAGATCTTTTGGTGACACTAATTCATAACGTAAAGGAATTTAGTATCACCTTCATTAATTTTCCACCTTCACTAATTGGTATACTTAGTGTACCTCTCTACGGAGCGGCCCTATCTTGGTAGCATTTTAACTCACGTACTCCTTACTACTTAGAACCTTGTTTCTCCCTCTTAGAATCTTTCCCTCCCCTGTACTTTTGTTTCTACATGTTAGGATGGATTTACATCATAACATGGGGTCCAAAACACCCAATAATGGACCTTATTTTCGGACTAAAGATTGGACCCAAGGGAGACCATAAGCTGGAAGATTGGTTTCTTAAACTAGGAGGAGTATTTTCTTATGAAGACCATTGAGAATTGATGAGAAAGTGATACACATCAATGCCACTTTCAGTTTATAAACCTTGCACCCATACCTTAGTCTAAATTGTTGGGTCCAAAATTTTGCTCTCGACTAATAAGATCGCTAGAATTTTGAGGTTCTTTGGCCTTGGACCCCAATGTCAAGTGGATATTTATGTTATTATAGTATGTAGGTGAACACATGGCATCAATAATTGACATCCACAATGCTATCAAAGAACCTACATGAAGTTACCAAAATTGTAATAGTAGTCAAGTATTGATATTTGGTGGGTATGTCAAGGTGAGAGAATTTTTGTATATCCAAGTTGTTATTTGGACTGACACCATGTCATTGAACCATATTGATATTAGGATGATCTTGCTAAGGTCTGAAAGTTTTTGCATGGTGTATAAACCCGAATGATATTGAAACAAAAATACCATCTATACCCGTACCCTATTGGTATCAAAAAGAATGTGCAATCCTCATTATAGATATCCAAATGATACCCAAAGAAGATGATACCAAACCAATGTTGGTGGAAACCTAGCCTTACTCACCATTGGCAACGTTAATTTTGTTTGGCCAAGTATGAAAACACATAAAAGAGAATGGTGTGACCAATTTCCACACTAACATAGATCTCGATTGTCCAATGAACGGGGAGAACCAAGTGCTAGTTACACATGAATTGGTTGAGTTTGAGATAGTGTCCGGGGAGATATTTGGGGATAATTGGTCAAGATCATGGTGTTTCCAAGTCTAACAGGTTGCATGTTGTGATCTTTCGGTTCTTCTTTATTTTTTCGAGGAATATTTTATAGATTCCTTTTGAAATGACACATGATTTTCTTGAACTCTTGAACTTCAACCGGTTATTTCTCAAACTCAATCGGTTCATCTGTAACTACATTGATTTGACTAATTAGTGTGGGGTTACTATTCAAATTTACGTGTTGCTATAACTTTTTCCCAATAGTATCATTTTTTATCAACTAAGTTGAATCATTACTTCCGTGTGCTTACTAACTACACTAAATATGACAGTTAGTGTCACCAATTCTTAAATAACTTAAAAACTCTGCCTAGTTTAGCCAAACAGTCAAAGCCTGGCTTAAATTTGATTGTAAACCGTGGTATAGTGTCACCAACACTAAATGTCAACACAACATTACTTGTCATTCCTTGTAATTTTTTTTGGAGAATTATAGATTTACAGTGTTGCAATTACTGTCACTTACCAAGTGACATTCCATCCAAATTTCAATCATCTATGACAACATTTCATCACAATTTGCTGACAAGAGAAGGTACGGTTTCGGCCCACGGATGAACTCATCCATCGTCCACGACGATATTAGTTCACTCCTTCATAAGAAGGCGTCATCCAAAAAGCTACCACAGTGACATAAAATACAACATGACACTTGAATATCATATTCATTACACTTATGTTATTCACGTAAAAAAAAAATACGATACTCTCAGTAAAATATTACAGCAATGTGTAACTCCAAACGGTAACCCACACTAATTAGACAAAACAGTGCAGTGGTCAGGTCTCCCCGTTCATTGGGTTTGAGAAACCACCGGGTGAAGGTCAGGACTTCAGGAGAAATTAACGATTATTTTTTAGAGAAATCTACAGAATATACCTCACAATCAACAAAGGAAAACCGAGCTATGTCAACTACACTAAATACGAACACTACACTAAATATCACTAACCCTATGAAAGTAAGTAACATTAAATGTAAACTCAAACACTAAATATCATCTATGGTAATATGTGAAAATTACATGCACGAATTTAGTGTTTAGTAGGAAAGGGGTGGCAACAAGGAAGGCAACGGCGGCGCATTTATGTCTAACACTAATTATCAAAGAATTGAAAATTAGTGTTGAGCATAGTAGGGTGGTAGAACACTAAATCTAATCAAACACTAAATATCATATTTAGTGTAGTGCCCGGGAAGCTATGATCGGGGAGAACCGGCAGTTAGTTACAGATGAACCGGTTGAGTTTGAGAAATAACCGGTTGAAGTTCAAGACTTTGGGAGGATTACCAATCATACCTTAAATTAATATAGAAATGCCAAGTACAGTCCAAGGAAATCTGTAGAGAAAACGGATAATTTCCTAGCTTCTAGGAGGTGGCTTGGATTTTTCAAAATTTACTCGGAAGTGGGCCTAGAGAGTGCAAATTTTATCAGTTGACATCCCATGTTTCCTTATGTATTTAGGCAATTAGCCGACATTTCTTTTTTCATTTATCTAGTTTCCTAAATATTTAAAATGGGGTTGGTTTTGTATTTTGATGGTGGATGTTTATTTTCTCCCCATTTTTTTTCCCTTTAGGTTTCATTGTCATTCATTCCTTCTTTTTTTCAAGTGTTCAGGGTCAAAGAATATTGGCATTTTTTTTAAATTAAAAATTTTTGGGGTCTAAATAGTATCCTTAGTAGGATTTGACATTGGCAAAGCCCCTACCATCTTAGGGCCAAGGATGTAGCCTTCAAAAAATACAAGATCCACAAAGGGTCCAAGTATCTTCTAGAGGCTGGTTAGTATTGAAGTCACGAAATTTGCGTACCACTATTGTCAGTATCACCTGCCCCAAACGAACAAGACACATCAGTCACACTCGGTGTATTAGGAGAATTCAAATAAGAAGAGGGATTAGCATACAAAAAAAAATACAAACTGTCATTCTTCCAAAGTGGGACAACGTCACTGATAATGTCATCTATCTCCTCATGTGGCCCTTCCAAAGCAATTTGCAACATTGCCTTGAGATTCTTACGTTAGCACTCACAGAGATACAGACTCACTCGATCACTCAATTGATTCAACTTCAACACTTACAGAAACATAGAATCACTCAATCACCTAATCACTCAATCAATTCAACTTCAACGCTCAAACAACCCTAAACCCTAAACCCAACAAGGCAATGGCAACTCCAACTATGCATAGTATTAAAAAATATATTAAAAAGTATGTGTCCAATGGGCTGCCCATCGTGAAAAATGCCTTTCAATCGGTAATTTCTTGTGGATACTCCTAGGGTGGCTTGCCTAAATGCCTCGCAACATTGCCTTGAGATTCTTACTTTAGCACTCACAGAGATACATACTCACTCGATCACTCAACCGATTCAACTTCAACACCCATAGAAACATAGAATCACTCGATCACCCAATCAATTCGACTTCATCACTGAGACGACCCTAAACCCTAAAGCTAGCAAGGCAATGATAACTCCAACTATGTATAGTCTTAAAAAAGTTAATCCTAAAAAGTGTATGTCCATTGGGCTGTGAAAAATGCCTTTCAATCGGTAATTTTCCATGGATACTCCTAGGGCAGCTTGCCTAAATGTTGGCATCCCCCCCCCCTTAATCGGCCCATTTCCAAAAACCTTGCTTTTTCTTCCGGAATCCCTTCCTTAGCATTTCTATTTCATTCGGAAATCCTCAAAATCAACTGGCTAGCTTGTAACTAATTGCCAGCACGCCCCGTTCATTGATGTCAACATGCAACCGGATGGACTTGCAAACACTAGGGATCTCAACCGATTATGCCCAAAAATCTCCCCAATCACTGCCGGGAAGTGTTTAGGCATAGTCGGTCAAGATGCTAGTGATTCTAAATCCAGCCGGTTACATGTTGACATCACCTTCCGGTTTTGCTTTCATTCACTTGAAGTATATTCTTCAATAGATTCTTCCAGAATGATCAGTAATTCTCCCGAAGTCTCGAACTCCAACCGGTTATTTCTCAAACTCAACCGGTTCATCTATAACGAACCACCGGTTCTTCCCGGACCAGTGATCAGGGAGGTTTTTGGGCATAATCGGTTGAGACCCTAGTGTTTGCAAGTCCAGCCGCTTACATGTTGACATCCTCCGGTTTTCCTTTATTAAATTGGGGTATATTCCATAAATTCCTCTAAAACGATCGGTAATCCTTCCCAAGTCTCCAACTTCAACTGGTTATTCCTCAAACTCCACCGGTTCATTTGCAACTATCCGCTTGGTTTATTCCTGGACATACATACATACACATATATATATATACATACATAGGTGTAGAACATGCATGTAAGCGCGCGCTGGCATCTATGTTCGGGGAAAACCGATGGCTAGTTCATTATCAGTCTATGGATTTCCTCTCATGGCCGGTCCAAATTTCCAACCATCGGATGGCGATCCGACTGTAATTTCAATCCTCCGGCAATTAGCCGATGGACCAGAAAATGTCCCGGAAATGTAGCCGATTCTTCTTGTGAGTTACTGGATTTCAGCCGTAAGCATCCAGAACGCTATTTGTCTGGGGCATCTGATGATGCACTTGAGGAAGTACCCTAAACCTTAAACTTTTTGAATTATGCAACCTTTCCATGACCAAATCCAATTGCTTCTATGAAGAATTGGGGGACCCTTGGCCTTTCAAGCAGTGAAGGCATTGCTAGGTTCAATTCCTGCCAAGGATATTAACTCTTCAAATTTAAAGTTTTGAACATGCCTTTCTTTTCACCTATTCAAGATTTTTGTACTAAGAAATGATTTCTAAAAACTTTTCATACATTTTTTAAACAATTAGTGCCGATATGAATTCCATTTAATCGGATATTGGCCAATGAAAAGATGAAAATATAGGCAATTGGCCGATTGATTTTACAAGATCCCGGCTGTTGCCGATGTAAATTGGGAAAAATCCGACCCTTCGTAGCAACTACCGGCAATTAGCCACTAAGGCTTCAAAAACTTCCCGAACTCTGGCTTGCATTGAAGGAACGGCCGGGTGTTGACCCAATTTAAGTGCAGAAATGTCCCCAGACAACACAACTACTGCGCTTGCCTTGCCTTGCCTTGCCTTGTCGTCCCACCTGAATTAAACTGCACAAGACACCTCCGGCCATAGCCCTGACGACGCCATCACCAGCGGCATTTAAGGCGCCTTATGAATGTCGCCATATATATTATGCTGCTGCTGCTGCTGTGTAGATAAGGTGAAGATTTCGATCGTGTTGAGAGCCTGATGAGCAGTGATGAATGTCCGGGAAGATTTCTGGGCATCATCGCTCAAGATATATCCTCCAATGTTTCCAACTCCAACCGGCCACTAAGCTTAAGTGTGTGAGCGAGCTTTCGGTTCGTTTTTCTTTATCAAAGTGTATTACCTAGATTTGTCTAAAACGATCCCTACTTTTCTTGAAGTCTTCACGTTTAGACCTTTTTTTTCTTTTTTTTCTTTTTTTCCAAAATTCAATTGGTTTTTTGTGTGTCTAATGCCCCCTCCCCACTTGACATTAGCTAAGCCTAAAAGTGGGTTCTTAAAAATGAGCCTCCACACCATCGACATTATCTAGTGCCGAGCCTAGTTGGCAAATGATGTGGCATGGCTTAAAAGTGGAGGTTTTAAGCTAAAACTACCGACCCTCCCATCGGTACCTAGACATGAGACAAGAATGTAGGAACTCTAAAAGTGTTGCCTCCCGCTCTTGTGATTGGTTGCTTTTAGTCTTAGCTATGAGGGCACGAGGAGCTCCATTAACAAAAACCGATGGTAAGTAGTAAGGCATTTGGGGATGGGACAAAAACTATCCAACATTCATTGGTTGGTAGATAAAACAATGAACATGTGTGAAAGCTACTTAACTAAAACCTACTTGGAAATCTCCAGAGCAAATTTGTGTAGGTGCATTGGGATAGCCGGACGTGTCCGCTATAACCGAGGGAGCTTTACCCGGGTTTTAGGGAAGTCTTTGGTTATTTGCTAATGTCAAGTGGGGAGGGGGCATCATGAGTGAGCTTTTGGTTCGTTTTCTTTATTGAGGTGTATTACCTAGATTTGTCTAAAACGATCCCTACTTTTCTTGAAGTCTTCACCTTCAGACCTTTTTTTTTCCTTTCCAAAATTCAATTGGTTTTTTGTGTGTCTAAGCTAAATAAGACCTATTACTGTGGGTCACAATAATTTTCTAGAGCCCGCACTAGTTTTTTTTATAATAAGAATTAATGTGGGTTACATTACTTTTCAATCCATGCTAAATTTATATTGGAAAATGAGCATGGGCCACGTTAATTGTTATTCTAGAAAATGTATTGTGTGTGATTATTTGATTTTGTGCTATGTTTGTCCAATAAATAGTCTTCAATGTGTCGGTCGGAGGTCTTCATGAAGAGTTAGGAGAAGACCCGGGGTCTTGGGCCCAAGTCAATTCCACTTTGACAAGACAATTAGTGTGGCCCACGCTAATTGATTCTTCTATGATTTTCCATTGGTACGGCCGCCCATAACCAACCATTTTCAATATTTTGTGTCAAATCTGGAGAAGTATAAGGCTGTGCAATTTATCCCCACGTAGGAAGGTAGAAAGACTACAATTTTTTTGGTAAATTTATTCCTTAAATTGAAAATATTGTGAATTTTTGAAGCCAAAAGTTGGCCTGAACACATTAGCATGTCTAGAGTTTGCCACAACCGCTCATTTTGAGACAAAGGCCTCCTCACATTGGCACTCAAAACTGGCGGACATGTGTCATGGCACTATTAATTCCATGGTGATATCATAACCGAAGTTGGAGGCTTAAGGTTGGTTCACATGGGGTCCCAAATCCTAAGTCCCACTCATGTTAGCAAGTCCCAACATGAAGGGAAAGTCCCAACTTTTGAGCCTCAAAAAACCAATAAAATATGGTTAACTATCATCAAAGTTGGATCATTAAGTTATATATATATACACACACACACACACATGTACGTGCGACCTACAATATTCATCATTGAATTAAGTTTTAAGTACATCTAGACATTTGCATGACATTTAGACATAATAAAATTTTATATGTGCACTTCTATTAATGGACCTTGTGATACAAATGACTAGAACTAATCTTAGAAGAGGATTGCACCTCATGTTGTAGCACGTGCTAGCTGCATCCACATTGTGAGAATTGTGAAAAATGTGTACTTAGAGGAATTGGTTGGCCATATTGCTTCTCAAAGTATGTAATTTGGGGTATTCATCACATTCTTCTAGTTTTTTTTTCCCCCAAATAAATTATTTTGCAATGTGCATGTTTCAATCGAGCAAAAAACATTGTCAAACGTATTCTTAATTTTGGACAAGTCTTTTGTCCGTATTTACTCAAACCCTAGTTATTGATCCACATAAATGAGCTTACGATCACATAGACGACAATATAGGACACTTACTACTATATAACAAGTCATGGAGAGGCCACCCTAAGCAACATGATACATCAATTCCAATTTCACATTATATTATATATGTAGTGCAAGTCTCTTCCACTAAGCGGATTTAGTAAACACCAAGTCTTATTGAGAAGATATTATTTTGTTTACCATGTATGCTCTTCTATGGTTTTGATACTGTCACCTTACCTTTAAATTTCTTTGTTCTTTTACAAAATGTGACATATAGGGCAAAGGATCGGCAATGTGTAACTCCAAATGCTACCGTAATCCAACAACATTTCACACAAAATACCATGTGTCAAACTTCAGTGTTCTTGGGTAAAGGACAACTCCATAGCCTTGTAAGGTCACATGCTTGACCATTTTCATGCGTGTGGCTTATTACACATGCCCCGATCACACCAATGTTTCCGTATGGTTCCAGTCATGAAATTGTTGGAGATTATGTTGAGAAACATATGTTGGCCCACCACTTTTCACACTATTATTACAGTTGGAGATGCCGAGATATGGTGTCAAATGTGGCCGGTGTGATAAGTACTTTAATGAGGTTGTGTGCCGGTTTCCAGATTGGTACCTAAGGTGGGCGTGCCCAAATCAACAAAGAACCTAAAATCAATACTATGTACCAGTGTTGTAAATTTGAATCCCCCAAATATACAGATTTGGAACATAAGGTAGAAAAACGGACACGGTGAAAATAAGTTGATTAGGCTAGAAAGAGTGGCTTGAAATTTGTGTAATATAATTTATAGTTCAGAGATGGAGTAGAGGAAATGATGAGGAATGCAAGTTGTTTTGTGAATTCATTTCATGTAAGTAATTATTTACATTTTCCTAGAGAGGGAGGTAAGTCAAACCCCCTACTTGTATAGTAGAGTCTCCTTGATTTGAGCATCAAATTATCCTACCCTGCATACGAATGCAAACAAAAACTATTAACTTTAAGGCACCCAAAAGTGATCCAAGTGGTGTGAAACAAGACCTATCCTACCAATCATTGCAACTGGGCTATTGTTGTGTCCATTTCATGCCACCACTTTTGAGATTAGCCATTTGAATCCACACAAGAATCATTGTACTCCTAGTATACTCCACCGTAGTAGTCATTCACCGTTTTTTGTTATTTCTACCTTAGCATTGGTTTTGGGTATATGTACATGATTGGCTTGATTGAGCTAATTCAAAAGTGGTCAGTGATACATTTAGAGGGATACATAGTCCTCAAATTCTTCAAATGTGAGTCCATAACTATAGAAGATTGTTTTCTTGATGTTTGTGGAAGACAACTTCCGGGTCCATCTTATATTGTAACTACACGTACTAATTGAGGTCATGAAGATGTGCCATCAATAGGGGATCATTTACTTAGCCTATGTGGCATCCTAGGTGGAAAGGTTTTGGAGCCAAGGACCTTCATGCCGTCTTGAACAAATCAGGACAAGGGTTTCCTGGGCTCAAACTCTGAACATGGGCCGGATTGGGCTCATATGTTAGAAATGAACATCTCTACTATTGATTCATGAAAGGTAAAAGGACATTGAACAGACATTGAAACCTAAAATCATGCCTCATCACTTTACATGTGCAAAGGTTGGACCTGATTTTATTTTTGAGAGAGTTGGGTCGGACTGAGGGCTTAGAGCATCCCCACCAACATACACAAACACCAAACTTGATATATAATATTATATGTGTTTAGGGAGGCCGCCAACTTAGACTTGATTGTTCATCATGAGTTAAAAATCCACCAATAGTTGGGCATGCCCCCGCCATAATGAGAGCTTAACCAATAATATCTTGCCACCTAATTTTATTTTATTCTTCCAAAGGATAAAGTAGTGCAAAATAGTATGTACTATTAAATAAGTTCCTTGGAAGGCCGGGGGAGGCACCCCACGCCATACATGCCATTTATGACGGGGTTTGCTCCCATCATACCTGCAATGGTACATGTTTCCGACAGGGCGACCATTGGTGGACTTAGTATTTGGCAATACATGTATCTACATACACGGAATACCGTTGATTCTTCCCTTGCCGTGTCTGGTGGGGGTGCTCTTAATGCTTGAGAATTGGGCCGGACCTCCATCAAACCCTAGGCCGTGTATAAAGTCACCCTTAGTAGACGGATATTGTGCATGAAAATTTGTGTGATATGTATGTATATTTATTTGTTTAGAATAGAGAGCCCTGTACAATAGGCAGTTGAAACTGGAACTCCTAGCTGTTGCTATTATTTGGGTTGTTCATCAATAAAGGTCTCAAGCATCATCATATCCCTCGTCCGCATTGTGGACCACCATGGCCCCGTCACTAAGCTTTGTTTCATAAAATCCTTGTTCTGAAATTTGTTTACGTTTGTGAGTGTGATAAGGAAGGGGGCACTTTACAATAGGGTTTGAGGGTTCCCATAACATTATTAAGCAATGTG
Organism: Polytrichum commune; assembly: GCA_950295325.1. Lineage (NCBI taxonomy): Eukaryota > Viridiplantae > Streptophyta > Polytrichopsida > Polytrichales > Polytrichaceae > Polytrichum > Polytrichum commune. Next base: position 46,178,336 of record OX485804.1, read on the forward strand.
CGTTCGTTCATGTAAGTCGTGAGAATTTAAACATGGGATGCCCCAACCTTGTGCAGATTGAGGCTTAAATTTGAGTCTCCTTGAACTAGGTTGAGGCATCCCATGGTTATATTCTCAAGGGCCACATGAACGAACACACAGTGCTTAATAATGTTATGCCGTGGCCACTGAAACCTAAAATTGATATATTCAGTAAATCCGGCCTAAGTTCAACTCCATGATTATAACATGGTGAATTCAATCAATAGGATCCTCAATTAGTGTTGTGTGGTAGGATCCTCCAACAATTTATGCATAGTTGATTAGTATAATATTGTACTATTTCTTTTTATTATATTTTCATTTTCCAATATTTATTAATGTACATATTCAAAATCACAAAAGGGATATTTGATTCTTCTCATCATATTTTAGTAACACATCATTCGAGTAAACACTAAGGATTAGGTGTATAATAAGTGCGTCGATGGATGTGTCCATAGAATTGGAGCAACCCAAAAGTCTAGATTTTGAGAATATCTTGATATTTACTTAATAAAAATTCTAGAATCTCACATTCTTGGAAAATGTTGAGACAATCTCACTTCACTTTGCACTAGAGCTTGAGAGCTTCAAGGACCAAGGAAGTTGAAAGTGGATGAGCTTCAAGAACCAAAGGAGGTTTAAGATGGCATGCAATGGATAATGTTTCATGGTCTATTGGATCTACATCAATCCCACCTTGAAGAGGTGGGTGGTAGTGTAGTTTTTGGCTTGAACAAACAACCAAGGAAACAATCAGGGAAGATTTAAAAAGTGACTTGTATATCATCTAGGTGTCCCAGAGAAGTTTTGTTAAAGGAATAACAAAGTTATTTCACTCCATTTCGGGTTAAGATTGATAATTAGGTCAAAGAGACGGGGAAAAACTTTGAAAGCACTCCAAAACAGTACATGCATTTGTGACAATCACTCACCTCACTTTATTTACCCGGTCAATAGATTGGCAGTTAGTTCATTTTAATTGGACCAAGTGCAGTGCGCAAGCATAGGCACAGCTATAGTCAATAGTCTTGCAGGAGTAACCCATTTTTGTCTCGATACCAAAGCCACGGGCACTTTGGGATGGTCAATAATCTTATATTAATTAATCATATTTAATGCAACTTGAAAAGTCCGTGCAGTCATCCTTTCCGGATTTTCCGTCTCATTCAATTTAAAAGGATTTTAGTTATGATGTCAGACAATGGTCTCCTACCTGGCTTTAATCAAATTAATTATGCTTTCCTTCATTGCGTCAATAGGTCATCACCACTTATGCGCGTCAGCGTATCCTCACTCATTTCATAAATTTATGTTGTTCATTTCTTATTCCTCAAAATACGAAATTAACTAATTACTTCTATCTTACCCTCTTGCAAACAATGCTTAAGCAATTCAATTCATAAAGATAATGGTATTACCAATGATTCTTAATTCCCTTAAGATCTTAGTTATCAATTAGTACTCACCCCTTTCGTATGCGGTACATCCATTAATCTTCACCGCGCCACGTTGTCCCTTCCCAGTCAATCGTCTCGACAAGTAAACGTTTCGCGACTTGTCAAGGGTTAGAATATAACACAAGTGCCATTTATACTACCCAGGCCATAACCTCAATCTTAATTCAGTAAAATATTTCCATACAAGGACAATGCATCTTCTCTACTGTAAGTTCATGACCTTAATAAGCTAACTATCTTTATACGAGATGGGTTCATTACATGGCCCTCACATTATATTAATGTAATTACAAAACCATATCCAATCAGAGTTCATGATTTGCTTCTATTACATTCCGAGTTACATTAATTATTTCATAATCGTACTCAAGTTAAACTGTCAATGGATTGTAATCCCAGTACTTAGCTTATTACTAAATCTATAGTTTCTAATTTCTCTCGGATCGCTGTATCTTTCCGAGCAAGTAACCACAACACAATAATTACCTATGCGAGGCCTAAGATGATCAAATTATCTGCTTAGACGCCTTGATTTTGTTATTTGTAATAATTAGCAGAATCTAAGGCTATTCTCTCGAACCATATCTCTTGCAGACAATGGCCTCGAAACCTCTCACCTTGCTGTTACATTCCTTGTAATTAATTCAGCGAGGCAATAGCAGTCAACAAGGTTATTCCTAACTTCATAATTATTGTAGATTCGATTGCCTATGGTCCATGCCTTACCCGGTAAATAATACAAGAATAGATTTAAAAGGTTGCAATTAGGATGAGGCAAGACCAGCAATTCAGAGTTAGACATAAACAACTTAGAGTAATCCCTGCATTTGATGTTCACCCGTACTCACATTAACACAGTAAATTCTGCAATTAATAATGTCACAATCCGCAATCAGACTTACAAGATACAACAACACACAACCATAAGACAATGGACTCGAAGTATAAACATGGTTTTATCCTTTTATTGCTGCAAATTCTCCTTCCAACTATGTTGCCTCACACAACCAACCCCTTACAAGTAGAATGTTGCAACACAATCTGAATTCAAAATATATTCCAGTACATACACCCTCGAACACAACAAATCTGCCACCTGCAGATCGAACTGTTTAAACTAACAGAATCAATCAATGTAATTTCACAAAAATCTGAGACGCATAAACAATGTTTTCTACCTCGCGGCTCTCCCAACCTCTCCCTCGTCTAATGCCTCTCTCCTTCTGTAATACCTCTAATTCCTGGAAGTCTGCCGAGCGCCTGTAACTGCCTCGGCTGCCATCAGTCCATAGCCCTTACTACTGGTTGTTCAGCTCTCACTAGACTATTGCCATTTCCTCACCAGCCCAACTAGGTAATATCCAGTTAAATAAAGACTTTGTTTCTACAATTCCAGTTTTGAACAGAAAAATCCAAAATTTACTACCACATGGGTCTAGGAAAACAATTGGGAGGCCCTGGTACTTCAATTACTCACAATTCTTGATGAATTATGAAGGATTAGGTGAAACTACACACACAATTAAGAAGGGTATGAAACATCATTCAAGCTAAATATTGGGCATGTATTGTCTTTACAATTCACTTGAATGCATGTGACCACACACATCTTGAGTTCATTGTTCTATGGTACATCGTTCACATGAGTGTCAAGGGCCTTCCCAATCCCATGGTCATATCCCTTGGCCATAGTGTGAAGTAGCACTGAAAGTTTATTGCATAAGTATGCTTTCATATGGTCAACCATAATTGCACCCAACATTACAACATACATTTATGATAATCCTCTCTGTTTGTTAGTTTCTCTAGCAAGATGAGCATATCATCAATGTATTTTGGATTCTTTGAATTTTCCAATAATAGACTAATAACATTTTAACTTGTGCAATAGGACATGACAAAATAAATCAAAGCATTTATGAATCAAAATTAAAAATCACCACACTTTCCCCAAACTCTCCCAAACTATGTAGCTTTTATATATATATATATACACACACACACACCATTATTAGGTCGTATTCAAGTCTAGTATGTGTATATTCAAGTTTTAATATAAACGTAGACTTCAAGAATTTATTTTCATTAAGGTAGATGGGTTACTTTTTCCGACTAGCACACTTTTTCTAGGATATGAAACATGCAATTAGTACGCAATGGTTAGGAAATCCAAATTGAGTTCGTAGTCACGTTCCTCATAAAATTTTGGAGCTCATACGAATATTGTCTTCATTTTCAAAGTGAAGATTCTCGTTCTCATTAATTGGTCATATAGGTTACCCCCCCCCCAAAAAAAACCCACAAAATTTAAAATAATGATGATTATTGAAACTTGAATGTTTATCATATTTTGTGCATGTAATCCAATTTTTTTTTGAGACACATGTCTTTTTGGTATCCATTCTTGGAGCCACATTAAACCACATACCACTCAAATACATGCCTTCTAATAGCAAAAGAAACCAAATAAGGGTTGTCCACTATAGTTGAGCTTAAAAATGATTGAAACCATCTTCAAGGTGAAATCAAGTTTTATTGCAAAAAGCCACAAGTGGGCACCTCAACCAATTAACAATTAACCCTTAAAAGATGTGGGGTCCATACACTACTCAACACCTATTGTTTGTTTAGTGGGACCTTAGAATATAACAATTAGATGCTTGGAAAGCTTAGTCTCATGCTCAACTTTTTGAGCATCCAATTGTTACATACCAAGGGCCAACTAAACAAACAACATGTGTTGAGTAATGTTATGTCTCAATATATGACTGCATGCACAAAACATACCAGCCTCACCAACTCATAAGTAATATTTTATATATCTATGGATTTGAATCCTTATTATATGCATTTGCTTGTGTCAGGAGAAAATAAACATACTCATACTCAATATTGATTCTCAAAATGCAACGTATGTATTTGCATCCAAGGGTACTCCAACTATGTATTTGAGCTCAAATCTTCAGTAACGTCAAGAGATTCAATTGTATCAGGTTTACAACGCTCACATGGTGCTTTGATGGATCCCATGTGGAAATGACTACAAATTCTTAGTCATTTTTGACAAGCTCCCAGTCAAAATCCTATTGATTTTGCTAAATTGTCCTATAAGTGGTGGTCACAATATTCCTCACCACTACACTAACAGGGCACTTCATGGTCACTTTACACATGGACCAAGACTAATACTAATATAGATGGGTCTTAATTGGTCAATATTTTTGTCTAGCCCACTTGTCTTAGGATATGAAACATGTTCCTAGCTATACACCACTCAAATATAAGTGTTTGATGAAGATAAGTAGGCAGTTTAGACACATTTAACGTACGGAAAAATCAGTTAAACTATGTTGTGGAACTTCCATTGGTAAAAATTGAACTCTTAAGACATTATAGCATTGTGTAACTCCAAATAGTAACATGCACTAATCCGGATATCAATGTAATAATTTGTGACGTGGAAGAGCATTAACATGTGTAATGGGACAAAGGATATCGGTTTTGAATTTGGATGGTTGCAAGGGGGTTTTCTCCCCGCACTTTACAGAGAAAATGGAAACCAAATCTCAATACCCACCATGCAATCCAAAAAGCCATTTGTGCTATCCCTATACACCCTCCTCTCCTTTGGACCAAGTACCCACAATCCGCCAACTTGCTCATCTCTCACACACACCTCAACTTGCTTGTCTCTCAACTCAAATATCATGGCTGAAAATAACCACCTGGGTCACGGATATAGCAAAAATAGGCCAATCCTTCCGTCAAGAAGCCCAACATATCCTCGGGGGGTTCACTGGCGAAAATCGTAGAACAACGTGCGATAAAAAATAGGGTCCAATATATTCATTGTAGATAAATTTTGTAAAATATGTACGTGTAAAATAGGGGATTTTAAAATAATGAAACATGTTTACATGTAAAATACCATCACATATAATATTTTCAGGCTTTTTACATGTAAAATACCATCACCTTATAATCTTTTCTGCAAGGTAAATAACCCCCCCAATAAATAGGTCCCGAACGCACGTGTATGCAAAATATAAGAGGGAGTGAACCCCCCGAGAACATATCTTCACCAAATACACTACATATGCATGCAAGAAAACTTTCAAGAATATAGACACCTTGATGATACTAAACCCTAAAGAGAAAAACATAAGCGTATTATCCAACCACCTGATTCAATATTCCTAGATTGCATCCAAGACTCACAAGTAGGGCTGATTTTTCACAAAGTTTTTGGCCGTCCACGTCCAAAAACCTTGAATTGAAAGGCAAAAAAAAGTTGCAACCCGTCCCAAAACTGGTAGTTTCTAAACCAACCTGTCCATGGAAAGGTTAAAGAAAAAACAACCCATCCCAAAACCGGTTTGGAAATGAAAATACCCGTCCCGCAATACGTATAAATAAGTCTCTTACAATCTTGGTAATTTTTTTTAAAAAAAACATTAAAAAACAAAAAAACCAAAAGATGTTGACATGTGATTGTTTGCACTTGGAAACAATAGGATCTTCACAAATTATGCCTTCAATGCCTGTCAGTTATCTATCTTTTGCTATCGATTCTCATCTTTCCAGTTCACCCCATTCTAATTTCCTCTGCCACCATCATTTCTTTTTATTTCTTGTCCTTCAATCTCCCATTTCTTTCCCCACACTCTATTCTCAAGGTGTTTCTAACACCTGTCATCGCCCGTCCGTCACCACCCGCATTCCCTCCACAAAAGGGTTTTTCTAGACAAAACCTAATCCAAAGTCATGTATGTGTTAGTTTGAAGTTAGAGACTTTAGATGCTTTGATGCACATTTCATGTGCAAATATTCCAGTTGAAAACATCAATTGGAATGCAGTGATGCTTGTTTGGAGAAACATGAAGGATAGGAGAATGCATCCACTTCTTTGAAGGGTGAGTAGCTCTTTATTTTTAAATTTTTGGATATGTTTATATATACTAATTTTTTTTCAATTACTAAGTTCACCTTCAATTATAATCTTTGACATTATTTTAAAAAGGTTCTAAATTTTGTGGTTGATGAATTAATGTATGTAGGTGAATCAAGCACTTCAAGATGGATATTTTGATTGGGTATTAGTGGTTTGATTGCATTATGCTTATATTCACATGTCATATATGACATAATGTAACTGATATTTGTACCATTTATTTTTTTGAAAAAAAATGATCAAAAAATTGTTATTTTTAGAACCCATTCAAAGTGAATTTGACACGTCCAAAAACCGGTTCATTTTCTAAGAACCCATCCACTGGAAAGGTTTTTTTTTTTTATGAACATGTCCCTGAACATGTTGGGGACCTTGTGAAAAATCACCACTGCCCATAAGGGCACATGATTATCCATCCCCACAACAAAATATACCAAATTCAAAAGATATCCTTCCAAAGACAAGCCCCTCTAAGTTTGGATACAAGGAACCATCTTATCGAGAAGAAGTCTATGGGCGATGAAAGCAGCTTCTGATGAGGCCATGTTGCCTGTGCTTTCTCGACCGTCGGATTTGACCGATGTAAGATCTCCTCCGTTCCTGCCACCACTCGTCCATTGCATTGATTGCACCTATGTTGTTCATCATTACCCCTGGCACTACTACCTTAATGGTTTTACACTCACAAACCATTGCCTCAACCCCCCACCCATCTCCTCACAATTCCACCAGAATGCTTGTGATGATTGTTTGAAGCATCCATGCAAAGGCAAAACACCCGGCCCATATAATATCCCTAATGATATTCTAAAAATATTGCCCCCATCTTCCATGATATGCTTTTATTTTTATTTCTCTACCAATGTTATCTCCAATGCTCCATCCCCGACGCATGGAAACATAGCTACTCCATCCTCCTTCATAAGAAAGACAACCATGTACAACTCCTCAACTATAGGCCCATCACCCTCACTATTTATAAACTTCTTACAAGCATGTTGGCCTCCCTTCTTATGACTCATGGTGAACATAGTAAAATCTCACATCATAGCCAAGAAGGTTTTTGACCCATGCGCAACACGGCTGGAGAACTACAAGCCATTATTGTAGCCCTTGAGGCCACCAAATTCACAAACAAAGCTATTTATATCACCTACATAGATTTTTGAAATGCATTTGGCTCTATTGACTACACCCACCTCCTTGCTATTATGATAGACCTCATATATCTACCTGATGCTATCGACCTCATTGGAAATATTTACTCGAGCTCCTACACATTCTTCCTTAGAGAGCACTTCACCAAAACCCCACCCATCCCCATTAGTCATGGCACCATCCAAGGAGATATTCTCAGCCCCTAATTCTTTTAATTATATTTTAGAACTTATCATACAGTGGCTTGCTTTAGACTCACGTGGATATAAAATTGATACCTCCAACTGTGAGATTACTACCATAGCCTATGCCGATGACGTGGCTATCCTCACGGATGATGTTCACAACATCTGACCTTAGCTCAATAAAATTACAACTTTTTGTTGAATGATCAACCATGGATTTAGGCATCTCTAACATGTAGAGGTTATATTGTAGAGTAATATCCCCTTCATCCATGTTGCATGAGTTCAAATTGATGCCATGAACCTCATGCTATATCACATTCTTTGATAGCAATATTGATACCCATTTCATATTTGCAAATGTATACCCTTGCAACATCCCATGATATCACCTAGAAATTCATGGACATTTTATGAATATAACTTAATAATAAGACCCATCCAATACATGCTAGATGTTTTAAACATGTATACATATCTCTGCTGGTACCAAGGTTACACATGAAGCTAATAAGCTATTAGCATGTAATTTTGCGTGGACTCAAAAGTGCTCTAGTCAAGCACCCTCTCATAATTTTTCTTCGTAATTATCAATGCGACAACCTAAAAATAGGCATGTCAGCACATGCCCACCTATGACACCTCAAGGTGTTACCCCAAGTGATATCACCTGCCATGTAAATGTAACATTGGGTGTAGCCCCCCAACATTGTTTTCATGATTTTAGTGTTAGTTTATATTATTGTTTTGTATTCTTATTTTCCCCTCATGTTAGTGATTCTCAATAATAAATTTAAACAAGGTGGGAGTGTATGTTGGTGTTCCCCACGAAGGGGAACGCTGTGAGGAACACCAAAATACAATCCCACCTTGTTCCTCATTATGATTTGTTTTAGAAAGGTTTCCACCGTCTCCCTCAAGAAGAGGGACTACACAAAATATTGCATTTTCGCATCACATGGTATTTTATGTCACTATGGTAACTTTTCTAAAGACACTTCTTATGATTAAGTTCACAAACATTGTCACCCCAACTTACTTTTAGTTCATCCATATGCCAGCTATTGAAACCAAGTTTGGTATATTCTACATCCTAACATTTACATAATGAAATATTATCACAGATGATTGAAATTTAGACGTAATCTCACGTGAAAAGTGACAACAATTGCAACATTGTAAATCTATAATGCCTTTTTCTACCAGAGCACCTCTTTTGCCTCTCCCTCCACAAAGCCCGCAGGACCATGTCAGTGGACACTGTAGGCCTTAAAATCAGTCTCTTGAGGACCTCGAACTCCATGATCACTCTGACATGTTTTCCTCGGTGTAAACCGAGTGATCCCGGGACAAGTTCAACAAGCAATCACATATTTTACATGGCGTTGGGACGACTTCATGGTCCATGGTGTCAACAACCCCTTAGTATTGGTGACGCAAACACATGCGTTCTACGAATAGTAATGAGCAGGGCATATCGAATCGGTGACACTAATACAATTATAATTAGTGTCGTGTGCAGCTTTTAAGTGGCCGATTAGTGTGTGTAGCTTTAATAAACACGAATGTGCTCTCTGATGTTCTTCCTGACAACCTGGGCACCTTTGAAATTCTTGGAATGAGTATGGCATAAGTTGCATTTTGGCTTTCAGGGCCAATAAATAATTTATAAAAAAATATTTTAAAAAATATTGTGAATTAGGGAAAGAAGCAAACGTCTTCAAGGCACAAGCCTGGCGGGAGGATAATGATGGTGCTAACATGGCCCGATGCTTGCTTCCTGCATGAGGTAACTTAACCTGGAGTTACTTACAGTCTAACTCACATGCTGGCTTCATGACACCCATTGCAGCAAAGGACATCCATCGCGTCTTGAGGGATTGCTTGCCTGGGCAGTCACTGCTGCCCGACACTACCAATACAGTACCCCATACACTTTCTAATCTTCTAAATTTTGGACACACACACATACAGCTGAAAACTTGTGGGACCAATCCTTATTCTACAAACTTTTCATCGGTACGATCAAACCTATCATATGAGGTGTCGATTTTTTGTAATGAGCTTATGAATTGGTTTAAAGCAAGTAAGGCGATTTTGGAGTAAGTTTACTTTGATCTGTAGGGGTTAACATGAGCGGCAAAATGCAGAAGTGCGATGTGCATAATGAGAAGAGTCTTAGCATGCTCAAAACTTTTAGAACGACTTTCAAACTTTGGTCACATCTTGCAATTGAATGCATTCAATATGTACTCACAAAAGAAGAAGAAGAAGAAGAAGAAGAATTCAAGGAGGCTAATGCATTCAAGTTCATGAAACGTTTGACATCGTGTGATTTGGATATGATTTATGAAAGTGCAGGTTTCTGTGTGATCTAAAGTGAACACATAGACGATAGGCCTCTTCCATTGTGAAGCTTTCTTCGTCGCTCGTGAACTACCGCAAGCACGTATATTGTGGCCGAATTGAGTGGAATCGCCCAATTCATTCAACCGTACAGGGATTCTCTTTTGAGATACTTTTCTTGATCGATGCATATCATGCACTACATGCAACTCGATTCTCAAAGTGGCTGAAGCAATTTGAAACTGGTTCTTGTTGTGGCAGGCTCGGCTATTTACTTGCGCCTCATATTATTATACTATATAACCAACTCACCTCCTCAAGGTTTGAACGAGAAATACGATTCGTATCTGACTCGTCCACAGCATCATCATCATCATAACTCATTTCCAAAAAGCACGTAAGTTAGGTTACTTGCTTAGACAGACAGACACACAGACACACAGACAGACAGACAGACAGAAACCCCGAGCAACTCCTCCTCTTTCCCTCCTTCCCTCCTTTCCCTTCTTCCTCCGCCATGAGCCTTGTATTATACGGCAAGTTCAATGACTGAAGCACGGAGCCTCAAGTGGCTTGTACACAGATTATTGATAAGTACATCAGTGTCATAATTGTAGAAGTGCTGCTGCTGCTTGCTGGGTTGGAGAGAGAGAGAGAGAGAGAGAGAGCATTGTATTTGGAAACGAGTGTACCTCTCATCCATCCGACGTAATTGGCGGATAGGTTTGTTGCCGATTCATTTTGAATGAGCTTGAGCATGCTAATTTGGGGTCTTTGATGTTGCTTATGGTGTCAAATCAACTGAGCAAACGTAGTTTTCGGGATGCACACTTTGTCTGGGGTTCTATGTTGGATGAGTGAGAGGTACGTTTGTATACGATAGTTCCCTCTATCCCTTGCTAAATAGGGAGCTAGGAGCATGTTGGTTACCTTCAATTTCAGTTCGTATATATCGTATTCGTAAACGAGCGTACCTCTCATCCATCCAACATAATTGACCTATAGGTTTGTTATTGATTCATCTCAAATGACCTCGAGCATGCTGATTCAGGGTTTTTATCACTAATTGTGGTGTGAAATCAAGTAAGCAAAAATGATTTATGGGATGCACACTATGTCTGGGGTTTTATGTTGGATGAGTGAGAGGTACGTTTGCGTACGATAATTCCCTCTATCCCTTGATAAATTTGGAGCTAGGCGAATGTTGGTCACCTTCAATTCCAAGGTTAAAGAGAAATGGGGATTGTTTTACACATGTGAACAAGAGCTGCAAGGGAGAATGATTTAGGAGTTCTTGTGGTCGTGGTCGGTGGTCCGATGATTGTGACCAAGAGATATCCACATGACTTTCAAAAACCTATGCACCATGGGACATACTATAATGCGAGCTTAAAGTGGGATGTAGTGTTGTTAATGAAAGTGAAAAACAAAACAAAACAATAAATATTTTTAGAAAACTAGACATTAAGAAACTAGAAGTTGCCAAAAACATATTTCTTCCTATGACACGGTCACCTTAATTTATGTTGAGACAACCTATTTGGGTTCTCTCACTACAAAATATGGGTGACCACCAAGCATTATGCATTTATGCACATGTAGGATTCCATGTCACTTTCTCGATCATTTCTCGACATGCCCGGTCATGGTCACTTCTATTTTTCACGATCTTTGTGCAAAACAAAGTGGGACCACCACTCTTTTCTTAACCAATGAGCAATGAGAAAATTCTGAAAGCAATGGTCATGGTCACTAGTCACTAGTGTAAACATGCCATGAGACAAGAGAAACACTAACTTAGTCTAAAATTAAGGTATGTGTCCCTATTGTGGGCACTTCCATGTTCACAACCCAATATGGTCATTAGATTATCATTTCGCTAAAATTTGTAAAATCATTTGTAGCATGTCAGTGACAATTTGTGATCCAAGCTCAGGGGCGGTTTACACTATGGACCATGAAGTCGTCCCACGTAAGAGGCCTATTTTGCGTGGGACGACTTCATGGGATGACTTCCATGGTCCGAGTTACTAAAATATTAGTTTTCATGGTTCATGGGCCCTTCACTAGGTGTAAACCGAATGTGGACCATGAAGAATGACCATGCACCAAAAAGGCTTAAAATGGCATTTTTCTGACATGGGCCCTTGCTCTTTTTCCCGGACCACCTCTTTTGCTTGTCCCAACGGAAAACCCGTTGGACCATGGCAATGGATAGAGTAGGCTTAAAAAATAATATTTTGTGGACCTCAACCTCCGTGGTCATTTTGCCATTTTTTCCTTGGTGTAAACCCAAGTCGTCCCGGGACGACTTCAACGTCCAATCACATCGCTTAGACGGCCGTGGGACGACTTCATGGTCCATAGTGTAAACCGCCCCTCATATGTACACGGGATCTTCAATCACAATTCAAATTCCATGATTCATAAAGGGGTTGTGTAGGAGGGGGGGGGGTCCAATTTGAGATTTACTTGTGTTTAGAAGGGGCTTAGAGTGGCTATTTTTTGTGTGCCTACTTGAGTGTCAAACGGTGTGTAAAAGAGAATGTGCCACATTTAAACAAGCATGTCTCATATTCGAAACTATGTGTGTGAGGTACTTGTTGAATATATGGCAAACGGTTCGAAGATGGTTACAACATAGGTAAAACTCCGCTCTTTCATGGTCTCAAAGTGGGGAATTTACTCTTTCTTCAATTGTTGACGTCAATTTTTATGAATGAAAATGGATGTTAGCTTTAGGGTTGTGCACCTATGCCTAGAATGGCATGATCACTTCTTATATGCTCCAACATCAAAATCTAAACAATTTATGTATGCTTGAAGTGCAATTAAAACCCTCACTAGTCAACCACATAAGACACACATACCTAAATGGAGTCTTGTTAGTGAGCTCATTGATCTAGGTTGAAGACTTGCCTTACTTGATAGGCGATGGGGCCTTTTCCAAAATGCAGCAAATTGTTCACCCTCACATAAAAACACTTACGAGCTTGCAAATGATTTTGATAGACGTGTGTTTGATAGACGTACCCAACATATAATCTAAAACAAACACTATGTACCATTGTGGGTCATTTGAAGTCCTAGAACTGCGGGCAACAGTACCTAGTGTTGGTTTTGGATATTTAAAGTTTTAAGTGATTCCTTTTGTGGATTTACCATCCTACAATCCCACACGGGATTGAAGTTTAGTGTGACTTACGGGAATCACATGCGGTGAGGGTATAATTGTTTGGAGGGTATTATCTTGAACAAAAGGAGTTACATGACCCATTCAATTAGTTCATCTTCTAATTATGCATATTTTGTAGTACCTTCCAGTTACTTCGAAAGTTTGGGGTTAGTCATTTTCATGTACCATATGCTTATTATAAATCAACAAGTGGTTGGTTGGAAGATTGCTATGTCCTATGATCATCCTCCACACGTGGCCAATTCTAATTGATTGTCCAACCGAGGCCAATATTTGGCTCATTTGAAAAAGGCAAAGGCAATAATCCATTGCAATGCGGTTTAGCCTCAAAGAAATTCTGTAAGCCACAATACAAAAATGCATACACAAAATTGATACGCACTCAAGAGCAACAAGAAATGCATTTATTGCAGAAGCCTAAACCAAAGACATCCCCAAGTATAGTGATGAGAATCCTACTTCACTTTTATCCATGTGAAAATATTACCATCACAATACTAGTAGAAAACCATGCCCAAAAAAAGGGCAGCCGAAATCGGCTGCGGTTGTTTTGACTAGCCTGATTTGCAATCACTAAATGACTACAAATTTTTCTTTTTCATTTTGCCACTGAAATTTTAGGAATTTGGGGTGTGTAATATACCGTTGGAAAGGTAATTTCAAGACTTTTCCAACGGTATATTACATGCCCCAATTTCCAAAAACATTAGTTTCTAAAACAAAACAAAATTTGTTGTCGTTTAGTGATTGCAAATCAGGTTGGTCAAAAGAACCGCAGCCGATTTCGGTGTGGTTCTTTTTGGCATAGTTTTCTACTAGTGCAAGGACAAAAAGTCAACAAATAAGTAATTGTGCCAACATTTAATTGATAGAAGGTATACAATTTGTAGATACCAACAAAACAAGGCAAAATTGTGTGTTCATGAACACAAAGTTAAAGAAGCATCGGAAAGGGTTTCTAAAGCTGAAATGTTTTCTTTATTAAAACGCAACCCTTTCTTTTAATCTTGGTTGGATGCCTGAGTCTCTTGCATGATAGCAACAATCCACAGTCTCAAAATAGATCGACAGCTACTGAAGACAATGCCAATGATGGAGCTGACTTGGACAATATCAATGGCTCTTAAAATATCAATGATTTACTTATAATTAATTGGGAAGAGTGTTCATAATCCATGTGGGAGTGGGTAATTCACGGCATCGTAAATTTATCTATTACTATGACGTAAAATCCTTCTTTGTCCCATGTCACAACACTAATGACATTCTTTGAACATTGGGATTCATAAAACTTCACCCAACGTTCAAGGAACGGCGGCAAGGTGTTAGAATACTCCTATTCCCAATAGACTAAGTTGAGGCTACCATGTTACATTAATCTATCTAATGGCATTGAAGAACTAATTTCATAAAGAACTCTACAAAATCCATTAGTGTTTAGAATGTAGTTTACTTGTGTTATTCCAACATGTTGCACATGTGCATATCAATCATGAATCACTTTACCGTGGTCCCAACAGTCCAACCCCACCACCTTGCTATTTCCATTTGCCATTCTCGGAATGGTTGAATACCATGGGGCAGTGGCCTCACCACGACTATTTTATCCATTGTATAGTAGATTGTCATATGCTGCATGACATGCTATCAAATAACCAAGACACTCCCTCTCTTTCAGATTCGGAGTTTAGGTTTGTGACTGTCTTGAAATCTACACTTAAATGGTTACCAATGTACGAAGATCTTAGATTTGCAATCTAAAATGAAGAGGTCGCGTCACATTTTCCAAAATTTTGACGATTTTACAAGTGGTGTCCGTTTCAGTCTAACACACCTCATAAGCAAGCAGAGGAGATACAGTGTGATGCGTCCATAGGACACTTCAATAGTCAAGAAAAAGTTGGTTGCATGCAATCTGACTGTACGAATAGTGGGGAAAGAGGATGAGTCTACCACTGCCTTTTGCAAAGCCTCTTTGAGTGCTGGACCGTCTTTGAGAGACGTCAAATTGGCCAAGTGAAATGTTGACAAGTTGGTGAGTTTCTTTTTAAGAAAGGAGTTGGATGATTTTTATTTTTTTTAATCAGTGACATGGTCAAAGGAAGGGTGCAAACCATGAGTTTGAGAAAAATCATTTCGAAAATATTTACTTTTCTTTAATAGATGAAGGGAGATTGAGATTTGGGTCAAGAAGAGAGGATTCATGAGCTTGGGCCCAAACTTGAATTTGAGTTCCAGGAATACACATCAACCTCCTCCATGTGGGTTGTGATGACATCATTCTCCTCCATTTGGCCAAGTTGATGTCACCCTCTCGTCATTCAAACACTAAATGAGGGTCAATGAGTTAAGCTACACAACTTACATTTAGAAATCCCTAAAGTGCCTTTACTTTCTGGGCTGAAGTCCGGAATACCTTAAAAACACAGGGTCACTTTACCGGTAAACTCTAAAAGCTCAAAATTTATGTTGCATCAGCTCATGAACACTACTACCTCCTTGATTGGTATCCCTCCGCACCATAGTATTTGTTCGTGGTCTTCTTTGAGAACTCCGCAAAGGTGCAACCGTTTGTCCACCTTGAACCCAAGTTAGGGATGTGAGCCTCCACAATAGAAGCTAGTCCTCCTCCTAGCATCTCTTCTCCACTTTGTTTCTTAAGTTGGGGAGGGAGAGTGAGCACCCTATTCCACGCGGGTTGCAAAAACACGGCCATGGTTTCACGACTCACATCACTCGCTTGAGTCGGTCGCATGACACGATGTGCTCGAGCCACTAATTCCCCACCCGAGAGTATTTGAGCAGCCTCCCCAACTTGCACTAACAAACAATCCATAGAAATTGTGAGAAAGGCAGTTTTTCCATGGGTGTCCATTATCTGCAAGGCCGAGTGGCCATCCGGGGCCTTGCACAATTGGACAAATGTTCTTTTCTCAGGTTGTTCTGCTTCAATTAATCCTGAAGTAGCAGCTACTAAGCTTCCATTTTGACATTTGACACCATTTTCACTCTTGGTGTTGGGACTGACTTTGTCCCACAGCTCTGCCATGTGCCCTGTGATAGATGGTATCCTTCCACCTGCCCCACCATGTTTTTCATATTTTATATTGGAGTGAATATTTTTAAATGAGGAAGAGTTTTTATGTTCGCGTGAATCTACGCTATGATCTAGTGCAGGTTTGAGAAAGAGGGGGGAGGTAAGAACTGTCAAAATGCCGTAGTCGCAGTGCCACTGCTGCCATGAAGTGGACACAAGGCCTGGATCAGAGGCTTTTTCTTCTGTTTTAGATGGACAATTTTCCAGCTCACTCCATGCTCTGTTTGAGTTTTTCTGCACATCACTTTCATGAAAACTTAAGATTTCAGAAGCTGGACTAATATAATTTGCCTCACACTATTTATAGTCATAATGTATTTGATTGGCGTTTAAAAACTTTGAAGAAGAAAAGAGAATTTTTTGGAGAAGAAAAGTTACGATAGTTTAGAACCTCCAGAATATCGTAACATCCTTTTGATGTCCTATGGGAGTTTCTTTTACAGCAAAAGTTGTTGGCAACAATCGAAACAACATGATCATGTTTTTGCAATTTGGTTCAGAATTCATGTTGATTACAAAGTGCACTTCATAGTGCTTAAGAGATTCATAGAATATGCATATACTCACATCACTTTCCTTTGCGATTTTCTATTTGGATCCAGTAATGAATATGTCCTCACAGAAAACTGGCTCACAAAATGTTTTACTTAGGTGAAGCAAATTTTAAACTGTCACTCAAATAGTGCCTATGAAAATGAGTGTACGAAGGGTGTGTTGCTGTCACATGCCAACCTTTTGCTTGGATGTCTTCAAATGTTTTGATAAAATATTCTGCTCCTGAAGAGAGTGATAGTAGATAAGTCGACCTTTCGCAGTGCCCGATTCCTTAATTGCATGCTCAAGGCCTGCCTCACTGCCACTTTGCAAGCCAAAATATGAAATTCCAAGATCAAAACTCTTGAAATAACCAGTAAATCAAGTCCCTAAGATTCACAAAGTATGCTAGAAATTGACCAATTGTTTGACCTAGAAATATATCCCAAAGCAAGTATGAAGAATTCAATGACTTATGAAGAAACCTCACACATCGTCTGCCAAACTTACCACAAATTTCCATTACGACTGTGCACATCACATAGTCGAGCAATTGCAAGCCCCACTTCTACCATGCACATGCCCAGTCGGTTGAACAAATATCCGAGGTCACAAAAACTATCTTCTTCGTCCTCGGAGGAGTCCAAGTCACCCTTGGAAGTAGGTGCATATTTGCTGTGCTCTGCAAAACCTGTTCATACAAGAAATGCAATTACCTAAGAGTGCTTCCTGCTTCGATTCTTGATAAATGATTATTCCTGGAAATTTGCCACACGGCTGTCTTATATTGCATGAAACGCATTCATATCCCACTTGAAACTATACCTCGGCATTAAAAAATATGAACCCGGAAGCACCTTACACTTAAATTTACTATCCTTGAGATGATTGGGGTTAAACCAGAACACTGGCATCATCAGTCTGGAAATTAAACATAATCACTACCTTTTCTAATAAGTCAACCTGGAAGCAATTCTGCAAGATACACTTATGTGGAGGTAGAAGGTGAGAACTATGGCATCAGACAACAGCTTAAACACCCAAGGTTGAAAATGCAAGGTATTACAAAATTTAAGGTTCACCACAGTAGGTTTTCTATCAGAGGGCCCATAGTGTCAAAAAGGAAAGCCTAAGAAAGATCTGCTCCTTGTACTAAAACTTCTGGTGAACAATTTGCTGGAGTTTGCAAGCCCATGGTTGCATTGTTCAATGCCACGTACACAAAAAGAGTCACATAAAGAGCCTACACTTGCATGCTTTTTCAACAATATCTTACCTGGTGCACTTCCAAATTGGAGTTGAGCTGCAAATGAAGAGACCGGACGGTCAGGAGCCTTCATTGAAACGTCTGTTCCTAAGCCATGTTCCTGCACACTTACAAATGGGACTATCAATGGGTAAACAACACAAAAAAAATCTGCAGAAAGTCTATTCTAGAGTCAGTCCTGTGGTTGCCCTACAAAGCCCACAAGCTTCTTATGCCAAGTGCCGAAGGACTAAAGAGTGGACTCGGGGACCTGAGCAAAGTTGTGCATTTGAAACCCTTAAGCAAAAATGGGGTTCCACACCGGTGTTTCAGCATCCTGACGCCAGCCGCCCATTCCAACATCATATCGATTGGAGTTCATTGGGTTATCCACTACATTGACTGATGATTTTGTATGATACAAAGACAAGGAAATCCAATACCTTCAAGAATGGACTTGGGGACTTGAGCAGAGCCGTGAATTTGAAACCAATGTTTTTGTTTTAAAGCCAAATCGCACCAAAACTAGGAAGGTGAATTTTCCCCTTTAGAACAAAAACTTCAAAAAAGAAAGGTCCAAAAAGCCAACGCAGCAACGTGGTGTGATGCGTCGGTGCCAACTCGGCATCATATGATACATACGCAACCTGTGTTCTCACCAACACATTAGCCATAACAGCTCCTCCCTTTGACCCAACTCCAAAATAATTGCATCCTATCGCCAACTTTAAATTTAGATGAAACAAACTAAAAGCCAAATGGCATTCTTCATTGTGCATTGTGCAACCAACATGCAGATACTCGTAAATTATAACCGAAAAGAGAAAACCGTGTTTGAAGTTCTTAACCAGAAATTGTGTTCCGCATCACTGCTTTAACGTCCTGACGTCAGCCGCACATTCCCACTTCATACTGATTGGAGATCATTGGGTTTGGGATACGCACTACATTGACTGATGTTATGTTTTGTATGATGCAAAGACGGGTAAAAACCCACTACCTTCAAAATTTTCAGGCGTTGTGCATGTGGCAGGAGGGCTAGCTTGTGGGCGAGCTGCAAAAGTCGGCCTCGTAGGCTCTCATAATCCTTCATTCCTCTTACAGCTACAACACCCTCACCCTTTGGTCCCAAAGCCTGCATACATGCTTGGGCCAAATCCGGATGTGGAACCCCATTTTGGGGATTTCCGAAAGCAATTCCCAAGTGAGCCAGGAGTTGCTCGTAGTCAACCTCAAGCATGGCATGAAGAAGGAACCAAACTGCCATAAGAGAGACATAAAAACACACCAAAACCTTCAATGAAACTGTCTTGAGAGGATACACGAATATTTTTGTAGTAATTAACAGAGAAGGACAACAAATATGAGCCTAACATGGAAAAAGCCTACCAGGTATAGATCATTCAGATTCACAACAACGTCATCGTTTGTTCTTGTCTTTCTTCAATAAAGAACAGTGATATCAAGTGCAGGGTTGCAATCCGGTAGAGATTTCAAATTATGTTTCAACCAAAAATGTGCTTAATCCCTTCATCCCCAATTTCACCCAACACAAATGTCTTTCTTCATTACGTTCTTGATTGCCCAATTGTTGACTTTCCTCCCAACTAGCGTCTCCACTGAAACTCTTAATGAAATTTGACCAAGATATACACTTCGAGATTGCCAAATCCTTGAATTCTGTGTGTGGAATATTCATTTTAGAGAAAGCAAATCACCACATGACTCCAACCCAACAACAATTAGAGCAGGACAGTTAGTTTGCCCACCTTGGTCTGGAAATCTGAACCCCTCTGCTCCAAACTTCAATGCTAAAACCCTTTCTTAAACCCACTCCACTCCAACCTTCTCTCAATGTGGAGAAGAAACATCAACAACATCGTCATCCATAAGAACATTTGGCAAGATTGAGAAGCATCCAAGATGTCGAAGAGAAAACAACAATTCCTCCCAACTCTTATCTCGAGTTCCTCTCGTCCTACAAAACCCAACTCTGATGACCAGCACGGTTGGTTGAAACCTCTGAATATGGTTGATTCAAGCGATAAAGTGTCAGGAGGTGAATCTGTTAGCGACCTGAAGCCCTCTAAAACCCTATTTTAAGGCGATTTTGAAGCAAGGAAATGCTGGGTTTACCATTCACATTTCTGAATGCTAATAAGTTACCCTAATTATCATAGTGAATCTCAACTTATCTGCACGAATCTATCTCTCCCTGATGGCGAGATTCTCTTCAGTAAAGAGCAAACCCACAGGTTGTCATATCCATATCGATATCCACAAATTTTCCCACGTCCATGATCAGTGTCCGGGGAAATTTTTGGGCATAATGAGCCGAGATCCTAATGTTTCCAAGACCAACTGGTTACATGTTGACATCTTTTGGTTTTTCCTTTGTTACTTTTTAGATGATCTAATGAAACCACAATAGGTTCCAAGAAGTTAAGGATTAAGTTTCCAATGAAGAGTCAACCCCCTGGAGCCCGCACCACCTATGGGTTTCCTCATAAACCACCAGAGCACTCTGCCAATCAATCCTACTATAATCAATCAAAGCACCCCAAATAACTTGATGAACCTTCTAAATAGGCCACTGGATTTGTTGGAAAACAAGATCATTATGCTCCCACCAAACAATCCAAAGGAGAGAGCTAAGAAGCAAGATCCAAATCATATTAAATTTCTTCAAGTTCTTGGGCAAACTCTTGTGAAAGAAAGATTGCATAATTGTAAACAACCTCCACAAACTTCAATTAGAGAGATTACAAAACAACCTCCAATTTAATGTACACACCATACATTGAGCGAGCATGCAGGCATAAAACTTGCATTCCACCATCTCTATTGTCCCATGACCATAGTAGGTGCAACCGATTTCAATTTGATTTGAGACATTGCCTCTTCAATCATTCACTACCACCACCCGATAATAAACTAGAAGAAAACAATATCCTTTTGGAATATGGTGTTGTGCCAAACCATTTCCCAACGCCAAATGTTGGGTGGATATCCAGGTCAAAAGGGTAATGAAAAGAGTTTGGCAGGTAAAGGGTACCCTTACCTAGAAGTATTCGTCAAAGGGCATTATCCGCCAGGGATCCTTTCTTTACATGTACTCATCACCCGACCAATACAAATTTTGGAGCCAGACATCCTTACATGTTACTTAGATAATTATCATTCAATGCTTGTTACCATTAGGATATTCATCCATCTAACACAACACATCCTTCATTGGAGCTTTGCTTCCTCCAAAACAAATTGGTTATATTCCTCTTGTTTCCAAAAGGCATGCACTCTCACCACTTTGAATTATGGTGAAGTTCGATTGTGGGTTGTTTGTGTGCATCTTAACATTGAGTTACTAGTTGTTGTTCTCGTTTATTCAACTGAACTTTGAGTAACAAACACCTAGAATGATATTCATGAGTGAAATTTCATTGCAAAGATCATGAGACATAGTACAAGATAGACTCATCCCTTTTGATGGTTTTGAAATATGACTCATGAGAGCTCACTATAGAGATCATGAGGTGTACTACAAGACATGTCCATTGCTTTCCCAATTTAATGAACGTTTGAGTGACATATGATCACTGGAATGTGAAGGTATCTATTCTTGATATATTTTCTTTGTTCAACATTGAGAACTCATCAATATCAAACGACTTGATGGGACATGTTGTATGAAAGCTCATTGTAAAGATAAGGAGGTGTACTACAAAGCAATTTCATTGTTTACCTTAATTCAATGACGATTTGAGTGAAATATGAGCATTTGGAATTTGAAGTACGGATTATTGTCTTTATTCTCTTGTTGTCTTTATATTTTATGTATGTTTGTTACAATCATTGTTTAGGCTTCTTCCAAGTTCATTATTTTTATTGAGGTCTAAATTGTATGAGGTTAAAATTGGAAATGAACACAAGAATGAAACAAAGCATGTTTTTTAATCAATTTTAATTGCTTGCAAATTACCTACACCTATGAACACTCGATCTACATCCAAGATGGTTATGCTACATAAATAAAGTCAATACAAAGAAGCAATAACTTTGTGTTAGTCTTGACAAATTGAGTGTCAACTCCACAAACATGGGCAATAGCTAAAGCTATAACCTCAAACCTCTCCCATATTGTGTATCAAAACAATTTAACCTTTTGGAATTATCCTTTACCGCATCCTAAGGGAAGTTAAAGGGTAACTATGATGACCCTACTCCGTGGTTACTCACCAAAATTTGGCAAAGTTAAGGATATTCTTTAGAGCATTGCCACTGGTAGTTGCACTGAACTGCAAAATGAATGCTCTAAAGTTGAGTTTAGTATTGAAGTGTCCCACTGGTCTAGATATTGGATAAAGTTCGACCTTGAATAAGACAAGGTCTTATCTTCCCCTCCAATACTTTTGGAGTCACCTCATAGTTAAAAGGGTTTGAGTTTGAGAAGCAACCAAGTGAAGATCACGACTACAGGATAATTACCAATCATTGTAGAAAATTACAAATCATCACATTTCCCATCTCAACCATGTACCTACCCTGAAAAGTAAGTTAGTTGGTGGGGCACTTGAATGCTACCCTCACTGAACTCCAACGAACTTTAGTTATGTGGTTCGATCTTTCCATTCAATTCAGCTTGACCGGTAGTGATGCTTTAAATTTTGGGTATAGATTTTGGGTTGTGTATCCTTACTCTTAAACTTTAACTTCCCAAGCAACCATTATTTGGTTGATAAATGATTTCTTCCCTACATTAATCCTATCTAATTTATTCATCCACAATCAAATTAATGACACATGACACATGCACATGACTCATGCAATTTGGAGATGATCAGAATGTGTAAAAATATGTTAAAAGTGGGAAGTGGTCATGTTTTTGTTGAGTTGGGAGATCATGTGAGGGTGTTGACTCTAATTAATGATTGCCATTCTAATGCGAAACTTTGCATGAACATCAATGATGTTATCTTTGATAAAAAGTGAAACTTTTTATAATGTTCATGTAAACACAACCTTTGTGTTCACACCAACCATCCAATTTAAGTTTCAGACACTCTCTACTTGTTAAGGAATTTTTTGCATCGACATAGTTTGAAATGTGGGATAATGTACATACTCCAAGTGCAAGGTGGTTAGCTTATTATGGTTTGGCATGAGAGTTTGTGAAGATGCTCAACTATATAGTTGTTCCCATTTAGTGGATCACACAAGCATTTTGCTCATTTTCCATGTGGATTTGATTGGTCAAAGGTCTTTTTTGGGGGATAAAACATGGCATTTTCTTGTGCATCCCTTCCTTTAATTATTATACTGTAGAGCACAGTCCGGGGAGTTCCGTAGAGAAACCGGCTAATTGCCGAGGTTTCTAGAGGTGGCTCGGATTTTACAAATTTTACCCGGAAGTGGCCTAAAGAGTGCAAAATTTATCGGTTGATAGCCCCCATTTCCTAATGTGTTTAGGCAATTAGCCGGCAATTTTTTTTTTCATTTATGCAATTTCCGGAAGGTCTAAAGTGTGGCCGGTTTTATATTTTGGTGGTGGATGTGTCATGATCATTTATTCAAAAAATTTTGAATTAATGTGGATTAATTCAATGTGGGCATTCACTCTCCATTTATTGTCATCTAAATAGTATCCTTAGCAGGATTTGAACCTGGCAAAGCCCCTACCATATTAGGGCTAAGGATTTAGCCTTCGAAAAATACAAGCACCACAAAAGGGTCCAAGTATTATTCGGAGGCTAGTTAGTATTGAAAAGTCACGAGATTTGCGTACCATTGCCGTTAGTATCAATTGCCCCAAACGAACAAGGCACATCACTCATACTCACTGTATTAGGAGAATTCAAATAAGAAGAAGGATTAGCATACAAAAAACGGTACTTACTGTCTTTCTTCCAAAGTGGGATAGCATCACAAATTATGTCATCTACCTCTTCATCTGGCCCTTCCAAGGCAATTCGCAGCATTGCATCAAGATTCCTACTACCCAACCTATTTCTAACTGACAAATTTAGGGTCCAGGGTGCTTGTTTGTGAAACCGACAACGAAAATGGAACCTCCACGGACTCAAAGTTGGTTTAGGGAAGCAAGGGGAGCCCTAAACCACAAGCCACTCTAACCCTAAAGGGCCTAAACCACAAGCCAACAAGGCATAGTCTCCAACTATGCATAGTATTGAAAACCTTACCTAAAATATATATATTTGGTCGGCTGCCCGCCGTGAAAATAATTTCTCAATCGGCAATTTGCCGTGGATACTCTAGGGCAACTTGCCGAAATGCCGGCATTTTATTTTTCTAATCGGCCCATTTCCGTAAACCTTCATTTTCTTCCGGAACCCCTTCCTAAACTTTCCAATTGCATTCGGAAATTCTCAAAATCAACCGGCTAGCTCGTAACTAACTGCCGGCACTACCCGTTCATTGCTATAGAGGGAGATCTATTTCATCTTCACAAGTGCCAAAATGTAGTTTCTACATGGGATGCAAGTGGGTCTTAGCCAACGTGAGCATGACATGTGACAAAATTTGAAGGAAAATATATTTTTTTAATGGAATAGAGAGCCCTCTATGGTATCATTCTTCATGCACATTTTTTCCCTTGAAATAGCTCATCTCCCATGTTTCAAGATCCTACAGATAAATCCCATTTTAACCTCAAAACTTGTCCAAGGAAATTCCACAACAAACATTGAGTGAAGTGTATTAAAAAAGAACCCTTTCGTAGGCTTGGGAAGTCAGGGCAATAATCACTATGATATCATCATCTTTGCACTTATGAAGCTATTAAAAAGGGACACTAAACCACAGCACCAATATGGAGTCTGCACTATACACTAACTCTTACAAAATGTTGTCAGTATCCATGGATGAAGCAGAGAGGGAAGGAGATATATTTCAGTCCCTCTAAAATATCAATGTTCCATTTGATGCAAAAAATCCTGTATGAAATTAGCCAAGAAATCAGAACGCATATGTACTCTTCACACCCTACAAAACTGTACACACATGAGCGCACATAACTGTCCAAAGCAATTGCACAAAGTCATTAGAATCAATTGCATGAGCAACTAATTCCACCTCAAACAGCACTTCCTACACTGTAACCTACAAACTGCATTGCCTTTAACCCTAAACCTTGTCTTTAATGATGGAGAATATGAGGTGACATTCATGGCGATTTCCATAATGGAGGCTATAGACTGCTTGCAAAAGGGTGCTACAATACCATGCATAACCATCACCCTCTCAACCAACCAACCAACAATTCCCATGTCAAGGGAGAAAGGGTTGGAGATTTTATTTTGTTTCTGAGAGAAGGCAAAGAGGGAAATAAAAAAAATGGAAGAAGACGTCCCATCCAAAGCTCAGTTTCATAGGCATCTTAGTGTAGGTTTACAATAGGGTACATAGGTCAGCTCCGAATGGTCGATGTTTCAAATCAACTTGGTAGGATCCATCTAAAAATCAAAGTTGATGGAATACAAAAGCTTGAAGAACATGGAGATTTGGGAAACGAGTGGAAGTCAAAGACAGTTACTCTACAAACAAATCATGAAACTCGGTCATTTAGTGCCGCCAATATAATCACCCAGTATATCTGTAGCGCACAAGCACCTACTTGCCCAGCTCAATCTGTAATTGAGTTGAGGCAGACATGAATCTGCTTAAATACTATGAATAATTTTTTTCCCTCGTGTCAGGCCTGTAGTAGACTCAGGTGTAGTACTGAAGCTGGCATCTGCTGAGTCTACAAAATACATACCTACTCTGCCCTCCATGGAGCTGAAACCAGCTCCCTCAAAGGATTCAGAAGAGGAAACCTACAGAGTGAGAGGAGTTGGTAAAAGCTCCAGACCTTGTCAAAGGCATAACCGAAGTCACTGATGAATATGACAACTGTGTCTTTGCTGCTGAAAATTGCAATAATCTCTAAGCAAATGCTATACAACAGCTGCCAATTCTAACTAAAGAAAAAAGTTACAAAAACCTTCGATGAGCAACTCCTGCCCTCACAAAGCCTTTACTGAATTCAAATACGAATTCGATGACCCCCCAAAATAATAAATCTCAGAGATAATAAATACATGAAGAAGATGAATAGAAGGAGGCTTCTTGATGATTGTTAATCATGTCATCCATTCCTTCTAAGTGAAAATTGAGCTCAGGGTTAGATGGATCAATAATGGCCTGCCATGTGCCTATCTGGGTTTGACCGACCTCCAATTCCACCATGCCGCTGCTCTCTGAAATGGCGCAGCAGTGCTGAAGCCTGCAGAAGAAATCATATAGAAATTAGCCATGGATGTCAACCAGAGACAAAAGTGCATATATGAAATTAAAGGCAACCAGATGTAGTATTTACGAGACTATAGAGAAGAGCAGAACTAAGAAATGTTCTAACCAATGACAATTCACTTCCTCAAAATGACAAAAAAATTATACTTGGAAAAGAAAGCTCATTACATACCATTCATTCGATTCCAACAAAAACCAGGATACAGAGAACACACGAACTAGAGCACATTTCATAGAAATCTATATTAGGATGTAGTAGAATCATCAGAGAAATGATATTTGTAACTTCACAAATCAATTGACAATTTCTTGTGAAAAAACAGATGTTTGTACAGCAACATTTGCACTCAGATTTCTGATTTCCAAGGGCATTAAATACATAGGGGAAGCATAATGAAAGCAAGCTTCACTCTAATATTCAGGTTGGTCAAGGAAATTATAGAGATAGAGTTAAGGTAAAGAAGGCTTGCCTTCTCTTTAGCTCGGGCTGTGCCGGATTGTGACAAAGCAACCAACGGAGGAATAGCCCCTTCTTGCAGTACCAAGGCACGATGTTTGTTGTTGTTTGTACACAACTGAAGTAAAGCTGCTGCAGCATTTTCCTTCCCTCTTTGTGAACCAGCTTCAACAACTTCCACAAGGGCAGGAATTCCATGCTCGTCACCAATGGCTTGTCTTCCTTCTGAAATGGTTGCCAGATTAGCTAGCACAGCCACAGCCTTATCCACCATGCCAGCAGCAGGTTCAGCCATAAGCTCAACCAATGGTTTGATGGCCCCAGCCTGAACAATACGCCCTTTGTTCTCATGATATATCGATAGGTTGAATAGAGCTGTAGCTGCGTCCTTTTTACCTCGAGGTGTCCCATTGATAAGCAAATGTACCAGAGGAGAAATGGCACCTGAGGCTCCTATAGTGATCTTGTTATCATCCATAACAGATAAGCTGAACAAAGTTGCAGCTGCATTTTCCATTGCCTCAGAATTCCCAACCCGCAACACATTCACCAAGGGTCCGATTGCACCAGCATGTGCTATCTCTGCTTTATTGTTGTCATTAATAGAGAGATTCAACAAAGCTGTCACAGCATTTTCTTGAGTCTTTGGATCTGAGGATTTCAAAAGTGCCACAAGTGGCTTGATTGCCCCTGAGTTTGCAATTGTTATTCGATTTTCCATATTGTGTTTTGCAAGCAATCTAAGCTCCGCAGCTGCTTGTCTCTGAACATCAATATCTGAAGATTGCAAATCCTCCACCCATCTATCAACATCTGACTGTGCATTGCTGTCAGTTCCAGAGGTATCTGGGACAATCCGAGGGAGACTGATATCTCTTTCTTCCCCACGCCTTCTAAAAACTGACTTCTCAGGTCTTCGTGCTGGTGACCCTGGCTCTTCATTGAACAGACCACTGCCAGAGCCAGAGAGGTTTATTCTGTTCATATCACCAGAAAGATCTCCACTGTAGCCATACCTTTCATTTGCAGCTTGGGTAGCATCTCTGCCTTGTATTGCAGGTGGTATCAAACCATCCTCTACACTTGAAGCAACACTACAATTTGAACCAGAGCGTGCATGTTGAAACGTGCAATCTGCTGCAGTGCTCTCAGCCCTCAGAGGCGAATTGCGACCCTCCAACTCCCCAGAGAAACCTCTAGAAGGGCTTCTGCCTGCTTGTGAAGGCTCACCTTCATCTCCTCCTAAGCTTCCATTTCTCACCCGCTCAAGCTCCCCAGACCCACGCAGGGTTCCAAACTTTGTTCGCCTGGACCTAACACCAGTACGCCCCGAAGCAAGTAGTGTCCCTGAACTTCTAAAATTATCTAGCATGTATCCAGGAGGACTTGAGACCTGCTCGGAATCAGACTCTGCCTTTGTTGGAGTGGCAGGGGAAAGAGGATGCAGGGTACTCAGCAAAGGGTTTAAAGTGACAGGGCCTGGGAGAGGTACATTATTTGCCTCACACCAGTTGGCTATCAAAGCTTTAACAGTATAGTTTGGTATAAGGTTTTTATGAGAAAGCACTTGCCCAGTTTTTGGGCACCGAGTATAGCCCTCAGAGATCCAATGTTGGATATAAGTCCTCTCATATGTCTGCCCAGATGCCACAATAACTGGGTCTGACATGAGCTCTTGTGAGAGTGGACATCGAAAATCAGAAGGTATTTCCAGCAACCCTGGGGCCTGTTCTCCAAAACAATTCTTCATCTGCTCCACTAATTGCAATGCTTGGTTGAGCAGCTCCTCTTCTGATTTGTCCTTCTCCACTCTTGCTTCATCTCTCGCTGCTTCCAAGGCCTGTCATTGACCAGACCAAGAAATTCCAGTCAACAATAAAGCCCTTTGGCTATATAGCAATCAGATAAAGATTGATCATACACTATACCTATGATGCTGTGCAAAAACTACAGCTCTTTCTTCTCAAAATTACCTGAATCTCTTTCATGATCAGCTCCACCGACTGCAACCCCAGCCTGTCAGCAATCCTTCTGAGTGACTCATCATTGCACTTCAAACCATCCCTCTGCTCTCTAAGAAGAGCTTCAAGATCCTCCCCCAGGCGTTCATCAATTGGATCAACAAAGTACTTTGCTCTCCTTAATTCACGTGTAACAAGTTCCACCTACAGAAACACACCAATAATTCTGCAGTTAGAAAATAAAATAAAGGATACATTTCCTGCTTATACAAATGGACTCACACAAGGCAACAGAAGAAGCTTGTGAACAAGAAGAATCTACAGAAAGAGTCATGAAAAATGTCCATGAGCAAGTCCTTCGATTCCCCACGAGTAAGAGCCTGAAGCAAAATTCAGCTGGTTTCAAGAAGTGGAGGCAATCACACTGTGTCCAAAAATAAGTTAAATATAAACTACAGTACTATCTCAAAGTGAGAAACCTCAATAAAGTTCTTGCTAAGCAACCAATCAAAAAGAGATAAGATATCAGTAACTATCTGTCAAAAGCCCATTGCATAAATTTCACTACACTTCATTCAACACAAAAGGTTACAGCACTTAAACTTCTACTTTCATACAATCCCTTACAAACCAAAAATACAAGCAGTGACAATGGCAATATTAGATTTAAAACAACGTACCTGAGAACGTATATGATCTGAAACTCTAAGGGATACGAGCGGTAAACTATTAAGCGAGCGATCAATCTCCAGAGTGACATCCTGAAATTTGCTCACCACACCTTGAGCACGAAGATCCTGCACAGAGCAGATATAGTTTATTGAGTTTGACTTTATTTACAGCTCAACTATCAGGTCTCTGTACAAAGAGACCAAAGAGCAAGCACTAAGTGGTCTGAATAACAGACACAGCAGACATGAGGATAACATGAACATACACCCCACTTTTCCAACAGCATCCAAGCCATATATATTGTCATTAGATTAGAGGGTCCAGCAAGAGAAAAGACATCATAAATAGACCTGAATCAACTTCATAATCAAGATACGTAACTGTAAAGAATAGCTGGCCTACCACAGGGCATCCATCTTCTCCATCTTAACAGATATTACCTGTCAAATCTCATGAGAGAAGAAATCCTCCAAGTAGAGGACCTTACCATCAAAGGACAATGATTGTCTCCCATATACTACCCGTAATTATATAATGCCCTACCCAAACGATGTAAAGAATACTGTGCATATTCACACATATCACTATGTGAATACTAATAGACTCAAGTAAACAGTTTGATGACAACCGCATGACCATCACTATCTCCGGATGCATCTGCTAATGAGCACCTACCTCTACAACCTTTGTGATTCAAGTTTTCTAAATCAACACAGCTTTCTCAATGCAGTGATTTCTCCACAGCAACTGCATGTTGAAACAAATGTGCTCATATGCCACACTGCAATACTGGTGAGCAGTACATCTAGCATATGTCTACAAGATGCCAAGGTTGAACTAGTGAATGTGGGCATTGTAGCTTGAAATTGCTATGCGTCAATGAGCACACCAGGTTACACCAAAACAAGCTTTAACAGATGCTTTTGATTAGGATTCCTACTCTCTACAGTCGCCATGGAGATCACCCAGTTATACCAAACTGATCCTCTTAGCACTTGGGTATAACTGCAGGCAATTGAAGAGGTAATCTTGAACCAAAGGCTCACTACATCTCCACCACTGAGTTTGCAAACACTGTCCTCTTCTTTGGGATATCACAAGCCTATTCCCCCATATGCTGAAATGATCCTATAAAGAAAGTTGATTGGCACTTGGTATAACTGCAGGCAAATGAGAACATTGCCTTGATACAAAGGTTCACTGCAACCACACCACTGAATTTTCAAATCCTGTGCTCTTGATAGGCAATAAAAGTCCTCTCAAAGGCGCACTCTATGAGGGGACTACATAGGCAGAGAAAAAATCATGATTCTCAAGATTGTGGACAGGCAGATGCAAAGAACTGCTCTAGATTTTTTTTTTTAAACAAGCTCTGTTTACAATAAGGCTACTGAAACTGATATTCTATGTTCACGAAAAGCCCACACTTGAGTTATCAATACTGAAGTTCTATCCATTGTAAAAATTGCTAATGAGATTACTTACTGAGGATATAGGTCTTAGACAAAAAGTCAACCAAGAGGTGAAAGGATTATAATGCCAGACATGATCTTACTAAGAATCTAAATCACATTGGTCTAGCTAAAAATAGAACCATAGAGCTTACACCACCTAAACAATGCCAAGGAACACAATGTTGCAACAAGATCCAACTCAAAAATGTTAAAATTGAAGTTGAATTTTCCACACAAAATTGTCAAATTTCCTCATTCTTAACAGCAATGGAAGGCTTCACCAGTAAACTCATTTCTTCTTTCACTTCTTATATGGTTAGTCTCAGTCCCTTAATACACATACCCACCAACATATTCCAACCCCTCTCCATTGATGCACTCTCTTACGTTAATGGAAGTACAGGGTTAGGAACAAATAGCATCAACACTCAATTGCCTAAGTACAACATTCAAAACATTACCACTTCTAACATAATTACTCTAGCACTCACTCAATGCCACTCCAAAAGGATCGCATTGACCTCAGAAAATAGGTCAAGTTGTTACTTCTAGTCAAGTGAGCCTCGGATTTTGTGGGACGAACAACCATTTCATTGAAGGGAGAACTTACCCATAAAGATTGCTAATTCTACCGACAATATTGCATATTCACTACTTTAACAATCATTTGAAGAAAACTGCAAATAACCATGCTCTCTGTACTCTTTCAATTTCCCCAACCTTACGCCAAACACTTCCTTCACTTATTAGATCGTCATAAGCCTTAACTTCAGCTACATTTCATATACCTATGTAAGAAAGAAAATTCCCAATCCTAAAATATTAACATGATGCTTAACTGCTTCCTGCTAATTACCCCACAGAGAGGAACAACCAAATCACCCCTGGCTAAGGCAAAATAAGGCAAACATCGTTGCTGGCTGGCCATTCAAACCGGCCAGGGTCTTGCTGCTCACGGTCAGTCCCCCCGAGGTGAGCAAAGTGTTGCGATGATGCCCTCACGTGATCGTCCCTGATTGCCAAAGAGTAACTTTAACATCATGGCTACTCCACAAACAGGTGTAGGTTGACCCCTGTGATGATGACAAGGGCCATCGCAGAGGTCAGGGATACCATTGAAATCCATAACTCTGTTCGATCCTTGCACTGAAAAAGTGTGGAAGGAGAATATGGTCTCGTATCCATCTGAAGTGCCTCTCTGTACTTGCCGGCAGGAAGGAGGAAAAACCTACTGCCATGGCCACAGCTGCTGCGACTACAATAATAGCAGCTACTGTTTCTGCTTCTGCTGCTGCTTCACGCGATGATCCCTAATTGCCAAAGAATGACTCTAATAGCCTGGCCACTACACCAGCGGGTGTAGGTTTGACCCTGTGATGACAAAGGGCCATCGCAGAGGTCAGGGATACCATTGAGTTTCATCGCTCATTTCTATCCTTAGGAGAATAAGGTCGAGCAACGCGCTCTGTATCTATCTGAAGTGCTTCTCTGTACTTGCAGGAAGTAGGAGGTAAACCTATTGCCGTGGCCACAGCTGCTGCGACTACAATAGCAACGACTGATGATGCGATGATGCCAGCACGCGATGATCCCTGATTGCCAAAAAAAACTCTAAAAGCATGGCCACTCCACCAGCAGTTGTAGGTTTGACCCTCTGATGATGACAAGGGCCATCGCAGAGATCAGGGATACCATTGAGTTCCATAACTCTGTTCGATCCTTAGGAGAATAAAGTCTCGTATCCATCTGAAGTGCCTCTCTATACTTGCAGGAAAGGAGGTAAACCTACTATCATGGCCACAGCTGCTGCTGCGACTACAATAAAAAATAGCAGTTCCGTAACTCTGTTCGATCCTTACACTGAAAGTCTGAAGGAGGAGAATAAGGTTTCGTATCCATCCGAAGTGCCTCTCTGTACTTGCTTGCAGGAAGGAGGAGGTAAACCTACTGCCATGGCCACAGCTGCTGCTGCGGCTACAATAATAACTACGCAGCTACTGTTCCTGCTGCTGATGCTGATGCTTCACACAAAGACCCTAAGAATGCGAAGAAGCGAGGAGGAAGGGAAGGGACTGGAGAGGAGTCCAGTGTGAACACTCACCGTGTACACCTTGCTGCCACTGGCGCCACACTTGTCGAGAAGCTCCTTGGCCTTGGTGACGGCGAGCTCCAGGCCGTCGAACGTGGCTGGTCCCCCTCCGCCTCCGCCTCCTGCCACAGGGGAGACGCTCCAGTCGCGCACCTCATCGAGCAGGGGTTTCAGGTGCCTGATCGGCTCCAGGAGGGTGTTGCAATTGGTCCGTTGTAGTGTTGCCCGCTCCCCTACCACCACGGCCTTGTCGATCACCTCCGTGATGTTGCCAAGCGCTTCCACTGCTTCCATCTCTCCCACCCCTCCAGCGCTCCAATCCTCCCTCGCACTACTCCCTCCCTCTGTCGCTTGCTTGCTCGCTCGCTAGCCTCCGCTGCGAGCTCCCTGCCTGCCCGCCCTTCGGAGCCCTTGCTTTCCCCAGCTTCGTCCCCCTCGCCCCTGCCTATCATGGACGTTTCTGCGAGAGAGACGACGACCGACACCGACGATCGTCCGCCTCCCGACGAAGTATGACGAAGAACGACCACCCCTCCCGTGTCCCGGACTACCGACCAACTACTGGCGCTCTCCGCTCGTCGTCGCTCAACGTAGACGGAAACTTGGCAGAATCCCCCCGCATTTTCAGCAGAGCAGCTTTTTCAAAAAGTTCTATTCCCTTTCTCTTCCCTTATTCATGCCATGGGGCCGGCCTGGCGAATGGGCCTTCTGTACCCCCCCCCCCCCCCAACTGCTCGGGCAGATTTTCTTCTTTTTTGTCCTGCCCGTTCAGCAGCCTCTGTTTCTAAAGAGTTCTCAAGAGTCCCCACAATAATAAAAAGCAAGGGGAGAATGATTTTAGTGTTGTTCCCCACAGCGTTCACCAAAGAGATGAGTGATTGATTTTTGCTCTTTTTGTGTCAATCTTTCTTGGATCTAACAGCTTGAAGCCTCAGCAAAGCTTTGAGGTAGAGGGTGCTTAAACCAACACTTTACACTATTGCACATACATATGGCTACATGGTTGATATTTTTAATAAAAAAAATCATATTAGCCTTTGGGCTAAACATAGTTATAAATAATATATTGTATTGTATTTTTAATCTCGATTGAATGTTTGATGAATATTAAAAGTCAAAGCCACTAGCTTCCTTAAACAGATCCCTAGGTCCCGTGTATGATGAACTTGCATACGATGAAGACTCTCACCTTCATTGCTTAGAACCGATACAACATAGTTAGGTATTAAACCCAAGGTAGATCAAAGCTCAACTAGTAATA
Source organism: Polytrichum commune (assembly GCA_950295325.1). Classification (NCBI taxonomy): domain Eukaryota; kingdom Viridiplantae; phylum Streptophyta; class Polytrichopsida; order Polytrichales; family Polytrichaceae; genus Polytrichum; species Polytrichum commune. The sequence continues at coordinate 46,212,731 of OX485804.1, forward strand.
GTGCGCAGAGCCATGTGGCCACCTCCATGATCCCACCCGGTTCAGTTGCAAAACCGTCACTTGCATCCCAGGTATCGACCCACTTTATGCATGGGGCCGACCCTCCTTTGTGCCCATGACCCACCCCCTTTGTGCTTTGTGGGCCTGCCTCCTTAGCTTTGTGAATAGAATGGCTTGAACCATTCCCTCCCATGCATAAAATGGCTAGAACAGGTATTGGCAAGCCACTCTAAACCCACCTTGAACCGTTCTCAGGTAGTGCAGGCCAATATGAGATGGCACCATTAATAGCACCTAAACATGTCACTCCATGGGCACGGGCACTCCTTTTCCTCGGGGAATGGTTCAAGGTAGTAGAGTGTTGGCAATCGGAAGCCATTTATAGGTGTTCCTTTTGGGTGGGGTCTTGGTTTTGCACCCTCTACCTTACATTATATAAGGCCCTTGCATTGCGACCTTCCTCGAATACGGGGCAACCCTCATGCGGGCCCTTATCATGGACATCCTTTTCCTAAGGCCCCTATTTATGATATTGCTTTCTACCACAACTGGAACGAACCCTTTGTGTTTACCCCACCCTACCCCAATTGTCTAGACAACTTATTTTTTTGCCTTGCTTGCACAAGTGCTCATGTTCCCAAATAATTCTCAAGATATTTTCTCCACCTCACATAACGTTTCTCAACACAATTGGTTTGTTTTGTGGGTCCCATTAGATCATCATAATGCTCAGGCATTGAGTGTGAATGTGTGAATCCCCGGGGTTGGGTCTGTCTGAATTTGGACCAACCTCCAAACCTCCATGCCGCAATTACTGACAATTTGATGAATATTAGTGGACTCCCCATTGGAGGCAGTGATGAGACTCAGTGTTAGACAATGTCCTACCTATTCCGCCTACCGAACCTACTAGCCATAAAGGGTCCAACGCGCATGACCCATGAATCTACCCCTCAATTGTGTCAAATGTCGGGCCTACGTTGACAAATGACATGCACCATGGTTGGAATGTGTCCTTTGTCTTTGACCCATCTTGCCCCAAACGTCCATGCAACATGCATGCAACTTCCTTTGTACATGCCCATCCATCCTATATACATATCCATGTCTTGTATACCAAAACTAATCTCAAATTGTCACACTTTTTCACGGCTCATACAAATCAACACATAGACTGTGAAAAGTATATCAACGTCTTTCATGGTTACTCATGGGGTCCCATTTGTATTATATTTCCCTCCCATCGGTTGTTGGTGCTAGCAAACATAAATCTATGCCAAACTAGCATATCATAATATGACATAGGTCACACTTGCATGTGCCAACAAAGTTGATGAAAACCATCATATGATAAAGATTTGTGAGCCCCCCCCCCCCAACATGGAAGTGTGCATTTGTTTACTCTAGGAAACAAGGATCAGTGACCAACATGATTGTAGAGGATAATGGAAGTTTGAGGACGAGGACTTAACCACCTCTCTATTCTAGAACCGGACATTGACTTCCATTTGGGGGGGGGGGGGGAAGGGAATTTGCTTAAACATATTGTCATGGACCCATGATTGTCATAAATTACACTAAAACTTTTCATAATGACATATTCTTATTATTCAAAACTTGCCCAATGTTCTCATTTCTTTTTCAATATACAAAACTCATTGAATCCACTTATGCAACACCCACCACTCCCCCCCCCCCCTTTTTAACTCCACATTGAAGTGAAATGCTCGACCAACAAGATGTTTGGAAATACTTTGGAAAGCTCCGCCAATATCGATGAACTCTATTTGCTTCACCCGGAACATATGGCATATGGAAGTTCCATATGTACGTGAATATATCATGGTAAATTCCACCATACAAAGACAACATGGTTGCCACAAAAACTTTAGTCCAAGCAGGGTGGGATGAGAAGTAGCCAAAAAAAAAGGAAATGGTAGTGTGACCGAAGCTAAGTCACCTCCAAGAAGGTGATGGTGGAATGCCATTGCTAGGCTTCGAAATGATGTTGAACAATAAATGCACCGGATGGTATTGGAAGCTTTGGTTTGGTGTCGCTTTTAAACACAAACCATGGAGGAAGAAGTAGGGTATGTGGACCTTATGTGGTCACTCTTCTTGATTGGACACCTATGTTTGAGTGGTATATGACAAGGCTGGTAGTTAAGAACACCCACGAAAAAGAAAAAGAAACACGTGTTACGATGTAATTGGACGATGTGTTTAGAATACTAGACATCTATTTCAATTCAATATTTCATGTCACAATTGGGAGGACCTCACGAGATCGTTTAAAGAAAATTAAAAAAGGAAGAAGAATCACCATTATGACCTCTTATAGTAGCTATTACTTTTGAAATTTGAATATGAAACTTGATACAACGAGCTTCGTAATTCATAATTGCTAACTTGACAAAACAATTTGGAAGTGTCACCCACCACTTGACCGCGTGGTCTAACTCAACCCATAAAAACTAATAGGAATAACATATTTGTCTTGGCATCTGCCTATGCCCGACCATAACCGTATAATGCTCATTATAAACTTCCAGATTGGGACACATGGATGGCTAAGACATTGTGTGGACAATATGAATTTTACAAAGATGCATGGATCTGTATGGTCAGATTCCCCATTAAAGGTATATGTTTTTTCTTTACTAAGTTGTTGAATTGGGGTGAATTGTTTTGAGGCGATTGTGGGGAGATTTCAATTGGGCCTTTTGGGGTTGATGTTCCAGACTTGTTCATGGCTTGGCTTGAACCGGTCATGTTATTCTCCGCCCTTGTAGATTTTGGTTGCAGTAATTGAAGGAATGTGGTGCATGTCATTTATGATACAAAACGGTCATAATACGGCTCATATAATAACCCTTGTACGGCAATTGTAACAAGAATCATTTAATTTGCTTCATTAAATGTACGTGGACCTTGTCACGGGCACTTCCAAGTTCCAACCCTACACACATTCTAGTCCATTGGATCTGATTAAAAATTGGCCATGCTTGGTCCTACCAATTACATATTACAAAGGTTTTGATTATATGTTTCATAATTGACGCTGAGATGTGATAGTTGTAAGTGGTCAATGTGAAGGAAAAAAATACTCTCTAAATGATCACTAATTAGGCCCTCCCAATTGTGTTTACAATTGACAGTATAATCTCATTCTAAAATGAAATTTCATATCATAATATGATTGGGTCTCGTACTCTCTTCTCCAACCTAAATAATAAAGATGTTATGTTCCATGGGGACCTTGCCGCAACACTCATATTGAAGCCATTGTTTTATGAAACTCACGACATATTTATGCTCAATCCTTGGTTGGTTTGATCTCTTGCACATGGTAAATGGAAGGTGGAGCTCAACTATGTTATGATCTTATTTCATTGTAACAAGTGTTTGATTAGTGGATGTTCCCAAGCCCTTTTGAAGTGTGTGTGTGTGTTTTTAGCACTCATGGTTGTCACTTGTTTCAAGTTAAGGAAAACTAGATCAATCATTATCTATAAAGCAAGTACCCTAATTATGGGATGTTACATATGGGTAGAATCAATGTACTTTGTGGAAATGACAGTACATATCACTATATTCGCTAATTGGAGACTTTGGAAAGTCTCAAATTAAACTTATCTCATAGTTTGGGATGCAATATTGTGAATGTGGGGAACATTGGTAATGAACTTTCTACATATTCATGCATGAGGAGTACATATATTTCTAAATATGATAAGTATCTATATCATAATCAAAACATGCACTAAACAGGATATCGGACTTGAAATCCTTGATTAGTCTCCAAATCATGAAAAAATCTCCAATTAATGTCATGTATCATCTAAAGATAAATTGGTCAAATGTGTACATATTTGAGGGGGGCCCAAAACATTTGTGATGCAACTACAATAATGTCAAAAATCAAGTTTTATGTGACTCAAGGATTCATGACGTATTTAAGTAAATATGAACACATTTTCAAAATATGGATTATCTGGTTGCTTCAATTCTATGGGCGGGTCCGTCCGTACACTTCTAAAATACTTAAATTACATGGGAGATATGTGAATCCTCAATGATTATTTGGATGTTATGCTACTAAAATATGATGGAAAATATCAAATAACTATATTTTGATGCGATATAAATAAATGTTGAATGGTGAAAATGCAATAAAAAACAAATTTTATACTAGCATCTTGATCAACTTTGCACATTCTATCAGAGGACCTTATCTTACAGTCCTATCGTAGATTCCTATGATAAAATTCAACATGTTATAGTTTTGGACTTGAACATCAAATATCAATTGTGCTTAGTGTTTCTTTTGTAGCGATTCTTATTCATTTGTGCGTTTTAAGAAACATAATAGTGTTAAGTTGATGTGATGTACACTAAATCTACAAAATATTCGGTGTAGTCATGTAAATTTCAGCCTAGGGATGGGGTGGGCACCGTGTTTCTTTTGAAGTACATGTTTTTGAGCCTAAGTTTGATGGCAAAATGGTAAATGGTTGCAATATCCCACACAACATTTAAGTTAGAAAGCATTCTTGGCATAACAATATTAAGCAATGTGTGCTCTTTCATGTGGGCCCTTGAGAATATAACCATGGGATGCTCTGGCTTAGTACAAGGAGACTCAAAATAAACGTGTATTTGCACTAGGTTGGGGCATCTCATGGTTATATTCTCAGAGCCCACATGAAGGAACACACAATGCTTAATAATGCTATGGGAAGGAGATTACGGAGCGGGTAAGCGACAACCCACCATTTTCCAATTAACTTACTTAATTGGTTTTGAAGCTGACCAAATCTCAATTTTGTGCACGAGGTCAGAATCAAGTCACAATACTAACAAGCAAGCATTCCCCTCAAAGCCCATGCACATTAATTTCACACAATTTAAGCATGCACTAAGCCACTTGTCGTGAGATAACATGGTTTAAATGTAACATGTGTTAAGAAGTTGATCAAATAACAACAAATTGGCCTTTATTTGGGTAATTGTTAAATCCACCACATAGTTTTGTTGAAACAACCATAGAGACGCATTGCATAATCACATCCCTTGTCAAAAATTGATTATTCATTGCACACATGAAGAGGAGTGAAGGTGTCAAATTTGTTTCTCCTTTCTTTATATTTTAACTTATAACCAAAATTGTTCAAATTGTGTTAGGTCATGTGACCGTGCGACATGTCTTTGTGGTCATTTTAACTAGTGTGTGGTTGATTTAACAATCCCCATTATTTTATGCAGCATGATGTACGTCGTTCTTTGCCATTAATGTATGAGTCATGCCAAGCCATGTCACATGCATGCCACTTGTGTTTTTGTTGATTATACATGCTCCGCTCCATTTCTAAGGCATTGAGAATTGATGTGGTCCAATTCATTTACTATGTGAACCATTTAATTATTTTTTTGGCACAAATTGAGAAATCTATGTGGACCATTTCAAGTCCCACTATTTATCAATTAAATTAAAACATATTCTCAATTGTTGCATAATGTAAGCAAAATTTGATGAATTACATTGTATCGTTGCTAAACATTACACAAGATAAAGATCACAAACAACTTTCCTACATAGGTATGTGCCAGTAGGCATGTGGGTACACTTCTCAACTGGATACCTATATTTGAGTAGTCCATTGCAAGATTTGTTGCTAAGATTGGACACATGAAAAACATGTGTTGTATCATGATTGGACTATTAACATGTGTTAACATGTGTTACAATGAGATTGGACTATGTGTTCAAAATTTAAACATCATTCCATGTTCAATTATTAAAGGCAATTGAAAGGGTCTAGAAAGAGAAATCTCATTTCGAACTCCTAAAACTTCTATGACTAAATTTTGTTTCTATAAATTGAAATGACGATCTTTGGAATTCGCAATTACTAACTAGAGGAGACAATTTTATAACTCAAGCCAACAAACAAATAGAGTTTTGTTTTTCCTTAATCACGGACGAAAAATCTTGTGGGGTTTGGAGTGCTTACAATAGGGCCACAAACATTTCTATCGAGTTGGTTTGTAAGTTGCTTAGTATTCCACCCACCATGAAGGCAATAAGGTAGACATGCCTAAATCGAACACAACAATTGAATTTGGACTCCTATATTTGAGTGGTACGTGGTTATGTGTGGATCTAAGAGCTGGCACTAGAATGATATGTGTTGTAAAGAGATTGGACTACATGCTCAAAATATGCTAACCATTCTAGGCTCAATATTCAACTTAATTGGAGGGAGACCTATATACCATTATATTAGCACGAGAATCTTCACTTTTACAATGAAAAAGACACTTATATGAGCTCCAAGAACTATGAGTCCATGTTGAGGCAAATGGCTACAAGCACGATTTGGATAATTTGGTTACCATATTGCAATAATAGTGGTTTTATATCTTATGAGAGGTGGGGTGCATGGATATATCTAAGGGTTGGTTCCCATGGGGTCCCGAGTCCCAAGTCCCACTCATATTAGCAAGTCCCAACATGGAGACAAAGTCCCAACTTTTGAGCCTCAAGAAACCATCCAAATATAGTTACTTACCATTAAAGTCAGATCTGGATTATTTGATGCAAAGATATTCACGGGATTTAAGTTGAGAGTTGGGTCTAGCATTTTGCTCGACCCAACTCTCAACACAACTCCCGAAACTTACCTCCAAAAAGTGTTGCCACATGGGCATCCACGTCATACTTGAGACTTAGGACTTGGGACTCGTGCGAAGTGGTAAAATCCCAACTCCCATGCTCTCAATGGCTAAGATTGCATGGATTGACCTCAAGTGACTTGGGACTTGGGACTCGGTACCCGTGTGAAGTGGTAAAATCCCAACCTCCGTATTCTCAATGGCTAAGATTGCATGGATTGACCTCAAGTGACTTGGGACCTGTGTGAAGTGGTAAAATCCCAACCTCCATATTCTCAATGGCTAAGATTGCATGGATTGACCTCAAGTGAATTGGGACCTGTGTGAAGTGGTAAAATCCCAACCTCCATGTTCTCAATGGCTAAGATTGCATGGATTGACCTCAAGTGACTTGGGACCCGTGTGAAGTGGTAAAATCCCAACCCCCATGTTCTCAATGGCTAAGAGTGCATGGATTGACCTCAAGTGACTCGGGAGTTGGGACCCGTGTGACCGGCCCTAAGGCATGCCTACCTAGCCTACAATATTCTAAGTTAGGTGGGATTGGCCTTCCCAAGTCCACGGACCGATTTCGGCTGTTGGATGACTCCCAATAACTCACTCAAGTTGCATCAATCCTCCGTTTCGAAAACGGGCATGAAAATTCCTGGAGACGATCCTGAATTGAATAAAATTCTCTCGAATCTTTGACCCAGCAACCACAACAAACTGCTTCGCATGAAACTGCTTCTCACCCATTTTCATCGTCACCGTGGTGTTGGGGAGAACCGACTGCTTGCTAGTTACAGATGAGGCCCACTTCACACACGTGCCAAGAGCCGTGACCATGAAATTGTGAGAAAAGTGTCCCAAGACGCATCCAAAATCATGTAGTGTGGTCACGGACCCTCAAGTGTAGTCTGAAGCCATATGTGACTGGGCACTCCACCAAATGCTATTGCAATGAACTTCTATTCACACGGATCTTCATGCATGATAGAATAGAATAAATCAATGGAAAATTTCAAGCTCTTCAGTATCGAATTTAGTGAAAAATATCAAGGGTGATGGAAAAACCTACAAGTCGAATGCCTGAGCAACGGTTGTGGGCGTTCAGAGTGCCATGGTCTCCCTGTTTTGTGTTAGGCCTACCTCCACGAGGTGGTTTTGAAAAGAATCCAAGTGACCATGAAACATGATCCATGGGATCCCATGTAGAATTCCATGTAGACTTTACATCCGTCTTGCATTCACATTACTCACTCCGTTGGTCCCTCAAGCGTGTGGTGTGAAGTGAACTTCGACCGGCTCCGCCTTTTCCACCAATGAGAGTGCTTGGAGCGTAATAATGGTCACGGGCTCTCAGTCTCGTGTGTGAAGTGGCCCTGAACCGGTTGAGTTTGAGAAGTAACCGGTTGAGCTTCAAGACTTCAGGAAAATGGCCAGTCATTTCAGAGGAATCTATGGAATATATCTCAAAATAGCAAGGGAAAAACTGAAAATATGACAACATGTTGGACTTGGAAAATGCTAGGGTTTTGACCGACTGTGCCCGAAAAATCTCCCCCGACACTGAATGCGGTGAAGATGCCCAAAGTCAACCACAATTCGGGATACCAAAAAGGTTCTAATTAATTAAGTTCATCAACTTGGAAATTTCAATGAAACGTTTGTACCTAAATTTGGGATGTGGTGGAGTCAAAATTCTCTTTCAAGCGCTGTAGCTAGTGTGACCCTAATTGAAGTCTGTACCCATGTCTAAATATACATGCAGAGAGAAATGGTACAAGGTCATGAGGCCGTAACTTAACCAACACTTTAAGCTATTGCACATACATATGGCTATGTGGTTGATACTGAAAAAATTGTTTACATTCATATTAGCCTTTGGGCGGCTAAACAAGGGAACAAAGAAGGAGAAAATATTTTTAGTCTCGATTGAATATTCAAAGTCAAGACCACTATACCGTTTATGGTGTTTAGTGTCGTATGCGTAATAGTGTCACTTACCCTATTTGGAGGCGTATGCTAGGTTACATTGATTGATTAACAACTTCACCATAATTGTCACCATAATTTGTATTAAAGTGCACTTACTAATATCGTGGCATGAACATGTTCAAGAGTGTTATGAGGTGCATGCCTATGTTACACAACGGTCTACGAGTTGACTAAAGTGTACAGAAATGACACTTGCCATTAGTATGCTCGAGAATATCTTCCTCTTGCATACCAAAGTATAAGCACGTGACACTTGCTGTTAACACATATCTTCCTCTTGTCAGAACGCAAGACTATCATCCAACGTGCTACTCTAAATGTCATAGTGTAGATATTTTTTCACTTGAAGAAGTTATTTATGTTGACGAGTGGAATCATATTGGCAATCAACATGCGCGACACTTTGAGACCGCTAGGCATCTAGTTTAGGCCTTTTGCAAATAGTGTACATGACACTAAATACCATAAACAATGTAGCTTCCTTAAATTGATCCCTAGACCCAGTGTATGATGACCATGCATATGATGAGGACCCCCACCTTCATTGCCTAGAACCAAACAATCATAGCTGGGTACTAAATCCAAGCTAGACCAAACCCCAACATGGGCACCTCCATGATCCCACCCGGTTCGGTTGTAGAACCGTTCCCTTGCATCCTAGGTATGAAGTGGCGCCACTAATGGCACCTAAACCCGTCACTCCATGGGCCCGGGCACTCCTTTTTCATGAAAAAAATTCAAGGTAGAGTGTTGATGATTGGGAGGCATTTATAGGTGTTGCTTTTGGGTGGGGGTGATTTTAGGGTGAGCTCCAATGTAGACTGCTCCTCCACCATATTCTAGTGTGAATAAGGACAAACCTACCCAAAATGTAGAGGGGACGTGGTGGGGTAGGGTTTGTATATGCCAACTGCCTACTCCCATCTTCTCAAATTTTGGGCCTACCTACTAAACTCCTCCTCCTCCTGGTTACCAAGGATGGAGTTCTAGACCATCATTGGTTCTCTTGAGTCTTCAACCGGTCTTAATCCTTCGGTCACTGGCACTTGTAGGTTAAAAAATTCTTTAGTAGGTGCATGGAAGTCTAGTGGCCCGTTTCCACAACCCTCCACATTCTAGTGGACCGTTGTAATGTGGTTGGATGGCAACTTTACTTTAATCACATGCAAACACCTCCAATCAACTATTTTCTAGAATCCAGTGGGCGAGCGGCCTACATGAAAACTCACCCTTAGCACCCTCTACCTTATGTGGGCACTTCCAACTCCACGGACAATTTTAGTTGTTGGATCGGATTGGGAATCATTTTGTAAATTCCATCAGTACATTTTATGAAGATCGTTGTTCCAAGTTTCACACACTTATCATAATTGAGCTGCAAACTTGATATAAGCTTAGTCAAAGTGAAGAATCTATTTCTTTTTATATGATCACATAGCTTCTTCCGATTTTGTTAACTACACTAAATATGATATTTAGTATCACTTACTATTTGAAGTTATTACTTTATAATATTAATGTACTTTCTTTGCCAAGTAAAGATGTTAATGTTCTATAATGTCCAAACAATCAGTTCGACCTTTGTTTATAAAAAAATGAGATGGACAATAAATAGTTATAGTGCTATGCGATTCCAAATAGTAAGTGACACTGAATATTATATTACTTTAGGTTTTTGGAATGATGTTTATAATTTGAGGATGTAGTTTGATCTCATTGTGACTCATTAATTGCATGCTTAGTCAAATATAAATGTTAGATTTCTTTTATGGCAACCGACCTCGTCACTTAATGTGTGTGGTCCTTATGGGCCACTCTCCTTTAATGGACTCTTATATTTGAGTGGTATATGACTAAGTTTGGAGTTAATAACTGATTTGAAAAAAACAAATGTTACCATGAAGTTGGACTATGTGCTTAAAATATAGATATCATTTTAGACCCAATAAATAACACATTTCGGAAGGCTTACATAACATCATTCAATTGCTATCAACCATTTCATTCTAATATGACCATTGACAATGCTTCACCATAGTTTATAAAGCTGAATTTGCTGGGAAGTGAGATTAAGCAAGGTATAGTTTTGAATAGTATTTGACTTACTACCGGCCCACTCATCCTCTAGTGACCACTGAAAAATGTTATGCACGTGATTGTCTAAAGAGACAGCGAATCTTCATTTTGACCTCTCACTAACTATTGTATTTGAACTCCGATTTAAGTTCCATCAAACACAATTGCTGTATGCACAATACAATTCCTATCTAATCTAACATACACAATTCTTTGTGTCCAAAGTTGGAAAACTACACTAAATATGATATTTAGTGTCACCTGGTATTTAAATGTCATCATGGTAATTTTTCGGATGACACTTTTTATGAATAAGTGAACAAATGTTGTCATGGATGATGGATGAGCTCATCCATTGGCCAAATTACCACCTTCTCTTGTCAACAATTTATGATGAAATACTGTCATGGATGGTTGAAATTTGGATGAAAAATCATTTGGTAAGTGACACTAATTGCCACACTGTAAATCTATAATCCCCCTAAAAAATTACAAGGAATGACAAATAATGTTGGGTTGACATTTAGTGTTGGTGACACTCTAACGCAAATTTACAATTAGTATTGAGCAAGAGAACTAGAATTGCTGACACTGAATATCATATATACTTTACTACCCCTAAGAGTCCCATGCAGTCTATCCTTTGAAAATAGATTTTCAGAATTTCAAGTGACAGAGGATGTGATCATGCGTAGGGCTTGTATGGTGGTAGCTTTCAGAGTGTGAAACAAGGTGCAATTCTGAGAAAATTGGCCTGTCCTTAATTTGTTTCTCAAAATTTCTGGTGCAACTGACCTCCCTTAATTAGCTTAGCTGCCTTTATTCCTTTTGCAAATTCGACCATTCTCGAGGGAGAACTTTTGCATCTATGGAAGCGGAAACTTTGTGCACTTCAAACGGATCCAGGAGTTACATTCTGTCGCTGGTCAATCTCCACAACCGGACTGGTTTAATATGCCATGAATATGCTACAGTTTGATTAGTTATTGGTCATCATACAATATTTATGGATTGCAGATAACTAGAGGTAATAGATATTCGACAGCCTTGGAAATTGTGACCACGCTATAAGTATATGAGTCCTGGGTAATTCACGTGTGCCATTGGAGAATTGTCCTACGTCACTTGGAAATCTGCAAATCTACATTAGATGTAATAGATTTGCATGTTCCTTCTAGTGATGCAAGACGATTGCCGAGGACTCATATGCTGGTAGTGTCACCACTTCACATGGTCCTTGCATCATGTCAATGTGACCTTATTAACTGTGGGCACTTCCACCGAGCTTCCACTTCTACACATAATGTTGGTTGTGGGACTAGATTGGGAATTGTCTTGTTCAATTAGCGATTGTGAATCACAAAGATTGTCGATTCAAGTTCCATCATATTCGGAGTCCAAACATGATGATTACATTGGAGGTCAGAATGAAGATTGTCGTTCTCTTCTAAAAGATCACGTAGACCTCCAAACTGTGTAAAGTATCGAACCTAGAACGGTGTCTAAATTCTAAGCACATAGTCCTGTCTCATCGTATCATGTGTCCTTCTTTGTGTCCATGTCTTAACTGCAAGCCTTGCCATGTAAGTTATTACTCAGCGTGAAGAAGGTTGAAATTTGCGGAAGTAAGGTTAATTAGGTTAGCCCATCCCCTGTTTCTCAGAGTTTCTGTTGCTATTCATCTCCCTCATCCTGACCATCTCGAGGGAGAAAGCTTCAAACATCGTTGGAAGCGGGAAACTTGTGTACTGTCATACACAGCCAAGAAATTAGAATCTGAGTCATTGGTTGATCTTCACACCAGTGTCCAGGGAGGATTTGTGGGCACGATCGGTCAAGATCCTAGTGTTAATTTCCGAGTCCAATCGGATACATGTTGACATCTTTCGGCTTTATCTTTATCGATTTTAGATACATTCTATAAATTCCTCCACTGATGAGCGGAAAACTTTTCCTAACATCTTGAGCTTGAACCAGTTCTTTCTCAAACTCATCAAAACTGGTTCATCTGTAAATAGCGGTCGGTTCTGCCCGTTCATTTGCTCCACACCAGATTGGTTTACTAAGACACGATATAATATAACTACGGTTGAACTTTGTTTCTCATCGAACGGGGAGAATCAACCGCTAGTTGCAGATGAAGCAGTTGATGAGTTTGAGCAATAACCGGTCGAAGTTCAAGACACCAGGAAAGTTACCGATCATTTTAGAGGAATCTAGGGAATGCACCTCGAATCAATACAGAACAACCGAAAGATCACGACAATGTAACTGGTTGGACTTGGAAACACCAGGATCTTGGCCGATTATGCCTAAAAATCTCCCCGGACAGTGATGAAGTTGCTGTTGCAAGTGGACTTTTCATAGAGCGTGATCAGAGTCAACTTCCAAAGGGATGATGTACATACTAATGTTACAGTGTGGGTCGTACTTAATCTGTAAAAGTTCTTTCTTCGAGCAAGTTAAGTGGTCGGCAAGCAAGAGCCGATCCCAACTTCGAGGCTGCCGTCCAGAGAAGATTGCTTCCCAAGATGATTGGATCCACCAAAGGTGCACCAGTTGATCGCATTGGAGCAGTGATTATTTTTTAAACAATTTCTTAAGAGAGCCGCACTGGCTACAATCAGTGGAGTGACCAAGCCATGTATAGATGATTGTACAAAATTTTAAACAAATGTGTATATGTTTGTTCCAAAGTTGACAGTTTCATTCGATTTCTATGATTTGAAGGGACCTTTTCGCAAGCATCCTTGGGTAAACATGAAAAACTGTAAAATATTACACTTTCCATTCTTAGAATCGTAAATTAGGGATAGATGGCTAGATTAGAATTCTTTTTTTTTTGGAGGCCCATGAGTTCATGAAGTTAATTTCTATAAGTATGGAATTCGTGCCTACTAGTGTGTCTCACGGACACTTTCAACTCCGCTTTTGGCTGTTGGATGAGATTGTGAAGTGTTTCGTCCAATTAGCAATGACGAAGATTCTTGTTTCGAGCGATTGTCAAAAATAGAGTTGGCTCTTGAGGCGCAAAAGCTACAAGAGTTTGAAGAGAACATTCTTCTTTAACTTTAAGTGATCACATAGGTCCTCCTAATTGTGTTAACTATATATTGAACCTAGAATGATGTTTTTGTTTTGAGCACAATGACCAATCTCATGGTAACGCGTGTCTTTGTGGTGTCCATTCCTGATTACAAGCTTCTTCATATATCACTTAGATATAAGACTAGTGTTTGATGAAGATCCACATACCTCAAGGCATGTGGCCCGTTGTGGGCACTTCCAACCCACATACAAATGATAGGAGGTAAAAGTATAAATTCCCTTTATCTTCAATCAATCACATTGGCCCTCTCAATGATATCAACGTTTGAACTTAGACTAATGCTTAATGTTTTATTAGAACATAGTTCAATATCATTGTAACACATTTGCCGTTTTGGTTGTCTAGTACTCTTGACTACAAATCTTGCCATATATTACTCTCAACTCTAGGTGACCACATTAGAAGTAATGCCCACATTTGTTAGCGCCGTTTAATACATGTGACCAAGGGCTGTGAGATAGGAGTTAGGATTCTCATGGTCATGGTCAGTGATGTGAAGGCACTCAACCAAGAGAAATTCACATTACTTTCTAAAAGCCTTGGTCACGGGACATAGTGTAAAGTGGACATAGACTAGGATGTCTAGGTGACCACATTAGAAGTAATGCCCACATTTGTTAGCGCCGTTTAATACATGTGACCAAGGGTTGTGAGATAGGAGTTAGGATTCTCATGGTCATGGTCAATGGTGTGAAGGCACTCAACCAAGAGAAATTCACATTACTTTCTAAAAGCCTTGGTCACGGGACATAGTGTAAAGTGGACATAGACTAGGATGTAGTCTTTTACACGAAATACTAAAACATGCGATCCACAAAAATAGAAATAAAAAATGACTCTTCTTCCTCTTCTTCCAACATTTCTTGTAAATTGATCAAAACATTCAACCCTACATTGAAGGTGACAAAACATGTAAAAAAAAATTCAAAGATGTTTGATTAGAAGCGGCAGTTTCCAAAAAATCTAGCAAGGTGTGTGGGACCTAAATGTGTCCAAAAACAAAATTTGATAGGTATGAACATAAAAGACATGCCATTTGGTGGTAGTGATAATGCTCACAAAGACATTTGGAAGGAAGTGAGTACAGTTCATATCCCATTGCAAACAAGATAATGTGTTACTAGAGAAAGATTTTTGCACCTCCATGACAAAGGTTGAAAGGCTAAGAAGATGTTACTAGAAATAATGCTTCAAAATACTTCACTACATTTTGAGTTTACCTAGACACCATAAACATCTTGCCTAATTTGACAAGGGAATACATGTGGGTACTATTTGCCTGGTATATGTCATGTACAAACATCATTTGTTGTAACCCAAGTGTTGTGTGCCTGAACGGCACTATTTATGGTCATTAGTGTGGTCGCTATTTAGAGGTTCGCAAAGCTCTAACTTTAATATATATATATATATATAGTGAATGAGTGCCAATATTACCATAGAAGGCATTTCATGGCCTACTTGAAGAATGTGGAGTATTGAAGTGGAGTAACTTAGAGCACGGAGAGTACTTGTGACGGTCACCTGTCCCCAGCACTTCACACCACACTTAAAGTATAAGTTTCTCTTAAAAACAGTAGGCCGCATATTGGGATTCAACAATATACAGTACTCATGTACTAAACATCAAGGAGGAGCTCAACGTTGGATATTGTTTCACTTAGCTTATTGTTTGCGTTGCAAAACATCTATTGAGCAGTCACTGAACCACACTATTAGATTAACTTATAGGATCTCTTGTAATTTGAGAAAGGATGTGCTCATTTAGAACAATTTCTTTAGTCACACAATTTTCGGCTGGATGGTCGCTTGAACCTCTAAAAGCCAAAGCAAAAACCTTCCCAAAATTGCGCCAAACAGTTCATTTTCAACAACTTAGTAAAGGAAAGTGACACCTCTTATGGTAGTTCTAACCGTACAAATGACATCTTTGTAAACTTAGGATTGCTCACACAAATTTTCATGTGTCTCAAATTAAAAGAATATAACACATATGTGTATGTTGGGTATAGTCGGGCAACGGTGATATCCCAGACAAAAACCTCCACCTTGGCCTTTAGGGGTTAACGATTACTTCCCTCGCATGAATCCTACGCTCGTCTCACACATTATTATTAATAAAGAGAAACAATACCTTTGTTTTGTAAGAACTTTAAGAACCTCAAACTTTCCAACTTGAGGCTCCCCCCACACCTACCCATGGTTCTCCCATTTGCTCAAAGGAGGCTCTATGTTATGTGGGCCTTATGTGGTCACTGATCTTCATTGGACACCTATATATTTGAATGGTTAATGACAAGGCTTGTAGTTAAAATCGACACAATAAAAACACATGTTACAATGAGATTAGACTATGTGCTCATAATATGCCAATCATCATTTTTAATTCAAGAGTTAACATCACAAATGAGAGGATCGATGTGATCATTCAAAGGGAAAACTAATCTACAGTTTGACCGCTTACAACTATTGTGTTTGAATTTCGATCCCTAAACTTCAAATCACAATCTTTGTGATTTACAATTGCTAATTGGTTGGGTCTCGATTCAATCCATGAACAAAATTGTACGTGGAATGACAAGCGCACACAATAAGGCCACATCAGCTTACCTTCGCTCCAAGTTATACGATGAGATATAACTCAAGCTTACATATGGTGCAATCCTGTTGGTTATTCCAATATGATGGTTCAAAATCACGGCATCAATTAATTCCATGGCCGGCTGCATCACTTCAAGTTCAAGGACGCATTTAGTGTTCCAGGTCGTTCTGTGGAGACACTATTATTATGATGCAAAGGTTGTTCAACAGTCCAATGTACAATACCAACATTCACACACTTCAAGTTCCTCATCGTCTAACTGAAGTACTTATGGCTTGAGCCTCTTGAGCAGTCTTCAAATCAACAGCAAATTCGGAGAGAGAGGGGATTATTGCACACGAGTGTACCTGTCATGCATCCAGCATTAAAACTTGACCCGGCCCTTCTACGTTTGTTGCCAGTTCATATCAAATGACCTCTAGCACACTAATTCGGAGTCTTTAAAGCTAATTCCGATGTCAAATGAATGAAATCAAGTAACCTCCGGGCTGCATACTATTTCAGGACTGAATGAGAAGTATGTTTGTATATGATAATTCCAAATTGGGGGCTTCTTCTTGATATTGAACATGGCTCATCAACTCAGTAATGTTATGTTGATCTCACTATCTTGCATCTTGTTGGTTCTTCATCATTTTGATTTTCAATGTTCCTGCTAGCCTCCTCGTGTGTCTGGAAATGACTGGGGTTTTTAAGCAGGCATGTTTGGTATAGTACCAGATTATATCGAATGAGGGAGAAACTTCATGACAAATTCACAAACCTTTGGGACGAAGATTCAAAACCCGGAGTTGATGACGATGTATAATGTCCAAAGATTCGAGTACAATTTCAAAGAGTTATGGATAGCACAATGTGAATCTTCGTAACAACTAAGGTATGCGGATGTTGTTTTGTTACTTTTTCTTAATCGGACACCTATATTCGATTGGTGTGTGGTTCGGTGATGATCAAAGAACGAAACACCATAAAGACACATGTTTACATGAGATTGGACTAAATCTTCAAATTTCACTAACTACTTCAAACTCAATAATGAACACAATTGCGAAGACCCACTTATTCAACCGAGGAATCAACAAACATGCATTCTTTCAATAACCATAACTAAATCAAGGGAGGAGGTCCGATTTTCAATCCGATTTTTGCTGCTGCTTCATCGCAGATTTGCCAATGCAACAACACAAGATTTTTTTCTGTGTGTATAGCAAATCGTTAGAAGTTGAAGAGCATGAAAAAACGAAACTGAATAACATATCTTGAGCTTGTTTTTCCTAGAAAACACAAAATTGGTGGACTCCGCGCACATCACCATGGATCTTCAAAACTCTTCCACTGGTAGTAGGCTCACTAAGCTTAGGCATTCTTACATTGGAGCCATTGGTGGGTCCTGATTTGCATTGATTACAGACCTTGATGTATTTGTACTCTACTTGGTTGTTATAGGGTGCATGGAAGCATTCGTTTCGACGAAATTTATGCAGATAAAGATCGTAGTAAAACTTTGGAGCTTCTTATGTATCGATAAACTAACCACACCTCCCAAGCTGTGCATGACCTCCAAAACCGAGCCCCAACCAAGCTTCCATTGCCATGTCCATGAACTTACAAACACATAATGGTCGACGATGATGCAAACTGTGGCAAAACAAAGACTAATTACAAACTACTGTAACTATAAATTCATCGATGCTAAGCATTCTGGAGAGCTGGTGACGAATCGTTGGGAAAGTCACAAGAATCTGTGCTGGATAGGATACTACAATCATCAGTATGGGGCTGGATCTAATTTTGAAGACATAACAGAATGAGCTATGGATGAAGGGATTCTAGTATAAACCTGCCTTCCGGTTAATATTCATGGTATGTGTGCCTAGAAGTGTTGCCAGTGTTAAAGTGCCAGCTACACTAAATAGTCCTATTACTTTGGGCCATGGTAATTTTCTACAGCCCACACTAATTCTCGTAATGTGGGTCACATTAGTTGTTTTTCTAGAACAATAATATGAGGTGGTTTTTTTTTTTGGTGTGTGTGTGTGTGTGTGTGTGTGTTTTAATTTATGTAAGGGGACTATTTTATTGTATGTGAACTGTTGGTTGGAAGACTTCATGAAGACTTAGGAGGAGACCCTGGTCTTGGATCACGGTATTTCCACCTTGACTAGAACATTAGTGTGGCCCATGTTGATTTTCCACCCACACTAGAGGGACTATTTAGTGTAGTTTTGGGTGCAAAAGTGTTGTGTGCGGTACCAATGTGAATGGATCCCAATTAATCTAGGTTGGTCACATCTAGCGATTGTAGGGGTAGGTTCACGATGCAAATGTATGCGGGGAATGGACCCTCCTTACTTGACAATAAATGGCCTAAACCCCGAAATGACTTTGCGGATTTGTGTAGTGCACATATGATTTCATTAGTATATTGATTTCCTTGCACTCCTCACACATTTGCAAAGAGTGTCACAATTTTACAAAGTTTTGTTTGCGACTTATTTAACGTCACCAAAAGAGAGAAACTTGTTGGAAGTGCCGCTTTTAGGCACGTGTACCTTAAGCCACTCCAACTAGGTCTCCCTACATTGTTTAGGTGCTTAGTGTCGTTCATTATCCAGAGTTTGTGGTGCCAACATTTACAATTTTACCAAGTGTGAGTCTTGACTCTTTACCATGTAAAATAATTTCATTGTAGGGTCGTACCATTAGTTCTCTTTCAAAAAAGGGCCTCCAACTTACTTTCAAACATGATCGTATCTCCTTCGATTCTTGTTTATGTTTGACCAAAAAAATATTTTATTTTTGAAAATTTGTCCAAGCTCATCAAGCTCTTTCCATAGATGCAATGATCGCTCCTAAGTATTAGCCATTTGGATGCATTGATGTTCATAGATGAGTTGTTGTTCATATTAGATTCTTATGTTTCTTACTATACATATTGGATTCTAAAATCATGATTATACTCAATAGATTCAAAATCTCAAGAGGTTACAGTTTATACCATATTGACTATTGGTGTGGTCTATCATTTGGAGTTATGTGTAGCTATAACTTTTACAAAAAGTATCATTCTTTACCTACATAACCTATAAATAGGTATGAATTAGAATGCACATTAAGAAACTTGATACAACCATCTTGGTTAGGAAAAACACTCTTAGTAAAATGTTATAGCAACGTGTAATTCCAAGTGATAAAGCATGCTATATTTAGGTGACACAAGTGTAGAAGTGAAAGAACAAAGATGTAATGACATAAAAAGAGACTAAGGGTATTCCAATAAGGAATCAAATAAAAACCATGTGCCTTTATGGACAAGACCATTAAGAAAAATACATGGCACCGAGATGACAATTTTTCAACTTTTTGGGTGTTTTTCTAAAGCCCTAGGAATTCCTCAAGAAGCGCTAAAATAATCATTTTTTAAAGAATTTTGAGTACATTAATAAAATTTGGAACCCATTTTGATTTGTCCCAAATGATAGACATTGTAGCCTTGGCACCAAGCCAACAATTTTATTATTATTAGGGAATTTCTTTTTAAAGTCCTCAGAAGTCAATGGGAAGTGTTGCGATGTTGTATTAATTTTTTTAATAAAAATATTTAAGATTAAATATTATGTGTCCAAAAGTTTGGAGATTGTAGTCTCAACACTGAGGTAACAATTGAAGTCCTAGGAAGTCTTTGGGAAGCGTTGTGAGCATCATGTTTGAAGAATTAAAAAAAGAAAAAGGAAATTGAACCCAAATTCTATGTGTCCAAAATCTTGGGAATTTTACTCTCACCACCAAGACGACAATTTTTTCTTTTTTGGCATTTTTTTATAGCCCAATGTAGCATTGTGAGTGTCATTTATGATGAATTTCGAAAAATTGGAATAAAATTTGAAACTAACTTTTGTGTCCAAAATATTGCAAATCGTAGTCTTGGCATCAAGACAAATATTTATGACTTTTTGGAGATCATGTAAGGGTGTTATGAAAACCCTTGGAAACTATGTTAGAGTATTTGTGAAGGATGTTTGAAAAACGTTTAAAATTTTGGAACTAAAATTGGAAACACCTAGAACACAAATGTAAATCCTAACGAGAATGGACTAGATATTCATTGGAGAAAAAAACAACTACATGAGAATACAAACATACACTGAATGAAAAGGGATTATGGTTTATACAACCACGTGCCATTGGAATTTTGATTTTATTCTAGGGGAATAAAAACAACCACATATTTGATTGGCCATGTATTCCAATGACTACATGGCTAGTGAACACTGTGATATGTAGTTTCGGTGAGACCATTTGCTAAGGGGTGGACTCTTCAATGAAAACCTAAACGACACGTGTGGGTGAATATGAAACAAGACCCCTTAAATATACAAATTTTTATAAATAAAAATACATGTATGTGTACTAACAGTAGGCTAGAAATGGACATGTATTTATACTAAGCTATTATAAATTAATGTGATAAATGCTAGCACTACATATTCAAAATATAATTCATGAAATAATAGGCCTTTGTTACATACACAATGTACTTTCACTTTACAATGAAAACTCTTTAACGTTTCTACATCCATAGGATGTACCTTACAATAATTTGACCCTAAAATACACGTCATTTAGTGAATATAAGGCAATAATAATAATGGAAGAAAACATAAATAAGATGAAACTAGCACATCTATTACCAATTTTTCTCTCTAAAACTTAGGCCCCTTTAATACATCTACCTTTACTTCAAAACTCCTAATAGCCTTTAAAAATGCACACACACAAAAAACAATACTTCTTTCTTATGTAAAATATGTACGTTGATGCCTCAAACAATACCTCTTTCTACATTCATGAGTCATGTTAGTTTGTATGTGGAATGAAAAGTCCACCCCTCAAGTCCCACGTTCCAATGGATGATCATGAATGTACATCCATATTCTATTAGTTTGCCAATCTAGACAAGATCCGAATCAAACTTGCCCTCCTTACATATGACCTGACACTAGTGCAACATATTGAAATTTCCTCATGTAACCTTGTGAAAGTAATATTATAAACATTAATGAGTATGAGACCCATGGATGGATATATGTTATCGGTGTCCTAGTCATTCCATATCCATTATTTAGAACCATCATTGCTACCGTTTCAAAGGATGCATAAGGCCTACTATATTTTCATTGCCATTTCCCTGCAATACACATGCCATGAATTCACCAAGATGGGGCCAAAATGTGCTTTGTATGTCTAGGAAAAAAAATTCAAGGGGGTTGTATTGCAAACCCCTTTATAGTGTGTTCAAGTTTCTATGCAAGGTGAAATTTAATAACATAATATTTTGGGTGGGTGTCTGTGGGGTGGACTCTTCATTGGAAACTTGAATGACTTGCGTAGGGTCACTGTAAAATTTAAACCCCCTAGGTACAAGAAGTTTTAGAGAAAGAAAAAAATGTATACGTACAAATTGCATGATAGAAAATGGACTTATGTATTTATACTAACCCTTTCTAGTTTAATGTGATAAATGCCTTCACTACATATATATAAGATATAAATCATGAAATCCAATTTCACTTTCCAATGAGGAAATCATTGACCATATTTTATTTATTTTTAATCCATAGCATGTAACTCAACGATCGTCAACGATTGCATCAAACAAACAAAGATAAAAGCATAATAGCTAGCCACAATATGGAGAGCATAACTCAATGCAACCCATGAGTACTTCAAGCACCTCCAATTTGTAAGCATCTAGAACCCAAAATGCAAACCCTAGCAAGAATGGACAGGGTTGTCATTCAGGAACATTACTATATGACAAAAGTCGATGAAAACTTGAATTGGATGAAACTAACACATCTATTGTCAAATTTTCATCTAAAGCTTAGGACTCTCTCTTGTCTACCCTCACTTCATATTTCTCAATAACCTTTTTGGATGTACACACTAGAGAAAAAACAATACCTCTCCCTTGTGTATACTATGTAGGCTAATGCCTTGAATAATACCCCTTCTTGCACTCAAGTTAATTCATACCGTATGAATTAACTTGAGATATTCTCTATTGAAACATTACATATTTAGTCATTGTTTTTTTAAATTTACAATGCCTTTACAATGGTTGATTGTGAATAGATTGTCACAATACAACAACTCATAGAAGGCAAATTTGAGATGACGTGGTATGAAGAGTTCACCCCCAGGGGGTGGGTGACTTTGGTCATCATAGAAATCACTTGGAAATTAGGTGGGGTATTCTTATTCCTTGTAGCTTAAACTTACAATATTCTTAGTTCCAACAAAGAAACATTGAAGAAATATGACACATGTAGGTATAATTAAGAGAGGATGGGTGAAAAGTATGAAGTGCACTAATTATCACAATTAGGGACGGAGGGCTAAAAGTGCATGTGGAAATTAGTGATATTATCATTTTTACGTTGTGAGATTATTGCCACCAAAAGATATACGAAACACTATTCATATTGGCACCGATCACTAGAATACTATTCATAACAACACCACGGACTGAAAGTATTGGCATTATTTCACCTGGCAATATTCATTGAGAAGCATATTGTTGCATGTTTTTAATCACTTTACAAACACCTCGGAGCATAAACTAATTCTCTTGAAATGAATGTAAAATGAGCATGTATTCATGAATTTAGTATCACTCAATACAAATTTCAACCCTCACTATTTTGAGAAATCGCAAAACATTGCATGTTTCAGGAATTAATACTACACGCACTAATAGGGATAATTAGTTTAGTAAGGAGATTGGTAAGTCTAAGTTAACATTGGATATTTGCTAGGAATAGATGAATGGAATGTTTTGGAAGTGATATTCTATGTTTTATTTGAAAGCTTGAGACATAATACTATTGTGTTTGGAACGTTTTTGTACCGGTTGATTATGTCTTGCTAGATGTTGGTCATGATGAACATGCCTAGGGTTTGGATGGAATCATCCCGTACCTCATTGAAAATTAGGATAGGTGGTTTATTTTTTAATGGATTTTGTGCTGCTCGATTTGTTGCTAGAAGGGTTTGACGATCGTCATTGTGCATAAGCTTGGAAAATTTTGTGCAATAGAAAGTTTTATGTAGTTTTGAAGTCATGATCTTGTATCTTTTGGGGTTGTGATATGGAGTATCCAGTGTAATGTAATCCTTTTTTCGGTTTGAATTGCGAGTGATGTCATGGTCTAGTCTTATTGTCTAGTTGGTTTTTTTCGTGGTCCAATATTGTCTTCTCTTAGCCATTAGCATGTTGTTGTATTTGTAAGTGTTGGGGAATGTCTATTGCATATCATGTGTTCCTTTATACTATATCAAAAAGAAGAAATGGGAGAGATTTTATAAATTATAGAGTGGAGAAACTCTATTAATCTTCACTAAACCTATTGCAAAAAGAAAACAAGTTAGTGCAAATGTAATAATGGAAAACTGTAGACCCAATTCATTTGTAAAATGCTATATTACATATAACCATTATTTGGGGTTTTGATTGACATTATATTACTTCTACTCCATACATAATGATTGTTTTTGAAGAGATAATCTAAGTCTCATGGTTTAAGTCTAAGAAAACAAGTTAGTGCAAATGTAATCATGGAAAACTGTAGACCGAATTCATTTGTAAAATGCTATATTACATATAACCATTATTTGGGGTTTTGATTGACATTATATTACTTCTACTCCATACATAATGATTGTTTTTTAAGAGATAATCTAAGTCTCATGGTTTGTGCCCAGTGAACTCCCCAAGGTTTTTCAAGGTTTTTTCATGATTTATTTTTATTATAGTGGATGACATTGAATGTTTGTATGCAATGGTGTTATAACCAATAATTAATTTGGGAATCTAATAAAATGCTTCATGATTTGACCACACATACTATAGTGCATGGTAATAGGTATTATTTAGGTGTCAAAAATGAAAATGTAATATCCATATCTTATAAACACAATTGTCAAAACAAGTGTAAAATTTACACATTGCACCCTATAGACATGGGGATTTCAATATGTGAGCTCACTGCTCACATGTTACCGCTCACCCCCAGGGTGTGAACTCTTCATTGGAAACGTAAATGACGTGTGTGGGTCACAAAGCCTCCAATTTGTAAATACCAAGAACCCTAATTCAAACTCTAACAAGAATGGGCAAAGTAGTCATTGAGGACTATTACCGTATGACAACAATGGATGAAAACATGAATTGGATGCAATTGACACATTAATTGTAGAAATTTTCTCTAAACCTTAGGGCCCCCTTTTTGCACATCTACCTTTGCTTCAAAATTCTTAATAGCCTATTGAAATGTACACACTAGAGAAAAGTAATGCCTCTCCCTTATGAATATTATGTACGCTAATGCCCCAAGTAATACACCTTATGAATGCCCTTATGTACTCACGCTAGTTTGTATGTTGTATGAAGAGGCCACACCCTGGGCGGTGCTCGTTGCCCATGTCTTAGCTTCCCTCGTCATTTGACAGTCATCATTCCTTTTGAATCAAAGAGCCAATTATGAAAATACCACTAAAATACATTACACTACACTATCTTATCCAGTCCAAAATGAGCATACAATTAATAACATAGTAGCCCGTACTTAATCCAATTTGGAAAGAAATATGTGAACCTCACTTGTGTAGAGTTCAACATTGCCCAAATGCCTCAATCGAACAGCGACCTTCGTGTATCCTCCAATTCGCTACATAAGTTAACGGGTGAATGTTCACAACACCTAATGACAAGCGCAAGGGGAGGGGGGAATCGAACCAAGAAAAAGGAAGACAGAAACGCATATTTTTACAGAACCTGCAAGTTATCATTTTAAAACCAAAGACCCATGAAACGAGACTAAAAAAACCCTGGTATTGTCTCGCAAACTTAGTAATTTGGATGAATGAATCAGTAGAGGACAAGTTTTTACTATTACCCCCTCGGTAAGTTAGGTGTTTAGGTAAACCAAAACCCAAGCTAAACTCTCTAATGAGTTGGCCGCCACGTGTCATGCACCTCATTGGTGCAAGGGTACTTGTGGCTGGCACTTGCCGAGGCTGGTGGGGAAAGGAAAACACTTTTTAAGCTTTTTTTTCATCCATCTGTCTGGATGAGAAACCTTGCCAGTGGCTACTACTAGGCACTCAAAACACATTGAAAAGGGCAACTAAAATCTGAAAAATATCTGTGCATGCCCACAAATCAAGGAGTTTATCTATTAGTTGCCCGAACAAGAACGACCCACGAAGGGGCCCGCCTGCTTCACTTTGATCTTCTTATTACATGGAGCCGAGGATTCATAGTTTTAACGGCCACTCCAAGTACAAGACAAAGAGCCAATTTACGGCCACCTTATTGCTTGTATGTGAGAGACTCGACCTTCTAGAGAAAGATGGGTTGAGGACTTTCTCATTGTGCGACATTTTCTAGTCCAAGTATGGTAACCTGTCCTAATATTGCGCAACAATGTTCATGCTGCCCTTATGTTGCGCAGCAATTGCTCATTGGAAGTAGCTAAAGTTGCTGTATAGTACGGTTAAAGAAGAAGAGCATTGTACAGAACATGGGATTTGGATTGGAGCAAGAGTTATTATATTCGTTAATTTGGGACTTTTTCGGCATTTTGAGAAAGTTACAAATATAAGAACATGGATAAAATCACACATATATTGGAGAATGTTGTAAGATGCAAATACTTTGAAGCGGGTGTTCATATCAAGAACCCAATTAAGAACTCATATCAAGATGGTTTAGGTAGGACGACCCAAACATTAGACCATGTTGTTGTGGTCCATATATTAATTTGAGACAAGAGAAAGTCTCAAATTAACGAATATAGTGATTTAAGGCATCAACATTTCAAAGTTTGGTTGAAGAAACACGTGATGTTAAAATGTGCATCTCCATTCAACATGTTGTGATGTGAAAGTTCGGTCTTTCTAAACTCTAGTATGTGGTTGTCACTAAGAAGCAAGGCCTTGCTGCTCCGTTTCTGTATATTGCTCGTGCTGTTGTCACCGATGACCGTATACGTAAGTGTTTGATTGTTTAGATTACCTATGCAATTGGTCGTATACTAAAAAGGAGGTAGATTGATTTTGGTTTGAATGTCACATGTTGTCATTGTGTGAGTGGTGGGAACAACTTAGAAAGATGACATGGACATTGAATTTAGGAGGAGGCTTGTGGCAATCGTATATGAATGTATGGAAGATGTCTCTTTCCGTAATGTTATCCAACTAACCTAACAAGTTTTCTTGGCTTTGCGGGGTAGTTTGGTTCACGACCTCTACCGAGGGGGAGTGCGAATCTGGGGGAGGAGAGGGTGAAAATGTTAATTCCCATTGTAGGATTAGAACCCAATATTATTGATATTTGAGTATATTTGGACAACCCACTAGTCTAAAATTAATAAATGATGTGCATTTGTGGGGACAAAACATCAAACGACAACATCAAAAGCAACAACATAACAACCACAACTTCAAATGTTTGTATTCCATGCTCATCAACCATCATACATGTGTTGTTTTGTAATCTCGTGTACGTGATATTGGCGGTTGGAATTGTCCAAAATTCATGCATAAATTGTAGATGTGATTACTAAAACTTAGCCAAACCAACCCCTAAATTGGGACCATGTGCCCCAAATTAGTTCAACTGGTGTGTTCAAATTGAGATGAATAAGCAACCAACCTATAGGGGGGTCAATGAACATGAAGAAATTTGAACCAACTCGGTATCTAATATCCTTACTTCTTTACGATAAGCCGGCTTATCATTGAAATGCTTGGTAATACCATGTATTCTTAATTCCAATGTAAATCCTTCAGAAAACTAGGATATAAGTATTTTGGGATTTATGCATGAATATTGGACAATTCCAACTGCCAATATCACATACACTAGATCGTGAAACTACACAACTATGGTGGTCTCGGCAACCATGGAACACAAACATTTGAAGTTGTCGTTGTTGTGTTCCCGCTTTTAGTGTTGCCATTTCATGGTTGTGTCCCCACTAGCGCACATCCCTTAATGTTTTTAGACAAGTGGTTTGTCCAAATATACTCAACTGTCAATTCAAACATGGTTCAGCTCATTTCCTAGAGTTTTGATGATCTTGAACTAGTAATTTGGAAAACAAATCGGTTTCTCTATAAGTAGTAGCCAGTTCTCCATGTTCATTGGTAGGTATTGGCAAAATGATTTGTTGTACCCCTTTGAGGGTTCAGGTCAAGGTGACAAAGTCCAGTTCATCATGAGAGAGGGAAATATCATATACAAGCGTACCTCTCATTCACCCAACATAAAAAAACACTCGTCCCTTATAGCTTTGTTGCCGTATCATTTCAATGGCCTCGAGTACACTGATATGGGGTTCTCAACACTAATTCCCGTACAAGGTCCAGTTCATCATGAGAGAAGGAATTATCATGTACAAGCGTACCTCTCATTCACCCAACATAGAAAACTTGACCCTTATGGTTTTGTTGCCGATTCATTTCAATGGCCTCGAGTACTTTAATATGTGATTCTCAACGCTAACTCCCATACAAATTAACTTGTAAAAACGCGAAAGCTCCGGAGGTTGCGTGTTATTTCAGGGCTTTTGTGTTGGATGGATGAGAAGAGGTGCGCTCCTCGTATGCGATAATTATTCCCTCTCTCTCTCTCTCTCTCTCTCATCCGCCCCCACCGCCGGAGAGTTTGTTACCGAAGGCGGCTGCAGTAGCAACTATGGGAGTGAGAAGGAGCAAGCTGCGGCCGCAATGTACAAGGATCTCTAGAAAACCGCCAATGTTCCTGATCATGTACTGTCGAGGAACATCGACGCAGCGGCCGTCATGTGTGAGTTGCTTGAATCGCAGCTCGCTCTCGGCTTGCTTGATTAGCGCGCGAGGACATCTGTGCAGTTGGAGAGATGGGTGGGAACATGGGAACCGTTGCAATGTGGCCCACCGGGGAGAGGGTGGGATGGAATGGGAGCATGATCAGAGAGCAGCCAGCCTGATCTGCAGAAACAGAAGCGACAATCTTTGTGAGGCTGTGAGCGTCTTGCTTCGATTTTCCTCACAAGTCGGGTAGCACCATATATGCCTCGCGCTTGCTTGCACAACTCATCACTTCCTACACCTCCACCATCGAAGTGATCCATTGCACTTCACAGTTGGGTTGAGAAGGAATCATGGCTTCCTGTATCGCCGCCGCCACCATGGCCCCCGCTGCTGCTCTTGCAGTCGCTGCCTCCAGCAGCGTCGCCGCCTCGCAGTCAAGCTCCGTCAAGGCCTTCACCGGCCTCAAGAGCGCCACTCTCTTCTCCGCCAACGCCAACACCAACGCCGTGAGCAGCGTCAGCAACGGCAGCCGTGTGTCGTGCATGCAGGTGTGGACCCCCGTCAACAACCTCAAGTTCGAGACCCTGTCCTACTTGCCCCCCTTGAACGCCGACGCCATCGCCAAGCAGGTGGACTACATCCTGCGCAACGGCTGGATCCCTTGCATCGAGTTCGACATGGTGGGCACCATCTCCCAGACCAACTTCAAGGGCTCAGGATACTACGACAACAGGTACTGGACCATGTGGAAGCTGCCCTTGTTCGGTGCCACTGACTCCAGCTTGGTGTTGGCTGAGATCGAGGAGGCCAAGAAGGCGTACCCCGAGGCTTACATCCGTGTGTTGGCCTTCGACAACGTGAGGCAGGTGCAGGTGGCCGGATTCATTGCCCAGAGGCCTGCCTAGATGACTTAGGAAACCAGCATTTTGCTTCCATTCATTTGTCGACATGTACACTCTAGCCCGGGTCCTGACCGGCGCTTGATTCAGTAAAACATTTGTACGATATCAACTCGATCTTCTGGACTCTTTTGGGCCACTGTGAATGTGTTCACCGCACCTTTGTATGTCACGCGTTGGAACTACAGTATGTGCTTGTCATCATTCTACTGGATGCCTTTCAGCCATGCTTTGTTAGCATTCGATACAATTCTATGTACATATTTTGCAACTTCTCCCTGTCGTCCCTTACCATAGCATTAGAGCAGTGGACATGGACGTGGATGATAGGAGGTCCAATCTGCCGTCCTTCCGTACTCGGCATTTTCCAGGTATCAGCTGATGCTCACGTTCCCGTTGCCAAGGAATGATCGAAATCTGGACACTTGTTCTTCTCTGCCCGGAGCTGAACGTTGAGCAGTTGCGCGTGCCGACTCTAGCACTAGGCGGACATTAATCATTCTCCCCGAAGGTAAAGTAGCGGCTAGATATGTAGACCTGTAGGTATAATTTCTGATGAAATCATCCTCAAAAAGTAGAAGGTGCCTTTGGCACTTTCTTGCAGCCGCCATTTTCTTGGATTACACCATGATGGTATCACAAACAGTTATGAGAAGGATATTTTTGGAGGTATAGCCTGTGAGATTGTAGGTGGTATAGGTACTAGAACCTGTGTGTGAAAGGGGTCTTGTTTTCTTTTACATCCAGCACGGAAATATTGGGTGGAGAATGGCAATGTTTATGACCACGAGAGGCAATGTATGGACTTTGTGAGGACAGTGGACGAGCTATGTTATGACAGCAGTGCAATAATAACTACAGAAAGAGGGACAGGGAATTATCACATATGAGCATATCGCTCATCCATCCGACTTATGAAAAATTTGAACCCCTGTAGATTTGTTGCTGAATCATCTCAAATGACCTTGATTACACTAATTCCAGGTCTTTGAAGTCAATCCTGGTGCCAAACTAATTGAAAAGGTAACCTCCAGGCTGCATACTATTTCAGGGCGTTTATGTTGAATGAAGTAGAGTTTCGCTCGTATAAGCTTACAATAACTATGATTAAATCGTACTCTGCACGGATAGAAGTGCACAAGGAGCTGCCGAAATTGCTCCCCACTTGGATTAGCAACTGATATAACCAAAGGTCTGAAAATTCAGCTCCCACGAATATGTGCTTCCCATTCATCTGCCCTTCAAATCCGAATGCACAAAGTGCTCCAGTGTCTCAACAATCTGTAATGATGATTATTGTATTTCTGTGAAGTTATTGATAGAATATGTGGATTGGATATCTATTGCAATTTGTCAACCTGGCAGTTGGCATATTAAGAGTTTTTCCAAGTTTCGTACTTGTGTTACGCGAGAGGTGGAGATGCATGCTTCACTTAATTAATTCCTTCACTAGAAACCTGCTAAAAATGGCTATCCTTTGGCATTGTGAGCATTATCTATGGTGAAACGACTGAGTGAAGCATGAACATTCATGTTTCAAGTTCCTAAGCACAAAAACAATCTTCAGGAGAATAGAGTACTAAGTAGAATGGATTGTCATCCAATGTAGATGGAAAAGGTACATAGTCATGTGGATGTGGGAACCGAGAACAGCATTGGCTTATCCGTTTCAAAATCCTTCCTAAAGATACACAAAAGTGAGAAAGACACAGGACAGTGTGGTGTGTTAGCAAGCCAGGACATGTGCACACGTCATGAGAACCATGCAATAATATATATGTCATGGGGTGAGAAAAAGCAAGATCTTCATGTAGGTACCAAGCATTGACCAACTTGGATATGGAGCGACAATGAGCTAAAGTTGGGGGCTTTTGACGTACAACTATGGTACATAATGTTAAATTTGGGAAGGCCTACCTTAGGTTGGGTTTACATTATGGTCCGGCTCGAAGATTTAAGAAACTTGGCGTTCAAACTTCAAAGCACTCCTTGATGAACTTTCTTCCCGGCTCAAGATTGAAGACTGGTTTCTCAAACTAGGAGGCGTGTTGTCTTGCGTAGGAACCATTAAAATTTGGTGGGAAAGTGATGCCACATTTGCATCACTTCATTTTTCTAAAACCTTGCAAGACCTAGACCCCAATGCAAATTCTTTGGGTCCAAAACTGTGCTCTTGTCGAACATGATCGCTCGATTTCAATGTTTATTTGGTCTTGGAACCTGGTGTAAACCTACCCTTAGGCAATGTAGTTTTGGTTTCTTTTTTATGGTGAGAAACTACATATGATATTTAGTGTCACTTACTATTTGGAATAATGCAATGCTTTAACTATTTATTGTACATCTCATTTTTTATTACCAACAAAAGTCGAATTGGTTGTTTGGACATCATAGAACACCAACATCTTTACTTGGTACAAATTTACATTAATAGTAACAAGATCTAGGAATGTGTAACACCGAATAAAAAGTGACACTAAATATCATATTTAGTGTAGTGGTGCCTCCTTGAAAGCAACAAGCATTTCAAAACCAACCCATGATGTGGAGTACTTATGATTTGATGTTGAAGCTATCTGAATGGGCCTCTAAGTGTCTATTTTGACCTCCACCGCAGTCCCAACTTATGAACTGAGAGATCCAACTACTACACTAAATATGATATTTACTATCATACGGTATTTTGTGTCAATGTGATACCTTTTTGGGTGTCATTTCTTATGAATAAGTTTACAAATATTGTCATGGATGATGGACGAGTTCATCCATTGGCCAAAACCCTACCTTCTCTTGTTAGCAACTTGTCATCAAATATTGTCATGAAAGATTAAAATTTGGATGAAAACCCACATGGTAAGTGACAGTAATTGTAACACTGTAAATCTATAATCCCCCCCAAAATTTACAAGGAATGACAGATAATGTTGGGTTAACATTCAGTGTTGGTGACACTACACTGTGGTTTACAATTAGTATCGATCAAGACAATTGGAATTGGTGACACTAAATATCATATTCAGGGTAGTTACAGAGTGACCGCATGAGTCTGAGAAATCAACGCTGATCATTTTTTAGGACTGTATGGAATAGAATATAAATAAAAAAAAAGGAAAGAAATCAAAATTTAGCCAGTTGGACTTGGAACCATTAGGGTCTTGACCACTTTTGACGAAATTCTCCCCGTTCACTGGCCGCAACCAGTGTTCAAGATTGAAGCCCTCATATGAATTTCATTTTGAAGGGCTCTCAAATTTCGGCCCTTCAGCTGCAGGGTTGGTTCAAATCCAAAACGTCAATCCAAGAATATAGAAATGAAATACAAAACTCATATTAAACTTGTGCATGAATTATAAGGTACATGTTTTCAGTATAATGTGAAGAATTAAGAATCAACCATCTAACTCTACTTCTCGTAGTGACAATGCCCTATGCTTGTTGGTTCATGTGGCGGGCTAATTATACCGAGGACTTCAAGTGACGTCTTCATTTTCAATTTGGGGTTGCATTTTGAAGGGTTATTTTGAGATAGGTATGTTTTGAAGGGCCAAATCGCGTTTGAAGGGCATTGAAGATTTCAATCTTGAACACTGACCACAACAATATTAAGGTAGAAATACCATAACCCGTTAACCACCCTCTAGCCGTGCACTAGACCGCCGTCATAATGGTGAAGTGCCATTTCTAAAACCGATCATGGCTCGGCATCAACTTCAATGCATGTACACTTAGTGCAGCCAATGGGAGTCAAGTGTTAATGTATTTATGAGGTAACCGATTTAGGCGATATTTTGTATGGAAATGCGGATTACCGTGTTCGGTGTAGGGAGAATCTCGTGAACGAGTAGGGGTTTGGACAACTTTCCACTTTGAAAAATTGTAGCATTTT
Organism: Polytrichum commune; assembly: GCA_950295325.1. Taxonomy (NCBI): domain Eukaryota; kingdom Viridiplantae; phylum Streptophyta; class Polytrichopsida; order Polytrichales; family Polytrichaceae; genus Polytrichum; species Polytrichum commune. The sequence continues at coordinate 46,245,817 of OX485804.1, forward strand.
TTGTACAGGACAGAAAAACATGAAACAACTTGCATTCTTCATGAATCCTTCTCGTCTATCTTGGAAAAATTATCTCATGATTGTCAGACCAGATCTTCAATGCGATAAAATCACCTTATTTTCATGGGTTATGGTTTTTCTACCTTAATTGTACATGCTTTTATGTTACATCCGCAACACTTGGACAGTATAGGTACGTAGAGCCAGGCACCTGGTACATTTCATAATTGTGGCATACATGTGCCGGGGCTGGGAGCAATGAATGAAGAACCGCTTTCTCAATCACCACTTGCATCCACAGCTCGGATGAAAAATGTCTACAATCTGCTCTTGATAGGGAAAAGTGGATATATAGAACCTGACAAATATCTCACAAAATAGATGGGTGGGTGGGTGGGTGTATGTGCTGATTGTATATAGCCTGGGTGGTCAATAAGAGTAGGGGAAAAGAACTCTATGAGTCTGTGTAGACTCCACATTTCAAAACGTGAAAGTGCTTGGGAAAGGGAGGCCATTGTTGCTATTCCGGTGGGAGAGACTCATGCCCCGATCACACCAAACTTTCCGTCCAGTTCCAACCATGATGTTGCTGGGGATTATGTTGAGAAATAGATGCAAGTTCGCCACTTTTCACACTATTGTAGTCGGAGATGTCGACGAATGGTGTTTGAGCAGTCTGGTGTGATCAACCTCTCAGAGCCACTTTAGACTCGTGACTAGTGACCATGAGAAAAAACGATTTTATGATTTGTCGTGATCATGGTTGGCGGTCCGAAGAGAGTTCCACGTCGCATTTTAAATGTCTTGGTCATGCATTATAGTGTAAGCGGATTGAGACCTAGGTGTAGCACTTTTAATGAAGAGGAAAATGACACAAAATAGAGTAAACTAAAAATAGGATTGGGTAGAGATAGAATTTTCCTCGAACATGGTTTTTTTTTTGTTTTTTTTGGTGAGACGACCTACTTGGGTTCTCTTATCGCAAAATCATGGTGATAGCCATGCATTATTCATTTCTTGACATGTAGGATTACATGTCTCTTTCTCATCCATTTCTGGACATGCTCACCCATGGCCAATTCTAATTTAGGGGACGAAGTGTAAAACGAGGTAGGATTGCCACTCATTTCTCAACCAATGAGAGATTCTAGAAAGCGGTAGTCATGGACACTAGTGTGAGTAGGCCCTCAACTACATTGATTATCCCAATTAACGCGTGTTACTATTCGGAATCACGTGTGCTTACCCATGAGTTTAATTTTTACTAACAAAAATTCAATAGGTTGATAAGATAATATACAACATAAATGACTTTGCTTGGTAAAATACTACATTCTCCTTCAAGAAATTTAGTACTGCGTAACTTCAAATAGTAACATGCACTGATTGGGATTATCAATGTAGTGGATACGTATAAAAATCCAGTGTCCGACTTTAGTTGCAGGCCTGCATCTAGAGATTGGTAATATGTTCGAACCAACTTTTGGCTTAAAAAAATGCACAATCTTTTCAACTTAAAGAATAGAACTACCCAAAAAAACTTGGAGTCCTCTTGATTCCTATCTTCCTACACGGTAAAAAATTTGCACCACCTTATGCTTCTCTATATAGATCTTGTGCAGAACCTCTTAAGTGATCGGTTTTGGGTGCCTCTACTCTAGAGATGAATTGGTTGAGTTTGAGAATAGCAGGTTGAAGTTCAAGACTTCAGGAAGATTACCAATTAATTTAGAGGAACCTATGACATATACCTGGAATCGATAAAAGAAAACCAAAAAATCACAACATGTAACCAGTTGGACTTGGAAACAACACTAGGATTTTGACCGATTAACTTATGCCCAAAATCTCCCTGGACACAATGAATGCATTTGAGCTTTGGACTTTTGGAGTGAATTTGTGATTTGAGCAAAGAAAAAATGGTTGGGGTGTTTTTGCCCTTTGGGAGGGAACATCTCAGTTGCAATGCATAACTAACCTCTTGCATAGAGTTCGATCACAATGACATATGGATGGGTGTCACTTCATTTTTTACACTGCGGATATCACGGGTCCTTCGTACTAGAGCTCTATAAGTTGTGGGTTTGATGATCAAAACTAATATCTTACAATACACAAAGTTTTATACAAGAGTAGTTTAAGCTAAAAATTTATTTGGTCAAAGTTTGTGAGGTGTTGATAGTTGATCCCCTTATAGAGGAGTTGGAACTCACCCCTCCAACGGTGAATACTTGAAGGGGTATAAGGTTTTAAAGAGGAGAGAGCTCCTCTAAAACAATGATATTGAGAATGCATGGAACCCCTTTTTGTACTTTTTTTTTATAAAACCATGTATATTGATGGTAAGGGTTTACATGGGTTTGTATTATTAATGTGTGAACATGCTCTAAAGGTCACTAGATTTTTCTTGTAATTGAGATGATTTCAAATGAACGAGTTTCCATGCTCAAAAGTTATTCACACAAAAAAGTAGTTACAAAGCTTATAGAGACAACATTTATATGATTGAAATTAAAATTTAACATATCGACCAAGCTCAACTTCATGTATGAAATTATGGTTTTAAATATTCATAACAACTTATTTAAAGATAATATATAATGAAATTGTGTCCCAATGCTCAACACTAAAATATCATGTACAACATGGTTTGGAAAAATGAATGAAATAACATCATGTGTAGAAATGATGGCTCAAATAGTAGATATTGCATCAAATTTTATGTTAAAATATGTATTTCTTCAAGTATGTTTTTTCTTTAATCTGATGTTCTAATAAACTTGACGTTGAATCTATTTGTAGTAAAGAACATTCTCCTATGAAGTGACTAAAAATAAATTCATTAAAAACAAAATATCTTGTGCCCAAAGTCCCAACAAAGCCTTGATGACGTTAAAGGTTAATTCAAGACATGGAATAATAGATAACTTAGCACATTGTGCTTCCCATGATGATGTTAGTAAGTGATGGGCACCCATAGGCCCGGGTCCCAATGTGAGTTGGGGCTTAAATTGGGGGTTGTAGAAGCAAACAAATACCACCCCCACATTGATTCACTTAATAACCATGTGAACTACGTGGAGGAATTGTCTATGTTGGCGAACATGAGTTGACATGTGGATACTTGATACTAGTGAAGGAGAAAAAATGATAAAACCCTCCAATTTTTATGATAGTTGTCACGGTATGCGGCGTCGGCAGCCACACCTTATCCGTTGGGTTTCATTCATTTAGATTTAGATGAATGAATCTTATTTGTGGAGAGGAAGGCTCCTAAGTGAGGAGCCTCCTCCTTGACTTGACATTCTTACCAAATCAAGTCTTGTGAGTGAGTGTGTGGAGAGAGCTTGTGTGAGGTGAAGATTGCATGTGTTTGCAATAAATCTTAAGTTCTTCTTCCCTTTCTTATACTCTTAGATTCTCCCGTGGTGGAGTGAGAGATAGCTTGACTCATTGTGTGTATTTGAAGAGAGATTAGAGCTCATATGAATGTTTGACTCTCTTTCTTCTCTGTCGAGGTGTGTTGTTTATGTGTGACTTTGTTATGTTTTAGTGTTGTTTGTTAGTGGTGATTGGTACTCGAGCTACAGTGATACACGATCGCTATTTACACGACATAGTGTTAGAATATGTTAGTCGTTGAAACACTCATATGCTTGAAAAATGGAAGATGATTGCCAAGTAGGTTAATCATTGCAATATTTAGGTCCTTGAAAAATGAAAGGCTTCTTATGTGCATATATATACAAGAGGAACCATCTAGAAGAGGACCTCTACTTTGTACTTTAGAAGTGCAACACAAGCTTGAGTTAGAGCCATGTCATGACAAAAGTAAAGTAATATATGGCACAAGTGCAAACTTGCAATCTCACTAGTCCCATAAAGGAGTTGTCCATATTCTTGAAGAAGGTTGCTCTCTTATGTGGGTGCACACAACTTGCTTTCATTCTTTGAACATTTAAGATTGGTGGTGACTAACCTATTTTGGTGTCATTTTCCATACCCATTATAGGTAGCCATCGATGTGTTGGTACAAGTTCACCTACAAGTCAAGCTCGGGCCTATAAGGTACCGAGGCCTTTAAAGTCACTTTGAGAAACTTTTTCTATTTCAAGAAGGCTAATTAGCTTGGAAAATTTCAAACAAAATCCATACATTAGCAAATCTATGCAAAGTCGAAAAAATAATTCAAAAAAATAATAAGTTCATATGCAACTTGGAAAAGTTTGCAAAGTCGTCTTAAGGAAAGAGCCTTTTAGTCTCCACTGGGGGGTCTATTGATGTTGGATTGCTTAGTGATAATCACCCAAAATCATCCTTATTGTTGATGAGGATCTTTTATTAAATGAAGGTGCTGTCCCCCTTTTGTGGATCACTAATTACACCGCCTCACTAAGCGGATGATCCCAATTAGCAATTGTGATTGGGCAAAGTTGGTGCTCTTCTAAAAGTGTTCTTACATCCTTCTTACACTACTATTATGAATGGCCAATGCGGTGCTATTTTATACTTTATGCCACATATAGTTAATCACTTTTGACAATGACTTACTTGATAGCACCATTGCACTCACTTTTTTGATGGCTTAAGGATTTAAAATAGGTGTCACCAAAAAGAAGGTGTTACTTTAAGGCCTCAGTACCTTAGATTCATATGGTTAAATGAATTGGTGACCATAAGGAATTCTCTTTGTTTGTTTTACTCTAGTGCCCCCTTTGAAAGACAATCCATCTCAAAATTGGAATTTGAAACCCTTTTATGTGCTCACTCTTCTCAATTGAACACATAAATTCCATGATACATGACAATACATGTGCTTCAAAATAGACACCAAAAAACATACGTTATGATGATTGTACATTATGTGCTCAAAATATACACACATATTTGATCACTTAAGGAGCGAGAGATCTCCCTCCTATGTTGAAATTTAAATTTGACAAATTATCTTCGTGGCTTGCAATTGTTAACCCAGTTGAAGAAATTCCTGATCCGATCCAACAATGCAAATTACCATTGAAGTTGGCAGTGCCAATACGGCCCCACACGTTAGTAATTACGTGATCCGCTAATTTGTGATTTAGTGAGTCAGTGAGGAAATGGCAGTAGACACAATGGGAATTTCACTCAATATTGTATTTAGTGTTGTCATATGGTATTTTATGTGACTGCGGTAACGTTTCTAGTGACACTTCGTATAAATAAGTTTACAAGTGTTGTCATCCCAGTTTACATTTATTTCATCCAAATGTCAATGATTGAAACAAAGTTTGGTATATTTTGCACCCTAGCATTTCTATTTTGAAATATTGTCATGGATGATTGAAATTTGGATGAAAAATCACTTAGTAACTCACTGGAATTGCAACACTGTAAATCTATAATACCCAAATCTTCTTTTATAAGGAATGACAAATAATGATAGGTTTACATTTAGTGTTGATAACACTTCCCGGACGGTTTTCAATTGATATTGAGTAAGACAAATATAACAGTACTCAACGTTCAACTCTCATTCCATGGACCCTTAGAATATAACACTGAGATGCTTGAAAAGTTGCATCCAGAAACTTAGATTCAGAGTGAACTCCCAACATCTCATTGTTATATTCTGAGGGCCCATGTTGCCAAGTAACATGCTGAATAGAATTGGTGACACTAAATACAATAGTCGTGTAGATATTTGCGACTCTGGTCACGGAGAAGATGGGAACCGTGAGAATGGAGTCCGATGCCGCGGCCTGATCTTCGCATCGCCTGATCTTCGCCTCGCCTGATCATCGAATTTTGCCCAAGGCTCGAATGTCTGTGAGGCTGGGAAGCTCTTGTCAGCGAGCGCATCCTTGGTTTATATGTGTTGTTCTTAGTTTCGATTCTCCCCATTTCCCATCCCAAGTCCATCAATTGTCTCTGCAGCAGCAAGCTCTGTAGAGATGGCGTCCTGCATTGCTGCCGCTGTCGCTATGGCTCCCGCTGCTGCTCTTGGAGCTGCTGCCTCCAGCAACGTCGCCGCCTCGCAGTCAAGCTCCGTCAAGGCCTTCACCGGCCTCAAGAGCGCCACTCTCTTCTCCGCCGACACCAGCACCAACGTCGTGAGCAGCGTCAGCAACGGCAGCCGTGTGTCGTGCATGCAGGTGTGGACTCCCGTCAACAACCTCAAGTTCGAGACCCTGTCCTACTTGCCTCCCTTGAACGCCGACGCCATCGCCAAGCAGGTGGACTACATCCTGCGCAACGGCTGGATCCCTTGCATCGAGTTCGACATGGTGGGCACCATCTCCCAGACCAACTTCAAGGGCTCAGGATACTACGACAACAGGTACTGGACCATGTGGAAGCTGCCCTTGTTCGGTGCCACCGACTCCAGCTTGGTGTTGGCTGAGATCGAGGAGGCCAAGAAGGCGTACCCCGAGGCTTACATCCGTGTGATGGCCTTCGACAACGTGAGGCAGGTGCAGGTGGCCGGATTCATTGCCCAGAGGCCGGCTTAGAATACAGAAGTCTAGGTGTCATGGTCTCTTGAGCCATGAGCAACGGCGGACATGTGCATGTGTGGTAATTGTAGAATTTGTACTTAGTAAAGATTCAATCATTTGACTCGATGTGCAGCGTTGGTTTGGATGGTGGTGTTAGCCTATGTCATGTTTCTTAGAATGCAAGCGCGAGCGTGGATGATGGAGTGGAGAACTTGATTTTGTTCCCAGGAGAATGAAGTTATCATAGATGATGGTAACTGTGTGGACGTTATGTATCACCTCTTTCTGTTTCCTGCACCCAGACTGGCACTTGAATGTGAATTTATTGGCTACCTTCATTAAAGTATACGCAGATCGATTTCGGCAATTGGTCATCCTTAGGAAATATGGTTGGAGGTCTGATGGCTTTACGTCTGCGGGGAACTCCATTTCGCTCTCATTATGGTGCTCGGTAAAGGTAAACAGGCATCGATTGACGGAATTCTTCCATGGGCCCGAGAAATTGCATTTCAGCATCGTGGGATTTCAAGACATGTTTTAGCAAGATTTTTGTTGATTCCCCTGAAAGTTAGATTGACAACTCGAGATTGGAGCATTTGATAGCAAGATGTATACATTTTGAGTTCTCTAGCTGTGAAACTCTTGGTCCTAGCGAACATGCGGTTTGCCTTCTCGAATTGACTCAGGTAAAGGAATGAGAAAGTTCCGGAGCTGCAACTGCAAATGTAAATTGGGAAACTAGCGCCTCTCTAAGGGCAGTCACTAGTGAATATCTTGCGAAAACATATTGACGTGCGTCAGGGTAAATTCCCATTTGGAAGCCTCATTCGAGTCAATTGTATTCCTGCCATGAGTCACTTGCATTTCGCAAGATTTCGAAGTTTGGGAAAGGCCATTCAATGAACTACCAAACTTGGTCGCCCATGTTACGCTTGACAAAGGCAATTGCACAGATACACAAAACACACACACCCTTTTCTTTGAGGGAACATTGAAGAAGCTCACGAATGTATCACATATGTCCAGAACTGTCAACCTGTAGAGAGTGAGGAGATTTCTCCATGCCAACAACCTGAATAATTTGATTGAGAATGCGATAATTTGGGTGGATATGATATTTTGTCACAGAAAAAGTAGCCTACTGAAAAAAAAGGTCATTTGTCTGATTGATGGTAAAATTAGATCTCAGACCGTTACTAGGTTCTACACAATCGCCAATGTCCTCCTGAGACTGATCTGAGCTGCTCTTTTTATGGGAATACGTACGCATTGAATGCTTGAAGATTGGGATCAGCGAAAGCAAGGAGTGCCAATCGAAGCTCCTTGCTCTGCACAAGACCGTCAACCTTCCTCCAGCGTAGTGCATAATGTAATTGTGCGCAGTGTGCAATTCCGGCGATGCTGATCCCAAATAATCATCATCCAACATCTAAGGACAAAAGCTCCATGTGACGTTGCACAAAAGGAATTGTACAAAACAATCAGACCTTGCCCCAGACACTTGGAGGGTTTCCGACCATATCACATCACAATATAATGGTGAGTCAACAAACAAAAGAAATTACCAAAAAGGTAAAAAGTAAAATTAGGATCACAACAGTCGCAACTGCTTACAGACACCAATGAATAGATGGATGCTGCACTGATTTAATGCGTAGGCCGCCTTCCAATGAGATCGTCGAAAATAAGAACGCTCATACAGAGGTTGCTATGTATAATAGATGAATGCGAAGGCATGTTAACATCATCGATTTCATCACCTGCCTAAATTTGGAGGCCCCATCTTCAACCCTTGGCACCAACGATTAATTCTGTGAGGCTACGAACACTCTGGAGCCTCAATATATGTGTCTTCCTCCACTCTCTCCCTCTCCTCACTACTACTTCGCATTCACCAACTGTCTCTGCAACAGTAAACTCTGTAGAGATGGCGTCCTGCATTGCTGCCGCTGTCGCTATGGCCCCCGCTGCTGCTCTTGGAGTCGCTGCATCCAGCAGCGTTGCCACCTCTCAGTCAAGCTCCGTCAAGGCCTTCACCGGCCTCAAGAGCGCCACTCTCTTCTCCGCCAACACCAACACCAACGCCGTGAGCAGCGTCAGCAACGGCAGCCGTGTGTCGTGCATGCAGGTGTGGACTCCCGTCAACAACCTCAAGTTCGAGACCCTGTCCTACTTGCCTCCCTTGAACGCCGACGCCATCGCCAAGCAGGTGGACTACATCCTGCGCAACGGCTGGATCCCTTGCATCGAGTTCGACATGGTGGGCACCATCTCCCAGACCAACTTCAAGGGCTCAGGATACTACGACAACAGGTACTGGACCATGTGGAAGCTGCCCTTGTTCGGTGCCACCGACTCCAGCTTGGTGTTGGCTGAGATCGAGGAGGCCAAGAAGGCGTACCCCGAGGCTTACATCCGTGTGTTGGCCTTCGACAACGTGAGGCAGGTGCAGGTGGCCGGATTCATTGCCCAGAGGCCTGCCTAGATGACTTAGGAAACCAGCATATTGCTTCCATTCATTTGTCGACATGTACAATCTAGCCCGAGTTTTCCCTGACTGGAGCTTGACCCAGTCAAATACATTTATACAATATTAACTCTTCCGGACTCTCTTGTCCCAGGCCACTCTGCATCCGTTCGCCGTATCTCTGTATGTCACACGGTGAAATTGTAGTATGTGCTTCTTCATATTGGCCGGTTTCATTGCATATAGGGCTCAGTAGAGATGAAAATCTTGGCTGAGAAGGGTCATGGTCGCTTGAGGCATGAACAATGGCGGCCAGGTACAATTCAACTTAGTATAGATTCAAACATTGAATCGAAGCGCAGAATGAGATACGAACACGGAACTTGGTGGTTTGGATATTGCTGGTGTAATGCTAGGTATTGGTTCTTGCAAAACAATGGTGGGTGATGGAATTGAGCACCTATTTTTGCAGAGCATTTTGCTAGCGAAAGTAATCCTAGGTGATGGTGGCTGTTTTGATGGACTGTATTCTCATTGTATTACATCTCTCTGTAAATCTATGAGTGAGTTGCTTACATTAGACTAAACAGAGATTGACATCCGCAACTGGTCAGGTAGAAAACTGGGTTGAGCTCTAATGGCTTTATTTTTGCAGGAGACTCCTATTCTCTTCTCTAGTAATGGTGTTCGGTAAAGGTAAGCAGGCATTAATTGACGGAGTTCTTCCACGGGCTTGAAAGATTTCAGTTCAGCGCCGTAAAATGCAAAGACGTGTGCCAACAAGGTACTAAGAAATACAGCGTTTCATCCTCGAGAAAGGATCATTTGATCGCAGAATGTGTAGATTCTCTTGCTGTCAAACTGTTAGCCGTGTCGAACTTGCGGTTGCCTTCTCCTGCGCATTTAGTTAATGGGGCGGACGCAGTAATGACAGAGGCACTGGCACAGATACATAAAACGCCCACAGCCTTTTCCCTCTTAAGGAAATTTGAACAGGCCCATTAATGCATCACATCCGTCCAGAACATTATTACTCCGACACACAGGGAGGAGATTTATCTCAAATATCATTTGATTGATATTCTTTGACAAATTGATGATCTGGGCGGATATGGATCTTTGTCACTGATCAAGCAGACAAAAGTTCAGCTGATTTTCCTGATTGAGGTTGTCCTCTGAACACAGGCAAAATTACTTCTCAAACTGTTACTAGATCCCCAATGTCCTGAAACTGTCCTGAACTGGTCTTTCCCTGAGAATAAGCATCGAATACTTCTTAGGTTCAGTGAAAGCAATGAGTGCGATCGAAGCTCATTTCCCTGCACAAGACAGCCGGCCTTTCTTCCACCCTGGTGCGTATAGTTCATATGCGTAGTGTGCATTTCCTGTGTAAGAACCATCATTCAAGATCGACCTCCATATTGTAATCTAAAGCTGCAGGTGAAGTTGATCACAACAATCAGCCCTTACTTAAAAGCCAAATTTTCTTGACACTTGGTGTGTTTCGGAACATAGCATAGTACAACGGAGATTCAACAAAGAAAAGAAAAATGGGGTTCACGTCACCACAATGTTCTTTGCAAGTTACAGCTGAGGGTGTGCTTCTGTCAGTGATAAAGACTGCTCACACTCAATTCGTAGGCTTCCAATCAGATCTCATCGAGAAATAAAACACACATACAGAGGTTGCTATGAATAATAGATGATTGCGAACGCAGGTTAACATCATCGATATCATCACCTGCCTTAATTCGGAGGCCCCATCTTCAACCCTTGGCACCAACGATTAATTCTGTGAGGCTACGAACATTCTGGAGCCTCAGTACATGTGCCTTCCTCCGCTTGGTTCCTCGCCTCACTACGAATTTCTTCGCATTCAACATCTGTCTCTGCACCAGTAAGCTCTGTAGAGATGGCTTCCTGCATCGCCGCCACTGCCGCCACCATGGCCCCCGCTGCTGCTCTTGCAGGTGCTGCCTCAAGCAGCGTCGCCACCTCTCAGTCAAGCTCCGTCAAGGCCTTCACCGGCCTCAAGAGCGCCACTCTCTTCTCCGCCAACGCCAACACCAACGCCGTGAGCAGCGTCAGCAACGGCAGCCGCGTGCAGTGCATGCAGGTGTGGACCCCTGTCAACAACCTCAAGTTCGAGACCTTGTCCTACTTGCCCCCCTTGAACGCCGACGCCATCGCCAAGCAGGTGGACTACATCTTGCGCAACGGCTGGATCCCTTGCATCGAGTTCGACATGGTGGGCACCATCTCCCAGACCAACTTCAAGGGCTCAGGCTACTACGACAATAGGTACTGGACCATGTGGAAGTTGCCCTCGTTCGGTGCCACCGACTCCAGCTTGGTATTGGCTGAGATCGAGGAGGCAAAGAAGGCGTACCCCGAGGCTTACATCCGCGTGATGGCCTTCGACAACGTGAGGTAGGTGCAGGTGGCCGGATTCATTGCCCAGAGGCCTCACTAGGGGCTAGAAATCTTGCAAAACCGAAGGGATTCACGCCCATTTCGAGCCCATTTGACGACGATCACGAGGTGTTAGTGCTTCAGGCAGCTCCTATTTCAATTACGAGCACCCATGGAAATGTACAATTCACATTAACTTAGTAGAGACTCGATCAATTGACTCGACCTGCACATAAGTAACGTGATGATACAGTGATTGTCTGAATTCGTGTGTCTCTGGGTCATGCTTCGTGAAATGCAATTCGGCACCTGGCATTACAGATTGGGTGATAATTCTGTCCGAACCTGAATATCCATCAAAGTGTTCAGCCATAGCCGGTCAATTACCTAGTGAGAACTTTCATAGGCGTATCACTCACTCAAGTCATCGCTATAATTTCAGCAATACCGCGACGCAGTATGGTATGCTTCAGAGGCATCATTATCTCATGACCAGGTAATCCCTCCCTGTGATGAATACAGGTCTACCCTATATCCTCTTTATCCAGATTCCTTCTCTTGCAGGGTTCGTTCCAATGGGGTTACAATGGAGAAACACGAAGATTGTCATTTCAAGTTTCGGAATAGGAGTTCAGATGGAAAAGTTATAGGAGGTCAAAGCGAAGATTTTCTTTCCTTTTTGAAAAATCGTATAGATCCTCCCAATTATGTTGTCCATTGAGTATGAAATGGAGTCTATATTTTGAGCACTTGGTTCAACCTCATCGTATCATGTGTCATTTTGGTGTCCATTTTTCAAATACAAGCCTTTCCATATACCATTGAAATAAAGTTGCTTGATTGAGAAGAGTGGCCACATATAAGCCCACACACCTTATATTATGTAGTCACATATGGAGTTTGTGAATTGTGTTTACGGACTTTGAAGCAAGGTGTTTCTCTTCTCTCCTCCAAGTTCTATCACTTCTCCACTGACATTCAATCATGATGAAGCTTAAAATTTAGCCATTTCCTATGAGTTCTAGTGCAATGGTTGGTTGGAAACTCAACCTAGAGTAAGTTAAGGTAGATGAGGCTAATTTGGTTAGCTTCCTTAATCAGACACCTATTTTTGGCTCCTAATCGGCAGTATGGTTGCTTAAATTCGGTGGGTGATTAATACATGATGATTTAGTTGCCAACTTGATAATATTGGGTTAGTCACCCTGCAAAAATCAAACTAAACCCACCATCCTTCATAATGAGGAGTGCCATCTACCAAGCTATGACACACTTGATTTTTGTGCCTGAGGTGGGCAAATTAGGAGGCAACATGTGATTGTGAGGAGCCAACCAACTTGTATTGTGGATATTCTATAATGAAAAAATAGTTCAACAACATTTTATCTTACATGTGACCACTTTAGAGACATGACACATCCAATATTGGCATTAAACTTGGTTTTCATTGGCAAATGACTCATGTAGAATCTGCTAATGATGTTACCCACTTACACAACATAAAACAATGAAAGAACTCCCCCCTATAACATCACATTGGGAAGTAGAGAATCTCTGATTATGGAGCATAGATTAACACCTTCCTCAACTCCAATTTCAACGATTTGAAATTCTTTGGTCCCGATTCGCAATTGCCAACATGTTCGAGCTTCTAATGCTTGAATCCATTGGCTAAAAGATTCCACAAAGTTGGAGGTGTCCATATTAGCCTCACCTACCTTAAGTGTACCTATCCATAAGCAAGTATGGAGGATAAAGCTAGGGACTAGATTGTACATTGGGAGCTCTACTATGGGTTATAGCAAGACAATCTTGTGCTACCTACAGAGTTGCAAGAGCGATGAGGCAGTAGCACGAGGAACCATGCTACAACCTATAGCAAGGTGACATGTGTACAATATTGGACGTAGTGATGACCATGTCGCAAGGATAGCGTGTTACGGTCTATAACCGGTGTGTTCATGTCCAATGAGGCACATGACACATCAACAAGATTCGAGATGGGCAGCGGTATGCAACTCTATGGGGAGATGCACTTCTCCACACACATCTCTTATCATTGGATTGGCTTAGGAGTTTTCTCTTCCAATTAATAATTACAAATTACAAATCACAAAGATTGTCATTTTAAGTTCTAGAAGAATTTGTGAATGAAGTAGATTGAGATGCTAGTCATAACATTACTCAACATAATAATGATGTTGTATGGGGGATCAAGTTTCCAAGGAATTGTCCAAAATATCCATTTGGCCCACTAGATTGAGCCTGAATGTAGTGTGGAATACTAGAGGGTGACCAATAGCTACTTTTAAAATATTGCTCCACCTTCACCCAGTTCTAAACTCTAATCTAGTGTGTTGCTAGCATGCCATGCCCATTGGCACATATGTTGAGGCCAGTAAACCTCAAATAAATATTTTGGCCAAAATTCTTTTACCTTGGCTTACTAAACTTTGTTTTGAAAGTAGCATTCACTTCAAGTGTTATAATTCACTTGAAGTGAACTTTATAATCCACAAAGAATTATAACACTGCAAGTGAACTTTCTTTCTTTTTAAACAATTGCATAGGCCCTCCCAGTATAATGCACACACTCCAATCCCATTATAACACATTTCTTTTTGATGTCCATTCTTTGCTCAAACTTTGCCATGTACGGCTCAAATATAGGTGTACAATCAAGAAGAGTGACATACAAATCACATACCTTGATGCAAGGATGTGAGTGTCTTTCACATGTGAATAGCTCTCGAGGACATAACCCTAGGGGCTCTTACATGAGAAATGCATTAGGACGCCCCCCCCCCCCCCCCACACACACACACCCAAAAAATAAAAATAAAATAAAAATGAGAAACATAACATTATTTAGTTGCTATCATCCATTTCATTCTTATAATATTCAATGATAATGTTTCACATGGAGACTTAGGGGAAGACCCAAAGTCTTGGGCCCACATCGATTCCACTTTGACTAATAACATTAGTGTGGCTCACGCTTTTCCACCCACACTAATAGGACCATTTAGTGCAATTGGAATCAAGCACATGTGTCTTAAAGTTTTTCAAGATTTAAGTAGAGGTGAGTATTTGTGATCCATCGAGTCCCCATCGCAATCTTATGGAAGTTGAGAGAGAAGCTTTGTTCATATTAGGTAGTCTAAGAGCCTACTACATTAGAGGGCTCTCTACTTCATCTTTACTTTGTGCCAAAATGTGGTTTCCACGTGTGATACAAGTGGTGTTATCGAATGTGAGCATGACACATGGCAACATTTGAGGGGAAAATATTTATTTTGTGTTGGAATAGAGAGCCCTCTACATTACAAGTGATGGTGTGTATAAACTTACTACAACAAATTCATGAGCTTCTTTAATTTTCATTGGTTGAATGGGCTAGTTGGACATAAACATTTTATTGGTACGATCAACTCTAAGGTAAGACAAGCTTTTTTTAATTACTTTACTTATTATGACACCTATATTTGAGTAATGTGTGGTTAGGTGTGACTCCAAGAATGATTACCCACAAGACATGTGTTTCAAAAAAATTGGACTATGTGCTCAAAATATGATAACTATTCTAGGTTTAATAGTCAACAAGGAGGGGGGTGGCTATATGACCATTTAATAAGCACAAGAATCTTCATTAAATTGAAAATGAATCATATATCCTCATGAACTCTGCAAATTATGAGGAAAGTGGCTCTGCCCTTGATTTGGTTTTGCTAACCATCTCGTACTAATTGTGTGTTTCGTATCCTAGGAGAAGTCGGCTAGTTAGAAAAAGTGACCCTTTAAGACCCATCTACCTCCCTATATTCCAAGTGTGAAACTAGTGCGAATTTTCTTGATGAATGGGGTCCACACTAATTATACACTTTAGGATAGTCCAATATTGGTGTTAAGAGTAATGTATGTGTCTAGCTTATCATGTGTGTATGGATGAGGAGAGACCCGGTCATTGTACTATCAACAAATACTACCTACTGACCCCTAAATACAATCGTACCTGGATAATCACATTGGATTTGATATTCCATTTGAACTTTGTCAACCAAAATTTGAAGTTCCATTTCACTTTCAATAGTGTGAGTGCAACACATGTAATATGACACTTTGAGATCCTTATTTGCCATAATATCAAGATAGATTATGTTGGGTTCAAAAAGATTCAAATAAAAAGTATTGCTAATCATAGGTCCACATGGTAGCTTCTAGTATTTATACCAAGTTAAAGATATTGTAATGTATTGCTATTTATTTGACAAGTGGCACTCAAAAATAAATAGTGAGCCTGTACTTTTAAAAAGGTAGTGCTCGCCATCAAACCTACTTTCAAGAAAAAACACACACTTGGTCCTAATAAACATATCTCCTCCAAGTTTTGTTTGTTTTCACAAACAAGAACTTCTTCTAGAGTTTCTCAACCCTGTCTCTCAATGAAGACCAAGATTGCCATTTAACACTTAGCCATTAGGGAGCAGTGACCATTTAAAGACCAAACTATTCTTCATGTTGATTTTTTATGTTGTCTCCCTCAATTCTTGAACTTAGGAAGGGAGGTCAAGCTTTGCATTCTCAAAAGTGTTCATTTGAGGCCTTACCTACAAATACAAGTGAAAGAAAGAGAACATAGAAAATGGTGGAAGATTTAATTAAAAAAAAAGATAGCACACTATTTGTTTTGTGTGATGGTCCAGGAAGGTGTATATTGTGAGCCGCACTATAAGATTGCTTAGGTTAAGATACCTTTTACATGTGTCCACATTATTTACTATAATTGGTGTAGTACAAAGAGAGACATTTCATTTGCTACATTGTCAATTGAATATCAAGCTTTTAAGTAATGTATTGAATCATATATTTTTTAAATTCTTTATGTTAAGTGAGAATACAAGGAATAATTGAAGCACATAATGATTAATTAGTTGATAATAAAGAAGTAATGATAACAACCATGTTGGTTTTAATCTTTTCCCCACTCCCCAAACCATATCAACAAAATGTACACACTGATGCAGGAGAGTGTGCCCGAGAATATCTATATCCAAGGAACCTTTTCATCTATGATCCCCCTTTTACTATACAAATATCGGCTATCCAACTTCCCATCCATCCGCACTCCTTGGACATCCATTCATGTGTTTTGCCATCATCCTCCATTTTCCGCTATCCAATTAGTCCATTACATCCCCCAACACTACATAATTTTTTTATTTTATTCATGCTATATTATTTGAACATTGCACCACAAGTATTGTGATTTTTGTTTCGTCCTTGTATCTTTAGAATGATATTGGTTGATAAACTGCACAACAAGACTTCCATCTAATAAGGTAGACATGACTTATTCAAACACATGTTTTTGAGTGTTGAATGGTTTGGTATTCTCCTAAAGAGAACACTAAGAACATCATTCTAGGGATAAATATAACAATTGATTGGTTAGGATAGCCAAAAAGTTAATGCTAGACACCCGCTCAGCATGAATTGCTTTGCACACACTCATATAACCACTTAAGAAGATCATATATGCTCTTTGAGAAATTATCACAAATTGGCATTTTATTACTTTGATCTCATTCTTAGGTCATTGGATTCCTCCAAGATTTGCTAATCAATTGATTATTTCCCCGCATAATCTATTGCACATCATAATAGGCCAAACATCCTCCAAGTTATTGTAATAAGCTCATCTACCTTATGCAAACCATTTGTATTGCATACTCAATATGGTCATGGATGAAAACTAGAAGTTATGAATGAAATGCTCTTTGAGTGGATAGGAAAACACCATGAGAATGTTGGAAGTGCTCTCCATTTGTATGAGCAATCAATTGTGGAGTCCTTACACAAGAGAGAAGAGACATACCCAAGCTAACATTGTTGCTTAAGAGAGAGAGAGAGAGAGGGAGAGAGAAAAAACTTACGCATGCATTGTTGATCAAGCTTATTGAAGCCGGTTATGGATTAGACGTTGTCTCGGGGGGGGGGGGGTAGTGTGTTAAAAAGTTAAGGATATAGGTGCGAACAACCACTATTTTATAGGGGGGTATTACTTTCAATTTTTTTTTTCACATGCTATCATTATGTAAATTTCTACTTTGGGTCAATAGAAAAATGGCTTGCATTACTTATAATTTCAAATTACCTATTATTCCATACCCTATAGTACTTTAAAGATGTCCAGTGCCATTTTTGATACCCTATATTACTCTTAAGCCCAATTATAATTTTTTGCTCCCATGTTTTTAAAATACCCTATCATTTGTTCGCACGTATGTTGCTACTCCAACCAATGACTACCCCCCCCCCCCCCCGAGGACGTTGTACTCAAGGAGCCTTGTTGTTGGCTATAACACGAGGAATCCTACTACACCTCATAGCAAGGTGACACATGTAGTCTATTAAACATATGTCATGAGGATAGTGTGCATAGTCAATGTGCTTGCGTCCAATGAAGACATAACATGTTAGCAAAATACAAGATGGTTAATGCCACAAAGTATATTAATTTTACTCATGAATGTAAATCTAAAAATTAAGGAGGAAATGCTATATGTATGGATAGAAAACCATGAGGAAACTATCGGAATTGCTCTCTACTTGGATGAGCTACTTATGGACTCCTTACACAAGACACAAGAGACACACCAAAGTTAGGATCACTCTTGCTTTCAAGGGTGCGAGAAAAAAAAGTTGAGAAAGAGTGAACGATTTGTGAGTGCTAAACTTATGCAGGCATGAGTCTATTTTATTCAAGCTGAAGTATAAAATTCAATTGGTATGCTCATGGATGAACTTGAAGATAAGGATGAAGTGCTTTTTGCATGGATAGAAAAAAACACAAGGAAATTACTAAAAGTGCTCTCTACTTGGATGAGTTACTTGAGGTAGATAACCCTTATTCGGTTACTTGTCTTATTAGGATGCCTATATTTGAGTGGTGTGTGGTTTGTTGTGGCTCCAAGATTAGATACCAAAAAGACAGGTGTTTAAAAGAGATTGGAATGTGTGTTCAAAATATGGTCATGATCATTCTAGGCTCAACATAATTGGGAGGGGACCTATATGACCATAACGAGCACGAGATTATTCAATTTGATTATGAATAAGATATTCATGTGAGCTCTAAAAATGATGAGGAAAGTAGCTATGGCCTTGATTTGAATTTGCTAACCATCTCATACTAGTCATGAGTTGCAAACCCTAGGAGAAGTGGGCTAGTTGGACAAAGTAACCATTTAAGGGCATGTTTACATGGCAACCATTAGGCCATGGCTCTTGAGAATCCTTGGATTCTCATTGGTGAAGAGTGTCATAGGCTCTCGCTCTAGGTTTACATGAGGACAACTTTGGACTACAACGCATAACATTCTTAGTGGATGACAAATATACATGGAATCCCACATGACCAATATGAATAACGTTGGCTGAGATTGTAGAAGAATGTTTGGAGACAACTCTTGAAGGTGGACATGGCGAATGTGTGGCAAGAATTGGGGTCTACACTAAGGACTTGTGGCCTCCAAAAGACTTTGGGCTATAGTCCATGGACTTCTCTATGCTCTCATCCAAAAAGCTAGGTACCATGGTCATTTAAGGGCCATGGCCCAATGCTATTAGTGTAGACATGCTCTCAAGCCATGGCTCTTGGAGAATCCTTGAACTCTTGATGGTTGACAGTGTCACAGGCTCCTGCTTAGGTTTACATTGGACTACCACCCATAACATCTTTAGTGGATGAAAATTCTACATGAAATCCCACATGACAAAGCATGGATAAATATTGGCTGGGATTGTAGAGGATTTGTTTGGGACAACTCTTAAAGGTAGACTTGGTAGAATGTGTGACGTAAATTTGGGTTTATACTAAGGACTTGTGACCTCCAAAAGACTTTGGGCTATATCCCATAGAGTTCTTTGTGCTCTCATCCAAAAAGCGGGGTACCATGATCATTAAAGAGCCATGCCCTAATGCCTTTAGTGCACACATGCCCTCAAGCCATGACTCTTTGAGAATCCTTGAACTCTTATCGGTTGAAAATGTCACGGGCTCTTGCTCAGGCTTCCATGAGGGCAATTTTGGACTACAACCCACAACATTTCTAGTGGTCGAAGAATCCACATAAAATCCCATATGACAAGCATGGATAATGAAATATTGGCTGGGATTACAGGAGAATATTTTGAGACAACTCTTTAAAAAATAAACTACACATGCTAAGGACTTGTGACCTCCAAAAGACTTTGGGTTGTAGTCCATTCCCGGACTTCACTATGCTCTCGCTCTCCATCCAAAAAGCGGGGTGGGTACTATGGTCATTAAAGAGCCATGGCCTAAGGCCTTTAGTGTTGTAATAAACATGCCCTAATAAGTCCCTTCTCTAGCTTACCTTGTGGAGTCCATAGACCAGACACACCCAAGTTAGCAGTGTTGCCTTCAAGGGGGCAGAGAGAGAGAGAGAGAGAGAGAGAGAGAGAGAGAGAGGGAGGCGAGCCTGTGCCGAAGTTACGCAGGCAGGGATGTCAGCAAAACTGAGCTGCCTGCCTGCGACTGAGTTAAGTTAGGCTCGCTCGCTCGCTCGCCTTCCTTTTCGCAATTGCAAACCAAACCAAACCGAAGCAAACCCTGACTCGGTAGTGTCCCCGAATCCTGGTCACCCCTAACGCCCGACGTTGCGGGAATTGGCCGTCACGGCTCCAGCACTTATGAGCATCCGAATGCAAACGCACTTTCTCTTGGCATGCCAAAGTTGGTTTCCTCGGTCTGTCGTCGGCCCTGGCTGTGTAGCACGGCAATAAGGCAAGTGACATTGTGGTGGCAGGTGGAGGTGGCGGGTGGAGGTTGCGTGTTGGAAGCTCCGGTGGTTGCGGGAATTCGGTAAAGTCACGTTCAAGCACTCCTCCACATTCCGTCCCGCCCGGCATTGGCGTGAAGCATAACTTACGAG
The DNA here is from genome assembly GCA_950295325.1 of Polytrichum commune. Classification (NCBI taxonomy): domain Eukaryota; kingdom Viridiplantae; phylum Streptophyta; class Polytrichopsida; order Polytrichales; family Polytrichaceae; genus Polytrichum; species Polytrichum commune. The sequence continues at coordinate 46,266,129 of OX485804.1, forward strand.
TGGTTTTGAGATGGTAACCCTAGTGGGTTTTCGTCCTTTGATTTGTGATGCTGCGCAATTGGTTAGTGGTTGTTGAGGTTGAAGGTGAGGAGAGACGAGCGGGAGAATTCGTGGTGGAATTTGGTAAAGCGGAGAGACCCTGAGAGGACGGTTATGGACCAGGAGGAGAGATGATGAAGGTGTGTATGTGGAGGGGCCTTGGGCGGAGGAGTGATTACGATGGGCGGGCAGCAGCAGCAGCTGAAATTGGAACGGGTGGAATTACAAGGAAGAGTTTCATCGAGCAATGAGCCTAGTGTTGTGTGACCTCCCTCCCTCCGTTGCAATGAGTGCGTCACCACAGAAGCTTCCTGCCAGGTATGATGAACCCTCTTGTTTTAGTTAAGCTACATACACTCTTGCAAACTCCTCGTAACCCATCCCCCTTCCTTGTATGAAATTCTTCTTCTTTCCAGGAGCTACACTTGAAATTCCACAATCAAAACCCGTGAATTTCTGTGTGTGCGAGATTTTTAGCCAGCTTGTGGGTATTGCCATGCTAGACTTATTCAGCAACATCAATGTTAGGCTTTCCAACGGCAGCAGATGGTGATGGGTGACCTCAATATTGATTCCGGTTTAACAAGCTGATTTGAAGCTACTTTTCATGGTTCATGTAAACAGAGCTTGTTGAGTCCACAAAAGCGTCTTGTTAGTATTTTAGGTGTACTTAACTTCAAAATGTATTATGGAGGTTATGGTGGGAAGTGGGTGGCCTTTAAGCATCACCTGCTGCTAGACTCATGAATGTTCCTCAAATAATTTATCTTGTCTATACACAACAGGATTCTGTATGAAACGTCATATGGTGTTCCAAGGTTTTTAGAAATTGTCTTGAGAGCATTGTGAGTAATCAACATGGGAGTAATTGTAGAAAGTTATGAAGGATTCTCTAAGGACTCCTTTGTGGTACTCTCTATTTCTTCTACAGTGACAACATTTCCCTGCCTGCCATTGAGATTTGCCCAAGTTGCTAATTTTTGAAAACCGTTCAGGCTACTTGTAGTGAAATGGATCAAGGTTTCAAAAGTTAATATTGCTTTTGTTCTGAAGCTAGTTGAGATGCCAAGTTGGTGGGATATGATGGAATATGCGGGGTAGGTTCAGTTTGGCCGTTGAAGATTATTTTGATCACAGTGTGTGTTAGGTGGCCATGAGAACCTGATGTGAGTGTGTCTTGGGGGACAGCAACATCACTTGTCGATACTGGGCAACATCAGGCACATGTTTTTTTGGTGATCAGTGCAACTTTGCCCATAACATCGCTGATAGAGCCTCATCTGGAAAGTCTGGTGAGCTCCCTATCCATGTCCTGGGGACAGTATGTTTGTTCTCCACTCAAGAATCATAATAAATGGGGTAATGAATGTGTGATGTTGTGGAAGTAATACACCACCTTGCACCCTGTCAAGGATCAAACTACACAAGCAGATGAACTTTATCATTTGTAAGCTTGATCTTTTCTGTGCCATGTATTGGTTGGGAGAACTCCAGGTTTTGTTGCACAAAGGTTGCTCTTGGGGAAGCCTGATCACTTTAGGTCTTTACTTGGATTTTGGCAGCATGTATCAGGTTGTGATTTTCTCCCAGTTTCTTACCATGTATGCTATTTCAACCTACGTACCGTGTGTGGAAATATAAATTAGTATAACCAGGTGGGAAATCAACTGAACTTTTCTTTCTTTGGACAAATTCACACCTAACTTTAGGACTGTGGTTTCTTGTGTTGTGACAGTTCCTAAGCGTGAGAAAGCCTGCAAAGAATTACTTCTCACCGGCTACTGCAAGGTCAGTTCAACACTATTTTGTGTGGACCATGTGGATGACGGTATTGAGTGGCTTAGGCAGTCAACAATCTAGTTTTTCATGACTTGGCTTGTCACGATGTAGGTTGATTCATTTGGTGTAGCTAAATGACCATTTGTAATGTTCGCAGAATGAAAAAAATGGATGTGAGTACAACCACGACATTTCTGGATTGACACGATCAGGGTAAGTGCTTCCATGTATTTATCCTCATCAACTTCTTGACAGCTTCAAATGGATTGAGCATTTCTAAGTTTCAAGTTGTTGAAAAATTCTTAAGGCTGGCACTGACTGTCATAGAGATGTTGCTTGCTTTAGATGGCACATTCTGTTTCTGATAAGTTTTCTACTGGTGGTGTTTACTTTTAGTGTGCTATCATTCCTCAATGGCAGTCACTTTTCATAGCAAGTTCAGAGGGAACACTTGCATGGATATACTTGATGGAAGTTCTGGGATGGTTAGGAGAGCATGGTTGTTAATTATCAGCTATCCTTTGGATAAGCAGAAGGATGTAGAGTAGACAATGGAGTTTAATAAAAGGAAAGGTTAAGTCCCTGAGAAGGGAGTTGGTTGATTGTTCGGTGAGCTGGAGCAGGCCTCTGTCTGCATATTCGACAACTACTGCTACTGTGCCAAGCCCGGTAGTTCTATCATCTTGGACTACCTCAAATAGTCGTGTGGTCACATCTGCATCCCTGAGCCCTGGAACAGCTGGTAATATCGCACATCATTGCATTGACTTGAAGCTTCTTCATTTCTAGCTATTTCCATCATATATCTGCACCCAAAAGCAGATATATGCACCCAAAAGTTCAGACTTTTATGACGATAATTTCTTGTGTGGTTCACAATTACATATGAGATTACATAGGAAGGCAATGTTGAAAGCCTATGGTTAAATTACAATTTAGTGAGGGGCATTGTATTTGGCAATTACAAATTCCATTCAACATCCAACTAAATGATATGGCTTAATTGCCTGTCTTTGATGTTGATTAATGTGGACCAAATCATCAACCAGAGAAACGGATAATATGGGCAGTGACTTTTAAATGAAGAGGGGAAGATCCTCACATTTAAATGTGGCATTCAGCTGGCACATAGTTGTGGCATGCAGCCACAAAATATGACAGTCACTTGAATACTAATGTGGGCTGCATCCAAATCTTGCACATTAATATTATTAGAACACAAATCGGAAACTTTATGTACTTGTCATCGAAGAGTTTTGTATCACCCTGGTCTGAGTATCACACTTACCTGAGAACTCCAGTTGCTCTGGATGCAAAGTGATTGGAACTGAATGATGCACACTTGCAATCTCTGATACCTGTGCAAGGAAAGAGGATGCACTGTTGGTGTCAGCATTGTACATAAATATGCAGCTGCAGTGAGCACATAGGAGATACAGATGCTAACTATACTTGCATACCATAATGCATATGCTGGACAATTTTGTTATCACTAGGTGTTTGTCTAAGAATGTCTAGAGTAGTGATCTGAGTGTACTGAGTCTTAATGAACTGAATGTTTGACAGTGGGCGCTTCTAAAGCCTTCTTGGTTTGTTGTCACGGCTCAGGATTTAACTTTGACTTTTGATGTAGACATGGGGGTCTAATTGTCTGTTGTGGGTCTCCTTTGTGCAGCTTCAGTGAGAAGTAAGAGGCTGCCAGCGTCAGCTCCAGCATTTGTTCCTGCAGCTGTTGCAGCAGCCCAAAGGGCTTCTCTTAGTGCATGGGGGGGTGTAACTCCTGGAAGTGGAAAGAATGTCACAGCTGTAACTTCACAAGCCACTTATGCAACTACATCCTCTGTCCCTACTTTATCACAAATTGGATCACTTACTTCTCCTCAGCAGACATCTGGTGTTGATGCTCCTGCAACCACAGCTCTAGCAGTTCAGGTTCAGGAATCTGAAGTCAGTATAACCTTAGATATTCTCCCCACTAGTACCTTCACGACCTCCTCACTACCCCTTTCATTGAATCTCTCGATTCTCAATGCTCAGCCGTTTGTTCCTAGTGGAGCTTCATCACATGGTGGGTACTCAAATGGAACCATACTCACAACCAGTGGTAGCATCCAAGGTCCAACAAGTATTGGGAGTGCAAATGCCACTCCATTTGTCCCATCAGGGGGATCTGTTGCCTCAGCTGTCAGTGCTGCCCCTTTTGTACCAAAATCAAGACAGCATCTCTCAGTCGAGGGGGCAGCTGGAGTGGGAGCACTACATACAAGTAGGGCTCTACCATCTGCTGTTCAACATGTGGTGCCAGTTGGAAGTTCTGCACCTCAGCAGCTACAAATAAGGCAACAATCGCCACAATTGCAACAGCAAGCTGCTGCACAAGCTGCTGCACAAGCTCAGGTGCAAGCTCAAGCTCACATACTAGCTGCTGCAGCTCGTAACATAGGAAATGTTATGAGTAGTAGTCAATATATGGAAGTACCCATGGTGATTCCTCCATTCCGACTGCCTGATGGGGATGACCCAGCACTTGGTATGACAGCTATGTCGCCTCCAAATCCAGCCTTTTTGTCCAGGTAGCTTTTTTCTGCTATACTTCAAGTTCACATTGGTGGTATTAAGATTTCTTGTAGAAGTGTCTTCTAAAAAAAAAAAACCTTGCTTACTTTTCAAAAGGTATCCAAAACTTGAAGTTAAATTGAAGTGGCTTATGCTCAGGGCAACAGGGTGTGGTAGGTAGGGGTTGTCCGCAACTATAGACTTATTCTACGTATTTAATGGGTTCATGGGTTTCTGAAATTGTTAGACTTAAGATTCGTCCCTTGCACTTGTGTCCTGCCCTTATCACTGCATTGCTCCACTTCTGTTTTTGCTGGTCCTTATTAACTGAACTACTGAAACTAGAATGCATCCTCAAACCAGTCCTACTGTTTAGGATCTCCTCACAGAATGGCTGCTGGTACTGGTGGTCTCTGTGTTACTGGCCCCAGATACAATGACCAACATGGGAATTGCTGGGGATGGGGTCTTGTTAGTTGGTGGTAATTCTCCATTTCTCATAATCATGGTGGGGAATTGATGTCCTCATCCTCTAAACAGGGCACAACAACTACATCAGCATATGCAGAAACTTCAATTGCAGCAGCAGGTAAACCCTTAGACGACCTGAAGTCTCGGGTTTACTGCATGAGGGGATTGATAGCTACAGTCCATCTATAGTTTCTTGCAATATTTGAAACAGATTATATTCTATTGAATTGAAATTATCTTTTGCAAACTCTGTGTCAGTCTTTCATTCAATTTATTCTTTGTCGTCATCCCTCAGCAGACCTGAACTTCTGTGATTTCAAGAGTGGTGATCTTTCTTTTCAGCTTCGTGCTCATAAGTTGTGTGTTTTATTTGTCTCTTATATATCAAATTGCAGCATCAGGCTTTTTCTGGTCAATCGCCTCCATATTCTCTGCGTCCTCCTCAGAAACCTGGTCCCAAGACTCCTGAAAAGCAGCAGCAGCAGAACTCACAAGCAGAGGTAGGCACAGTATTTGTGCCCTAGTAATGTCCTTGACTTGAGTATTTTGAAGCGTAGTGGTGTAGTGTTTGCTAATGTATATCACTCAAAATATTCCTCCCATTTAATGTACATTGGTCTTTGCTTACAGTTTTATTTTCATTGCAGCACATAGCTTTCACTGGTCAATCATCACCATTTTCATGGTTACCTCAGAAGTTAGGGGCTCAGACACCTGAGAAAACACAACTTCTCGCCACACAACTGGAGGCATCTCCAAAACTTGAAACTCGAAGCTCCTCTTCACCTTCACTAGTTCTAAGCAGTGACAAGCAAAGTCAAGAACATGCAGTTCTTTCTCCTGAGAGAAGAGACTCTGAACAGTCCTCTGGAACACTCTCAGAACCTAATAGTGCTCAGCAGTCACCTCAGCAGGAAGGACAGGCTCAAAGCTTGCAGCAGCAATCACACTCTACCCAGCAATCACTGTTGAAACAGCAGCAGCAGGTGGGTATGATGCTGAGGATTTTATCTCATGCAGAAAAGGAATAAGGAATCTTGCTAGTCATTTCTGACCTGGGTGGATTTGCTTCAAGAAATCCTACATATGCACACTATTCAAGAGAAAATACAGGCTGTTCCTGGACATAGTTCAGCAACTGTGTCAGTTTAAAGGAGAAAATAAGTAGTAAGAGTTGACTTTCACCTCTTGACGGAAAATGGTCCTCAATTTCTGTTTCATCATTTCACTCATCAATGTTGATATATTTCCAAAAACACTGTAGGTTTGGTAGGTGGCATATGGGGCTTTGGGGGAACAGCACAGGCGGAATCTGTCCTAATTATTTCATATGTTTTTGTATCATGAAGGATCATGAGTTTAGAACCATGAATTGCTCATGCTGCACAAACCAAATGTCTCAAAGATATGTGTTCTGTGAGCAGGCTCAGTTGCAGCAGCAGATACAGCTACATGCACAACAGCAGCAGCAACTCCGACATAAATTGCAACAGCAGCAGCAACAGATGCAACTAATTCATCAGTTATCTCAGGTGTGTATTTTTCACTCAACAGATTAATCTGCCAAATTTCTTTGCACCCATTTAGTTGCAAGTGATAAAATTTCTTAGCAGTGGGCAGCTATGTTTGCATGAGGTACATGCTTTCACTATACTGATTGGGTTGCTAAAACCAATACAGTCGGTATATTCTCAAGCTCTAGTATTATTTGTTGAGAGTTTGAGGGATTCCTTCCTTCATTATTTTATGTGGCAACTATCTCAAGATTTGCCAGCATGTTGGCTGTTAGATTGCTCCTTCTGAATGCCAAATTACTTTCTGAGTGAGAGCAGATCTCTATCAACCATATAGGTGAGGGTCGAATAACGCAGATCGGGGGTTGCAGTTCTCTATGCAGAATGTCTAGCTGAGACAATGTACATTTTTTCCAATATGTCAGATCTATCACCGTAAAACATCTTTTTGAAACTAAAGCACAGCTGTCTGCTGTACAGGTCCCAAGGACCAGTCCTGGGCAATCCCAGCAACGGCTGCCACCTTCCTCACAGTTGCGGTCATCTTCTCCAGTTTCTGGGGTGGCACCAGTTGCAGCAGCTACACATGGAGGAGCAACATATTTTTTAGGTCCTGGCCAAGGCATTAGCAGCCTTCCCCATGCTTTCACCTCTCCTGGTGGACGTAATGAATCAAGAATTTCAAGGGGTCCGTTTTCGTCTGGCATTGTACCCTTGGGTTCTCGATTCTTACCAGATCAATTACGTGAGGAGCTTCGGCGTCGACATTCTCTGATTCATGCCCAGGTATTCTCTTAACAAATCCAAGAGAATGGTTATGGACATTTGCACTTCTATCTTTTGTGGTTTTTGTCAAGCTTGATCTTGTAGATGATCCTTGGCTTCCTGAGACACTCCTAAATTTTAAGTGGATTTATTGAGGTTGATCTTCAAGGCAGATTTATGTCCTTGTTGGATGTGGTAGTAGGCATGTTAACATGGGTGTTCAGTATCTACTCTAGTTACTGAGTTTGTGACCTGCAGTAAATACTTCGTTGATTTTCTACCTTTTTTTGGTTTCTTGTTTTTCCTTTCTGTAGTGTGTGGCATTCAACCACTACACACTTAGAACACACTACACCCTCATCAAAAGGGTGGCTTAAACCCAAGGCCTTAACCCTGTTCCTATGGGAACTCCGAGGTTTAAGCCACCTAAGGCCAGAATAGTGCTCGGATGGGTGACCTTCTTAGCAACTCGATTCCTGGTGCACCCTACCTACCATCAGTGGTCCACCCAATCATAGAGGGAGGGGTTGTTATCCAGGTGAACTGGATGTTTCTAACCAACCATGTGGGAACCTAGGCCCTTAGAGGAGGTTTGTGGGGGGCAACCTGTCTGCGCCCGTTCAAGGTGTTTACTTTTGAAAGGAGGCAGTAATCTTCTAGGCCCCTTTAATTCTCACGATTCCTGTTTTGGATTACAAACAGAGTTAGATCAACTTAAATATGAAACTACACCATAAATCATGCTGGTAGCAACATTGGAGTGATCTCTCTGTCTCTTTCTCTACCCTTCTCCACATCAGGCAACTACCTTCTACAGGGGAAGAGGAGCCCAACATGGCTCACCATGTCACTGGGATCGAGGAATCTATACATGTCCAGTGCCAGGGTCAGTGTCTATTGCTGAATTCTTGAGCCCCCAGCAAAGTTTAGTCTTTCTCCTTGCATCTTTGTGGGTGCAGTTGGACCCTGAGCAAGATCTTGTAGACCTCCCGGAGATGGTGCAGCGATATCATTCCTTGTATCCTCTTGAGGATGTAATTCGGGAGGAGGAAGCACCAAGCAGCTCGCTTGGAGTTCGGACAATGATTTTCAAGGGTGTCTCTTCATCAGATGGCCAAGCGTATGCCATTCGCCGGATCGACAGCCGTCAGGTAACATTAGACTCTGATATTTATATATTATTAGGCCAGTATATCATAGAAGTTGGCACTATTATGTATACCACACTTATTCAAAGAATTTGAAAGAGTGATCCACTCAAATTGTTATCTATGCTATTTGAGAAAGAGTATAATTATCCTACAGAATTGGGTAATTGGAATTCATGAGAAAATACAACAAGTTCATTTTCGTTATGTACATACACAAATTTAGTTATGCATTTTGAACAGGTGATACCCACAGCAGAGCTTGCAGCTACAGCTGTTGAAACCGTGGAGAGGTGGGCACCTTTGGCACGACATCCACACATTGTTGCAATCAAAGAGTCGTTTGTGAGTCGAGAATTGGAGGACACACCAGCACTGTTTTTTGTGCATGACTTCTACCCTGGAGCTGTTACTCTACAGGCATTGCACTTACAACAAGAGCAAGCAGGCGGGGTTGTGCATCTGACGGTAAAGTCACAGAAGTAGTCATTTTCTGAAAAAATAAAAGGTTGACATTTCTAGCAATTTGGTGTTGTCGACAACATGTAGATGTAGATGTGTATCTTCAGTAAGTCACATGAATTGCTTCACATCTCTATTGAGGTGAAGCCGGAGATATGGTATTGTGGCTAATCTACCAAAGAGACGGGTCAGTTACATTATCCACTAATTGTACAACTATGTTCTTGTGTAACTAGAGGTTTGAGAGTTGGTTGCAGGTGACTGAGGAGCAACTTTGGAGCTACATGGTGCAATTGGCAACAGTTGTTCGTGTTGTGCATGGTGCAGGGCTGTTTTTTCGCCCAGGGGGCCTGCATCCATCAAAGATCATTGTACCTAGTAAGGGCCGGCTCCGCATATCAGGTGTTGGCATCCTTGATGTTCTTCATGGAGATCCAGCAGACGACCCTCGAATATTTCAGGTTGATTCTGGTGATCTTGATTTGTAGGTTGTGAGAAGCAGGAAAGTTGTTGTAATATTTAACCTTTAATACTATTTTGGAAGTCACTTGCTGTTGAAGGTGTACTCTGGAGATGCTTTTACAGATTTCTTCTTGTGCAATGCATTCCTGGAGGATGCATTCCGTGAAATCAAGTTAGTCAAAGGTTGGAGAAGGAAACCCCTCGCAATGAAGCTTCTTGGCAAGTATATGTCATTAGTTGTTAATGTTTAAAAGCCCTGTATTTGATGCACTTGTTTCTTTTCCACTTCAGAGGGAAGACTTGGCAGGATTTGGGCGCCTCATACTGACACTGGCATGCGGGTCGGCAGTAAATGCATCGTTGGACTTCATGGCATCACACTATTCACCTGATCTAGTTCGTATTACTCAAGCTTTACTGGCAGAAAAATCAGAGGGAGTGGGTATCAGCAGTATCCGGCAATTGTATTCTGTTCTAGCAGAACGGATGTTTGGTGAGGTACATGATTCCAGAATTACATCCAATGCTTTGGTCTATGCTCAGGTCTCTATCTGGACTAACATTTCCGTCTAGGTATATCTATGGCTCCTCTAAGTATATGAATTTCTTCATCCAATGTATGGTGCATGCTGTTTAGCCCAGTTACAGCAGAGGTGTTGCTCGGAGCTTTGGCACTAATATGGTCATTGTAGGTATTTTTTCTTTCATTCTGTTGGTTAGCATGAAGATGTTTTTAGTGTTTCTCAGTTGTATTTAAGGATTTCGGCTGCCCTCTATGGCTGTGAAGATCAGAAAGAGAACTGCAGGGACAAGATTGTAGTGGTGATAGTTGAGGATGTTCTTGGTGGATGGGTGTTGCAGATTGAGAATCTGCATATACAGAATGACGAAGTCATGAATGAACTCAGCAAAGAGACTGAAAATGGACGCCTCTTGCGGATACTTGTGAAACTGGGAATGATGAATGAGCGTCCAGATAATGACATGGATCCCAATTGGTCAGAGACGGGTGACCGTTACTTGCTCAAACTTTTCAGAGACTTTGTGTTTCACCAGGTTTGAGCCAGACTAGTTCCTTGCACAATTATTTCAGTCCTCACATTGAGTAGATGTCAATGCTTGGACTGTTTTCTTCAATTGAAATATTATGGTGGGACATAAACTATTGTACTGTATGACACATCATAGATGGATTTTTGTTTAAATGTTCTCATGTAGTTGTCAGCGAGTTGATCTGGATATTTGGATGACTTTTTCCTAGGAGTAGAGTCATATTGTGTTCTGTGAAGGCTTCCATTTGAGCGTGCAAACTTCTATTCGTAAAAAGAATATGTTTTACTTCAGCAAGTAAAGCTTGATGAGGTAGAATTGTTTTGCTTATTATATTTTGACTTTCATGACTAAGTGTCCAAATACTCTTTTATTATCTACTTGCAGACATCAGAGGAAGGGGCGCCAATTATTGACTGGGGCCATATAACTGAGTGCCTAAACAAGGTACAGATTACTGGATCGTTTATGCTACACTTCCATGTTGAAGCCACTCAGGCTCACGAAATCTTCAGTAAATTTTGCAAAGCTGTTTTTGTGTGACCTGATTTGATGGCCTTTGAAGTTCTTGTGTGTGCATGAGAGCCCCAATGTCTCAAGAAAGTAATTTCAAGTATTTTCAGTGCGGTAAGTGGGATGGATTCTTTTCCCGAAATTTCTCATGTTTGAGCTTGTCTAGTTCTCAACATCATAGAAACAACTCTCTTCTTCAGGAACTATCCAAGCAAGTTGACAAATAGTTGTCTTCAGTCCCGAAAGCAGTGCCAGCCAAGACTTCCCATGTCATGTCACCATCATTGGTTGGGAGATGATGAGTCAGTTTTGCGAGTGTTGTTATGGACTTGTCAATGTAGCAGGTTTCACTGACTTTCTCCACATAGATTGATCTGTGTTTTACACAAGAATAGTCCACAACAAGCACAACAGGCTTTATTCATGTGACCAACTCAGTGGTGATGATTTCTTGATGCTCAGTTGGACGCTGGAGTCCCCGAGAAGCTGATTCTATTGAGTCGTGATGAGCGGTCAATGCTCATTGCGTCGTATGCTGATTTGAAGCGTTGCCTTGAAAGTGTCTACCAAGATCTTCTTGTGAGGGTATTTATTATTTCTTCGCTGAATACTTTTACAATTGGTGTTGACTCTGCTATTATGGATGAAGTTATAGACAAAAGGTTTTGCACGACTCTGAACTGCAACATGTAAGAGTTGTTTCTGGAGTTTTTTTCTTCTCAAATTTGTTCTGAAGATTTGGAAGCCATAGCCAAGGGAATTAATTAGCTACAGCAAAGTTCAGATGAGCCGGTCTTGTGAAATGGTGAGGTAGGCCAGTATGACCCTGGTGTGACTAGACCTTCTAATTTCCATAAATACAGAGGCAAACTTTTCTTTTGGTTGCTACTGAAAAGACACCCAAGTTCATGTATGCAAGCAGTTTGTTGGAAAATAAAGTTGGTACCTTGAATGGGCATGGGAGATGATTGAATGCAACCCAGTCCTGCTGCCCCAGCAGTATAGTGTAGTCCTACTTGATTGCTATGAGGGAAGCATATTTGGTTTCTCTGATTTAGAGCACAGTATGTAGTACACGTTTGAAATTGTTTCTAGATTTTAAAACAGTTGCAGAAGTTTTCTATTAAAATTCTTTGATTGTTGGTATGTGGACACCTTAATAATCCTATTTTCCTCCCTTGTTTGCAGGCATCTGGAGACAAGACTAGGCCGATATTGCCTCAAAACATGCTACGTCAATCCCAAGGTCATGTTGCTCGCCTCGGCCACAGACAGTCAGCTTGAGTGTCAAAAGAAAGCATGTCGTGGAACAATTTCCTGGGCCTGAGATGACTTAGGAGGCACTCTTGGTCAAGTAGAAGAAGTGCCTACTTTACTAAGCGGAGAGAAAAAACTCTCTGCAGTTCTATGAACAGAGGTGCACTATGCACCTGTGCCCACAAAGATGTTTCCTCTCAAGACAACTTTGCAGGATGCTGTTCGTGTTGTAAATTGGTTATGTATTGTAACTTGTGTTGGTGATTATTCACTGGTATTGTCTGAGCTCAATTCAAAGTTCAGAGGAAACCAGTTGGCCAATTTCTGGAAGCTCACTTGTTGCATACTTCAAAATTTTCTGCTGTTATATTTTAAATGTCATGGTTGACTTGTTAGTCCGGCTTAGCTCCTTGGAACAAAGGTAGAAGCGCCTAACACAGACACTTTGAGCACTACGGCCCCTTACCTAACCTAGACAATTTATCCAGTATTTTTATTCGGATTAGCAATTACGTTATGAGCACAATGAAAGTGAGATCACATGAATCAGAGTATATTTAAAATTTGAAGAAGCATTCAAAGTCACAAACCTCATTTGACCCTTCTTAGTCACATGGGTGGGGAGGGCAAGGGCAATGGAATTTTGTGGATGGCAGCACATATAGGTTGGTGTGATGACGCAAGTGCATGCCCTTTCATAAATAATAATGTGGACCCAAGTTGTGCACAAAGTGATACTAAATGTACCTCACCTGTACCTAATGTTGTCACTATGCGGCTTTCAATCATGTAGATGAATCACCTTTGCATGCAATCACATGTGCCTGTTTTTATCCACCTAGAAAAAATTATCCACAATCTTTTGTTCGCAAGCAAGCTAACTTGAGTAGATGCAAATTAATAGAACCTCATGTGGATATTCATTGAGTCAAAGGAACAAACCAGAGCAAGTTATATCTCATTTTATGACACACAAAGTGAAAAGCTTGTAAGGTAGAAGTGTCTAATTTCCATTACAACTATTTTAGCTCCTTCATGGAGAGCAAACCATCCCTTAGTCTGTTAGCAATTACTTTACTCTTGTTGGACTTTGTGATGCGTGGAACAATACTCCATTATGAGCCACTGCATTGTCTACCATCGAAATCTAGGCAATTTGGTATGGAATTCAATTGTTCCAAGTTGGAAGTCCTCTGCACTTGGATGAGCAACTGGTTATAATTCATGAATGATCAACTCTAAGATAAATGGGTCTTAAGTGGCTCGCTTTCTTAATCAGACCCCTTAGATTTGAGTGGTATGTGGTTCGGCGAGGATCAAAGAGCAAACATCATAAAGACACATGTCTAAAAGAGATTGGACTATGTCTTCAAAGATTAATAACCACTCTACACTCAACAACAAACACAATTGGGAGGGCCTATGTATTCATTACCGAAATCAACAATAAACATGCACTTGTGATAACCATTACTGAATCAAGGGAGGTCCGATTTTTAGTCCGGTTTTTGCGTATGTTTCTTCATAGATTTGCTAGTAATGGCGAGTTCTGTTGTGGAAACCTGATCGGTAAAAGTTGGAGAACACAAAGAACGAACCAAATAACACCGACATACCTCAAATAAAACACTTGCACCAAGGTGACGGATGTGGAGAGAACCCATGCACGGGAAGTACTTGAAGGAATAGCATCAAAAACCACCATTTTATGATTCATGTGGTCCTGTGCTCGAACATTTGTTTGGTGGTCATGCAACGCGAATCGGGACTCATGTTCTTGTGGCTTTTTCCATTGCTCTCAAGCTTTTCCGAAACAAAGTGAGAGCTGTACCATGTACACTCTAGGTACACACCTTTCCTAGTTGGCGATCTCACTGCTGTGCTGCTCCCATGTTTTTATTCTCGGGTGTACCTCCAATTCTGATGTTGAGTCGGCCAAATGATCCCCCTTGTTGCTTTGGCGTTCAAGGTGTTGGTGTTTCTTTTTTTGGACAAGTAACACTATCCAAGATTACACATTCACTTTACCGGATGTAGTCCATGAAGTGTTGTTGGAAGAGACTTTAAGATAACATTCCTACACATAACATTACTCAACATCAGGGTGTTGCATATACCATCACTCTTTATCATAAGTTGTGTATTGCAATGGACGGAAGCGTGTAATGAATAGAATGTATCATAAAACTAGAGTCATGAGTGTTAAAACAGGTCGAGAAATACAAATAGATAGATGTAAAATTGCGTGTTTTGAGAAGCCCAATCTAGTTCCTTGAGTTTAGGCAACCATCCCTGGGTTGGTTTCAAATGGTTTGATTGTAGGTAGTTATGCGTATATATATTGGGATCAAAGTCTTGTTGACTTGGCTGAAACATGAGTTTGAGTGCGTAGCCATAAAGTCACGCAAGTTGTCTTAATGCTCAAATTAATATGCTCAAACAGTGGTGTTGGAATATTAAAATTTTCTTGCTAGCTTGTCATAACTAGCCTAGAATGGGTGGATGAGCCAAGCTAGCCTTCCGTGGGTTGATCCAAAGTTTAAGGGAGGAGGGGGGGAGGGGGGGGGGGGGCATGGATAGACCGGGCCTACTTTAGATGGACTCAAGTTTTCTCAAAGTTTTGAAATGGCAAGAGGAGGTCCAAGGAGTTTCACCCAACTTTCAAAATAGGCTACGACACACAACAAGCTAACGAGCTAGAAAATTCTCTCAAAGAAAGATGAAACCCCCAGTTTCGTCCCTCTTTAAGGGACTTAACACATACGTCGACTAATACTCCACCGAATTTCATTAGCCAAACTTCAAGTTTGGGTCCGATTTGTCCAAAGGTAAGATTCATCAAAAGGGTGTTTTGAACCCCAAGTTTCTTGGGCTCGGACCCTAAGTCAGAACAATCAACTCACTCATAGGTTCAGAAGGCATAACATTATTTAGCCATGTGGGTCGGTTCCATCACCTTGGAATATGTCAATTGTATTTTGTGCCCCCCCCCCCCAAACAAAGTACAACATGATATTTGTGAAATGTCACATGGCATGTAAAAATGTCATATATGTCGTTTTCTTGAATGCAAGGGAGGCCAACTTGAATTGGTCTTTGGAGGTAGCTTTTGCCAACGACACAAGTTTTTGCCAACTATAACTTGTTCCAAAGTTCCAGTGCATTCCACAAGACTAGAAATTATGTCGGCCTTAAGGAAACAAATGTCTTATGTGAATGTGACGTTTTCACGAATACGATGTTGTAAGAATAATTTTTTATTATTCATACATTCAGGCTAACATTTGGAAATGTGAGTGGAGTGATACTCCCGGCACTATTCACATGGATCATTGTTCATCCCGAAACTATTCACATTAATCACTATCTTTATCCCGGTACTATTCACTAAATTTTTTACTTGTAACGACATTATCATTGGAAACACCGACACTATTCACACTATTCACACTAGCACTATTCACTGTTTGTACCGGCGTCAATTTCTTCCTATTTTCTCAGTTCCTTCACTTGAAAGTAAGATAATGGAGGCCCATGTCAGATGCTGAATATAAAATGGAATACAATCATGCAACTTGATAATGTTATGGGTGTTGAGGCCGTACGTTCTAATCCTTGGCAATCCAAGCCTCGATTCGCATGACGTTTCCGCCTTAGGGTTAAATTGTTTTTGTCTTAAAGGGCATTGGGATTGCCCCCAAGAAGCTAGCTTATGGCATCGCGTGTATTTGGATATGGGAGGCTTGTAATGTTATAAGTTACGTAGGCAAATATCTAGCCTGCGGAGTGGAGTGCATGGTACTAACGTAGAATGCAAAAGTTGGGGACAATGGTACTCTAGTCAACCCAGCATTTAGGATGAAAGTTGTACACATATAACTTATGGGTAGCTATATAGAGGCCCACACAATGCCACATGTTCTCAACCACAAATTAGAACCAAAACTCTCAAATCAAATACTATTACTTAGGGTTATTATCACTCAAGGTGGATGATGCTACACCACCCTCGATTTTGGAGCTGCACGTGGATTCTATTAGAATATAGATTTCTTTTTGTCCCCTTCTTGTTAGCAAAATTTGAGAAGGATTCTAGTGCATCAAAGCATGTCTTAGTTGACTTCCATACCTCTTCCATGTGTAAAAGTTATAAGGGTTCAAGGTTTGATTGGTGGATGATCCAAAATCAAAACGGGGAGTGTGATCTTAAGATCGTGGGTGTTCTTAAAATCGATATGTACTTATTGTGCAACATTTTAGGGTGTTTGTTTTAGCACCATCTACCTCATATCAGTTGTATATTGATGATTGTTTTTTTGGGTTATGAAATTATTTGGGAATATTCATTATGTTTCTTGAAGACTTGGAAAAGTAATCCCTCAATTGCATAGAGGTTATTCATTTTTTTAACCTTACATTAATTTGGTGATTATAAAACATTAGCATCCATATAGTACATGTATTGCATGCATCCTTGCATCTTCTTATAGTAAGTACAAGTGGTGGAAAAGCTACAACATATTAGCAACAAGAATACAAAAGATTGGTATTATATTCATTTATATATATATATCATTGAAATGACATTTTCTTGTAATAATTTTCTGGCAACTGAAAGGGAATGGCCAACACACCAAACAATGAATTGTTTGGGAGTTGTCGGGCATGATAATTGGTTCTTGCTTATTGTTCAATTTCATTTTGTCACGTGAAAATAATCATAAAATACTTAATGAACCCATACACCAAAATGCCATCAAAATTCTCACATACTCAATTCTTAAATGAAAGAACAGTAGATAATTGGCAAGCAGTAATAACATCTGCAATATAACTCTACCTTGCTTATACTTGAACTTGATACTTTGGTCCCATAGAACCCACCTTTTGAAAGAGAGGAAATACACCATATATTGCATCACAATATGCCATTATCAATATAAGGAGAACAAGCTCATAATCATGTCAAGGCATAAGATCACCGACACTTTTTTTTTTATTATTATGTCAAAGACAACGTAAACATAATATGTAATGGAAAATTGGTGCATTCTTCCATAAAGTCTGTGATGTCTGAGAGGGTGGGGGAGGGGATTTGTAATTTCTCTAATTCTACACCGTGTATGGTATTTAACCTCACTTATTATTAAGAATTATGCAATGCTATAACTATTTAAAAAATAAATCTCATTTTTCTAATTCAGGGAGGTCAAATTGGTGGTTTGAACATCATAGAACATACACATCTTTACTTGATATTGATTTATATATTATTAGTAAAAGTTATAGCATTGCATAACTCCAAATATTAAGTGACACTAAATACCATAAATGGTGTAGTTTCACCTCACCTCCACCTCCACTTCCATCTCCTTTCAAGTTGGCCTAACCTTATACCAACATATCTTGATACCTTAAAACCTTTTAAGGGCTCTTTTTTTGAGACAAAAGGTTCATGGTCACGGCTGTTGGCTAGTAAATTGTGTCTAATCTACATGGTATTGTGCCCATTCACATGTTGTAACAGAGCTCCTGATAGGAGGCTGGGCAAACCAACCCATACACTAGTTCCTTGGAGGCAAGGGTTTAGGCATCCAACAATGAACGAGTGTATGGGTTGGTTCGCCCAAATCCCGAGAGGAGGTGCCGAAGAGAGTTCTTACATAAGAATGCACTTGCACTACAAACAAATGAGTCTTAGGGATCATCTTGTGTTGGTTAAAGAAATATGCAAATCTATCACCGTGGTAAATCTACGAATTTTCAGTGACACATGACAATCTTCTCATGACGGAGTGGCAATAGCCCAGGATTCATAGTTTTGGACCCGTGCACTATGTTCTCGAATGCATTATGTGAGAGCACATGCTTAAGATTAGCTCTATGCAACCCCATTGGAAAATACGTGTGAATTCGAGTTTATATTTTCCAAATGGGGGCAATAGAAGTGGACATAGAAACTATCTTGGTATCACTACCAACTTATGAGTCCTAGAAACCAATTTGGGTCACTAAAAGAAAATTTGAAATCTACCAATATAGTAGATTTGCGTATTTCCTAGTGACACATGACAATTATCTAATGACAAAGGTCAATTGCCCGGGATGTATATGCTCATGTAGTGTGTTGGTCGTTGGTTCCATTTAACCACATGAAGCACAAGGGAGGAAGAGCCTTGCATGTGAACTTGAACCGACAATGTCAATAATTGTTCATGGAAAGTAGGGAAATGACTCACTTAAGTACTCCTTAGGTTAGTCATGGCAACGCTTATAAGATGCTTGAGAAATGAAAGGTCTTGTGTGCACACATAAAAGAGAGCATTAAGCTTTTTCAAGAGGTCTTCTCCTTTACACTAGCACAATCACATGTTTGCACTTGAGCCAGATGGTCGGGCCGTACTTTATTATTGTCATGACATGGATCTCTCCTTCTTCTTGTTCTTGTTGTTGTTGTCTCCTTCGTTTGGTTGAATCTTTTTGGCATGAGAGAGGGGTACTAGTGCTAATGAATCAAGTTTTGGTTTAGTGCAATATTAGCAAATTTGTTGGGGTTGGTGTACAAGGGGATGAGAAAAGTGACTGGACCTTGTAAGTAGGTAACTTTACATGTAGGTAGGTAGGCATGTGGAACTAACCTTGAGTGTGGGATGAGGGTTAAGGCATTCCAATGTATGGCAACTATCATGGAGAGGTTCGGTAGAAACTTTTCCCTCCAAAATTTATCGTTAGTTCATTCAAACTAGGTCTCACTAGACTACATTGGGGCCTCTGATCCTGATTTGAGGGTCAATTTTATTTCAGACTAGAAACCTATGGTCTATACAAGGGTTCTCTGCATTTTACTCTCCCCCATATTTGGTAGTTGCCATGAAACTTAACCCAAAATCACATTGTTCGAACATGCTAACCCCAATTATGATGAAGGGGAATATTGTCCAGCCATGACGGTTCAAAAAACTCATCAAAATGACTCTACATGAAGTAAAAAGTTCTCCCTCCCAAAGTGGTTGTTGATTCATTCCAATTGAGTCCCACTGAAAAAATAGGGCCTTTAACTCCAATTTAGATATCATTTTACAGAAAGTTAGAAATCTATGAGCTACATCATGCATTTGTGTTTTTTACCCTCCCCCATGGTATGTACACCAAATAGTCATGTTGGTGCAGGTGGATAATTAGCATGGAAATAATTAAAGTGGACCACATTAATCAATGGTATATTCAAGGTGGCATTAATGTGGATCCCGGGTCTTGCCTTAAGTCTACCAACCACATTAATCTTCTAAAAAAACCATAAAAATGTGACCCACACGAAATTTCTAATAGAACAACATCGTGGGCTACTAGAAAATTAACATGAGTTGAAAATTAGTGTGGCCACATCAATTCTCAGTATGAGAATTAGCATGAGCTCTACTAAAATTAGTGTGGCCCACAGTAATAGGACTACGTATTTAGGGCCGGTTTATACTACGGTGGAGAAGGCCTCCGGTCGGTCAAGAATGCTTGGCCAAGACATGGTTATATGAGGCAAATGGTGGATGTGCCGGAGAAGAATTAAAGGCAATAAAATATTTCTTAAGGAGTCTTGACCAGTTGAAGTCTAAACACCTAGAGGAGAAGTTTAGCGGAGAAGTCCACCGGAGAAGTCCACCGGTGAAGAGAAGTTCACCTAATGGTGAAGATTTTTTGTGATAAAAAACCATAATTCTCTACATTCACATTGTATCAAAAGATTTCAACAAGAATTGTGTTCATAAGAATTGTGTAATATAATGTTCAATTTTATTCAAAAGATAATGAAAACTGCCAAATTAGTGTACATAGTGGCTGCCATGAAACATTTGCCCAAGACCACGGCATTCAAAATGTGGCTAAGTCTGGACCTGGCAAAGGGAATATTAGTGTCCAGCCATGATGGTCCGGAAGCACCTCAGAGTGACTCCAGATGCAAGGCAAGGCAAGGCAAGGCAAGGGAAGGGAAGGAACTTGCCGCTTTGAAACGCTCAAGGCATTTTGCAGGCCCATGGGCATTTCTTTCTGGCAAGTCATTGGAAATCCGATTCCACAATGCTTGTCTATCTTATGGAGACTACTGAGGAGTATCTTTTGAGAAGGGTAGGGCCAACGGGCTCAAATTCATTGTCGGATTGCCCGATGCTGGTTTTTCTTTTCATCTTTCTTTCTGGAGACTACTCTATCTTACACACACGTATAGCCACACTCGCGTGTATTGTAAGTTATGGGACTTGTAGGCCTTGACTCCAGTAACGACGGAACCTTCTCATACGTACCCAATCGAGTTATTTGTAACGTAAAAGGAGATGAAACCATGGGTTGAGGGCCACTTCGCACACGAGACCGAGGGCCCGTGACGAGTACACTTCAAGCACTCTCATTGGTGGAAAAGGCGGAGCCGGTCCAAGTTCGCTTCACACGATACGCTTGAGGGGCCAACGGAGTATGTGAATGCAAGGTGGATGTAAAGTCTACATGGGTTCCTACGTGGCATCTAATGGATCATGTTTCATGGTCGCTTGGAATATTTTTAGAACACCACGTCTTGGAGGTAGACCTAACACAAAACCGGGGGGAGACCATGGCACTCCGAACGCTCACAACCGTTGATTTTTTTTTTTTTTTTTTTTTTTAAATCATCTATGAGGATCCGCGTGAATAGAAATTCATTGAAATAGCATTTGGTTGAGGGCCCGGTCACATATGGCTTCACACTACACTTGAGGGTCCATGACCACACTACATGAGTTTGGAGGAGTCTTGGGATGACCTTTGGACACTTGTTTTTGGGCTCTCACAATTTCATGGTCATGGCTCTTGGATCGTGTGTGAAGTGGCCCAAGTATCTTAGGGCCACTTCACACATGAGCCAAGAGCCATGACCTTGTAATGGTGAGGACCCTTGACTCTCATCCAAAGGCCGTACTATGGGTGTTGGGAAAGCTGTTTTATGTAGTCATGAGCCCTCAAGCATAGTGTGAAGTGAGAATGAACCATGTTGCAGGACCATTGCATATTTTGTTGCCAGAAAAAGAGGGGAGGATTTGGTTTAATTTAATATGTCTCAAACTCTATCAATTTAAGAGGATTACTTGGTGGTGTTTGTTTGTCCAAGAATCTATCCTAGAATCTATTCTGAAATATGCCCTACAATCTATCCTGAAATATGTCATGTTGGAAAGAATTTTTTTTTAAAAGTCATGATCTTCTGGAATTTGCATTAGGCCCACCTCTTGAAGGTGGGCTTGACGCAAATTCCGGTAGACCATGCACCCTTATCCACAACTTGCCATGTAGGACTCCATGTAGACTTTTCATCCACGAACTTTTCTTTGGACCTTTAGGCCCTCACCTCCTAGTATGAAGTGAACTTGGACGGTCTCCGCCTTTTGAGCCAATGAGAACTCTTACATTGCCATGGTCATGGACCTTCAGCCTTGTGTGTGAAGTGGCCCTTAATCCATAACATCATTCAGCAGTGATCATGAATTCGGAGGGCCCAAGTATCTTGCAGGGTTAGGGTTATGTTGGGATAATCCGAGTCGGTCTCTTTCTGGGTACAGTGTCAGGCTAAATGTAATTCCCATTGCTTGGGGGACCACCCCACCTGCTTTGGGTTTCTTTCAGCCCCAGGACCCACTTTCGTCATTTGTCCATGGCTCACTTCCCGCCCTGTTTCTTAGGGCCACTTCACACACGAGTCAAGAGCCGTGACCATGAAATTGTGAGAGCCCAAACGAAAGTGTCCAAAGGCCGTCCCAAGGTGCCTCCAAAATCATGTAGTGTGGTCACGGACCCTCAAGTGTAGTGTGAAGCCATATGTGACCGGGCCTTCAACCAAATTCTATTTCAATGATTTTCTATTCACGCGGGTCCTCACACATGATCAAATAGAATAATTCAACGGTCGTGAGCGTCTGGAGTGCCATGGTCTCCCATCAGTTTTGGTGTTAGACCTACCTTCACGAGGTGGTTTTTGAAAATTGTCCAAGCGATCATGATACATGATCCATTCAATGCCATGTAGGAATCCATGTAGACTTTACATCCATCTTGCATTCACATACTCCGTTGGTCCCTCAAGCGTAGTGTGAAGCGAACTTGGACCGGCTCCGTCTTTTTCACCAATGAGAATGCTTGAAGTGTAATGATCATGGGCTCTCAGTCTCGTGTGTCAAGTGGCCCTTCGAAACGGCTTTCTATGAGGCCCTTCGTAACCAGTATACTAATCTAATCCCAACATAATTCTATATTTTCTGTCAATTGCTCCTTGGTCTACATCTGCTTTGGAACGGCTCAACAAGGCTGAATAATGTCATGTCCCAAACCCTGAGGTTATGAGAATTAGCACAAAGTCACCCAAGTTTTCTTAGTGATTAAAACTATCCTACACAAAGAGTCATGCCAGAATACTGAAAATCAAGTTTTCTAGCTTGTCTTACTTAGGATGGGTGGGCCAAGCTAGCCTTGCATAGGCCTATCTGGAATTTAAGACAACATGTCCCAATCGCACACCTTATTTTAGATCTTAAAATTCTCTCAGAGTTTGAGAGGTGCAAAAAAGGAGGTCCAAAAATTTCACCCGACTTTCAAAATAAGCTCCAATGTATGACAAGCCAACGAGCTCTTAATAGAAAATTTTCTCAAACAAGGATCGAAACTACAATCTCATCCCTCTTTGAGAGACTTCATGGATACATATATATATATATATATCATGGCACAGATATAAAGTTTGGTGATCTAATGCCCCCTCCCCACTTGACTTTAGCTAAGCCTAAAAGTTGGTTCTAAAAACATGGCCTTCACACCATCGACATTATCTAGTGCCGAGCCTAGTTGGCAAATGATGTGGCATGGTTTAAAATTGGAGGTTTTAAGCCTCAAGCACCGACCCTCCCATCGGTACCCAGACATGAGACAAGAATGTAGGACGTTTAAAAGTGTCGCCTCCAGTCCTAGTGATTGGTTGCTTTTAGTCTTAACTATGAGGGCACGAGGACCTTCATTAACAAAAACCGATGGGTAGATAGATGAGTAGTAAGGCATTTGGGGATAAAACAACGACCATGTGTGAAAGCTACTTAACTAAACCCTACTTGAAAATCTCTGGAGCAGGTTCTTGTAGGTGCATTGGGATAGCCGGATGCCTCCACTATAACCGAGGGAGCTCTACCCAGTTTTTAAGAAAGACTTTGGTTATTTGGTAAAGTCAAGTGGGGAGGGGACATAAAAATAATAAGATGGGATGAGATTTGGCTCCTCCCATCTCCTATTGAGTGCTTCAACATCATTGATGTGAATTGGGCGACATCTATGGCATGTGAAGGCTCTAGTGTGCCACGACCTAACCCTTAGTGATGGAATGTGGCAACTCGTCATCATGTTTCATGAGGCACAAAATCCTTTAGTTTGTAGCTTGACTAAATGCTCAATTTCCTATATATTTCACTCTCATTTGGTTTCTCTTAATCCTACACTACTTGAAATATCAAGGTCATATTTGATTTTAGGTTGTGGGCTATGTCAATTTACTGCTTACTTTTCATTTATCGGTAAGCCTTTGTTTAATGCAAGACAAGAATTTTACTTACTTTACAAGAATATAGTGAACCCTACGTTTTTATCCTATCAAGTTTGTAAACATCTGGGAACGACTTCTTTGGTGTGAAGAATGCCCCAAATAATGACCTCTTTACTTAGAAAAAGGATTGTAATGCCAATTTTTGGGTTTTGAGCATTTCTTGAAGGTAAAGGATATCGTAAAGAAATAGATCTCTTATATGTTGACCACCCGACTCCACATGGAAGTGCTTGGCCAGTGTGATGCTCAAAATCCGCTTGGAAATACCGATCAAAGTTGCGTTAATCTTCGCAAAGTCTATTTGTCAGGTGTCATGACAGGTGGCACATGAAAGTCTACTCTAAGCACCAATGATAGAGGGTTATAATGGTCCCACTTCACTCACTACACCATTTACACCTATAATTGTAGTTTACGATTTGGAGTTACACTTGATATAACTTTTTACCAAGAGTATGATTATTTTTCAAGTATATTATGTTGTGGTCCTTTGATGGGCATGTTGTCTATTTATGTTATATAGCTAAAAATTAATAATAATGATGTCACCGGTAAAACGATATAGCAACAAGTAACTCCAGATAGTAAACCACAGTAGTAGGTGTAAAAGGTGTCCATGAGAAAATTACAAAACAACTGGGCCTTGACATGCCAACTCTCTTCACAATCAATTATTGTCATAATTATGTTTATTCGTGTTCATTGATTTTTCAACTTTTAAAACACTCTATATGGAGTTCATTGGGTTGCAAGAGTAATTTACCTAGGTATGTGGCCCAATTGTGGGTCGATGTTCACCATTGCATTGAATCATGAATAGTCTCATTTGGTTATTGATTACACTTCACATAGATTACCATTTCCATAGTTTTGGAATCATAGTTGGGATGAAAAACTTACATGAGGTCAAAGTGAAGATTCTATTTCTCTACAAATGACCACACATGCCTTCTCAATAATGCTGAAAAATGAACTTAGATTCTTATATTTATGAGCACATAGTCTATCCTCATCATTACACATATCTTTTTGATGTCCATTCTAAAGTACAAACCCTCCCGTGTACGTTATAACATTAAGTGGCAATGCTACCATACTCCCCTTTGTATGTCCTGCAATATTACCATTACAAGAAGAGAACAACGTGCAAAACAAGGGTGAATGAACTAAAAAATAATCAAGAATAGTAGTTTCAAAAAGGGTCAAAAGGTTTCCAATGCGGGTTTTGGAGGACTTTTCTAGAAGTGCAACTGCCTTTTTGGCTCCACCGACTTTTAATGTTTCTTTATAGCTATTTAGATTTTTCTAGATTCTAATCTAGCCTAGATTAGAACCTTTATTGCCACTTGACATTAGCTTTGTCCTAGAAACCAACATAATCAATCCTAAGTAGGGAAAGTGACTACCCAAGTATATGAATGGCTTAAGAAAAAGTCAAAGGTAGCGCTCCCTTTCCTAGAAGAAGACCATCAAACTGGAGCGCTCTGGTTTG
Organism: Polytrichum commune; assembly: GCA_950295325.1. Lineage (NCBI taxonomy): Eukaryota > Viridiplantae > Streptophyta > Polytrichopsida > Polytrichales > Polytrichaceae > Polytrichum > Polytrichum commune. Next base: position 46,291,242 of record OX485804.1, read on the forward strand.
GTGCTCTTTTGAGGAGTCATTTTGAGCTTATTACCTCATGTTTTGTACCCACTCCAAATACATGTGTCCAAATAAGTATATTACCATTCTCGATTAGGTTTAACTAATAAAAGCTACCATTGACCACATAAATTGAGGGCCTATAAGACTAAGATATGTGGGTGTTATTTGGTTTTGTTTTGTTCCCATCTTCCATCGACAATCCCTTTAAACTTATGTTGCCTTAAAAATTCTATAACGAAACAAGAACAAAAACCATATTGAATTTTGTCTGTCGATTCCTTAATTAAATATATGAGTCGTCCCAATTGTGTTCAATATCGAGTGTGGACTTGTTAACGAAACTTGAAGATGCAATCCAATCTCTTTTAAACGTATGACTTTGTGGTGCTTGTTCTTTGTCCCCCACCTAATCACACACCAATTAAGAAAAGTAGCTAAATAACACCCGCATAGTACCTTAGGCACAATTGTTTTGGATATGGAAAGTGTACTCATTGTAACTGGTACCTAGTACTACACCGTTATGGTATGTAGTGTCACATGCATAATACTGTCACTTATCCTATTTTGAGGCGTATGCTAGGTTACGTACATTGATGATTAACAACTTCCCCGTAAGTGTCACCTCATGACACTTGGCGTTGAAGTTCGCTTCTAATATCTTGACATGTGTATGTTCAATAGTGTTACGAGGTGCATGCCTATGCTACCCAATGGTCTACAAGCTAACCCAAGTGTACACAAATGACACTTGCCACTAGTATGCTCAAGGATATCTTCCTCTTTGCATACTAAATTGCAAACACATGACACTTGCCACTAAGGTAGGGGTGGCAATTTCCGTCCAAATTTCAGATGTGCCTAGTTGGGATGCTGAAACTATTTTTTTATGAATTTTGAGCGCTCCACAAAGCTGGTGCAAGAGCAACTATGAAAAATCAAAAAATTCCAGCATGTTTATGATTTCCTACAAATTTTTAAAGGAAACCTTGTAGAGTGACCAACACTCGCACATAGGGTACGTGGTATATCCACACGGTGGATTTCTAAAACCGACCACTGGCAACATTAAACCGACCACTGGCAGCCAATGAAATGTTGGCAGCGCTGTGAACGGTAAAAACACCTAGATAGGTGCTTCCGACATAGGGGTCGACTTTAGGACCCGCACGGAAATTGCCACCCCTACCTTAGTACGCTCAAAGATTTCTTCCCCTTGCATATTATAAAATGCAAGACTATCATCTAAAGTATCCCAATGTGCTACTCTAAATATCATAATGTACTGATTCACTTTGCATAGATTTACTGAATGCAAAAACCCTTGAACTTTCGGTGGTCATGTTTTTCACATGATTTATCATTACTCATGTTAGTATTCTCACTTCTGATATCTCCAGGTGTTGTCACCAACAACCTTCTTCAGTTTACATAATGGTTCATTTTGCACCGGATTCTTCCAATTCCACCAAGTTTTTTCTTCGTGCTCTGAAAAAAAAACGTATTTTTTTTTAGTTTCTTTTATCCTTTTTGTAGAGCCGTTGTGCCCCGCAGTACTGCATGCCTTTCTAATTACGCTCGTGAATGCCTTTTCTTTGGCAAGGTTTTCTTCACTTAAAGAAAGTTCTTTATGTTGACAGATGATACCATTTTGACAATTGGCAGGCGTGACAGTTTGAGACCTCTAGACATCTAGTTTTAAGTTAGGCCCTTTGGAAATAGTGTATGTGACACTAGATATCATTTACGGTGTACTTCTGAGTGCCAAGTGGCGAGTGAGCCTAGACATGAATTTTTGGATCCTGGTCAACAACGGGTCAAACATCCAAGGGTTGGGTCTTCAGAAGAATGGGACAACACTTAACTTTTTAAAGTAGGAAAACGGAAAACGGTGAAATAAGCCGATTCGGCCAAAAGAGTGACTTGAAGTTTGTGCAATATTTTTCAAAGATGAAGTAGAGGTAATGATGAGGAATGCAAGTTGTTCTGTAAATATGTTTCTTGTAATAGTTAGTTACATTTTTCCAAAGAGGCAAGTAAGTCGAACCCCCTACTTGTACATTAGTGTCTCCCTAATTTGAGCATCAAATTATCCTACTCTGTATATGAATGCACACAATGATTTACTCAATGACATCCAAAAGTGATTCCAAGTGGTGTGAAACATGACCTAGGTGTCTAGCCAAATCATTGCAGTTGACCCATCACTACATCCTTTTTGGGCCACCACTTTTATTATTAGCCATTTTAGGTCCACACAAGACTCACTCTACTCTTTCATCTAGTGCGCTAGTAGTGGTCATTCATCATTTTTCATTTTTTTCAACCTTACACCAATCCTCATAAATACCATACTGAATTCATGATATGTATGCTACAAGAGATTAAATTATAGGTGGAAACCCATAAGGTAAGTGGGTGTTATTTGGTTACTTTTCTTAATTGCACACCTATATTTGATTGGTGTGTGGTTCAGTGAGGATCAAAGAGCAAACACCATAAAGACACATGTTTAAAAGAGATGGGATTGTGTCTTCGCATTTTATTAATTATTTCACACTCCACAATGAACATAATTGGGAGGACCTATATAATCAGTTGAAAAATCAAACAAACCTACACTTTAGCTAGCCATAACAAAACTAAGAGAGGTCCGGATTTTGTTGTTACTTCATCATAGATTTGTTAATGCAACACAAGTTTCGTCGTGCATATCTAATCGGTAGAAGTTTGGAGAGCATAAAATGAAGTGAACGATACTCACATACCTTACATGTAGCCCTAGTAACATAGATTTTTATGACGGTGATCAATGTGACCACCTAAAACCCAGTAAGTTTGCACATGCCCATCCATGCCTCCTTAGGGTTAACACAAGGTGTAACCCTGGGTCATACTACTTTCACAATAAATGTAACATTGGATGTAACCTTGGCAATTGCTAGTGTTTCATTGTTATAATGTTACACTATATAAGTGTTCTCTATTCTTAATCGTTCCCATTGGTTCTCAATATATAGAACAAGATGAAAGTGTATTTTGGTGTTCCCTATGGAATTCTGCAAAACAAACTATGGTAAAGTATAGTTTGATACATACAGCATCCACGTATGTTTTGCTTGTTGTATACATAAGATATTTATGTGTCCCTATTCTGGGCATTTTCAAGTGACTTCGAATTACCAAAATATATGTATATGTATATGTATATATATATCATTAGAATTGTCTCTTCCAAGTTGCAATTTGAATCACGAAGATTGCCATTTCAAGTTTTAGAACTGGAGTACAAATGTAGAAATTCTAGGAGGTCAAAATCTCATAAATCATTCACTTTAAGTGGTTGCATAGGCTTCCCCAATTCTCCCCAATTGTGCTCCATGGTGAACAAGCATAGGACTACGCAAAACATGATTGCGCTAGAGCACCTCAAGAATCCAAACCGACATGGAAGTTCAAAGCGCCCACAAACTAAACCCCAAAAGTGCGAAAGCAAAACAAGACACTGAAGCATCTGAGAAATTCAAGACATGCAAGACACTCACGTGAGAAATTCAAAGCACCCAATTTACAACAAAGCATGCGCCAAATGCAACTCTCCACGCTACGCTACAACATCATTCAACACAAAATTTAGCTACTACCAAGATTAAGTTGAGGATTCCTTGAGGGTCTTTAAACATCCCCTTCCCACGCTTAAATTCTTACTTAACCCTTTATTGTCCATGGATGCATTCCAATGAACTTGGAATTTTCATACCACTCTTGGTGTTGAGGGCAATTCAGCTCATGATCACCAACATATTTTATGACCAACCACTTGTATGTGGACATAAACCCCACTACGAAGATTTGGGAAGAAATTTATTTTTGTTCAACAATATCCAAGAAGATCCAATGGTTGCAAGGTTGAAGTTCTCAAGTTGGGTTAACCAATGATATATTGTTTTTTTCTAAATTTGGATGATATGATGGACGAGGACCAACAATGAGAATATTAGCATATATATATATATATATGTTTAGACTTCATATGAGAACTTTAATCTTCAAATTTGGGGTTCATATGCCTATTCTAGAGGTGGTCGTTGACAGGGTGACAAGTGTCTCTCACAATGAGCTTGAATGTCTTCTTTAGAGTATGTTTGGATTGGGGTGTTGCCACGCTACTAAAGATGGATGATTTTGCGATGTGCAACACCCGCGGGCCAATGATCGGGGAGATCCGGCAGCTAGTTGTAAGTTAGCCGAGTGGAATTGCAAAATTACCGATTTTTTTGGGGAGATTTCGGCCGTATAACCGAGTTAAATATGAAGAGTATAGGAAATCAACCGACCAATATGAGATAATGTAGGAAATTTAACCCCTCAGGCTCAAAAAATGGCGGAAATGAGTTGGGTCTCCCGAGGGTATAGGCGGATATTGGCTGGTCTCCCGAGGGTATGGGCGGATATTGAATGAGGGAGGTTCTTAGCTGTGTAGGTCACAGGAAACTTAACGATGCTTTTGCTTCATTATTGCATTTCATTGTTGACGGCTAGTGTTTAGAATGTATTATGAGTGTGTCTATGGAAGATCTTTGTGGTGATCTTGATAATGTACTAATGGAAGCCATAGCTTTATGAAGGAACTCTACAAAGTTTAGATGGTTGTTTTCACATCCACAAAGATACCTTTCAGGGCGTTTTCCTCTTGAAGGTGAAGATGATATTGTAGATTTTGACTCTAACAGTTGGTGAATTTCATTTTTGTATATAGTATGGTATGTTAGGTTAATCTTTTATCATGTTGTGGCCTCAAATCTAATATGAGGTTTTAAGACCTAGGTATGATAGAAGAGTTTATCCATGGCCATCAACCGGTTGATGGCTTATTTTAGGTTCAACTCCTTCTGCGGATAAATTGTTGATCATTCTTGTTGGATGTTGATATCATTACATATTATTGTTGTATGTTGATATGTTCTTTGGACATTGTTGTTGAATGGTGTATGTTGTTTGTAGATATAATTGGAAAACCAACTTACTTATCAATGCCCGAGTTTTTGGCCGGTTGTCATTACAATGAAGAGGAAATTAACCGGCACTTGAAAGAAAATATAGGATATTGGCCGATCCAAATTAATGACAACAAGTTTGCAACCGATCAAATCCTAAAAAAATCGGTAGAAATTATGAAGGGACGGATTTTAGCTGGTTGAGCTCAAAAATCTCCCGAACCCTGCCGCGGGCAAGAAGATTACCTTTCTCATTCAAGTCGTAGTGACCTCCTATGAACTTCATAAACTCTTGGAGCATCGTTCTCCTTTCAAATTAGAACAAAATCGAATGGGCCTTGCACCTATCTATTCTTTGAACTAGTTTAAGTTTATATTAGTAACTATCATACCAAATCATAACCCCGTACTTGAATAAGGGAGCATGCTAAACACCTACCCTTTTGAATTGGGCCCACCAATGTTACCAAAGTAAAGGGGAATCATAATATTGTGGTTAATTCTCTCAAGTAGGTCCCCTTAGACTAATTATGGACATTTGATGCTAATTATGGGGTCAAAGAAGATGAAATGGAAATTTGGAAACCATAGTCTAATTGATTGTGTCTTCACTTAGGGTAACAATGGTGGGGAGCCAACTCAAATAGGTGGGCACCTAGCCTGCTCCATAGAAAGAAAGCACATCTAAGGGCATGCTTACACAAAAGCCATTAAACCATGGCTCGAGAGAATCCTTGAATTCTCACTGGTTGAGAGTGTCATGGCCCCCCTGCTTTAGGTTTACATGAGGGTAGTTTTGGACCACAACCCATAACATCTTCAGTGGATGAAAAATGTACATGGAATCCTACATGGCAAGTGTGGATAATGTTGGTTGGGATCAATAGGGAATCTTTCTTGGACAACTCTTGAAGGTAGGTTTGATGGAATTGCAATGAGAATTTGGATTTACACTAATGGCTTGTCCTCCAAAAACTTTGGGCTATAGTCCATGGACTTCTCTATGGTCTCATCCAAAAAAGATGGTCATTTAAGAGCCATGCTTGATGCCTTTGGTGTAAGCATGCCCTAAGCTACATAACATTAAGTAGCAATGCTAGTGGGGTACTCTTTGAGTACTTGCAATATTACCTTCAACAAGAAGGGACGAGCTTGCAAACAAGAGTGAATGAATGAAAAAGTATTCAAAATAGTAGCTTCAAAAAGTTGTCAAAAAGGTTTGTCATGCAGGTCACGAAAGACCTTTCCTAAAAGCATAAGTACCTTATTTACCACACCAACTTTTCTTGTTGCTTTATAGTTGTTTAGATTCTAATCTAGCCTAGATTAGAATCTTTACCATCACTTGGCATTAGAATTATCCTAGGAACCGACATACTTAATTCTAAGTAGTGAAAGTAAATACCCAAATAGATTAAAAGTAGCCTAAGAAAAAACCCAAAGGTAGCACTATTTTTACTCTAGAAGAATAGCATCAATTTGGTGCACGCCCTTTCAATGTTTTTTTAAGGAGGTTATTTCAAAGCTATGACTTAATGTTATTTAATTCATGTTTTAAAGTACAATGAAGTTGACATTGAAGTTTGGGAAACCAAAAGGCTAATGAGACTAAATTGGTTAATTCCCTAGAATGACAGAGTGCGATAGCCTTCATGAGTTATTCATTGAGTATGGGTGTTGGATATCATAATATAGATTTGGCCACCTCGAACTTTAGTGATGACATCATAATTTAAATCATCTCATCTTGGACATATATTTGAGAATATTAAGCATTCACTAGTCATAGACCCGAGTATTCTAACTTTAATGAATAGTTTTGTGTAAGTTTAGTACTATAAACTCTTACAACTTTGAGAATTCGTGGTATCTCTCTCCTCATTATTGACTTGGAGAAGCTACAAGCTAGGTATGATGAAGAATGTTCTTAGGGTAGAGAATCTACCTTTTGAAGGTTCCATGTAAATTCGCAATAAATGTGATGTGAAAACATCCAAGTCAATGACCGGGAAGTTTTTGGGTATAGTCGGTCAAGATTCCTAGTGATTCTAAATCCCACCGGTCACATGTTGACATCTTCCGGTTTTGCTTTCATTCATTTGAGGTATATTCTTCCATAGATTCCTCTAAAATGGCATGGGGGGTCACTCCATTGTCAAGTTGAACACCATGTGCGACCAAAAAAAAATCTTCTTTTGGTAAGTTGCACCACCAAAATGGGTCAAAATTTTATCAATGTTTTTTCATGAGTAGATATACACAGTACCTATGACATAGTTAAAAGTGGTAACTAAATTTGATGATTTGTTTTTTTCATAAAACATACCGTTTCTAACTAGAATGACACAAAATTGAACTAAAACAATTACTAAAAAAATAAAGATAACTAAAAATTTCAAAAAAATATACAAAAGATACTATCAATGGTTATGTATATGTAGAAAAAATATCATAAATTTTAAAATTATATATGGCATGTAATATAGGGGTAGCAAACTTTGTCTGCACGTGGTGTCAACTTGACAATGAAGTGACCTCCCTGTGTAAAATGATCAGTAATTCTGTTGAAGTCTCAAACTTCAACCGGTTATTTCTCAAACTCAACCGGTTCATCTATAACTAACCGCCGGTTCTTCCCGGTCCAAGTTATGAGATTGGCATTTACGATAAGGAGAGTCTTCACCTGTGATTTTTATCTGGTTTTTCAAATAATGTCCTTGGATCTCGTGCAAAACCTAAGAAGGAATTAGGAGAAGGCTTTTCCCTTAGATTTACATAATGATTGGAGACCTTAAAGCTCCGTATCATAACATTGTCAAGCCCTCACTTGCCACTTACCCTAGGCATAATAATAATTCAACCAAGGATCATATGTTCCGATTCTCGTAAAAAGCCGGCTTCAATGACCAATCTTTTTAGTGTTGCGGTAACATCTCCTATGGATCTTGGAATCTCTTTTTATTCTAAACCAATCATGTTCATAAAGCTTAATAATGTAATGTTCATATACGAGGGAGCCTTCTCATTGTCAAAACATATAAGGTTGTACAACACCAAAGAGGATTCTTGAGTAAAGTAGGGCCAACATGCTCAAATTCATGTCGGATTTCCCGACCTTGGTTATTTGTTTATTTATTTGAAGCAGTACACCGTTCATGGTATTTAGTGTCACATGCGTAATAGTGCCACTTACCCTATTTTGAGGCGTATGCTAGGTTACACTAATCATCAACAAGTTCACCGTCAGTGCCACCTTATGACACTCGGCATTCAAGTGTGCTGACTAATATCTTGGCATGGGTCTGTTCACATGCCTATGTTACACAATGGTCTACAAGTTGACCAAAGTTTGACCAAATGACCTTTGGTAGTAGTATGCTCAAGAACATCGTCTTCTTGCATACTAAATTGTAAACACGTGACAATTTGCTATTAGTATACTCAAGTATAACTTCCCCTTGCATCCCGATGTGCTATGCTAAACGTCATTGTAAATAAATTTTCACTCAAAAAAATTACTTATGTGGACGAATAGTATCGTATGGAAAATTAAGGATTATGACACTTTGAGATCCTAGGCATTTAGTTTAGGCCCTTCGCAAATAATATACGTGACACTAAATATCATAAATGGTGTAACTCTACTAAAGCATAATCAATGTATGTAGATTTTTTAAATGGAATGTCCAATATAACTACTCGACTTATGAAAGTTATTGCCACTCATGCAATATTATTTTTACTATAGATTTCATTTTCACTTTCAAAAACCCAAATAGGTTCTTTGGACACCTTAGAACATGAGGGGCTTTACGTGGTCAAAATAACCAAATTTTAAAATGAAAAGTCATAAGATTGTGCAACTTCAAAAAGTGAGTGAAACTAAATAACATAAACATTGCACACCATTTATGGTATTTAGTGTCAAATAATATTTGGAGGTATGCAATGCTATAACTTTTTACTAATAATATAGATCACTACTGTAGCAAGTAAAGATATGTATGTTCTATGATGTCCCAACAACCAATTTGACCTCTAAGGGTTACAAAATGAGATCCATAGTAAATATCATGGCATTGCGTGATCCCAATAGTATGTGTCACTAAACACCATAAATGGTGGATGTGGGCTTCAAATTACTAGCCATGATACACTACACTACATACTATATTTAGTGTCAGTAATTCTATTTGTCTTGCTCAATACTAATTGTAAACCGCCAACACTGAAATGTAAACCTAACATTATTTGTTACCCCTTGTCAAAAAATTGGACAGTATAGATTTACCATGTTGCACTTTACTGGATGATGTTTAGTCAAAGATCAATGATTCATATCAATGTATTCCTTACAAAATATCCACCGGACGTAGAATATACTAGAAGTAGATGACCTAAGGTAACTTGGGATGACAATATTGGTACATGTAATTTATAACAAGTGTCACTTACAAAAGTTACCACAATTGACTTAAAAATTGGCATATGACACACTACATACAAATTGTTTTGGTGACACATGGCACACTATTCATTTTCAATGAGCTTCAATCATGACATTCCGAAATTCTTGGCCTCTCCCGAGCCGACACGCAAGGAGATTTTCTTCACCATGTTTGAAGGCTCATCATTTCCCACATTCAAGACCACTCTATATATGGTACACCTTCGTCCCTTTGCCCTTGCTACCGGAACTTTAACTTTCACATTAGGTACCGCCGTTTTCTCTGACAAATTCATCCATCCTCATTGCACGCCTAGTAAAAACATCGATCGTCAGTGGAAGGACAACGACTATGTTTAGGGCACATGCTTTAAAACACACTGTCGACTACTATTGTGGTATATTTGGTCATCCTTCATACTTAAACAAAATCTCAAATAGGTGTATGTCATGAGATGTACACAGAAACTTACGGCAAGTCCAACGTCAGCATGTAAGGTAGCGTAGAAGCGCCCAATTCCAAACACCTAATGCCCCCTCCCCACTTGACATTAGCAAATAACCAAAGACTTCCCTAAAACCCGGGTAAAGCTCCCTCGATTATAGCGGACACGTCCGGCCATCCCAATGCACCTACAAGAACTTGCTCCGGAGATTTCCAAGTAGGTTTTAGTGTAGTAGCTTTCACACATGTTCATTGCTTTATCCACCAACCAGTGAATGTTGGATAGTTTTTGTCCCATCCCCAAATGCCTTACTACTTACCATCGGTTTTTGTTAATGGAGCTCCTCGTGCCCTCATAGCTAAGACTAAAAGCAACCAATCACAAGGGCGGGAGGCAACACTTTTAGAGGTCCTACATTCTTGCCTCACGTCTAGGTACCGATGGGAGGGTCGGTAATTTTAGCTTAAAACCTCCACTTCTAAGCCATGCCATATCATTTGCCAACTAGGCTCGGCACTAGATAATGTCGATGGTGTGAACGCTCATTTTTAAGAACCCACTTTTAGGCTTAGCTAATGTCAAGTGGGGAGGGGGCATAAGGTGCGTAGATGGGCCTTAAATGGTTAGTTTGTTTAGAACACTAGTCCGCTTCTCCTAGGACATGAAACTCATGTTTCATACAAGATGATTAGCACATCCAAATTGAGACGGTAGTCACTTTCCTCGTGATGTTTGGGGTTTAGTATGAATATCTTATTCACTGTCAAAGTGAAGATTCTCGTGTTCATTAGATGTTCATATAAGCTCTTTCAATTATGTTGACTGTTGAGTTTTGGATGGTCATCATGTTTTGAGTGCAAGATCGAGTCTCTTTTAAACAAACGTGGTTTTGGTATCCCTTCTTCTTGGAGCCACACCAAACCACATACCATTTAAATGTAGGTGTCCAATTGAGACAGTAACCGAATTAGGCATGTCTGCCTTATGTTTTCTTCCAAAGTCAAGTTACGTATTTCAACATGGACACTAATTATATTCTAAGAACTAGAAATTTAACTCATTAATTGAAAGTGATAGAACATAATTGATCCATACTGTCCTTTTTTTTCTTTTTTTTTGGGGGGGGGTCTAAGTACTTTGGGCCCACTTTTGGTTGCACCCATGGTTTCACCTCCTTTATTTTACATATAACTCTAGTGCACCCAACGTTATCGAATGCTCATTGTCTACGCCAATGGCCACTAACTTATCAAAGTTTAAGTTATGAGCCAACTTGGACAGTACATTATTCAGTGTACCCATGAATAATTATAGGTTTGTGCTTGAATGCTCCCTTTAGAATCCACCCATCTTCATATGAAGAGTTGATTTTGGGCTATTTTCAAACATATGAAACAACTAGATGATGGTCTCTTTTCAATGAAAGAGGTTTCAATTGAAGAAAACTCTACATTTATAGCTGCTTGTTGAAAACTCCACAATACACAGCATGAGTGCTCCCCGTCAACAAGGAATCTTGGAATAAAACAAGAACTATTCCCACCTTTTATACATGGTCTCCCAGAACGAAGCCAAGGAACTATGTAATTTTATGTAAACTGAGCCACATTCTTAGATTTTATCAGCTGCTTTATGCTCAACTGTGAACAAAATTGGGAGGACCTATGTATTCGATCTAGAAATTGACAAACATGCACTTTCAATAACCACAACTAAATAAAGGGAGGTCTGATTTTTTGTTGATGCATCATCATAGATTGCTAAGGGTGAGTTTCCATGTAGGTTGCTCGCCTAGTAGATTCTAAAAAGTAGTGGGCCGGAGGTGTTTACATGTACGTAAGCGCAAGCCACCATCCAACCACATACTGGCGGTCCACTAGAATGTGGAGGGCCGTGGACATGTGCCACTAGACTTCCATACGCCCACTAAAGAATCTTCAACCCTACAAGTGCTGATCACCCAAGGTTTGGAAAACTATTTTTAGAAGGAGGAAGTTAGTAGGTGAACCCGGATTTGAAAAGATGGGAGTAGCTAGTTGACACCTATGTTCGGGGAAAACCGACGGCTAGTTCATTATCAGCCGATGGATTTCCCCTCATGGCCGGTCCAAATTTCCAACTATCGGATGGCAATCCGACTGTAATTTCAATCCTCCGGCAATTAGCCGATGGACCAGAAAATGTCCCAGAAATGTAGCCGATTCTTCTTGTGAGTTATTAGATTTCAGCCGGAAGCATCCAGAGCGCTATTTGTCTGGGGCATCTGATGATGCACTTGAGGAAGTACCCTAAACCTTAAACTTTTTGAATTATGCAACCTTTCCATGACCAAATCCAATTGCTTCTATGAAGAATTGGGGGACCCTTGGCCTTCAAGCGGTGAAGGCATTGCTAGGTTCAATTCCTGCCAAGGATATTAACTCTTCATATTTAAAGTTTGGAACATGTCTTTCTTTTCACTTACCGTATTCAAGATTTTGTACTAAGAAATGATTTCTAATAACTTTTCATACAATTTTTAAACAATTAGTGCGGATATGAATTCCATTTAATCGGATATTGGCCAATGAAAATATGAAAATATAGGCAATTGGCGGATTGATTTTACAAAAGACCGGCTCTTGCCGATGTAAATTGGGAAAAATCCGACCCTTTGTAGCAACTACCGGCAATTAGCCACTAAGGCTTCAAAAACTTCCCGAACTCTGGTTGACACATACGAACCCTACCCCACCAGATTCCCTCTACATTTGGACAGGTTTGTCCTTATTCACACTAGAATCTGGTGGACGAGCGGTCCACATGGAAAACCCACCCTAATGCAACATAAAGTCTGTTGCGTGGATATTATAATCGGTAGAAGCTGGAGAACACGAAAAAACTGAACCGAATCACACCGACCCATTACGGTAAGCCTAGCTTTGAAACTTAGCTGCTTAAATATGGCATCTATCTCTCAAGTTCTTTACTATTATATGAAAATAGTCAACCATTGCCTGTTCATTAATCATTGCCTCCATGAGTCCACGAGGGTTGATGCTCATGTTCCACACCTTATAAAGCAAAAAGCTGGTAACTATTTGACAGTTAATAATAGCCACAAGATGCCATTTCCAACTGTCTCGTATAAATGAACCATGTTTCACGAGAGTTGGAGGGTGCTTATATATTTGGCATGACGCCTCAAGCAAAGATTTGTTCTTGTAGTGGCAATTACGTACATATTTGTAACATGCTGTCATCCCAACTTGACTTTGGAGTTGATGCCGTGTGAAGATGCTTGAGTTTATGCCATTTTGCCACAGAGTTCTTCACATATAGTATTGTTGTTTGTAAAAAATAGGCACACAATTTTCTGTTCACCGGTCATCAGTGTGTATGTTTGACAAATTTCATGTGACGTTCAACCTCAAATCCAAAGTGTCACATGACGTTTTCAAAAACAAAAATGAATGTCAATTGACATCTACATTTTATTCCAAAATGTGACCTCAATTTTTGGCTTACACAATATTTTAGAAAACTAATATTTTGAATAATAAAAAACAAACTTGATTTGTAACAAAAAAAAACTATCAATCGAGCGTAAGTATCCTTCGGTCTCGCATGTTTCTCCAAATGTTGAAGATGGTAGCCCAATCCATTGCATCCACTTCAAGCCCACAAAGAGAAACTTGCATAAGAGCATCAAGGGTCTTCAAGTTCAACCTATTGCGCAAGTGGCTTTTGATTGCATTTTGTTTGGAAAATCCTCTCTCACAAATAACTATACTTGATGGAATGAGTATAATTTTTTGCCAAAGTTGCATAAGTTTAGGCCAATTTGTGTGCCATTCCAAATTGCTACCACATATGCGTCAAGCCTCAAATATCGTTTTGTTCTCACACTCATGTAGAAGTGTTTCCGTAAATTCCAAGAATTTCTCCCTTACACATGAATTCTCTTCTTCAATGTATTGAAACTTCAACAATATCCTTTCGAGCCACAATTCGGTATTTGTGATTCGGTGATTATCATCGCTTGGATAATTACGAGGGCTGAAAAGTTTGGCCGCATTGAATATTGGAAGGTCTAGGAAACGATCGTTCAAAGCATGAACAACTCTTTGCACATAAGATGCACCCAACAATACGCATTGTTGTAGTTCATTGGGCCCATTGGTTGCCAATGCATGAATAATACGATCTCATGTATTATTTACATAACTCAATTGAAGATTTTTTGCAGATTCCCTCAAGAATTTTCCCAAATTTTTGCTTGTACGACCAAACATAGGTACATTCACGGATAAAATCCTAACCGAAAGTAGGCGTTGATCTTCGTGCCACTTCTGCGTCATTTTTGCAATAAGAAGCCTCTCCAACTCCAAGAAAGCTCAAAGGGATTCAAATGCTTTCAACAAGGGAGCTTTGCGATTCAAAGGAAATTGCTCAAAACAACTTTGGTTGAAAGCAAAAAAAACTCACATTGGTTGGAAGCAACAAAAAACTCATATGGAGTGGAGGATGTGCAAGCACCACGGTGATACAAACATTTGCCTCGCCATGTTCCTAGTTAGTCTCGCTCTCCAATCACCGTCTTAGCTCCCGGTTACAGAGGAAATTGCAAGAGCAAAGTTGAACTTAAGTATGTGAGTGAGTGTAGGAAGTTCTCCTATTGTTATGGGTTATGTTTTCCGGATACTTGAGCTGCACTTTATAGTACTCAAGTAATATGTGTCATTTCAATTTCTAGTGTGTCAATTGACGTGTGGTTTTTTTCTTCACAAGTCACAGTACGTGTCAATTTCTAGATTGTGCGTGTCAATTGACGTGCATTTTTTTTGTGCAAGTTTTTGTGTGTCAAAAGAGAAAAACTTGCAAAAACTTTGTCAAACATATACACTGCCGGTCATTGCTTTACTGCTAATGGTTCATATTTCATTTGAACTTTGAAGTTGTTGGTATTTGCTTTCGGTCATGTCTCGGTCCCCAAGATCCTAATTTAATCCTTAATTGTCCAACGGCGGTTAACCTCCATGAAATCTCTAACTGTGCTATGCCTTATGTTTCAACACTCCGGAACCACTTCCTCAACATTAAGGGCCACTTCACACACGAGACTGAGAGCCTGTGACCGTTACACTTCAAGCACTCTCATTGGTGGAAAAGGCGGAGCCGGTCCAAGTTCCCTTCACACTACGCTTGAGGGACCACCCGAGTAAGTGAATGCGAGATGAATGTAAAGTCTATATGGATCATGTTTTATGGTCACTTGGATTATTTTCAAAAACCACCACTTGGAGGTAGGCTTCATGTGTGAAGACACCACATGAATAAAAATCCATTGGAATAACATTCGATTGAGGGCTGAGTCACATATGACTTCAGACTACATGAGTTTGGAAGTGTCTTGGGACGGCCTTTGGACACTTCTTTTGGGCTCTCCCAATCTCATGGTCCATGGCTCTTGGCTCATGTGTGAAGTGGCCCTTGACTACGTGTTGCATGTCCCAGGAGAAGTGGGGTAGTCGAAAAAAGTATTCATTTAAGACCCATGTACCTCAATGTAATCCCACCCTCATTGTCCAGAATAGCTGCTTGAGGAGCTAGAGCAGCGCATGGAGGGTGGCATGCCATAGCCATAGCCATTCCCACTCCCATTCCCGTTGCCATACTGCCATGGCCGACGCACGCTAAAACTTATAAAGATTGTATGATGGGAGCCAGACAGCAGAGGCGCTACTACAGGGTCCAGACACAGACTCTGCAGCAAACAGACAGACAGAGACAGGGGGGGCGGGAGAGGAGGTAGGAAGGAAGGGGTTTCAGGAACGGAGGAAGGAACGCAGGCAGGACAATATGACTCCAGGACGGACAAAATGGAGGTGGTACGTAACTTATATATACCTCGTATTCACCTCGATCTGGGCTTCCTAAAGAAACAAGAGCCTGCCTTTCAGACGTAAGCTATTATGTAATTAGAGAGACTAGCCAGCTACAGGTAGAAGGACTCATGAGGGGAGAGAAGAGAGAGAGAGAGAGAGAGAGAGAGAGAACTGGAAGCCTAGCCTGGCCTAGCCTAGCCCAGCCCAGCAGCAACAATTAGATCTAGCCTAGTCCTGCTGCCGAGCTCACAAGTAAGCTCACTAACGCTTCTCCCTTCCTCCCTCCCTCCTGCCCCCAGATCGTTGTCTGGGATGCTGGGAAAGGGCGTGGAGTCGGTAACTTACATATGATCCATACACACGCCACTTAACTCATTAACTCAGTCCAAGGAGGCTGTGACTAAGGGTAAGGGGAGAGAGAGAGAGAGAGAGAGAGAGAGAGAGAGAGAGGCTATGATGAGTGAGAGACTAAGATTGTGGGACTAAGTTAAGATTGGGGGGAGGGGGGAGAGGAGGAGAAGAAGAAGAATTAAGTTAGAAGCAAGTCTCTTGCGTTGGCGGTGTTGGTGGAGTGTAGTGATCCACTAGCTTAGAAGTTGGTGTAGGAAGAACTAAGTTAAGCTAAGCTAAGTTAGTACGAGGATCGGTGTACCGGTGTTGTTGGTGAATGGGCAGTAGCAGTAGTAGTCTGTTTTACTGTGTCTCCAGATAGATATATGGAGGAGTAAGTTCTGCAATTGCCACTGCAATTTGGCAGGTGTATCATACCAAGTTGGGCAGTGATCTCCTTTCATGCTTTTTTTTTATTGGTTTGTTTTTTGTTGTTGTTGAACCAATTTGGTTTGGTTTGCTGGAGCCTGCCAATATTTGTATTTGGATAGCCGGTCAATAATTTCTGCTCCCAACCTCGTGGGCAAGTCCCTCCCTCTGCAGCGAGAGCACATTGGACTAGTCCAGCCGAATTTTTTTGGTGTGTTTGTTTGGGTTTTTTTTTGGGTCTGATTCCAGTCCAGATTCTAGTTTGAAAATTTTGGTAGCTCTCTTTGGAGAGAGAGAGAGAGAGAGAGAGCAGAGCCCCTGCTGACAGACGACTAGGAATTCGAGAGACGACATTTTCATCAGGATGTGTATCGGTCTCCATTAGCTGCAGAAGGTTTTTGCATTCAAAGCTTCATTGGTGGGGGTCGGGGTTGTGTCGCTATAATTGGTGGATTGCTACTCACAAGGAGCAAGGCATTTCTTGTGTAAGAGTCGTTGCGTTTTCCTATAACCTTCCAGATTCTCGACTGGCAATGATTAGGGGAAGTTCAAGTTCGTTCACTTAGAATTTTAAGTTTTTGATGTTTGATTGTTTTCTCCTGAATCCGATCTGATCCCATACACGTGAATATGTACTGAAGCCATTTACTCATTGGGATCTCCCTATCAGCAGCCGCCCAGTCTTCTTACAGAGATAGAACTCGTGTTTCCTGAATCTCAAATTGGCGATTGGTTTACAGCATTCCTCCAAGGAAGGGAAGGGAGGACACTCACCCGCCCACCTATGTTGCAAAACCTTTGGGTGCCACATTGTTGGTGGCATTTCACACGGAGGGCAGTCGACATACTTTTGTTGCACATCCACAGCAGTCGCAGAGGTTGAGGTGCTTGTCTGCAGGGATCTATTTCGGGTGCGCAACTCAACACCCTCCTCACCTATTCTGACACTAAGACTTCTCTTTTTGGAGCACTAAGTAGGTTGCCAAAATGTTTCTTTAATCACGTTTGCCGAGCTATTGAGGGATTTAGTACTACTTTCTGCCAATTTTGAGTACATACATACGATTGACTGTAATGATACCAGAATCCTCAGGAATGAATATTTCTCTTGGAAGTTGCCTAATCTCACTGGAATTGCAAAAATATATGGACTTGACAAAGCCATCTTCTCGTAGTCCAATTTGCACCAACGGCATTTGTTGGCATTGCACATTAGTCTCTCGGTGTTGTGGAGGAGAGAAACATTTTGGGGTGGGGGCGGGGGGGGGGGGCAAATTACCAGAAAACTAATGAGACAAAACAGAGCTTGATGTTCTCATCACTAGGCTTCCCTTGTAGTGTACAGTAGTCACTTGAGGTCTCCACAGCTTGCTTGGGTTGGTAATCTCTAGTTTCGGAGGAGTTAGTAGTGCAATATTGAAGAGTAGGATCTGTTAAGTGAGCCTGCTTCTCCAGGTTTCAGCTCGACAACGCAACCTCACAGTGAACAATTTTGCTGCGGGCAGGTTATGTGACGAAGCACCATGACGGCGGGTTGATGACTGTGTTTCGGTGATCTTAAGGTAGATGCACATCGGTGAGTGCAATCTCGGCATACATCACACAAAAGAGTCCAATGTCGACCGATCCTGCCACAAATTTTTCTTTTGGCGTGGTACCTATTCAATGAGCCACCTCTAGTTTGAGTATGGGTAAGGTAGAGCATCTGATGCACGTTGCGTCTGCCATAGCCTGACATGTCAAGCATTACAGAAACAAGCCTTCTTCTTCTTCTTCTCCTCCTCCTTTTCCAACAAGTGCTTTCTAATTTGGAGTACTGCAAGAGGAGGCTGTACTCAATATAGGCTTGTTTGTGATGGGGTGATGCAGGGTGATCGGCATTAAATTAATCAGATCATGATGTAACAACAGATCATATACATACTGGGATGCAGATATCCATAGGTGACTCAAAGATATCCGGCAGCAACGACATTATATCATCACAACTCCTACCTACATTTGGGAGCTCTCTTCAGAACCAAAGGTTTGGACCCAATGCAACTACCAATGCAAAGCATTTGTCTACTGCGTGTGCGGAGGCAAAGGGGCCAGGCATGCCACAAGCATATAGTACTTATCCAGCCCGGAGTTCCCCACCAGGAGACAGGGACTACAATATTGGCAACACTACCACTACCACCAAGCAGGGAGCTGCCTTGGCAGGAGGCAGCAACAGAAGAGGAGATCATCATCATCAACACAGCAATGGTCAGGGTCAGGGTCAGGGTCAGGGTGAGATCAGCAGAACTAGGCAGCAAAGCAGGGATGAATATATTGGGTGGCGAATCCCACACATGTATGAGGTGGCGGATCCAGCTGAGCAAGGGGCAGGGTTGCCTTTCAAGCTGGCCATGGGGAAGAGGAGCTTGGTTCACAATACTACTGCTACAGAGTTCTGGGGGCAAAAGAGGGCCAAGGGTCAAGAGCTTTGTGCATCCTTGCAGACAGCTAATCCTTTCTCACAGAGTGAGGGTCCAGTGTCGAGAAGAAATAATTACCTTAACCCGAAGCCCTGTTACATGGAGAAGTGCAGTGGGCTACCCTTCGTGAAGTATTCTGCAGGATTCACAGACTGGGAGAGGGAAGGCATGATCAGAGTAACCAAATGCACGCCAAGAGATTCAATATTGCATCACATGAGTGATGTGCGGTTCAAGAGCGAGGATGAACAGGTGGACACTTGTTTAGGAGGAGGCGGAGATGAAATTAGCATTTCTTGTAGCTTAAATCTAGACAGGAATGCACTTCATCACATGGAGGGAGCGAGGAGCAACTTCGAGGGTAGTTTGGAGGAGGTGGCAGGCAGCATAGCCAACAATATCAAAGAGATGCGAAATCCATCATGTGTCTCCTCGGGTCATGAGGAACATTTCGGTGCCATTGATGATGCTGGTGGTGATCAAACCTGGCAGAAAGATATTAATTGGGGTCTTTCTAGCAGTCTCCAAAAAGCACAGCTGCTTGAAGCACAGATGCAACAACATCATGACCTGCCCCATGTAAAACAGGGAATGGCCCGCAGCAGCTATTTACAACAACAGATAGTGATGCAAAAGTCCAAGATTGTCAACCAGTTCCAGAAATCACTACTGTCTGACATTATACCTGAAGGGCCTCCTGCTGGAAGATGGCACCACGAGGAGAGTACCCTTCCCAAAACCAGCTATTTGGGAATGCTCCATGGTCGGGAGCATGTATCTCTTGGTGCCGAATGCTCAGAGCAGCTTGCATCCATGCAAGCAGCTCATGACAACCTTGAACATGACATTTTTCTAGGCAACCGAGTCTTCAAGCGCTCCTCTAAAGGTGGCCCCCGCCGTCCAAACATCATCAAAGGCCAATGGACCCTGGAGGAGGATAGGTAATTTGTGATCTATCTATCTATTTATCTATCTACCTATAATCAACCTTGGCTTTCAAGTAATGTAGATCATTTTCATAACATAACATTGCAGCGCATCCAAATGCTTTTGATAGGTTACATCATAATTTGTCACTCAACAAATGATCACCTGCAAGTTGTGCTAAGAATTATCTTGGGAAGTCTGCAGGTACTTGGTGGAGCTTGTTGAAAGGCATGGGCAACAGCGCTGGACGCTTATTGCTGCTTACTTGTGGGGTCGAAAGGGCAAGCAGTGTCGTGAGCGCTGGCACAACCACCTCCGTCCAGACATCAAGGTAAACTTGTATGCCTGAAATTGTCTGAATGTCCAGCACTTCAAGGTATGATGATTTGGTCACTGATATGGAGAAGATTACTTTAAACCTTAAATCATACAAACCGCGCAGTGCAGTGAAGGTATAAGTTTGCAGTCTGAGACCTAGGACTTGTGTAGAATCTCCACTACAAGTCTTAGCTTGAGTTCAGGTCGCCAAATAAGGACTCAGCTGCAAGATGTAATTAGTGGAATACAGACATTGTTCTGAAGAATGTATGTTGCTAGCTAGTGCTGCAAAGGTGTCACATTATCATAACCACATGCAAGGAAGAGTATCAGTCTTATTTTGGGTTATACTGTCCTGTTAAATAGTATAACTTGGAGTACAGCTTCACCAATCTGCACGTTGTGCTCATCTCTCTCGGTTAAGAACATCAATCATGCACTCTGTTTTTTGATGGAACATGTAGGTTAGATCAAGGTCATTTTTTTCCCAATATATTCGTAGGCCCAAGAGCTCACTTTTAATCT
Source organism: Polytrichum commune (assembly GCA_950295325.1). NCBI lineage: Eukaryota > Viridiplantae > Streptophyta > Polytrichopsida > Polytrichales > Polytrichaceae > Polytrichum > Polytrichum commune. The sequence continues at coordinate 46,311,993 of OX485804.1, forward strand.
TTTGTCTGTGACATGCCATTTTAGAGAGACGGGTGGAGCACAGAAGAGGAGGAAGCTCTTGTGTCGGCACATAATAAACTGGGTAACCGGTGGGCTGACATCGCCAAGCTAATTCCTGGTCGCACGGAGAACGCCATCAAGAACCACTGGAATGCCACAATGCGTCGGAAAGATCTGAGGCGCAAACACAGGCGCCCAATAGATGGGTCTTCAGATAGTCTGGAAGTTGTGCCTCGTTGCACCATCCTCCGTGATTACCAGCAGAAAGTGGTAATTGCTCAGTCTGAGCGGAAGCACTTCACTCAATCCACTTCCCGGAATGGCTTCGAAGCTGCAGAACACCCAGACTGTAACATCAACGCTCACTCAGGAAATCCAGATCTGGATTCTCCACAGGTAAATCAATCAATCTTTCACTCCACTCTTGGGTTAATGCTCATCATAAGGTGAGGTTAGTTACCTAGCTCTTATAACATTTCAGGATTGATTCATGGATGGGACGAAAAAGTAGCCTTTTGATGATCACTTCTGATCGAAAACTTATGCCACTTGCCATGTGATGTGAACCCCAAATTTAACCTGGCTACTCGATTGTTTTGCAGATTCATAATGCCAAAAGTTTGGGCGAGAGGAGCAGATATTCAGAGGTTGACCAGATTATGCAAATGATGTGCTCTGGCAGTGGTCAAGCATTCCCAGTTAGTGCTGATGAGGATAATTATGTGAGCAGAACAGAGTCTAAGGAGAATCAGCTGCTGCCTAATTTCGTAACAAGTGTGAGTCAGGCTCCCTGCATCTCCTTTTTGAGCCAAGGTGGTGTATCCAATATTGGCATTGGGTATTCCAGACTGCCGAGTCCTCTATGGGGCGGTGGAGTAATGTGGGATCCGCCTGGCACGCGCCAGCAAGCAGCGGCAGGTGGTGATGAGGATGAGGATGAGGATGATGGAAATATTGGGTCTCAGGCCTGTATGAATTCCAATTTCCGCTACACCTCTGAATCTAACTCTCAAATTGACCATCTGGGCCCATCTTTCAAGGAACCACTTGTACACTCCAATATCAGTGGACGCTGTAATATTAGTACCGAAGTAGCATCAGACCACAAGCTAAGGAAAGTACAAGATCTAGTGGAAGTCTCTCATGAGGTAGGAACACTAGAGGAGTTTGTGAGCTTGAGTAGTTCCTCGACTCACCCTGCTGTCTCTGCGGATTCCAAGTTGGGCATCAGCTTGTGCCATAGCCATCAGCTTGCAGAGAGTGTCACCAACCCTAATTACACCTTACCTGCTCAGCAGCAGCATCTTAACTCTTTGGAATTATCTGCTCATCAACAACCCATTCAACAACCTCATCAGTTCATCAGCAGCAGATCCAGCAATCACCGGTTCCAGTATCATCAGGATGTGCAATCACTCGAGAACCCTCATGTCCATACATTGCAAGAAGTTGCTCAACAACGTTGCAGAAGTAATGTCGCCAACAACCGCAATTTCTCAAACTGCACCGAAAAACTTGATGGTACACCTCAAGCAGTACTCGAAGCACCACCCGGCTGCAGCACTCTGTTGGGATCATCCGGCTTGCAAGATTCAAATCCTCCTGAAGCTTCAAGCTGTAACCACCATGACCATCTGGGCCACACATTATCATTGAACTCCTTCCAGAATCACCAGAATTTTGCAGAGAGGTTTGTCAACAATCCTTGCAATGCCTTCGATCGTCCACTGCCAAATCATCATCAACATCGTCATCAGCAGGCGCCAGACTTCAAAATAAGCGACATGACTCGGTTACTGCTGCCAAGTACAGCTGCAAATTATAACTCGGCGGATCATCACAGCACCTCCTCCGGCTCTGGATCACCCTCTAACAATATCCCGTTTTCCCTACACGAGCACTGGGAGTTGAATCAAGTGGCTGTAGGCAGCAACCCTCATGAATACCCGGATCATCATCACAACATTCCACCTGATTGTCATCATTCGTGCAACAGAGTTGATGATCAGTTGGAGCTTATCATTAAGCCTGATAATCTGGACCCTGGATCTCTGTCAGTGGGGAAGGTGAAGAAAGTTATCCCAGGTCATTGCAATGTGTCATGGAGAGAAGGGTCCAAGGATATGGTCATGGCTTCTAGTAGTTTTGCAGCTCCTCCGGATCCAACGGGCACAGATCAAGCCTTGATGATGAATATTGCCTGCAATATGGATCATCCCGTGCTTGAAAGTACTCAACATCATGTGACCAATAAGCTAGAGCAGCATTGCCACAGCTTAGGGTTCCTCCAGCAGGTGATGGCGCAGTGCTGCAACCAGGATGCTTACTGCAGATCGGGTGTCCATTAAATCCAACTTTGCTCAATATTTCTGTAATACCCGGACCATTATCACAGCATTCAACCTGATTTTCATTAGTTATGCAACAGAGTTGATCAGGTGGAATTTATCACCAAACCTGATGATCTGGACCCTGGATCGCTGTCATTGGGGAGGGTGAAGAGAATTATCCCAAGTCTTCGCAATGTGACATGGAGAGAATTAGGATCCAAGGATATGGTCATGGCTTCTAGTAATTTTGCATCTCCTCCGGATCCAACAGGCAGAGATCAAGTCTTGATGATGAATGTTGCCTGCAATATGGATAATCCCGTGCTTGAAAGTACTCAACATCATGTGACCAAATAAGCTAGCTGAGCAGCATTGCCACAGCTTAGGGTTTCTCCAGCAGGTGATGACGCAGTGCTGCAACCAGGATGCTTACTGCGGATCCGCGTTCATTAATATTAAACCTTGCTCAATATTGCTGTAATGTGGAGATGAGGTTTAAGAGATAGCAGCTATGTAGCCAGCTGTTTCGTTTCAGTAATACCTTCAAGTGAAGTAGCCAGTCCTGCAGGTTCAAATAACATCATTATCATGCAAACCCATTTTCCATCAACTAAACAATGCCACTTCACTTACCCTGGCTGATGATAAATGCCTGCAATGATGATGGGCTGGTTCAATTTTCTGTTAGTCACGTGACCACATTTCAGCTGCATTGATTGGAAGTGATTTTCGTAATTTGCACTGACTTGTATAACTCAGTGAACAGGGAGATTTTGGGCAATATCGGTTCAAGATCCTAGTGTTTTCAAGTCCAACCAGGTTACATGTTGATGTCTTTTGGATTTTCTCTGTCGACTTAAGGCATCACTGATGTGTTTTGACTACGTTAACGTTAACTTATTGAGCAAAATAATGTCACAACTATGACACTTTCTCAGTGGAAACTAAGAATGTCACAAAGTTGACAAACAAATATGACATCAAATCCACTGGATTCCAGAAGTGCATATTCCATAGATGCCTCTAATATGATTGCAATTTGCCTAAAGTCTTCAACTTGAACTGGTTAATCCTCAAACTCAACTGGCCCATTTGTACAAAGCGGTTGGATCTCCCCATTCATAGGACTTGTCCACTTCAGTGATGGTGAAGGGTTTAAAATAGTTTGTGTCCTCTCTCATCATGTTTGATAAGCCAACTAAAACCAGGTATTCCAATAGGTACAAAGAAAGAACTGGGAGAGCTATCAGAAGTAGCCCATCAGGTTCTTGACAGTTAATCTAGGCAAATCTTAAGAACTGACACTACGTGCATATGAGACAGTCTAAGCAACTCGTCTTGTGTTGGTGAGTTTTCTTGCAAATCTATTATAATGGTAATTTTTTTAATTTTTTAAGAACGCAAGACAATTTTCACTAGCGCAAGACAAGTTGCTTAGGACTCATATATTTGTAGTGCGAGCATCTTGTAGAGTATACCCATATTTGCAAACACTTTATTCGTAAATGTGAATACCACTCCACTTGAAAGATATCATAGATAAATATTATGGTTATAGCTATTATTAACCCCTATCATTGCATTGCAAAATCTATTTTAAAAAGTTAGTTCCTTTCTATAAAAGAGAAACCATCTTGAGATAAAAGTTGTTTATAAAGGATTGGTACACAAATCTATATAGTTGGTGCTTAAAATGAAGCTTAAAATACTTATATGGGCATTATAAAAGGGTTAACATCTAAAAATATCTCTTGAATATAATTTGGACTTGGATTATCACAAAATTTGGTCATAATTTTATTATATAAAAGAGTAATGTGCCACAAAAAGTTGCAAAGAAAAAACTTTCATATGTGTCAAATACCGTCATTTGTGTCAATGTCCTTTGTTATTAGCTACACTCATGTGACACTATAGAAATGTGGTGTGACTAACTTCAACAAATAATTGAAAATAAACAATCGACCTCATTGTGATTGAAGTGGGCTCAAGTAAACCTCAAACCTTCACCCTACCTTACAAAAAAAATTTTGATCAGACTTACCCTTCAACCTCCAACCAACTTGCAAAGGTGAAGAAGAGACCAAAAGTGGTCCCTTAGGCGGGTTAGGGTTTAAATGGAAGTTCAAATATGGGTATCACAGACTATGCCCATTGCCAAGTGCGTATCTGTGAGACAAGTTGTATATGTGGTTAGATTCAATGATTTTCTATTACTTTAGTTGTAAGGAATCACTATTAGATTCTATGAGGCTTAAGCAACAACTTACCTGGTGTTGCCACAAAATTCACATTTTAGCTTTGCCGCTTGCTTGCTTGAGTGTTTGCCATCCTGCTAAAACTTCTTGCCCAAGACAAAGCAATTAATACCACTTGAAAGCCTTGATCACAGGTTTCATAACCATTATGGTGATTATTAGGGGTTCTGATACTATACAAACTTCAAGCCACTAGATTTGTAAACAAAGAGCTAGAGGTTTGGATATAATCCACAAGGAAGACATTGATGAACGAACCAACCTACAATTAAATTATTATTATTTTTCCACACGTATCAAAAGAATAATAAAAGAACATCAAGCTTGGTTCATAGCCATTTTTTGTTGCAATTGACCTTGTGAGTCCCAAAGACTACCCCAAGTCATAGCCTTATTATGTGTGGCAAAAAGCTATGTAATAATGTGTAAGAGGAAAACCAAAATCAGCATACATGCCCAAATGGTCACAGAGCCTTGAGGTGCTATCCAAAACTAAATTCTGGAAGTAATATATCTAGAAAAATCCAAAAATCTAACAATTTAATTCAAATTATAAAATTACCAGTTAAATACACATGAAATATTGTATAATGAGCTCGGGATAATATTGAGTGTTGCTATCAATGGGACATCCATAAGTTCCTTCTTGGTATCAAATGGACTACTTGTAGCTATCAGAGTCCCAAGGTTGTCATTGAGCTCAATGATGTCTACAATGAAGTCATGCCAATAAGTTAGAGGTCATGCTATTTAATTCTATTTCTTCAAGTAAATCTATAAGGCATGTAGCTATATAGGAAAGTGATCTATAGTAGATATACAAGAGATTTAATCACATATAAAGGATACATTTCATTGATTTTATTGTCGAATTGGAGCTTTTAATACTACATGCTAGGTAGGGATAATCCTAGGGTGGCAACTATTTGTAGCACCCATTGGGACGACGTCTTTAGTACTTGCTGTAGAGATGCTAGAACGTTTTGAAGGAGCACTAAATTGGAGTTGCTTTCCAAGTATTATAAACGTTCTATCATAGATTGTTCATCCTCCAAGAGCATCATCCTGAGGATATCCGGGTACTCATTTTACAAGATTTTTTTATGAGTCGTAGATTTCAGTTCAATATGACATTATCATACCTGAGATTTAAACTCTACAAAAAAAAACGGAGCACAACACCATCCATATGCTCTTGATGTCATGCTCAGATTATTAGTTCCCCCTCTTTGCACTTGTGGTTGTTGATTGCTAATACCAAGCCTTTTAGAAAGTTAGCATGGAGGAGTGTCTTTTAACAATGTTAAATATTAAGACTAGAAATTCTGAATATAAATATATTTATATTTATACATATGTTAAATGAGTATATATATATATATATATATATCCAAGGAGTTGATACCAAAAAATACCAGGGATCTAGATGCATGGTGACCCACTAACTTATGCTTTAGAAAAAATGCTTCTTATTTGATCTTAAACATGTCATTTGAATGTGTAAACCTTTCTCCAATGCAGACACAGATGGTGTCAGTGAATTCCTCCCAATGCTCACCGTCCAAGCACCACATGATGAACACAGAAATCATCAACATATCATTAGATTCATCATCAACATGAGTAGAAATGATCTAGAAACAGCCGGGTCATGCTGCCAGCATCCAGCTACTAGATGGCTAGCTATTACATGCATAGTAGCTACTAGGTGCCTTCATTCTCCAAGTCATGATCAGTTACCCAAAAAATCCTAACAAACCCACCAGTGTACCAACATACCTCCAGATTTCTGTGACTCAGGAAGCTGAAGACATACAGTAGTAATTCTTACCTCGGGACACAGGCTGATCGGTTGAGAGAAGAAAATAACAGTTCTGCATGCCACCAGCTGAGTACTAGCCACACGTCTGTCTAGCTACCAGTCATGGTTTGTAAAGTATTTAACTAACGTCCTCAGACAGACAGACTCACAGACCGACCACGGCACTGAGGCAGCAAAGCTAAGGAGACTTAGTAGTATATTTTGATCTAAGCTGGAACCGCCTTTCAATGAAACCAACAGGAAAAAGAAAACCAACCTCACTTGTCTGTCACCTGATACTAGAAGACTGATATTAGTCGTCCAACATCAGAGTGCTCGATAACATCATCCTGAACCCCACAACCTATCTTCTCTCTTGGAGGCGGCTGCAGGATCAATGGAAATTGTCTGCTTTTCCATCCCCAACCTCATGACAAATATTTATTATCAGCCTATGTGCTCCCTCACCTTCGATATATAAACTTGAACGTTCAAGAGGAGCGACTGTAAGTTGATCAATAGCATTTCCATCTCCACGAACTCACTGCCACTCATGTGCAAACGTAATACTACAACAACAACTACTTCAACTACGTCAACATATGAGAAGTTGTGATGGATCAATGTTGGTGAGGAGTAAGGTGGAAGCTTGGAAGTTGTAAGGAAGTTACCTGAGAACTGATGGGTGGTGGGTGGTGGGTGGTGGTGTAGGGAGTGAGATCAGGGGGCTCTGATTAGACTTTATATCAGCAAAGTTGATACTGAATATCCTGCCTGCCACATGCGGCATGCATGCAAGATATGTATTTGCCTCCCTTTCTCACAGGGCTGCCATCACTAGTATGAAGGTCGGTCTTCATGAGACACCGGCCTGACACTCATCAGCGCCCGGTATGTCAGATAATTTATAAACGCTGGTCTCGAGGCCGGTTTTATATAATAACACCGAAAATAAAATTCCCTGGTAATGTGTGTGTACCTGTCAAAATCATGTCCCTGGTCCATCTCTCACGCAGCTAATATAATTAGGATTTGATCTGACGTCTCGATTCAATTATATGTGCATGTGTTATATATTTCTAAGTATAGGTTTGAGAAATGGCCAATCAGTGCATTCTGACAAGATCCTAGTGTATCCAAGACCCCACCGGGTACATGTTGACATCTTCCGGGATGTTTGCTTGGTTCTTAATTCATTTTGGCGTTGGCCTGATTGGCCTTCTGTCTCCGAAAAAAAAAACAAAAAAGACAAAAAGACAAAAAAAACAAAAGACATCTTCCGGGATTTCTTAATTAAATTGAGGAATGTTTTTAATTCCTCTAAATGGGAAGGTAATTTTAGTGAAGCCTTGAATTTGAACCGGCTATTTGAAAAATATTAAATATATTTGTTTGTATGGCCGCTTCTATCGCTGCAGTAACTTTGCTTTTGTACCGCTACCATCATTTATCTGGTGTACTTAATTTCCATACCGCTACCATTATTCATTTGGTGTACTATATTTTGTATTGAATTTTGTATGTTGGTACTTTTCAGGAGTCCAGTGCTCGTTTTTTAATACTCTATCAATATAATAACATGAGGATACGTGCGGCCAGTATTTACTATTGAATTTATTGCAGAGTGTATTCAAGTAGATTTGCTGGACATTTGCCATTGTGCTGTATTTGCAAGGTGGTTGGATATCATTGTTTTTTTAATGTCACAACTAATACTACTGTAGTTCCTCCTACTATTCCTTTCCTCTCATATCACCTCAGTACCCAAATACTACTCTCAGTTCTCTCATCTCTGTCTCCATTTCTGAGAACACCTTTCGATCACCGCTTGACTCCTCTTGCCCAAGAACGTGCTCTGTTTCCCTTGAGTGAATTCGCCTTCCTCAAGCCTCCCTTTTCAGCACGACGAACCATCCGGGAATACCCTTCTCTTCCACGAAGAATACCTGCACATGGTAAATAAGGATGTTCAATTATGTAAGGAAACCTTGCATGATTATTTTTTCTGACTAAGCCACTACTAAAACGATGTGCAACACACACTTATAGACAGTTAGCATATCCAAGTTGAAGCCATACAATTTGAGGTTTCTCGTGCTTGTTACCTTGGCACAAGGATCAAACTAAGGTTGGCTTCAAAGCCTATGAGCACACAATCAATCCCTTCTAAACACATTTCTATCTGTTATCCATTCTTGAACACATCATGAAAATTTTGTTGCAACATGAGAATATTGCCTTGGTTTCAAGATAGTCCAGCTTTCTGCTACAATGAAGCAATCCTCTTCCTCACCCTCATTGTCGGCAATGTTGAAGTGCCACAATACATAGACATTCCTGTCCTTGTTGGATGCGATAACCGGAGCCAATCCCTCACATTGTGCTTGTTCAAGTACTTCTTCATCGAGTACTTCAAGTACCTAGCATACAAAGAATACCAACCACACTAAGAATCTCACGTGAATTAATCTCAAGAATCTCAATTACTCCATGAACTGAACCACTTGCATATAATATTATTAGGCCTGCTCTTGACTGCCATGTGGTATCTACATGGAGGGGCATCCAACATTTGCACCAAGAGAAGAGGACTTCATGCACAATCGGGCCATCTCAATGCAAAACTGTAGCCACCTCAGAAAAATGATAAACAAATTCTCGAAGGCCTGAGTATATATTGCACACGGCTACCACATGTATGCCAAATACCTTAACTTCTCGATTTCAGGTGCTCCTGCCTCAGTGTAAACGATCCTTCAAACAACCAATGTAGGCCTCTAAATTACAATCAACCTGTCCATGTAGCGTGCTTCTACTTGCAAGTGAACCCTAACCATCACTCAATTAACTTCCAAGTATTGTGAGATGCCGTGAGAGTGGAATAAATGAGAGAGGCCACAACACATACTTCTTGGAGAAGGTAACGCTCTCAGACGTAACACTGATCTTGTTCTTCTCACAGGCGATGTTGACAATCCTATGGCTCCAATGTGCGCAAGCTCTCCCTAGAATAGCATCTTCATTCCAAGATTAAAACTGTGCCTCTCACAGGACAAATGCTAGTGTCCAAGGAAATCAGCTGTACAGAGGTCTAACTTTGCCATTATCGGATCACGACACTCTGTCAAACTAAAGGACCCAACACCCACCATACATTAAAAGCATCAAAACTATCAAGTCTCTTCGAAACCCTAGAATCTCCCAGCCTCTTGGCCTCTATGTGCCACACCTTCGCATCCCTGTCTGATTCTTCTCGGGTGCGAAATCCCTGCAATCTGCTTCGCATTTCGAGTCGCAGGTGCCTGATTCAGTGCCTTATTCGACCAATACAGTTCACATCCTCCCAAGTTCGCAGCGTAGTTGCACCGAGGCATGACCAACAATCACCTGCGCAGATACACTCAGAGCTCGTCATCCACAAAGCCACATATTCATCCACATCCACGGCACATCTGGCGCGAAGGAACGGGGCAGGCCATTCGCACAACCATCGACGGATTTCCACTGGAGCATCCGCCAACACCGATAGCAACGCAACCCTAATCCGGCCCTCGGCATCACCGAACACGGCCTACGTTGTGGTGAGTGTTTTACCCAGGTCTGCAAAAACCCATAGAAACAAAAATCCAGATACTTTACTTTGCAATTCTTTTCATCCTGGTCTTATCTAATAGCTTGCGTCTAGGGATTGAAGTAGAGCAAATTCTCGCGATGGGTTTGAATCCTACTAACTTACGCTGAAGAAGCAGCTCAAGGAACCATCGTCAACGACTCACTCCAATTTGTGAGCACTCTTATTTAGTGGATTTTCGATTCAGCTTCTTCTCCAACAATGAAATATCATGTTCTTCTCTTGCAGCAATTGCCTGCGTAGATCACGATCACCAGCTTCATTTCAGTTTACCTCCAGTATGTTACCCAGTATTTTTTAGCATTTTGGAAGTTGGCTGCGAGTGAAGCATTACTCCAGACACTGCAGTCATCGAAATTCTTTCTGTATCGAACTCCGTATGGATGAGAGGCTCCACCGCAGCTCCCTGAGACTACCCTAAAGTCTGTTTAAGAGGCAAAGACTACCACCACTGCCACTTCGCTTAAAAAAATGGGGAGTGGCATCAGTGGTTGTTGTTGCACACAAGGGGAGGCCACACAGGTTCGAAAACGCCGGTTTCGGAACGGAGTTTGGCAATCCAAGGCAAAAGAATGTTGACCTTCACATGTGCCTAACTTGGAGGAGCTGGGTTTCGAGGTTATTTTCAACTCTGATCGATTATGGGGGTTTTAAGTCTTGTTGCAAAACAGGCGTCTTGGATTGGAGTTGAAAGCGGACGATTATATCCAATAAAAGAGGGACCAATCTCAAAATCCAGCTCCTCGAAGTTAGGCTCATGTCAAGGCCAACATTTTTTTACCTTGGCTTACCAAACTTCATCCTGAAACTGGCGTTTTCAAACGTGTGTGGCCTCCTCTACACTCATGCGCAATACTTCTAACAATGAATTGGGAGAACCAACCGCTAGTTACAAATGAACATGTGGACTTTGAAAAATAACCGATCAAAGTGCAGGACTTTACACAAATTTAAGGGTTGAGGGCAAAAATAGTCTACTCAACCAAAGAGTTGGTTTGAGCACCCTTTACCTTATGTAACGCGAGTGACTTTATTCAGTCAATGTCCAATGTGTGTCACCTACTTTAAGCCCAATTATTGTCACGATGGAAATGTAAACATGCATTGTATTATGTTATTAAGTTAAGGATCAGAAGCGTAACTCAAAGGTTTACATGGAGGTGGAAGTCAACTACAAAGCATTAGCCCAAACAAGTTTCACTTTGCAGCCGTGTGTATAATACAAATGGATCATCCTTGGTTTGAACTTTGAATTGACTTTATTTTGAAATTCATAAATTGCCGAAATTGAATGATTTCAATTGCATAGACTTTCTAATGCAATTGCTAATAATTGGAAAAGAATCTGGCGGGATGCAAGTAACTACATAGACATGTTGATAGTTGGAGGTCCCTGTTTAACCTCACTTGTACATAGCATCTGAGGGGTTTATTGAACATAGTCGGTTGAGATCCTAGTGTTTCCAAGTACAACCGGTTACATGTTGACATCTTTCAAATTTTCTTTAACAATTTAAGATATGTTCTTTAAATTTCTCTAAAATGATCGCTAATTTTTCTGAGGTTTTGAGCTTCAACCAGTTAATTTTCAAATTCAACCGGTTCATCTGTAACTAGCACTCTTCTCTCCAAGTTGATATGTGTGATTTCAAAAATGTCGATTAGCACGTTCACTAGAACGTTGACTAGCATCAATGTCTGGGGAGATTGAAGTACAAAATCGGTTGAGATCCTAGATTTAGACTACCTGTGAAGGGAGGCAAGCCATTCACAGCAACCACCAACTAAATTTGTAAGCGGAGTAGAGCATGAAGATGGATTGGAACCCATATTACCGAGCTTCCACAAGAGCATCTGCATACACCATGGTGAGTAATACACATATTCATGTATAACAACATCCTTACCTTCAACTTTAAAATGTTGTGCAAATTGAAATTCGGCAATTGAGATGTGCTAATTACATGTGCAAGAAGGTAAGGCATCGATGCAGCCCTCAACATGACTAAACATGGACAGTCCACATATTGCAAAAGCTTCACAAGTAGTGGATTGAAAGAGAAGTGGATCAGTATCATTCATCAACGAGCATTTATTTGGAATCCACTTTGTGGCATTGAAATTTGTACAACTATGTGTTGGCAAGTCTAGCTCATTGTGAGAGAAGTGGATTATCGCAACCATAATAACAACATATTGAGGTAGGATTTCATTCAAGTTAGTGCGGATGTTAGGTGTTATATCCCGGCAATGGCATTAAACCTGTGGTAGAAGGATTGCCGGGAAATTACATCCACCATGAGAATTGGGAAGCGCATTAAATCACACATTTTTTATATCATTATCTGAGAAGGGCCTTCAAATGGTAACCGTTGCCAGGTTGTTCAAAAAATATTGAATTAATCAATGTTATGGAAGAAAACATTTAAATCAAATTTTTTGATCTAGTGACACCCCTCATTCCAAGCAACATGTATGTGAAGTGGTCAATTTCATATATAGTTGACAAAGAGGACAAAGCTTGAACATGGTGATTAGCAATCATAGTTTGCTCACAATTATAAGTTATAGATTATTTACCACAAAGCATGTTATATATTTAGAACTTATGCAAGGGAGTTGATCCTTGTATGTTATTCAAAAAGATACTCAAATCATAAATAAACCCCAAATTAAATGGAAATTTCCATTAAACAAACTCATTGTAGTACCTACTAGCCAGATGGTGAAAGTATATTTTTTGGGTATGTATATCCTAGTATAATGTATGTATATGTTAATACATATGAATATATTAATATATATATGTGTGTGTATGTATAGTGACAAACGAAATTGAGTACTTTGTTGAAGAAGTCAACTTTGACAAGCCATTACAGACAATGTAGATATTCTTTTGCAAAGCTCAAAAGTGAGTTTAAAAAAAAAAGTTATATATATGCAAAGTTATACATCATATTGAAAACTAGACAATCTTCTATAATTAACAATCACCAACCATATACAAGTACTTAGTATTGTTCGATCTACTTCTTTGAACTTCAATAATCTATCCAATAGCCTCTAGCAGCCAATGCAACAGCAATCCTTCGTGGCATACTCTCATATAGTGCCATACAATCCTCTTCACTAAAATTAGAAGAAACAATGCACACACGCTCCACAATTCTTCAATTCCTCATGGAGGTGTAGAAAATTCATTCAAACGTCGTTTGAGAAGAGCCCAAAAATGCTCCATGGGATTCAAACTTCATCTACTCATTGAAAATAACACGTTTCCAATCATGAACGGTCCAATTTGCATACCTGCAAGCAAACCTCACCCGTGCCTGAACATGTCTTCTTGTCAACAACGGCTTCTTCTGTTGCACATGTGCAGTGAAACCTTCCCATCGCAAAGCATGTCTCATAGTTACATTAGACACATTTTTACGTGAGTCATTTCGAATCTTTGTTGCCACCTTTGATGCAACTCCCAAACTCCCTTCCGTAAGCAAGGTGACACATCTCTGCCTCATCCTCGCAGTAAGGTGTCTTGGGCACCCTCCTTTTTGTGTCTCAAACTCCCTTGTGATCTCTTTTCTAAGCCTAACTACCCAAGATTGACTCATCCCAATTGCATCCGCAACTTTTTGTGTTGAATTGCCATTCCGAAGTTGCTCCAACGCTTGGAGTTGTTGCGACGCAGATGAACGAGGCATACAGAAGCAATTGCACGAATGCTCACTATTACACAATCTCCAAATGCAAAGCGTCACAATGCACTAATGATCTAACGAAATTGAGCATAAATCAGTATGCAAATGAAAATTGAAGTTTGGTTGGTGGCTCCAAAGAAAACTAAGTCTATGAACCCTAGCCACTTTGACATGGCTATTATCAGAAACCCTATTTTTTTTGAAATTTTCGTTTTACATACATGAAGAAGACTACTTTATACACATACTTTGCTTAATTACTTCGATGATATCAAATTTCAATCGCTAGAGATTGCTTGCCGAAATTGAATATCAGTTGAGTACTCAGTTTTGTTTGTCATTGTATGTATCAATAAGTATGTTTGTACATATCAATACTCAATTCCCATCTGTAGTTAATTCCAATGCTTGCAAATAAATTATAAATCTAGGTACTGCAAATAGTAATAAAACTAATGCTCATGTCTTGGGTAAAAGTTTTCATAATGTCTACCATGGGGGAGGGTGAGAGTTTAAAGAAATATTGTATAACCCGATGGTTTCTATTGCAAGTCAAATTGCAAAGCCTCCTCATATCCCCACCCACATCCTCCATTCGAACTCAACGCCCTCCGTTGTTGTTGCCATCTCCCGCGCCCATTGCTATGTTTGTAGTCATCCTACTCCACTTTGTTGGAGCAGGCATGCCTTTAATCATCCTAGTCTTGGTCATGTTGGTCATCTTCCTCATCGTGTCCTTGCCACTCGTCTTCATTGTTGTGTCCTAGCCGTCCATCTTCACTATGTTCGCTTGCCCTACTCCCCCATCACCACGATTGCTCGTGTTTTTTGTGATATCCATCGTCGTGATCCTCTTTGCCATGTTTGCCTACCTTGCTCCCCATCGTTGTGGTTGCTCACCTTCGCCGTGGCCATCTTGCTTGTGATCTCGACCATCATGGCCCTCTTCACCCTAGTTGCCTACACTACCCCCCACCACTTCCCTCGTGACCATCCCAGTGTTGGTCTCCTTCGTTGTGGCGGTCCTTGTCTTTGTCCATGGTTGCCTAGGTTGTTTGGCTCATTATGGCCATAGCCAGCCCTACCGGTTTGGCATCTTAGCCAATGTGAGGTGCCTTTCACCTGCTCTAGGCTAGGCATCCAGCGTCCATATTTGCCAACCCTTTTTGCTTGTACCATCACCTCATTAAAGAGGTTAGATTGGAGAATCCAAAGAACACTACAGTGACTGGGTGACACATTGCATGGCAACGTGATCTCTACCCTAACTACCTTTCTACTTTCAAAACGAAGGCAAGTATGCAGCCTCTTAGTTTTGTGCTTGAATTTTGGTTTGATGTCTTGTTTTTTTCAATGTCTATGTCTTAATTTACTTGAGGTTATGTTTCTAATGTTGGTTTCCTCTTCCTTGTAGTAAACAACAATATATGTTGTTTCTTGTGGCACTCTTGAATCACCCACATAGAAATTGTCACCCTCCTCTTTGTTTACTCATTGCTTTCATAGTTTTAGGTGTTTTATGGCCATGTTTTTCTGCCATGGGTGTGAGATTTAGGGTAGGATACCTCATCCATAGGCGGTCGCCACTCTTGCACTTCACAACCCTACCTTTTGTGTTTTTGGGGCCACTCGCTCTTCTTATTTTGTCATGCATGTTTGTAAGTTCTTTTGTAACATTTAAGTGCCCATAACCCTTGTTGGTGTGTGGTTTTTGTTCTAAAATCCTTGCCAAGTCTTTTCCAAATGTAGGCAAAATTGTTGTTACCTAGTTTTTTGTGAGTCCCAAACATTTGCTAGTAAGTATTTTGTGATTTTGTGTTGAAGCAAACCCTTTCTTGTGTTCAAGAAAACCCTTGCTTACGTTTGTAATGTTCATTGTGCATGTTTGGTTGAAATTTGACTCATCTCGTGGCCATAGCCATAGCCATAACCATGGCTCCTCTGTTGGTCCCACCCAAGGGTTTCAAATTTTGTACGTTTCTCTCTAGAATGGATCCAAACACTACTAGCATAAGCCGAGTCCCTCCCTCTAATATTTTTATTTCAACAATTCTTGAGAATGGTGACCAACAAGCAGCTCCTATTGCTAAGAATACCTTTAAAAAAAAGTCTTATGATAAGAGTCATCAATTCCAACTCCTTTGGTTGCCTTTTTTTCCCTTAGGCAGAGCCTACCTACAAGGAATAAGAGTAACCAAAATATTTGCAAAAGTGTGTTCCAAGATTTATGGCAAGTCGATAATGTTAATGGCCAAGAGTGACAATTTGTGGAAACATCAAGGGAGGAAGACCGCCAACAGACTAGGTCATGGGGGAGCCATTGGGGAGAAATACATGAATCAAAAATCTACTCACAACCAAAATGAGAGGTTATTTGTTGCCATTCCCATAGATAGTATCCAAGCCCAAGTGGGTGAATCCACAATTAGATATAGGAAGAAGAAGTGGATTCAATTTGCCACCCTTTTTCACTTCTTAATCCAGGGTAGACCTATCAGAAATTATGAGCAAATGCATGTGCTCTTTGAAACTTTTAAATTAAAGAATAATCCACATTGCGATTGGAGCGACAATAGTGGGTGAGAGATGGCAGAAGCTATAGAGTGTGTGGTGTTGAACAAAACAAAAGACGTCATACAAAATGCAACTTTTTTAGCTTGTTTATGATGAAGTAACTTCAATGGACTGTCAATCATGGATCAATTTCCATGGTTACAAAATGAGAGATTGGAAGTGAATCCTTTCTTTTTTTCATTTTAAAGTTGCTGAAGGTGGTATAGCAAATAGCCTTACCGTTGTCATGGTGAACATTGCTCATGTAGATGGAGGTCTATTTGACCAGAAGATCATAAAAAGGTTGATAACATTCAAGGCAAGTGGGGTTTCTACCTTCCAAGGTGTGAAATTGGGTGTTATTGTGCAATTGATCAATTAACATGCACCTTTCATGGTGGGAGTCATTGCATGGCACACCGCACCAACCGTACACTAGAGACCCTCTCTGAATTCAAGGTGCTGGGACATGTAGAAGATCTTTTGGCAATGTTATATTCATACTTAAGTTCCTCCCCCAAGCACACCCTAGAGTTCCAAAAACTTGTTGTTTGTTTAGAATCCTAAGCATATGGTAATTGAGCAAGAATAATAAGTTATGCTTACATACTTATTTTATTTTATTTGGTTTTCACCCAACTTTTGTTTTTGTTTGATTTGATATAATTCTTACAAAAGCCGTCATTTAAGCCGTTTTAATATTGATGCGCCCTGCATATAATATGGGAGTTGTATACCCAAGGATTGTTGGTGTCTCCCACATGGTTGCAATGAGGTTTGTAGCCTTCCCAGGGCAGTGGGAAGAGGTGAACAAGATTGATTGTGAGGTGATCCCAACCAACAAAGAAGTTGTGGATAGCTTTGGACATTGAGGAGTGG
Organism: Polytrichum commune; assembly: GCA_950295325.1. Classification (NCBI taxonomy): domain Eukaryota; kingdom Viridiplantae; phylum Streptophyta; class Polytrichopsida; order Polytrichales; family Polytrichaceae; genus Polytrichum; species Polytrichum commune. The sequence goes on from OX485804.1 coordinate 46,329,143, forward strand.
GTGCCTCCACCCCTTGATATCCACAACCTTGAGCTCCAAAGCTCTTTCTTCAAAATCACCATGATATCACACGCTCAAGTTGCCATGTCTTTACCCATGACCAAAAACTTGATGTCATGGCTTTGGCGCAAACTTTCTAGCAATGTCCTCATCTCAACAAAGCTCTCGGAGTTCATGAAAGTTGTTGAGATTGCTCACATTCAAGTGCTAGGAAGTGTGGAAAAATGAAAGAATATTTAGCTCCTTGTCGTTTTTGAAGAGCAAGTTGAGAAATCAGCTCACATGATCTAGACTTGGTGGTCTGCATGTTTGCACAAGACTTTCACACATTGAACACATTCCCTTACCAAGTAACAATATCAAATCGAAACAGTTAGAGGGTTTGCTATGAAGGGGAAGGGTAGATGAGTTCTAATGTATGTTGCTACAACTACATTGTTTTGTCTAATTAGTGTGGGCCACACTAAAACCCAATTACCCACACTATTCTTTGAATATAATTTGAAGTGGCCCACTACAGTTTCCAGTGTGAAAATTTAGTGTAGTTTTATTCCATCTGCATATTTGGATGAAAATTCAAGGCAAGGCAAGGCAAGTACTATAAAATTACTAATGTTGACCAAGGAAAGCACTATAAAATTAATTTGGGCCACACTAAATTCAAATCCATGTGATTTTCTACCCACACTTATTAGACAAAACAATGTAGTTTCTAAATGCAATAGCAGTGGATGTATGCACTGGTAAGGGGCAACTAGCAAGAACTAAGTAGTGGCTTGGAAAATGAAGTACTAGTGCGGTTCTAGTCCTATGAGAAGTACCCAATGTATTAAACGTGCGGTCAACTTTTGGAACATGATGAGGGAGGGCATGAATTTATACCTCAAGAGTGTGGAGTCAAACTTTGAACCATTTGTGGCAAGGTTGAGGGTGTAGGTCTTTCATGACAGTTTGTGTAAGGTGTAGGAGTTGTTGGAGGAAGATGATAGCACATGTCAGGTCTTCAAATTACTGATTTTGTTTGGGTGGTGGATGGATTGTGCTAATGTGTGGTTTTGCACGTCGTTCCACATTGCAAAGGGCAAGGTCAAAAGACTGGGGTTTATCTCTCCTGTGGAACAATTTTTTGAACACACTAATTCTTAAATGTAGCCATAAAAATCGTGTTTTTTTGCATTATGTTAGCCATGATACAACAATTTCGGAGTTGGAGGTCACATGATACACTAAATATACCAATTAGTGAGGATAGTACTAATGCAAGTCACAAGCACAATCTAGCCAAATCTCAAAGTTACCAAGGGCTAAAGTTGATACTGAGTGACACTAAACTCATGACTACGTTAAATTCCATGCTCATTTACCATAGATTTCAAGAAAATTAATGCATGCTTGTGATTAGTGTTTGGCACATGCTTGTCAATGAATAGTGCCAAGTGCCGATACATTTAGTGATTAGTGTCAAGTGCCGGTGCTTTAAGTGAATACTGCCAAGTGCCGAGATGAACAATGCTTCCCATTCTTAGATCTAAGATATTTTGGTGGCACTAATTCATAGCGTAAAGGAATTTAATATCACCTTCACTAATTTCCCACACTCACTACTCAATATACTTAGTGTAGCTCCACATCGCCATACGATAGCCACATACATGCGCCACACAAGATTTCCGTATAGCCACATACATATACCTAGTAGGACCTCTTGTCGCATTTGCAATATATTAAGACATCCCACATCGCCAGATGAGTCTCCTTGAACTTCACTCAAAGTGTCTCAAAAGCTAGCCAATGGATGGGCCAAAGAGCCAATGAATAGACCCTTCTCTTTTCTTTTTTTAACATGACCTGCATCACATATACAAGACAGTATAATTCATTCACCTGTTGTTTGATATATGGATTTCGCTTCCCCTCACAAGTAGTCAATGGCTGCCATTCCTGTGAATCTGGTAGATGTTTTTTTTATTGATGTGGCCTCCTGACATAACACAAATGCTTTTCTATGAACTCACGACCAATTTTCAAGTTTAAGTGAAGATCGAATCAGCAAGATTGTAAGATATGTTGTCATGATGTCAGCAATTATTCCAGCTCCACAAACAATCTTAAATGTTTCAACAAATTGGGAATCATCTCACCTGGTTAGCAATTGCAAATCAAAAACATTGCCATTTGAAGTTCCACTTTCAGAGTTAGGATACTAGAGCTTAAGAAAGTCTAGATGAAGATCTCTCTCTCTCAAAGGTAGATCAATGAGGCTAATGTGGACACCTCCAGTTTTGTGGTATCGTCCAAGCGGTGGATTCGAGCATTAGAAGCTTGAGCATGTTAGCAATTGCAAATCAAGACCAAAGAATTTGAAATCGTTGAATTCGGAGTTGAAATCTTTCATTCGGAAGGTGTTGATCTAGGCTCAAGAATCAAAGATTTTCTACTTCCCAATGTGGTGTTGTAGGGGGGAACTTTTTTATTGTTCAATGTTGTGTAATGGACAACATCGTTAGCAAATTCTACATGGGTCATCTGCCAATGAAAATCATGTTTAGTGCCAATATTGGTTGCGTCGTGTCTCTAGAGTGGTCAAATGTAAGATAAAATGTTGTTGAATTGTTTTTTTCATTATAGAATGCCCATAGTACAAGTCGGTCGCCACCTCACAGCCACATGCCGCCTCTTAATTACCCCAAGTTGTTGCCTCCTAATTTGCACACCTTGGGCACAAAAATCAAGCATGTCATAGCTCGGTGGATAGCACTCCTCATTACAAAGGATGGTGGGTGTAGTTTGACTTTTGCAAAGGTGACTAACCCAAATATCATCAAGGCGGTAGCTAAATCAGCATGTATCACTCACCCACCGAATTAAAATAATTGTACGATTGATTAGGAGCCCAAAATAGGTGTATGGTTAAAATAGCTAACCAAATTAGCCTTGTCTACCTTAAGTGATCACAAAGGCCCTCCTAATTGTACTCATTGTTGAACCTAGAATGGTTGATACTCATTTTGAGCACATGATCCAATCTCATTGTAACATATGTCTTTGTGGTGTCCATTCTAATTTCTTACAACAAGCCTTGTAATTTGCCACTCAGATACAAGTTCCCCATTAAGAAGAGTGACTTACATAAAGCCCACACACTCGTATCAAGAACCAATTGGCAAGCACTAAATGTAAAGTAGGTATGTGGATGTTGTTCGGTTCATTTTTCTCATTCGTCACCTTCCCCCAATTAGAGTAACACAACGAAACGTGTATCACATGAACAAATCTACAATGAAGCATCAAGAAATATAGAGTGAAAACCCCATGATCTAGTTAAGATTATCGGAAGCGCATGTTCGTTGGTTTCACACAGGATCCCAAGTATGACATGGATGCCTACACTCTGGCAACACTCTTTGGAGGTGAGGCCTAGGACTTGTGTCGAGAGTTGGGTCGAGCAAACAACTAGACCCAACTCTCAACACAAGTCCCATGATCTTCTGGTATAAAATAATCCAAGTCCGACTTTCACATTAACTAATCAGATTTTAATGGTTTTGTTGAGGCTCCAAAGTTGGGACTTGGCCTCCGTGTTGGGACTTGGCCTCCGTATTGGGACTTGGCCTCTGTGTTGGGATTTGGCCAACATGAGTGAGACTTGGGACTTGGGACTTGGGACCCCATGTGAACCGGCCCTAGTGAGCATGCATATATAAGACAAGATGCAAGTATATTTTGTCTCCCATACAATTGGAGAGGGAAGACAATGGCAGTGGTCCGGTATGCTTTAGGGCATTCAAGCATCACAGAGGGAAGAACTCGTTTCATAACTACATGGAAGTGGCAGAGACACCGACACATATCCAGGAGTGGTCAATGCTGAAGTCCTCGACTGCATACCAAATCGAAGGCCCCCAAATTATATCCACTTCCTAGAGCCTTTCACCAAACCAAAACCAACACCGGAATTTTTTTTCTTTCCTTATAAGTATTAAAAAAGGGAAAAAAAACCAAAAAAAAAAACGCAACTTGACACACACATGACGACGAGTGTGTCCGGTTCTTGTCCTTGCCTTGCATTCTAATTTTCTGTTCTTTAGACCTAAAGAAATTGGAAGGACTTTGTTGTTATAAGTGTAAGAGCCTCCAACTCAGATTTCTGGAATAGAAATTGCATTACGAGTTTGACTAAGTTGAGATATGAGTGCATCGAACAAGGCACCACGACTTAGTTTGGGTTGATCTTGGGATAAGTAATGTCTCCAATGTGCTAAATACTCACAATGAATGGTTTACTACATAAGTGTGGGAATAGTAAGTGAATGACACTTTTCATTCGGCCTTCCATGTGAAGGCCTTGCAATCTTGCCTTGCATAAATTTTTGAAAGTCTTAAGCTCTCAAGAAAAAGGCCATTGCATGAAGACCACTTTAGCATTTAACCTTAGTTGTCTTGTGGTGAATTCCACCAAACTTTGAATTTTCATGTTGCCTTTTGATGTTGATGACATTTGAGCTCAGTTCCGTCAACATTTGTTTTGTATTTAGCAGCCAACTTTATAGTGAAGGTGTGGGGGACAAACAAAATTATTTTTAAAAAAAAAACCCAAACCAAACCAAACCAAACCAAATAAAAAACTCTTCATTCTCACGAAATGAAAGAAGATCCAACAATTGTAAAGTTGAAATTTTCAAGTTTGGGGCGTGAGCAAACAATGAAGATATTGTTCATTTTATATTTTAGGATGGTGGATGGATATGGACCTTGATTTAAAATAAACACACATGTACATACCCATACTGGAATTGAATATATGTGAAATTCATATGCCTTTCTAGAGTTGGTCAAAGTTCATGAACCGTATGATAGATGTCTCTCATATTCCCCTCATATTAAGCTCGAATGGCATCATTGGAGCATGTGTTGCTTTGGATGTTACCCAAACTACATCAAATAGGGTCGTTAGTGTGACCTTTTGAACAAAGTGGCTTACTATGTTAACTTAAGGCTCCTAGATACTAAGTTAAAGCCAATTTAAATTTTTTGACAAGTATAGACATGTGGAGACATGTGGAACCATGTGAGTGTGTCTCCTTGCTTATTTAATGCAATAATTACTTTTCTCTAGCACTTTTGGTCCAATATTACATTTATTATAATGGTAAAAGTATTGAATCATAGATATATATAAAATGCTAGAAAAATTAGTGTTTGTCATACTAATGACCCTATTTAGTGCACTAAATACACTTATTCTTATAACATACGACACCGACGGGCAAGAAAGTTTGCCTTCTTACTCAAGTCTCTAGAGAACTTCTACAAGGATCAAAGTTACATTGGAACCTTTTGCTCTCTTGAAATATGACAGGATGTGCACCCACCTATTCTTGAAATGTACAAGAACCTATATGCCAAGTGGGAGGCCTGGATGATGACGTGGATGGCGGATTAGGAAACTCTCTTGCCAAGAGATGACTCCTTGGGCCACTTGGGGACAATAAATGGTTAACATGCATTACCTTAAGGTAGAAGAAACGTCTTTCACGGACACTTTGAGCACTACAATCCTTTAACTATCCCAAACAAATGATCCAATTATTCATTGGATTAGTGATTATGTTGCAAGCATAACGGCATTGAGATCACATGAATCAAAGCATATCGGAATACTATAGAAATGTTCAAAGTCACAAACAACATTTGACCCTTCCTGAGTACACCATCCCCTCCCAAATAGATAGTGTTGATCATTGACATTTTGTCTTTTTCAACCAATGAACTAAGCTTGTAATTCATAGAATATCACCGGATTTATTTTTCATGTTGAAGTTTTTTTAGTTGCCCACCTTGGAGAAAAGTAAATGTCGGAAATGGAGCATGTCATGGAACCGGGCACTTGGGATCACATGCTCTTTACCATGGTTCTCTTTCACTAGAGAGTCTTACGATCTACTACTACACTAAATATGATATTTAGTGTTTGATACACTAAATACGAACGCATACACTAAATATCACTAACCCTATGAAAGTAAGTAACATTAAATGTAAACTCAAACACTAAATAGCAACTATGATAATATGTGGAAGTTACGTGCACAAATATAGTGTTAGTAAGAATATGAAAAAAAAATTAATAATGACAAAAGGAGAAGGGAGGTGGCGGTAGGGAAGGTGGCGGCGCATTTATGTCTAACACTAATTATCAAAGAATTGAAAATTAATGTTGAGCATGATAGGGTGGTAACAACACTAAATATCATACTTAGTGTAGTTCTCGCATTAATTGAAGCTTGCAAATAAATTTCAGGTTCCTGGTACTTACCTCCCGTGACATAGAATCAAAGTCATTCGGTGTGAGCACACCTCATTTGGATTTGCTAATGTGCTCGTGCAGTTTTTCTTTACGATCAAACCCTAAAGACAACATGTATTTTAAATGCTTCAAGTGTCCCGGGGGTGGGCTTTTCATTGGAAACCTAAATGATGTGTGTGGGTTCACCATGAATTTAAACACTTTATATACGAGAAGATTACAGAGAAAAACATATGTATAGGTATTAACAATAGGTTAGAAAATGGACTCGTGTATTTATATTGAGCTTTCCAATTTGATGTGATAATTGCCTCCACTACACACACAAAATGTAAATCATGAATTAATTGTGTCTTTGTTACATGTAATATCCATGTTCACTTTCTAATGGGAAAGTCATTGAACATTTTTCTAATTCATAGCATGTAACTTAATGATTGAATCATATAAACAAAGACAAAGACAAAATCACAATAACTTAGCCACAATTTGGAGAGACAAATTCAAGGGAGCCCATGAGCATTTCAAGAGGTTCTAGCTTGTCCTAAAACCCAAATGCGAACCCTAACAAGAATGGACAAGGGAGTCATTAAGGACTATGACCATATGACAATAATGAATGAATGTGAATTGGATGAAACAAACACATATTGTCAAAAAAAAATCTAAATCTTAGGGGGCCCCTTTTGTACATCTACCTTTACTTCAAGATTCTTAATAGCCTTTTTAAATGTCCACACTACAGAAAATTAATACCTCTCCCTTATGTATACTATGTACACTAGTGCCTCAAATAAATACCCCTTCATACATGGTATGAAGAGTCCACCCCCTGGGCCAAGTGCCCACAATAGGTTCACTTACTACCTTAATATGCACCCAAATAAATTTCTAAAGAGATAACAATACCAGTCCCCAACGCGGAAGCACATGAGGCTGCCCGTTGATGGCAACACCTTATTATGATAGACATACCCATTTCCGATGACCCCTCTAATCTTAATACATAGAGTCTTCTAAAACTGTGAAGAATCACACATGTAGCCTTCACATTCGGTGTGCGAGAATATTCAAAGCATAAATGTTCTATTTCTATTTTTGGAAAATACACTATTGAAGGGCTTACGTAGGCCTTCAAATGCGGTCACTCTACTTAGTGATTGGTCAAACACAAGTATTTGAAATAGTGATTAGTCAAACACTAATTATTGATTGTGAAGTGGCTTGTAGTTAATAAGAATGAACACCTAAAGACATGTGTCATGATGAGATTGGATTATGTGCTCAAACACCATTCTAGGTTGGACAGTTTACGCATCGGAGAGGAAGGCTAAGGGTGAGTTTCCATGTTGGCCGCTTGACCACTAGATTCTAGAAATTAGTGGGTCAGAGGTGTTCGCATGTACTCAAGCTCAAGCCACCATCCAACCACAGTCCGGCGGTCCGCTAGAAATGAACCGCTAGACTTCCATGCATCCACCAAGGAATCTCCAACCCTACAAGTGCCAGTCACCAAAGGTTTTGAAAGGTCGGTTTTAGGAGGAGGAGGAGGAGTTAGTAGGTGGGCCCGGATTTCAAAAGATGGGAGTAGCTACTTGGCACATACGAACCCTACCCCACTAGATTCCCTCTACACTTGGACAGGTTTGTCCTTATTCACACTAGAATCTGATAGGCAAGCAACCTACATGAACACTCACCCTAAAAAATGACTCACAACTTCGGCATCTCAACTCCAAATCTGAAACTTGAACCTACAACCTTTGTGTGTTGCAAACAACAGACGAAACTGTCCGTGAAATTGGACGTAAAAATCAAACTAGCAAGGTAAAAAAAAAAAGTATACCTCACCTTGACCGCTCGTAAAATTTGCATGTCAACTCCGATATTGGGATTTGGAAATGGGAGTCTGCATGATTCGTCCTTGCCGATCGATCGGACGAAAGTGTTCCTGGGCCGATCCAACGGCCGAGAATGGGTGTGGATTTGGAAGGGCGTGAATCCTTATCCAAGGGGTGGAGAAGGTACCCATGCATGCATGGGGCAGCAGATATTAGCATAAAGAAATTCGCAAAACCAACTGCCTCTGGCACACTGCACTCTGGCTCTTTGGGGTCAATTGGGTGACTGGCTCCTTGCAATGACTTAGATCTATGCATGCATGCCGGGCCCGTGGGCCAGCCGGACTCCTTGGAGTGTGGGAGCCGTACAGTCCTTTGCCCTAATTCTCCCCCTATTCCAATAATTGTCGTCTAGGACAGTGTGTGACCTCCTTTACACACATGGCCATCAGACTCGTGCCCCGATCGCACACCCGGGTTTCCGTCCGGCTCCAGCTATGAAATTGTTGGGGGTAATGTTGGAGAAGTAGATGTTGGCCCACCACTTTTCACACTGTTACACCCGGGGAGATGCGGACGGATGGTGTCATAGCCAGCCGGTGTGATCCAGCCTCTCGCCCGGCGTTGCCAACTGCTTACTTTCTTCATTAGTTGGAATACCAAGAGAAACACGGGAACATGCTTTCCAAGGGCCTAAATTAGGTGCCCATGAGTCTCAAAAGTGTCACGTCCGCTAATTGCCGATATGATACTATTCGTCAACATAAATAAACTCGTACCCCCATCACACACTGAGGTTTCCGTCCGGCTCCAGCTATGAAATTGCGTGGGGGTAATGTTGGAGAAGTAGATGTTGGCCCACCACTTTTCACACTGTTACACCCGGGGAGATGCGGACGGATGGTGTCATAGCCAGCCGGTGTGATTAGCCTCTCGCCCGGCGTTGCCCGCTGCTTACTTTCTTCATTAGTTGGAATACCGAGAGAAACATGGGAACGTGCTTACTCCATTGTTTTTCCAAGGGCCTAAATTAGGTGCCCATGAGTCTCAAAAGTGTCACGTCCGCTAATTGCCGATATGATACTATTCGTCAACATAAGAAAAACTCATGTCCCGATCGCACACCCGGGTTTCCGTCCGGCTCCAGCTATGAAATTGCGGGGGGGCAATGTTGGAGAAGTAGATGTTGGCCCACCACTTTTCACATTGTTACACCGGGGGAGATGCGGACGGATGGTGTCATAGCCAGCCGGTGTGATCAACCCCTCGCATGGCGCTGCCTGCTGCTTACTTTCTTCATTAGTTGGAATACCGAGAGAAACACGGGAACGTGCTTACTCCATTATTTTTCCAAGGGCCTAAATTAGGTGCCCATGAGTCTCAAAAGTGTCATGTCCGCTAATTGTCAATATGATATTATTCGTCAACATAAGTAGACTTGTTTGAGTAGAAAATAATTCAGACTATAACATTTAGCGTAGCGCATGGAGATACTTGAGATGATATATTGCGTTTTAGATGATATTCTTGAGCGTACTAATGGCACTCATGTGTTTACATTTAAGTAAGTGAGAGGCAGTTTGTTCTTGAGTCTATGAATGCCAAGTGTCATTTGTGCACACTTTGGTCAACTTGTAGGACATTGTGTAACACAAGTTAAGCATACACCTCATAACATTGTTGAACATACTTGTGCCAAGATATTAGTGAACGAACTTGAACGCCAAGCATCATAATTGACACTAATGGTGAGGTTGTTGATCTTTAGTGTAACCTAGGATAAGCCTCAAAAAGTAAGATAGGTGACACTCCTACACATGTGACCCTAATCACCATAAATGATGTGCTACACCGTTTATGATATCTAGTGTCACTTACTATTCAGAATTATGCAGTGTTACATCTAATTATTGGGAATGTAATATTTTATCAAGAAAAGTCATATATGCTCTATAATGTCTAAACAACCTATTCAACTTTTGCTAGTACAAATTGAACTCTTGATTAAGAAGTTATTGTACTATGTAATTCCAAATAGTAAGTGACACTAAATGCCATAAACGGTGTAGCATGATACAACTTAGGCCTTCTTTAAAGCTTGGAAAAGGTGTAGGCTTTGGCACAAATGACAGACTTTATACGACAACTTTACAACATGATTTAACTGTCATATGAGATATTGTGGCAAAAGAAAACTATTGCACATACAGTAACCTTACTTAGCAATGGGCTCATGTATCGTGTTCCTTTTTAATTTTGGAGCTCGCTTACAAAGTGAACGGTCTTCAACCTGAGCCACATTGTTCCCTCTGCCACACTGATCCAACCGGAAAAAATTCAAGCTTGTCTTACTTGAAATATCCGGGATTAGGTTAAGCCTGGGGAAGTTTTATATGGTGTCAGAAGGATTATGTGCACGGGGACACACATGGCCGGCAAGCCACCGCCAATGCCCAAATTGTATTTGAGGCGAGGTAGTCTCCTTCATAAGAGTAAATAGGAATGTGCAATTACTCTCCTTGAGATGATATTGTGACTTCTTTTTCTTTTTTCTTTTTTCTTTTTTCTTTTCCTTTTGAGACAAAAAGCCAACAAGGCCAGCGCCAAATGCATTAAACATCAAGAACACGCGCTCACACTAAGGGGAGGCGGGGTCTCTCGGGCGCGAAACACCACCACGTAAAGAGTAACAACAATTGATTGTCTGGAAAGGGTCGAGAGGAAAGCACTTGGGGTTTTTTTTTATTTTTTATTGTGACTTGTTGTGCATCACATAATTTTCCAACACACGACAAGATGAAATCAAGGTTAAATTGTAACACTGTAGTGTCTTGCCACCACCAAAAAAAATTCAGCAACCCATTAGTAGTTGTTCTCTTTCAATTTTGACACATGTTACATGTTTAGGGTTGCTTCACACTATGGCTGAAGGTCGAGAGACCGTCGATTTCCACCAATCAGATTGCAAGAAACCAAGACTTCGGCCTCTCGACCCTTCACGTTGGAGACCAAAGTCCAAAGGCCGTTGCAATTAAAAATGCCTACATGGCAGTACTTTTTGACCAAGGCGATGGACTCTCGAAGGAAGTTTGGGTCAGATAGGAATGGAAACCTGAACTATGGTCGAGAGGAAGTTGATTTTGTTTTCATAAAAAAATCAAAAACTAACAAGATCTTGGCCATTAGATTGGAGGGATTGTTTTGGACAAGGAGTAAAGTGGGACGCTCCTTCTTCCTTTGGACTTTGGGCTTGGCCTTTGGGAGGCTTCACACTATGGCCATCCAAGTCGAGAGGCCCTGGGAGTTCATGGCCAAAGGTTTGGACTTGGCCTTTGAAGGCTTCACACTATGCCCAGCCAAAGACTCCAATTCCTATAGTTTATTGGCTATTTTCACCTAATTTCTTTGGACTCTCAACAAAGTTTGGCCATTCAATCCCACGGCCTCTCGACTTGGACGGCCATAGTGTGAAGCGGCCCTTATATGAAACACTGGTGTCGATAGCAGATGTTCGGCCCCACATTCTGTGAGCCAGGTAATAAATTACCAAAATTAAAGTGATGTGGCTGGAGCCACATATAGAGCCGACATATGGCACCTTACCCACACCTGAGGGCCAACCAGTGATCGGGGAGATTTTTGGACATAATCGGTTGAGATCCTAGTGTTTGCAAGTCCAACCGGTTACATGTTGACATCCTCCGGTTTTCCTTTATTAAATTGGGGTATATTCTATAAATTCCTCTAAAATGATTGGTAATTTTCCTGTAGTCTTGAACTTCAACCGGTTATTTATCAAACTCAACCGGTTCATTTATAACTAACTGCCGGTTCTCCCCGATCATTGGGGCCAATAGTGGCCAACTACACTAAAATTATGATATTTTGTGTCACTTATTATATGGAGTTACACAGTGCTATATCTTTTCACCGAGTCGAGTTGTTATTGTTCTATAATGTCCAAACATTCAATTTGACGTTTGTTGGTAAAATATGAGATATACACTAAATAGATATTGCATTGCATAATTCAAAAGTAAGTGGCACTGAGTATAATATTGAGTGTAGCTAGCATTCACTGTGGACACTACAAACCAACACAACATTTGCACTAGGGTGGGTTTCCATGCAAGCCGCTTGCCCATTGGATTCTAGATAATAATGGGTTGGAGGCATTTCTCATGTAGGTAATCAAAAGTAACCAACCAACTACATTATGGTTGCCTACTAGAATGTGAAGGGTTGTGACCATGGGCCGCTAGATTTCCATGCACCTACTAAACACTTGAAATAGCAATAGTTAATTGGCACATTCAAACATGATCCCACCAGATTCCATCTACATTTGTCCCTATTCCCATCAAAATCTAGTGAGCGAGTGCCTACATGGAAACTCACCTTAGCAAGCTCCCAACAACTAGGTTTAGTGTCGAATCTCATGTTGGGAGGAACTCTCACTCTTCAGGAAATCTCGAAGCACCTATTGAGGATTATTCTCAGTCCCACAACGCAACTTGACAAAGGTTGAAGAATGTTATGGCCAATGATTGTACAATATGAAAATTGAAACACATACAAATTTATGGGAGCCATAACAAATAACGTTTGAAAAATTAAATCTCAAAAGTACCAGGATGCACAAACTAATTGCAATTTCATCCTTTCTCCATCTTTTATCACAGAGCATAACTTATTTCAATACATGATCGACATGGTGTATCACATAACATTACTCAGCATGCAACTCTCATTTTGTGGGATGCTCAAAAAGTTGCATGGGGAGACGCAAGATTTAGACTAAACTCCCAACATCCGACTGTTATAATTTAAGGGTCCACATCATTGAATAATGTCATACAACAAGCGGATTCTAACCCAACATTTACCTTAGGTGCTTTGAATAGAAAGAAGAGGAACTCTGGCCTATAGGACCAGCGTGAATGGAGAGCTTGTTCGGGGAAGTGTTGCCAGCGTGGCCACCAAGACCAAGATGGCGCATGCTACCCTTGATACCCTCTTTCGAGGGTAGACACAAAAGTAACAAGTACAAGTCACAAGAAACAAGTAAGATTAATATTTTGATTTGTTTTGTATGGTAATGTGGGAGGGTCGTGTGTTGGATATTCACTCCTTGAAGTTGGGGTATAGTGTGGGAAGTCGAAGCGATCTGTATCAGGTGGTGGATAGAGAAGAACACTAGCTAGCCCTCGCGGCTAAACAATGTTATGTACACTTGGGGCTCACAGAGGCATGCTTCGTCCGTGAATGAAAGGGGAAAAAAATATTATGACGTGTTGTTATGCATCACCTGTGTATTGGTTTCCAGTGAATCGGGAGGGGTGCGTCGATTGAATCGAGGTGGGACTGCTGCTGCTGCTGCGTTTGTAGTATGGGATCCGCATTAGATTGTTTCCCTGGACACAATCTGAAGGCCTAGGTGAGCCGACTCCAGCAGACTGACCTAAGTTGTAACTCAACCCAAGTGCCTCCAGCAGGCTTTCACGAAGAGGAAAGAAAAAGGAAAGAAAAAGGAAGGGAAGGGAAGGAAAGGGAAGGGAACGGAAGCCCTACACCACCACTGATGCCTCAGGGCCCCAGCTAGCTGCTGCCATCCCGTCAAAAGATGCCTTTGATATATTATATAGACCAGGACTGCGGCTGGCAGAGGTCCGAACGGTGGTGGTACTCCTACAAGTAGTGTCACACAGTCAGCAGCTTGTAAGTGTCATGGGCATTGCCGTTAGGATGCTGCCTGACTCCCTTGCCAGTCTGCCATTGTAACATATAAATCGAAATCTACTTTCCTCCCCACCCTCCCTCCCCCTCCCCCTCCCCTCGCGCTTGGCAGAATGAACCAAACAAGAGCTTTTGTCACCACTGGCGCAACTTGACAAGTGTTCGTGGAGCACAATGTACTCCACCCCACAGCAAAACAACTTTCGTCGTCCTTCCTTCATTGCCTATTGTCCTTCCTCACCGCAGCACGTAGAGGTGTAGACTGACTAGGCCCAGCTCCCGTAACTAAGTTCACCACAGACTAGGGCCACGGCTCTTTCCACTTCTCGTAAGCTTAGGCCACGTGATGACGAGTACGAGAGAGAGAGAGGGGAGAGAGAGAGATGCTTAATTAATGGAGGCCCTAGTAGCGTTCCTCTCGTAATTCTCGGGGCTCGTAAGGAGTATCTTATTCATTATCAAAGTGACGATTCTCACGCTCGTCGCATGGTCATGCAGGCCAGGTCTCCCCGATTGTGTTGACTACTGAACATAGAATGTTTTTGGTAAGGTAGAGGGGCCCTTTCCCGCTTGGGTCCTTAAACCGCTCACTAGACCTATCCAAACAAGAGGTACATTATAGCTTCCAACCTGAAATTTCTATGTAATCATGGTGTACATTTTTGGGGTGAGTGGTTTTGGGTACCCCTATGAGTTCTCCTTCCAAAATTCATAACTAATTCAATATTAATCCAAAATTAATTATTCCAATTGGTCCAATTTCCAATGTACTTTGCACATCTTCCAAGATTGATTCCCCCTTAATAACTCCCCAATGAACATGCCAATCTGAAATTCGAGCGGGAATGTGCCCCGCTACCTTAGAGATGTTTTTGGTAGAGCGCATACTCGTCCATGTCTTTTTGGTATCCGTTCTTGGAGACATACCAAACCACATACCACTTGAACAAGAGTGTGTGATTAGGATCGATGCCCAAATTAGGCGCATCTACTATACATGTGTGTGACGATTTGTATGACACTCAATGAGCATTGGAGTAATCAGTTTGTGTAATTCGTGGTGTTGAATCCGTTTTGATCACGACCTATCAAAAAGAGGGAGTGGAAATAAATGCGTATGTGATATCGAGGATGGTAGTGCAGACAACTCCAACAACTAAGTTGACTCTTAAAGGACCAAGGGTGTTTCTCTCTTGATTTTACATAGGAATGACAAATAATGTTGGGCTAACTTTTAGTGTTGGTGACACAACACCACGGTGTACAATTAGTATTGAGCAAGGCAATTAGAACTGGCGACACTAAATATGATGTTTAGTGTAGCTCTTGTTCTTGGGCACACATTTGTGTTTTGACACACTTTGACTAGGTAGGTGACCAAATGAGATTGCCTAGGATTAGCTACCCAGTTGTAGGCCCAAGGAAGAAATATGTTTGGGTTATTAATTACAGCCCAACATACAAATGCTCTTGAACAATGATATGTTATGTGATCTATGGTATTGATTCCATTTTTAGCACAACCAATGAAACCAGAAAGTGAAAATAAAGTCATATGTGACAATGGTGTTTAGATATATATGCAGTATGTATTCGAGTCTAGGTCATTTATACGAACTCAAATAATATCAATAATCTATTCTACATACATGTTTGCTTTAGTTGGAATAGTGCATATGGTAAATAGACTAATTTTAGATAGGGTCTCTTTTAACACCTTTAGCTAAAGACATAAATAAGTAATCATTAATCCCCTTTGTATGACATCTTGAGGCTTGGATAAGGCCTCTCGGACCTCTAAGAACCATGAGTTTGTTTGTGCATGACATTATGTATGAACCCCAACAAGTGTTCACATAATATTTTAATTAGTCTTTAACATTGACTTCATAGATAGAACAACATATTAAAAGAGGAAGTTAGATTAAAATTGTATGTGATAACAATGGTTAGATCTACATGGTATGCATTTGAGTCTAGGTCAATGATACAAGCTCAAATCTTCCTATACTTCATGAACGGAGATGAAATCTCCGATTGGAATAATGCATATAATAAATGAACTACTTTTAGATGGCGTTGCTTTAGAAAATTGGAGGTTTAAATACCATTAACTAAATTTGAAACCCCTTTGTGTTATAGCCTAAGGCCCCAAATGGGCCTCTTGGAACTTTAACGGTGAACCTTTGCCTACCACCATTGGCACAAGGGTGGAGAGGAGAAATACAATAAGGTGGCATCCCTATTGTGGGCACTTCCAACTCCACCAAATAATTTGAAGTGTTGGATTGCTTGAGAATTGTCTCATCCAATCAACAATTGTGAATCATGACAATTCATGTTTGCAAGTTTCACAAATGGAGTTTTTAAGTTTTAACAAATCGTGTCACAATTTGTGGGCTTTTTTGGGGGGGGGGGGGGGGTTGCCTACATGCTTGTTGGTTATCCAATTTTTGTTTGGTTAGCATAAGGTGTGTGAGGAATTTATTGACGTTTTTTATGGATAGCTTTCATGATGGTTATTTTTGGGGATATTAAGGTCTTTAAGATTCACTATTGAGTGTCCAAAATGTCATATTTTAAACATTGTCATATGTGAAGTGGAGATATTCTTGTGATGATGAGGCTACAAATTATATCAAAGTCATAGGAATGAGTCATAACATGCATAACAAAAAAATTATAGTTTTAACTAGAAATCTAAAAATAGATTTGCAAAAATATTTTAAATGTATGTCTAAACATGCATCAAATAATTAAATCCCATTCAATGGGCAAGACCATTATGACCTACACCTCAGACTAACACCAAAATTTGAAAACAAACAAGTAATCTTTATAACTAGACAACATCCACCTCTCCCAATTTGAAAATACCACCGCATTTAGTTCAAATTTTAAAGCTTTCCATCTTCAACGAATGTATTTTCTATTTAAGGGTTTCCTTTATTTTGCCAAAATAAAATTTCAAAGGGAGACAAAGTTCAACCGTGGCACCCACTAAACCATAGCCAAAGTTTGGAAAAAGAGATATTGAATTTGGAGTTAGGAACATCATGATCCAGGGTTGCATAATTTGGGAAGGGCCATGATTCATTGAAAAGAGTCAACGCATCATGGATTCTTTGCTTTTTCATAAATTCCTGGCCTTGCCATCTCACACAGTTTTAAGATAATGCAGTTTGTCAAATTCTGGACGAAAGTGTATCTTCATCCATATTTAACAATCCTAAGAATGCAAATAGGCTTCTTCACTCAAAAGATGATAGATAGCCACTGTGATTTTCTAGGAGTTGGAAACACACACGCAACAATCACACATCACCAGCTTGCTAAAACTCAAATTCACCCCCGTCAAGATCTATTGACCGGTAGGTTAATAATTTTTACAGAATAATTACAAGATCTGTACATCATCAAAGAGGTAATAAAATGAATCAAGTATTAAGTAGCTGATTGACTACATTCTTGTAGCTCACTTTCTTCTTCTTTTCAGGTGGTCTGGAAGGTTGAGACTCTGCACTAGGCTGCCCTTCACCTATTCCCGACTTTGAGTCTTCACCATCCTTGACCCTTGGGTAGTAACCTTTTGCACTCGGCCTATCGTCCACAGCTGAGCATGTGCTCAGGCTCCAGTCTCTGTGACCACCTTCTTGGTGAATTGCAGGTGCCACATCTGCAGTCAAAAGTCCTTGTGATTTTCTATTCTCTAGTGATACTGCGTTAGAAATTGCCTCCCCAGCTCCACATGCTTGAGCTGATGATGGTTGTGATCCTGGTGCTGGACCATCCTGTCTGTCTTGGCTTAGGTCAACTTGTTGATACGAATACTGAGATGGAAATAAGTCACTAAGCATTGCATTTATAGAATTCTGGGCAAAGTTGTTATATTCAGAACTGTTGCGATCAAGCCAACCTCCTGTTGTAACCTTCTCCATTGCCACTTGTGAGGCTCCATTGTCACCTCCTTGTCCACTGTGTGCAGATTCGGAAGGTTCCTCCTCACTGTACACAAGATCCCCAGATTTCATTAAGGTCAACAAGTACAACTTCACGAACTACTTATCCCTCAAGACCCAGACAGGCTGTGAGAGAAGTGATTAGAAACACTCCCATGGTCCCTCCTACATATTCACTTCCCTGGTCCTCAACAAATTAGAAGCTTATCACTTTGAAGACATCAGACGTTGTCTGATAAAAAAACATCCGCATACAAAGAAGGAAATAATAGGATCAGTCGAGTCAAAACAAGCTCCATACCTCTCCATTACTTTTCTCTTCTGTGCTGATCTCGTGGGCCTTCCTCTGGGCAGTTTCCCAGGTCTTTTGTGATCTTCATCAAGGCTCAATCGCCGTCTTGGTACAACCTCATCACTATCAGAGGATGAATCCTTTTGTTTCTGAATACGACCACTTCTTCTCAACATCTTCTTTCCATCATCTGTGACTTCCTCCACATGTACAGATCTTGCTGGTGTATCATCTTGTCTTTTCTTACTACATCCCTTTTGAACTGGATTATTTTCTTGAAGGACCTCCTCTTCATCAGCCATTGCAGATACCTTTGCGCCTCGTCGCCCACTGGCACGCCCTACTCTGCCCATCACTTGCTTCTTTGGAATTGGCTTCCTAGGAGGTCTTACAATCTTCCGTTTACTTCGAGTGGACAGCCCTACCTCCTTGACCTCATTGGATGCTGGCACTGCTTCTATTTGATCCTCTTCTTCAGATTCCAAAGGTTCTCCATGCCTGCAACAAGATTATTCGAGGGCATTGAGGGACAGTAGTAGATAACCACAAGTTTGTAATGTTGCAAGGGGTGCTGAACACGCAATTTAGAGTTTAAGAAGTAAAAAGTTTCACAGAAATTGTGACAGAATGCTTCAATTTTACATGCCAAGCCAAGTTGAACAAATTGTCAAAAACGGGTTATAGGGTCTGCTGACACAGGACTATAGATCATGTTTCACCTCAGTTCGTATTTGTTCTCTGAGGGATGACGACAAGTGTTGCTGCTCAACGCATCCTCAATCCAGTGATGGTTCACCACATTCACCCGCTTCAATAATAACAGAGTTCTCTCCTCCAAAGATAAACTGCACCCAAAGAGAAGCCTCTTAGCAGCTCGCCTGAAGAATTATTCGTAGCAGTTATCGTCCACAGGAGTGGAGTCAAGATTGTAATTATCGCAATGTGTATCACTGATCCTAAACTGACTACCATTCATCAAAGCTCGAGTACATAGCACAAACCTTTGTAGAATTGCAGGAAACAGCATAGGACTGTCTTGTTCAGCATAAGCCACAACATGTGTCACATTACGAGTTAATTTCTCAGACACCAAGCCTTCATGCATCGTCACCTCCAATGCAAGTCTTTGCAAGGTTATAGCAGCCACTTGCTGTGTGTCTTGGTTTCTGCATTCAAATTCAGTTTCTCATAAGGTGTCTCCTGCGTGGTCCTGTTGTCCAAGAACAACTACTCTGAAATGCAAGCTGTATCCCTGCACTCAAAAAAAGCAATCTATCTATGTTTGATGGCTACCAGAATGTAGTGACAGGACTAGCAGTACTTAAGGAGGATCTTGTTGTGTGGTTTTGCTTCTGACCATTGGCAACCCGCTTACAAAACTTTCCAACACAATCAAGAAAGTGAGGAGGTCTTTAGGTAAGAAAGTACATTGAATAGAGTGGGGGGAGAAAAAACACACAACAGCCACAAAAGTGGCACCAGGTTGGTGTGGGGCAATATTTCTTTTTGTAATGCTTCACCTTCTCCATATCATATTCTTGCTTGTTTGTATCCATGTTCTCAAACAGCTGCAATCATCAAACCTCTATCCTTCATCAGCAACTGCACTCCCTCAGATTCAGAACTTGCTGTACCAAACAGAAAAAGAGTTTTGTACATCCAGATTCCTGTAACTATGTTTAAGGTTGTAGAAGTATAACAAGCAATTCATCTTGCCCTACTATGAAAGGTACAAGTAAAAGGTCCTACCTGACGAATGTCTGATTTATCAACTCCAATGAAGTAAAAATCTCCAAATTCATCCACATCTGTCTTCATTTTCTCCTTTGTCCCATCTGACATATGCAAATAGTACCTGTCAACAACCACAACCAGATGGTATCAATAACTCTGCAGATGTCACGGCAAGGAGGTTGTGCAGTTGCTTGGAGAGAAATTAAATGCAAAGAAAATCCCAATAACAGAAACTGCAAAACTTCATGCATAGCATGACAAATAAAACTCAAAACTCACTTAGGCCCCGCAGGAAGAAGAGCTTTCTGAGATGTGCAATCTAAAAGCCATGAAATATGGATGACATCCCCATTCTTTGCAGCTGCTTGGTACTTAAGTCCTGTGCAGAAGAAAATTCACTCCGATCAAAACTAGGTTCCTAACACCAATTATTGCCTCAATGCCATTGAAAAACCAGACAAAGTAGCTTACACACAAAGACGTCTCCTACAGTTATCAGCAGAATTGGTTTGAGAATGTCCCAATAGAGCATGAGAAATCAGGTGGAGTGTCTGCCCAAGAAGTAGACCAACCCATAAGGTCTTGTTCGTTGAATAAGACACCAGATAAATCATAAGAACATGTGCAAAAGAGCACATTCGCAACATAAGGCACAAGAGTCTCCTAACCTTTCTTTTCCAACGCTATTGAATGGGTCACAACACTATTGAGATTCATTGAGAAAGTTCCCCCATTCTCTACAACCAGTTTGTGCAGCTTCTCGGCTGGGTAGTCATTAGATGTGTTCACAATATCTGAAGGACAAAGTTAAGCTCTGAACCCATTTGCCAAATTCCTGGCAAAATTATGCACATAAAATCCAAGAATGAAAAAAAATACAAACAGTCAAACTGTTACCCTACAAGCAACACCCGCATTCCACTCAATTTATAAAAGGAAGCAGACAGAACAAACAAGCTCAATATCTGAATGACATGCAATTTAAGGAAAATCTGTGTAACGTTATCTAAATGAAGGGCATTTACTCCATACCAAGACAAATTCCTGTGCAAGAATCAATGTGCTCATACAGGTGAACCAGCAAGGATACAGAAGACCAGGCGTTTAAATATATGAGTGGCCGGTTTAACTTGTGACACATCTGTCACCAACATGTGCGCAGGGATCACAGACAGCCGTTGAGAGTCAGGCTTTGCTTGCTTTGCCCTTTTGACTCGCCCCTTGAGTAAAGTACCACGTTCATCTCCAGCATTACCCACATTCCCACCTGTAGAATGTACAGTCTCTACCAGCGCTGCATTCATAACAATGGAAGTGAATGCAGAATCTTGACATAAAGAACTAGAACTTCTTTGGACTGATAAATACAGGAAAACTAAGTTCATCAACATAAATCTTCTGGAAACAAGAAAAACTTCATGATAAAAAGGTCAATAGATAGACATAGGTGATTCAGAAACTTCAACTTCCTGAGACAATTAACCAAGACTTTAGGAATGAACAGCACATCAACTGATAATGCAGTTAAAATGTTTGCCCACTATGAAAACTTCATCCTGCTGACAATTAAAAGTATCATCATGATCCATTACTTTCCTCATCAATCCTAGACTCAGATGACAACTACCATTAGCATGTGAAATCATGCCAGTCAATCAACATGGTCCAAAGGTCTTCACAGTTACCATCACCAGAATTAAATCAACTCTAAAGTCCTTAATTAAAAGATAATGGAAGAGAGACTTACCCTGAACATCGAGACAATCGTACCAAGGTTTATCGTATCGAACCTTTTGAATGCGAGGAAATCTCAGGCTGTATGGTGCTGCAAAGACCTAATCATGTACAAAGGAGGAGAATTATTTTGACCTTAAAATGATTAACTAATCCCTCTCACAAAAGCAAAAAATTATGATCCTTGACAGCCCAGAGGCTGAATGGTTCAATTACAAAGCACATCCCATAATTTTATCACCTAATGGATCAAATGTGTGCCATAGAACAACATGTGGTGCACATTATAGCACTTGATATGCAAAAACATAGCATTCATCTGCACCAAATTAACTAAAAGTGATGGACTGCAGTGAAATCATTGCATCACAAAGGAAAGAACAGAAGGGGATGGAATCAACTGTAGGAGAAATGGAAGTGACACTAACCTCTGACCGAATTGTACGGATGTCACTTGTGATTTGTAGTAGAACAGACCTGATACAAGTGGAAAACACTATCAACACGTTGCGGCAAACAAGCAAATAGCCTTCCAGAAGTTAACCTGGTGCACATCTTCAAGACCACCTTCTAGATATTTTTGAAACATCCGAGAGGTGAAGGGGGCCTTACTTTTCTGGTTGATCAATCCAGACATCAGGCCGCTCTTTGGATGCATTAGTTGTCACATAGAAACCAGCTGGCCTACTACCCTTTTCATTCCGTCTGCAACCATCAGACACATTACACAAGGAAGAAATTCCAGTTTAGTGCAACCGATTTTAAAATGCTGACAAAGTTTTATATGGAATTGCTGGTATATTCACAGGCTCACAATATAATAAAGGAACCAAACAAGAAACCTACAGAAGCAAAAGGAAAGAAACAAAACTCATCTTGCAGCACGTGTTCTATAATGAGAAAGTGGGCATTAATGAGGAACATAAAGTGCGATTAATGTTATGTCTTTGAAGGTATTAAACCTTGTCTTCAAGAGGCAAAGCAGCAAAAGAGCTGCTTAAGGTACCAGCTAAACACAACTATAGAACATCCAGAAGGAAGTTCAAGAATCAGAGAACAACTACCTGAAATAGGGTCTAAGCTTGTGCAGTAGATTCTCAAGCTCATCATCTGTCAGGCCTGTTCCTACTCTGCAGAAAGAATAAAATCTGCACAGATAATGATGTTATCAATCTCTAGAATTTTGATTTCCAACTCTGTCCAGTGTCGCAAGATGCTTACATTGATTTTACTTACAAAAAATACATTACACTATCATGATAAAGAAAACTTCAAGAAACTAAAGGAGAAACTTTCACTGAATATGGTGCAGAAGGGTGCCTACTTAGTAGGGTAGCCACCCTCTGTTGGCCGCTCCGCTATTCCACAAAGAAATTGAGCAACCTGCAAACAACAACAAAACGATGACTAAACAATGCTCACTATATAGCAAACAATTCTTCTGGATTGTAGCTGGTGCAATTGTGTGTTTGTGATAGCCTTAAAACAAGCTGCATATGGGAACAGTTGTTTGAGCATTTGAGTTTGTAAAGTTGAAGTAGAAAATGATGGACTAATCTGGAAGGGCATGAATGAAAGTTTCTGAAAAGTTCTCTAGAATGGTGACTGACCTCACCACCACGCCTTCCAGACCCATAATATCCACCTGGAACCCAAGAGCTAATGTTATAGTAAGCACAAAACTGTACAGAACTATAATATAATGCCTCCAGCAAGCATCCAAAGAGTAAGTATCTACTTCTCACATGAGAAGCCAAGTGTAACTTGATGGTGCCAAACCTTATTTTTAGATCTCAAAATGAAAAGTCTTGACACTCTCTACCTTGTGAATTGCTTAGGACACACTTTTCTCCCACTGAATGCTTCCAGCAGACTTCTGGAACATGACTTTGAAGAAAGATGGGAGCAATTAGTTACCTATAATGAGCACATCAAGGTCAGATTCAGAATGGATGTAATCAGGCTTAAGCTTCAGCCACTTTCCATTGCGATCACTGGGCTCCCATTTTGAATCAAGGTCCTTCAACACGACTCCTTCTTCTCTGCATATAAACAATCAATCCATGCCAAATACTACAACCACAGAAGGAAGAACATTCTCTGGGTTTTCTGAAACTAGGAAGAGGTTCTACTGCTCCCTCTATATACCTATTAAATTATATTATTGCAAATGAAACAAAAAAATAACAATCTTTCGCCCATCCCTTTCCTCCAACTCCCCCCCCCACAAGGCTTGCTAACAGAACACATACAAAACCCTATCAGTGCTCTGTACACTGAACTTCCTACAAAACCATTTTTAGTGCGCTTCTTGGGAATAATTTATTTACACCATCCATGTCATATGAAACATTATCCATGACGTTATTGAATCCAAAGATTGGACTACTCCACCACTCCACAACAAAACTTGGCAATTCACTTGGTTGAAGGAAATCAATATTTGTTCACAAGGCATAGAGGTCAAGGCATTCAGCTGCTGGACATTGCACACAGAACCCAGTGACACATGAAAGAAGAAATAAACTGCACTGCATAAAACACACCTGTTGTCAATCGTCTCCTGGAAAAAGTGTTCCACTTGTTCAGCACTAGAAGCCAAAATTGACCAACGTGGTTCTCCTACAGACATACACCAACTCCTTAGAAAGATCATTGACACAAGATCATTGGAACCTGCAAACTGTACCAATACAAAGGCACATTGATAGAAGGTGTCTACACCTTAAATAGGGAGGACAGACAATCAGACAGAAAGTCTCACCGGGAGCACGTTTGGAGTTCAGGCCCCCTGCCTCTGGAATGAGGAGCTCAAGTCGACCACTAAGAGGGCGGATAGATTTTTGAAGCAATTGTTGTCTTTCCCTCAATGGTCGATGTATGACACTACCGTCACCATCATAAAGTATGTCAAATGCAATATCTGTAGGTTTGCTTGTCAAAGAAATCCTTAAGTGTATTCTTAGAAATGTCTGACCTGTCGTCTAACATTTAAACAATCATACAAATGACCAACAATAGTTTGTATAGAAACTAGGGATCTATATACTGAACAGAGATTATAACGTAAGGGAAAATCACTCCTGAACAAACTTTCCCCTTGTTAACAAGCCTCAGACATCAATGTTCTGAGTTGCAAATCATTTTAACCTTGTCATGTCAAGCTCAAAAGTGGATCTGGGGAGGTCAATGGAGTCAAGCATCTGTGGAAAGGATACAGCAAAGCTGCAAAATGAACACACAGAGAAGAGTCAGAAACATATAACATATGAGTGCAAGGATGGCTTCATACTTGAACAACTGCAAATCAAGACGGAATATAACTTCTTCAACTTTGCAACACAGCCCCACCCTAATTCGAAAGGTGGCCACTGATGCCTCTTATTCACCTTTTGAAATTTCCTTCAAGACATCATAAAACACAAGAACAAACCTCCAAATTGCACATCTGAAAATCTCCAATTCTGGAAAATAAGTGATTCTGGCAAGTAGTCTTATACCTCCTGACCAGTGTCTAGACCATCCTTTGCTGCCTTTGCTGCAGTATTAGTCCCAAGAAAGCATTCAGATTGTTAGTGAAATTCCTCCAGAATCTATGAGAGACTCTTCATTTACAGTTCACAAGGACAAGCAGAAGGAGAGCACCAAACAGATAGAATTTCAACTGGAGAACTGGATCTATAGACATGAAGTAATTGTAGAAAGCCAATTCCCTAAAAGTTCCAGGGACATAATCGATAAGTGTATCTCAAGTTTTTACACGCATGGGTTCAAAGAATTTGCATTTGCACTGATATTTACTAAAATAACTTCCTAAATTGAAAGTATAGTTTCTATCATGCCATGATACCAGCATAACAATTAACTAATAACTACTTCAAATGGAACAATCGATACTGAAGATTCTGGTGTAAGAAAGCAGGATGAATGAAGATTGTTGGCCTGAGGAATCCTATAACATGCACAATTATGTCTAGATCAGACACAGAGACATCCTTAAAGTTAATCATACAGAATGAATCAGCAGAATGGCATTGTAAGTGGAAAAGAAGTAGCACTCACCAACTACACGATTTGTTCCAAACTCTGCAAACCGATTTGTTATTCGATCCCATACCAACATCTCCCCATCAAGTATGCACCTGCGTAGGTTACAATATCAAGCACAACATTAAACAAGACAAGATTAAGCAATAGCACCATAATTAGTATGAAATTTGAGCCTGTGACTGATCCTAATCAAGTAGAAGTGAAACACAAAGGTAATACAAGTCAAGGGTCCACTTTATCCAATGATCCAGACACTTCTCTAGAGAAAAGATTTGAATGCCCAGTAAACAGACTGTCGTAAGTATCAAGATCATTGCACATTTACAGGAAACCAAGACTGAATCACAGAAATGGGTAAAGTGAACAGGCTTCCACTTGAGGAATAAAGGTGAGACAAATGTCAGGTAAGAAGGAGATCACATACTTGTAAGGAGATGTAATCAATATCATAATTCAAAACTAGTGCCCCACAATAGTGCAAGTAGCAAATAAGCAGTAACATAAAGGGATCATACACAGGGTCGTCAACAGGATAAGCAGATAGGAGATAAACTGGGAAAGAGCATGAACTTGTGAATCGGCATTCCATATTCCAAAGTCTGATATAGCTCAAGTTGCACAACAAGAATGTGTGTTCTCTACCAATATCAGAACCATCACATCATTGATACTTACTTGTCAGGAATAATGCCTTGAACCAACACATCTGCAATTGCTTCCTTGAACTCTGAATGATCATTAAAAGTCCTGCAAACCAGAGTACTCTTCAAAGTTAAGCAACAAACAGTGCCCAACATTGAGGGATCATCCAAATGGACAACAGTCCACACGGGAGCAATGTATGCAACAAACTTTAAATTTTAAAGGGAGGACTGCCATGAGGCACATGCCTGGACCAGAAGTGAATATTATTTCCATTCTTGTGGACTTGGATGCGGTCCCCATCAAATTTGCATTCCACCACAACTTCCTTTCCACGAAGCTGTACACATTTTACAAAATTAATTGTGTGCACATATATACTCCTCTTTTCATGTGTCCAAGAAATTCAACGACACGGTGTATGCCAAGTCCATACCTTCTTCCAGGCTTCTTCAACATTAGAAACTCTTGCAGCTAATTGTGGCCGAACTGCCTTACCCACTTCTATATCCTGGCAAAAAAGGACACTTACTGTGAGACAAACTAGACACATCCAACATTTCAAAGTTATGAATGTTCAGCCTACACAACAGGTACACTTGCAAAAAACAACCCATGATTGCCACCATGTAAACTGGAACTGTTAAAAGAGTGACAGGTGTCTTCAATTGTTCTCTTTTGTTTATGTAATTAATGCTTCACATAAGACTTGACACATGAGAGAATACTGAATCCATTTGCATGAAGATGTTCTTCAATCGGGTCCAGTCAGTCACAAGATGTAATAAAACCAATTAGTCAAATTTCATTTGTCATCAGTTGAGATTCATTTGTCTCAATTCAAACTTTTCACCCTTAACATCCTTCTGAGACTTGAGGATTCATAAATGGATGAAATGGGACTTTCCTTTCCAAAATTTTGACCCAGCTGCCCAGATTTTCAAGTTTTAAAGTAAGCACCCATTCAACCTTGAAAGATACTGAACCAAGAAAATCCAAAGAAATAATATCATTGTGAGAAACACGCCAGTGCACTGGCAGGGATGGAATAATATGCTTGAAACAGCAGGATACATTTCCAAAGAATCTACTTCATCAAGCACCTAAAACCACACAAATTCTGCATAAAAGAAGTAATACACATTCCTGAAGTGAGAATTACCTGGCGCTTATTTCTTATATTTCGATCATGAAGCTTTTCACACACCAATTTCAGGTCACATGTGACATTGAAGAGATCCTCTGCATCAGGGTGAAACTCACTAAACACTGTCTTCTCGCTCATTCCCAGTTTCAAATCTGCCATAACAATATAATTCCAGATTCAATCGAGTGCACATTTCAAAACAAACTACCCGAGTCCAATTCTCCTTCAGACACCCCAATCCACAACACTGTATCTCTTCAGCTTACTATTTGTCCTACAAAATAGACACACATCACACAGAAGTTGACTGAATGCATACAAATTCATCAAGGACAGTTCTTCCAGGCTGTCTCACCTTTCAAAATGATCATTATGACCCATCTCATTTCCTGTGCATTTGTCTTGCTAATAAGCTCAGCCAGTACAGCAATCTTCTGCGCACTGTTAATCACATGCACACAAGAGATGAGAGTCTATGTGACTGCATAAACGATGATACATTACGTCCAGTCCAACACCAGAGAATATAACTTCCCAAACAGGATATAAGGCAAGAACAAACTTGTTTTCAGCTGCAGCCAATCGATTCAGAAGATCATTAATATCTTTGATCTTAAGGCCCCCGGATGCAGACTTCTGCCTACTGTAAAGAACCTGCAATTTAGCATCCAGACCCACTATCAATTTCCTGAAGTCAACATGACTGTGTGTAAGAACCTTATCAGGAACGTGAACTCTCATGCCCACTAACAATCTGTGTGCAGACTAACGAGTCGTCTAGCCTTTCAGCGTCAAATCTGATCATTCATATTGATAAACACCTTGAAAGCAGAATTCTCGAAAATGTATCAGTAGGCTTTGAAAACCAATGGATTGCGATGTTTCGGGGCCAAGCGAATCCAAACACCATAATAGTGTTATCCTCTAACTCAACATGACCAACGGTCAGATTTGGTTGTTTTGCATACAACACCTTCCATGTTCGGTAAGTTTTCGGCGCATGCTTGGAGGTAGTGTGGAGGTTTGAACGAACAACATTCTATGTCGGTTCATTGAGGGTCATTCTGGCATACCAAGAGGTATAAAAATGAGTTTAGCTCTCAATGAACCGAAATGAGTTGCTCTTCATTCAACTTCAAACACTACCTCCAAGCATGCACCACAAGTGGAAAGACATTATTATAATTGTATACCAAAAAACCATCAGAAAATCATTGGGTACCAACTCCCGCCGGAAAGTACCCATTGAGTTAAAGGACAACTGTGTTAAATATCCGACACTTTTTGATGAAACACTGATTCAGCAACATTTGCATACAGCTTGAAGATTGTACTAGATACTGAGATTGCTAGGGCTTGAGAACAGGAGCCATCACCTCTGCAGCCACTAAAGGGAAATTGCCAGCATTGCCACCTGCCCTCTGACCTCCCTTACGCCAATTCAGAAGTTTCTTAGCGTCCTCAGATTCTTTGGAGAGGCCTAAAGCATCGGCCAATAATTTGGCTAGGACGGCTTCACGTAGGCCATAATTGGCACGCTCTTTGTCAAGGTCAGGAAGAATCAATCGCATTGCACTGAAGTACTCAGGGCCCATATACACATGCTCCAAAAATGTGCGGACATGCTTCCGCCGACCCATCGCCTTCTTGGACCTTATTATGGCCTCAAACATGCTACACAGAACCGCAAACTCCACAGTCTCTTCACTCATCTTGCTCCCCTGTTCCTCAGACCTCAGACATTCAAATTGATTCCAACTTGTGCTCAATCCTCCACTTCCAAATCTCTCGCACTCCTGTCCTCGATCAGGTAATATAAATGAAACACTCGCAAGCAATTAACAAACCCTGAATCCGGACACAGAGTTCGAGTAATCCTCCGCTCAATTCAATTTCTAGAACCAGCAGCATCTTCCATCATTTCCAGCGTACCAAAAGCTCAATATTACTTCACCACTCCATGATGCCAATCGTATTTATATAAGTAAGTCAATCGATCGCACAGATCCTAAGTTCCTAATTGCGCAAACTGAAGAATTCCCCCGCCCCTGGAGCCTGGCCACTGTCGATAGAGAGACACACTCCCCAGACTCCTTGGGACCCCATATCTAGCGGGTAAATGCGGGGACCATAGGACGGGGTCTATATCCACGAGAACTTTACATTTATCCATCGGACGCAGCGCCGTTATACGGAGGTCGCTCCGGTTTTGAAATTGGGGCAGCTTCCGTCTCAAGCTTCGGGACTTCCGGAGGACCTCCACGCATGTGTGTGTATGTGTAACTCTTTCGTTCGTGTATATACTACACCCCAACCTCTGTAATGTCAACCTCCGCAACGTCACTCCCTCTCTTATATCCCGAAACCCTAGGGAACAGATGTGTTCATTTTAAATATCCCTCCTTGTTGTCACATTTCCCTCCCATATATCACGGCTTTTGACATCAAAATAATCCACCAAAGAATTTAAACCACACAATCACACACATCACATTGTCATTATTGTGATGTTGACTTTGTGTTATTCCATCATGTCACACGCTGCACTACACTCTATTATCATGCAACCATGTTAACACTATATGTTTCTTTAATATCACACATGTGATATTAAGGATTGTTAGAGTGTACTCAAATTTGCTACCGTTGGTTCAAATCTAATTTGGCACATCTCTGCCTTAACCAATGTTTGTGTCATCTTTTAAGATGTTCCAATCACACACTTGATGACATGTGTCAATTTGGTAAAAAAAAACAATGAATTTCCACTGAATCAGACGTGTTCGTAAGGGTATTTGATTAATAAATTTTGAATTTGTTGGATTGGCATCATGGAAGGGAATCTTTGGTGGGAAAACCTTAAATGGGTTAAATGAATCCACAACCAATTACCGCATCTTACAATGGGACCCCCCCCCTAAGATTATATTGAAAAAAATCAACTATCCAACATTCATAACATTACTCAATCATATGGCTCAATTTAGTGTTTATATTTAGCATCCAATAGGGGCCTCCGCTATCTTACCTTTGTGGAAAGAAACCAACACGCAACATGAATAATGGATAGTGCCACTATGAACAATGTCTTCATTAAATAATGTGGGGGTGAACAATGCTTCCTATGAAAAGTGTTGGGAATAACTCCACCCAATGTGTCAACATGTGTGTACGAATAATAACTAAATATGACCACTTTGTTTTTGGGGCCCACATAATATAATCATTTTATTTTAGAGGTCCAATAAACTTCTACAAACAACTAAATAATGTGATGGTGGTGGTCACGTCCAAACATCCGCGGGTTTTGTTTTAGTTGGATTCATTAGTTTGGGAACCCCCTCAAATAGTTATAAACTAAATAACAACATCTATTGAGAGCAAGGGGCGAGGAGGGGTATTGAAGCTAGAGATAAGGCTTGAAGAGTCAAGACTATATGGACTTATTAGATCATATGGGCATGCTTTCAACAATCATGAACATTGAAACAAAATTGAAGGATGCATAACACCACCAAGGCCATCAATGTAGTATTTAATATGTAAAATACTTACTCTAAACGTTTGATTGATGTGGCATTGTTAATTAAAGTGGTCTACATGACTTATCATGTAGGACCAAGTGTCATAAGCCACCCTCTCTAGTTGTTGCCCATGATTAGTAAGATAATTAATACTAGTCAATGATGATTAATGTTCATCACATTATCCAACTTCAATTGGGAATTCCACTTCCAAAAATGAGAGGGCTCCCACTTGAGGCATTAAAAATCTCTCAACACATGTTGAAGGAAATTGTGGGCACTGATAGCAGTGGTGCATAGGGTGCTAGTAGGATATGTCAGCAACAATGACCTGGGCCTTCCACGTTGTCACTTGGTAGCATGAAGCCCAATGGTGGCACCACATTACCCATATGGCATGTTATTGGCACTATTAAAATGGATTGTTGGCAATATTCATGAAGCTTGGTGATGGCGCCACGTTACCCACATGGCATGTCATTGGCAATATTAAGGTAGGTCGTTGGCTGCTCCAAGGTGGTTTGGTGGCTGAATGAGGTATTTTGAGTAGGTTGTTGGGTGGTAGACATTGAGAATGCATTGCCTTACATGCAACTTGTAATACCATTTTTCTGGCCATGGACTGGTAGTAAGCAAGAAAAAACTTTTTTTTATGATAAAGTAACTAAAATGATAGATGAAAGTTAGTTTAGGATGAAATCAGAAGGCTATAGCCGAGGAAAGTAGTTTTGGGAGTTGCAACCGCCGGGAGCTCCGAGCTTGATAAGCGGGCTATCGCCAAGGAGAAGATAGTTCTCGTTATATCTACTAAGGCCGTAGCCGTGGAGAGTCAGGCTATAGGCAATAGAGTTAGAATCGAATGTATTAGCTTATGAGTAGGATTAGAGTAGAGCATCACCGCCTGTGATAGGGGGATGCAAACAAACAAGTTGAATCAAAATTGATTGAGTAAATATAATTATGTTATGGATATGAGGTTGGCAATAGTCTGTGACCGAAGTGCTAGGTCGAGTGAGTGCATATTAGGAAGATGTATGAATCCAATGAGTGGAAAGAATGCAAAACGAGTGAAGGAAGCGAGTCAAGTGTGAGAGGTTGTTGAGTAAGTGTTGGTGCTACCATAATTCAATGATCAAAGTATATCGAGATTAAAAGAAGTTGTTCGAAGGAGGCATTGCTATAGTATCGAGAGCCTGAAATAGATCAAGAAGTAGCGAAGAAAGTTGTAGCCATGGCCGATGGAAACCAGAGGGTAATTGATAGTTAGAGAGATATGAGCACAATGTGGAGCGAAACCAAAAGAGGAACTCCTCGAGATAAGAGACTGACTATAGCCTGAGTAGAGATAATTACAAAGGGCCATAGTCTGTAGCATGGATACAATGACACAATCACAATTGTAAGAAATTGAGGAAGAATATGTAAGAGCAATAGGCCATTGCCAAGAAAATCAAAATATGGCCAAGATGACAAAGGCAGGAGAGTCGGAGTAGCAACGAATGAGCCACCAAATCAATCAAGTCATTTTAAGGCATATAGGAGAGGGAGAGAGAGAGAGAGAGAGAGAGAGAGAGAGAGAGAGAGAGAGAGAGAGAGAGAGAGAGAGAGAGAGAGAGTCTGTCGAGAGCGGCGTGAGAAGAAGAGATGGATCGCTGAGAGGCTTGGTCACAGAGAGCACCCTAACCGACTATAGCCTCTGTGTGTGTGAGAGAGAGAGAGAGAGACGTCCTAGGTAACTACCAGAACTGAAGTGACGAATGCACAAGAAAATCCAATTAAGTAACTTAGTATGATATGATGATAAGGTAGTTCAGAGTGATCATTACCTAAAAAGACAAGAAGTTTAGAGGGATTACCGAGATATGATGAGAATCGGAGAATCAAGATGGTATCAAATCGACAAGTAATCTAAGTAACAAAGAGCATGTTTTGATATGATTAGGAATGAGAAAGATATGGTTTGATGTGAGAGGAATTAGGCTAGCCGTCGAAGTAGATTGTATTGGAATCTAATGGCTGTAGCCTGTAAGTTATGTGATTATGTAAGAATGTTGCAGGAATCAAAGCAAGCCTTTGTATGTTGTGTGTGACAATGAAGAGCACGAGATAAGTGAATTTCAATTATAGCTAATAAGTTATAAATGAGATAAAGTGAAGGAACCAATTCTTTGAGCAATATCATTTGAATTATTATTGATGGCATTAAATGATCAATTAATGAAGGAAGAAGAGACTAACCCCAATAGGATGAAAATCCAATGGAAGACTATTGCCAAGATCCGGAAAGACTATTGCCAAAGCTATTGAGCTTCATGACTACAGTAGGTCCAAACATAGAGTGATAGAAAATACCCTGAAGATAGGACGGAATCACTCACGACAGAGAAAGCACCAAGGAACCATAAGAGTGGGAAATAAATGGAATTAAGAAGGAATGAAGTAAGAAAGACCTTAAGTTGTTATTGTGATCCTTAAATCCAATGTGACATTAACCCTTATAGACACTATCTCAGTCTTCCTGGAGACTTAGTTCCTTGGATTTTATTGTTTTCAGTCATAGCAAAAACTTACTACACAACTCAATCAATTAAGCCACGTCACCTATGCCTTAAGGATTAAGCAAAATATCTCAAATTAAGTATCAGTAAAGAGCAATTACATTAGTACACATACGTAGCCACCATAAACGCAAATGTAAAAGGAGCATATGTGATTTACGACCTCATCAAAGACATAGATACCAAAGTAATTGTCAGTCATTGGCTATAGGAATACCCAAAGTTTAGTTGGGATCACAAAGTATTGACTTGATGGGAAGGAGTAAGGAGATTTCACAACTTAATGTGGAACATGAACAAAATTTACATGAAGAAGGCAAGTAAATATTTATCAAGAAGTTAATTGGTCTTACTTATCATTCCGAGTTCGAGAGGAGAATTTACGAGCTTCTAGAAGAACTACAAGTGGAGATATTCTCAAAAGTGTGGGATCACGGAAGAGTTGGAATTGGGAAGTGGACGAACGATGCCAGAAATCATAACATTATTATTACAACAAGAAGGGATATCATGCAATTTGTACTTTGAACGAGTAATGGTCAATCTCTATAATGGTTTAGGAAAGTGTGAGCCCAAGATTGTGCCCACATGTCAACTTAATATTAAAAATTACGAAAACCTTAGAATTTATGTGTGCTTGAATTGTTAAAGAGATAAAAAAAAGTGAGGTGTTAAAGTTTAGACATAGTTAAGTTAGTTTAGATATAGTTGAGTTAAGGGTTGAGGTTTGAGTTATTAAAAGAGAAAAATCAAAAACAAAGTGAAGTAATTTTTAATTAGAGTGTGAGTAATGCTAAGCTCAAGTGGCGTGAGGCCAAGGGTATTGGTTGTTTAGGCTTAGACTAATGTTCATTTAAGGGGGGGGGCTTCCCAATTGTGGATTAGAGCTTGATTTTTGGATCCAGCAGAGGGTCCATGGAAGGCTCGGGAGGAGGCCCATTTTTCCTCTCTCTCTCTCTCAGAAATGTGTGTTGTGGAGGCTGAAGGGCGGAGCCCTGTCGCAAGGCGGGATTTTTTTGGGAAAGGTATGCTGCTGAAAATGCTAGCGGAACCAGGCAGGTCCGCGAAGTCACGAGAAGGTGGGTAGCTGCAGAGCATTTTTTGCGAGGCACCTGGCGGCTAAAGATCCACCGAGAACCATAACATGCAGACAGAGAGGGAGTGTTAACGGTGGCGACCAACTCCAGAAAGGAGCGACCAACACATTGCGGCGAGGAAGTGAGTGTAGAAGCAACAACCGGATTGCGGTAGAGGTTGACCTCTGGTTACTGAAATTGGCGAGAAGGGAACGTTCTACTCAAGCAAGGAGTTGCTTGTCTGAAAGAGGCAAAAACATGAGGCAGGTAGGACTTCATTGCGAAACCAGCCAAGATATATTAACACCGTTGTAATACAAGGATCTGAGTGGGCTCGGCGGCAGTAGCTGCGAGGGTCGGAAGATTGTCTCTGGTGTGGGTGCATTGGTGCCTCATAGTGGTTTAGTGGCAAACATCAATGAGTTGGTCAACTGTGTTTGAATCTCCGAAGTGGGCGAGGGAGGCATCATACCAGTTAGTGTGGCTCATTGATCACATTGCTGTCGGGAAAAGAAGGTGGTCGATACAGAGCTGACAATGTGATGTAGAATATGGGCGTCATGAAGTGAGCAGTGTGGGCTGGAGCATTTCGACCTTCTTGTTGGTTGCGCTGCCAAAGGAGGAAGGACGTCGGCCGCTACTAGGCTGGAATTCTGGGTCGGAGAGGGAGGTAGCAAACTGCCGACCGAAGCGAAATCGGGTTGCTTGTAAGGAACTACAAGGTTGTTGGCTATTTCAAACGCCCCAGGTAATTTCTCTGGGATCTTCAACTTGAAGCTGCTCATGTGCTATCAGGCCTCTGTAGGCTCAAGACTATGTTTCGAGATTCTTCTCCGAGAGGGGAATCCCAGTCAACGTTCAGATACAAGGTTGATCAAACATCCGAAGGGGAAGTCGACTCTCCTCGGAGAGAGAGAATTTGAATTGGGTCTGGTGGCGGAGGTGAACGACACAGAGCACTCACAGAGTTGCTGAGGCAATTGGGGACCGGAGAAGGTGGTTGAATTGAACCGGGGATCAGCAGAACTAAGACGACTATGAGAACATCAACACTTTACTTTAAAATTAGTGGTGCAATTGTGGTAGTGCTAAGTAGAAAGTAATGAGTAATTGATTAGATTAGTAACTGGATTGTGGTGATAGGAATGGGTAAGCCAAATGCACAATTGGTGTGGCTTTTATACTATTAGGAGATAGGTTAGTTTAGTTAATTGCTTCATGGTTGTGGGTTGGAGGCTTGTGAGTGGGTGTTTATTGGATGATCATGTGTGGTAATGACTATGAGGGAGAGGAGTATTTCTAAATACTTGTCACCTTGTGCTCTTGAATAAAAAGTTGTGTGTTCAATATTTACATTGTTGGAGCATTGGGAGCTTGGTCCTAAGGGGCTAAGTGGAGTCGATTGATTACATGTGAGCCTTAAGCTTCCACCCGGACTACGACGCATAAGGGTGGGGGTTTAGGGCTGACAGAAAGTTAAAGAAAAATGAACAAGGGAGAAGCAAGTTGGATGATTAAAAGATTCTCCTTGAGGGAAATCTAATTTGGTAGAAGTCGGAAACCATATTGCATACAAGAAGAAGATCATAGAGAGAATAATGTGCTTCTCCAAGAAATGTACTAGCGAACAAGTGAATATAGATGCACGTAGTTTAGGCCGGGAGGGCCAAAATAGGGTGATCTAAGATTGTGCTCAATAGTATTAATGTATGAAGAAATAGAAAACACGAGAGAGCGGAATAGCTCACCACCATCTACAAGAGAGGTTGAGGCTGAATATAAACACACCAACCGGATGCAACATGAAGTATACCACAATACTGAAGACAATAGGGCCGAGAGACAAAAGAGAGAAAGAACATAACATTATGAGAGAATAGATAAGCAAAGAGCCAAAGTGCTTGAAGTATCTAGATCACCCTCACAATCACTTGATGAACACCCAAACCAAACCCCATCCTACAAATCCGGAAGCAACGAAGAAAGTAGTGAAGGACAAGGAGAAGGTGGAGACACTGTCACTCCTTTAGAAACATTTGAAGCAAAGACTGAAGAGGGATACCCTCGGAATCTAAATTTTGCACAATAATCACAAGGTAGTTTGATAGGTGACAATCCCCTTGATATGGAGAACCTACAACAACTCAAAGTGGAAAAACAACATCAAGTCGAATTAACCAAGAATTCGAGGAACGCTTATGACAAGTAAGAGATAGTGGACAAGGTTTCAACATCGGAGAACAATTTGCTAGTGGATTCCTTGGAGCAATAAATTCCGGAACAAACCTTGGAGGAGGAAGTAGAAACACCACCATGTCCAGAGGGATACCACCAATGCCTAGAAGGAGGGAGATCCCTCTTCCTATATACAAGGGGAAAATTGACCCCAACACCTACATACAAAAGATTATCAACATATGTCAAGAAAATCAAGAGGGGACCTATGCCAATAAACTAAGTTATTTTATGGTAATCCTCAAAAAGAAAGCACTAGAATGGTACGCTCAATTCCCCGTCAACCACTTTTGAATTGGGATGCCATGAGAGTGGCTTTCATACAATGATTCCAATGAACCAAATCTAAGGGAGAGACCACTAACAATTTATCACATGTGAACCACATAAGAGATAATCCATGAAAGAATTCTATGAATGAGGTATGATGGCAACGGCAAAAATTCATCCTACACTTGGACAACATTGATGTGGTCTACGACAATGACATGTGGTCGGCAATTTTTGAGCCCCTATTGACTATGGCGGTGATCACTTGTGCATTGTATTTATTGTTTTTGGGTACAACCTTCTACAACCATGTTTTTTCATGGCTTGGTCTATGTCCCCTAAGATGTTCATCCCCTGAGTGTTGACTGCCCACCATCATCCCCCATGCACACATGTCAATCCACCTTTTATTTTTCGTTCTATCCACTTTCAGTGCGTGCATCGCATGTGCAAGTACAATTTACTTGAAACATATACGGATCCGACAAACTTGTGTTATGTTTTTACAGCTCATCAATTGTGGGCCACATCCCATGTGATGCATTCCCCCTCTATGCATGCGTATGTGGTTGGCAATGCAATAGGATTACTTTGGCATCAAGAGCAGCTATGGCATGAGGTCGTTTCTTCATATGTTTAAACGAGTTCCATGTGACCTCGGCATCCATGGTTATTTGTGTGATATCTCACGACCTTTGCAAGACACGATTGCCTTGCACAAAACACACAATCTAAATATCTTTGGAAATATGCATGCACTACATAAATTACAAGATTCCACGATTTAAAGACTATGGTGTACTTTGTTTTGTTACCGCAATAGCTTGCTTAGGGAGTGCTATCATGTGAGTTGTGAGTGATAACACATGAGCAATGAGGGAGGAATTGTTTTTGGTAATAAGCCCACTTCTATCCTATTACCATGGTATTTAGGCATAAATATTTTTATACTCAATAAATTGAGTTGGTTTGACGAACACACGACTCTATTGTTAAACTCAACAACTACAAGCTTGGCATGAGGGGATGAAAAATAAATCAAATGTTGTTTATAGATTCAACTTCCACATCCATAAACACATGCAAACACATACCAAGTATTGAATTGCTCTATTAAAAAAATAAAGATTGCAAGAAAGGGTTAAAAAAAATGTTATTGGCATAGAAGGAAGAAAACAAAACAAATTTCTCACACAAACAAATGTCCATTATCCAACAATCCAATTTATTCAAATCCACACTATACCCAACCCAATCATATCAAATCCACTAACATCTTGTGTAAATGGCATTGTCAACTCACGGGGAGGTCACTCCATTTTCAAGTTGAAAACCACGTGCGAACAAAAAAAAAAAAAAACTTTTTCTAAGTTGCATCAACAAAATGGGTCAAACTTTTATCAAAAAAAAATTATGAATACATATACATGGTATCTATTACATAGTAAAAATTGATAACCAAATTTGATAATTTGTTTTTTCTAGAAAACATACCGTTTCTAACTAGAATGACGCATAATTGAACTAAAACAATTACTAGAAAAATGGAGATGACTAAAATTTTCAAAAAAATATACAAAAGATATTATCAATGGATATGTATATATAGAAAAAATATCATAAATTTTAAAATTATCTATGGCATATAATATAGGGGTAGCAAACTTTGTTTGCACGTGGTTTTCAACTTGACAATGGAGTGACCTCCCCGTGTGTCAACTAAACTCAATGTTACTTAACAATTTTAGCCTACTAATCAAGATCATTACACTCATTTGCCTCATCTTACGTAAGGGTTATGAGCAATTAGTCTTGATCTAAGGCAAGGAATCGGGAATGTTGGTTGTGCCATCATCTGAGTAACCCACTTTGCATATATAGGCAAAACCTTTGGACTGAGAGGAGAGCTCGTGTTATTATTTTTCTGCAAAATAAAATCATAGTTTTCATTATCCAAGCACACATTTCAAATTTTGGGAGTCAAATTAACACAATGCAAGGACAAATTCTTAATTTATGTACTCAATCAATTTTTACTCTCAACCTTTTTTATGGGCTCTTCCTTGGATTCGATGGAGGCATCATGGGAAATAAATCCACTAGAAGCAAAATTTGGTTATGCATCACACAATGGGGTTGGATAGCACAATGCAAAATCCTCTGCATACGTGAATAAATGGTGGGCACTAAGTCTAAAAACATTAATAGATGCACCTACCATTGAAATGGCTAGAAGTCAACACATTTGCACAAGCCACAAACAACATCATGATGAAAATAATATTGCCATTATGTAGAAGTATAAGCATCTAGAACAACAAATCGAAGAGTTGTCAAAGCCTTGACGAGGATTTGCATCAATTCAAAAGTTCTTCTCCTTTCCACCTCTCCATGACACTTTCCCATTCATCAATTGCGTGCTTGCCTATATCATATTGAAGTACACGTCCAAAGCCTCCACATCAACCACAAAAACTTGTCTTTTGGAAAACAAACTCAAACTTGAGAGTGGAGCGGGAGGAATAATATGATACAAAAACGACGAGTTTGAAAAATATTACCTTGTTGAATAGCATATTCATAGTCCACGTTGACAAAATAGGAAGGGATAAGTGATAGACTCTAGTGTATATTGTCAAAGTTGTATCAAGTGGAGAAACACAATGGAGATATTAGCCAATAAAGTTACTAACTTTTTTCACATATTTGAATTTTTTAACATAAGTGGGTTTTCATTTGCATCATTGTCCATCATTGTGGCTATGGAAGTTTTTTCCAACTACATTGAAAAACTAACGATGAGCAAGAGGCACTACTCACTATTTTTTCCGGAGCCTTTATAAATCACAACGTACATGAATTTGGGGTAGGCAAAGGGGCCTTATGTGTCGATGGACTAGGCGTATTTTTGGGAGGACTAGGAATGGATGCCACAACCACATTCTAAGATTCAAGTGTATTTTTATCCTTGTCGATCTTGGGGTCACAAGTGCATCCCAATGAACCTTCTCCTTCAAGCATTTCTCCACAATCTCAAACTCCTTCACAAAATTGTCTTACAAAATTCTTCACAAATTCCTTCACAAAATTTCCAACTGCACATCAATCCCAAACATTGAATGAACACATCAATGAACATATCCTGATATTAGGACAAAAACAACAAGATGGCTAAGGGTTTACATGGAAATCATGTAAAGACGCTTCAATCAACTGTGCTTAATATTTGTTTTCTTTGACATCTCTCACATGGAAGCACAATGACTAACGTGTCATTATGTCTTAATTCTACCATTCTCACCATCTTGACTTAGAAAACATATTGTACTAGAGTTGTCACAAACATTTTCAATTTATTTAAACTCATTGATTCCTCAATGTTCAACGATTTGTAATATGAAAGACGTTAACAATTCTCTCAAAGCATACAACAATAATGAAAGGAATCACCTTAAATTCATTCACCTCATTCATGAAGTCCAGACCAGTAGCTGGATTTGCTAGGGCTAACGATTTCTCAAACTAATTTTTGTTGAATCAATTTTATTGCTTTGTCGATCATTAGTGTAACCTAACATATGCCTCACAAGAGGGCAAGTGACAATGTTACGCATGTGACACAAAATACCATGAGGTGTAGCAGAGAGATATGATTATCATATACAAGTGAACCTCCCATTCATCCAACATAAAATTCTTAAAATAATAAGCATCATGGATGTTATTGTTTTTGTTTATATGACATATAAATTAATCTTTCAAACCCTAAATCTAGACCGAGTTAGTTACGATGAATAAGCCACTATCTTAAATAGGAGGTCAAGTTTTATGTTGAATGGATGAAAGATATGATCGTAAGCAATAATTCTCTCCCTCCTAATTTTGCCAATTGAACCTTTAATATGGAGGAACATGCAAAAATGTATCATTGATTTGAGTGTCATAGTACTCAAATAATCCATATAGAAGAGTCAACAATAGGCATAGATTATTGTGTTTTAGTGCAATCTCTTGTCATGTTTCTTCCACATGGTCAATGCCATTGAATTGTTTGTTGTTGTTGTTGTTGTGTTTTCTTTGTTTTCTTTTGTTTTCTTTTTCAAGCAAATGTAATGTTTTATTTCATTGTCAAATTACATACAAGGTCATCATGACTTGAAACATAAAGAGGGGAAACTCTACATGATGCACATGGTGAAACCACACTAAAGAAGGGTATGACAACTAAGCATGATCAACTATATCAACTTTGACCAAGGTGGGTGCCCCTTTGAGTATATCACACCAATCAACCAAATTTTTGGGTTGTAAAAAGTCCTTCATTGACAAATTCCCACTTATACAATCTAGATGTGATGGTCATAAGACATCACATCTCTCAACAATCCACCTTGAATGCTTTGGTGGTATGGACATTGATTATA
Organism: Polytrichum commune; assembly: GCA_950295325.1. Lineage (NCBI taxonomy): Eukaryota > Viridiplantae > Streptophyta > Polytrichopsida > Polytrichales > Polytrichaceae > Polytrichum > Polytrichum commune. The sequence continues at coordinate 46,370,672 of OX485804.1, forward strand.
AATCACAATGACAACTGGAAGATTGACCTTCCCTTGTTGTTGTTCCGTTCATACTTGTCTTGCCAACAACAAAAGCTCCAACATTGAGTCAAAGTGATTTGTTTATTTATTTTTACAACAAGAGCATAAACCCTCCCATACAAACTTATTAAGTATCGAAACTAGAACGATTTTGAACACATAGTTCAATCTTGTCATAACACGCGTATGTATGGCGTATGTCTTTAACTAAAAGCTTTGCTATATATGCCACTCATTACATGTCCTTGCATAAGACTAGTGTTTGGTCTAGGCCCCATGATCCTCATGACGGGTATATGTGGAGGCAATCACACAAATACAATTCCCAAACTATTCGGAACAATGTTACATCCCCCTCATGCCCGTCCATTGTTGTATGCAACACATACACTAATGACCATTAGATACCACAACATACTCATGTTCAATATCCACATAATATACAACATCCAACCCCATAACCAAGCAACAAAACCCCAAGGTTGAACCCTACAACAAGATGCCCAGACCAACTCAATTCAAGGTATATACAACCATCAAGAATCGAACCCAACATACGTTGAATCTAGCACAAACACCTTGAACATAACAACACTAATATACCACCCAACCAGCAGAATAAACTTCCTTAACCTCACCCCGACCCCCTGATATCGTACCAATCAGGGACCACCTTCAACACGAGGCAATAACACCTTGTCCCATAGTCACCTTGCTGAATTTCCCCGCTCCAGGTTCACACAGGAACTCGCGGCTATGATTAAATTGCCAAAGTGTCCCTTACTCGTGCCATACCCTACGGATTGGCGTCGTGTGTCTCACTCTCTCGATCGAGACGCCCACAAACCTTATTATATGTGTATTGAGAATACGACACCGGCTATAAGAATTTTAGAAGAAGGGAAAGGGGAAAATAAAGGCCGGAGAAAACACTTTGCCAATTGCAAAGTCGTCCCCTCTTTAAGACCCTCGAAAGGACATCGGCACCTCTTTCGCTCCCTCACTTTTGAGTGTACGACGTACGGTGGAGTTCTCGAGTAAGCTTACCTGGTGCAGGTATGGCCACCATGAAAGCTTCATTGTTGTACTCAAAGGTAAAATGGCCGGTCTACCAATTACACCCTCCCTAGATGCATGGTGACCGATCTCTTTATTAAGATATTACTACTATATATATATAGAGAGAGAGAGAGAGGCTCCCAGCCTCCCACCAATGAATGGGGAGTGGGGAGAACTAACCACTAGTTACATATGAACCGGTTGAGTTTGAGAAATAACTACACTAAAAAGGTTATTTAGTGTTTGATTATATTTAATGTTGTTACCACTCTACCCTGCTCAACTACAGTAGTGTTGTTACCACCCTACCTTATCCTTGAAAATTAGTGTTAGACATAATTGTGTCGCTACCTTCCTTGCTGCCACCTCCCTCCCTCTTACCATTGTTATTTGTTTTCTTCATATCTTTACTAACACTAAATTTGAACATGTAACTTCCAAAATTTTACCACAGTTGATGTTTAGTGTTTGAGTTTACATTTGATGTTACTTACTTTCATAGGGTTATTGACATTTAGTGTATGCGTTTGTATTTTAGAGTATCAAACACTAAATATCCTTTTTAGTGTAGTTGAGGTTCAAGGCTTCAGCATAATTATCAATCATTGTTAGATGAATGTAGAAAGAGCACAAGAAAGAAAGAATGAATGCAAGAAAGACGACTTCGATGTTGCCACCATCATGAAATATGATGTCGCTTGATTTTCAAGTTGGTCTATGTCTACGTATAATCATGAAACGTGCATTTCAAGAATTAGAGGGGCCCTTGATAACTATGGCCTCCTTTCAAAGGTGAACGCCTTGAATAGGTCCGGATAGAGCTGACATCACCTACTTCTCACAGCATGCCCGTAGGTTCCCACATGGTGAGTTGAAAATATCCAATTCGTTTGGATGCCTCCCCCCCCCCCCTTACGATCGGATCTGGATCCCAAGGGATCGTGGTTAAGAACTTGGGTTTAAGTCACATGACATAATTTAGAATGCATACCTCAAATAAGCAAGCAACTAAGTCACAAGAGTGCCATGCCCCAGTATTATCTTGCACACATGCCCAATTATGGTTGGTAGTCCGACCAAGCCCAAACTTTGGCTCATTTTAGAAACCACTTTACATCAACATTAAACTCCAATTGCAGAGCAAGTGTCTAACACCATATGTGGTCAGTTTTGGTTGGTTGCCAAACTTTGGCCCACTTCAAAGACCACCCCCTGGGTCTTTTTCCAGGATGTGGATAACAAACGAAAAGAAAAAGCGAAAGATGTGAACATGTAACCGGCTGGATATGGGAACCCAAGGATCTCAACCGGACATGGGCTCGCACTTGAGATAATGGTCAAAGTGGGAGCAAAGGTAATAGTAGGGTAGTAGATAAGGGGTTGCGGTCTTTCAAAGGCCCGGCCAATGTTCATCTTCTTTGATATGGCATAAGGTCATTGGATGGGCCCTAGTTGTCGGATGTGTTCCTAGTGGCCCACACAAGATATGAGATCCATATTTTCACTATGCATTTCACTTTAGAATTTGTGTATATATATATATATATATAGATAGATAGATAATGAATGGATGGATGGGGAGTAGTACAAGGGGTCTCGATTGAGTGCTTGGTGAAGGGTGGAGGACAATTATTGCACACAACCGTCCCTCTCATTCATCCAATGACACCACTTGACATTGTTGGAATCATTTATAGCCCAGGATTTAGTTTGCGGTTTGAATGTCTTTGGATGCTATTCTTTATTTCAAATGATTGGATCTTACTCATAAACAAATATATTTAGGCCCCTCGTGAGTGTATGTCGCTATTCAAATCACCTACCGCTTCCATAAGTTTGAATACATTTTGTCGTGCATGCTTATCTTTCTATATCTCATGAAATGCTTGTATCTCAAGAGACATTTTGGACACTTTGATTCCTCCAAGCTCATATTGAGCTTGGAAGTTCTCATGTATCTATGTTGTTTGAAGTTTGAGCCGATCGATTGAAGTTTATCATCAAAACAACGATGTTTGTGGGTATGATGAAATTTCGGAGTCTTTGATTTGAAATTTATTAGAGGAGGTCCAAGTGTGTGTGTGTTTGGGGTGTTTACAATTTATTTGACATTTGAGTGAGTACTAAAGTCATAAATCAATATAGTGGGAGGCGATTGAGATGAAAACAATCGCAAATGACGTTTTATTTACTTATTTTTCAATAAATTATCATATCTTGGGTGGATGAGAGGTATATCCATATGCAACAATGTTCCTTGGCCTTGTTTAAGGATTATCAAGTTGTTTATGGAAAAGTGCAAAGGCTTGAGATGGACAAAAACGAGCAATCTCTTGTTTCTTGAAATGAACATTGTTTGGGAATGGCCAAAAGATAACATCCACACAATTGTACCTATGCTCCAAACTGAAGTATAATGTTGTTGTGACCACAAATTGGGACGCCTTGGTAGTTAGTTTAACCTATGCATAGGCATAAATATGAGGTAACTAACACTACTCAACCAATGATGCTAAGCATCACTAACAAATGTAATCACATTGTCACACATAATTATACAAACTCAATCTTACATGTGTTGTAGTGCAAACGGATTGGCTCAAATTATAAGAATGTATGCCTCAAATGTTGAGAGATAGAAACATGCTTAACTTGGTTACTTATTTGAATTGGAAACTTGTACTTAAAAGATGTGTAGTTAGGTTAATTTTAAATCCAAAAGCAGACATGAAAAAAGGACATGTGTTTGACAAAGACTGACTACATGCTAAAAATTTGTTAATTAATACATGGTTGAGTAGTCGACCCAATTTGGGGGGGGGGGGTATAGGAGCATGGAAGAAGAAAGAAAGTCTTCATGTTGACAATGGACGTGATATTCATATGAGTTCCATAATTGAAGTCTTGAAAAAAAAAATGAGTTCAACAAACAACATGTACGTATTCTAAATTCCAAAGTCAACATCGTTTGGAAAACCTTTATGACCATTCAAGAAGGAAGAGAATATTTACACTTGAGAAAGGAAAAGGTATCCATACAAACTCCACAAATTAAGAGGAGAGTGACTACATCTAAATTCAAATTTGCTTATTATCATGTCGTAACTTAGGCTAGTTGTGTGTTGAGTGAGCTTAATTAACTCCTTTATACTTTAAGCATGTTCATACTTATTGTGTATTCTCTCTTTACATTAGATGATATGAAATCTTCATTAAACTTTTCCCAAGTTCAAATTTTGTGTTTGAGTGCGAAGAAAAATAATCCCATAAAACAAACAAGCTATCACTATCAACTAAACATTCATATCAATATCTACATTCACATTGTACAATTTCAAAAGACTATTTGTACGAGAGGCCCAAATCAAGCTCCAAAATCGTGTAGGGGTTAAGTAATATCCTAGGAGAAGTGGGCCAATAAGAAAGAAGTAAGCAAACAAGATGAGATATTGTCATGGATGATTGAAAATTGGATGAAAATTACTTAGTGAGTGACAGTTATTGCAACATTGTGAATCTATAATGCCCAATTTTTCTTACACGAGGAACAACAAATAATGGTAGGTTGACAATTAGTGTTCGGTGACACTACACGGGCGGTTGACAATTAGTATCGAGCAAGACAAATAGCATTGGTGACAATAAACACGATGTTTAGGCCCACTTGACACACGAGACTGAGAGCCCGTAACCATTACACTTCAAGCACTCTCATTAGTGGAAAAGGCGGAGCCGGTCCAAGTTCACTTCACACTACGCTTGAGGGACCAACTGAGTATGTCAATGCAAGATGGATGTAAAGTCTACATGGATTCCTACACGGCATCGAATGGATAATGTTTCATGGTCACATGAACTATTTTCAAACACCACCGCTTGGAGGTAGACCTAACACAAAACACAGTGACCATGGCATTCCGAACGCTCACAACTGTTGATTTATTCTATTTTATCATGTGTGAGGACCCATGTGCATAAAAATTCATTGAAATAGCATTTGGTTGAGGGCCTAGTCACATATGACTTCACACTACACTTGAGGGCCCGTGACCTCACTACATGATTTGGGAGGTGTGTTGAGACGGCCTTTGGACACTTTCTTCTGGGCTCTCACAATTTCATGGTCACGGCTCTTGACTCGTGTGGGAAGTGGCCCTTAGTGTTTGGTGACACCACACGGGCGGTTTACAATTAGGGCCACTTCACACATGAGCCAAGAGCCGTGACCTTGTAATGGTGAGGACCCTTGACTCTCATCCAAAGGCCGTACCATGGGTGTTGGGAAAGCCATTTTATGTAGTCTTTGGCCCTCAAGCATAGTGTGAAGTGAGAATGAACCATGTTGCGGGACCATTGCATGTTTTGTTGGCGGAAAAAGAGGGGAGGATTTGGTTTAATATAATATGTCTCCAAGTTTATCAATTTAAGATAACTACTTGGTGGTGTTTGTCTGTCCTGGAATCTATCTTGGAATCTGTCCTGGAATCTGCCATGCAGTCTGTCCTGAAATCTGTCCTGCTGAAAAAATATTAAAAAAATCATGGTCTCCCGGAATTTGCGTCAAGCCCACCTCTTGGAGGTGGGCCTGACGCAAATTCCGGTAGACCATGCACCCTTATCCACAACTAGCCATGTAGGACTCCATGTAGACTTTTCATCCACGAACTTTTCTTTGGGCCTTTAGGCCTTCACCTCCTAGTGTGAAGTGAACTTGGACGGTCTCCGCCTTTTCGACCAATGAGAGCTCTTACATTGCCGTGGTCAAGGGCCTTCAGCCTTGTGTGTGAAGTGGCCCTTAGTATTGAGCAAGACAAATATAATTGGTGACACTAAACACGATGTTTAGTGTACACCCTAACCTTGATAATGTCACACCCTCCGTTTCACCAAAAAGTGTGATATAAACAAGGTGTGACATACTTGATAATGTCACATTTTGTGCATAATGTGATATTATCAAAAAATATGTAGAAAATCAAAATATAATTACAATTTTAAAAAAATAACAAATACGAGACTTCAATGTTTTTGAATGTAAAATCTAATTCAAAATTGTGAATAACAACAAGAGCACATTATAATGTGTCATTGAGATCAGGTAAAGACCTCTCACTAGAGACAAAGAAGCTTCTAATGTCACATTGTTTTGTTGATGTTAAATGTGCAACACCAATTCTAATGAGTTTGTCATGGATTTTTTCCATTTCTAACAACTCATGAGTGCTGAAATATGAGAACCTTGGCTAGCCATAAAATTCAAAACATCTTTAGCATATTTTTGTGCACCGCTTAGCTTCACTACTTTAGACTCATCATCACTGCTATCTCAATGGGTCCACTTCCATGGAATCAAGAACCTGTTCGCCATCTTGCACTGATTGCACAAGCTCCTCAGTAGAAAATTCCACCTCAAAATCATCTTCACCTTCCATGTTTATGTACTCCAAAGGACAAAGCTTTTCTACAGGCTTGCCTTCAACATCCAAACCCAAATTTAATGCGGCGACGAGTCTACCCAATTCCAAAGTTGCTTCCTCCATTTTGGACTTCATACGTTCATCAAGATTGTTTATATATGCATTCTGTGGAGCTGCGAGAAGTTGATATGCGAGAGAAACCGTTGCTTCTTCGGCACATAAGATTCAAGATTCAAGAACCCAAGATTCAAGCGGAAGCAGGTGAAGATGCCGACATCATCCATATAATTTGTTGTCCATCCGGCCTTTTTTCATCCATGTTACTTGTTATTATCACACTTACACTACAAATTTTGAAAAAAAATGGTGACATTATCAAGGGTGATAGTGATAATAACGAGGGAGTTTTACACTATGGAAATCGGTTTCAAACTTTTAGGTGACAATATCAAGGTGTTCTATTGACAAGTGTGATATTATCAAGGTTAGGGTGTAACTTATTAGTGTCGTCGGAGAAGTGGGCCAATAAGAAAGAGGCGAGCAAGTATGACCCTTAGGGCATCCCCAGGAGAGATAGAAAGCAACCCGCCAAAAATAATATATTATATGGTGTTTAGGGTGTTTGGGGAGCCCTCCATCTTGGGCGGGGCAGCTCATCTTGAGTCAGAGCCCACCAAAGCCTAGGCATACCCCCGGTATAATTAGGAAGCAATCAATAAGACAACGACACCTATTATCTGACATGGGATAAAGTAGGATATCGGAGTATCTGATATTAAAGTAATCTCTTGGCGGGCCGGAGGAGGGTCGCCATATGAACCATTTATGATGTTGGAAGGCCTTTACTATACCCGGGCCGGTTCTAAATTATGCCGGACCGGACATTGGTGGGGCTCAATTTATGCCGGTACCGCCACCTAAGAACCCAGGATGCCCCATTTTTGGCGTTAGCATGCCCCATGGCGAGGCTGCTGGGGACGCTCTTATAGCTTGGGTGGTATGTGGGGGGTACAAATGTTGTCTTTGCTAACTTTGAGGCCGAGGTAGACATTAACATTAACTAGGTAAGAAGTACACACGGGCGGGAGGAATAAAAGGGGAGGCCTCACTTGGGGAGGAATTGAGATAGGGGAGGGGAGTCAAGGGGCACACAACCCTAGAATTAGTTGTACTTACCCTTGCCGAAAGTACACACACAACATGCCAACCTTTAGGCTCGCATGCTTCAATAGGGCCTATCAGTAATTAGAGTGTGTTGTTTTTTAATGTGGTATATTTGGTTTGTTTAGCCAAATGCATTATCCTAAGGGCCACTTCATACATGAGCCAAGAGTCGTGACCTTGTGATGGTGAGGACCCTCGAGTCTCATCCAAAGGCCGTACCCATGGGTGTTGAGAGAACCGTTTTATGTAGTCATGGGCCTTCGAGCATAGTGCGAAGTGAGAATGGACCATGTTGCGGGACCATTGCATATTTTGTTGGCAGAAAAAAGGGGAGAATTTGGTTTAATATAATATGTCTCGAACTCTATCAATTTAAGAGAATTACTCAGTGGTGTTTGTATGTCCTGGAATCTGCCATGCAATATGTCACGAAACATGTCGTGCTAGAAAAAATTAAAATAGTCATGGTCTCCCGGAATTTGCATTAGGCCCACATCTTGAAGGTTGGCCTGACGCAAATTCCGGCATACCATGCACCCTTATCCACAACATGCCATGTAGGACTCCATGTAGACTTTCCATCCACGAACTTTTCTTTGGGCCTTTAGGCCTTCACCTCCTTGTTTCATGACAAGTTTCGGATCTCATATGGATATGTTGTTCATTGTTAAAGTGAAGTTTATCGTGCTCATTAAATGGTCATATAGGCTTTTCTTCCTCCCTCCCAATTATGTTGATTGTTAAGTCTAGAATGGTTATCATATGTTGAGCATGCAGTCCAATCTATTTCAAAAAAACCCTTTTTCTTTTGTGTGTTCATTCTTGGAACCACACCAAACCACATACCACTCAAATATGGTTGTCTGATTGAGATGAGTAACCAAATTAGGCACATCTCCCTTAATAATTCAGTGGTTATTTGGAAAATTTGATTAAGATGAGCGCTATTTCTTGATCTCTCTCTCGGGGAAAGTGGTGGATATTTTCCACTTGATCATTGTATATTGGTTACCATCTTGCAATTGAATATGTTCCGTTTGTACGAAAAGAATGAAATAAGATAAAACAACGGGGATCCGCATTATAGTAAGATTTCTATTCCACTTTGTTTCTTTGGTGGAGTATGATGCTCATTCGTAAGAGTGCTAATACTAGTAGATTTGACAACCTACTTTTCATTTCAAGCTTTTCAATGGAAATTTTCGGTGAATGCAAATGTTGAAATTTTGAAATTTTGAATTTAAAATTCATCACTTGGCAAAATTTTGAGAATTTAATCTTCACTAGATATGTACTTGCCTGTACTATAGTAGATTACTACTAAGTAACTTATAAAATACTCCTTTTTGTGGCTTCTATGTTACTTAACGTGGTCCACATTAGCTAGGGTCCAAGATCAAAGAAACTCCAAATTGAGCGGTCATATTGATTGAGAGCAAAATATTGGACCTAAGGAGTTTATACTCAACACAAATCTAAGGTATGAAAATTGAAGTGGCGTTAAGGTGGTTTCACTTTCCTTCCAACTTTTCAGCAGTCTCCTTTCAAGAAATATTCCTCCTAATTTGAGAGCCCAGTCTTCACGCATAGATCCAATCTTGATCGAGTTTGAAGATAAACTCTATTGAGTTTCTTGAGCTCGACCGTCGTTATTTTTTCATTGCACCTCATTCTCAACCATTGTCCCATTTCCCTAGTTGGAGCCCCTCAATCCTTTCACTCAATCCATAAGGTTGTCGTTTCACCACCACCCACCACATCCGCACAAACCCATCTTGGTTTTCAACTCCACGACAATTCCCGGACTTATTTAAATTTTCCAAAAAACAAATTGAAAAAAAAATGATTTAGTTCATTCTTTATCAAACTTTATTTGTTTTGCCGTCGTTTAGAGCTCTTTCTATTAGGGTGGGGGTTGGGTTGAGGACCCACCCCCGCAAACAATAATTATTTTGGCCTTGGTGTGGGGATGTGGGAATGTGGATTGACAACAACCCCATGCCCGTTTTAGGATCCTTGCATGAGCGCATGACAATGTCCAGCATGAGCATATGCTTCCTTCATGACACTAGTATTTTGGTTTATTACAAATCATTGTTTGTTATTCGTATTTGATAGTTCCCCTTGTGTTGGAGAGCGGCGTCATGTGTCCACTTCCAATAGGCTTGCTGAACATGGATGGCACTTTGACTCACTTGAGAAATTTGGGGAACTCGAATTTCAATTCATTGATTAGCAAGCTTCACATGAAATCAATTTCAAAATCAAGATTTTGTATCCACGTTTGTCGATTGATTCCATTGCCTCTTGTCAAACCAATGATGGAGGCCAATGTGTAGCTTTAAGAGAATAAAATTTTAAGTGGTTACAAAGAGGGTGTTAGGGTGTTGCGTGTTTCACAATATAACAAACATGGGAAACCTATGGACATAATTGCATATGACACTTGGGGTGAGCCTTGGCAATCATTCAATGACTCATTTGAGGAAATGCTAAAAAATGATAAGGACTGCAAGAAGTTAGTGGGAAGGTGTTTTATGTCTAGGAGGGTAACCACATGATGATTGCTTCACGATGACATGTTGATAGGGTGCATTAGTGAACACAAAGAGTGGTATTACGCAATTGATTGCATAATGTTGGAACCTCGGGCGTTGACTCTTCATGCTTAGTACGAACTAACTTGAGTGTAAGAAGGGGTATCATTTGAGACATTAGCGTATATAGTACACGTAAGGGAGTGATACTATTTTTACCTAGTGTGTATATTTAAAGAGGCCATTCATAATTTTGAAGTAAGATTAGATGTACAAAAGGGAACCATGAGGTTTTGAGAGAAACTTGACACTAGATGTGTTAGTTTCATCCAATCCACAGTTTCATTGATTATTTTCATATGGTAATAGTCCTCAATGACTACCATGTCCATTCTTGTTAGGATTTGCATTTGGGTTTTTGGTTTTACCCATGAGGCACATGAAGTGTTGATTGGTCCTCTTTAGGTTTGCTCTATATGTTCAAGCCAAGATATTGTACTCTTGTCTTCGTTTGTTTGATGTAATCATTGAGTTACATGACATGGATGAAAAATGTTCAAAGACATTCTCATTGAAAAAATGCCCTGGGTGCACCTTTTATAACATGTATGAGTATATGTGAGTGCACAAAAGGGGTACTAATTTGAATTTTATTGTATTATGTATACATATGCTACATAAATTATAACTCATCGTTATGTGCATGTATGCACGAGCTTAAGGAAATATACAACCTTTGTACTTGTATGGTAGGGTCACTTATTGAGGTTCATTTATTTGGAAGTACGGAGGAGGATAAGGATGTTGTCATAGAGATGGAATTGATGTAGTCACAACTTAAAAATGATTTACATGAAGTTGTGGAGTTGCAAAGTGAGATTTGACATGCTTTGGATGTTCTAACTGTTGAACATGAAAATGTTGAAATGCCCTCTCAATGTAATGTAAAGTTCGTTGTGGGTTATGTAGAGGTAAAAGAGTTTGGAATTTTCAAAAGTATTGTTGTTAATCAATTCAATAACAATCCAACTTTATCTAAAGATTGATTAACTTGGATTAAGGTTGGCATATTTTATATGAAATCTAAACTCCTTACCACCGCAAACCATGATACTATGTAAAATATTGATTGTGATTGTGAAGTGTTTTTTTAAAACTCCTAAAGCTAGAATTGTCAAAAAAAAACACGATAGACCAAAAAAAAATAGCTCCAATTAAGGTTTGGGTTGTTGGGAGGGTTTATAAAATACATAGAGAACTTGGTAATTGTTGGGTGGAGTATAGGGATCCAATTGATTTGATGGATTGTCCATCAAACACCTAGATTGGTTTATGTCGGTGTCAACATGGAACCGACAATAATGGACTTACAATCTCATTCCACACCGGTTTTGTTAAAAGTGCAATTCAATATGTAAAAGTGCACATGAACAAATTATTGCAAACGCGTAGATTTCAATGAAAATACGACCATATTATAATTTTATTGGCTATAAATAAATAAAATTTATAAATATGGGTACATTTAGATCAATTTTCTTGGTCATTAATCAAAATATAATTTGATGATTTTTGTAAAAAGACTTCATCCTACAATAAGATGAGGAATTCATTTTATGGGAGTTATGTATAATTATAAAATAAAAAACCAATTACGGTTCCACAAGGTGTGGCATATGCCTCACCCCTATAAATCTTGAGAAAACCAATTACGGCTTCACAAGGTAAGGCATATGCCCCACCCCCTTAAAACTTGGAAAAAAACTAATTATTGCTTTACAAGGTGAGGCATATGCCACACCCCCTTGAGGCATATGCCCCACCCCCTTCAAACTTGTAAAAAAAAACTAATTATTGCTTCACAAGGTGAGGCATATGCCCCACCCCTTAAAACTTGAAAAAAAACTAATTACTGCTTGACAAGGTGAGGCATATGCCCCACCCCCTTAAAACTTGAAAAAAAAACTAATTATTGCTTGACAAGGTGAGGCATATGCCCCACCCCCTTAAAACTTGAACAAAAACTAATTACTGCTTGACAAGGTGAGGCATATGCCCCACCCCCTTAAAACTTGAAAAAAAAAACTAATTATTGCTTGACAAGGTGAGGCATATGCCCCACCCCCTTAAAACTTGAACAAAAACTAATTACTGCTTGACAAGGTGAGGCATATGCCCCACCCCCTTAAAACTTGAAAAAAAACTAATTATTGCTTGACAAGGTGAGGCATATGCCCCACCCCCTTAAAACTTGAAAAAAAAACTAATTATTGCTTGACAAGGTGAGGCATATGCCCCACCCCCTTAAAACTTGAATAAAAACTAATTACAGCTCCACAAGGTGTGGCATATGCCTCACCCCTTTAAATCTTGTTTTTTATAATATATATTATTGTTATTATTTTGAAGTTATATTTATATTTATATTTATATATTAGATTAAATATATATAGAATGTCTATTTTATTTCCAAAAAACTAAATAATTAGTAGGTATGAGTAGAATAATGCCACCGGCCCACATAAAAAAAATTCAAGTGTAACTTCTTAAATTTGTGCATGATAGATCAATACAAAGTTTGTCCACACATATAAAATTAAAAAATAAACGTTTACCCTAAACCCTAAAACGCCGCTTAGGGTTAGGTCAAGTTTTTTAGCTGCCGCTCTTCTCCAACACGGATCTACCTCGGCGCCTCTTACTCCTACAACTCTTACTCCAACACCTTCTTGTTTCTCTCCGATGGTACATCTTCACTACTTCTTCTAATTATTATTCCTCAAAAGTTCAGAAGTTTTTCTAGTACTACACCGTCTAACCTATTGCTGCAAATTTTGATCATTCAGCTCTCTATCATTTTATTGCGTTCAATCCACTCTCCAATAACTCTAATGTCTTCATTTGCAACTCAAATGATCTTCGACTCTACTTTCAACTTATATAGGCGCTTCAACACCAACTCTTATTCAATATTCAAATACCATCGTATTTTACATATTTTACGCTTATTTTCAACTTTATTCAGAATGTACTTCAATTCAACACTCCATTCATGTAATTGTTTAACTCTTCAATTTTTTGGGATTCAGATCTAAATATGATTTCGTTTTTCAAAGCAATACAATTTATTAATTATTACAAAAGATTACAGTATACTTAGTACATGTAGTTCATACTATGAAATTTTTGTAATAAATGCCTCATCCTCATTTTTCAAACTCTGGAATATATGATGTTTACCTTTATATAACCCTTCAAAATTGGTATTACTCATCCGTATTGCTGAATTTTGTTTTCTTCATTCTTGATTACAAAATATTGTATCACTTCTCTTCCTTTCAAGTTGAGGCAAATGTTTTGAATTTGTTTTTTGGGGAATAAGGCACATGCCTCACCCTCTTTGAAAAATGTGAATTTCTTCTTAAGTTTGTGCTTAGAGGTGAGACACGTGCCTCACCCTTATGAAACAAAATTCTAAGTTTTTTGAATTTAGTTTTTGGGAATGAGACACATCTCTCATCCTCCTTGAGAAATCTGAATTTCTTCTGAAACATGTGCTTAGAGGTGACATACATGCCTCACTGTGAGCCCAAAAGGGTGCCCACATTTAGTCTTAGACCCTTGAAACGTTAGTTGATGCACTTTGAAGTAGCATGTTACTTCACAAAAATATAAAAAGAGTGAAATGTTAGTCTTAGAAGTACCATGTTGTAAGAGGCTAGGATGTGAGTTGTTATTGTGTTTTTACCTTCGGAAGGATTTGAGTGAATGAGGATAGGTAAGGAGAACTTGGATTGAGTAGTTAGTGAGTAGGCTAGTACAAATGGATGGAGACAACCAAAGTGACTCAAGAGGCAAGTGCATTCGAATTGGGATGAATGGAGGATCACATGGAGCGCACAAGTGGACCACCTCATCATGGCCACTTAATGGGGAAGGCCCAAGGAAGAATGCAAGGTGGAGGATAAGCAAATTCTCAAAGCACCAATCAAATCACGAGTTAAGCATCGTGGTTTGAATTAAGTGGTGAGCGACGATTTAGGAAAGTAAGGGGAGAAAGTTATGGCGGCGGAAAGCGAAGGAGGCTAAGTTTGGGTTGAAGCATCCCAAGTTTGGTAAAGTGTGGTAGGTAGAAAGCCAAGGCTAGTTAAATGTTCGAATTAGGATCCTTGTTGATCATTTGAGGGAGGAAGACTTAGAAGATAGGATTGGCGCCTACTAAGTAGGAGGAAATCTCAAGGGCTTATCGTGAGCCTTGAGGGTGCTCACCCCCTCAAGCTTACTATATAATCCCTCATTCTTCCCTCACTCATCATCTCTTTCCTTTGTGCTCCAAGGCACCCCACGAGTTATAAGTGTGGGTGTGGGAAGCCATATTGGAGCACATGTGTGTGCTTAGTTTTTAGTTTGAGAGCCAAAGCTTGTTAGCCTTGAAGAGGGCTTGACCTCTTGATAGAATTAGTGTTGACGTGAAGGATTTTAAAGTTAATTCATGATTCCAATTTGTGGTACTTTAAGTTCATGTTTTGAATACACGTGGTTGCAAGTTCCATGTTTAAGAGTTGAGCACTTGATGTTGTGATGAGTGCAAAAATATACTTGTGTGGATTAGTTAGTCTTAGTGAAGTTAGGAAATTCTCTCTCCCCCTCTCCTCTCTAGGATTTTAGGATTTTAGGATTAGAGAAGAATTGTGTGATTAGAAAGGGGTTGTTAGTAGAATTAGGGAAATTAGGTAGGAAGATTAGTTAAGGGCTTGAATAATTAGTGAGGTAGTTGGGAATTACAACTACAAAGTTGTGGGTTCATGAAGGAGCTGGGTTTATGAAGGAGCTGGGTTTGTTTAGTTAGAAAGTAAAGAGCTGGGTTTATGAAGGACCTGGGTTTGTTTAGTTAGAAGCTAAGGAGCTGGGTTCATGAAGGAGCTGGGTTTATGAAGGAGCTGGGTTTGTTTAGTTAGAAGCTAAGGAGCTGGGTTTATGAAGGAGCTGGGTTTATGAAGGAGCTGGGTTTGTTTAGTTAGAAGCTAAGGAGCTGGGTTCATGAAGGAGCTGGGTTTATGAAGGAGCTGGGTTTGTTTAGTTAGAAAGTAAAGAGCTGGGTTTATGAAGGACCTGGGTTTGTTTAGTTAGAAGCTAAGGAGCTGGGTTTATGAAGGAGCTGGGTTTATGAAGGAGCTAGGTTTATGTAATTAGAAAGTAAAGAGATGGGTTCATGAAGGAGCTTAGTATATAGCCTACCTAATTAGCTCATAGACAAGTAGTTAGTTACATTATGCTAGTTAGTGTTATGTGTGGCTTTCACAAGTAAATGTATTTGAGATTGACTATAGAGAATAGTGTTTTTTTTAACACTTGCATCCTCTCTTTAAAAATAAACCACGTGCACAACTTAATGGAGAATGTGGAGCACTCTCGCGATGGCAAGACAAAGGAAGCAAAGACCAAAGTTAAATCCAAGACCACTTGAAGGATGAACCTTGCACTATGGACTCATCCAAGTCCAAATCCAATACCGCGGAGGAATGTGAGCCCAAACCCACTACTCGGACTACGGACGCTTAAGGGTGGGGGGTTTGGCCTCACACTCACCCTTATGAAACAAAATTCTAAGTTTTAAATTTATTTTTTTGGGGTGAGACACATGCCTCAACCTGCTTGAAAAATCTGAATTTCTCCTTAAGGTTGTATTTAGAGGTGAGGCACATGCCTCACCCTTATGAAACAAAATTCTATGTTTTGAATTTGTTTTTTTCGGGTGGGGCACATGCCTCACTCTCCTTGAGAAATTTGAATTTCTCCCTAAGGTTATGCTCAGAGGTGAGGCATATCCCTCACCCTTATGAAACAAAATTCTAAGTTTTGAAGGTGAGTCACATGCCTCACCCTCCTTGAGAAATCGGAATTTCTCCTTAAGCTTGTGCTTAGAGGTGAGGCATATGCCTCACCCTTATGAAAAAAAATTCTATGTTTTGAATTTGTTTTTTTGGGGTGAGGCACATGCCTCACCCTTATGAAAAAAAATTCTATGTTTTGAATTTGTTTTTTTGGGGTGAGGCACATGCCTCACCCTTATGAAACAAAATTCTATGTTTCGAATTTGTTTTTTTCGGGTGGGGCACATGGTTCACCTTCTTGAGAAATATGAATTTCTCCCTAAGGTTATGTTTAGATATGAGGCACATGCCTCACCCTTATGAAATAAGATTCTAAGTTTTGAAGATGAGGCACATGCCTCACCTCCTTGAAAAATCTGAATTTATCCTTAAGGTTGTGCTTAGAGGTGAGGCACATGCCTGACCCTTATGAAATAAAATTATATGTTTTGAATTTGTTTTTTTGGGGTGGGGCACATGCCTCACCCTCCTTGAGAAATCAAAATTTCTTCTTAAGCTGGTGCTTAGAGGTGAGGCACAAGCTTCATCCTTAGTGAGAAAATCGATTTTTGTTGTGATTGCTTAAAACATAATGTGTTTAGAGGATATTTTTATGTCTTTAAAATGGTTTATGTGTGCTTGAATGAAGTGAGGTTGGAGGTGATATCATGCGGGACAAGGGGGGTGGGCCTTCCAGGGCCCCCCCAAATAAACATTTGAATCCTTCGAATGCTTTTAAGGATTATGGATGGTTTTTCACACGCGATGACAAACATGTACTCCTAAAGATTTCTACTTATTTGCGGATGGAGAACAAAGTATGGTGTTCTAAAGCATGGTCCAAAGAAGAAATTGTTCAAGAAATTGTTATTCATGAATACACAAGATCTTGTTAAATACAAATATATTGAACGAAGTTTTGGACACAATCATGATGAAGAACTTGAAATAAATGCTAGTATACTTGAAGCAACAGAATTTGAAGAATATGCATTGGTACATCCAGATGTACGAAAAAATATGTTTTCTCTAGGTTTAGGTTTAGACTCTTTGGATGGTTAAAATTATTTTAGTTCAAATTTGTATGTTATTATATAGATATATATAGTTTGGAAAGAAAAATGTTTGTTATATTATATATTGATATTTCAATATAAGATGACACAAGTATGTCGTTATTTTTTTTGGAACCATCTATTTCAATATTATTACTTCTATGGTGAAGCAAGTGTTGTATCACTTAGTTTCAATTTATTTTCATGTGTTTGATCCAAGGGTTAGGTGTATGTGTCGCACTTTTCATTAAGTTTATAAATAATGTATTTTAAGCTATGCACAAATGGATGTGTTTTATTCCTTTGATTTATTTCATAATCTAAATTTTTTTACTAAAAAAGTGAAACACAATATAAATATGATGGTCATATAGTGTATAAGCCTTGTCTTGAAATTATTTGAAACTAATAATATTTGAAAGTATTTGTATCAAAGTACGAATTTATTGCGCAATCATTCCAAAAGTTGAGAATAAAATATTAAAAAATAATCCCCCAAAAAAGTGCACATGCTTATGTGCACTTTTAACGAAACTGGTGTTATGGACCTTTTGATGTTAGCTTTAGATTCATTAATTGCATTAGCTTCTATGAGATATATTGTAGACTTAGATGCTTATGAGTTACATCCAGGGGATGAAAAAGTCTTCAACAAAATTATTGATGAATGCTAAGATTTTACATCATACATATGATAGGGGATTATAATTACTCAAAATTATATTTGTGTACCTATGTTCATGACTATGCATGAATGTATTTTTTTTTTACATACACATATTATCATTGTATTTTTATCATTGAAATTGTAAGTGTATTGCTTGATTTTACAAAGAAAAACTTGTATATAGGGGGGGGATGAAAGTGGAATTTAAATGAAATATAGGGCCTATGTAATTCATGATTTATAGTTTTTATACTTAGTGGAGGCATTTGTCACATTAAATTAAAAATCTCAATATAAATACATGAGTCCATTTTCCAGCATGCCATTAGTATGTATACATTTGTTTTCTCTACAACCCTCTTGTATATAGGGACTCTAATTTCGAAGCGACCCACGCACACCATTTAGGTTTCCAATGAAGAGTATGGAACTTGACTAGGCTTGGAGCTTGTTGGCTCAATGCCATTCTTCTCAATGCCATGCATAAGTAATTCTCCCCTTCTTCTAGTATGTTTGTTTCTTTAATTTTTATGTATGCCAATTTTCAAAGAACATCTATGTTTGTTGTTTAATGATTTCCCATGGTTTCCCAAGAGTAATATTCCAAATATGTTTAAAAGGGTAGGAAGCCCCAATGTTCAAGATTGAAGACCTCATATGAGTCTCATTTTGAAAGGCTCTCAAATTTCAGCCTTACAGTTGAAGGTCTCGTTCAAGCCCAAGACGTCAATCTAAGAATATAGAAATGAAATACAAAACTTGTATTAAACTTGTGCATGAATTTTATGGTACATGTTTCTAGTACAATGTGAAGGATTAAGAATCAACCATCTAACTCCACTTCTTGTAGTGACAATGCCCTACGCTTGTCGGTTCTTGTGGTGGACAAATTATATTGAGGACTTCAAGTGACGTCTTCATTTTCAATTTGGGGTTGTGTTTTGAAGGGATGTTTTGAGAAAGGTATATTTTGAAGGGCCAAATCGCATTTGAAGGGCGTTGAAGACTTCAAACTTGAACACTGGGAAGCCCATTTGGAATGCTCTTACTAGGGACGTGTTTTGTCAGTTTTTTGCCAAAACATGTATCATATCTTCTTGGTTATTTTGATATTTTAAATAGCTTAAATGGAAAAAATATAACTTACATATATATATATGTGTGTGTGTGTATCTTTTTGTAGCATGAGTTGGCCTCTATGACCAAGGAGGCCTCTTTATTAAAAAAACCAATGGTGGGAGGCATTTGTTGCAGTTTAGAGTCTACTTATCTTTTCTCAGACTGGAATCAAGAGTGAACAAAGCTTCTTCTTCAAACCTCCATATGGTCACATGGATCATGTGTGATCTGATCAATGACATTGTGCTCATGCATGGATCAATGCACACTAATTTTCCCGGGCGATTTCCAAGTTGGCATTTCACCCTATGACACTTGGCGTTCAAGTGTGCTTACTAATATTTTGGCATGAGGGCCACTTCACACACAAGACTGAGTGCATGTGGCCATTACACTACAAGCACGAGATTGAGAGCATGTGACCACTACACTTCAAGCACTCTCATTGGTGGATAAGGCAGAGCTGGTCCAAGTTCGCTTCACACTACGCTTGAGGGACCAACGGAGTATGTGAATGCAAGATGGATGTAAAGTCTACGTGGATTCCTTACATGGCATCAAATGGATCATGCTTCATGGTCACTGGGACTATTTTCAAAAACCACCTCTTGGAGGTAGGCCTAAGGGCCACTTCACACACAAGCCCAGAGTCGTGACCATGAAATTGTGAGATCCCAAAAGAAAGTGACAAGAGGTTGTCCCAAGACACCTCCAAAATCATGTCGTGTGGTCACGGACCCTCAAGTGCAGTGTGAAGTCATATGATCCTGGGCCCTCAACCAACTGCTATTTCAATGAATTCCCATTCATGCATGTCCTCACACATGATACAATAGAATAAATCAACGGATGTGAGCGTTTGGAGTGCCATGGTCTCCCGGTCATGTGTTAGGCCTATCTCCAAGAGGTAGTTTTTGAAAGTAGTCCAAGTGAGCATGAAACATGATCCATTCGATGCCATTTAGACTTTACATCCATCTTGCATTCACATACTCATTTAGTCCCTCGAGCGTAGTGTGAAGAGAATTTGGACCAGCTCCGCCTTATCCACCAATGAGAGTGCTTGAAGTGTAATGGTCACATGCTCTTAGTCTCGTGCATGAAGTGGCCCTAACACAAAATAGGGACCCCATGGCACTTTGAAATCTTACAACCATTCATTTATCATTTTGTCATGTGTGAGGAGCCCACATGAATAGAAATATATTAAAATAGCATTTGGTTGAGGACCGGGTCACATAGGACTTCACACCACACTTGAGGGCTTGTGGCCACAATACACGATTTTGGAGGTGTCTTGAGACAACCTTTTGGAGACTTCTTTTGGGCTCTCACAATTTCATAGTGATGGCCCTAAGATACATTAATCAACCCGGGGTTATAGTCATCCCCCCCCAATCACATAGTCATAACCCTAGTCCTCTCTCGCGCGTACTCTGCACCATTGATTTTAGGGTTTGGATGGTGTTAATCTAGGGCAGACCATATGGTTGTGTCCCATTAACTTCACCGATTACCTATTTATCATGAACTTATCAACATAAGTTTCTATACCTGAAAAAATTATAATATTGGAAAAGAAAAGAAAAGACAAGGAAATTGCCTTACCAATGTTATATAGCATGGTCCTCAACTCGACATGTGGTAACAAGTAACAAGCCTTTTAACTTATTCCATGGCCACAATGCTCCTCACTTTTTCGTACCAAGGCTCTGAATATAGAACTAGTTATGCTTTCTAAAATGCAATTGAATTCCTCAAGAGACATGCGGAGCTAGATTTCAATTTTTTGTCAACAAAGGTTGGGCATTGTGGAATGCGAACGGCTTTACTTAGTTATAACTTTCATTCTCGATTTAAGAGAGGATATACAACTATATGTACTCCGAATAGTAAGTGACACTAAATTACCATAAATTGCATACTTGTGCTTTACATCCATCGTATGTGGATACATAATGAAACACATGTCTATGCAATTATAGTGCACAACCTTGTTGTGTCTAAAGTTTGTGGCCTTACCTAGAACATGCACTTCCCACTCCACACACAAATTGGATGGCTGGATCAAATTGGGGAATGCCTTGTCCAACAACAATTGCAAATGTAAAGATTGTTGTTCATAGTTGAGATGCAAATGTATAGGAATTGAAAGCAACAATCACCTAAGTTCTTTTTAAGTGGTCACACATGCCCTCCCAATTGTTCAGTAATGGGTTGGAAGTGTTCACATGTACTTAAGCGCAAGCCACCGTCCAACCATTCGGGCAGTCTGCTAGAACGTGGAGGATTGTGGACACATGCCGCTAGACTTCCATGTGTTCACTAAATAATCTTCAACCTACAAGTGCCAGCCGCCGAAGGTTTTGAAGACATGTTTCAGAAGGAGGAGGAGGTTAGTAGGTGGGCCCGGATTTGAGAAGATGGGAGTAGCTACTTGACACATACGAACCCTATCCCACTAGATTCCCACTATATAATTGGTACAACAAAGGAAATCCAAATTTCACTTGGCTCTTATAATGCACTTGAAAAAAAAAAAAAAAAAAAAAAAACTCCTATATAACCCCATCAAAAACAAAATTCTATCACTATTTGACAATGTAGTATTAGGGAGCCTCCGATCTTTCTTTCAATTGGATCATCAAGTGGACATTAATCCCTGTCTCATGGAGGCCACCACACATTGCCACTCTAAGAAATCGGTTGGTTTAAAACCATCATGATGTACTTTCAGTTCCAAACTCTAAATTCGATTTCATTTCGGTTGTTTTGTTTAATTGATTATTCACACACACAAAGGAAGCGTGAGTGGTTGCCAAGTGCAATGGTTGTACGTGTGTCCTTGTTGACAACCAATATATGCACATAAGTAGGTATGCACTTTAGACGAGCAAGGATGGCGGTGGCATTTTGCTATCTAGTCGGATGCTCCATAAACAACAACAAATTGTCATCCATCACATTTCTTGCACTTTTCTTTGTTCTTTCATTTCCCCCCGTTTCCGTGACAACAACCTTTGCCCTTTGTATAACAAAATGTTTGCTAACTTATATGAGCAAGAATGTGTCCACTACTTTATATTCCCATCGAGATCCCACCCACCCATTCTTTTGTTGTTTGTTTGGATGGTGATCTCCGACCACATGTGGGCTTTAATGGGTTACCGATACCTATCATTGCGTGTGTAGTGTGTACGTGTGTTGTTCCGGGGAAGGAGGGGAGGGGTAGAAATCTACCTCCTATAGGTTGTTGATGATTCATCATGATTTAATTCCATAAGATGGAAGGGTTATATGTATATCCCACTTCTACTTGCAAAAGGACCGGAGTTTTTATCTATCTATCTATATCCCACTTCAAGGTTACGTATAGTCCCAAAATAATAGTAAGATGGGATCTGCAAAATATTCAACATTTTCATTTTCATCCATGGCAGATGCGAAGAATGGAGAATGTTGTTATGCAAGATTTGAGCTATAAAGACATGACATTTTTAGATTTTTTCTTCTTCTAATGCTACCCCTTTGCATGCATCAATTTATCCCAACCACGATTTCCCCTCTCATGACCTTCCATCTATATACTTATAGATTCTAGAACTCTAAAATCTAAAATCTACTTAATTGCACTAAATATGATATTTAATGTCACTTACTATATGGATTTACACAAATTTTATTATTATTAATGTCATTTTTTTACCAAGTAAACTTGTTGATATTCTATAATGTCCAAACAACCAATTTAGTATTTTTTGATAAAATATGAGATATGTAGTAGATAGATATAGCACTGTGTAAATCCAAATAGTAAGTGACACTAAATGTCATGTTTAGTGTAGTTGGCAAGTCACACACATGCTAAACCCCAAATAAACCCACAAGATGGCCAAATCAATATTAAGCACTAGCATAAGCAAATAAAGTATTCATGAGAACCACACATATGTAGAAAAAAACAACCAAATCGTGTCACAACACAACATGGCTTATTGTAGACCAACTCACAACATGACTGCCTCAATTTACTATGTGCCATGCATCTTTAGAAACACTCAATCGTTCTTTTAAAGTAAATCCCCTGCAAATAGTGAGGTCACCTTTGGTAGCCCACCTCTACAAAAGTTTAGCTATTTTTTGAGGACTTTGGTGGAAGAAAATCACCTGGGGGGGTCACTTAGTGTAAAAAGTTGCATAAACGTGCAATACCCAACATATTTTAGTGGATGTTATTAATTTTGGCATACTTTTTGAGGACCCTATAATTACATAATATCATAATTCAAGCCTTTAGATGGGATGATATGTTAATTATAAAATGTTAGAGCTTTTATATTTATAACAATATATTAATCTTAAGAAAATAAAAACTTTGAAAGTAAGATTAGAAGTAATAGAAGCATTCTCCAATATTCCAATACACAAAAACTAGCAATGAACTTTGTTTGGTAAACATTTATTGATGCAATGTAGTATAAAAATCGCATCACAAATGATTCAAGTATGAACCAATAAGGTCTAGCATACATATAGACAACTTAACCTCGGGTATAAACAAATTAAGCTAAACACTCAACATTTCTGCTATCCAATGCATAAACTTGGCGGATGGTTGATATGTCATTGCCATAAGTGATATAATTGAATTGACATTTATCCACTTAAAGTTTGGAGCGTCATATTTGTACTACAAAGAACCTCTAGCTTTTAAAAACCAATACAATAAGACCATGATGTTGCAACTAGACCTAGTTTTCTTCCCATTGGATGATGGTTTGTTAAAAGGTCCACATGTTGTCATGGTATTCCCCATTTTAATCCCCCTTTGCATATTCAATGGGCTTCCTTTAATGCATGAAATATGGAATGTTATGAATGAAATTAATCTCATATTTGGGATAAAGATCGTTCTCATTAGGCAAACATCCGAAGGTCTCCCTAAGGTCTATATAATAATTTGGCCTTTGTTCGCATTCTTCCAAAATTTTATCTCTACATACTTTTCATTTTTCTCTTATGGTATTTGCTCACATATATTACACATGATTGTTTCTAAAATCACATAACAACTGAGTTTTTTTTAAACCTAGTTTTGGATATAAAGGCCATTTTTTTAATAATAATAATAATAAATATCACCCTATCTTAAATTCCACTCCCTTTTGGAGAAAGTTGGAAGTGTGCCCCCAAGAAGAAAATCCAATGAGGAAGAAGGAATTAAAATACTTAAGTTTAAGGTGCATCATGTGTTCAAAATTTAAGCACTTTGATTTCTAATTGTTTGGAAAATCAAACAAATTTTTGTTGCCAAAATAAAGTTAGTATGCAATTTCCAAAATATTCAATTTTCGCTAGACATGCCCTCGAAGTAGAGAACTATTACCTTGTTGACCACAAGAACTTTGGGCCCCATGTATTTGGGTGAGCATCTTATTGTGGGTGAGATTCCACAAGTCTCCGTTGATCCAAAAGAGTCAAGTGGGAGACTTCATATATTGCTCACAATAGGCTACATCATCTTATGCCAATTACGGAGCACTTTCTCTTGCATCGGAACTCTACTTATTCAACTCTACTTGTTGATGGCAACATCAATAGTCATTACTACATGTTTCTTTTTATGTCCTAAAGAAATATGCAACCTCCCTAAAAGCACAACTAACATAGTTTCCCACCTCCACACGAAGACTATGGTATAAATACAACCTTCTTACTATTGGACTATATCCATTGCATAGGGCAACAATTAATTCACGCCCTTAATGACCAAGGACAACTCCGCACTATCTATCAAGGCCTAACCAAACAAATAAGTGCAAAATTTGGTAGATCCCATTATCTACTCAAGCTACAATACCGTACGTATGGTCCCCCGTCGCTCAAACTATGTTCGTACTCAAGAGAACATACAAAATATGCATCGATTCAAATAATTTTTTCCCAATAGAAACAACCCCCAATAGAATCCACTTTGATACCTCTCCATATCCGATGAACAAAAGAAGGATACCAAAAATATCTTCACAAACTATATATGTACATCATCACCATGATAGAACAAAACCAACGCCCCATCACCAAGACCATTCTATCCATAATAAAGTTTAAGAAACGATACAAGGCCTCCCCAAAAACCAATAAGAAAGGCCGCCAACAAGCATGGCTACTATTCCCCACCCACCCCCCACCATCAATAACAAACACATGAAAAAACAACACACCTACATAAAGACCAATACCAAGCCATCATAACTGTCAAGACCACAACCTGAAAAGATAAATGGGGGGCGCAAGCCGTCCAGACCACAACCTGAAAAGATAAATGGGGGGCGCAAGCCGTCCAGACATGCTACCTATGCCAATTGACCACATGAACAATGATCACCACCAATTGGGTGACCAAACCACAACTCCTCCACCCAAACAACACTATGTTAGACCAACCTACTCCAACTAAACACATTCCTCAAAAATATATGCAACAAAACACACTAGCCGCATATGAGTCTTGCATCATCTTCACACAAGCTATAAACAAATGGTTTGTCTGCCCCCATAGATACCCCTACGCTCGCCCTCTCCATCAAAGAATGTAACCACGATAGAGATGTCATCTCCAACATAAATACCATAGATATACAAGGCACAAAATCCCACATATTCAACCAAAAATATTTCACATTGCTACCATCTTAAAAATAAGACTATGATGAATATGGGAAAGATTCAACCTAAATATCAAGCACCCTATGGCCAATTTTCTACAACCAATACCGCAAGACTTTGCCACAAAAATCATATTGATAATTGAAAGATAGGTAACAATTATCCCCTTGAAAAAACAAAAAAAAATAGCCTCCCCTTAATAACCACCACACACTCCACCTCGCTCTACTAAACACATTAGTCAAAACCCTTCAAATCACCCACTCCTACTACTCATCACCACTCACATGCCCCACAAAACTTATAGCATACAACTTGCCACACATTCGGGATATAATCTTTGGCTCAATCCAACACCACCAAATCATCAAAATTGCAAGGAACCGGCTTCGCCCACCCCATTGACCCGATCACCACCACAAAGGCAATTTGTTGGACTTGAATGGCCACCAAATAAAATCACAACTATAATAATACATAGTCACACGTAGCCTATCACTACTCATAAAGCATAAGGACATGCACACAATCATCACAATACCTCTAAACATCATGCAATACAAAGCCAACATCAGAATGGCCACAATATTTCCACACTTACGAGACCAACTACACATCCATAATATGTATTCATAAACATTATCCCCCCCCCCCCTTCCCCCCAAGGCAATCAACAAATAATAAACACGTTCACACCACACATATCTCAACTATATGACACACATGTAACCACCAACCACATACAACACATGCCGCTACGATATACGGTCAAACTCACAGAAGCTTGGCACACAACCCCAATCACCCTCATCTCTATACCCCCCCCCCCCCCAACCCATCCAATTGTTTATGGGGTTTCTTACTCCTTCTTTGCTTCATTAACTAGTTCACCGCTAGTCATGTCAAAGCCTTGCAAAAACACCTCCCAAGCTAGTCCCTCATCCCTAGAAATTGCTTTGAGGTATAATCCCCTAAAACTTTTGTTTAAGGCTTGAAAATATGCCATGGGCATTATCTACCAGCTCACATTTTTGGCCTGATCGCCCAACTTCCGGAGGTCGTTTTACCAATATAATTTTGGATTTGGCATCTCTAACCTCTTACCAACCTATGGTAGAGTTTTCGGGTCATTCTGACCACTTTCATACTTCCGACCAACTCATGTTTTTGGCCAGATCCGCCAACTTCCGGAGGTGGTTTTCGCAAACCAAGTCCGGATCTGACCTCTCTATAGGTTCCACTCTACAACTACAACCAAACAAAATATATACAACTGCACACAACCCCCTCGTACATGAACTCTGCCTACAAGGCTAGAACGTCAAACCCTTTGTCATTATTACTGTTGGAGTAAGAGGAGCCATCCAAGAACAATCCATTGAAGTAATTATACGCCTCCGCATCCTCCCACAAGTAATGATGAAACTCATGAAACACATACACCGCATATCCATCAAACATCTCACCTACATGATACTCAATAGATGCAAGTTGGACAACTAACAAAACCATGTCAACCCAACTGCCAATGAAACGCCCCTGAAGACTATTTGACCTATGGTGCCCATCTTCCAAAAGGAGGAAGTAATTTTATCGTTGACATTTGGTAAGACATGATTCACGTCGATGGAAACAAGAAATCATTGATTTTTATTCATTTATTAAATCTTAATAAATGTCCACGTCTCCATGATATTGCATTCAGTAGGGGAATAACTTATACAACGTTTGCCTCTTGGTGAGTTAAGATAACCCAACAAACTCTATGCATGCAACAAGGTGAGAACCCAAGGTGAAGTTTTCATTGTTCAGATACTACACACTACTTGTCATCGACCTATAATCATGGGGTGGCAACTAGAGAGGGTGCCTTATGACACTCGATGCTACATGACAAGTCACGAAGACCTCTTTAATTAACATGACCCGCCAAAATTGATGCCACACCAAATAACATGTTTGGTGCACCTACAACAAATGTCTATTGAGTGTGGTTTGAAATTTATTGAGGTTGTATTTCATCTAGGTGAAAACACGCAATTATCATCTTCAAATCATATGTTATGGAAAATGCAAGTGTTTGTAACCCACTTAGATGATAATTAGTGGGTTTTGTGAAAATAGTATAGTCCACATTAATCAAATGTTTTGAGTATATTTGTATTAAGTTGTTTCATATTGATAGAAAAATCTTAAAAACATGTTTGCTTGGATCACAAAATTGCATAATGGAAAACATCTATGCTATGTAACCCCGGAGGGGGGGGGGGGTGCACTCCATTGTCAAGTTGAACACCACATGTGATATATATATATATATATATAATTAATTAATTTTTTTATTTTTACATAAAGCATCACCAAAATGAGTCAAAATTTTATCAAAATTTTTTCCATGAGTAGATATATACAGTATCTATTACATAGTAGAACATAATAACCAAATTTGAAGATTTGTTTTTCTAATAAAACATATTGCTGCTAACTAGAATGACGCAAAATTGAACTAAAACAATTACTACAAAAATGAAGATGAATAAAAATATGTAAATAATATATAAATAATGGTTATGTACATGTAGAAAAAATATCATGAACTTTATAATTATCTATGGCATATAATATAAGGTAGCAAAATTTGATCCCACGTGGTTATGAAATGTAAGTGGGTGTGATTGCCCTGAGTATGTAACATCTTGAGATTTTCAATTGAAGTAATGTCTTAATATTATTATGTATCATATGTCAAATTATATTACTAAAGAGCAAGTATTTACCATTGTTGGTTTGGTGTGGGTATCAAGGTCTAGTATCATGTTGGTATAAGTATTGGGATGAAGAACCAAACCGTCATGGTATTCAAATCTAGGTGCCATTTAGTATTCCCTTACCATACCGATCTTTTTTTAAGGGTATACCTTGGTAATACCACACTAATATGGTAACATGAGAGCATAGGGCAACCCAACACCAACGTCAAAGAAGGGCGGAGGCAAACCAAATGATATGAGCTTAGTTTAGGGTCAAGGTACGCGAATGGAAGGGAAACGACAACAAAGGGATTTCAAGTGTCGAGATTTCATGCTCGTGGTTAAACATTCCTTCAACCATCGATTTGCTTGGGCCGCCTGAACATCACAATCTTGCACCTACATTGACATCAATTTCATTGTTGACACCTTACCCCGTGAATCTAAGTGGTAAACCATTGGGATCGCAATTTCATTGTATGTTGGACAATGGTTGTTGGGTTTGGTAGTTTTTTTCTTTGAATCCTTGTATGTTGATTGCTTGTTGATAGTATAAGCATCAAACTTTTGCAAGGATAGACTTAGAGCTCAAAGCGGTTATGATGCGATCCACTGAATTTCAATATACATCGTGACTACGATGATGTGAGTATTGATAGAGAGACAAAGTACTGCTCCCAACAATAGTTGTGATGGCCGAGTTGGAGCAAGAAGGTGGGAATATGGCCAATGAGTTGGAAGGGACATAAAACACGATCAACCATGGGCCGGTGACTGATGTAGACGATTCGACATACATGCTTACAGGGACCTGATGAATTACGCAAGGTTTTGGGCTCTGTACAATAGCATTGCACATGCTTGGACATTCATCATCCTGACCAATTCGGGAGTGGGTGTCTAAATAGCCATACCGCAAAGAATGCAATGCATCATGTGCCATCCAACATCCTCGAAGGCCTCCAACATGAACAATAATATTAAATCGACCAAAACAAAAAAAATACATTGTAATTTACAATCTCTCACATGAGGTTACAAGAATTAAAAAACATGTGAATAATGAACATGTTGCCACCTTGCATCAATACGAAGAACAAAATAATACTGAAATGATATGAGTTGCCGGAAGTCAAAAAAGAGGAAACATGTTCCTCCTAGCGTTATTACTTCAATTTTCTCCTCCTTGAAACCTTGCAAATGCACACATTTGGGTCAACAACATTTCATTAAAGATTTGGTCATGTTTATAGCCAAGGGTAACATGTCCTTGTCGTCAATAGAAAATCCATGGTTGAGAACATTGTTTATGAGACAACGCAACCATGTCCAATTTCCTGGCATGAAACAACATGTGCAAGAGCACATTCCAACCATGTTATGGACATATATGTTCTACCTTTGTTGGAATCTTTTGGCCACAATCATTGCAAGTTTTGATTTGTGGATGAGTAGAGTAGGGTTTGGCACGTTTGCCCTTGCCCTTGTCACTCCTTGTCAATGGGGTTGTTTGAGGCTTTGGAAACCTTTGGTGTAGATTTTGTTGAGCATGTTAAAGGTATTCTAGCACATTACAAACTCACCACAAATACTTGCATATGTGAAGGATGAGGGCAACAATTTGAGCACACTTGCAACTGCTCTCATTAGTGTTGTTATTGCAAATCTTTAACCTTAACTCAACCTTAGAGTGGCCATTGCTTTGGCCACATTAGGTTTACAACTTGCCATTATGCAACATATGACAATAAGATTTGTTCAAACATGCAAGATATTATCATCAATGCAACACATATTACTTTGCAAAAAACATTTACTTGGACTAATGTTTTTGGCAAAGGCCATCAAGAGTGGAGTATGGCATGTACAGATGTGGGGTTGCAACCAAGAATTTTGAAGACTCCCGCAAAGACTAGATACGGCTAGAAGGTTGTGTTTTTCCAAAAGCCTATTGAGTATTGTGCAACAATTAACTATAGTCAATGAAACTCTAGGTACAAGCTCATGTGCCCTCAAGCTCTACTTAGACTGTAACGAAGGTAGTTTCAGAGACCTCGGGAGCAGTGTTTAGCCAATGTATTTTGAAACCAAACCCATGGATATTGGTTGTTGTTTTCTACCTTGTTTGCTTCTTTCATTAACAATATATGTATGTGTGATATACTTGGATTAAAAGATTCAATGTTTGATCACGCAAAAAAGAATACTAATATTTTGTTGTACTTAGTATGTGAGCATATGGTATTTGGAGTCAGACGACCCAAGAATGAATGATGCACAAAGATTAGACAACCCATGAAGGAATTGTGCACGGGAATTAGACAACTCCTAACATGTGGATGTATTCTGTTGGAGCTAGGCAACTCTCAATGAATAATTGGATCAAGTTAGAAGTAGACATTTCCAACTAGAATGATAGATGAATGAATCAAGTTGGAATCAAACAGTTGGAACTAAAGGATTGTGATTGAGTCAAAAGATAAGAAAGGACCAAACGGTGAAATGATTTGTGTGTATAGATAAGGAAGCTTGAGTCCACATTTAGCAAGACTTGAGACTTCTAAAAGAATATCTTAGATACTATTGATAAAGATGGATAACACTAGGAATGCCTTTGGAGAGAGAGCTCATGAGAGGAGAGAGGATATTTTGTCTCTCTCTTATAGTTGGGTGGTTCGAGCTCATAGCAATCACAATCTTGTGATTAAGTTGTAAAGCTTTTCTATTGTAGAAGGTTTGAAAGTTCTCAATACTAGCCCATATGATGTTTGTTTTGCAATTGGACCATCACTACAAAAGGGTGCAATTGATTATGGAGTAAGGCGGGAGAGACCATACATGAGTAGTTGTCTAGGTCCGAGATGACCCTAAACTACCAGGTGATAGTGGAGAGGGACCCATTTCATTGATGGAGTGGTTGACGGTTCGATTCCCGTTGTGAAATCTTCTCTCTACTTCACAAGGAAAAAAATTAGGTAGGTAGGTAGGAAGCCAAGAGCCCACCCACCGCAAGGTAGGCAGTAAACCCCATCATGCATCAAGAGGATTCTTGAGCAAGATAAGGCCAACTGGCTCAAATTCACAACGGATTACCCGACGTTGATTAGTTATTCATTTATTTATGAGTAGTCGTTTAGGCATATAGTTTTCAGGCAACGACTTCATGCTACCTTACTGCCAATTTTTGAGTTTCAATATTTTACCCATCGTGAACTTGTATACATTGATTTACTATGTGTTACATTGGTAAAACTTTCATGGGTTGTACATTTACTCAGTATTTTTACAATGCTCGATGTATACTTCACTATATATACATTCGTATGTAAACAAACTTGGTTTGAAATGCATAGGCTGATATGACTGATGCCCTTCCTTTTTCAAATGAATCACTTTGCAAGCCTTGAAAAATCCACCAACATTGCTCAGATAATAATGTGATCATAGGTTCCATTACGAACTTTGATTCATGTGTAATATAGTTACATTGTGCAGCTTTATGGTCCATACTAGTACTTGCTGGTATTCGTGGATTTCTTACTTATATTGATACCAGAGAGAAGAAACGTTGACCATGTGATCAGCATGATTGGAATGCCCGTTCGACCCACCCTTGGTATTTATACCCTTAGGGCATAATACCAGTGGTGCAGGACTACTAACCCCTCTCGGGGTGGGCACTATAGTGACACACTATACTAGTTCCTAGCTAGCCACTAGTGCCTCGAGGATACCGGACATGGAATCCCCCCAAAGGGCTTTGAGGTGCCCATACAACAAGGTCGAAGGACTTGAAACCACTACCAATGGGAATTGAAACCCCTTGTTATATATACTAGGCTAGTATCTCTTTTCCAACCAAACCTCGGCGAGAGCGCGTTTTCTTTCTTGGTTTATGCATTGGCGTTGGCTTTGTTGGCCTTCTATCTCAAAAATAAAATAAAATCATATCACTATAAGGTAGAGGGTGCTAAAACCAACACCTTACTGAAAAAGCAACACTTACATACTTCATGATCCGTTCTAACAATCATAATGGATGCAGGTGCGAATGTGTCCATAATAGGGCCACAAGCCTTTGATGTTGTTGGGAACCTTGTCTTGATTTCAAAGAAAATACTACTTGGTACATGAACCCTTATGCAATCATTCTTCTTGGTCAAACACATACATGTGGATGGTATATTACTAGGTTTGTAGTTGATAAGGGATATAAAAATAGTGGGTTAAGATGAGATTGGACTATGTGCTCAATATCATAAAGGGATCTTTATTTCGACCAAAAAATAGGATTTCTTTCTAATCGTGTCATGTGCCATTCCTACATTGGCTGAGAACCTCAATCCCATATGGGAACTACATTCCGGCACTCATAAAGATGAAATAGAGTGCCCTCTACGTTATGTAAATTACTATGAATGATATGCTACTAATATGACTACATGTTTGCACCACAAGTTAACTTACATTGGTCTCTAATGGTAATTGGTAACATTTTGCATCGAGGCTATCATAGAAATGTACGTAAATTTACACGAGGGGATGTTGTGCCACGTGTCATGCCTCTCTCATGGGTCTCTCGTCCCCCCCCCCAAAAGAAATGGTAGCTAAAGCCCGTGAAATCTTATGTGGCATATCATTTGCCACATCACCATGTTAAGCAAAGTGGCAACATGTCACTTTGTGCTAAGTTATAATTTACTCATATTGTTAAATCTCGAGGTTTAGCTCAAAATTGAGGCGATATTTCATATGTGCAAAAAAGAAGACTAATAAGTCTATTTCAAATTCACCACTAGATATGGACACATGCATGCTGTGCTAAACAATGGCTGGCATGGGTGGGCACTAAGTAGTGTTAGACCAATAAAGCTTTGTTTTGTTTTGCCTTGTTTTGTTTTGTTTTTGTTTTTGTTTTTTTAATAACGTTTGTGTATTTATAATGAAAATTCTACATTTTGTAATACCGACACGATATGAGTATTTGACATTATTGTTGTTTTCCTTGCCATTGGGTCTATGTATCATGCAAGAACCTTCATACATGGGTAGAATCACCCATGTATCAATAAAGTTTTAGAATGGTCATGACCCAAATAACAAAGAGTCTCTCGCTTGGATATACATACCCATCATATATCAAAATTTGATTGGTATTGCAAGTTTGATGCCCATGGTAGGTTTCTTTGATTCCATTATTGATGTTGATTATGGATACCATGCAGTCACATCAAAATTTAATCTTTTTTTTTGTGTTCTTTAAACCCGTTTGTTATCTAAGAGAATCCACACAATTGAGATTATAATGCATCAAGGCCATTGTAATGCCCACCGTACACAATCTTTATGTGAGGGAGGAGTGCCTCTCGGGGTCGTGCATTGTGAAATTTCTCAGGCTCCTACCCTCGCACAAGTGCCCTTAAATTCCACACAACGCTTCCTTCAACCCTCTAGACATATATACCACACCAACACTCGTGCCAACAACAATAATACGAAACTACAGTTTCAAAGTGGTGTTAGACACTTAACATGAAGGCAGACGTGCCTAATTTGGTTACTCATCTTGATCGGACACCTATATTTGAGTGGCACGTAGTTTGGTGTGGCTCTGATAACGAACACCCCAAAAACACATGTTTTAACGAAACAAGACTTCGTGATTCAAATATGACAACCATTCTAGACTCAACAATCAAATAACTATGTAGGGGGAGGGGGTATCCATATGACCATTTAACTAACTAGCACAAGAACCTTCACTTTGAAAACAAACAAAGATACCTCATACAAGCTCCGAATATTGTGAGGAAAGTGGCTACGCCCTCGATTTGGATTTGCTACCCATCTTGTACTATGCTAGAAGAGGCGGGGTTAAGCCGGAGAAGACTAACCATTTAAGACCCCATTTAGCCTATGGAAGGCTAACACTTGGTGTGACCAGTCGTACCTACCTACATACCTACATACCTACCTACCCACCTACCAACATTCTAGTACGGACCTAGTACCACCGCGAGGGCTCAGGCACCAGAACTCCAGAGTAGTACCTACCTACCAACCAACCAGGGAAACGACCTACCCAGTAGCGACCTACCAGCCAGTAGGTGCCACCTACTCCGGGGCGCCGTACAGGGGTAGCAGGGCAGAAACATCTGGACAGGCCCCACGCGGTACGAGGCATATAAAAGGGGGCCGGCGTCTTCCGGCACTTTCTACGGTGGTTTCGTGGCGCAGGTCGAACTTCCTTTACTTACCCGCGGCTGCTGCTGCATAATACAGGGGCGTTGCTCGAGTTGATCGTAGCCTGCTTGGGTAGCATGCGCCGCAGTTCGATCTAAGCGAGCCTCACTCGCCTAAACAATCACCACCACAGCCGCACGTGCTGGCAACATCATTCTGCCATCCGTGTGGGGAAGGGCCGGAAGGGAAGGGAAGGGTGAGCTGGCCGTGCGAACGGTGGGACGTAGTGGCAGATTTGTGACAACTGGGAGGGTTTGATGGTGTCTGCAGGTAGATGAGGAGGAGCGAAGAAGCGGGGATAACTTTAACTTGGTAGTTGTCTTCGGTTTGGAATGTAGGGGAGGCTCAATCGCCGTGAGGAGGGGGGTGGAAGTGGTGGTGATTACGACGAGGGTTTGATGGTGGACATCAGGTCGGATGTGAAGCTCATCATCTCGCCGCGGGAGTTTGGAGTGTAGGAAAGACGTGGCAGTACGGTGGGAAGGCAAGGAACAAACAGGAGGCGGATGTTGTGATGATGCGGGGTGGATGGTTAACAGACAGGGAATGCAGGAAACGTCGTCCCGTGATTATGAGTGGATGAGGAGGAGGAGGGCGACGACGGAGGGAGGGAAAGAAGAGAAGTGGGCAGTCGGATGTGGTGTGTGATTGGTTGGGAGGGTTTGGTTGGTGGACACTCGGAGGAGGTGCGTGCAGGGCCTCAGGTTTGGGTGGATGCGTAGGGACACGAAATCCTTGTAGAGATGTAGGTAGCGCGGGAGGCCTGGAGATGGAAAGTAAGCAGGTCAGCTCTTTCGTCCATTTGCACATCCCTCGGTGAATTGAGCCTTTGCAGTAGTAGAATTGGCAGTCGGCATGTGCGTTGTGGAAGTTTGCGAGGTGCAGAAATGGAGAAGTTTAGGACAGTAGCGACACGTGATGGTTCAATCTCAGTGTTGTTAACGGGAGATAACGTTGCTGAAATAGGTCTTGAGGAACCTTTCAATAGTATCTGCTTGCTGACCTGGGGACATCTCCGGAGCTGCTAACTCTTCAGCTCTTTCTTCTAGATTAACTCCGTAAGGGCTCCACCTGGGAAAATGAAAAGAGGGAGGTCAGTGGGGCTTCGATCGGAGGAGCTGTGAACTTGCGGTCGAAGTTGCATGCAGTCTGCAGTAATTGAGCTGTTTCAGGTCTCGACGACCACGGTTACCTTGCTCTGGTAAGTTGGCTTATGGAGAGAATTTTAGCGGCATAAGTTTTGACGTGCGTCGTTCGTCCCGTGGCCGAGTTGGTGTGACAAGAAAAGGATGTCGATTTCTTCTGTCTTTAAGACTGTTTCATTTGAACACGTTGATTGCCAGCCCAAAAGCAGCTGTCCAAGTTAATGAAGGCAAACGTAGGATGACTCCTCCGCTTCATGTCCTGAAGGTATGCAGAAGGTGTTTTCAGGTCTCAAACGGCTAAGCTCAGAGTATGCGACTCCTAGAGACCACTCTCAGTTGTGGCGGCCTTCATAGTAGGACTCGCGTCAAAGTTGCAGCCGTTTCACGTGATTCCTTGAATGGAGCGTGATTCGGGACAGATTAGTGTGGACAGCACTCCCTTCCAACAGCACCAGTTCTTTCCTGGAGGTAAATGCTTTGCTCGATTTTACTCGGAAACGATATGGGCTCTCACCTTATGGGTTCAGTTGACACATCACTTGATCTGCATCTCGGCAAAGGGTAGAGATAATGATGTCATCTTCAGATCAAAATACCAGTTTTAGGTCATGTAAACATCTTTATTTTCATGTCAAGACGGGTGTTGGTGGAATTGGTCAGGTATCTATTGGGAATGCACAGATGATTGTTCGAATTTTGCATTCCTTGAAGAATTTTCGTGAATTTGGTAACAGTGCCATGAGTAGCTTGTGCTCTCCAGTACCTAACTTAGCTACTTTTTCTTGAAGGAGGAGGGACTCAGCTGCTACACCCAAGTGGTCGGAGCCTGTCTGGTGTTGACCAGGGTGACTCACCTTGGTTGGCTGGGGCAAATTGGAGGTCCAGTGGTTCACAGCATGGAGAGTGTTCTTCAAGAAGAGATGAATGGCGCACAAAATCATGGGACTGGGATAGTGTGGCATTCACAGCTCAGAGAGCTAATGGACCAACAGGAGCAACAGGAGGGCCAGGTTGGGACATGCCAAGGACGGGTGTAAATGGTGATTACAGGAAGGATTCTGAAGTAAATTTTAGGGGAACAGGCACTCCTGAAGCGAATCATCAAGTCATTCAGATAGATGATGATGATGAAACTGAGCTGCGGGGTCAAACGTTTTTTGGAAGAGAGACTCCCTCTCCTCCATTAAATGAAGCAAACCCTTATAATAGGGGAGATGACTCTCCTGAGGATGATGGTCCTTTGAGCTTGAAATTAGGGGGGAATGTCTATGAATACCTTGAAGACAATGGTGTACGAAATGGAAAACATGGTCGGTCGTCTTCTCCCCAATCTCAACTGCCCACTTGTCAAGTGGATGGTTGCACTGCAGATCTTAGTAAAGCGAAGGATTATCACAGGCGTCATAAGGTGTGCGAGATGCATTCTAAAGCAGGAAAGGTGCTGGTTGGACGGGTCATGCAGCGCTTTTGCCAGCAGTGTAGCAGGTATTTCCCTGCTCCTGCATGTATGCCCAGTGGTCATTTTAGTAGATGCTGCAAATATGCAATGTGCATGTATTTCACCAGAAAAATTTGAGGGTTAAATAAGTGAAGTGCTGTATGGCACGTAAATCTGATATGCAAGTATATCTGATTTGTCAGATTCAAATTTGTAGGTCACTGAGTACTCTCCATGTGTCCATGATTAGTTTTCTACTTGGAATGGACTCTATCGCAGAAGAATATCTATCACCCTGCAATTTATATCCAGCTTCGTGTCATTTTGAAAGTGGTGTAGATGAATCTAATTATGTCTTGTTCACAGTTGTCCTTTAGCATTGCTAATTTGTTTTATCAAATTGGTGTGCTCTGGTAATAAGTATCAGGGAATGAAGTGGAAACGTTAGTTTGTTCTGGAAGGACGTTGAATATTCAGGACTGGATTTAGGAGTTGCCTGTTTGTGATTTATGATCGCATGTTGATGAGATAGCCACAATGTGATGGTTGGGTTGTATCTTGTCCAAACCATGCCTTCTGAAGCTGAGGGTCCGGACACAGAATAAATCTTAAATGGTTCTTTGCCCTCAATTTTTGTGGGTTTGATTTCATGGCACAGTGTACAACCTACATCGGTAGGCTCATTAGAGGGTTGGGCATCCTGTGTTGAGATTTAGATCCATGCTTTATCTGCAGGTTTCATCCCTTGGATCAATTTGATGAAGGAAAACGAAGCTGTCGAAGACGCCTTGCGGGGCACAACAAGCGAAGGAGGAAAACTCAACCTGATCCTGCAGTTTCCCAAGCTTTCATGATGGCTGAGGGTCAAGCAAATGGCAAAAGCTCAGATATTTTGACTCTCTTGAGTGTTCTTTCAAAAATCCAAGGTCTTGGGATGTACCCTCTTGAACAAATGGCAGCCTACTTGAAGCTGACTGAAATTTTTCCATTTTGTGGTACTGCTAGTGTAGATTTGAAGTAATTTCTTGATGTGTTAGGAAAGATGTGAGTGATGTGATATTTCTGCCCTATGATGTGAGAGCATAATAAGATTCTTATTCAAATGGCATCTATGTTGACAGTTTCTCAAGCTGGAATCCTCAGGGTTTTTGTTTTATAAACAGGTCCCTTGGAGCGGACTAATAATGCAGCAAGTGATCAGGATATTCTTTTGCGATGTCTGAGACAAGCTGGCTGTCTTCCCACCAATGGACTGGAGGACCTTAATAGAGTTGCACCTTCGTGGAGTCAGTTATTGCGCAATTCTGATCTTGTAACATCACAAGTGGATCCTAGCCTTTTAATACCACAATCAAGTGGACTCAACGCCCTACTATCTCCAGCCCAGCAGGAAGCTTACTCATTATTGCTTCAGAATAATTTGAAGCAGGTGGCCAGGGTAGCAGAGGAGAATCTTATGTCTCGTGTGGGGATGAATGGCTTGTCGGGAACAATGCCCTATGGGTTGTCATTGGCGGAGGCATCAATAAACCAGGCAGGTTCTTTCCAAAGACATGATGAACAAGCATCTATTGCACGTGGCATGCCACATTCACCTCCGATAAGATTACCTGGAGCTATAGATCCGGCACAATTGCTTGCAAGTGTAGCCCTCACCATGCAGCAGAACAATCAGGTAGCTTGCCAAGGCAGTCACTATTCTGCAAATGGACACAGTATGTCAGCACCCTTGCACAATGTAACCCCTCCTTATTCATCAGTTGAAACAAGAGATTTTATCAATGAGAGGCTGGATAAAAATCAGGAGAGGGACACAAGCTCTGGTTCTCAAGTGGATAGACAAGCACCGTGGTTAACAAATGCCGCATCAAATTCCCATAAGAGACTCTTTTCAGAGACTCAGCATGCTCTGCAACGACCTTCAATAGACTTACAACGCCCTCCGTCACAGCAAGGAAGCGACTCCTCCCAATCTGGTTCACCTTCAGGTCAACAGTCACCTGGGACGCCAGAGGCAATATGGGAGGTAGGTTTATCTATGACTTGTATCTTGTTCATCACTAAATGAGGGTATGTGTCTCTTGTACCACAAGTTGAGGGTTCTTGACTAATGTAGTGGTTTAACACGATTGATTAATGTGTGGACTCTTGTGTAATTTTCAACAGAATCGCAATAGCCGTATATCTATCAAGCTTTTTGACAAACATCCTGGGCAGTTTCCAGAAGGGCTCCGCACTCAGGTATTGAATTTAGTTTGTTAGATGCTTCTGACTTGATCTTAGTGGATCGTGTTTTTCATCATGTTCTGTATTGAAACCCCACTGACTCCAGCAAAATTGAATTGGAAGTAAGGAGCAGGGGGTAGGGTGGACTCGAGCATTCTTATTATTCTGGTCTGGATGTAAAGCAGGATTCTTTTTGAAGCTGCACATTATAAGTGCCATCTTTTCCTCTTATCAATCATGTCTTTTTAAAGTTTGAGTCTACATCTCTGCTTTCAGATCGACAAGTGGCTATCACACCGGCCTTCAGATATGGAGAGCTATATTCGTCCAGGCTGTATCATCTTAACAGTTTTCCTGTCAATGCCTGAATCTGCATGGGTTGAGGTGTGTCTTGTGCAGCTTACTAAACATTACTCATCTGTGGATATAGTTGATCTATTGAAAAATTTCAGCTGCTTCCGATACAGATACTTTTTTAATTTCAACAATGTTTGTGCTGCATGATTAGTGTGAACTACAGGAAGCTTGTCTTGATGGTAGGTGTGAAGTGGCTCCTTATCAGTGTAAGGCTCACAGCCATTTTTAACTTTAGTAGTGTGCCTCAGTTGGTTGAGGATTTGTCAGGAAGCTTAAAGCGACTTTTGATCAGCAGCAGTTGTGACTTTTGGTGCACTGGTCGCATCCTAGTGCAAGTGGAGCAGCAGTCAGTTTTAATCAATGACGGTGAGTTAAGGTGGCTGTTTGCCAAGATGATATTCTTGAAGAATGTGTCTCTTTATGGCATGTGTTAGCCTCTTATCACCCTCTATAAATTGCTAAAAATAAATGACGTTATAATCTAGAGGAGCCTCTCATGACTTCTGGTTGTGTTTTGCAGGCCAAATTATTGGGTGCAGGGTGTCTGACCCCTTGAGTAGTCCATATATTCAGTCTGTACGACCTCTTGCAGTTATTTCTGGTCAACAAACTAGCCTTGTTGTGACAGGCTTGAATCTCACTAAAACGGGCACAAGGTATGTCTGTGTTGTCCATGTACATTCTCATATGTATGTCTGTCCTTCTATTATTATGTTTGTGAAAGCTATATATTTAGGTTATGTTTTTTCATGTTGTGTTAATATACATTTTTCTTGAAATGTTGTCTCTCTTTTTCCTTGCTCTCTCTGTTCTTAGGGGCTGCCAGTTGAGCATGTTTCTCGGGTGTGGGCACATTTCAGGTTGCTATGTGCGTTCAAAGGAAAGTATCTATCAGAAGAGGTTTTTGAGCATTATGAGACAGATGATGAAGAGGTGGCTTCAGGAGGTGTATCTGATGCAGAGGAAGCTGCAGTGCCTAGTAATAGTTTGCCTAGTAGTAGTAGAAGACAAGAAGAAACTGTCGTAACAATTGCTGTTAGTAGCAATTCTGTACCAAATGCAGCTGATGACCAGACAGGGGTTGCTGCTCATCTCCCAGGAGGAGAGCCAACCATTGTAGACGAGGCAGAGGTTTCTGGTGAAGTTTCTACGACTATTGATCGCATATATGATGAGGATGTAAATCCTCGAATTCAAGCTGTGGTGCAGGTCAATGGGACTTTTTGCATCTCTGGAATGTCATCCAGCAGCTTTGGTCGATGTTTTATTGAGGTGAATTTAATGTTGTCCCTTTATTTGCACAGTACATTAAAAGGTTTCTATTCATTTGTCAATGATGTATTGCAGTTGCTACTGACAGCTCCTGGCCAAAGTAAGAAAGTGTAATATATCAACATCAGTAGGTAGCTTTACTGGCTTTGTCTACATTTCATTGTATCTGCAACTGCTTGATTTGTACATGGATTAGGTTCTCTGAAATCTAACATGTACTTAGATTCTGTATGCCAGACATGTGCACGTTATACTGTTTAAGAAGTGTCACAATTATTGTACATAATGAAAACAATATCCTTGTCAGTGGCTGGCTATTGACCATGATGGTCTGGTAGATTCCTTTCTTCAGCAGCTCATTTATGGGACTGCAATCTTCTGGGGAATGTAGGTGGACCAGGACACTTTGGAAGGCAACTGGAAGCCAATAATTGTCGCAGATGGTCCAATATGTGCTGAGGTTCGTAGTCTTGAACATGAAATTGAAGCAGCTGCTCATAAGGCAGGCGAGGCGGCTAAACAACAGGGACTTCAGCTCTCAGCTGTTCACTGTTGCATGGAATTGGCCCGGTTGGTTGAGGAGGAAGAAGTTGCTTGCTTTCTCCATGAACTTGGGTGGTTCTTTCAAAGGAGTTATGTGCAGTATTGTGATGGTTCTTCCCGTGCATCTCAGGTACTCATTTGTCTCTCTTGAAGGATACAGTTCAGTTTTTACAGTTTATTTTTGCAGGGTGCTTCTTTCTATTGTTCCACAATGTTACAGCATGAAGTCATGCTCTTTGAATGAGTGAGAAGTGTTACTTTAAGTGTCTCTGGCAACACTATATGGGCTAATGGGCTTATGGCGAGGTATCAAAAACATGTAAGCAACATGGCGAGCTCTACTCTTGGAGTATATGTAGTGGGGCCAGTTTGTTGATTTCATTTACCAATTTTTTTGGAACTTTGAAACAAAAGGAGTACTGGCACAGCAATATCCAGAAGATATTTGTGCTTAATTTTGGACACTGT
This sequence comes from Polytrichum commune, assembly GCA_950295325.1. NCBI lineage: Eukaryota > Viridiplantae > Streptophyta > Polytrichopsida > Polytrichales > Polytrichaceae > Polytrichum > Polytrichum commune. The sequence goes on from OX485804.1 coordinate 46,412,695, forward strand.
CAGGGCTATTCATTTCTGGTGAAGTGCATTTGCAGGTCTCTTCACTGCGATTGAAACAGCTGCTAGTGTATTCAGTAGAACGTAATTGGTGTGCCGTAGTCACAAAGCTGCTGGACATTGCCTTTGGAAATGAAGACTTTGATGCGGCATTTATAGAGTTTTCTGCTGCACTGCAAGAAGAAGTGAGCTTACTACATCGTGCTGTTCGGAAGAAGTGTCGCCCAATGGTTGAACTCCTACTTTCCTACGTGCCTTCATTCTTGTCAGGAAATAATGACACAAACAGCAGGAGCTTCAAGCAGAAGCTCGAGTTCAAGGTGAAGTGGGGGTCTATATTCAAGCCAGATATGCGTGGACCAGCAGGATTAACTCCTCTTCATATTGCTGCCACCATAAAAGATGCAGAACACATTGTTGATGCTTTGACGAGCGACCCTTGTCAAGTGAGTAAAATTTCACTTGCATGTCTGCTGTTGTGTTTCAATGATTGACATACTAGTTTGCTGTGTACTGTTGATCACTTAGGTGGAAATTGAGGGTAAATAGATAAATACGATGTTAAAGCAGACATCAGAGTTGAGTTCTAGATCTCAGATTCGCCCAGGGAGTGTACTCCTGTTATCATGAATTATCTTTGATGGGTTGCATGTAAGCAACCACATTGTGGTAATTCAACAATTGAGATCTTTGGCCAAAGTGATTCAGAATAAGATTTATAATCTGCAAATTACTTTAGGAGCTTCATCGAAGTTTGGGAGAGACATACCTCATTCAAGTCAATCAGTTATCTTACTCAATGATTATTTGAAATTGCTCGAGAGATGCACTCCTGGTGTTTCCTCTGATAATTGTGTCCTTCCATTACTGATAGCAAAGTATATTTCAGGTTGGTTTGCGCGCCTGGTTAACAGTGCAGGACGATTCTGGAGAGACACCTCTGAGCTGTGCTCTGGTGGGGGGTAATAAAAAAGCTGTACAACTTGTGAGAGCAAAGCTTGCTCATCTTGAAAATCCTGACAGTACAACCATACGTATCATTCCTGACGCACATTGGGATCAGCATTTGAGGGGCGACTCGCTTGTGCAGTTGGAGTTGCCAGTATGGAGAACATCAGCAATAATGGAGGCTTCTGAGCCTCCCAGGGACTTTGAGCCAGTGAATTGCAGGGATGTGGACTTTTTGAGGTTGCCTCCACATGTCGGTGGTGTAAAGGGTGCTATATACAGGCCATTCTTAGTGAGCATCATGTCGATTGCTTGCATATGTGTGTGTGTCTGTTTGCTCCTGAAGAGTCCACCGCATCTAGAGTATGTGGTATCCCCTTTCAGTTGGGAGCTTTTGGAGCAAGGATTCCAATAAGTAGCATTTGTGGAGTTGAACATTCTTGCTGAGCCGACCAGGAGCTATATGCAGCCATGCGATCTCAAGAGAGAGAGAAGACCAACTCACTGGAGTGGCCCTCTTCGTCCTCACAGTAATTAATTTTAAATCCTTAATGGCGTGCTTCACTCTGGACAGAACCATTACAAATTCTCCCAAGTGGCGTCTCTGATTCACTGGCCTCCATTTCAGCTGAAGCAAGGGAGGCCAAGAAACTCCTGGAAGATCTCTTATATCTGCAGCTGTGGAGCTCATTGACTGCAATCTATGCCACTCATGTATGCAAGCATGGTCCACAGGCACAGTTTGTGCTTTCGAAGGCTTCCATTTTGTGTGCATGGCTTGAATGTGCTTCAGGGCCTAAAGCTCACATTCCATATTCCTCATGGGTGGTGCAAGCAACGTACATGCAGGAGCTGCCTCATATGAGGATGCATCATGATTCATGACATGAGAGGTGAAGTATCTGCACTCAACCAGCAGATCATAGTTTTAGTTAGTGATACATTCCTGTCACTAAGATGTATACCTCCTGGAGAAATCCAATTTATTCCCTGGCTCAACAACAGGGACTTCATCAAGGGTGGCAATTCACTTTGTAAAGTTAGTTTCAGGATTCTTAGCATCCAGTCAAAGCACTGGCCTTTGAATGGTAGGCAGCCCTTGATTGAACAGATTACACATTTTGAGTGTGAAAACTGTATTTTTTTTTGGGATGCTCTGTGGCTCAGAGTGCATCAGCATATTTCTGCTCTTTCTTGTGTGCGATTGTTACAGGAAGTCAGCCTGAATTGGAAAGGGATAGGCATCACTCTGTAATTAATGAGAATTTTGTTCAGTATATGATTTTAATCCTAGAAATGAATCTTTTAAAAAACCAGCAACCCAAAGAGTGCACAATTTACCAATCTTGAATGAACCAATTTTGGTTATATCTGCGCCTAGAGAATGGGTAAGCTTCTTGCTTGAGCACCCTGTCCTAGGAAGGTGGATACTTCCCAGTGTTGGCAGGTTATTAAGTTCCTACCTGTCTACGTCAATTTTATCTTTATGTATGTTAAGTAGACGCGCCTTAGAAGGATACTTCTCTCTGTGCACCCACTTCTTGCATGGTATGAAACATGCAAGTAGTGCAAGATGATTAGCTAATCCAAATTGTGCCCATGATTGCATTTGCATTCGCAACCTGTCATGAAAGTCTACAATATCCTACAAGTTTCATAGCGTTGAAGAGGTCCATCAAAATGGGTATTGGGTAGGATTGGGGAGGGAGCATGTAAGTCTCGAGCAACACCTGTTTGGTCATGATTGGTTATTAATTTCATAGTACTATCGAGTGTCATTTTTTGTGTGGACAACAATGTGTCCGTGAAGGAGAAAAATGCCGGTGTTGACAGGTATGCAAAGTAGGACATGGTTGCCTTGAAGAATTGTCTAGCATTGACGCATTCAAACATGGCAGAAAGGGCCTTCGTGTGGATGAAGTACAAGCTTAGCTGAAATCTTTAGCAAACTTTGCCCAAAACTAATCTGCACATGCTATGCTTTGCCAATTTTACCTGATGGTTGGATGGTTGTTCCATTGCTGAGTAGTGGCATGGCTGTCATTTGTGCTGCCGCCTTTGTCAATGCATGTGTGCTATGGAGAACGCGGAGCTTGGAGATGTGATTCATGTCTTCTTTGATGCCACAACCGTAGAATCTTGGTTAAGGTACTTCTCTTTTATTAGCATGACACACGCGCTAGATTGTGAGATTTTGGTGGAGGCTGCGTATGAGTATGGTTCATTTGCATGCGCACATGGATGCAGATGACAATGTTGCTCATGCCACACCGGCTCTTGAGAATGATGTTGCACCTCTTGATGATGATATCGCAACTCTTGAGGATAATGATTCTCCCATGCGGATGAGGGTGAAATTTTTGAAGTGCTTCCATTTAGCTCGGATTACATATTGGTTGTGAACCTCACCGAGCAGGAGCACATGTTTGAGTGATCATAGAGAGTATGTTGTGTAGGTAGATTTAATGTTATCTAGTCTCATGTTTAAGTAAATGCTCTAAGATTTGAGTAGTTGTGACATGTATGTCATTCATGTAGGTGGGCGAATAGGTATGTGTGTTGTTATGACTCAATATGTTCATATTTTTTAAATAATAATAATAACAAATTATTTTAAATCATTGTTTAATTTTTAATTTTTAATTTTAATGATTTAATTATAAATCAATTTAAAATAAGATTTAACAAGAAGACGGGTAGAACCGTGAGGCTTTGTCCTTTACTTATAAAAGACTACAATTGTAGTTGCACACTTCGCTCATGACAACTACAATTATAAAAGAAATCCTAGACTATTTCAAATGATGCTAAATTACTTACAAAATTTTGATTTACTTGTTCTGTATGAAGGCAAACTTAAGACTTCAATATGGCATGGCGCATATCCACGTTGTTATATATTGGTGAAAGAAGAGTGTACACATCATAACCTAGTCATTCAATTGTAGCTGCACACTTCGCTTGTTGGTTTTCATTGGGAGCAATCATAAAGGAAGGCACATACAACTTGTTGGAGTGGTTGAGGTTTTGACATTACCAATATAAACAAGGGGGGGGGGGGGGGGTCACATGCTCATTGTAAGTGCCCTTACAATTCATATTGTTCATCCTCTTCCAGAACTTATGCTCCTTCTTGGTTTGCTAGACTCTTATTATATTAATTATCCGTCATCTATTGCAAGATCATACTTTGGAGCAGCATGCCGAGATGCCTATTTCCAACCTTGCCAAAAAAAAAAACATAACAACTGGTTGCATGAATCAAGTAACAAAATGAGATGCCTATAAGAGGCAAAGGTGGATGACATGATCCAAGCATTTATGCAAATCGCTAATGATTGCTCGTGGCTTAATGAGGGCTCTTCAAGGAAAGGGCATAACCAAACATCATTAAAACTAATAGCTACATTTCACACTAGTGATCCCTAACTCCTTGGAGAAACTATGAGGTCTTACCCAAGGGCAGAGGATCTCAATACAAGGAACCGTGCGTTGGAAGGGTTTGAACTATTTGCATCAACCAAGAGAAAATTGGACTTGCCACTAGGGTTTGAATGTGATTCTCATTGGCCAAACAAGGTGAGTCACTCCATCCCTCGCCCTAACATAAGATCCACTAGGGCATGCATTGAGGAGTCCCTCAAAATTGACGTGAATGTGGTATCTCACACCACTAATGTGTTGGAGTTGAAGTGTTTGAAATACCAGTGGCACATTTCTAAATTATCTTATTCGTCTAAAAAAAAGTGTCAAGCGTTGCAAGCCATAGTACGGAAGAGAAAACATGGCACACCTGCGCCAACTTACACAGGTACGAAGAAGGAATTCCGGTCCAACAACGACGTAACTACAATTTTTGGTTTTGCGCAATTGACATCAATTGGTGTATGGATGGTAGCAAGAAAAAATGGGTGCTTGATTGGGCGAATCTCCAGCTATGTGACTGGTGAAGGTTGCAAAAAACCTCACACGGGAAGAGGTTTTTGCGTTGGAGGATGCTAGCTTACTACAAGAACAAGAGGCCTTTTCACCATGTCATCGTCTGACCACAATGCCCAATCTTTCCATCCCTCAATTATTTTTGTCTTTTAACAAGCTCAAAAATGCTCACCCCACCACATGGTTGTTTAAGGTAGTATGTTGTAATATGGTGGCATCATTGCTAGAGTACAAATATAAATGGGAGAGTGCTTTACATATGGATGGGTATTATGTGGTGGGAGTGACTGCCATTCTATACCTTGTATTCGGATGCATCATAAGCATAGTCTCCAAGGAGGAGAACACTTACCTCATGTCCATTGTAGATAATATACTTGATTGTGCAAAATGCCGTCAATGGCATTGAGGAAAAGGGGATGGTGGCTTTCATGCAAACATTTGTACTACATTTTCAAGTATTTGTGCTAGGTTGGCTATCCCGTCGACAATTTCATTGATGTACGCACATTCAACTACAATGAGGTGATGCATCTTCTCAAGCTCGCAAGTGTGGTAGACAATGCTTAGAGCGGTGTTATTGACATGCATGGACACATAGTTTTTAGATATAGAGATGTATATGTTTGCCCCTATGAAATAAAATGCATGCTAATGCTGCAACTATTTGGTTGTTTGTCACACCAAGGCACTTCACATTTCCTTTGCATGTTTGCCATTTCAATAAAGCACCCATAATTGTGAAACAACAAGAACCCTGTTATCCATGGTAACATGACCCAATTTTATATTAATTATCCCTCAAATATATGATATCCTACATTTATAACCCAAATATATTACAATCTGTACTTAAAATAACCTCTTTAAAGGTATAATTTAGCACTATGTCATAAGAACATGACCTTGGCAAACCAACTTATAAAAACTAGACTAGTTGGCAATAGATTGTGAGAATGGTCGGAAACGACATTTTATTGGTTGACATCAAATATGTCTTTAGTACAACTAGCTATTAGAGCTTGCACTAGTTGGTTTTTAATTACTTTATTACTTAACACTACGTTTAGTAGTGGTAAATGTGTGACCTTAGTAATATAACCAACCATGAAATTACTTGTAGGTCCTAAGTCATTAGAACGATATTGTGAATCTTTCACTAGTAGACTATCTCTATGACCTTATGTGCCAATTGCTCGTGAACTGGACGTGGGGGAAAAAAACACGTCAGAACAACTAGTTACAATGCTTTGTCAAGGTGTCAACATACCAAGTTGAACCATTTAGTAGGTAGTTGTTTTGAAGTAAATAAAGGTATCCCTAGAGGCTTTTGGCTCTCTTAATTCATATGTGTGAAGATAGCTTAGTAAGTGTGTGTAAACTTGTGAGTTTGATCAGGCCAAAAATGTGAGTTGGTAGGTAGGGTTCAAAGCATGTTTTGGATCCTAAATGGGAAGTTTAGGTTGGAGGAGCATTCTAGGGATGACACTAGCTTGGGAGGTGCTTTGATAAAGCTTGGGTGTGAGTAGTGGCGAACTAGTTAATGGAACAACAAAGGAGTGCGAAAACCCATTAACAACCTCTTGTTAGAAACTTTGTTCCTCATTGCTTGCATGTCATTGCTCACATTCTAGCTTCCCTAATTTTGGAGATATAACCAAAATGAAAAAAATGATTAAATAAGAATTTGCCCAAACCTGCATAACCTAGTCTTCCACATTTTTGCATTATTTGGCAAGGAGCGACGCTATTTTGCGAGCAGTGAGCGGTGAGCGGTGAGCGATAAGTTTTTCTTTTTTTAGTTAAAATAATAGTTTAATGTGCAGGGTATATTAAAAAAATGAATGTTTTGCAAATATATTTCCAATTATAGTAAATTTTAGGACCTATGCCCGTGGAAAATTCCTCCACAGTGATCGTTGCAAAGTTGTTTTTGGGATGTTTTTAGGGTTTAGGGAGTCGAAATCAATATTGACAAACATTGTGGAGTATTTCTATGCAGCAAAATTAAATTACATTGGCATCTTTTGAGATCCGCGAGATTGAAGATGAATTCAAGAAAAGTGGAGATATCAGACACCTAAGGTTTCTAGACTATCAGAAAGAAAATTAAATGAAGCTTCGAGGTCAACAAAAACGTTGATACATCAAATACCTCGAAGTGGCCCTTTTAATCTCACTAGTTCATGATTAAAACAGAGGTTGCATACATACGTTTCTCTGAGAAGACAATGAACTCAACATCTTTACACAAGATTTTGTGTAATGAAGGAAACAGTAATTGATGAGTATTAAAACTAAACCATTCAAATTCAATACTGTAGCGCTTTTAAAGAGTGACGGTATAAAAATAATGCACTTGGTAGTGGCCCTTTCCGTCTCACTACCTCAATTTCATTGATGTGATTGAAATGAAATTACAAGAGTACTTCATCCAAAGCCTAAGAGGTTGTCTGGGTCAACAATCCACTCTGAAGGATTTGCTTGACCTCATTAAAGCTAAAACTAGCAGCATGAATAAAAGTATCAGAATCAGGATCAAGTCCACAAATTATCGTAAACACATAGTATAGGTGCTTACAATTGGCCCACTGACCGCGCTTTCCAAGTGCCTTGGTTGCCATTTCCTTGAAATTGTGACAAGTGCACACCGGAAGCTGAGAAATAGTCAAGTGGTACTGGTGGATATTGGGAGGAGAACCAGAATCCAAGGTAACAATACAACCAAGAGCTGGGGCAGGGACCATGCTAATGTTGCGAATGCAAGTTTTTAACGTGAGAGCAGAGGCACAGTTGTTGGCGTGACGTGTGGAAGGGGCCTTACTCATGCGACGGATATTCTTCCCGGACCTGCGCTTGGGGAACTCATCCGGAGATGCCGGAGTAATATACGAAGTCAAGTCCACGTGGGAGAGGTTGTCTTGGAACAATCGTTTTGGAGAGATTTCTTGTCGTTGAGGAAGGCGAAATCCAACAATTTCCAATTGGAGGATCTCCTTGCGGGAAAGGTTTATCCCCATCTTGACAGGCCAAGTCTCAGGGACTTCAGGCCTTGATATAACCCACTTCCTGCGAGTTCCTTTAACACACCTTTCAATATCATCGTTACAAAAGAAGAATTGCAAGAGTTCTTGCTTATTCTTTCGGTAATTGGTCATCATCCCGGTGTACATTGGCGCAGCGGTATTCTTCCCGTCTTGAACAATACGGGCCACACACTTCTTCTTTGTCATCGCTTGTATAGCAAAGCAAGCCTTTGCAGACGTCTTAGGAAGACGTGCGATGTGCCACTTACTTTCGTCACAAGCGGATTTTTGAACTGTTGTAACATGCTGCAAAGGAGAAAGTGGGGTGACATCACTTACTCGAGTATTGCCGTTCGATTGCTGCGGCGCAATTGGAGTTGCAAACGTTTCAGGAAATTCTGAATCAACGGTTGGTAAGGCCGTTTGAGAGTTTTTGATGGAAGACCGCGTTTGCACTCGGGGACGAGAGATGGAGATCTTGTCAGGTCGGTGAGAGTCAAGTTCCGAACCTGGAGGAAGGTCAGCCTTCCGTTTCAAGGATAGGAAGACTTCTTCACCTTCTAAGTGTGGCGTGCGGATGCAAAACTCTTGCGCTCCGGGCATTCTAGTCATTGCTTCGTGAAGGGACTTGGTGTTGCCGGTAATCTCCGAAGAACGTTGTGCGGCACGTAACTTCAGCTCTTCCTTGGACGGGCCAGTACCAGCACGATCTCCTTTTAAGTACTGGTAGTACGAGACACATTGCATAAATGCGCGCACGTAGTCATCAACTGTTGCAACATATAGATCCTTACCACGGTGGCCGGATTGTTGGAGCCACTTATTGTGCACGGTCTCGGCCAAATTGCACGAAGGCATTTCAGCCAACTCAACTTCGTTCAAGTCCTATGGAGAAGGAGTTTAGAAAGAATCGATTAGGAAACATGTAGGAGACGATTGACGATTGCTTTATCAATGGATGGGTACACGTTCAATGAGCGAAGAACTTACCAATTGCATGAAGCCACCCCATTGGCGGTAGCGAAAATGCCAAAAAGCAAGCCAGAGGTCGAGTCGGGATATGGCATCCTCAGATGCGGCACCGGACGAAAGCCATCACGCGCGAATGGTAAGGTAGCGCATTTCAGCTTCAGAAATGGTCTTGGCGTTCTTGTATTGCTTGCAAAGCAATCGGTGCTGATCTTGAAGGTCGAGTCTAATGTAGGCCTTTATGTGCTTCTCGAGGGACTGAGTCCAATGAAAGAGACACGTTTTCTCCTTGTTTTCCATGGGCATAGATGCATCTCCGTTTCCATAGACAATACGGATAGCATTCCAATTGGCTTGAGCGCTATCTGCCATAAACCCTTTGAAGTTTGGTTGAGAAACGTTGTGGCGAGCCATAACAGCGTTGAGGTTTTTCCAAACCACAATTTGAGCAGCGGTATCCTCGGACTGCATGTCGCAGACGGCAATGGTCATTACTTGACAAAAGGTGGCATCATAAACATGGCACGCCATTGTAGTCCAACTTTGCACACGCTTAACATGGTTAAACATGAGCCAGGCGTTTTCGAGGTCTCCACCGGCTTGCATCCGTTTCACGAGGTCGACTCCACTACCCGGTCCTACCTCAGACATTTTGAACACAAAGACCTTGTCAGTTTCCGCTCTTTGGCCTGGAAACTTGTTCTCCTGGACATAAGGCCAGTTGCTTGACCCACGAAGTTTGGTGATGCTATCAATAACCCCAAATATACGGATGTATTTGAAACCCGATACAGTATTACGGATGCTAGGCAAAGTAAGGTGCTTACAACGATCAAACAAAAGCAGGAGGTCATCTACAGAGAGGGATTTTGGTTGTGAACCCTCAGGCGCTAGGAGCATGTCTCCAACTAAGTCTTTGCTAGCTTCCAAAACTAAAGCGGAGTTGGTAGCTGTAGGAGTGCTTTGAATTTGTTCACTCAGGAAGCTGGTAGTATGCTCAATGGAGTCGCGATAATCACTAGTTTTGACCGGATGGGCATGGATTCCGAAGTGAATACAAGCCCGAGACATAGATTCTGATCCAACTACATAATAAATCCTAGCCGGACACAAGGCAACACAACTCGGCGAAACCTTACATATGGAACAAACGATGGTTGAATCCTTGGGATGCACGGTACCACACTCAAAGGGCAAAGATGAGTTGCCCTCCCACTCCGTTTCATTAATAGGTGTGGTGCGGTGTACTCGAGTAAGGAACTCACAGTCAACATTATCGCACCGCAAATGACCTAAATAAGAAGAGGTTCGAAAAGTGAGACCAAAATCGTTAGAGATGTTGGACGTGATAGTTCGGGTCCAGGCGTGGCCATCGAAACGTTTGTCCATACTATGAAGCTGTTTCGCTACAGTCTGCCTAGCGTGACAGCCGAGTGGCGGAAATTCAAAAATGATATCTCCGTCAAATGTAGGCGGGAGGTACTCAACCCTCTCTATTGTAATGGTATCATAATCGATTTTGGAAAGAAAGTTCTTTGACCTTTTTCTGGATGCAAGTTGTTTCAGTGAATCTATGACACTAGTAGACTTGCTAGTAGAATTGCCAGTAGAATTGCTAGTAGGTTGTGAATCGGGGTCTTTGGGTAGATATTTTGTGCTATATTTCTCAAACGTGTGGCTGACATCGACATTTGGAAGAGGGCAAGAGTCTCTCAATTCATAGATAGTACGGAGTCCAGGCTCAATCTTCACTTTTCTAAGAGATGGTGTCTGAACGGATGACATGGATGACTCTCTGGAAGTAAGTAACTCGGTAGATGCATCCATGAGAGAAATAGAGATTTCGTAGGCCCGAAATTTTCCTGGCTTCAAGAACCAAACCTTCCCGTCATCATTCCTGAAAGAGAGTTGTCCAATACTTTGACTAGCTTGAGGGGATTTGGATTCAAAAATTTCTTCCTCAATGTGGACAGACTCCTTTTTGAACAGAAATTGGAGAGCAAGACTTCGCTCACTGACGGTGGCATAACCAGCAGGACCAACTGGAAAAGTGACTAGCACAGGATGATCATCAGCACGAATGAATGCTAAAGCGGAGGGCTGCACAGGGGTACTCGTCTCAAACAAATTTGAGTTTGAAACAAGGACGTCCTCACTATCGGAATCGTCACTGAGGTTATGGATGGTATGATGATCAGGTTCTACTTTGACTTGTATAGGAACGAAAGGATCAATGCTAACAGTGAACGACTGTCGAGGAGTGAGTTTTTTAGTGGAAGCAGGCATAACAGAATCAGGAAGTCCGTATGCTCGATACTTTCCGGGTTTAAGCGACCAAAACATACCGGCATCGTTCGTACTATGCAACTGACCAATTGCGTGCAAGAGGATTCCAGAGTCATTGTCAAAAACCTCCTCCTCGACATACAGTGCATCTTCACGAAATTGGAACCTCAGACTAATCGTAGTTGAGCTAACGATGGCATAACCATTCGCACCCAAAGGAAACGTAACATGCACATAATGCGAATCAGCACGAATGAAGGCCATTGAACCATAAACAACAGAGGAAGAAGAAGAGATTGGATCAAAGAGGGAATTCAAGAGACGATCTGAAGCGAGAGTTCTGAAATTTATAAGCGCCAAAACACCGGTTTAGGAATACCCTGAATCCAGGCTACCAAACTTTGTCTAATAATATGGTGGTATTGTCACCAAAAAGCCTCCACCCTTCAATTTCGTCCTAGCCCGAATGGAGAAGTTTATAATGACATGTAGAGATTTCTTTCTTTGTAACACAATGTATGATTCCAATCTATCGTTGGAATATACACAACTTAGCCAAGTCTATACTATGTCTTCTTACACTCTTTAACCTCGGGAAATGTCACATCCTTATACTTCTCTAAAGTCCACCCGACCGCTTTGGCCACGCATGCCTTCAAAGATATCCCTCTTGTGAAGCGAGTCCTTGCCGTCGACTCCACACTACTACATGAGTTCTCGCTTATTGATTCCATGAATTACACAAGTTTAAGTATTGATAAATACTTGTCACTTATTGTAGTTTTCTCCTCACGCTTCAACCACTATATTGGTTTAATGAACTAATGGTTATCCCTAATGGAACCAAACAAACTTCCTTTGTTCCCCTAGATTTTACTAGCTAATAGTGTAACTTTCCCATTACTTCTCGGAATGTCCTGAAATTTTATCTGTAACTAGGGAGACAAAGCAAAAAACATCTCACCAATTTGTGAGCCTATCCCATTTTCTGTCTGACAGTTATGACCATTTTAGTGTGTCAGTCTACCCAGATTTCAGAATGTCATAACTTCCTCTCACAGGCTCCAAAGAACTTCAAATTTTGGGAGAAATCACAAAAACTAATTTTTTATGATCCCCTGAAATTTCAAACTATTTTCATTTTCTGCCAAAACGTTATGGCCTTTTTAATCTGCAACTCTTGAAAACACTTCAGAATGATATATCTTCTTCTCATCTATTCGGAATGACTTGAAATTTGTACCACAACTAGGAAACCTAAGAACAAAGCATCCCTCAAAATTTCATGCGTTTCCAAGCCTCTGTCCAGGAGTTATGTCCATTTCAGCTTGAAAATGTAGGCGAAGTTCAGAATATCATAACTGCTGCTCCAGTACTCCAAACATCCTCAGATTTTGACCATGTTCATATAAACAAGTTATTTACTAATCCTCTAAATTTCAACGAAATATCTTCTTCTGCTCGAAAGTTATGCCACTTACAACCTAGACTACTCAAGAAATACCCAAGAAATATGAACTCAAGTACTACAACTTGAAGCCATAAAATATCTTAAAATTATTCACACCAAAACTAATTCTAACAAGAGGTCAAGCCCTCTTCAAGGCCAACTAGCCTTGGCTCTCCAACTAAAAACTAAGCACACACATGTGCTCCAATCTTGCTTCCAACACACCCACACTTATAACACGTGGGGTGCCTTGGAGCACGAAGGGAAGAGAGGATGAATGAGGGAAGAATGAGGGATTATATAATGAGTTTGAGGGGGTGAGCACCCTCAAGGCTCACGATAAGCCTTCGAGATCTCCTCCTACTTTGTAGGCTCTAATCCTATCTCCTAAGTCTTCCTCCCTCAAATGATCAACAAGGATCCTAATTCAAACATTTAACTAACCTTGGCTTTCTACCTACCACACTTACCAAGGTTTGTCCTTCTCCTACTTAAATCCACTCCACAAAAGCCTAATGCTTCAAACTAAGCTTTCTTCAAGCTTCACTCTATTTATATTTTTGTGAATAATCATAAATCACCAAAACACCACTTGTAATGTTTTACAAGTGTTAACAACCAATGTGGGCATCAATTTGGGCTCACAGGTATACATCAGCCTAAATAATTATAATTACTGTGAAATGTGATAAGGAATCGCAATTAAAAAATGGATATGCATTAATATGAAACTCTCAACAACGATATGCATTAATTGCCCGCAGCTTGAAATGAGCAACTTAACATGTCAAACATTGAGTGGAATAAGACGTGGGCTTCGGAATTAAAAATTGACTGGAATAAGACGTGGGCTTTGACGGCGCAGGCTCTATAATACAACGCAGCCAGTCGAATTTAATGGTAGACGTCAGACGCATGGTATCTAGGTCCAGCATGGATGATCCACATGTTCATCTATATATGGTTTAAAACCCGCTGGAATAATTCAAAGAATGGATGGATTTCGGTAGTCGTTAAAATCTTCCCATGTAATAAATGTATATTTTGAAATGTAATAAATGGGTTTAGGGTTTAAGAAGAGTCTTCTAAGGCTCGAAAATGTAGATCTTTAAATCATATAAGAGCAATCTGAAGTAATTTGTAGTGAGCGAGATCAGAATGCTGGGAGTGAGTTCAAGAAAGAGACGCAAGCGTGGTCTCCTCTTTACAAGTGCAAAGTCTTTGAAGCGCAACAAAATGGTGCGGACGAGGCGTTCAAACGAGGAGAGGTGTGACATTACCGATATTGCGAAGGTGCTCAGCTACAATGATGAAGGACAGGAGAACCAACTAGAAGGCATACCAAAAACGCAAGAAGGGGGAAGCTCTGATAGTGAAACTCATGATGCCCCAAGGAGCGATGACAGGGACGACAGAGAGGAGGACTCGGTAAGTCTCAAAACTTAAAATTTTAGAACAAGAGTTGGGGCAAGCGGAACGGAAGAGTTGGAGGGTTTTGTAGAGGCTAGTAGGGCAGGCATTGTGGAGGATAGAAGGGCGGGCAAGTGCTATTGAGAGGGTTAGGCAAGCAGAAACCCTAGAACATCAAAGGTCAAGCTTTTGAGAGGGTCGCAAGCTGTGGCAGATGAATCCTGCGCCGACAGCCATGGACACCAGGGAGGTCACCGCGGGCAATCAAAGAGGTAGTTCATCGAGACAGCTTGGAGAGTCGTCAACGACGGAGGTGCGCAACCTCGAGGGCGACATCGCAGGTGAGCATTGAAACATGATGAAACCCTAATGAAACTCTACCTCTCGCCTTTCGATATTGGAATGCGATGGTCAGGCGCGCGCTTTCACACGTTGAGTCGCAGCGCAGAGGTGCAGTGTTTTTCCTCTTGGGTCGGTGCAGCAACCAAACAAGGGTTTCAATTTTTTGCTTTCAGCGCGGAGGCGCTCTAGACACCCCGCCGGTGCCGGCTGCCCTCTTGGTGGCAAAAATTTTGCAGTTGCAGGAACCGAAATTTAGTTTTTCATTTTCAGGTGACAGAGATACCCCCGCACGTCCAGGTGACTGAGATACCCCGCCGGTGCCGGCTGCCCTCTTGGTGGCAAAATTTTTGTAGTTGCAGGAACCGAAATTTAGTTTTTCATTTTCAGGCGACAGAGATACCCCCGCACGTCCAGGTGACTGAGATACCCCGCCGGTGCCGGCTGCCCTCTTGGTGGCAAAATTTTTGTAGTTGCAGGAACCGAAATTTAGTTTTTCATTTTCAGGCGACAGAGATACCCCCGCACGTCCAGGTGACTGAGATACCCCGCCGGTGCCGGCTGGCCTCCCCGTCCGCGATAAATTATCGCTTATAGTATAGTCTAAACCCAAACCCTAAACCTCAGCCTAAACCGGCAGCTGAGGGAGCTTTGTTCGGCGGCAGGTGCAGTTCGGTGGCTGAGGGAGCTGCTGGCCGAGGCACCCCAGCCGGTGCCGGCCGACCCTTTACAGACCCTCCCTACTCTCCCTCAGCCTCTCTCCCTCTCTCTACCTCTTTCTCTCTATCTCTCTCTCCAATGATCGGGGAGAACCGGCAGTTAGTTACAAATAACCGGTTGAATTTGAGAAATAACCAGTTGAAGTTCAAGACTGTAGGAAAATTACTGATCATTTTAGAGGAATTTATAGAATATACCCCAATTTAACCGCAAACACTAGGATCTCAACCGGTTATGCCTAAAAATCTCCCCAAACACTGTCTCTCTCCCTCTTTCTCTCTATCTCTCTCTCCCTCTCCCTCTCTTCCTCTCTTTGGCCTAGGCACCCCAGCCGGTGCCGGCCGAGGGTTTTCAGTGTCCTCTCTCCCTCTCTCTACCTCTCCCTCT